>OU745322.1:1465616-2841929 GCA_916618145.1 Emmelina monodactyla
CGCTTAAATCATCGCTCACATATCAACTGTTGGTAGGTTTAATTTGAAAACACCATTTAATTTGAAATCATCGCAAAAAGTATAAATGCAATTTTATACAATTATGTAAAAAAAGTACCCTATGTGTTATTCTGATGTATACCCTATATTACTGTAAAGTTTTATCCAAATCCGTCCAGTAGTTTTACGTGAAAGAGTAACAAACATCCATACATCCATACATACATCCATACATACATCCATACTCACAAACTTTCCCGTTTTATAATGTTAGTAGGATAAGGGCCGGTTTTTCAATAGTCAGATAAATTCTATCTGACAGAAAATCAGTATGTTTTTGTTGCACGTCGAACATAAATACTTGACATATGTACGAGTATGAAGTGACAATCAAAACATACCTCTTATCAGTCAGTTAGCATTTATCTGAATATTGAAAAATCAGCCCTTAGTAGGATTTACTTAAAGGTCAGGAAATAAGCCCTGAAATAACGATGATATCAGTTTATTTTTATCCAGCCTACTCATTACTCTCATACCATATTAATATCAACCTTTATAAAATATTAAATTTCTTTGGCACAGTTTTCACGACATTCGATATCACCTTGTGAGTTTGATTTGTAATTGATATTAGAAACTGTGAAAAGATAATAAATTATCGGAATAAATTATGTTAATTGTAATAGTGTAAATAGTAAAAAATAAAACAAGTGATATTAATATTAATGTAGCGTTATATGCAACGCCTAACAAGTTAATTTGAAATGGTAAAGATCCTGCACTGTTAAATCTATTTTTTAGCGATTTGGCGTTGATTTTGAAAAATGAAAGTTTAAAGGTGCACGATATGCTCAAAAATATTTGTGTTATGTATGTTTGCTTAGATAGTTACCTTATGCGTTATATAACGCACCAAGGGAACCTACTCTTACATAGTTTTAAAATATTTATTCCTATTTTGATTTTATATAATTTCCTAATTTGATTTTGGCAGTCCTTGATTATAGCGTTCTTACGAATGTTTGATTAGTTCAGAGGTAAGTTAGGATGTTAATAATTGATAGAGATTAAAATACGCAAATTTCTTGTGGCTATAGGAACTGGACTTCTATACTGAAGGTTTCAGGTTCAACTCCCACTCGGGGTGTACAACTAATTTGTAATTTTGTAAATTATGTAGCTTTATATTAACACGCTCGGTGAGAATGGAATACCACTCGTTTAAATGATCAACAAACATGTGCATCTACCGACCTCCACTGAGCCAGCGTGGTGGATTACGGCTCAATTCCTCTCGCTATCCGAGAAGGAAACCCGTGCTAGACTTGAGTGTCATAAAAAGGCTGTTATTAAATATTTAAGTAATTGCACTCAAATTTTTTAAAACTCTTTTGGTACTTAAAAGTCATGAAAGAATATTCTACTTTGTTTTTAACTATTAAACTTGAGTTGTGGTACATTTTTGTAGGTGACCGGGATTCTAGTCCCGTTCGAGAGTAACCTTTGACTGTAAAGTTTAAGTTTGAGGTTTAACTGTTAAAACTTGTAATACTTCTATGAGTTAACCCAAAAACTTTGTTATTAAGTTTATGCTTCTATAACAGCATTGCCTACTTTTCTTACAACTCTGTTTGGTTCAAATTTAAACCACTTAATAATTTTAACTTTTAGTTTCTCTTTTGGAGCTTCGCTGTACTAATGAAGTTGAACATTTCATTTCTTATTTTTCCTTTAAAAAATAACACTGTAGATTGATCATTCGATTACCTTTTGACTAATTATTTACACAAGAAGAAATTATTTACATACAATATGTTTCTTTTATTCTTAAACAAGCTGGTGCCCGCGGCTTCGCACGCGTTAAGTTCGTGGTAAAACCCCTTTCCCTATATATGTTATTATACATGTAAACCTTCCTCTTGAATCACTCTATCTATTAAAATAAACTCCCGGTTCCCAAAAACTCTGACACTAGATGAATATGTGCTGCAAAGTGCATACTCATCACACGAAGAAGAAGAAGATTAAAATAAACCGTATCAAAATCCGTTGCGTAGTTTTAAAGATTTAAGCATACATAGGGACAGAAAAAGCGACTTTGTTTTATTCTATGTAGTGATTACAGAATAAGCATTGTACAAAATTAAATCCTTTTTTTATCATAGGTAGTTATATAACCGATAATATTTTAATTGAAGTGGATAAACGTAGACACCTTATCACTCAGTTTACTACAATGTTTGCCATTTTGTCTGTGTGTTTGTAAATCGGAAGATCACTCACAACAGATGTAAATCGTTTACGAATTAGTCATTGATATTTGGAGTTGGAGAAACAAGATATTTAGTTTCTTATGAACGAAGTACCTACTAAGGTTTATAATGGTAAAATAGTTTACGGATGTTTTGCGGTTGCCTGGTAGAAATCGCTTTAAGCGTTATAGTCTTCTTAAGTTGTATTATATTTCACAGGTTCTTTTAAAAATGTTTTTTTATTATTAGGTAGGAAATATGTCTTCCCTTTTAGGTTTTAAGTTGTGTTTATAAATATTAACTAAAAAAGTGTGTAGGCACAAAAAGAGAAATAAGAGTGTAACTAAGATTAAAAATAAAAAATAGGTACCAAATAAAAACTAATGTCTGTTTTCTAAAGCACTTACCGTCAGAAGCACGTAACGAAGCACATCCACAAGCTGCATCGCGATATCAACTTGTTTTCACTGTCCACTATATAAATTATTATCAACCAAATTATTTAATTGTTTTTATTTATAAATATTGCTGTAAACACGAGTGATCAGTTCGGTAGCTAGTGAGACAGTGTGATTGGCGTTGGATAACTGGAGGGAAGTCAAGTGTGGCGGGATAATACGGAGTTGTTACAAATTAATTCTAGGTATACTATGATGCAATTTATTTTCTCAATTTATTGCTGGATAAATCGATGGTAAGGCGACAGAAACTCAATATTAGACTATTACAGTGCGGATTTGTTTCGGTAAAGAAGCCAAATAAATACAAGTTAGGAATTTATATATAAAAAAAAATCATCATTAAGTTACATTCGATGGAAGTCAAAATATCGATCATCAGCAGGCCGAGAGAAAAAAGCTGGCGGAAAAAAACTCAGAACTCTTTTGTAAGTTCTTTGTATTTCGGTACCATATTTGTTTTCTTTCTTTCATATTTCAGAAACAATATGGGTATACTCTTGCGTAAAATAAGTCGTTGTCAAGAAATCAGATTAACTGATTTTAATGTCAAAGTATTTTTTTATTACCACTTGATTGATTTCTATTTGTTTCGGTAATGTTTTTGAATTAATTGAGTAGTCTAAAGCAAATTTAATACAGGATTTATAGTTATTATACAATTTAATTTATTATACAATCAAATAGATTAGATTATAATAAAATTGTAGCAATTCGTTGTGGCAACTCTGTGTAATTGTTCAGTAATTGAAGGCACGCGCGTCTCCCGCTCTCACATCGCACCGAATTGTTTATATTTTCTGAATATTTACAAGCCGATTGCAAACAACATTATATATTTATTTTACATTAAAAAGTGTGAAAATCTAATTCTATACCTATAACCTAAAAATTTACCAAAAATATTTTGGTGGCAAAAGTTAAGCAAAACTAAAGAATCTTTTGTTAGAAATAAATGTTTGACACATATTTATGTTATTGTGCTAATATTATTGTTATTTATTAGTATAAAATAACATTAAAAAAGGAGATTCGTAAATACAAATAAAAATTTTGAACCCACACATTTTTTTAATCCGTAAGGAAAACTTTGATCATAAAATCATGATATGTAGGTACCTAATTAATTAAGTGTACAGGTAAAAAAATAATAACCTTTTTGTTGCAAGATCAATCAATCACCATAATTAATCTATCAGCAATATCTATGTATAAAAATACGAACTTTCGTTAAAAACAGCAACTTTATTCCAAGACTATAACTTACAAGAATAAACTTACCTTATGTCAAACTCCATGCACAAATAGTTCACTATTATTTCCATAGATGGCGTTGCTTTTAAAACTCCATCAAACCTACAGGGAAGTTAGACGGTGCGCGATTCGATGCACTAAGTATCGTTCTAAAGTTTGGTGTTAGCAAGCTAAAATAGACTATGTTAGCGCTGAACTGTGAGCGGTATTATTGGCACCGTGGGGCGGACCCACGGTAAAAAGTCTTAAAAAGGTACAGTTCTTTTTTTCGTTTATTTTTTCCGTCAATCACTTTTTTATAGATCTAATAAAAGTATAGGATAGATACGTTCTGTTATGTACAATTCAACGTTAACTTAAGGATTGTTTTAATTACGTTATGAAGTCGCGTCACAAAATCATCGTTGACTATGTACCCAAACCATCCTTGAAGGAAAAAGAAACTATGTTATGGATGGAAACGTATTATTTTGCCTTAAAACACATTGTTGTGCCATGTTTATAGAAAGCACATCGACCCTTACACACTGCGTTACCCTCACCTACAAGGGCTGACATTTTTTTTTCCAAATTTTTAACACTGATATGTTATAAAAATAATTATTAACGATTTTGTTTTTCAAGAACCTCCTTTAAATGGTTGTAACTCAAAACCATAAATCACTTTCACTCCTCGTGAAATGAACGATATACGCTTAAGCCTGAATAATAATGGTTTGAGTGGTGTCCTGCATGTTCGACCTCCATATTTTTTAAACTATTGGCCGCCCGCGACTCCGTTCGCGTGGAAGTCGGATTCCCGTGTGAATGAGAATTTTTCCCGCGGTAAAAAGTACCCTATGTGTTATTCTGATGTATAACCTATATTACTGAAAGGTTTCATCCAAATCCATCCAGTAGTTTTTACGTGAAAGAGTAACAAACATCCATACGTCCATACCATACTCACAAACCTTTACGTTTATAATATTAGTAGGATCATACGAGTGAGATGAACAAAGAAACTGGTAAAGGTTGCCGATACCATCTGGTCACCACCAGTCAGTTTGTCAGGAGATCTTTAGGTGAGGATTATGTCAAGATGTAAAGATCTTGTTGCTAGAAACTATTTCGATGATTAAATAGTCTTCTTTTATTATGAGCTAGTGGCCGCTCGCGACTCCGTTCTCGTACAAGTCGGTTTCCCGTGGGAATGGGAAGTTTTCCCGCGGTAAAAAGTTCCCCTAATTCTTTTATACATATTATGTTGGTATCTAGAACCGTTTTCGCAGCGCACGCTACGGAAGCCCTCAAGGATGAATAATTTTCCCCGATTTTTTTTCCATTTTCCATTATTTCTTCGCTCCTGATAGTTGTAGCGTGATGTTATATAGCCTAAAGCCTGCCTCGATAAATGGTCTATCCAACACAAAAAGATTTTTTAAATTCGAACCGGTAGTTCCTGAGATTAGCGCGTTCAAACAAACAAACAAACAAACTCTTCAGCTTTATAATATTATAGTAGGTATAGATATGTGTTGTTGCCCACGAACTTGAGGATTCCGGGTAACCTCCTATTAGGAACAAAAAATAAAAGTACTGTACCTATATCAGTGGCATGAAAAATTTATTTACTTTTGTTTTAATTACATATTTAATCATTACCCTATTCTAAAATAAATACAGCATTGTTTGAATAATTCCATCTTATTTATACTTATGTTCATTTAAATATATCATTGATACAAATATTAAGCGTCTAACAAAATTATTATTTACAATTAAATAAATACATTTTTTATGAAATGTGAGAAGATATTTTTATCGATTAATAATTTCATTGATATGTCTAACAAAAGTCTTTATAAAACGAAATTTTACATATTTAGTATAAAACTGGTAAGAAAATAATTAGTTAATTACTGGTAAGGTGATGATATTTTTGTCTCGCAAAACATGTGAAATGTATAAGTGTGAAATCCAATTTACATTATTAAATTTTAATATAATATACAAAATTACGGTTCATTATAATTATTTATTGCTGAATTAATTATTAAAGTTGCAGGAAGATTCTTTCAAGTACTCTTGCCAACGTTGTCCGTCACTGCACAATAAATAATTAAATTTAAATTATTATTTATAAATATTTAAATTATATTGGAAGTCTAAAATGGAGGTATTCTAAAAAGGCACGCAAATAGTGTATTTATAAAATTGTGTTGCAGAAACGAAGGCAAGGCTGTGTTGATGTTAATTAATTAAATTGTAATTAGTTAATAAATTATGAAAAAGTGTAATGATATTGTGTTGGTGTGTAATAAATAAATCAACGAAAATGATGTTGCATATGACAAAGCATTAAATAAATTACATATTTCCTTACAATTTTATGATATGTTGAAAATGTGTAATTAAAAGTTATTAATTCGGATCAACTAAAAGTAAAAAAATAATATTTACATAGTTTTTTTGTGATTTTATTGCATTGTGATATTATAGCTACAAGATCAAATAAAGCTTAATATTATTATTTGGATAAAATTTCACGATTTTATTTATATATATTTTACATTTACGACATCGTTATCTACAAGGGAGACAAATGAAAGACCCTGTTTAGTCTAACAAGACCTATAATAAAATATACTTAAGATAGTCTGTCATAGAGTTAATATACAAATTACCACTGAGCGAGGTATGAATTTAAGAAACTTAAACTGGTAACAGGTAAGTTTGACTCTTTCTTTTCTTAAAATACAAAAAAAAATAAAAAATCTACAGCGCACCAATAACTGGCCGATAAGAAATTGTGCTAGAATTCAAACTGAGCTAATAAGTCACATCGATGGTACTCATTTTTAACTAATCATTAATATGTAGTTTAATTCTTTATATTCATTTGAAGGCATTTTATACATAAGCATCATTAGTTTCTTTAATGGACTTGAAGCCCTTTGCATCTGAAGTCCCTAAACTGAGGGACTGTTATTAAATAACCTTATTAAATTGACAAATACTAATAATACGTTAAAAAGGAGTGCCACCAACGCGAATGTTCGCGTAAATCTTAAAAGTTACACGCGCTAATACTGTCAAACTCGAATCACAAACGAAAAGCTATTGCGTGGCTTCGGCGGTGTGGTAGTGCGAGGGGTATCTCCAAACCTGCGGCGGGGAGTACTCCACGGGGGCGTCCTGCGCGCCCCCCGCCCCCCACATGAGCACGGTCTGCCGCGGCGCCTCCGCCTGCAGTCGCTGCTCCTCCGTGGAGCCGGAGGACCCCCCGGGGCTGGGACCCGCCACAACACCAGGCGACCGGCGCTCCTGGCCCACTGGACTCATATACCTGCCAGAACCATCGACGTATGTATACTCTCGGGATGGAGGCCGGTGGTAGGCCGTCGGCACCTCGTAGCCAGGAGGCGTGGGCTCGAGGAAGCCGTTGGGAGCGTACGGCGTGTAGTGGTACGACAGCGGCTTGTATTGGTGGAAGATGTTGTCCGCTGGCAGGAACCGCTCGTCGATCGGAGGCGGGGGGTAATGTAAGGCCGGCGCTGGCGGGTATTCTCCATAAGGAGCAGTGTAAGCCCCATTCAGGTTGGTATACGCCGCCGCCACCGCATCAGCTGCTAGGTAGTCCACGGGCGGCGGCGCTGGGGTCGAAGGCACTCGTCTTTTGTTCCGACACGTTGACAGAAAGTCCCTCAACTGAGTCTTGTATCTCCTGGCCGCTCGAGGGGGCGTGGAGACGGTCGACTCGCAACTCGATAGTTGCTCGTTTTCAGAGAAGTAGAGGCTGGTCAGGCCGGTGTCGAGGTAGCTTACTTTGAAGTCCATCGTTCTCTTGCCGAGTAAATCTCGACCTTCCTCCTCCCTGTAATAAAACATAAAATTAGTAAAAGATTGTTATCTAGGTAATTATGGAAGGCATAAATAAGTTTACTTACATGAGTGGTCGATGCGTGCTGATAACGAAGTCCGGCTTGGAGTTCTTGTAGACAAGTCGCGAGGATGTCTGCAGCCACTGCCACGTGCCTTCTTTAGTCTGGAAGCGGTACGCGATCATGCCGGAAGCACCCGTTTTTAATACTGCAATCAAACAAAAATCAAAATCAAAATTCTTTTATTCATCATAGATATGTAACATGTACTTGATGAACGTCAATGTTACAACATAGAAATAGATTGAATAAAGATGTTAATGAAGAGTAAAGACTCACTTAGCAAGAAGTGTTTTTAATGGAGTCCCTTTAATCTAAGACCTTGTAAGTTCATACTTGGCTTTGTTAAAATCAACTTAGTTTCTTCTTTTTGCTTTTCTTTTTAGTTTTAGTTCTTAGTAATAATACAAACCACTTTGCACAGAAATAAGTAAGCTTTCTCTACTTTAAAATCAGGATACCATAAAGAATTTTTGAACTGCTGATACAAGAGGCAATAAGGTATAAAATCAAACTTTTTGTTGTGATACTTACATTCTTGATGCGCACTAGCGACGTAGGCGAGGTCGTCGTAGTGCACGAGGTCGTAGCCGCCCATGTTGGCGAGCTCGGCGTCCGTGTAGCCAAGCAGCATCTTCCCTCTGAAGAAGATTATTTATTTAATTTAAACAGCTTTATTAAAAATCTAAGAAACTAAAGTGGTAATAAAAGGCTCGGTTGTTTTGTTGTTAAAATTTCAATGTCCTCAAATGTTTAAAAATCAAAGTTAAGTTAGATTGTTATCAACGAACAGGTATTTATTTTTCTAATATTTACCTATTTTTTTATTACGATTGTGTGTAAAAACACATAATTAAAACTTTTAAGAACAATAACTTTATTCAACATGTTAGACTTCCTTTTATTTCTGATCTAGAGAATGATTGCTTAAATTATTTGGTACATTCTCAAACACATAATTTTAATACCAAACTCACACCTTTTAACAAAAATAGGAAATCACACCTTTGTTGTGCCTGAACGAAGCAAATCTATTAGTTCCGCTGTGTTCAGACGTTCATTGATTCTAATTACCGTTTCAAATTTCATTTAAACCTCTAAACTTGTGAATTCATCGTTTTTATCAATGGGCACAACCCTATCTGTTTTATTATTAATATTATCTTTATCTTCGTTAACCAGTTCGGTTTATGGCGCGGAACAAGATATAGTTGTGTTATTGATTTCCAGGAAGATTTCTTTGTTCAAATTAATGGTCGTGGTTAAATTTGTTAGGGTTATTTGAATTTAATGGGGCATAGGTGTTAATTTCACAAATTCAATTAAAGGTTTTACTTCTCTAGTATGATACTAGCGCATTTGCAGTCAGGTGTTAGCAGTGATTATATTTAATTATTGGGGTTATAACACAGTTTATGTAATACATACATAATACAATATAGGTTGCTGTTATGGTTGTAATTATATATTACAACTTCATAAATGGTATGAACAACTCTAAATTAGATGCTAGTTTACTAAGGATTGCCGGTACCTAATAATGATAAACTTTTGAAATTTAAATACTATTTGAGAAACTGTTTACTCTTTATTCTATACTTTTGTCTTATTGCCATGATGATTTAGGTATATATTACAGTTATAATAATACTTTGATATATAAAAAATAACTTTACGTACCTTTGATCCATAGAGACTAGAGATAAATCAAGTTTGTGTTTGCTTTTGAACATGACTTCTTTTTGCGGGATCTCGAGTAAGCTTGGGGGGCCGAACGGGGCGCAGATTGCAAACAACGCTAGGGGAGGCTCTTCGGTCTTCTTGTTCTGACCGTGAAGGACTTTAATTCTACCCCGGATGTCTAACCTCTGGAATAAAAAATGCAGTCATATCAATCTCTTAAGTAAGTATTTTAGTTTTCGTTTAATAAATGTCCGCAATGTATTAAGGTACCAGTAGAGATTTCATCGTTACCTTATAGTTAAACAGTTAATAAAGTCATTAGTAGTTTCTTTAGTTTTATGGATATAAAAAAAGGTATTTAAAAGATTCTTACCAAAAACCCCGAAGTATTATCAAGTAAGCATCGAAACCGGACGGTAAAGCTTCTCTCTAGTAGATTGGCTCGTTCCGGCCTTAAAACCTCTTGTAGTGTTAAATTACTAAATTCTGGTGGAAGAAATGAGTTCCAGAGAAGTTGCCGTTGCAGCTCTTCCCTGTCTTCTGAGTGGACTAACTCGTAGACCGACTGATGGACTATGTCCGACTGAAATAAATAAACATGATTTAAATAAGTAAGGATTATTAAATTTCTACAAGACTTTAAAACAAGTAATTAATGTCGAAAGTCAATAAAATCAGGTTTTACTACCGCAAAACCTAACTCTGGTAGTGTGATGACTTTTAAATTACCATATAAGGAAATAATAAGAAAATTGTGCAATAAATAAATCTACGTAATACAATTTAATTGTAATCAATCAATAAACATAGTTAACATCTGTCATATTAACAAATAACAATACAATGAGCTAGTCATGATCGAATCGTAAATCAATACATTATAAACGTAAACATTGCCCA
The DNA here is from genome assembly GCA_916618145.1 of Emmelina monodactyla. NCBI lineage: Eukaryota > Metazoa > Arthropoda > Insecta > Lepidoptera > Pterophoridae > Emmelina > Emmelina monodactyla. Next base: position 1,476,090 of record OU745322.1, read on the forward strand.
TCATTACATCATTACGAGACATGTTAATTTTTCTAAAGCAAATGACTAAGTGTAACACTTATTTTATGCGGCATAGAGTCCATATTTAGACGTCTTCGACAATAGAATACATCATAATAGCGGAGAGCCGTATAAACAGTGTGGAAAATGCATGGACAATAGTAAACGCAAGCACAAAACTAATTGATAATCAATGGGGTTGCCCAAGGTACGTCACTTGGCCCCCTTTCTTTTTAACTCGCACACTATGATTCATAGGTATATAAAAACTAAATGGTTCGAACGTGGAAGTAGGGTATTTTGGAAACAATGTGAGTGAAAACATATTGCGATGGCATAAAACGTCAGAGGATGATTTGTTGGGTAATTGCTTTCTGTTCTCTATATTTGGGGTAAGGGTTGGTTGCTATGGTTAGCGAAATATGTTTTGCTGATACTCTTTTGTTTTGGTTGTTTGTTACTTCCTGGTTTATGTGAATTTGATTAATGTTATTTTCTTGATTAATAATGTTGTTTTAATGAAGACGTTTATTTTTCCCAATTTCTTTATTGCTTTCAAATGTCTGTGTGTCAAAATTCTCAAAATAATAACTCCTGCTTTAGATTGGTGGTCTTTAATGATTACGGTAATTTAAAAACGAGAAATCACACTGACCCTTCGAGTTAATTATAGGCGCATATTAAAACCCCCTTCGGCGAAATGGCAGCTATTGTCAGAGTGATATACACGGTCATGTGGTCAGACACCTGGTGGTAGAGCGTAGCGTAAACATTCTATTGATTTTACAAGGGTGAATTATAATATATTATGTTTAAAATTTATACCATAAATATCATTTATGATATTATTTTGTTCAGTCTGAACGAAATACCAATGATGCCAGAAGTTTGGGGAAATCTTTTAAATACAATTACGTAGCTTTACAAATGAAGCTTCTGTAATACTAAAATTATAATTACGAATATTCAGAGCTTCTAAAAAAGTTGTATCAAAACTTTAAAATGTTGTTTGTAAAATTGCAATATTAAGAATTTTATAAACGTATTTCATTAACACAAATAAGTATCCAAAACACATATCTTTCTTTCCCAATCAGGTGATACAGGCATTATGCGTTTGGTCGATATAACAATGTGGTAATTTAGAGTTTATTTAAAACCCCTGCATTAAGCTGGTCGGCACGTGCCGCCTGTCAGGAAGTTCAGAGTTGTATCAAATGATACGTAATCAATGTGTTTAGGTTACCATTCCCCTTTATACGTATATATTTATAAACTTTACGCCAGTTGTATCAGAATTATCAACTTGATTAAGTTGAATTGCATGTACTGCCCTGATAAAAGTTGATGATTTTGAATTTTGTAGTTTTCATTAAGATAAAATAATTTTGGCTAAAGCTTGAAGGACAACTGCTTTCCAATTTTCATTACTTACTTTATCAAATACATTATGCAACCTTTTACTCTAATCATCAATGAACAAGTCTATATTTCGTCTAATACATTCGACATCAAAAGCTTCAACAACGTTAGTTCCACCAACCTAATATTCGAAACGAACAACGGAACCAATATCCAATTTGGCTTCAACTTTTTATATTAAATCATTGCCTCCATAATCTGTTGCCATGGCAACCGAATAACCATCGTCGGGCATTACGAAAACAAAAGAAGGGGGTTGAAATTTATTTATAAGTCCACGATTGTGTTGGGCTGAAAGTTTTATTACCTCGAGGGTAGAATTTGGGCCTTTTTCTGTGATAGCAATATTTCATGGTGATTTTTATTAGCTGTAATGCGACAAGCATTTATTAACAAGCAGGTTTAATGCGTTAATTTTCTATTTGGGGTCATATCAAGTAACAGCCTAAGTTTTAAATTATTTTTCATGAATTCTATGAATAATAATTTTAATTAAATTTTATTATGGATTTGAATATGGATTGTGCTTGGATGAGTCTCCAAAAATCAAAGCATCTTGAAATATTTTATATATTATTGTGTTATTTTTGAAGCTTTATACTTTATTTCAACTATCACACGCTACAAGCTTGCGCTTAGTTATATTCCACAGAGTTCGTGTGTTTTTATAGAAATTTGAAATAAAAAAATATTATTTGATAACAATTTTCACTATGCATGGTTTTGGAAAACGAAGAAAATCATTACCATTACCTATTTTCGGATTTTCTTGTTCAATTTTACTAACCCAGATTTTTTAACTGTTTCTTACCTATATGTGTTTATTATTATTTATTACCAACAGAACCCGGTACATAAAATGCCTTACCCGACTTTAACCACCCCATACTAAATGTGACTTTGATAAAAACATTTCGATAACGTTGACCACTTAAACAAAAGAGCCAAAAATTTCCTACTAAAGCAGTTATCGCTTCATAATTAATATTTTTACAATGTTCCTAAAGTATACTGGACAACAAAATTTACATATCAAACCTTACCGAGCTCCTAGCAAAGACTGAGCTACCTAAGTTGTGTACTGTACTTAATCTAAATAATGAAATTGCCACCCCTTGAGCTCGCTTATCTAATTTTTTTTGTTAATGATTCATATTTTATAGGTAAAGGTATAAAGATTAATGAAGCCAAGAACATTCGTTTCTTTTTATAGCCAATTAGCGAAAATAGTGCGATGGAATTGAGTTCCAAGCTTGCCTTGCTAGCTTTGTTGAACTCGTGTTAAAATGTTTAAGGTTTTCATTAATTTTAGTTTAATATTTTTTTTTGGTTCTGATCGTTGATCGTTTATTTTTCACGTTTCACATTAAATAAAGATTTTAAACAAAAAACTGATAAAATCAAAGTAACAAAATGAAAACAATAAATAATAATAAATGAAAACAATAAATATAATGGGCACTTTGAATCAGCAGATTTGTTTTTCCTAACTAAGGATTCTTTTCGAAGCGAGGTTATACGTGTTTTAACTAGTGAAGCCAATTCCTAGCATACAAAGAGCACTTTCTTACACCAAGCTACATTTACACTCACACATACACGCAACACACATACACACATACCCCACATTCAAAACATGCGTTCCTACCTAGCAAATCAATTTCTTTAACTTTAATTTTAATTTAGTTTGTAATTATGTTTATATTATTAATTTATGACATCATTGATTTATTTTTAATTTTTAATTTTTGTATTTTATTAACCTTTTTGACTTACCTAGTGACAATTTATTTATAATATTTTATTAACACAATAAGAACCTGTAATTGGCATTTAGATTTGTTTTATATGTTTTTTTTTTATATAATAATGTACATGTGCTGTTGGTTCTGTTTGAATAAATAAAAAAAAAATAATAATAATAAATAGCAAAAGTACTTATGTTATCAGATTAGGTACATATTACGTTTACGATTTGGTACGTATTATAATTAAAGTTATCATCGGTCAATCACGTAGGAAATCAAATAGGCAGTAGTTGCAATCAGCAACATACTTTTTGTGAACTGTAAAATGAGTGCTACTTATTTGTTTTTGGGTTTTCTACGAAATTATGGACACTGAGTTTGATCCTTATATTCTAAGGGCCATCACTTTTAAATAGCCCATATTCATAACCCCATAGAGTTTAAAATGTAGGTAGTTCTTTAATACAGTGAACATACCTGATGGAAGCCTAGGTAACTCTCAATGCTGTGGGTTGCGAAGAACACTTCACCCTCACAGGTCAGGATCATTAGGAAGCCATTTAGTGCCTGGAAAATAAAATATAATATTATTATCTTTTTGCTTTGAGGGAAGAATAAAATTTATGACTATGTCGTGCCGGATAGCTGAGTTAATTTTTGGTGATAAGATATTTTCCGCTTCTAAACTTACGTTAAGTTGTCAGTCTTCATATTTATATTTATTAGAAAAGAGTACATATTACTTAATGTATCGAGCAGTTTAATATAATGTCCTGTTAAACACACAATTTATAGTTCTTTGTAAGCAAGTAGAGATATAACAGTTACAATCAACGTATAAAGTGTCTTACACTAAATTAAATTTAAATTATCGATTCGATTATAAATCAGGAGGGACTCATATTGCAATAAATAATAAGAATTCCAACTACGCTTAATTTACCTTTTCGATGCATGGAATAAAATGTGTGCGCATTTTCACGTACGATACGATAAATATAGAAGTCTTATTTTATTTCAACGAACACAACGTGCCATATTTTTTTCCCCTCTTTTCCGTTGTAATACCTAATAGAATTTCAAGGAATGTCAATCAATAACTAAAATTGAGTTTATGACTCCTACTGATTGGTGTGTTCTAATTGAATTATAATTTCTATTGAGAAGATAATTTGCTAACATGAAACACGCTTGACTCTTGTTAGTTATCTAACGCTATACCCAGAAGATCGCTGCTACTCGTGATTTAGTTACTATTTCTTCCGACACCCATGATATAAAAAAACTTTTTTTTTTGTTTTGAAAGGCGTAATCCTGTTAATTACCTACTATATCTTATAAATTATATTAAAACTGGTCATAAAAAAACCGTCGTTGTCGATTTTCTTCGAGAATAGGTATCCAGGCGACCCCCAACCCAATCTATATTTATGTCCCACCAAACCTTAAAAGAAGCCCAACTAAAAATCGTTTACAAATGGACACCCACGCCTGACATTTTAGCGCACAGCGAGCATCTTCGCGACATAACTCAAGCGGTTGTCGTGTGCTGTCTCCGAATGAAATTGTATGAAAATTATATGAATTCGCGACCGCTACCCGAAATGTTTTTGGGCAAATACCAACGTTGATATGATAACGGTTTTTAGGGACTCTCGTTGATTTGTGGGGGGATGTGGTCATAAAGCTGTCTTTCGGTCGCTATTTAGTAGTGTTATTAGTCTAGCACGAAAAAAGCTCTGTTTTGCAAGGAAAATGCATAGTTTCTTCTGTAACTCAATTTTGTAGGTTTATGCCATTTTAATTACCTGCTGGTTTTATTTACCTAACATTTCAATCGATATACTTACTAAGTTTCAGTGTTTTTATTAAAGTTAAACATAACTTGTTATATAGTTTTCTTTTTGTTTGGCATTGCTACCACAAATTATAATATCTACCTGAGTAAAAATATGAATGTTTGGCCTGTCCACTGATTTGAATAAGTTTCTTTCAAATACAATAACACACAAGTAACATTAACAGTCCTTAAAACACCATTCAGATAATTAAATCAAAAGCCCCTGACGATAACCCCGAGCAAAGTTGCGTACCTGCAGGAACATCTCTCCGTCAGGCATGGCGTGGTCGTAGCTGCCGTGGTCGCGGCGGTGCACGTGAAGATCTTCTTTCTCTTTGTGCATTACCACTGTAACAATAGTAAAAAATTAATAATAGTGGCCCCCGCGACTCCGTTCGCGTGGAAGTCGGTTTCCCGTGGGAATGAGAAGTTTTCCCGCGGTAAAAAGTACCCTATGTGTTATTCTGATGTATAACCTATATTACTGCAAAGTTTCATCCAAATCCGTCCAATAGTTTTTACGTGAAAGAGTAACAAACATCCATACAAATCCTCACAAACTTTCACATTTATAATATTAGTAGGATTAGGTCTATTAACATGGTTGTAACTATGTGAAACCACCAATCCGCAATCTTATAGGGTGGATTTTTTTCCTCAGTTGTCTGTGATTCTTTCTTTGTATTTGGGTATTGTCAGAATCATTAAGAATAGGTATTCAAAACGAGGATTTAAACTGACTTGTTATTATAAAACAGCAATATTAACTACAATCTGTACTTGTACTTTTACTACTTTAAACCTCTCTAATATTTTCTAAATTTTGTTTTATTTTGAAACATACATACAAAAGCAGTTTAACAATCGTAAACAAAAGTTATCTATCGTCAAATCTAGTAGTTACATACTACAGTTTACAATATTACTCCTTCTATATCTACTTACATTTATAACTATATTGAAAAGGGCGGGGCTTATTCATCCCGCGACAAATCAAATCTCGTCAAATCAGCAGCACTAGACGTAAAGGAGCCCTTTGATCTATTCATAACTTTATGCCCCTAGTGATAGAGTTCGAAATCGTTTAAAAGGGTGAGCTAGATATGTTTGAGTAGATAGGGCTGGATTGACAGGTGGGACAGAATTATATCGATAAAATCATTGCCTATAGGCGTAATCACTTAAGTTGTATCGTAGTTATTTTTGAGCGTCAATGCTTTTTTTATTCTGTCAATCTTCTTCGTACAAAATAGTAGCTTTACTATAATTGTACTACAATTATGGTCAAAGGATTGACTTTGTGAATAACAAAAAACATATTGCGAAACGAACAGTTATTAATGTACCTACTCATATTTGTACGAAACTTTTAATTAGTTAATTGTTATCTTCCGATTAGATAATAGATTCTCAAAGGTTAAGTTATGGTTAATTACATCTCAAAACAATTGAACGCTATTTAATAACACATTTGAAGTACGAGTTAGTAAAACGTTACGAGTTTAAATCGTTTTGTAATTGATGTGTTAGTAATTTGGCTACGGGCCAAAAATGTAACGGAAGAAGGTATTACATTCTATTAGTCTATCTACCTTTAAATGCATTCCTATATAATTATTGTGGTATATTTAACTGTTGACCCAAAAAAAGGAACTTATTAAGATTATAGATTTTAAGCCTTAAAGATGCAAACAAAATTATGGAATAACGGAAATCTTTTATTTCACTTTTGAGGTACGTCGTATTATCCTTTAAGTAAGGTATGTCTGCCAATTCTATGCGACAACTTTAATAACTGATACAAAGCATAGTTTTACTAATACAGGCTTTTACTGTGTTTATTAAAAAGCGGATTAAATACATATCTACTATTAAGGCAAAATTAAAAAAAAAATCTTTTAATAACGTGCGTCCTAATAACGAGTTTTTTTCTCAACGTTATAATTGAAAGTATATCGCAGACTACCCCCGCAATACTTAAAATTTTGACGTCCCGAAGCGTATGGTCACCCTATCGGCCAATTACCGAATACTGCCACGTGGGACACGACATATGGTGGGATAGGGATGGGGTAAAATATCGATATGTCGAAAGAATTTTTTAACCTAATTTTAGTCGGATATTTTTTTATAAATGTTTGCGTGTCTGCTTTACAATTTGTGTAATGCTAAGAATTATAGGTACATCATATTTTCCAAAATTTATAGGCTTTAGAAAAATAATGTATAAAATGAGATACGTTCAATTTTTTTTATCAATTACGTACAAATTAAGATTTATTGAAAAAATCATCACCATATTTCACCACTAGCGCCCGTCTACAATTTATTGTTCTGCCGATGGCCATTTCGATCAAGATAGCGTCGGGCAATCGAGTCGCTTATCGATTGTGTCTCGTAATCGGACTTTTTATCGATACCGTCGCGAGATACGTCACTAGTGGTGGTTTATCACACTTTATAATCGTCATTACCTTTTTCTATCGAAATGTTTTGTTGTTTTTTTTGTACAAATAATTGGAGGTAATGTTCATATAAAAATGGGGTGAACGACTGTTTTGAATCCCTCGGGCAAAAAGGGAGTAATTTGACGCATTTGTCTGACTGACTTCGCTAGTAGACAACTATAGGAGTTGTATAGTCAAAGACTGCAATGCAGGAAGACTCTGGTCGAAAGCAATTTACAATCATTCTTTTGAATTGATTTATAATAAGATTGAGTAGTTTAATTAGCAGGAAGACAAAATATATGCACAAAGAGCGAGGTAAGAATCGTCACTATAAATTCGTTCCGTATATAAAATGTTTTAGAGTTTTATTCTAAACCTAACAGAGTTGGTATCATCCTGCCTATTTCTACAGCTACACAGTTAAAGTAGGTAATGACTGTCAACGAGACCGAACATGTAAAGGTAGACGAAAATACCTCAATATTCGCAAATACAAGCATAATATATTATTGGTAACCGTCATAAAAAAAAACTTAAATATTATATAACCCAGTATCTAAGCAAGCACTTTTCATTGTTATACTAACTTTATGCTTAACATCGCATTAGGTACTCTTTATTAGAAAGTCCAAGCTGCAACCCACCCTGTAGTAGTATTAATATTAATAACAGCTTTATAAACTTTTTCTAACCAAGTTTGAACTCTTCTAAACCAGTTTTACGTGCCACATCCCCGTAACGTTAAACTAACCGAGCCAGTTAAATGCACTAGTTTACTTAACTGACCGTTAACTTAACTTTACAAACGATCTTCAGTGATTTTGTTTTGGTTTGTGATAAGAGTTTAATAAGTTAGTTAAATATAGTTTCAAGCATAGCTAGTAAGAGTAAGGAGATTAGCGTTTTTTGAGTCTGTATATGATTTATTTATTTTTGATATTATTATTTTTATATTGTTTTGTGTTTTTTGTCAACGTCGATCTATTAATTGCTACGTTGTCGCTGGTTAAACCAAACAGTAGGAATAATTAACTTGATAATATATTAAAATTGTCGATATTAATAGGCATAGAGTCATTGCTGTTTGTCTTGGAAAGTTGAAGCGCAAGCGTAAAGCATAAAATACTTAGTAGACACCTATAATTGGAGCTCTTGTTTTGGCATTATTTAAAGTTGTTTTTCGAGACTAAAAAGTGTACAAAAACAAATTAAAATTGTACTTTCAATAACAATGTACATCTGAATATTCTTTGTTTTGTATCTGCAGTGAAGACGACAGCTTAATTGCTGAATTTAAAATCATGATATGTTTATTTTTCAGTTGACTAGACTTATACGTATTTTTTACATCAACAACTTCAGAAACGGCAAATGAAATGAATTTGTCAAATCGCGTGCCATACACAAACAGACAATTTAAATATTAGTTGTTCGTCTAAAATTGTACATACAATTACCAAGAATCATAACAAAACTACGCTAATAGACTAACCATTACATATTAATTACTGTAAAATTATACTAACTACCATTACAAATAGAAATATAACAAACCTTATGCTTTGTGTTATAGAGTAGACAATTGATTGGAGAGAGTAAAATTGCATGATTGATGATTTAGTGAATTAGTTTTCTAATTGGCTCAGTTTGGTAGTAAATGCGATTTCTAGTAGTGTGCACTTGCTTTGCAAACAATTTTATTGATTGTTCTATTGTCGAGAAATGAATGGTAATTAGTAATGGATAGGTATGTTCATATTAACGTCTTCTCTATTGAAAGCTATTATTTGGTGCCTTTAATAAAAGTTTAGCCCTGACTGAAGATATCAACACCCAGTCAAGTCAACTTAGTCTTAGAATCGGTTTAGAAATAGATTTGTGAATAACAACGTAGAAGGAAAACATTCATACAAGAAGCTTAACTTTTTAATATCAACGACAGGACTTCCAGTCGTTGTTAAAAGTAAGAATAAATGTATTAAACTTAGAAATTTCTGAGTTAAACAACTATGAAAGGTGTATCACACTATATAGTAGTTTTAGTTTTAAAGTAAGGTAGCGTCTACAGTTATCCCAACGTCAATCAAATTTCTCATTACTCCACCAACAATTTAACCATAAATAACAAAACTCTTAACCTCTCAACCGCCTGACCCATATAGCCCCACATCCCCGCTAATAGCCCAAACCTTTAAAACAATTAAAAACGTATATTAACCCGGCAGATGGCGCGGCGGTTGGCTGCAATATGGCACCGACATGGTCACATGGTCGCTGGTGTGGTACCACCGGTGGTGTGGTCATTGTAACGTGACGGGAGATAGCGGGGCTATGGGAGTGGGTTCTGTCTGTTTGTTTGTTAAAGGTCAGTCTCTGGATACTTAGACACTTTAACAGAGGGTTCATGATGCAAACTGATCTTTGAATATATATGTTTAAAAAAAGAGGAATATTTTTCATAGTTTTTTTTTCAAATACAGAAGGAAAAAAGACATAGAATGGTGTTTGTAAAGAGGGGTGCGGTTACAAAACGATTGATTTAAAATTAAAAGTTATAAAAAAATAAAAGATATTTTAAATCGGTTATAAATAATATCATTCGCATATCGGACCGGTATTTTTGGAATTCATATATCCGATACTTAATGTTATTTTATTGTTTAACTATTGAAAACGTTAAAATATACTAAACTGGCCCCTAAACAGTTAATTCGCATCCAAGATAGTTTTTACGGTAACCTATAGAAAAGATTGCGGTTAGTTTTTTCTAATAATTATCGCCATACTGTTAGAAAACATACAGAAAATATTACTTTTTCTATTTACTGCTATTTGATTCGTTGTTTTTCATATTCTACGGAATATAAGATATTATTGAGAAGATTATTCCGTCGGAGGTATAAGAATGTAAGGATTAATGTCAAGAATGCATATTTATATGTGAAGAAAGTTAGAGATTGTCAAGTTTTTGCTGTTTATGTCAATCGTAAAGAAATAGAGTAATATTAAATGTGACAGAAGTCGCCAGCGCGTAATTCATTGTATTAAAAATGTTTCTTTTGTTTTGTCAAAGACAAGTTCTTAATTCAAATCGTGTAGGTAGAATCGAGAATTGAGCTTTAATAGTTACAAAAACTATCGAAAATAGTAAATAGAAAAGAGTCTACTCAATAAAGGTAAAGTTAAGAAGCCTGTGGGCAAATCTCTAATTTATTATATTAACAGATTAATAAACTGATTTTATAACCCCGTCGTTACTATACCTTACCGCTAAAAGAATAAAAAAAGGTAAGACGATTTATTCTATACATCAGCATCATTTAATTGAGTAGCAGCTTGATGGTAGCTAGTAAAAAGTCTGCCACTTTATGTAGCAAAAAATACAGAAGCGTTATCGACTCTCAGATACTTCGAATTGTCAATATCAGTGCCAGGCATTATAATAATTAATCTCCAGACTGACCAACCACCAACTGTGTGGCCCTAAACTAAGCAAAGCTTGTACTATAGGTACCACACAATGGACTAGGGAAGAACCTTTTAGAAGAAAAATTTCGAAAAACCATTTTGACGAAATTGGCCCGACCTGGGGATCGAACCCGGAATCATCCGCTTAGCAGTCCGGTATATATACCGCTGCACCACAGAAGTCGTCATTACTCTGGCTATCCTGTCTTGCTAACCATCATATTGTATAGAACTGATAAGCAAGACGGTAGTGTTTATTTATTTTATTTTATGGTAAGAGGTAGCTAACAGCCTACAAGCCAATAAAGTATAAACAGAATAGAGCTTTGCACAAATTACCACAACCATTAGTGATGTTTAAATCCGAATAATCTATCAATCAATAGCCCGTAAACCATCAATATTTATACCACAGCCGAGAACACAACCCGGGACTTCCCCGCATTAATAATAATTAAAACATCGCCAACACCTTCCACCCTCCCTTTTTGCTAAGTCGAGTAACAATTATATATTTATTTATGCTTACTAAAGCACGCTTGAGCGCTTTCATAAAAATCTAACTAGAGTTCGTTTGAACAATCAGAGTGTGAAAGTACCTTTATAAAGGTGATATAATAAGGGCCGGGTCACGCGAGGCGAGTGGAAGTAAGTTGTCAGCTCGGGTTATGTCATGTGAACGAGTCGCGATACTGTACACGTCACGGATTTGTGAAGTTGTCAAAATGACAGGAATTAGATACGTCATAAACGTCATTGCTGCTTGAAATTTTGTTATCATTAAGATAATATTAAAAATAAGTCAAGAATTAGTTTATTTTGACTCGTATGAATAAACCGGTATAACTCAAATATCGAACTAAAGTAGGTATGAATTTACATACTTACCTATTCTTTTGTTAATGTGCACGACATATACGTTTGCCAGATAAAATAGTTTTAATAAAAAAATATATAATAATACATAATTATTATAGTTTTAAACTTTACAAAGTCTTGGACAATAAACTTAATAAACGCATTTAATCTTGTCTCTACGCTATTTAATTTATATTCCTCATTATTAAACTTGTTAAATCTATATTTATTTAAAAACAGTGTGATACCAAATTACCATACAAACATAAATCGATCCAATTGACTTAGTTACTACTAATTCTTAAAGTAAACAGATCGATATTTTCTCACCATGATCGATAAATCACTCTTAAATCGAGATGTCTCAATAACTTCAAAGTGACGCCGAGATGGAGCGAGATAGCGATATGTAAACCCCATACGAGTGAAAGAGATAGAACTAGTTTCTCAGTTTGGACTAATTAGGATGTAAGGAGCATTTAAATCATTGGCTGTCAGCGGCGCCGCTGGATGCGCAAGAGTTATGCGTTCCTGTATTCTTAAATTTGAAATTAGAATTTTGTAAAAGCGTTGGATATTTACTGATTGTTATTAGTCCCCCGTGTGTATTTAATGGCGGTATTTGTTTAGGATTTCTTGGTTTTATTTTGAATTTCAACGCTATTGTTAGGTACTTTTAAATTAAACCGATAACCCTTTTTTACTTCCATTACATTTATTTTAGAACGAATGAGTTTTTATATTAAGTTGGTATTTTATTTATCATAACTCCAGTTTAATGCCAACTATAAAATAAAGTTGGACGTAAGCCAACCATCGAATCAACAATTTGTATTCTAAATTCGAAAAAACTGCATTAGCGTCAGCGTGCTGCGATTCCCGCGCTGTCAGTTGTCAGCTGCCACAAACGTCAGTTACGCGAAGCTCTACAGCACTGGAGTCTAACGTAGTCTTTGTAGGATTATTTGGTGTTTATTTTAAAGGTAAATTAGTTGTTATATCATCAATATTATGATCAATTTCAACTGTTATCTGGGTGTTAACGTAGCAACTTCCATCACTCTTGTGCAAATAGCTGACTTTCATTTTCATGCTACATGCTTGTTCCTGCTAGTATTTAAAATGTTTTTTTGCGAATACAAGTTTAAAGGGATAGTCCCACGTTTCACAATACCTTGATCCGTTCCGCGAACTGATCAACGCTTGAAAAACGGTATATATTTGGCTACAATAATTAAATTAAAAAAACATACCGGCCGAATTGACAACCTCCTCTTTTTATCGAAGTCGGTTAGAAAACAAACTTTAGGCACTTTACTCCACGGTAAGAACATCGAAAATTATGCTATTAAATATCTTCAACTTACTTTACTGACATTAAACAATACTTAACTAGGTTAATAACTCACTCACAACACGGAAAAGTCTCCAAAACTGAGTCGAATCTTAAAAACTCGATCCCCGATCGTTTACCGAAGCAATTAATTAACTGGCAACACTAAAGTCGGTTTGAATTTAAACGGGGCCTAAGATTGCGTTGGACCTTTAATTGATAGGACTGGAATCCGAACTTGGGAACACTCGTTATGTTATCATTGGTACTGATTTCACACCCAGTGTTAAATGAGGTGAGTGTACATTGGTGTTTTATATATTTTTATTTAAAAATCGAGTAACAGTAGACCGTATTACTCGTAAGGTTAAAATGAACCTTTGTGTCCTTAAATTCACGGGTTAAAATTCTTAAGGCACCGTTCAAATAAAGTTCGGGTGGTTAAGAAGTCTGACGTAAAGAAAAATATGTAAGAACTTAATAATAAATTATGTAAAAAAAATTAGGTGTTTATTTTCAGCATTCTATACCTACAATGGAGCGATTAGGTTCCCTAAAACTATCAATTGCCCTGACGAATGATGAAAATAGAATAGCAACGAAGTTTATGGACCTAACCGCTAAAAGTTTTTATTGAATCTTGACTAATTGCAATTTTAAAATCTCTATAAAAATCCATCACCACCAATGTCACATATTAAATTTACTACCTACAAAAAAAACTTTTTTTTTGTTATAAATTATTAAATATCAATGTACACCCGTCCGTACTTTGGTACAAGTACGCCGGGTCACGCGGCGCGGTGCCATTAACACCGCGGTGAGGAGGACCGTCCTGACAACCCGAACACTGTTTGTATAATAAGATGCGCATGCGCGTCGTTGAAGCTTTTATGACGTTTGAAGCAAAAAGGAGGTGGGTTTTAAGTATTTAGTAGCGTATTATTTATAAGTAGGAGTAAAAAAAATACGTTTTTTTTTCTAAAAGTTTTTAGTTCAGTTTTGAAACCTATTTTTGGACCTAAAATTTTAGTTATACCTACTATGAAAACAGGATCAGATTAAGTATGTTTTTTACATGTTGCATTACGCGTTGATGTCTTTCTTACGAGAAATCGGTTTGCTGTTTACATAGACATTTAACGGTGACTGTTATCTCTATAATTTAATCTGAAAGTCGGATTATATCTTTTTACTTTTATGACTGTTTGATTATTGAAGGCTTAATAGCATTGGATATTATATAAGTCATTGTTAACTATTAATGAAATAATATAGTTTAGAAATCAAAATGAAAGCTATTTTAATTTCAAAAATAAGTTAAATAAATATCAAGTTTACCAAAACTATACAGATACACATAATTACATACATACTCCTTTGCGTGCTAAATTGTCAAACGAAAATTTATCCCCAAGCCTTTACTTTATCCAAAATATTATTTTTTAAAACTAACGCAACACCCACCCACAAATAGCGTAGTTATCCTCAATTTACGACACCAGCCACTAAAACCCATCTGACATTTCAATTAATAATAAAATATCGACGCTTGCGCACACAATATATCGATTTCTATTTATGTTGTATAAACGCCTGTCAACCTGATGTATAAGATCACGCCTAAGCCTTTAGGTGTTGAAAATTCAATCAAGATACGGCCAATATTTTATTTGGACATTAAAATGAAACATAAAACAAACTGAGGGCTCTGGAAGTGGTACACCCTGTATATCGCGCTGGATCAGAATATACACACGGCTGTGTAGGATGGCGAGCAAGCTTGTGTGGTTTTTAGTCGAATAATTGACAGAGAGTGGAGAGTAAAGTAGCATTCGGAATTTTTAAACTCTTCAGATTTATGCAACTTAAATTATATTATAAAAGCAGAAACAGATACAAAATTGTGTCTAATGTAGATGTTACGTAAGATAACAAAATTCGGTTATTGATTGTCCGTTAACATCTGCTATGAATTGTGTTGTGTCAAAAAAAATAACGATAAGACAAAATCTTTGCTTTTTAAATTTTCCCAAGTGTTTTGTCATTTTCACCTTAAAAATAAGAATACCTTAAAATATGAAAAAAAAAAAACAATAATCTACAGTTACCTAATAACCTTCCAGATATTAACTAACCCATTTTCGTAAGTTTGTCAACAGTATCATCCGTATGTCAAACATTCAGGCGTTAAATGAGAATAACTTTTGGCGGAGTGCGGCTATAAATCAGAAAGACCAGTGCAGCTCAATTAAAAACACCCTGTACATCAGATACCGACTGTAGGTATACAGGATGTAAAAAACAACCTTTTCTTGTCATTATAAGAAATAATACTGAGTTAAAAGCGGGAGTTATTTTGTCACTTATTGCAGACCAGCAGTAGCGAGTAGATAAATTGAAAAAAATATTATATTATATTATTATAAAATACCTAAGTATAAGCATTTACTAAGATTAAAAGTTATTTTGTAGCAGTTCATTTCATAACAAACTAACACCTAGAATTTAACAAATGTGCTAAATATAAGATTATTAGTTTGCAATGATTTGGACATTTAAAATCAACGAATGATTTAATAAAAAAATTAAAAACTGTAATTTTAACGTAATCTTAATACCTAATAAATCACTTCACACAAATAACTAAAATAAAAAAAACGAAATCATATTAAGAATGTGTAAAAATCAATCACCCGAATCTAAACCACATTCTAATTTCAAACTATTGAAACTATAAAATTCGTCTATTCTCAAAACGGCTCGTGCGCCTAATCGATTACGGTTTCGAAGTCGATTTTTAATCGGCACTATATTCGATTGTAAATCGATAATAACCAGTGTGAAACATTGCAGCTGTTAAGTTTTATTTTTAATTTCTCTTCTGATAAAATCTCTAAGAAGAGGCAGTGTGATGGAGGAGGCTTCGCGGTTTTAAATTGTGCTTGTTTTTTTTAAATAAAGTTTAATGAATGTCATTTATCAATTATGTTTTGTAAGTTGCAGTTTTGTCTGGGTTTTGATAGAGTTACATGAAAGATTATAAAAGTTAACTCAGTTTAAAGGCTTAACAATGTTCTAAGAATTCTTTTGTTTTAGGAAATCTTAAAATTAACGTATAACTTTTAAAATCACACGTTTATTTTTTTAAGAGAGAAAATTAAGTAATAAATCAACCTATTAAGTTTTTTTCTTTATATCTTTACTTATACAATTAAGGTTGATATTAAGAAATATTAAATCACGTGTAAATATAATATAATAAATTCTTACAGATTTTGATGCATCAATATTTTAATTTGGATGTATTTAAATGTGAAAAAGTCATACTTTAATTTTAATAATTAACAATAAATGTAATTCCGAATATGTCTACTAGTTTTTAGATGTTGTTTATTTTACTTGAGCTTTGATTTCAGTATAGTGCTAAAAATAATAATTTATCCCTCCCCAATATAGTCTTTTCATCTATTTGTTTTAAACACTACATCTAAAAATGATTTAAACCCATTCATTCCTAATAGATTTATTAGCCCCGCTATCCAGTTACAATTTACAATTTACTATGTAAACACACACGCCTAATCGTAATGTACCGCGCATGCGTGGCCCGAGGGTGCGCATAAATACTGCGCAGTATGAAGATGTCGGTGTAAAATGAAACGTCAAAATATATACTAGTTGTATAGGGCGTAAATAGAAATATGAGAAAAAATACAGTGTTGGTTTTACGAATTTCTTTGAAGACTGTTAACTATCGAAATAATCCAATTGTGTCGTTAAATAATAAATGACACGGGTCTCCTAATCACATTCCTTTCGATTAAAAACACATGTTGACCAAGACATAGCTTAGTTTAGATTATATGAAAATTACAGTTAACCTTTAAGTAATTTAACAAAAACTTTTAAACAGATTAAATTTGCTTGCATTTAAAGTGCGTGTTGACATTTTTTGCGTAAATATCATCATAATCGCTTTAGCCGTTTCCGGTTCTAACCGGTTCATGCACTATCAATGTCAGATTAAAAAAACCCTAACGAAAGGCCTGGTGCGCTTCAAAATTCTAATTGCATTTTTTCCCCGCAGATGTTCCTTGTAAAAAAGTGAGCGATTCATTTAATTTTAATGTACGGTATTTAAACATATTATTATTTGTCACTCAAGTACTTACCGCCTTATTTATGACAACCTTTAGTAAAATAAATGCAACATAAAGCATAGCTTATTCCAAGTATTTTTCATGCTTTTAATATACCTACTTTTAAATGTTATGGCAAAGCGTGCCATAATAATTAAGGCTGGAAAAAAAAACATTTATTTAAAAACAATAGTCAACAATGAAACAAAAGACTATAATCTGATGACAAACAAAGTGGGTAAATTATTAAATGGTGATGAATAAATTAATAAGTAAATTTAATTGTATTAGGTTAATTTTAGCTACCAACTGACGCAGTTTGGAACAATGGGCAGTAAAAAAGGTTTTTGACTTAGTCTCTTTTATGTACCTTAGTCAAAGATTTATGGTAATTATTTGATGTTTTCTCTAGTTTCGTACTGATATAAGGACGTTTTTATAATTATTATATTATATACACTTCACGGTAAAAAAAGGTTTGAAAAAGTTTTTTGTTAATTGGCATAATATCGCTCTTTAAATACAAAAGTCAAACATACCAAAAAAAAACAAATTCCATTTTTTACTTAAAATGCATCATAGCCCACTATGAAACTACACAGTTTCACTAAAATACCCGTCGTTTTATGATCAGAAAAATCTGAAAATGCACGAACGTTAGTTTTGTTTTGATTAGTTTTTGTGTCTGAGTTCCGTGCAATGTCACATGTCACCAATATTGGAATTTAAATCAATTCGAACATATTAAATAGAAGGTGAAATTAGCAATAGAAGTTAGCAAAACAACTTGTTTTGTTGCTATTTATGATTGATGATGACAGAAGACCGCATGTTTTAACTGAAATAAAATTAATGAGACATTTCGCAAATTTCACAATAGCAATCAAAATATGAAAGTTATATTATCCACTCTACGTATCATCTGTCTATATGATCTGACAATTAATTTGGAAAAACAATTTTTTCGACCCATTTAGCAATTAAGTGGTCATATTCAAGAGCAGTATTAATTAATCGCCAGTGATGTTAATGTACTAATAAACGGCTGATTACCCGCTAAATATTTGGTAAATAAGAATGTGAAATGAAATGTATTGAAATGATAAGCAGTATGTTAACTGAACGTTGCTGTTACAAATACCAATTTGTTATCGTCAGCTAAAAATTAAATGGATCCTTGAATTTGAGTATTATTATTACATATTTACTAGTGTTTCCCGTGGGAATGTGAGTTTTTCCGCGGTGAAAAGTACCCTATGTGTTATTCTGAGTATAACCTATATTACTGTAAAGTTTCATCCAAATCCGTCCAGTAGTTTTTACGTGAAAGAGTAACAAACATTCATAGAAGGATATTACACACGTATGTCGTAAATAAATGGGAGACTATTTGTCAACAACTTTTCCAGTAGTTTTTGTTTGCATAAATGAATGTTAATTATTTAATAACGTTATCAATAATGTTTCCGTGCTTGATTTGGAATGTTACAAGACTAGGAAAGCTTCAAAATGTACCCCTAAGTGCTTAAATCTAGTTAATGTCTGTACCTACCCTTAAATACTTGCTACCCTTAAATAATAAATTATGTGATGTTACAGGAACCACTTACAATTTTTGAGCTTGTATTTCACCTACAGAATAATCTAAATACGTTAATTAATAAGATTTATACTATAAAAAAATTGAAGATTAATTCATACTCTATTTTCTTTCAATGGTTTTCACTTGCATTTAATTAATTTAGTTTTGTGTCAGTGTTTTCATAGTTAGCGATTATTTTCCAGTCTCTAAACACAACCTAGAAACACCGAAGCGTCACAAAAAGATTTAAATAAGATAACATTTAATAGGTTAATATAATAAAAAAACTCGTTTTTCTTTCAATTATAAAGCTACTTTTGCTTACTTATTTAATTGCAATATAGGTTAGGAAAATGAAAATAACTTGCTGTGGATGGTTTCGGATAAGATCCCCGGGTCGGGCCAATATAGTAATATTTTTTTTTCGATATTGGCTCGTGTTTGGGTGTAACTAGGTTCTCCCCTAGTCCATTATGTGTTACCTATAAAACAAGTGGTTACTGCAATTTACTTTAGAGCCACATAGTTGGTGTGTTAGTCTGGAGATTTTTTATTTATTTATTATTATTATTTATACTGCACATAAGAAAAACTGCACAAAAAAAGTGCCCTAATTGTTGACCATAGAGCGTCAATGCATTTAATGTTGATAATAATTATGGCTCTGGATGATATTAGCGGTCACCCATCTAAGGACCAATCATGACCAACGTTGCTTCACCTCAACAATTATTAATTCAATTCGATTACATGTCATTTACACAAACTTCAATAATATGGAATTAATACCGAACAAAACAATTGAAGGAACGCAGCGCAAAGCAAAGTAATATACCAAAAAAAACATTATCAAATAGTAAAAAACAATTTTGGACTTTTTTAAACGGTTTCATACGCGTATGGTATTATATGGTAGTAATGTATAAGAATATCGAAACTCGTTGCAACTGGAGTTATTTACTAAATATAATTGTTCATTTACTCATCTCACTTTCTATCATTATTGCTTGTTATTCCAGATGTGACTAGCGTATCATACAGTTTGTATGAAAAAAAATGGAAAGTTCGAAACTCGGCAATTATACGTTCCGACGGGCGGTGTTATTATAGCAGTTAGTGTTTACAGTATAGGAGTTCTGGTAAGTGTATTAAAATTCTTTGTATTGCAATTTTTTTAAGTGATTAGTACTTGTTATGTTATGAACGTTTGTGAGATTGTGTTTCTTATGAAATTCTTCATTTTTTTACATAAAATTCAAATTTTCTAAATTGTTAAGCCTAAATAATATCTTACAAAAAAGCCTATAGACATTTTAAAGATAAATTACACTTCTTAAGCACTCAACTATAAGAAAAAAATCAACTGTTAAAGTCATGCAAATAAATTTTCTCAATACGGTGAATCTTTTTAACAACCTTTTTGCCTACAGCTACCGTACAAACTTTTGACATTAAAATGCTAACCATCTAAAATTCATCTTATCAATCCCCATTTATAATAAAACGACAGTAAAAGTGCATTAAACAAAATGTCGACACGGTCCTAATCTTATTTCACATTACAATTATAAAGGCATTTGGTCTGTCACCATTTATTTAGGTTCCCTTCCCGTTTAGGATCGATTGCTACAAAATTCCGAAGAAAATTCACTCGATTAATTACCGGGAGCTGGCTGATAACATTAAAACTTAATTAAAAGTCCATATTGTGGAAGAACAGGGAAATGCACGATAGTTCGTTTGTTGCTGGGTTCTGTACAGTTATTTGTGTCTGACACTGATTTAATAGAAAATCCCTACGCTCAGATTTGTTGAAAAAAAGAATATTAAAAGTACTTAACTAGTTAAAGCGGTATGAAATAAACAAATCAAATTTGATATAACAATGCATCAATAAAAACGTAAACTTACCGTAATTTAAAAAAATGGGAAAAAAGGTCAATTTTTATCAAAATAATTATATATGGAACCCTAAATGATCTTGAATGTTGTTAGGTCGGGCGAGGCGTAAAAACATTTTGTCACCGATACGGCCCGGTCGTGAGCTACACACTATGTAGACTCTTTTTGGTCAACCTCTTTTGTTTTTATTTTTCATCCGCAGCTTACTGGCCAGTATCTACATCGGTGTAAAAAGGCTCGCTTCAAATACACAACCTTTTTTGTACTTTTAATTATAAACAAAAAAATAATTCACACAATAAATCTATAGATATAGAAAAAATTAAAACTGTATCCAGCTTAACAGAGCCATAAATTAAAGTCATTAAAAATGCGATATTTAATTCATACAAATCTCGAATAGCGATCTGGAAATAAGGCTTTTTAATTTAGTCACCTTCGGAACATATGCCTTCGAATGTACAGACACGGCGTGTAAATATAATTGTTTGTTTTTGTGATAATTTGCGCGCGGGCAGCGCAGGCGCAGTGTCGATCACAATCTCGCTCATTCAAATGAGCTGTCCAATGGATTTATGACTTCGGACACGATGAGTAAGACATTCTGGGAGTATAGAGTTAGGAAACGGTTTTTTTATATTGTTTCTGAATATAACTGAGGCTATTATATTTTGATATTGTTTGTTTAAAACTATGTTTTTTTAAATTCTGAAACACATGGTAGGTTATTAAATAATTGGTTTTTGTTTGATATTACCACTGCCTGCCTACAGTGCAATAGTAATTTTAGTTAAGAACGCTAATTTCAAAAAATAAAAATCCCAACAAAAAAAATTGACTCCCCTACAAACTTCGTACAGCATATACTACCTACTTTAAAAACATCGCCTTATTTTTACTTTTTTTTCCACCATCAATTATATGCCACATCTAAACCACCATAGCTCTGCAGCATCTCGCTCGTCCCATATTTTACCAAGTAGCCGATGTGGCGCGCTGTCGATGATAACAGAAATTAAACTGAGCTCCCGGCCAACGGAAACGGATACCGAGAAACACTCAGTTAGCGACTGGTTTAATGACGGTTCAAGTATTTAGGTACGGAGTGATTGGTTTAGCGGATTTGACTTTTTTTTTGTATGTGTAAATAAATAAATATTTTTATAAAATATTAATTATTTTTTAATTGGTGTTGGTTTAAATAAGTTCGATCACGCATTTAGATGTCTATGTTTAGCGACTAAATTATGAACAGTTTTTTTAATGAAGGTAATTGATTTAATGTTTAATGAAAAAAAACGCACATAATTTCCTCTTTGCAATATTCTAAATAAACTGTAATAAAAAGCTCACTTAACTCAACGTAAACATAGTATAAAATTAATATTTATAACATATTAAATATCGGTTCCGTCAATAACGTGACGAATACCATCGATGTTAATTACGATAATCGGTTTAATTAACTTTAACTTTATGTTAAGTGTAAATTGATCGGAAGTTTAATTGCGGTTAAACTTTGACTCGACGTAATCGGCGTTACTTAAACTTATTACTTTGCACATGGGTAATTCATAAAATTGCTTATAAATAAAGTTAATTTATAAACGCATTATTATGGCACGTTTTTGGACCTAATGTTATGTTAATTAATTAAACCTAACACACGGTGTCATTTTCATTGTTAATTTGCATAAATTTATTATACTTGAAGGCATATTAGGTGCTTTTGGCATAAATTTGAATATGTCGTAATAAAATTATTATCAAAAACCAACGCCCTCTTGGGAGCCATATTTTTTGGTAATAGCAACTTAACTACGCTAAGTAAACTGTGGTACTTAAGTTATGAGTTTTTGTTTACTTAGAATGTCGCTGTATGTACCTTAAGTGGGCCTGAGTGTACAATTAAATATATTTTATTTTATTTAAAAGTGCATAGTCGCCTGGAAGTTCATTATATTTTGATGATACCGAGATTGTTTAAAAATGCTAAATTTACGAATGATTTGGTCATTACAAAACTTTATTCACCGTTTCCATACTTTTTCACCGTATTCACACATAGATATTGTGATAAATAAATTTTTTGAGTCATCATTTTGATTATGTTATTACGCACTTACGGTGAGGGAAACATAATGAGGAAACTAACATTATTGGATTATCCAATAAAAATAGATGAACAAAGTTTAATATCTTAAATTTCAATGCTGAATTACATTAAAATATATTTGTTTGTATATCAGCAAGGAAACGTGTTTCATTTGGAAATATTTACCAAAATACTGCTTACAATTCGGTAATCATAAAATTTTCTGTAGCGTATTGGCGAAGCTCTTGATCTCTATAGAGTTGCTACAACACTTGAAACAACTACCTTGTTACGTTTCTATCTAAAATTCAAAGAAATTAACTAAATATTTATATTTCTGTAAATGATTTTTTTTCAATGAATGATTTAATTTCTAATGAAGTAGCAAATGTAAGAATACCTTGTTAATATAGGTTTGTTTTAAATCAGTGATACGGTAAAATTTTATCAGCAAGTTTTTGATAAAAAATCCTAAAAAGGTATGTTCTAAGATTTCTTAATTCCTTATAGGTAAACGAGAATGCATAAATAGTGTATTTAAGCTAGTATGAACCGTTATTAGTTACAAAATATTAAAAGTACCTATTGTACACGACGCGACGTCTGTAAAACTTAAAATAAAGCATATATTAAAAAAACTTAGTTGTCAAAATTTTATTCATTGATTTCAAAGCGTAATAACAACTCCGCACAAATATTTTCACTTTCATAGCCTTGGGTCACTGCCGAAATTTTGTCACGCGATCCCGCCATTAGGGGTTGTAACCGCCCCCCCGCACCCCGCAACCCCGGCGAGCAGACCCGGCAAATTCGAAACTACCCTACTTTACTCCCCTTGCATATAAAACGCGCTTGCGTTCTTTAGACTTAAAAAGGAGAAAGAAGAGGGGTGCCTTTGATTTGCTAACGAAATTCACCTAATACTCTGTGGGGTGCAAAAGTAGGTATATATAGAAATATATCAATGATTGGCGTTGCGTAGAGTTTTCTTATATAACTTGGTTACTTTTAGTAAAGGAAACAAGACCAATGAAAATAATAACAAAAGTTTGTGAGTATTTTGGTTCGATTTTCTTTTACGCGAAAACTACTCAACGGATTTGCTTGGAACTCGGTATATAGAAAGACTATAACCTGCAATATCATATAGGGTATTACCCTGAAAAAGTACCCCATTCCCACGGAAAAACCATTCAGCTGGGGTAAAATTGCAAGACAGAAAGCTAGTTCTATAAGATTCGGACTAACCTTCGTCATCGCACGAGAGGTCATTGCCCCTTGTCTTTGTTTTCCTATGTTTATACGTCACATACAAACTGTAAGGTAAGTCATTTATATTTCATAAGAGTACAGGGCGGTAGTGCGAGTGCTAGTTACCAGTATTTATTGACCCCTGGTTGTATGTAATAGTGATAGAAGAGAGAGGTTTTGTAGACATGGTTTAGAGTTTGATCGAATGTATAAAGTTCCTGCCCATTTTTAAATTTGAAACCATAAAATGGGGTAGTATATGAATATGTGTATTTCGTGGTATGTAAATACATTTTTGCCGTCGAATTAAAAGAAAACGGAAGACCAGCGACTAAATATTTTTTATCTTCGCCGGGTATATAAAAAATATGTATCTATTAGTTCTATAAACAAAACACACACCAAATTTCGGCTAAGGCAATTCGTGTTCTCAATAAAATCATATTATGCGTGTAAGTTATTATAAAATGCATTTTCCTTGCCTTTAACATGTATATGCAAATACTAATCGTTTACAAATCACAGTCATTCTGAATAGTTTTTATGACAACAATAATAATTGTGTGTAATTGTTCTATGAAGTACTTTTATAGCTAACTTGTTTACGATTCTACCAGTTTTATTGTAGAGTCTTTTAGTAAGGTTATTATGGGTCCTATTCAGATTTGTATATCGTATGGGTAAGTATCAATAGTGGGAATTGAACACTTTTCAAAATACATAATTTTATTACCTTTTCAAAATTCTGGTACGTAGCTTTTGTTTTGATATAAAAATTCTTATAATTAAGAAACAGTGATGCGAACCATGGTAATTATGATAAATTGATAAAACCCTTTCATTGGGTATAAGATAGTTCAGTGTTAGTTTAAATTAATCCAAGTTCTTAAAGTACCCTTGGGTCAGTGTGTCATTACACATACGTTATATTATAGTATGTGTTATGTCACAGCTTCCGCTCAGCTAAAGGCAAATTAATAAAGGATTTTTTCAAAAATGCCTATATTAGTAGATTTTCTTTTGTTTCTGTCATCATTTTGACAACTTCATGACTATCAGAGACAAAACAGATTTTATACAGGTTCACAACGCGTATATGTACGGGTAAGAGTTCTACAAAATTGATTCTTTTAACACAAAACACTTATTTATTTACCAGTTAATCCCCCAGATTCCTAGATAACCGTCTATTAATACAAAATACGTGTTTATATCAAAATTAAAAACCTATTGGCTTATCGCGTCGACTTTTGAATTTCAAAAACAATTAACCCCACCGATAAGCTAAGTACTCAATTTGACAAATTAGTATTTTTTCCATCGCTCGTACTGAAAGTATGAAAAACAATAAAAACGCGATAAGCCCGGAGCAATCCATCATGGTTCTGTAAAATGTACGCTGATGGAAAAATCGAGTTTGGAAACCTTCATAGTTTTAATGTTACGCGACTTAATTGAATTTACGTTACAGAAAAAGGTAGGTAAAAGGGCATTTTAGTTGAAGCCCGATTGCATAAATTATACGTGATGTCGTTATAGGAAATGAAATCTCATTTTCCTACATGTCTTCAAGAAGTTTTTATAAAAAAAACATTTTTACAGTTTTTTTAGAACGCCTTGTTTTAAGGGATTGTTAAAGTAATTGAAAGAGTTAATAATAAAATTAATAAATATATCAATGATAAAATAAATCTACCATTTTATTTATAGTTTTTATAACAAAAAAGTTTAGTTACTAAGCTAAGTTGCCTTTAAAATTGTTTACTAAACGATTAAATGCCAGCATCGTGCCAAGCAAAATAGTGTTATAATCTGTTTTCATAGAGTCTAATGTCGTCTAATTGAGTGCTCGTTAAGCTATGTGTAAAGTTCATGTGAAGGCTTTTAAAATTAATGTTTTGTTGGACCGCTCCTGTATGAATAGACTAAATATACTAAATATTGTTTGTAATTTGTTTAAAAACAAAGTAGTGTAAAATAGTACTCTGTTTTTAAGTAAATTATGTACTTCCAGTTTTTCCAAACAAGAATTTAGTAAGATTAAAGAAAAAACTAATTTAAATGAATAAATACTCTAAAATATGGAGAAAATGGCATTTAAATCCGTTACGTACTTTAGGAGGAGTTAGCGGCCAAACATACTGACAGAATTAGCGACTTGGATTTATACTATGTAATGTTGATGATAATGATAATGATTATGCAATAAAGAGTTTCCTCATACATTCATAAATAGGCTAGCTTCGTATGTAATATTAACTATACATACAGCTATATACCTAAAGATTTCTACCCAAGCAACCTCGGCCGCAATCGGCGGTACACATCGATAACCCATCGATAGCTGGTCGGAATTACCACAAAATCGATGCCGGGTCTTCCGGACCCGTGCTACGTGGAGGCAGGCACGGGTCGGTTATGTTGGCTTTTTTTCAGGGCTGCCAGTTGGTATTAATGATAGAACATAATTTTGGTATTTTATTTGTAATCACACTTTAAAAATATATTAGCTTAAACATGTCTTGCATCTATTAATCTTCTGAAATATTTTTTGTAACTGATAGAAGCAAATCACGATAATTATGGGGGTACTTGAATACCACTAGTTCAACACAAACCTCCTTCTAGGGTAGTGTGGTCCAAATTAGGGTCGTGGATGCATTTGATATTTGGGGGTGGGTTTCCTCATGATGATATTCCTCAAGTGTTTAGTAAATGGAATGTATAACCTGTATCAAAATGGTATATTCTTAAGTAACTAAACAAATCTTTGGCAGCCCTAAAACTCATAACACAGGTAGCAAACTCTCTGCCAAGATTTTGATGTAGTTTTATTTTCGTTGGCAATTTTTCATATTATTATTGTCTTTCAAAAAGTTTTTCAGCAATAATTGGAAAAACATCAGAAGTTCTGAAGAGTTATTTCGGTTTGATACTTGTTTCTAAGTTTTTAATTTACTGCTCTGGAATAAAAACTTTTTATTTGACAGCCTTTGTGGCAGAGGTATCCAGGTTTTGTCCTTTTATTAGTTTCAGAAACTTCCTTTGTGTATTCAATCTTTTTATATGCTGGAAAACCATATTAAACGTTTTCAACCCTGTTTTTGCGAAGGGTATCCGCTATCATAGAAGAAAGATATTCTGATTGTTTTTCCGAAAAAGTTTTAGTGAAAGATGATTACCCATCATGTACATCCACCAATCCGCACTGAGCCAGCGTGAAAGATTACGGCTCAATCTCTCTCACTATTCAAGAAG
Source organism: Emmelina monodactyla (assembly GCA_916618145.1). NCBI lineage: Eukaryota > Metazoa > Arthropoda > Insecta > Lepidoptera > Pterophoridae > Emmelina > Emmelina monodactyla. Next base: position 1,503,439 of record OU745322.1, read on the forward strand.
GATGCTTATGCTCAATAAGTGGGAACTATACCAGGTTTTTTATGATAAAATCGTATATTAGTTTTATCGTAAAAAGCTGCTTGTACACCAAGCTTGGGCGTGTCACTATTCCTTTCATAAATCAAGTCTCCACCTCATTACAAACCTTATCCCTTATCTTTCGTAGAATTTAAAATAACTAACTACCGAACTAAGTAATGTATAAAAAATATACGTAAAAAAAAGAAATGATTCCTGTGGTGCGACGCCGAATTCGTTAACGGTAGAGATTATATGTAATCGATGCTTCAACAATCGATTCAATTAGAATTATCGGTATTTTCGGTACCTGTGTGAACATAAGTGTGGATGATATTGAGGTTTTTATGTGAATAAATATTTAGAGTTTTTGACCTGATAATATTTTTTATTAAGAAATGTATAATAGAGAAAAAAATCGATAACTATTGTATTAAAGTGGATAGAAAAAAACAGTACCTAGTTAAAGTGTTTTAAGTTTCACTACAACTATTCATTGTAGCTGTGACTTAAAATACTAATAAAAATCAATGAATGAACAACAACGGTTATTAGTAAATAGAAGTAAAATAATGATTTTTGTCTTCACCTATACACACTAAGTCACATACTTATCAGGTCGATTCCTTAAAACGATGCATAAACCATCGACCGGGCGCCCCCTACTGATTTTTATTTCAATACCGAACGAATAAAATCGATACGTCGAACGTATATCATTCGAGAAATATGTAGCAGCTTACATTGGTAGCGGTATGCAAAATGTAAGGTGGTTTATGATGGTTAATTTAAACCTGTTTTAAGTGGAGTTAATTATTTTAAGATATTTTTTTGTGAATCGACAAAAAGAAAAAAATGATTTTTTTGAAACGTTGTAGGTGTTGTATAAAATAGTAGAATGGCGTTTAAAAAACTATAAAGGTAAAAGAAACTAGATCTTTAATAGCCTACATACTGCCATTACACTCAGCTATCCTCTATTTATTCGCAATTTAAATCTGAACACCAACATCGATATACATTCGATTATCGAAGTTAGAATCGATTCGTATTCGATTACTTATTAATGATCTTCATGACACGTATTTTAATGTTGTCAGCGAATTTTATAGCAACATGTTGGTAATAAATTATTAGGTTATGTTCTCGATTCTACAGAATCGTAATCGATATTGCGCGGGATTTGAGGGCTACTGTTTTAAATCTCGGGAGGCTTGATTTATAAGGTTAAGAGCTTTTAATACGGTTTTTGTAGAAGTAAACAGAAGTTATAAAAAATTATTGAGTTCATTTTTTTTATTAAAAAAACAAGCTTTTCCTTTATATGGTAGGTTTTCTGATTACGTTCAAACTTTGTCTCTAACAAAGTAACGAATCTATATCTTGATTTTTTAATTATTTTTATACTTTGTTGTGTCTTTTCTCCCTACCTACAATTACCATAAAGTTTTTTGCACCATCACTCTTCAACACCAAAAATCAACATATTGGTCTTCTTTCTTGCAAAGCCTACCAGTCTATCTAAACTTCTACACTCATACCACTTTAGTCCCATATACGTTTTTTTTTCAACTCCTAATAACTTTTTAGCTCAAAACCCCAAATCCCACTTCTGACTCCTCATAACCCCATCTGCAATTGACAGATAAATACCTAGAAAATAGCTCTAGTGCAATCTATTTCATCTTCTACTCACAAATATCTGTTAAAGCTCAAAACCCCAAATCGCCCTAAAACCGTTCCCTCTTCTGACTCTTCATAATGCAACCTGCAATTGTACACTGACACAGTGTCTATAACACATTCACACCACAGTCACAGAAGAAACCAAGAAGAATCTGCAATTGACAGATACTTACCTTGAAAGTAGCTCTTGGGCAATCTATCTCATCATCTACTTACAAATAACTGTTAAGGCTCAAAACCCCAAATCGCCCTAAAACCCTTCCCTCTTCTGACTCTTCATAATGCAACCTGCAATTGTACACCGACACAGTGTCTATAACACATTCGCACCACGGTCACAGAAGAAACCAAAAAGAATCTGCAATTGACAGATACTTACCTTGAAAGTAGCTCTTGGGCAATCTATTTCATCCTCTACTTACAAATAACTGTTAAGGCCCAAAACCTCGTATCGCCCTAAAACCCTTCCCTCTTCTGACTCTTCATAATGCAATCTGCAATTGTACCCCGACACAGTGTCTATAACACATTCGCACCACGGTCACAGGAGAAACCAAACAGAAATCTGCAATTGACAAATACTCACCTTGAAAGTAGCTCTTCGTCCTCAAGTAGCTGACAGACAGCCTCAGTATGGACAGTCGGTCGAGCTTGCTGAGGATGTTCTGCTCGAAGGGCAGTAGGGACGCCAGGTTGTCGAGTTCTGCGTTCAGGCGCTCGCGGTGGCGCTTGCTCGGGTTGCTCTTGGTCACGCCGTCTTTGGTCGGTGGCTTTATACTGGGGAGGAAAGGGGACTTTTAGATATTGGTAGGAAAAAAAGTCGTGATGGTTTTTCTATCTGCATGGTTGATAGAGACAGTTTTTAATGTAAATGGCTGCTGTGATAAAGATGAAAACAGTATAAAAATAATAAGTAAGAATCCTGATTGAGTGTGAATGGTTATGTAGTAATTAATCTCAAACGCATTTATAGCTAAAGTGTCAAACATTAATTAAAAGTTCAGATTTGTTTAAGCTTTAAACGTATTACTATTTACCAAATGCATTAAAGTTCAAATCCCAAAGTTATATTAAAATTAAATAAAAAACACCTAAAATTCTATATTCAAATAATCCCATTAAAGCAATGCAATTTCCCTCTAACCTATTTACCTCCTAATCACAAAGAAAACCTTACAAAAAGCCTACATTTGACCTCGAAGAGCTAAGCCTGCTTTCCCCATTATTTAATACGTAATATATTTGTAGGCGACCATTTTATAATGACACATCGCTAACGAACTCTGCAGCTACTGTTAGAGGTAAAGTAGATGGCGCTGGGGTCACGCGAAGCTGGGTGGTTACTAGTTAGCCCTTTATTAGGTTGAGATTTTTTGGACTAAGTATTAGCGAGTTTTTTTATTTTTATAAGAAATATTATCAGCTTTATATCATGTTTTTTTTTACTTTGTAGGGTAGAATGAAATAGAATAGATGGATTTATTCTATTGGTTAAAAATAATCGGTTTTTAATAAGTGTTTTAAATAAGGGTATCTTACGACTTGTATAAATTCACTGTTGTGTCAATTAAAGTAATAATTTATTACATATAAAATTGGTACCTAAAGTCGTTTAAACTAAACGTCCCACTATAAAAACTTTTAAATAAAATCTGTACATATTGTATTTGAATTTAACACATTCATTGGTTACCTACCTTAATTAACTTTATCTGATAAAAAAGATCACTTGCATGTTTTAACCCTAAGATAACACTTATTTGCGTGCCCATAGTCAACAAGGTAACTTAATACCATATTTATGAAGTCATACAAAACATATGACAATCTCAGCTTAACTATAAAAATATCACCAGAATCAAAAATGTTGGGAATTAATATTTTATTTCACAATGGCAAACTGGTAACGACCCATGTCTTTCCTTGTTAGCATAAACTTATGCGAATGGATAAGAGGTAAGCATGTAGCACTACATTTCTTTTTTTTGTAGGAAAATTGTGATTTAGCATTTTTAATGTGGGTTTAGGTGAAACAACGTTTTTTATCCGGTAATCGTGACTTGAGTTTGAATATTTTGTTCAAAATAAAAGAACTATGAAAAAAAATGTAAATTGAATGATAGATATGTAAGCTAGTAGAACCTTCGTAAAATGATTGATAAATAAAACAAATTCAGAATTAACTTTTATGTTATTTATTATAAAACTGTACAAACAAATATAAATATTCATCACACGAAAGAAGAATAATGAAAGATTAATTGATAGGTAGGTTAAGTATAGAAAAAATATTTTTTTGCCATCCTTTTTCATATAATTTGTTTTAAAATTGACACTCTATTTTAACTTCGAACTTAAATTTCCTTATTTATTCAACGACTCTTTAAACCCAAAAAATTAAATAAACATAAGTATGCTTTGTTTGGCATCTTTTTTATAAAAAATTGGTTTATAAATTGACACTCTACTTTAACTTCGAACTTTAATTTCTTTATTTATTCAACGACTCTTTAGCCCCAAAAAATAAATTGAGTACATGTAGTCGTATTTGTTTTCTTAATAATATGTGTAATACTTTTTTCTAGAACCTTAAATTAGTTGTTGGATTGAAATACCATGGAGTGTTGTTCGTATTTCACAAATTTTGAAAATCGATTTGTATAAAAATGGGTTGGAAAAGTAACGGGTTATAAAATATAGATATTCCATTACTGAGATTTTTTTAACAATTACTTTCCGACGGATATTTTTCAATCGATCTACGTTTACAATTTTTTAGTTTTACCTATAATAATCTTGGTAAACGATAAAATATTTTTTTCCTATTTATGTTTTTGTAAATTAATATAAAACTATATAAAACTTGATTTCCATTTTACCTCAACACACGCCTAAAACAACTATTTTAAAATTATTCTTAAAAAACTTTTGAGTTTACAAGTAAATAAAACAAAAATAACATCAACCTACCCCGCTCCACCGCGCCTCTGTCCTAAAGCCCGCGCCCCACTGGACATAAGTCATAGCCTCCCGTCGGCCGCTGATTTATTCAAACTACCTCATAAGCCCTTTGAAAGCAACACTTACAATTTGTTACTCTAAAATGCTTTAACAAGCTGAAAATAAAGCCTATCAACGAATCGATATAAATCAGTGTATTATTTCGATTATTTCGATAAATCGTTTTAACTCGATTAAGTTATAATCGATGTGCTCGTTATTGAAGATGTAAGGCGCTTGATGGTGTTTTGTTTATTTTTTTCTGTCTTAAGTTTTGTATTTGATATCTGAGGTCATCATTTCTAGTTCATCAAAATATGTACCTATGCAATGAACTCACTAACTATATTCAAATGTTTCTCTTGACATGACTAATAACCTCTATATACAAATAACAACAATAATACATTATACATATTATTAATTTTATTTGACCTCTGTGGTGCAGCTGTATATATACCGGACTGCTAAGCGGATGGTTCCGGGTTCGATCCCCGGGTCGGGCCAATTTCGTAAAATGGTTTTTTCGATATTGGCTCGGGTCTGGGTGTAACTAGGTTCTCTCCTAGTCCATTATGTGGTACCTATAACACAGTGCTTATGCAATTTACTTTAGGGCCACATAATTGGTGTGTTAGTCTGGAGATTTATTATTTATTATTATAGTATAACCCTTTTAATAAGTCAGTAACAAATAACATAACACCGAAATAACAAAACCTGTATTGTAACCCGTTTTCTCCACGACCGTAACATCCGCATATAAACGTGAATTGTGTCGAATATTTAATTGATAATTCTAATAAAACCGCGTTATTTTAGTGTTTATTGCTGTACAATTATTAAAGATTTCGTTGCAAAACTGAGAGCGTAAAGCGTGGCGAATTTTGTGGAGTTCGATTGCGGATTTCGGATTGAAATATGCTTAAAATATAATTTGATTTATGTTTTTATTTAACAATATGTTGCTAGATTTAAGCTATTAAAACACCTACATGATAAGGTTTATATAGAAAATATAAGGGGTATTACGCAAAATTGGACTGTTTCCTTAGAAATATACTATAGCTCTGTGATTTAATAATAACCACATTATATTTGTACATAGTTTTATTTTTTCCAAACCATCACTAATCTATTAACATATGCGAAATGCAACGTTTTCATTACTCATCCTGTATGAATATTTCTGTAACTACACAAAAAAAAAATCCTCTTTTTTTCGCTAATTCTATGCATTTCTTCAAAACGGGTAATTTATCCCCAGCAGTGACCATACTTTAAACATTTAACTAAACTATCTCCATTTTTACATTCACCGTCCATTTGGAAACAGTCAAATTATACTAAATAACGAAATGTTTGGAGTTTCTCATGTTTAAGTGTAATTTCTTTGGTCTAACGAAGATTTAATCGGGGCGGTTAAATCGCATCGTTTTGGGCTCAGCCGACTCTGGGTTCAATGAAAGGGAGAGTTGCCACATATTTTTTAACATGGTTTGTATTTCAATGTAAGTTATATGACATTTCGTTCAGAAATTATCAATTGCACTGAGTCATATAATAATGTTTTATCGTCACAATACCGACTATTAAAGTCTAGAATCTACTCTATAACACTTCTAATAAAAAAAATAACTAAAAATTATCTTTGAGTATTTAGTAAATAAAAAATAAATAGATTGTACGTATTTTGTTACCAATGCACTGTTAAAACATGTTGCATTAGTGTGACGTCACAGTGCATGTTGACGATTCCATCGCGACCCTTCAGTCACGCACATGACTATCATTATGACTCTGTTTTGTATTTACTATTTATTTCACTTTTATATTATTGGTTCCAAAATTGAATATTTGTTTTTAATTCTATTTTAAACTCTGTCAAACTTATATCCTGCCAGCATTTTTTTCATTTTTCGTTCCTATTTTAAACTCTTAAGGCATTTGTTACATTGAGCAAAACCAGCCAGCGTCATTTGCAAAAAAAAGGAAAAAAAAAAGTTTTTTTCTAACTGGCCAGCACCATTTGAACTCCCAATGTCAAAGGCAAAGGCTGAATGAAGCGATCTCAACAGACAGCCCGAGGAAATGATTGTTCGTGTTGACATGCATACTCGCGGCACGCGGTCGAAAACGAAACTGTATGGAGAGCAAGCAGGCAAGCTGGTCACGGCATTTAGTAGTTCTTGAGTTACCGTTCACGAGGTAGCAAATGAAAGCGACACTTTTGTTTTTATGTCAGGAGGGGAATAGGCTGTTGATCTGTGGGTTACATATAGTCTCCTAGATGTAACGAGTCATTGACTTTTCGGACACAAAAAACTCGGACACCTTGGTAAAAAATAATATTAAAATTGAAAAACCACAACTCGGCCAAGGTGTTTTTCGTGTCCTAAAAGTCAATGACTCGATGTAACGGTGTCGACTGTGGATAGTTTTCAGTTCAATCTTGGTGATGGTAGTTACCTACTCTGTCTGTGCATTTTACAGCGAGACATATTGAAACTAATTAGAGATAAAAATGGGTAGTATGATAAGAACGCATGATACGTATGATAAGAAGCACATAAGAAGTGGGACTTCATGCAAATACCTACAACCCCGGATATAATTTTTTTCTCTGTTTTCGTTGAGCTGAAGTATTTTTTGTATAACTATTGCAAAAATAACTCTCTTAGAGCTAAAAGTTCTTCCGCCGGCTTTTTACTTTTTTCTCCCAGAAATCATTTCTATGTTCAGAGATTAAGTTTCATATATTTTCGATGAAGACTGACTTTCATTAAAATATAAAGTCACGTAAGTAGTTAAAATTAAGTTGCTATAGTGAATTGTATTTTTTATGAGAATTATTGAATTTTTTAGTTATAGAAAGAAACTTAATGCCATCTGTTCAAGTTTTACTTCTGCAAAGTTCACAAAGAGCTAAACTCTACATTTTAAAATCTGTCTAACTATCTACTAATAAGTTGAAGATATCTCTATATGCATTAATAGAAGGAACCAAAAATCTCGCTTCATTATAAACGCAAATGAAAACACAAAACTTAGAATAAAGTGTCCAAAACCTCTACGCCTTTATCCGAAGATAAGACATACCTCAAACCGACTAAAAAACTAAGCTAATGGAATATAAACACACAAACCCAGGCCCTAAGTTAAATCGAGCCCAACGATTAATATGCTAATCCATTTTTAATTACCGACCTAAAAATCAATAAATCTTCTGAAAATAAATTCAATTGACTTATATCCCAGCCGACGACACTTAAACCTTTGCCTGACCGACATTAAAAAAAAAACAAAAGCGGACATGTTACGTCACATATCCTATGTTTACAAAATACATCTTTGTGGGTATAATTATAATCGTATTAAAAAGGTCGATGGACTTAGGCGAAGGTCTTTTGTTTTTAAACATTTGATTCGAAAAAAGAACTCGGTCGAAGAAATAGTTTCGACCAAAAAGTTTATTTGAAATTGTTACTGGCCAGTTAAGCGTAATGTAAAAAATCATAAAATTAATTTCTTATAAAGAATCGGTTAGTTTACCCATTTAACTACAGTTTCTTTATGTTAATAGAAAGATATAACTTATGGGTAATTACCGTTGGCATAAAGCAAAAAATATTAAAATTATGCACACAATAGCAAACGATTTAACCTTCAATGCTTAATCATTAATTGACTAACTAAGATTAAGAATACCAAGATTTTAATTCATTACGACCACATCTCGCAATCAAAAGCCTTCTCTACTACAATCGATATAAGAAGCGAATTCAATCAACACTTTGCAATTACTTATGATATTATGCAGCATTGTCTTGAAAAAAAATCTCAAAAAATTTGCATCGGATATTGTACTTTAGCATAAATGAAAAAGAGTTGCAATTCGATTGTTTTTGTGATTGTTTTGTCATTATACGTGTGTTTATAGTTGAATAGGCATGTGTGCCAAGTAAAATTGTTATTTATGCCAATATCATAAGGTACACGGTTGATCGCACACAGCCTTCATAAGAATGAGTTGCTTCCTTCGATTTTTCTCCTATTATGTGGGTACTTGTATAATTCTGTCAAGGTTTCAACGTATGGGAAGTTCCTGTACAAGGTTTTTAGGTCTTATATAATGCCTAGGTTTTAATGAGGATTGATTAAATTAACTTCGTTAGTAATACTGCGTATCTTTTTTTTTTGTTTTTTTGTCTAGTCTCGTTAAAGGAAAAAAAATAAGAAATATCTATGACGGCCATTTCTTAAGCTTAAAAAAACATCTAAATAAAAAACTGCATCATATGTTTCATATCGCCCACTGAAAATTTGTTTGTTATTGATATAAATTACTAATATCTCTGTCTGCATCAAGATAGCAAAGATATTTCAGTAAGTTTTTTATTTTTTAACGAAAACCCTTGCAACACCCTCTTTATTAATAAAATGGGTGAAAAATTTGTTTAACATTAGTCAATTTCAAAAATATTAGAACCTTTCTATTTATTATTATATTCATTGGACAATCTTGTAACTCTGCAAATACCAATTTAATAAAAACCCATTTAACTAACTCTATGCAACATTTCATAATGTAGGTCACCTCCAACAGAAAAAAACATACATGCACTGCCATTATAAACAGCAAAAAACTCACTCTAACTCAATATAACTAAAATAGGTACGTAGTTAATTTCATTTAATAGGGAAAAACCATGTTTACCGTATGTCGTTAACCACTCGAAGCCGAAGTGGGGTCATTTGGACACAAATGGCAACAATTTAAAGCAATCATTCGAATTGACATTATGCTACTGTTATGTCAACTTTAAACTGCGACCTCCATCTGACAGATTGGCGATTGTATTTGTGCAACCGCTTTTCTATTATTAGCCGGAACGATAATGTTGTTAGTTTCTATGCATTTTTACCGACATGTCTTTGCAAACTTTGCATTTTAAAGTTGCGATGGTTTTTATGGAAATTGCAAGCAATAAGACAAAATATTCAATACTATTACTAAGTCTAGCAAAAACTAATTTTGTTCTGTACCTACTTAGTTTTGCAAGAAAGGTTATTTTTTGGCGCAGCAATCTGAAATGAGATTTACTCTACTTTGGAATATATCCTTTTAAATAAAAATCAATAAAAACCGTTTTACTGATATAAAATCAACTTTACCATTACTTCCCGAATAATCTGTTCCAATTATTTATATAGCGGTCCCCTTTCTGTGCACTTGCAATCAAATAACCCGTATAAAATCACAATACGCCACGCGCCGTTCCCATTTTAGGGTTTATTGTACCCAGTGACGCGCGACAGGTTGAGACGTCAGACCCCATACAGTACTGACTCCTGTCAAAATAAAAGTTCGGGGTCTTTTGTACCAGTCGCCAATGAGGGGTTAAGGTATATGATAGCTATTGGGATAAAAGAACCGAAGTATTGGGGTTTGCCGCGCAAATCTGATTAGCTGTGGTTATTTTGTAATAATTGAGGTTTAATTGTGCATTGTAGTTTGTAGTTTAAAAATGGATAAGGTTTTCATATTACAGAAAATCTATTTGAAATTCTTTGAGAATTTTGTAAATATGTAATTTTTAAGATATGATCGTCAAGTAATGTTTAGTTGTCTTTTTTTTACTTTGAGGACAAAAATACCATTAATTTAATAGTACAAAATCTCGAATCGTATTTTTTCTTCATTTGATGTGATGTCATTATAGTCCATATGCCCCGAGCTATCTTAATATCGTTTTAATAGCAAATCGTCTTGAAAAACTATACAGATATTTTTTGATTACGGCTACATCATATCAAAATAGATTGTTACTTTCTTTTTGTAATAATTAAAATGAAACGACAATAGAGCTAAATACCCTTAGTTTTTAACCAAGGACAATGATTTTGGAACAATTTATAAAGGTTACTTAGTGCCTTAAATTTTTTAAACGAGTGTGTACTTGCGTTGTCAATTCTAGGTAAATTATAAATGTTCGATTTATTTGCAATTATTGGCAAGTTATACAAATTTATAATCACTTAAACTTTAATTTATATTTGTACTTTTATTAAGGCTTATTTATATCTATATTAAGGTTTTTACCATCGCAGTAAAACTTAGAACACCATTCAATAATCTGCTAACCATAACTTTGAATACTTTTTGGTAAGAATTTTCATATGCAGTTTAAGGTTTTAGAAAAAGGGCATACTTTCCTACTGATGAATAAACGAACTCTTATTTATATCTTCACCTTCTACGCAAAAAAACACAGAAACTTCTTCCTTACAACTACACAAAATTGATGGCATCCCATTTACCCCCCGTGCTATCGGTTTCACTAAGCAGGTAAGTATCTCCCCTCCGGATGGGTCATTGAAGACTCAGTGGGTCACAATAGGACCATTGTGGCGTTCACAATAGACCTCATCGGGTCTTTGTGACCGCACGCGCGGAATTTAATACACTTAAAGTAGCGGCCGGTGAGGGGTTAACCTTTATTGAGGCGATTTTGGGTTGCTAATGGGTTTGAAATGGGTTAGAAATGTGGGTTATTTTGATTAGTTGAAGGTGTTTAAAATATTGTATGAATAAAGATGCATTTTAGATATTTTACTATAAATATTTTTTTTGTTGTTCGTAATGCTTGAGCACGAGAGAGGGAAAACATCGTGAGGAAACCCACATGGCTGGATGATTATCCATCATGTGATCCACCAACCCGCACTGAGCCAGCGTGGTGGATTACGGCTCAAACCCTCTCATTATCCGAGAAGGAGGCCTGTGCTCAACTATGGGACATATAGGTATAGGCTATTATTTATATTTTATTTATTTATTTTTAATGCTTGAGCAGTGATAAAATTAGGTGTGTAAAATTGGTGAACTTAAAATATGTTTTTATATGGATTTTAATATAAGTTGCATGATAAATCATTTAGTATTATTATTCTATATTCAGTTGTTTCAAATCAATGTGTCTGAATCTATATTCACCTAACTTTTACCCTAACTCTAAAAACAAAATGTTTTAATATATTTTCTAATAATAAAGTAGCTTCATACATCACATGATAGTTCTATCTACAGTATCAACATCAGCAAGTACCCCGCTAATGCAAAACCGTATGAAACCCAATCCAATAGGTGTGTATACGCACCTTAATTCAATCAACGCGATTACTAATCGAATAAGCCGCCGTTTGACTCTGATGTAAGGCTGCATTCACAATTGAAGCAAAATGACTTGAAAAATAACGAATTTACCTATAGGAAGCTTTGGTGAGTTTATATGTTTGTGCATATCATATACTTGTTGGTCGATTTATGAAATTAATAAAAACCTTGAAGTATATTCTAGTTTAAAAAAATCTTTGCTAGGGGCTTAGTTTATGAGAATTATTAAGAATGCTGAAGACCAAAAAGTATTTTTATTGGTCTTTGAGCAACAAGCATATAGTAAGCCAATCTTAACACATGCAATAGGTTAACTACCTATATCCTTCAGTTTTTTTTTCGCGTTTTTCCTTTGCTCTCTACTTCATTGTGAACGCACCTTTACAATCCAGTTCGTATAGTGGGCTACCGCCTTTATTAAACCCTTTATTGGTTTAGAAAGGATTTATCTAGCTTTACTTCCTCTATAGTAGGTTTTAGTATTGTGGGCTTTAGCCGTAATTCAATTTAAATTAAGCTTATAAGCTATTCTTTTTCATTAAAAGTTAATAAAATTATCAAAAGTTTAGGTTTTAATTTTAAACTAAGAATCTAGTAGGATATACATGATGCATAAACAATTATTCTTGTTTCTTGTTATGATGACATATTTTCAAACTTTATGTATCATTTTCTTGTTGCATTGAGTGTCGGATCAATAAATAGTATCTAGAATAATTTGTTTTAATGATTGCAAATAAGTACATAAACAAGGATTATACAAAATTACGCCATTGTCAATGGCCTTTTAAGTTATATGAGATTCAAATATGAAGTATATTCGTTTATAAAATAATAAGAATAATGGACCACTTGAGTGTACCATCCTAATTGTGTAGCCGGAGCAAGCTCAGTCGAAACCCTAACAAAAACCAATTTCAAAATGGTATTTCATTGATTGTTTGATTGGTTTCTACTGAGAATCAAATTTAGAGCATTTTTATAGACACAGCTATCCCTAACCCTCATTAAAATCTGTCTAAATGACACAAAAATGGATAACTCATATCCCAAATAAAAGAGTTCAACGCGCTACAACGACAAACATTTCTCGTTCAATTCACAAATCTACCGTCCATCTTAAAAAAGGCGTAGCACATTTCAAAACCTATCACTTTTACTACTTGTATCTACACTGATATATTAAAAACTCACACTGCGTGTACAAAATATATTGCATGTTTAACAAGATTACAACACAAATCGGTTTATAAACCACACCTACAGAACTGCCTTGTCAAATGGTTGGCAGGATGTTTTTGAGCTGAAAAAAATAGAAATTTTCATTGGTAAGTAAAATAAGTTACGCCCTTTTGACAGAAGAGTAGATTTTCCCATATGTATCGAGGACGATGCTAGACCAATCAAATGCTTTCATTTCGTAGGATAGCTTTTCAGCAAAAATATTATGTTTGTGAGACTTAAAAACTGCTAGATTCATATTTTAAACTACACTATATAGCTTATGGATATATAAACTCCTTAAAAAAGTTAGGTAGGCACACAGCATCAATTTTATTGACAAATTAAGTTAACTGTTCGAATATATTTTGCTTTAAATTACTAACCTGTTTTGATCAGTCTCAAAGCCCCAAAATTTACTTGTACTCGTAGCTTTCTCTAAATCAAGATCATTAGGACTTTTAAACATAAGAACAGTTTTTTTCAAAGAGACTTTTAAGACAGTGAATTTTTACTTACCAAAATCTACATTAATGTTAAAATGTGCATCAAAATACGGGAGGTAGTTTTCCCTACAAACTAGACTACCTGCAAATCCTCATACATTATTCGATTCAAAATGAATATCCACTTTGAATTATCATCGTTGAGATATGCTTTATTATAAACACAACCTTAACGTTTAAAAAAGATTAGTTATAAGAACTTTTGTGCTCAAATAAAGATGTATTTGTTTGTTCTCAACTACTCCGATTTTTTTCCCTGATTTATAATATTTAAATAGTATTTGTACCTTCTTCTACCGTATTATTTACCCTATTATCTACCACCTTTAATCCTAATATAAATAACAAATAAAAAACAAAACATCACATAGAAAGCTATTCAAAACGTACACATACATCATATACGTAACTTTTTACTAGCCACAGTCAACATAGCGACCGCAAACTCAATGAAAACAGCGTAAAACCCCTAATCAATAATTACTGACCTATCGAGTTACAACCACAACTGTGTCAAAAGGGTTCTCAGAATACATGAGCTGAAGAAAAAACATAAATTTGTAAACAATTGTGTTTATTTTCAATTGTTTTTAGCCAATCGTCTGGGAACTGATGAGAGGTTAGTGAAATATAAGCGTTAAGTTTTTATTGACGCATCGGATTAATTATAGCTATCATAGTAGTATGTATAAGGTTTGCAATTATGCAGTCTTGTAGAATATAACCAAAGCATTTTGCAAATCAAATACCCGAGCTCTTGTTTAATAATTAACCCTCGTATTTATAATCATTCTTTTAGGGCTGGTTTTTCAAGAGTCAGATAAATTCTAACTGACAGAAAATCAGTAGGTTTACGTTGCACGTGGAACGCAAATATTTGACTTATGTATGAAGTGACAATGAAAAAATACCTGTTTTCAGTCAGATAGCATTTATCTGACTTTTGAAAAACCAGCCCTTAGTCTTAGCTAGTATTTCCTGTATTTGTCAATATAATGACAACTTTTGTAATTGACAGAGACGAAGCATAATTTTCATAATGAAAATTTGAGATAATAAAAACCTTGAGATATGGGTCTAAAATAACTGGAGAATTGTTTACAATTTAAATAACAGAGGAAATGGAAAAGAAAAACGATTCGTTAGAAGAAACTGACTCATAACATGAGTGATTCAACACCATATTAAAAATATATTTATTTGAGTTTAGTCATACATTTCTATGTATTTAAATTTTTGGAGGAAAATAAAGAGCACTAAGACCGAACATGTAAAGTGTGTAGAGTCGACGACGCGTGCGCATCTTAATACTTCACGAGTCTATACATTCATTTGTTTATTGGCTAATTACGTCAGAAGATAAGTATGTAAAAACAATGCCTAATCAACAACCTAAGATAACGACTCATTGCAATTTAAATAATAAAATGAATTCTTTAAGCATAGTGATGTTTTTACAGAATAGCTTCATGAATGATTTACATTGTGTTTTTCAATTTACATAATTCATGATTGAGCGGCTGCGGGAAAATGTGGGGTCTCAGTGTTAGCGGGGATTTTTGCTATAATATTTTGTTTGTAGAGGGTAAGGCCTGTAAATGGATTTTGCTAATACTCAAAATGAGCGTTGTAATAAAATGTATTCCAATTTAAGGAAGATTACAGTTAGATTTAAAAGTAAATCAATGATTAAAAAGTCATATCATAAAAATAATTTAAAACGCTTCTGTATCGCTTAATAGTGATTTAACTGTCGTTAAAAACATTATAAATACAACTAATATCCGCAATTAAAGGTCTATTATTAAATACAGTACGTTATCACAGTTCTGTAAAATCTCAAAATTTTTACATGTTTACTATCCGCTCAGCTTATAAAACCGCTAACACTACCACCCCGCATTTACCAATCACGGTAATTACTGACACAGTTGCTTGTTTAATGAAAAGGCACAAAAAAAATACCTTTGTTCTCTTAGAATTTGAACTTAGAAAAACTGCCTGACCTAGAGAAGTTTATATTGTGTTTATATAAAAATAAAAATAAAATAATGCTATGACAATAAAAATAATAATTTTAATAACAGTTTTCTGAAAAAACAAAGTTTTGCTAAGGTTGAAATACCTTCTTGTAACCTACAACTTTGGTTGTCATTATAATAAACTTTTCTTCTTTACTAAATGTTGTCTAATATTTGAATACATGTTTAATCCTACTAATATTATAAACGTGAAAGTTTGTGAGTATGTTAGTATGTATGGATGTATGGATGTTTGTTACTCTTTCACGTCAAAACTACAGGATAGATTTGGATGAAATTTTGCAGTAATTTAGTTTATACATCAGAATAACACATAGGGTACATTTTACCGCGGGAAAACTTCTCATTTCCTCGGGAAACCGACTACCACGCGAACGGAGAGTGGAAACGGGCGGCTACTAGTATTTAATAAATTATAAATTTAAGTACTAAAATCTATTGTGTTGCTTAGGATATCCATACAAAAAGATGTCTATGACAACGTTGGTTTATACTACTTAGGAAGTAATTCATGACAGTCTTGCCATACACATAATTAATTTTAATACTCTGATTTACTAGTTTAAAAAAAAGCTTTTTTATAACTAAAGCTTTACCAGAATGCTTTTAAAACTTCGTAAAAGCTTAATACAAGCGCGTTTCTTTACAAACAGACAACAAAATACACCTAAGATACCCTCACAATAGCTACATAGAATTCCCTAGAGGTTCAAGCAAGGCGGAGCATAGATCTTGTGTCCCTTCCACATAGACAGGTGCGATCACATCTTACTATCTCATTCAATTTTCTTGCGGACTTCGATTTTCTGTCAGTTTTCATTGTAAGGTTAGTTCCTAAGTTTTATTGGTTGGCGACTGCTAAATAAGGTTAGGGAAATGGTTTTGAATTTGGAAATGAGAATGTTTTGTTCGGCAACTTTTTAAATTGTTTTTAAAATTGTTTTTATTGTTTTTAAAATAAATGAATAAAAAATAAAAACATAAAAATTTAAAGCAATTTTTTATATGGTGAGCTAGTTAGTTCTTTGTAATCTCACCTAGAAGTTAAAAAACCTGTATGAAACTTACTATTGAAATACTAGGTAAAGATAGATAACTGAAAGAAAAAATATAGCTGTCATCTTGGTACAAATATAAAAATATGATTTTGGAGTTGACTACTTCCCATATTTTATCATTTTATCATCGAGTAATACAAAAAGTAAGTTTTCTTATGAAGACACTTTTTGAGCAAAAATACTTGATCACGTCATACTGTGTCATTTAACAAACGTGAGACTCATTTATTTACTTTAATACCATTAGTTCTTATTAACTTTTCAATTTATAGCTCAGTAGCGTAATAAATAAATCAATAATTGCTCTAGAAATATAATACAATGGCACATAATATATATTATGTACAAATAAAAAACTAGCTAATTAAGTATATTATTTCCCCGGAAAGCACAATAAGATTTATATGAGAATATTAATTTTTATATGAGAAAGTTCTAATCATTGCAAATAGTATGGATAAACATATCGTTAATTTTTATATCTTTTTTTTTGTTTATGGCTTATTCCGTTCTATCGTGTAATTGTATCGACGTCGTTTAAAGTGCTAATTAATTCTGCCTAAAGGTTTTTTGCCGTCAAGAAAAAAAAGAAAAAAGTACGCTATTACCTATATGGAGTAATCTAAACTTATATAAATATTTCACACTCAAGTGTTGCTATTTCATCACACCGCATATCACTATCTCTTTCTACTTTCGACAATTACATCTAATCGGTACATACATCTCGACAATGCTTCATTTACCTTCTTACATGACAAGTGCCCATAAATGGCTATATTCTACAACTCATTAAACAATCAGTAATAATTACGATGTTATAGACTTTTCTCTTCTAAAGAATGCAACTTTCCATATGTGGGAGCGAGACAACGCATCGGTCAAGCGTGAAATGAACGGACGGTGAGTTCCGCTGCTGTTTTTTTTTTGGTTTGAAAATAGTTGGTTTATAAGACATTGGTGCCGATTCTACATTAAGACTCTCTAAATTAAACTAAACATATTGCTATCACTAACTCAGCAATAGTATAAGAAAGAGATGGGTAATCATTTTAGTCCTGTCAAACTAAAATTTGCATGCAATTCGACACGGCGCAAGCAAGTTTAGACTCGTCGTCAGCGCATTTCGTCTAATTTTACAATGCTGTGGACTAAATTTAGTGAGAATAATATACCTGTCTTTATCGGATACGAAGTATGAGAAAGTGATGACAATATTTTTAATTTAGTTTAAAGAGTGTACTCAGAATCTGGGGCATTTGCTACTGATAAAGTAAAACGCTTAGTTTAAGTATCTGTGGCAGTTATTCAATGTGATCATAAGAGAACTAACCAATCGTTTCTTAATATGGTAAGACATCATATTTTACGATCAATCACTCAAGTATGATTCTTAAGTATCTATTACTCCACTTCAAAATCCTCTATTATCCCAGCGGTAAGTTTATTCTCTAAAAAATATAATTGGCGTTTATATTAAGTTTTGTTAAGTTTATAATTTCTATTACTTTTACCGTCTCAACGAAAGCATTATACTGTCCATTACTATTTTTTTCCTCTTATAACAATTTCACACTATCCCTGTCAGCTTATTTATATAATAATCTCACGGAATTCTAAAACATCATCTAGTGTATCCCACACTGTTATTCTTAAGATGACTTGTTTTTATTTTTAATTAGAACATTAATTATGTAAATTCATATGCGAATCCACGATGGTTTATTGTGATTAATATGATTGAGATTGCATTGGTGATTGTGGCTGGTTAAGTCATAAACTTTAGCGGGACGCATTGCGATGTCGACTTGATTGTTGAGGTTAAGCAACGTTGGTCGCGGTCGGTCTTAGGATGGGTGGCCGCTAGTGGCATTATATCTCGAGTTTCCCGAAGGATCGGTAATCCGTTGGTTTTGGGTAATTATCATAAGCCTTTTGGGCAGCTAGAAAAAACTGGCAGATGCTTAATGATAAGTTTTTAGTGACATGTGTAATTTTAGATATGTTTTGTAAGAATTCAGGATTTATTAGTGATAAGTGAAAGGATTATAGACTTACTTCTATTCATATACTCTGGGTTGTTCACAAGAATAATTGAAAAAAAAACCTTGTAAAAAACAACTTAGTTGCATTCAAAGAAAACGCATAAACTTAATCGCTCATCAACATTTTTATACTTAACAACCATTGTGATCTTATGACTTACACCACACAACGGCAGTACTGCCCTTATCTAAAGCTAATAATTACTTTATAGTCGCTAGTTAAAGTGTTGTATTTCGTATACAAAGTCCAGTGTTCTTTATTAGTCGGGCCATAATCATTTGCATATAAGAAAAGTTAGTCTTGTACTTAAGTTGCTCAATTGATGTAATTTATAAAGTTAAGGCTAGGTTCTTGTTCTTATATTTTAATAAATGACTTTGAAAATAATGTTAGTTTTGTTTGAAAAGAATATGTATAGTTACGGATAATTTCGGAAATTTATAGGTTAGTGAGCGGCCAATACATTTGATTCTATTTTTATTGCCTTTTAACTATGTTATTAATTTTAAAGGAGTATAGGTAAGACATATATTCAACGTTAGAATCTAAGGTACATAATTAGAGACGTTCATAGGCAAAAGCACATTTTAGCCTATGAATAAAATCTTGGGAACTTTTTTAATATTGATAAAATCACTGCTTTAATTACTATTAGAGACAATATATAATAAACATAACTTACATAAATATAGGAAGATACAAAACCGGTCCATATGTCACAGCAACAAATATAATAAAAAATAATAAAGTTACGACAACATTACAAAATAAACTCTCGAATTCAATCATATTTAGTTTTTCTATTGTGCATGATAGTCTCAGAGTGCATGATAGGCTAATAACTAGGAAATGGAGGCACGTCAATAAGGTTCCGCGTTGGATTCTTACTAGGATGTGATTTTTATATTCTCATGATTTAGAAGTTAATCACGAACACATGGTGGGAAAAATAGCGGGAGGAAATCAAATTGGCGGACGATTATCCCTACTAATATTATAAATGTGAAAGTAACTCTGTCTGTCTGTCTGTCTGTTACGCTTTCACGCCTAAACCATAGAACCGATTTTGATGAAATTTGGTATGAAGAAAGAACTGAACTTGGGAAAGGACATAGGGTACTTTTTACCGCGGGAAAACTTCTCATTCCCACGGGAAACCGACTTCCACGCGAACGGAGTCGCGGGCGGCCACTAGTCAATTATGAAACTACCAGCCCGCACTGAGTAAGCGTGGTTGATTCCAATTTATTAAACAAAATAAAGGGTCTATGCCAAAGTAGTATTTACACGCTGTTATTATGTTTTTAACAGAACTGTCTTACAAACATTACTTATAATTTAACAGCAACAATTTACCTGCAAATATAATCATTGTATTTTCCTTTGTTATACAACAAAACGTAACCAAAGCCCTTTTTTCTACCACCCTTAAAATTACCCGTACTTTGTGCCATACATTTAGGTTTGTTTGACGTGCCCTTTTGCACCCCTACTAAGGTACTTCGATGCCAGGGTTGATAATTATTGGTCACGCAATGCATAATGCTCATTCACGGGGGTACACGATTGATTAGGATATCATTTAGGGGTTGTGAGGGTAGGTTTTTAAAGATTAGGTGTATGGGGTCTTATAGTAGACAGAGTTAATTGTAGTCATGAATCGAAGGCCGAAAATGAAAAATCGAAAGTCGAAAAACAAAAGCTCATATACCTACTTAAAAAAGATATACTTAAGAAAGGGAATCATCTAATATAAATATCGTATCACTTTGCATTGCAAAACTCTCTACAGGCTTTCACGTTTAAGGTATCTTGTAACTAACTTGTAACTTAGACAAAGTCTTGTTGTTTTAGTTATCCTAAAGAAATTAATGTAGACTTATTGATTCAACTGAAATAACAAACATTTCTTAAATGTAATTTGTATTTTTATATTAACATTCACATCACTATTAGTACAACAATCGGTGTTATCACAGACAATAAACGCTTATTATACCAAATCAAACGTTTAAATCTTGAAAGTTTTTAAAAGTTTCGTTAAAATTTCAAAGAACGGTTGTTTTATCCTTCAAAAGAAAAGCCAATCAAACAATTTTTTTTCAGGACAAAATCCTTAAAGGCAGTTTTTCAGAATTATCAATTAATCCCAAGGCCAAAAGCCCTTTGCACCTATCAATAAGCTCCAAGGCCTAGGTTACTCAGCTATCTAACAATTATGAAGTGTCTACATACCACCTTTCCTTTCTCGGGTAAATGTTGGGTGGTCACGAACAAAGTCCCGAGTTCGAGGGTGGCTGAACCAAAGGGTGTTTACCTTTAGGGTTTACGTTTAAGCGTGAGTCATTGTCTGGTTTCGATAGGTTTAAGTTTTGGTTTATGGTTAAGTTTTGTAGAGTTTTTTACGAGGTTTTTATATTTTTTATATTTCTCTGATTAAACAGATGTCTACATATTAGTGCAGACTTAAATAAAAAGAATATATTTTATAAGTTTGTTACAAATATAGACTCAAATGATTAAGAAATAGTGTACGCAAAAATTGGTTTGTGTATAGTATATTAAAAGAAATAAACGCATAATTACTCTACAAGTAATGTCATGTTAAAGGTAAACATAAATTAATGACGTCAGCATTGTATTGACTTTTGCAAAGTCATTAGTAAACAACTAAGTTACATAACATGCATACTTGCATCTACGTCATTTAAACTAGGAGGTACTTAACTATCTTCTATCTCTTTTCTACCATCTTACAGACAATATAACAGACAGAGACGGGGAAAGTTTCCTGTTGACCCCTAGCGTGAAACAATGTCTAACTTATACACGTCTCGAAAAAAGTGGTCAAGTGTGAATATGTTTTGCGCACGAAGGCTTTTATTGCTAGTTGGATTCAAACCAATTATCTACCGTTAGATTTAA
This sequence comes from Emmelina monodactyla, assembly GCA_916618145.1. NCBI lineage: Eukaryota > Metazoa > Arthropoda > Insecta > Lepidoptera > Pterophoridae > Emmelina > Emmelina monodactyla. Next base: position 1,525,118 of record OU745322.1, read on the forward strand.
TCCTTATCACAAAAGTTCATTTTTAAGAAATTACTGTGTGTAAGAAAAGTCTACTTTATCGACAAATACATCTTTAAACTTTAGTTATGTTAAAATTGTAAGCCAATTTCCTTCAAGCTTCTCATTATAACTGTGACATCATCGATCACAATCCCTCCAACCATCCAAAGCTCCCATTCCCACTTCCAGTCCTAAAACGGTACCGGTCACTCTCACCGCCGTCAACGTCACATCATCAACTATCCGCAGCTATCACGCCATCCATTGACACCGCAGTATCACGAAATACTCATAGCTTGCGTGTACGAAGCACGTGGTCGACGGTACACGCAAAACATATAAAAACACGCGATCAACGCACGCAGCGAGCTTCGGGTTGGCGCGAGTGGTCAAGGACTAGTCTGGTGAGGGATAGGAATGGGTTGGAAAAAAACAGAAAACCGACGTGAAGTAGGGACAATGTTCCTGCGTTTCGTTCGGTGAGTGCGGTATCCTTTGCCCAATTTTCTTAAAGGCGCAGCAACACACCCCCAACACCCACAGTGTTGCGGGTAGTCATGGGCGGCGGTGATCACTTACCATCAGGTGACCCGCATGCTCGTTTGCTAGCTTCTCATATAAAAAAAAATGGGTTGAAGGGATATGACAGTGATAATGGTCAGTGAGGCAGTTTGATGATGACTAGTGTCGGCTGTTTTCCGTGGGAATGAGTAGTTTTCCCGCGGTTAAAAGTATCCTAAATGTTATTCTAATGTATAACCTACATTAGTGTCAAGTTTTTTCAAAATCAGTTAAGTAGTTTTTACGTGAAAAAGTAACAAACATCCATCCATTCAAACTTTCACGTGTATAATATTAGTAGGATTTGCAACAGTGCTGAATGGTAAAAATTGCAATCAACATATGTTCTACCTATCTGTAATTAATAAGTTGATTAAAGTATTTAGCAGCGTTAAGGAATGTTTTCTAAAATACCTGATGAGTTTACACTTACAGTGGTCATATGTCGTATGTTAGCTTTAGAGGCATGATACTAATAATCAATGGAAGAGGAAGGTAAAATAACACAGATTTTCTCATATTTTTTCATCATCACTTTTCATTTTTACCTTTTGCTTTTTGGGATTCGAATGCAAAATATTGTTGGTTCATGTTAGATACTTTTTATTTAGATAACTCTATAAGGGCTATTTACAAAAACAAAAGCAAAATGGTAAGACAGTTTTTTACAAATAACTTAAATTTTCACAAATTAAAAATACAGACAAAAACTATTAATAAATATTTCCAAATATTTTGAAAACCCCACCAATAAACCATTAACCAGCTTTATAGTTTCAACACAAATATTAAAAATCATCAACAAACATGTTCGAATTTCAAAACCAAAACGAAAACTAAAGATCTGCTAAAGATCCCTAACATTAACCGATGTTGCATCTGTTCAGCGCATTGCTAAAACGGGATATCATACTCCCCAAGTATCAGTTAAACTATATAATAACCTCGAAAGCTTAGGGATCTAAGCCCAAAGCCTAATAACACGCCGGGTTCGATTCCCGACATTTGCATATCACATTGTAGGTTGGGAGCCATAATTTTTAAGGTTTATGAGGATTTCGATGTATAAGTACCGTGTAATGAGGGGTTGGGGGTAGAATTAAGAGGTTTTTGGCTGTGCAGTATGTGAAGGTTACGGGGTATTTAGGAGGAGGAAAAAGAAAAAAGAGGATATCGAATTCAAGTGTAGTGAGATACGCTTAGAATTGGTATTCCTGTGATATTATCGATTGCATTGACTTTAAATTTAGAGTGATGTAAGTATAAGAGTAGGTAGGTTGAAATGATTTTTAATAGGTAGCAATATGTAAGAAGTTTGGTAACACTGTGTATGAATACGAAATGATTGATTGTAGCGAATAGCACACACAAAAGCGTTGTATAACTTGTTCTCTTATTTTTTTTATAAAAAATTAAGACTTTGATTCAAGAAATGTAACAACTTGAAATCGTTCTTTATCTGAATCTGTACATTATTAAATGTAGAAGGTAATATTTTGGCGCGACAAATAAAAGTTGACATTTTGTCATGGATCTCGTTGATGTCTTTTGTACTGACGAACATCATAACAGAAAATAAACGATTTCATACCTCAATTTCATTTTTAATAACTTATTATACATTTTCAATCAACAAACCACAGCTGTATGTATTAAATCTTGGTGCATATAAGTATTTATACGCTTGGTGGTGTAAAATATGTCTTAATTATAGATAGCTTGAACATTTGCCCCAACCCAGTAGGGTTCCTATAAAATATAGTGTTTGCCTTATAGCCAGAATGAACACTTGTATAAATCATTAATTGATTATGCGATGTAGGACAATAAATACACCATGGGGTATTAGACTGGTCATTTAAATTGGTTTTCACCGAGTCATGTATTTTTTTTTGTTTGGTTTTGGCGCTGGGTTTTTTAAATTGACAAAAATGATGGTGTCTCTTTCTTTCAGTTGAGATTAGAAAGAGACAAATATAATGTGTAAGTAGTCTTAATTAAAATGATGGTATATGTGAGATGTATAAGGCCTAGAGTAAAATAATTGGGTAGAAGTTGGATTCTTTTAACAAGCAAATATTTTACGCCTATAAATGTTTTGTAAATTAAATTTAGTTAGAATTAAAACCATTGGATTAGTATTAATTAATGTTGATGAATCAGTCACTCATAAGGTTTATCTTGTTAATATTTTTGTTTGCAAAACTTGAAGCCTTAAAATAAGGCTTAGAATACAGTGAAAGAACCGTTTCGTAAAAAAAATAAAGTATATCTAAGTCAGAATAATATTATTTCCTCGTTTTTGAATACAGCTGTTTTAGCGTTTTTGGCAAAACTTTGTTAAATTTTTGATTATTAAAATTTATTATATTATGAAAATAATAATACTTGTTTCATAATTAAAGCTTTTCAAATTAATTAAAAATATAAAACGCAACATCTATGTACGTTTTTTGAATAAAAAACTTAACATCGCTCCGCTCCCCTGTAGGCTCACCTTAACCCTTGTTCTTTGAATATGATAACCAGTTTATAGCACGGGAATCAAATTTCAGACATGGACACCCAAACCTAAAGATACCCGACACTAAACAGTAGCTACCTAAAAAAAGTTCGAACAAAAATCTTAAAACGTACCCTCGACAACCGATTTTCAACCATAACTCTACAAATTAAGGTCGAATTTCGTTTACAATTACGTTTAAACAAGCAAAATTTTTTGCAAATTTTCGCATGCCAATTTGGAGTTTGTATTTCTTGTTTTAAGGTTCATTTTCGGGTTGAAATTAAGTTTGAGGTATAGAGTTACAAAAGCAGAGCAGTTTTCCGGACGATGAAGCAGCGACATCTGTAAGTCGATGCGAATTAGTGATGTGCGCAGACTGATGGCTGTGGGAAGGTTTTGGTAAATCGATTTTAATTTTGGCTGTTGATAGGCAAAGTTTGTATTGAATATATTGAAGGATTTTGAATCATTAGAGATATTATTATATTATTATTGGTTTAATAGACTGATAGACTAAAAGTATAGACTAAAAGAAATACGTAAAAATGTATTTAATCAAATGTCAGTAAGTAAGTTAATGTTGCATGTGGACGGTAAATACACGTGGAATATAGATATATTAGTGGTAAAAACAGACCAACAAAACCAGCGTGTCGTTTTAACTCAAATATAAACTGCAGGCTAATAAACCTAATCATTTAACTTCAACTTATACTAAAACCATGAAGAAAAAGGGAGCTAAGCCTCTGAAATAAATTGCATCTGTCCTAGTAACAATATGTATTAATTTACCGAATGCACAAAATATATTTCACACTGCAACAATCTAATGATATTAAGAAACCATTTGAAACAATTAAAATTCCAATCGTCCAAACAGTGGAGTTATCACCGCACTTGCTAACTAGAAACAACAATGAAAATCACTGCTCCATAGTTTTATTTATCGCGCGCCGGCTAAGCGTCAAATCTTGCAGCAATGCCTCGTTGGGTGCAGCGGGACAGAGGTGGCATGGAGAAAGATGATATTTTATATATAAAAAATGGTTTGCTTGGGGATAGTAAACTGTTAAAGTTATAAACTAAAACCTATTAATGAATAAAGAAAATAACAGGAAAAAAAAGAAAAATTAAAAAGAAAGGAAAAATCATTACTCGTTAACTACTACTGCTGCTAGTAATTTAATATAATATTATTGGTAACTATTTGTTTCATCTTAATTAGTAGTTAAATATCCTGTAAAGGTATTTCTACTGAAAGGAAGAGGTGGAAACTCCTCTCATTTGATGGAATGACGTCAGCTATATGACGTCAGCACATAGAGACTGCGGGAAATTTCGTTGGGTCACCGCACCGTAGCGGCGCGGTAGCTCAGAGGTTAGAGCATTGGACCGGTTATCCAAAGGTCCTGGGTTCGATTCCCAGCCGCAAAATGCTTGGAGTCCCGCGTTCCTTTTTCTAGTATCTATAACTTCAAAACGCGATATACCTACTATTTTTTCAAATTCTAAAAAAAAAGCTTAAACAGCTCCTATACACTCCTGTCCTATAGAGAACAGATAAACCGTCAACAGATAGCCGCGGTACAGTACAGTGTCCAATTAAACTGACCTCCGAGCAGTGTTTTATTTTATTGCTATTTATTTATTTATAATTAACTCGAAATTGGCAACATTTCGCACGGCTCATAGGAAATGCCTGAGCGAGTTCTTAAACAAAGAATTCGATATGATATAGTTTGAAGGTGTACAAAATTTTAGGTTTGATCCCCAATTGTAACAATAATTTGGTATTTTAGCATCATTACATAGTATAAATCCAAGTCGCTAATTTTGTCTGTTTGCATGTTTGTCCGCTAACTCTTCCCAAACTCTTTTTAATTTAAAATTGTAAATAAAAGGATATTCAGAAAAAGTTTTTGTAGGTTAGCCAAAATTTAACGTAACGTAAACAAGTCGCGCAAAATCACACCATTGCAAAGCGTTAGCGGGTCGCTAGTTACCTATATTACGTACTTTCGGTAAAGATATATATTGTGACGTAACCTTCATATGTGATGAATTTTCATTATGTGTTAGATACATATCCTGCATTGATGCAGCGTAGTGGATTGCGGCTCAGTCACTCTCAATATCCCAAATGAGGTTAGTGCATAACAAGTAAAAAGTATGTAAGCTAAAACTATCATGATTTTTATAACAACACTATTTACTAATTGATTAATGTCATTCATTTTCATCGAATATTCTGACACCATCAAATTATTGGATACTAGCTTTCCGCCCTGCGGTTTCACCCGCAACTAAATGGTTTTTACCATGGCAATATCTTACGGAACCCCTTTTTTTCCAAAATAAAATATAACTTATGTTACTCGTGGATAATGTAGCTTTCGAATGGTGAAAGATTTTTTTAAATCGGTCCAGTAGTTTTAGTGCCTATTCTTTCAAACAAATAAACAAAAACTCAAATCTTTTCTCTTTATAATATTAGTATAGAAGTATAGATTAACAAAATACCATGATAGATATCTCGAAATCAATTAATAATAATTGTATTCTTTTTATTTTATCTTAATTAAAGAAAACTTAAAAAACTTTTCTAAGCCAACGAAAACGCCTTTGCCCCTTTAATCCGGAAGCTTCCATCTCCAGGCCTGCGCCCGCGCATCTGATAGCGGTACGTGGAAGCAATCAGTTTTATTGTGTAGAGGAGCCGCTTCATGGAACCAGATTCATTGGTTGATTGGGCGGGAAGAGGGGGTTAGGTTGATACGAAGGAGATTGGCGTTAGGAAGAATAGATAGTTTGTTTTATAGTGACGGAAAAAATTATTTAATTGTATTAGTTTTAAATTTAAATAGCAACAAAGCGGGGGACAAAGTGAGATTTCATTTAGTAAAATCTACTTTGTACGTGGAACGAAAGATCTCAAGAAGTATTACTTATAGATACAATGAACCAAAATGCTGGGAAACTTTGTTAAGTATGTATATTAATTTTAAAGTACAGTCACTAAAGATAGCTAGAGGAAGGCTAATTTAATTCTGTGATTGGGAGTGTGGGTCGCGAGTTTTCTTAAGCATTAGTGTAAGAAATTTTAGGTCTACTCTAGCTGTCGTGTTGTGTCAATATGAGCTTTTCAAGACTTAAAGTCGTTTTAAAAATGAGGGTCTAATGTTCAACCTAAACTTTTATTATATTAAAAGCCCTAGTTTATAGGTAAAGGTGACTTACTTGCACTTTTACCGGATTTTGTTTACACAGTAAGGAAGAATGGCAATTTCAACTGTAAATCATTTTAATTCCAAATCTTCTACGATTTACAATACAATGGCGCAAAATTGTTTTTTATTTATATCCCTATTTAAATATAACATGTCTCATTTCTGGTTTTTCTTTTTTAATAATTAGGTAACTGTTTTCTACCAAACTAGATGATATGAATTGTATGCTTCCAATGAACTACAAAATGCTACGTATGTATTATGACTGACAGCTGTTAATATGTGTGTGTGTTTACGCACACATATTAAGAAGTACAGTTTGCATAACAACAAAAAATATGTTGCAGTTTTTTTGTGTTTGACGAATGGAAGCAGTCTTGTTTTGATATACTCGTATTTAGTAGATACTTACTTATTAAAGGAGTCTAAGGGTCATTTCTTTTTATATATTTTTCCGTAGCAGGTAAAATGCACTCAACAAAGTTTGACATTGTCATTTTACTCACTTATCAGATTTTGAAGAAAATACAATTATTTTAATAAACAAGATGAAAGATTATTAAATTTCATTAACCTCACAGTGGCATTAACACCAATTTTTCGTTCTAGCAGGGTCCTAATTATTAATTTGCTGTCCGTACCCGCCACTAGTGTGTGAGTGTACAATGATAGTAATTACATAATGATAAGCCATTTAAAACTTGCCCGCGGTCTTACTGTACTGGACTTAATATGCATGTACCGACAGCAAAATAGTGTGAGTCATTGATTTTTTAAACAATCTATGCGGTTTTGATACGGTAATGCATAATGCCGAGATTTTAAAAGTTAAATATGTTAGGTGTGGTTGGTTTATGTTATTATTTTTGTCATTATATGAGGCAGGTTCTTGTTTTTTCATGTTTTAATATCTTGTAAAATATGTTTTTTAATTAGTTATACAAGCATATAACTTACTTTGAAAATAGAAACAAATGCAATATCCTACTAGACCAATTACCAAAAAACAATTGCTTCTTGAAATTAACCTCACAAAGTGAATTACAATAATAACTACGTAATAGCGGTTAGCTCTCCGAAAATTACTTGAAATAATCACCCAAATTGCCCAAAACGCTTTTCTGCTGACGCTACTTCAGTTCTCAGAACGAATTCCTAAACATTTGTTTGATGCCGTGTAATAAGCACAATTATGAAAAAACGTTTGAATAAATACGGTTTACTTATATTTTGGAATATCTTAGCTTTTGAGTTCAGGATTAGAGTCACGATGTAGGGTTTTGGTATAAAAGAGAAAAAATGCAAGCAATTATTAAACAAATAAACTATAATAAAACCTTAAAATCCTAAAAATATAAGCATATTTCCAAACAATTTATTATAAAGAATTATAAACTTCTGGATTAAGAAAATAAAATTGCAAAAAAATAAATAGAAAAAACAACTCCTTAATGATGCCGATTGAGTATTTATTTTTTTATCGGCATTTTTATTGTTTTTTAAAACAACATAGTACGTGGATTATACAGACATTAAGGGCCACACGCAGTGTTCGAAATAGTTACAGATACATGTATGTGTATAAGCCTTTTTATAGTCCAAATGACTGCAAGCAGATGTTTTAATTTTGAAATGTCAACCTAAAGCCTTTTATTTTTCAGTGCAAAGAAATAAATATTTAACGTTTTTTTCATGGTTATAAAAATATATTTGGTTGAGTTTTAAGATTATAAAAGTATAAACTTGGTCGGCGTATCTGTATTGAGTGCTGACGTTCCAATGAAATAGATTTCTTTGATATTATACGTATAATAGTTTCTGTATAATTGCCCCCATAATTTTTAATTACTCATAAACCGAACGATCTTACTTATACCTTTATTACACCATTCATAGTTCCTTTATACTATTTTGATGTAATTATACAAAAAAACAATAAACTCGTATTAGCCATGTACCCTGTGCCAATTGGAATAACAAAGTTTAATGAAGCAATAATAATTATACAGAACATCCATTGAGTATTTAAAATGTGTTTTTTTTTCAATATTACAGTTGGCTCACTCATGCGTTCTTTGTGAGACGATCTGAGCCGTTTTAATGGGCATATATTGGTTTATATTAGTTTCTTTAATAGTGCTAAAAACAGGAATGTTGGAGTTATCAATAAAAATAATAATAAATGTCTAAATACTTCTTTGTAACTGAGCACAGTGTTTTTTGCATAGCATAAGGGACTTCTTCTTTCGTGTGAACTTCGGCACATATGCATCGAGTAGCAGAGTTTTTGAGCCGCGTTTAAAGGGACTGAAAAGGGTTTTATGTAAATTTTAGGTCATCGGTCGGTAATTTTACATTCTTATTCAAAAACACATATAAAATATCTATTATTAATGCTCAAAATTGGTTTTCTGTCTGTTACTTTTGATAACTGTCACTTAAGAGTGGTAGAGATAAAACAAACATAAATGAAAAAGGTTTGAAATGCGTCAAAAAGTTTGATGTACTTCTGCATATTACATTTAATAAACACTTCTAGTTTTATAATATAACATTACGTATAATACATATGTGATTACTCAAGAGTGCAATATAGTATATTCAACAACATAAAACCAATGCATTCGTCCAATTTCAAGCTAGTAGTTTCGAAATAACCTAAATGTCAGACGAAAGTCAGGAAATAAAAAAACTACGAACTCCAAACAACCGGAAATAACCAGAATGCTACCGACTGCACAACAAAGTTTAACGAAAAGTCTAACTGCATGTACAAGGTAAAAAACCGTGGGAGACACAATTATTTTCCAATTTTAATCAACCAAAATCTGTACTTACTATGAGAATACCTTTCTCTACACTTAAGCATTTAAATGTCAATCTCAAACTCTAACGCTTAGCTTTAAATCAAAAGAAAAATCGCAATTCTCAACTTAATGCCAATGAACATAGAACACAAATTAGCTGTAACGCTGTTTTTGATCTAAAACAATTTGGTCTCGTATGATTAATGTCCAAGACGAAGTTTTTCGTACATTTGCCCATTGTTCTATTTTGGTCTTATTTGCTTATGCAATAAGATACATTTTTGCAAGTGCACTATTGTCAAATTATCCTGAATTGTATTAGAGAAAGTACTTGAAAATACATTTAATATAAATAACATTAGAGCCAAAGTTTGGTAATAATGCGGGAAGATTAAGAAATGTTGATACTTGCGCCGTGTGAACTAATAATATAAGCAATCAGTCAGTGTCATATAACAATACTTGATACTTGAAAAAAATATAATTGATAATGGATTATGAGTAACTAAACAAGAAATTGTGCAAGAAGTTGTTGTATTTTATGAAGCAGATACTTTGTTCAAAAATATTTTTCCTTGTTCTAATAAGATATTTTTAAGATGCAAATATGAACTCGTCTATCGTAATAATAAGGCAAAAACTAATAAAATCATGTTTTATTATATTGTTAGTTATTCTTTAATATACCTACGAGTCCAATTCAAAAAAAAACAACGCTGTCAAAATCATACAAAATAAAATATTATTTACAAAATTAAAAAATTGCATTGTGTATATACTCAGTGCTAAGAAGCTCATACAGCGTGTCCCATTATTATCCATAAACGGTTGCATCTCATTATCATACTGCAATATTCTGTGAAAGCCTTTCTAATTAATTTCTTGTTCAGCAACCATTCGACCATTGTTTGAGATGAAATCCTGAGATATAGTTTACGGTTTTTGTATATGCTTTTTAGGAGTAGGTATAAGATGAAAGTGAATAATGTTATATATATACCTATATTATTCATATGCAGAAATTTTTTGTAAGTTATAATAAGAGCAAAGAAATTATAAAACAAGAGCCTAAATAAAAAGAGGCTGTCTTTAAAAAATGTATGATTGAAGACCTATAATTAGCTCCTGTATATATAAATTGTATAATGTAGCCTTTTTTACATTTTTGTCTTAAAAAGTAACTTTTAAAGGTAAATTAAAATAGAACAACATAATTATTTCTTCCCTTTGCGAACTTTATTTATACTTATATCAGAAAATGAATTTCCACCTGCGTTTGTGGTGAATAATTCACAAACTTATGAATTTATGGATTCCGTCATTGAATTATTTTATTGTGTTCGGTTTTATAAAATATTGAAATGGTAGGTTTGTGTAGGTTTGCATTATTGAAAGCTTTTCATTGTGTATGGATAAAATACTTCCTTCAAGGAACAAATTTTTGTACTAAACAGTTTTTTGGTCACAAACGTAATTGTGAACCTATATATTTTTTTATTTTATATATTTTTTATAAATACTTAGCTTGATTCCCGCACGCCACGGTCAGCAAAACAGTGACCCAAAAGAAACGTACTCCCCAGATTATCAAAATGTGCGAATCATGAAATTAGCCAATAAACTCATAACAGAGATAAGCAATTCGATAACAAATACATAAAATGTTGGAGTCTAACGGGTGCAGGCAACCGTGGCATACAGACCATTCCTACAGAGAAAATGGCAGAAAATTAATTCATTTAAACTTCGGTTCCGCTTAGCTTGGCGCGACTTACAGTGGGCATTGGTTCATCTTTTTTATGGAAAATAAATCGCCCTATTTAAGGTCTATTCATGTTAAAGTGACAAAATTCTGTTTTTTTTACTATATTTATAACAGTACTTGTAAAACCCTGTTGCTAGAAGAATACTGTGTCTAAAATTCGAAAGAAGAATATACTTGAAACTATTGTAAGGTTATAGATATCCAAATAACCAAAGTAATACTGCAAATATATTATAAATGTGAAAATATTTGTTATTACAATCCAAATTCTATACTATAAGTTTGCCAAATCCAATATATAAGTATGATTTACGAACAACAATAACTATTTGAGCATAGTTACTTCCCAAAGTGTTCGAAACACTGCCCTGAATCATTGTGAGTGTATTGTACCTATAGCAAAACTTGTCACTGCAATTGCAACTTTATGTCAACGTCAATAAGAACCATTGAGTAGATCAACCCCATTCCTTATGACGTGTATTCCTTGCACGTGGGGTCAATATTATTGAAGTTATTTATATTTTCTATGATTAAGTTATTAAAAAAAATACATAATTATGCACTTTATGAAAAGGTAAATATACCTTTTGGATTATTATCAACTTTTAATCTTATTCTATCACCCTGTATGTTTCGTTTTTATTATGCCTTATATTGCAGTCAAGGTGTTAAAACTTCATGCTAAACCACTTAATTAATATATTCACTGCTTGACATCGTTCTATTAGATACTTTATACTTCGTTTTCTCTTAATTCCATACAATTAAGGGTGACAAAACGCAGTTACATGTCAATTAAAGAAATATCTTTTTGCGACCTGTTTTTTTGTGTTTTTGTGCGTATTTTATATGGCAGTGTTTTAATTATCTGAGTGGTTAGTAGAGGAAATTTAAATGAAAAAGATCATTAAAATTTATTTACCTTATATGGTTACAAGTCGATTTTAAGGAAAGCCTTTATTGAAGTCGTAAGGCTATAAGCTACACTAGAGCTTTCCGTAAATTCAATAAATGTCAATTAACTAAAGCATTAATTATCTAAGGCAAAACACCTAATAAATAATAACTTGTCTTTCTAAAAGTTATAAAACAACAAATACTGCTGTCAATTCTACATGCAATATAATAGTTATAAAAATAACATTATTTAAAAATGACAAAACAGTAAATCCATTAAATAACTTTAATATGATACTACCTACTTTCCTTTTCTTAAAAAAATCATCAGCATCGTAATTCTGTCACATTAATGTCACAAATAATTAACTGAACATTAATATAACTAGCACGCAAGCTAACTATGTATGTTTAGGTTAAAGAAGTAAAATGGATCTTCTATTATAAATAAAATTTAATCACACATAAATATAGTCAGAGATTGATTCACTACTTGTCGAAAACGCAACTAGAATCTCGTTTATTGCTCATAGTGTAGACACACTTTGGTATTACGATAGTCAGTTGTTTTTGTCCGTGTTATAATAACTGTCAGGCATCAATTGTTGATAAGGTTTTGTTCTGAAATTTGCCTGAACACGCCTCGCTTTGTGTTGCAAACGTGATAGAATGATTTAACACAGATTGCAGCAGCTTGTCCTTTGAAAAGTTACCTTTTGCTAAAGAAACATTAAACAGAAAGGAGTTTATGATGACCTATTTAATAAGCTAACAAAAATATTAATAATTTAAACAACGTATACCTCGTTCCGAGTACTTTTCAATTATTTGTTTATTGTTTTCCTTAATCTGACTAACATTTTTAATTTTATTTCCTAAGTTAATTAAGCTTAGCAGAAATAAATATCTCAATCTCAAAGTTCTCGATTCGATCAGTCAATTCAAACCAACAACTCGTGAATCCCTGCAAGAGCGCCGCAGAAAATTCACATAATTGTGAAAAATAACAGGTGTTACATTTCACATTATAATCAAGCTGGTACAATGGAGCAATGTGATAGCGCTGTATGCCGTCGTCGTAATTGTAACAAAAACTGAGGTTCGGAGGCGTTTACAACGGCCGGGCATGCGGGGTTTCAGTTCAGGGTGTAACTTAAGGGTGGTAAGAAGTTTGAGAGCAAAAAAACTTGGTAGTGAATTGTTGATTGGTAAGTCGAAGGTACAGTTTTAAATGGTGACAAAGTTAAACATAATAAAATGTTAGTGTGATAAAAAATTTAAACTTAAGTTATAATTAAGTAAATCGCTACATATTTGTGTTTTTAAGCTAAAATTAAACTTTATAATTTAATATGTAAGTAGAAAAGTCTAGCAATCAAAGGAAGGGTGTAGTAAATAAAAACGTTGAGAAATAATAAATTTAAAATTGATAAACGAATACAAATCAATAAGTTGTTAAACATCAATGTTAATTATTTAGCCATCAGCAATAACGCATAATTATTCAATAACTCCCTAATTAATCGAACGTCTAATTGGCCCGAACCAATAATTTTAATACAAACACTCCTTTATCAAACCACGTAGTGATAACTCCAATTAAAATTTAATATATTTCGTTCGTAATTACACCACGACACTTAACAAACAAGACAATAGTGCTCTTCTGAGTGTGTCGGGTAAAAAGTGGCAAGTTGGTAACTGTTCCTATAATTATGGGTGCATTTGCATAATCAGTTTTCAATTAATTAGCTATTTTCCTTGAAGCAATAAAAATCAATGAACAGCTTCTTTAATACTTGTGTAAGTTGATTGGCTTTTGTTTAAGAGTTTGATTGCAGTTTCATTTATGTTTCAGTGGCCGCCCGCGACTCCGTTCGCGTGGAAGTCGGTTTCGGGGAATGAGATGTTTTCCCGCGGTAAAAAGTACCCTATGTGTTATTCTGATGTATGATCTATATTACTGCAAAGTTTCATCCAAATCCGTCCAGTGGTTTTTACGTGAAAGAGTAACAAACATCCATACATCTATTCATACTCACAAACCTTCACGTTTATAATATTAGTAGGATTCTTGACTAACATGTCAACTAATATCCTTCTTATACAAACTAATCGCGTTTTTACAGCTTGCTATAATAACTGTCGCATTAAATTGATGGAGACAACATATTATTTATATATTAAAGTTTAAAATGTGTTAGTAGGTGACCCTAAGTAAGTATTAAGCTGAAATTTAAACCTTATCACTTGTGTAGCAATTTGAGCAAAAAATCTATCAAACAAGTAAAGAATCAACAAAAGTTGCAACCTCGAGTGGCTTGAAATAACTGCGGCTACGAATTTTCACTCATAGATGGCGTTGCACGCATTTTCATTTGCGCTTACGTTTGCAGAATCTATACGTAGTTTAGACATTAGTTTAAATACATACTTATAATAAAAATATGTGTCGTCATATAAAAATAATAAATAACATCTGCAGACTAACACACCAATTATAAGGCTAAAGTAAGTTTCAGTAAGCACTTGTATTATAGGTACCACATGATGGACTAGGGAAGAACCTACATAATTTTTAGTTACATACTGATGACTTCCACAACAAACAAGCAAAATTCAATTTAAATAAAACGCCTGTCTATTAAACTAATTGCAGGCCATGGAATATGTCATACAGGCTGCAGAGCTGTCAGCAATAAAAAAGTGACACGTTATAAAAAAAGTTATTCGCTTTTTCAAAATTGGAAGCAGAAATATCGTACCTACCATATTTTCCCTTTTTTTTATTTTCATATAAAATCAATTAACAAAGAGCAAAATTATTAAAAAACATAAGATTTTAGAGGTGCGATTGTACTTGTGGAAAACATTCAAAAATCGTAAAAAAAACTGTTTAAATCGTATAAATGGTGACTACCCGCATCACTGTGGGTTTTGGGGGTGTGTTGCTGGCCTTTGACAAAATTAGGCACCGGATACCGCACTCACCGAACGAAACGCAGGAACATCGTCCCTACTTCTACAGCTAAACTCTACCACGTACCAGGGTCCACGAGTTTCTTACGTCATAGATACAGGTCAGGTATTCCAGTCGGTCTCACCTTTGATCTAATTAGGCTCTTACACATTTCTGTCACGAGGTACAGCGCTAAAGAGAGAAATGCCGCGGAGCCGCGTTCGAACTGGCGAGTTTTTAGCACCAGTTGTGGTGAAAAATGTTTTGATATCAGGAAAACGTATGGATGTAAATGTATTCGTTTTTAAGGTTAGTTATATTTACGGAAAAGGTTTCAAGCAGTGGTTCTTGTCGGAGATAGATATGCCTAAAAAGGTTTTGCATTTTTGCTTTGCTGTCAAGTTTAATAGCAATAAATCTTAATCTAGAAAAATATCCCAACTCTTCTTCAGTAATAAGTGTATTTAAATTTGAATAAATTGTGAAAATGTATACGCAATTAAGTAAATTTAAGTTCTAGTTAAAGTAAAAAAAAATATATAGACATACTGGTCAGTAATAGACAACTAAGTACATCTGACGTAAAAAAACAGAAAAAATTAGACGTCGATAGCAATGTGTGTAATATAAAGTGACTGCCTGTTGAACTTCACACAAAAATGACAGTAATTCCAATCTTCACTCTCGACTCGCCCGTCGTTCAAACGAGGCACCAAAGCGCATCTGCCACATTATAACCACCAAGTTACGCCTCGCTTCGAAAATCTTTGAAAAAAACTTAAAAAATAAATGGGGTTGGTATTTAATTACTCCGCTTTTAATCGGTTAAACGATAATAATTATTATTGCAAAAATGCCTTTTTACTTTTCTGTTAGCGACAATTACTGGCGACAGTTACTTGCTGACTGTCTTTTGTAAGGTGTAGGGTAAAACAAATTGAAGACTAACTAATGTAACACCACTAAGTCTAATATTGCCAATTTTTTATTAGGACAAAGAAAAAAAACAACGCCCTTAAAAAACAACTAATTAGAATCGCAGCAAAAAAAACATACGATCAACCATAAATTCCAGAATTATGGCTGGTTTTTCGAATGTCAGATAAATTCTGTTCGATAGATAATTAGAATGTTATCATTGCCCGAATAATCATAATGTAATATGACCAAAGTCACAAGACATACTATTTACAAGTCGAAAATAAATTATCTGACAATTGAAAAATCTTCCCTTTAACCCATCACCAAACTTAAACAAACCATTGATAATAATAACAGCAATTCCTCCACTATCAGTGGCTAATAACCGTGTTCTTACCCGCACTGGCTCGCAAGTCGTGATACAGGCCCGGAGCTATCACTCAATATCAGTCATTGATACCCACTCACTGAGCAAGGTGGCTTGGCAAATGACCGGCTATCAGTGTGACGTCACAATGACGTATTGACAGTTGAGAAGAGTGCTAGAAATGGAGAGGTTAGGTAATTGGGCAAGGATATAAACTTGGTTTATGCTTTGTGCGTAGATATATACAATGACGTATTGACAGATGGTATTAGAAGTGATGAGGTTAGGTAGTTGGGAAAGGACATAGATTTGAATAATGCTATGTGTTTATAGGAAACTGACAGTAGATAGACTAATGATGAACTAAACGAAGATATAGAAAGAGATGTTAATCAAATTGGTATTGGTAGACAAATGGAATTTAGCTAAGATTTTGGTTAAGAGTAGGGGAAAGGAAAATGCTATGATTAGATTAAATATATAAAGAGAGACTGCTACAGTTGATTGCAAAAGAAATCTACTAAAAGTTACTCATGCTAGAGCTACTTCTAAAACCAAAAATTAAATACTAAGCATTTGTGAAAACTGGAACTAAACCTTAAACTATTACTCAACAGTGTTCAACACGTTTTCAAAGACTTAAATGTGAACTTTACAAACTTCAAACATTATAAAGGGCAGGTGTACTCCAAGTCTTGACATCCGTATTTATCAAACCATTGTTTACAGCACCCAATTAGAATAGCAGAGGGAAGGAATCCAACATACTCAGGAATAACCAAGTCAAAGTGAAATTGTACTAATTGTTAAGAATTTTCTGCTGGGCTACATTGTTGATCGTTTTTACTTGAGAATAGTTATATTGCTATAAAAAGGCGTTTTTATGGCGATATTTATGTTTTAGAAGTATGAATGTGGGTATAATAGCGTTGTTTTTAATTGTTTACACCATTAAATCAATAAGCTGAACCGTTGGTAATAGATAGGTATACTCAAAAAATATAAATTTGGTATAGACTTGTGAAAAAGATTTTTTGGATATAGATCGCATAGGCAGAGAATTTAACTTGCAACAAGCAAGTAGTAAGGTAAAACGGCAGGAAAACAAACACGGCAATAAATTACTAGTAAATCACATCACATCAGCAATATTGTCAAGTCATTTCCTTTTCTTGTTAATCCAAGTCTACAACATGGCTGTTCAACATGTAAACATTCCCCACATTTTATTTCAACTCAATTTTAAAAACATAAAAGCATAAAACTATTTTGTAACCAAATACTTAAAGTAAAGGTGGCAATAACAAATTTACTCAACAATGTTGCAATTTTAAACAAAAAGAATAACACCAATACAAATAAATATTTCCACAACATAAAAAACAAAACACCAAATGAAATGTATCATCGTATTCAATCTATACCATTTAAATGAACCGAACGCGGCAAAAGTGAAAAATTGACCTTTGCAAAAACAGCGCTCACTAACAAATCATGAAGAGCGTTCAAATGCAACATAAAAATTAAACGAAATTGCTTGCATAGTGTATGCCGGTATGTACGATAACTGCTACACCTGCCTGCGTCGGCGCAGGGCAGATGGTGTCACGCAGTCCGTTGCAAATATAAACTTTGCGAAACTTCTGCATCATGAAATTACCTTCGAAGATAATTGTGCTTGTATCTTATAATTAATATACGAAATGATCAATCATACGATTATCAATGATTAAAACTGCACGATAATAAAACGGAACTTAATTTTAA
Organism: Emmelina monodactyla; assembly: GCA_916618145.1. NCBI lineage: Eukaryota > Metazoa > Arthropoda > Insecta > Lepidoptera > Pterophoridae > Emmelina > Emmelina monodactyla. Next base: position 1,542,898 of record OU745322.1, read on the forward strand.
TATGGAGCAGTAGGTAATTGGTGGAGACGTTAAATATGATAGGAGTAAGTAATGAACCTTGATGTGCACTAGTAAAAACTTTATTGACTGAAATCATCCTGTCTATTACTTTTATTGACCTATCGATAGTCATTTTATTTACTTATAAGAATAATAAAAAAAGATATATGACTTATACAACACTAATCCATTTAATACAAGATTACGAATAAAAAATATACACTTTTTAAATTAAATCTATTTTTTCAACTTGATTACTATTAAAAGATGACTCACTGACTTGGTGACTTAAATGATAAAACCTTCTTTTAAAGATATTTATTTATTTATTAATTAATTTGACGTCTATAAAAATATTGTAATGAATAATGTACCAAACTACTGTACCGAATATGATGATTCTTAGTATTTTGTTACATCTAATTTTAATTTTACGGTATTTTGGCATTTAATATGTTTTATTTTAATTAGACACCTTTAAGATCGTATAGAATACCTATCGTATATTAATCTCATATCTAAATTCTACTTATATAAACCAATGCACGCTCATAACCATATTAAGAACGGTAACTTAATATCAAACGAAATTTATATCTACGTTTGATGTGTATTAGGTACCTCTAGAATTGAATAATTAAATACAACCGATATTCTTTCACCCAAACTTCGGAAATCACCGATTATCGATCATGAACGCCGTCACAACTTCACGGTTATCGATTTAACTGTATCGATATAATCGAAAGACAGACCATTATTCACCCCATAAATTAATAATCAAATCAATTTAATAGGCCGAATCTGATTTCTGAACGGATTGTTTTCATCGCCTTTTCTCTTTATTGCGCTAGAAATTGTAGCTTAATGTCTAAATGATTACGTTGCGAATTTCGAATTTGGAATACTGTAGCTAATTCTAGAAATGAACTATAGATTTCTTTTTTTTTGTTTTCCTTTTTCTTACGGCAAAAATTTTGATCTATTCTAGTAAATCAAAGACTATTGTATCTTTGTACATTGGCGTGATATTATGTCTGTATGAATGTAAATAAGATAATTAGACTACATTCAAATGTACCATAAATACTGAAATAACATACCACGCGTCAAATAGCTTGTTAAGATGATTTACCATTTTTCTGTATAGAATTTACATTTACTTTCTGCAAAATGTTTCATAACACAAATACTAAAATGAAATTAAATTCTATGCTTCATTATTGAAATTTATCAAATTGAAGAGAGATTGGCTGAAGTTTTGTATACCTACATGTTTTTGGTCAAATTCTAAGATTGCGTCGACCCGATTGCGTCATGCTCATCAAAACCTTTTCCTTACTAGTTTTTTCTTATTGGCTACTTTCAATCCTTTGCTATAGCTTAAACCCTTATACCTATTTGAGAAAGTTTATGTTTTGTTTTTGTCACTTAAGATTTATATGTTACACTCATTTTCATACTAAACTTCCCTACTTTATTAAAATCCAAATAACGTGGACTCTCTTTTATAGAAACTATAAAAAGTTATCACAGAATCCTACACTATCCAAATGCAGACTGGAGAGCCACAGCTCATCTCAATGGTATCTTCAGATAAAGCAAAAAAAAAACAAAAAAGCAACGAACCTCTTTCCATTGGTATCTTCAAAAAAAAAACAAAAAAGCAACGAACCTCTTTCCATTCCGCCTCCTCCGCTTGGTAGCGTACACCGTGCCCAGCTGGCTGGAGTGCGGCTGCGGCGGCGGTCGAAGCAGGCCTGCGTCCACGCATCCTTCTAGCGCGTACTGCCCGCTCCAACCACCGCACACCTGCAGCTTCGACTCCGCGGCTATCTTGCCGGCTGGACTGCTGGTGGTCACAATCTTTGCGGTGTCGAGGATGTCACTGGCCAGTTAGAGCTTTTTTTGTGTGGCGAACTCTTTGGTGGGGCATCAGCGATGCATAGTTTTATTACCGGCCAGTTGGCGGTGTCATAAGTTTTTTTTTGGTTAGTTTGAAAGTTTGATCGTTCTGGATGGAGAGTTCTGGATTTAAAGCGCTCGTTATCGCACCCGTTTTTATCATAAACAATTGTGTATGCTTGAAACTCTTCGCATATTCGTTTTTCGTTTGAACGCAGATTAATAAATATTTATAAGGTTAATATGATCGATAGATGCTCTATTAAGTGGTTGTTCTGATTTAAATTGCAATAAATTCACTTTATTGTTGTATTTAAAATCTACTGATACATTGACCTAAATGTTGGTTATCCTTGATTAGGAACGCATTAGCTTCATCCGGGTGTGAAGGTCTTAATAATCATATATCAAGTTTCACAATTTGCGGATTTAAATTCTTTGGTAGTTGATGTTATCCTTCCTTTTTCAATTAAAATAGCTTTAACTTATTTACCAATCAATAATCAATATTTAAAAGACACTAGGTAATTTTATTGCACAACAGTAAAAAACCGAAACACTGCTCTAGGAAACTTATTTACGTTCTATTTTTAATATTTTGGAAGAATTTTGAGCCTTTATTTAGTCACACTAAAATTTCGGGAAGATTTCATTTTGTTTTGTCATAATTACATTTGTTTATCCTGGCCACTTTCTTTGTTTTCTTTTTTTAAACATTCAAACATAGAACACAACAGTCTTTGTTTGTGTTCCGCCAGAGGTCACTGGTTTTCAGGCGATCGATTTCACGGCGCACCACTTTCAGGTTCTATACAAACACTATACCTAACTATATCTCCACCACTGACTACTTCAACACCGCTGTTGCTATTTGCATTTGGTTCACAATCGGCACTTTACTTCGACATATTTGTCTCTATTTTGAGTCATGCCACTGTTTTGTGTTCACTTTTATCACCGGTTGTATTGTTTTGCGTCACGTGCGTGTGCGAGGTTATAATCGTCGTGTGTAGACGCGGCGCTGCCGGCAAGCGCCAAAAGTGGTTTGCCTCATGCCTTCCACAGACCCCTTGCCATGATGGGCGGAACCAATCCACGCCCCGCCCCCTTCCCCCTAACGACCAATCAGAAGCCGTCGATATCTTCAAAGCGAGAACGGGGACGGACTATTGTCGAGTCTATTTCTCCTTTCAGACATTTTCTTTTTGCGCTCTTTACGTGGAGCAAGTCTTTTTAATTGTATAGATTTTATTTGCTGCAAACTTTTTGGTATGTCACTTTTGGATATTGACGTTTGGGAACGAAATGCTGCAGTTGGAATTTGTTGCTGGAACTAGGTTCAAACTGTTAAGTTGTGTTTATTTATTTTATGTTGTACTAACAGTATTGTTTTACAAAACTATTATTATTATTATTAAACAAGTAATGGAAGTTATTTTTATAAATTCCTTGAATTCAACTCCTGAAAAATATAAGGAGTAAATATTTTCTAACATCCAACGAAAAGTTATTTAGAATAGGTAATGTTAAGTGTACGTAGGTTTGTCTATTGCCAAATTTTTCATTTTATTTTAGACCATAAAATATGTTTTATTCAAATACTACTTCTAGCATCAAAAAAAAAACAATCACAACATTATAATAACACCAAGAATTGCAATATTTGTTTTGCTAATGCCAACCCAATTTCCTCGGTCCAAGTCCGTCCCCCGTGTAGCTCAGTGACGTCACAAGATGGCCGCCGTCGAGGGCGACTTTTCGCATTTTCCCCCTGGTCACTGAACGAGACGATGCCCTACCTTGAAATTTTTAATAGCCTTCCAAATTCAAACTATTTCGAACAAACTGGCACGTAAAGATTTAAGTTTAAAAATTAAGAATAAAAAATATATTTGAATATAGAATTTGAATAGGAATTGCAATTCGAACGTAACACTTTTTATTCTTAGAACTCATTCATTATGCACATATGCTCGGATATTCTTGAGCATGGTAAAAAGTAGGCATTTAAATAATGGATATAGGTCATTGTGGCTTATTGAGCAGTATTTAAATATGTGTGCAACTCATTAAATTGTAAACTTTTATAAATATGTAGGGGAGCGAGGGGCTTGTTGTTACAGGGGTAAGTAGTAACAGGCTCTTTTCACCAGGATCTTAATCACTATTAGCGTATATCTTTGACTCAATTTAACCCATAAACCGCACCACATCATATTGCCATAGCCAGTGTTCCGCCGGTTGGTGCAGTGAGCAAATGTGAGCATTCCCATCATTTCTGCCAGGTGATATAAAATTGTACTGTCGTAAAATTTTGGTTTGTGTTTTTAATATTGCCTATTTTCAAATTTTCTACATCTTATTTACATTCAAATTTATCTATCTCTGATATTGTGTAACAGTTTTTATGATTGCTAAATTGTTTAAATAGTTATCTTGATAAATGTTAAAAATCATACCATGGGGTTAGTTGCAACAAAATCCCGGGGCTTGTTGTAACATGTTACAACATGCATTGTCTGGTATGTGGTGAAGCTTACACAGATACAACCAAAAAAGATTGGATAGAGTGTATTAGAAATAAATAATTTAATTACTTACTGTGATTTAAAAGTGCTATTATAAGTATAAGTAGTGTTTAACTAAATAAAACTTTTAATAACTTAATTTTTAAGTGTTGATTACAAAAAAGTGTATTTGAGTTGATTTTTGATAAGAATTACATAATACTTACTTTGGAAAGATGTCAATTTTGTTAAAAATAAATAAAGAATAAATGATTAGAGGTATTAATGTCGTTTTTTATTGACGTTACTACTTGCCCCGGTAGACGTTACAACTTGCCCCAAGCACGAGGTAAGTTGTAACACCGCACTTCTTTTAGAAAATAATTGATTGTTAAATAATGACCAATAGTTATGATATTATTTTTACTTGATTTGGTAGAGGAAGAGTTACAGTATCCATCAATCTTTATTTAGTAGAAATTGAATCAATAGATCTCAAGATATTCTAGTTTTACTGAAAACTGTTACAACAAGCCCCTCGCTCCCCTAGCTAGGTAGCTTCCAGATTTAGTTAAACAGTGAAATAAGGATACTAGGTGTAACATTTACTTTTTAAATCCGAGTTTATTAAACAACTACATACAAGGTTTCAAATATAAAAACAGCATTATTATTAAAATTTTCTACTAAAACCCCGGCTAGCCAAACTTAATGCTACTTGCATATAAATAGTCAGGGAGGGGTGCCTACTTAACTGAACAAAATTTCAACAATATCAAAATTCCTCCCCAGGAGTCGAACCCGGAACCGTAAACGATATGATTTATACCACCACCCCCCCGCAGCCCCCGTTCACCCCCCCGCAGTGACATACCGACGTGGATCGTAAATCACGGTGGAATTGCCGAAAATCACGAATAACTGAGTCGAGCTTTCGGGGCTCTTGGCCTATGTTAGGAAACCAAGCGTTAAGATGATTTTTAATGAATTAATTAATATATGACGAATTAATTAATTAAATAAGTGGTTAATAATAAAGATGCATTTAAGTTGACCAATTCATAATTTTAAAGGACAAGGAACCTTTTAAGTATGAGTAAGTAAAGTTATTTTAATATCTTTAAAGAAGTTGTTGAAAATATTGTAAAAAAAAAAAGAATTTTGGTAACGGTAGATAATTTTAGCTGTTGGTTTGTTAGTTGTTTAATGATTTTTTTTTAACAAAACCTTAAGTTATAAGTATAGGCAACAATTTTATCTGCCGAACCATTGTCGATACTTATTACGAAGTGTTTTGAATATAATAAACAATATCTACACACATAAGATATTTAATTAACAACGGAAAAACTACAGACTTCCACTGATAGAATAATCGCATAGAACGCCCTTGCTTATAACTTGACAACCCTTTTAAACTTATACACCCTTAATAAAAAGCAAAAGTGACATAAAACTTAATATTTTTATTACAATTTAACAAAAATATCATGAATACAAGTTTATAAGTAGGTAGGTACATACTTAACTACTGCGCTATGATGTCATGAAGGAAATTTTTAATTTAATTAAGCCTATAATAGTTATTAAAGGGCCATAAATAATGTTTAACTGACATTAAATCTTGGTTTTTATTTTTGTGGACAAAATAATATTTTGCATTTACCGTTTCATTACGCGGGTTTTGTTAGTTAGTTTTGCTTATTAATTAATTACTTTTTGAACATTTCAAAGTAGATCATAGTAGGATTTGAAGAGTATTATATTTTTTTAATTCTTGTTTTTGATTTGGTTTTGTAGAGTTTAATATTTTAGGCTGTTTTTGAATAACGTTTTTTTTATTAAACACCAATTTCTAATAGTTACACAATTAGACATAAATATTTAGATAGTATTACCAACTTTGTGGTTACTGAAGTATAAAACTATGAGCTGCTTTGATAAAAAAAAATATTTATTTGAATGAAATCTAAGTAAATAATTACAAAGCTAAGTTTTATTCAACATTACTACCATTTTTGAAAACCTCAAAATGGAATAAGACGGTTTGTCAATAAATGCCAACAATTATATAATTACCCTGCTAAATTCACTCTGTCTATGATTTATTTCAAAAGTTCGAAAACATAATATCATCAAAGTAACGCCATCTCTGTTTTTACCACGGAATTACGAAAGCTTCAAAGTTACCTGCATTTTTTATAAACCACCCCTATGTTTCGTGTAGATCAATATTTAGCAGGCAACTGAAGGCCAAACTCATTTATTTGATTTAACTAGAATTATTTTGTGATTTGAACACTATCTTATATGAATAGGCAAGTTAGAAGAAACCTAAATAGCAAGGAAATAAACACACGACACTAATAAGCTTTGTATCATGCTTAGTAAATAAACATCATAGGAAATGAATGGCTTGCTATATACCTACCCCGTGCCTCAATTTTGTTCTCAGTAAATAATCAATAAAATCTTAGTCCTACCAATAATATAAACGTGAAAGATTGTATGTATGGATAAATGTTTGTTACTCTTTCATGTCACGAAAAAACTACTGGACGGATTTTGATGAAACTTTACAGTAATATAGGTTTTACATCGGAATAACACATAGGGTAATTTTTATCGCGGGAAAACTTCTCATTCTCTCGGGTAACCGACTTCCACGCGAACGGAGTCGAGGGCAGCCACTAAATAGTTACCTACTTGTATATTTTATTATCTCTAAAGAGTTGTAAAATTAGTCTAATAGTTATATATTTAATTATTTTTTATTTATTTATTTATTTACCTACTTACTTTATGAATGTTTTTGATTTAATCTGCCTTTCTCAGTTGATGCTTACACCCGTTTCTATAGAAAAACAAGGGTTCCATTAGTTTAAAACAAAATGATGATGTACTGGGGTTATTTGGCACAGACCGCAAAATCAATAATAATTTGATATGATTTTATCTAATCATCAATTTGTGCACATGCCCTAATGTTTTGAAAACCTCCTCAATTTTACATCGGTTTAAATTATGTAACTAAACGTTCCTTGTTATATCTAGCAAAGCTATCCTGACAGACAGTTCTTGACTCGTATCTATAACATTCCAATTTTTGAAACTAATATTTGTATGGGAATTAATATTCCTACGTCCATGTAGCAATTATAGTTTAATAGTCAATGTTAATGAACCAAAACCTGTCCTTTTATTTGATAAAAAGTCAATTTCTTGCATTTTTTCAAATATTTTCTCTAAACATGTTTAGTTTTATTCTGATTTTATTTCAACATTTATTAAATTTTATTTTAACTTCGATTTGATTTCATATTTTCAGTCATATTTTCGACATTCAGATTGAATTTATCTATAGGTAATGCATCTTTTTTATCAGAATAATTAGGTATTTTATCTCGGTGATTTATTTCATCAACCAAGTACTTTCAAGAAAAGGGTAAGCTCCAGTATAAACTAAACTGTAAACAGTAAAACAAATGCTGGCAAAAAAGAAACAATTTAAATAAAAAAAACATTAATCAAATCCTATTTCAACCATACTGTTTCCCATCCAGAACATATACCTACTATTTTCTTTACTAACTAGTAAAATGCTGGCAAGACACAAAAACGATTAAAAAGCTTGCATACCTATTCTTACTATTACAACCTAGCTTTACCTTTGCCTACAATTAGCTGTCAAAAAAAACCCAGCCTAACGGGCAGCATCCAGTAGTTGCGTCTAACATCCTGTGCTGGGAACGTTGCGTGCGTTGGAACGTAATTTTCTGATTTAGCCTGATTAGTTTCACGGAACAGAACCGGCGGGTCCAAGATGAGTGTAGTGGAGTCGGTCGGGTTCAGAGGTGGATATTTTTTTGTTGTTATTTAGAAGGATTGTATTTTTATCGCTAAGGTCTCTATTGCTAGACTTTTAGAGCCAATAGAGAAATTGATACTACATCAGATAAGATAGAAGCTGCTTATGTTATTTGTGAACAATTCAAAGTTTTCAATTTCAGATTTTTTATGAAAACACCTAATAACAATAATCTTCTGTTAGTAATACTTTAGCTTACCATCTAGTTATAAGCATTTTGACGATCATTTTTGAGCTATACTAAAATATTGTTTAAAAACTGTTTAAAATCTTAAAAAATACCTTAGAACGTCTCCACAGTTTTTTGCCATAATCCACAATGTTTTCGGCGCTCATTACCGCGTCAATAGAAGATTAGGATAATTCGGAATTTAAAAAAAACACTCGTACGTATATTTTTTTCACCGCCGTCTAGCCAGCCAGGGACACAATTACAGCCGCAAGCCAAACTCAATTATTAAAAAAAAACCTGTCGAATTTAAATTCAAACCTCTTTTGTAACAATACCCTAAATAATAATATGCAGCCAGTATTTTGATTGACAGTTCTTTAAAGTCAAACGTTTGAGGCGCTCCGAAATCGATTTTTTGCTCGGAATTCGGGTAAATTTCTCGATTGTAAATTGGATATCGAATTAGTGTCGATTATCGGTGAAATTCCCGTGGCATATGTCCGATTACGGATATTAGTCGGTCATTGCGAATAGCCATCAGATGTTGATGAATTTTATTCAGTCATGTTAAAACTGAAAGCGTAATTTAATACGACAGAAGAGATTAATATTAATAAGACTTTGGAGATTTACTTTGAAAAGTTGCTTTACAATATAATTAAAATACAGAAAAAGGAACCTATAGGTTTGATATATGTAAAAGTAAGTCTAATTTAAAAATGTAAAAGTGGAATACTTAGCATTAAACTTTTAAATAACTTTTGTTTATTTTTTATACCTAATAATATTTTTCTTTACATTTTAGAACTTACAAAAATAAAAGTCGCTAAAGTATAAACGGTTAAAGCTACAAATATTAAAATTTGTCTATATATTTTTATTTAAAAACATAAGTTATTAATTTTTATAAATGTTTAAATATTAAAAAACACGAACTACCACGACATACACACATGCCAGACATTTTTTGCAGCAAGCTTAAATATTAATGCCCACTGCATATTAATTTGCGTAATAATTCATTTCACAAAACAGAAAGTAATTAATTTGCAAAAGAATTTATGTTTTATCAAAACTAACGTACGCGCAGTTAATCAGTCGGTGTTCGATGCAAATGACATTTGTGGAATTGTAATTTGAAAAAGGTACGTGTGTTTGCGCGTGTTTTATAAAAAAATACTCCATCCTTTTTTTGGTGGTGGTCACAAAGAAAAAAAGCTATTGACAGAGTTTCTTTAGGTGCAATTTTTGATGACATTCTCATTCAAGATAGTGTAAACATAAGAGTTCACGGAGGTGTCTTGGTTATTAAGAGTTGATCTCCAAAACTACACGTGATGTGACCTCTAAGTGTGATTATTTCAAAAACAATTGCTATTCCTAGCTATCATGTTGGTTCCTGTACTATTAATTGCAATTTATTCTTAAAATGTAAAAAATACGTTAAGTCTCTTCACTTCATATCAACCAAGAATTTTGCGTTATTAACAAAATTCTTCGTTGATATAAAAATAATAGATTACCTTGATATTATTATCTCGTTGTCATTCAATATTTGTTTCAGTCATTTTTTTTACCTATACCATGAAATTTTGATTTCGCTTTAACTACAGTTTTGATATTTGGGATATAAATATAGAAGTTAAACAGACAAATCCACGGGCAAAAGTAAGTGAAATATTAATTATTGATTGCATGACACGTCTTAGCAGCTCAAGTTACCATGTTGCAGGCATATTACGAAACTAGACATGTCTGTAAACAACCAGATAACTATTAATTCAACTATGTTTTCCGCGATTTGGTGTTAAAAATATATGAATGTTTAGCATAGTCTAGTAATGTTCTAGGATCCAATAGTTTGGCTAGAAACAAAGAAAGTTGTAACTGGCCAGTAGCTAAAAATTGTAAAAGGTTGAAAATAAATTAGGTTACATACGGCTAGTATGTGGATAAAAAAAGTTTCAAGTAAAAAAAAAATAGAAATACAGTTTTGTACTTACTTGCCAGTGACAAAAATAAACGGTTAAAAAGGAGAATTAAAAAAAGAGATAAGTACTATCAAAATAGTTTTATTTAAATGTTATAATGTTCCATCATTAATCAGATTGCTTACTTATCGGTCTTTTCTTAATTATGTAATATTATTTTGTCATTTACTAAAGTTATAGGTATACCAAGTATTTTTTTTTTTAAATTTCATATTAAAGAATACCCTTCCTTTGTCGGCATCAAATTAAGTTAATGACTAACTTCCAGATAGCTTAGTTAAGTTGTTACCAAAGATACTTATTATAAAATATCGGCAAGATAACTCGCAAATGGCGTACATTAAGTTGACATAAAGTTGGTCAGAAACACGATATTTGCAATTGATATTGTAAAAAACGTGTGCTATCAATATATTTATTAAGTGGGCTTAATGCATGCATCTGGTAATTAAAGTTTTGTTGAGTTAAAGTTTATGGATAAGCAATCGTATAAAATAGTTTAGATTGAACTTAAAGAAACAGTTTCTTGTCTGGGTTCGTAATTAAACCCTATGTAACTTTATTTTCTAAGATTTTAATTAATATCAGGGTCATTTGCCTAATAAGAATTTTATTAAGTAGGTTTATAATTTACTTTATTAAAATTCGTCTACTCAAATTTTTTGCCTTTATAAATTCTACTAATATTATAAACGTGAAAATTTGTGAGTATGTATGGATGGATGTATGAATGTTTGTAACTCTTTCACGTAAAAACGACTGGACGGATTTGGATGAAACTTTACAGTAGATATGTTAATCTGATGTATAACCAGATTAACACAAAGGGTACTTTTTACAGCGGGAACACTTCTCATTCCTACGGGAAACCTATAGGTACTTAAATATTCTAGAACATGAATCGGTTTCTAAATAGTTAAAGATATTGAAAAAAAAACATATTTCTTCGTTATTATTTATTCTTAATTTGATTATTAATATAGAGAACTCTCCCACCACACCTACACGTTTTCTCATGGTGCGCCGGAAACGCGATTGATTTCCGTTACGAATCAAACTGAGAATTAACTGAGTTTTTATTACTTTTTTTACAAGATCAAAAACAGATGCATATATTTTTTTACAAAGCAAGGAAGGTTTTATTCATAAGATAGGTGTTTGAAGACTTACGAAGTTTTTAGTTGAGGAATAGATAACTCTATTTACTACTCTACTCGTTTGGACTAATCTAGCTAGATATTTTAAGCATCTCATACGAGTTTTAACTACAGTTTTACGAAAACTATAAAATTGATTTGCTTTATTAAATGGTTTGCCTTATGTTGTTTAAATTATATTTACGAACAATTTAAATCTTACATTTAAAAATTAATAAAGAATAATCTAAATTTAACGTTGCTTCTTATTTATATCTCCGATTAGCCAATTTCCGTTCACTGCTGCATAAAAACAACCTAAAGATCAAGAACAATCCTGGGCAGCAGAAAGTAGCATTAAAATAATAAGTACCTTTAAGTACCAGTATTTACAAACTCTTTTTCAAACACGAAGATATTCCTGTAAAGAAGATTTATTACCTATTTCTCATACATTTTGACGATTTTTTTATTTCGCGAGTCTTATTTGCTCTTACTCATTTTAATTAACAAATTTGTGTCATTAAAAATGCATATAATATGATATCAATAATAACTCAACTTCCTTTACCGTTACCGCTACTCACCCGGAATCAAACCCAACACCGCATTTAAAAGTTAACCAGACCATTACACCGCTAATGTCCATGTAATTCTTAAATGGTAGTACTCCTAGAATATTCCAGCAATTTCTGGACATTTCTAATAGACATGCTCCAAAGGTCACGAGCTTGCTTGAAAAATACAGGATGCAATAAAAGGGTGCGAGCGGTCTTGAAATTTCTTTAATTTCAATGAATATCTGATGGGTTGTGTGTGGTCTTGACGGAGACAGAGGTTGCAGTTAATAAGATAATTGGTTAAAATGGTCGATAAAAGTACAGAAAGAAACAAAAAATACAGCTATCGGTCACTATGAGTGATAACAGTGACAGGTGAAGACAAAGTACCTATCAAAACATGTAGTTTGACCAAAGGAGTTCAAGATCAAAATGGATCTATTCCACCTTTATTTGATTTGACGAGGTGAGGTGATCGTGGTGCATTTTGTTTAACTATGATTTACTTAATCGCGTTTTTTATTGACAAAATAAATGATTGTATGGATAAAATTTAGGTTATCTTTAACAATTTCCAAATCGGAGCTTATTTTGATTTTTTATGATTTTTTGAGACATTTAAATTTTCAAATATACTTTTAAAATCGCTGTTCTAAAGATTAATATTCTTGTGATTACATTATTTTGCTTTTAGGTTATAATTAAACTGACTATGTTCAATTCTAACATTTTACTAAATTAAAACAAAATTGCGAATCGTCATTCACACCAAACAAAAAAAACCGAATCGCATTAAAAATACTTTTTACATATTAACAGTTTAATTTTACGTTACACTTTCTTCAGCACAAAGCGTTGGCCAATAAAAATGGATATAATTAAGATATTGATTGTATGTAATTGCGCATTCGACAGCAGGTGGGTACAACGCGATGCGAATTCTTAATTTGAAATTATGAAAGCGACGCAGTAATATGCGCAGGAGTTGTGGTGTGCGACCGTTTTACGGTTGAATAAAAAATATAATGTGTAGAGTGATGAAAAGTGCGTATTCTGTTGTAGTAATTGGATTTTAATAATCATGGTTAGAAATATTGTAGGTTTAGATGACCTTTTCGTTTCGTTAGAAGTAGGTAGAGGGCGTTACTTTCACTTTTAATTGTTTTTAGACCACTTGTTAAAGGCCTGTAGTAACGAACCGTCTTTGTGATGCAAATTTGAGTATAAATTAAGTGCGCAATTCATGTTTAAAGGCATTTAAATATAGACTTTGAAGTTTGAAAAAATATTAACCACTTTAAGAAAATATCGAGCTTAAAGATATGTACGTTATTTTGTAAGCATTAATGTGAATAGAAAAACAAATGAATGAAATATTAAGTAACACATATTATGACATATTAAAAGCAAAGTTTCTTTTAATTATACTTTTCATAATTTGAAATGATTTCTAGTGAAAAACTATTGACTATACACGTTGTTTATTGCATATTTCAATGAGGTATACATATTAATAAAGCTAATAAGAACAATAAGGATGGTTTTGAACAGATATCAAAATTTCCGTCGCATATACTGTATTGAGATTGTTAGGCAAATAACATAAAACACACGACGCACATTATTATAATAAAAACATACCTTTTTATAATGAAACTCTAAGTACTTTTTGTAATACATAAACGACGTAAAGAAAAGTACCACACAACTCAATGTTAGCTTTAAATATTTATTTTGTTAGAATTGATCCATTACAGACAAACTTTTAAAATAACTAAAATCTCTGGGTAACGGATTTCCTCTTACAATAATATTTAGGTACAAACTAAATTCAAAAATATCAGTTATTAAAAGTTATTTGCACAAGCCCGTGGTTCCACAAATTGTAAATTATTTCCTTGTTAAATAAATTCCGTGTCCTTTGCAGATAATGAAAAATGTATCAAAACTGTAATATTCACAAGTAGCTCAACAAGAAAACTCATTTTTAACGGATTACTACTTGTTAGTAAGTTGTTAGCAAAACATAATAAATACTCCATATTTTATATAAATAACGTATGCCTTACATTTGTAATAATGAATTCAGTTGCAATTCCTGTTTAACGTCTCATTAAAAATTACGATCCGACAATCGAAGGAATAAACTGACTATGTTTGTTCACACCTGCATATCTTGTCATTGAGATTATGCAGAACTAGTGGCTGCCCGCGACTCCGTTCGCGTGGAAGTCGGTTTCCCATGGGAATGAGAAGTTTCCCGCGGTAAAAAGTACCCTATGTGTTATTCTGATGTATAATCTATACTACTGTAAAGTTTCATCAAAATACTTCCAGTAGTTTTTACCTGAAAGAGTAACAAACATCCATGCATACTTACAAACTTTCACGTTTATAATATTAGTAGGATTAACTTCATTTTAACTTTAATCCACTTTGAGTTTACGTAGTAATTGATAGATCCTTATAACTAAGGTCCTGTAATGAGTTGTAGCAGTTTTTATTAGATGCCTAATTGCTATGGTAGGTACTTAGAATTATGTTTCTTTAAGTATTAAGACCAAAGTAGTTTTTAAAATTCAAATAAGCAACGTTAAGACCTTTGGCGTCTTAATTCTAGTGTAAGTGATGTAGAAGTAAAAAAATATTTCTACGTATTGACTATTGACTATAAGATTTTTAAAGGTTGGGATCATTTAAAATAACTCATCGATGGTAAATCTCAATACAGATTTTAGCAATGTTTCATAACTTTAGTATTTTGTTTGTCTACAGTGTTGACTCTACAAGATTAAATTATAATGGTCGACCTAGCTTGAGTTTTTATAAGATTTTGACATATCATTTAGTTTACTTATAAACATTATAGATACGAGGTGTTAGACTAATTTGAAAGTTCAGTGGTTCAACGATGCAAAATAAAGGTTCTATTAAAGTTAGACAAATGCATTAATGTTGATGGAACTGTAGGTAATGTCCAAATAGATGAACTGTTTTTTATTTAGTAAAGAGAAATACAATGTTATTTTCATTTTAGTTAAGATTGACAAAAAGTAATAAAGTGTATACTTGATTAACAAATACCTACGCAAATACCATTGAAATAAATACACGAAAATAAAATTATTAATTAGTATAACAAGGTGTTTAACCTTTTTTATAAGGAATTTTATGTTGTTTCAAAGGACCCAGATGTAATTAATAAACTATTTAATTAGTTATCTTAATCTACTAAGCTGTCATTTGCATAGCAAGCATTGATGTCCCAAACGCTATTAACTTAAATAAATAGTTTCACACCTTGTTATTCCGAGTCATTTTATTACATTAGTACCTATTTGTTTTTAATTAGTAAGAAACTAAAACTTCTTTCTACATGTCAATTGAAAATAAACGCATTTGACAGCAAGCCATGAATACTTAAAATAAAGTACATGTAAATAATAAATTATGTTATATTTTTTATAAAACTAAACGGTTCTAAACACCTTGGCCGATTTGCATTTTAAAAAAGCCGCGCGCTCTACAGGCGCCATTGCAGTTTGTATTGAAGTGTCAAAGTGACAAGTGACGTAAGGGACGCTTGCGCAGATGTGCCACGTTGATTAAATTACGTGTTTGGAATTTTGATGGATTATTCCTTGTGGGTTGACTTATGTAATGGAATTTACGGTTTTTGTATTTTAATTGGATTTTTCTGCTTTTAAAAGAAGGTTTATCATATCTAGACTTGTAGGTATGTACCATAGATAGAATAGAAAAGAGATATAAATTAGGTTTTTTTATGACGACGCACTTTCTACGAAAATGCCGTCCCATTGTATTATTAAAACCCTTTTAAAAATATCGGAAATTCTATTAAATTTAACTGCTTTAAAATTTGTTCATTGGAATAACTCAATGTAAACTTTTTTCCTTCATTATTTTATTTCATCTGTTAATTTTTAAAATGCTATATATGAAAATTTCATTGCTACAAGTAGGTAAGTACATTTATAAATTTACTAAAATTGTTGCCTGTAAAAAATTTAAAAGCACAACAAATTTCAGTAGCCTTCATAATAATGTAGGTAATTAGATTAATTTTCATAGCAAATTACATAGGTGCAGTTTCTACGAAATTTAATTTAGGTAAACGCTACTTTATGCGGTATTATCATAAACCATTATGGGTAAAAACCAGCGTTTTTTGCAGTTCATAGGCTTAACCTAATTTTACGCTGACATGAGCGAAAATTGCTTGGTTTTGTAAGATACTCGTATTTGTTCAGTTATGACTAAAACAATATTTTTAATAGTTTGTTCACTGTATGAAAATGTGTATAGATATGGTTATTGAAATAAACTTTAAAAAAAAAGTCGACTGACATAAAAATAAAAAAAACTCAACAGAGAACCTGTATAAAGAGAGTATTTTGGCCTAATAATAATAGTAGAGCTAAAAGTATTTTTTTGATGTCAGTGTAGCCAGTAAAGTAATTAACTAGCATTGATTTTAAATATCAAGTCTTTGCAGTTGACAGCATTGTATCTTATCAATATGAAGCTTTATTTCGTTCATACAAATCCATGTCTTGATAGTCCTAATAATGTCCTCTTAAAAAACTTAACTGATTTATATTGAATTTTTCAAGAATTTTTCTTTAGTTTGTTTTTGTCTTTTTACATAAAAATTGACCCGCTGAATTGTTACAGATTTAATTAAATTTATTATAGCTTTTAAGACAACTCAATTATGGAAAATACCTAAAAAAAACGTGTACGGCAGCATTCATCAACTTAAGGAGTTTACATAAACCTAATCTATTGCTTGGTAGAAAGACTTGAAGTATATTACTCCTTAGATAATAAGTTAGATGCTTTTCGTCACAATTTTATGGAAGCGAAGTCACAATTATGTGAAAGTGAACCGTAAATTCTGTAAATATAATTAACTGTAACTTCAATTTTAAGTATTCACTGCTATGATGACAAAAAAACTCCTTACCACAATCAATAGAAAGTAACATCTACATAAAAATGTAATTAAAACGAGTAATCGCATTTTCAACAAATGCAGTTAAATTACAGACATTGAGCATTAAATGTTTCATTAAGTAACGGTCAAATATACAGATAACTATCTTAATCATTGGTACAAGTGAGCAGGAGGAATGGCTGAGGCTTGCGCACGCGACGATAAATGTAGTTCGCAGATCCGACGATAGATGGCGCTAGCGGATTAAACTAAACTTTTATTTGGACCAATAGAAAGGTGTTGTATTTTTATATAAGTTATGTTTATTGGTTGTTTTGAAAGTGTAAGTTAAGATAATGGTTGAAGTTGTCAAAAATTTCGAAATATGAATATAAAGGCAATTGTAAGTAGGGACAGAATTTATTTTACCTAACTAACTATACACTCTTGCATTTAATAAAAAGTATTTTATTTTGCCAATGAAATGCTTAAAGTAAATTGCTCCTTTTAAAGTTGTATGTACTGATGTACTGCGGTTACCATAATATGTTATTTAATTTTAACCATTATCCTGATTATACACATATAGGTACTTAAGAAATCGTTTACAATAAGAATTTTTAAACATTAAAAAAATATTATTGTAAAAAGAGTATCGTGGGGTAAAGGACACCTATAAGAAGATTAGTTCCTGAACATAACTTAGTTTAACTGTATTCAAATCCTTGACAAATGTAAAAAAAAACACATCCAAGATACCAGAAAAAATAATATGTGTATGTATGTATATATCCGGTTCAGACTCATGTCACTGAAATATGTTTGACATTTACCAACTTATGGCTAATTGAAGCTAATATTTTCTATTAACTACTCCGCTAATTACTTAACAATCAATTATTCTTTGAATAATAGTCTATTTACACTTGCAACAACAGTAAATTTATTTATAATTGCAACAATTAATTAACGAACACATACCACGAAATCATAACTTAGGACTTAACATCTGCATTAAAAACATTAACTAAATGCAACTGTCAAGGAAAAAAAAAGTATATACGCCTCTTTCTTGTTAATATTTAATTACGAAATGTTTCTCGAAATTGTTTAGTATTTCGTGTAATTTCGGTCGCATTGGCAGCTTGCCTGGAAATTTTTGATTCTAGTGATACGATGTTTTTCGGCGGGTCGGCGCCGTTTGGCGATAATTTGACATTATCACATTTTAGAACGGGAAGTCAACATTTTGGTAAGTGCAGGTCAGTTGCATTATAAATTATAGGTTGTGTGGATATTTAATATTTTAAACTTAGGTAAGAAAGTTGCTTAATGGTGAAATTTTACTGTAAATTGGTTAGTAGTAGGTAATTAGTAGGTAATTTTGTGTGATAATAAAAGACAATAAAGTAACTTATATTAGCAAAAATTTTAATTTACACGCATTTTTTCATTTCATACCAATAACTACATAGAAACAAAATAGGTCTGCTAGTGTGCTGAGCTGTGTTAGATTAATATCCTACAAATATTATAAACGTGAAAGTTTGTGAGTATAGATGTATGGATGGATGTATGGATGTTTGTTACTCTTTCACGTAAAAACTACTGGATGGATTTTGATGAAACTTTACAGTAATATAGGTTATACATCAGAATAAAATATAGGGTACTTTTTACCGCGGGAAAACTTCTCATTCCCACGGGAAACCGACTTCCACGCCAATGGAGTCGCGGGCGGCCACTAGTAAAATATAATAAATAGTAATTATATTTAATAATATGTTTGTAAAGACTAAATGTAATTGCCGTGATCCCAAAAAACAATATACCAACTTAAAACAGTGACTGTGGGTGTATATCGATGGCAGGGTTCACTTACTACCGAGGGTTACTAGCTCGTTTGCCAGTTACAATATCGATTAAAAATAACTTTTAAATCGTAAATTAACTCACAGACACGTTATAGTGACTATAAAGTTATTTCAAACGTTTTATTGCGCAATGATAACCGACTATTTGAGAAAGGCTTGTCTGCGTTTTACCTACCAACACACAGTTGCATCTATTTGGATTTAAACTGAATGCGATCTTAGTCAAGTCTAGGTAATTTTTAACTGTATGTAAGAAGGAAAAAGCAACGTGACATATCATTCATTAAAGATAATTAAACTTAATTTATATCTCAACTAAATACTTTACTTTCAATAACTGGTTTATTTAAAATAGGGTTTTAAATGAATTCTTCCGATAAAATAGCAAATCGTGATAAAAAATTGTTACATAGTTCAATTGGAGCTAAACAAACTAAAAAAATATGATAAACACAAACAGACCAATAACGATTTTGTTTATAAAATTTGTACCGAGAATGAGCAGTTAAACTGTTTTTTTTATATCTTCACCTACATTTAAAATTACCCTAATTACTAATAACACGTCTACAGAACCACAAAACCCCATACGGAACCCACATATAAACCGCCAATTATGATGATCTTTTATAATCGCCGCACAAAGGCGCCGCCTTGAACGATTCGTCGCACTACTTCACTATATTAATCTACTATAACCCGACCAACACAACCAGACCCTTAACCAACAAGCTAGAGGAGTCATTGACAGGTCAGGTGAAACTGGAGGTGAAAAACACCAGTAGAAGTCAAATAGACAAAGTGAACCGACTTATTATCTCATTCATTGTTTGAGATCTGCGTTGATTATGGAAAATAGGGTAATTATGGATGTGGCATTTTGATTATACGGGTGGGATAAAAAAACTGGGATCGAGAGAGGATGAAAATGTTAGACATGTAAGTTAAACCAGGTACATTTATGCATTTTAATATCTAAATTTTTGTTTATACATATCTTAGGAACGGGTCTACTATACTGAAGGTTCCGGGTTCGATCCCCACTAGGGTATACTTACTACTAATTTGGTCTTTTCCAAATTACTCGTATGTGCATGCTTATCACGCACCAACGGTGAGGGAAAACATCGTGAGGAAAACCACATGACTGGATGATTATCCATCGTGTGATCCACCAACCCGCACCGAGTCAGCGTGGTGGATTACGGCTCCTATAGGGTTTGAACCCTCTCGCTATCCGAGAAGGAGGCCTGTGCTCAACTATGGGCCAAATACCTATAGGCAATTATTACTATTATCTTTTAAAAACATAATTGAATAAACATACGAATAAACATTTCATTTTTCATTGGATAAATTTGTTCTCGGTTATTTATATAACTGCTCTTACTGCTTTACTATCACTTCATAGTTGGTAATATACTTCTTACATATCTATTTTACTACATGGTATGAAAGTGAGCTGAGCATAAAAATAACATTAACTTCTTACAAAGAAGATCCAAATAGTAATTATCGCCGTAAAATGCATAACTCGTGTATGATATTTTTAAAATTACACCAATTAACATTACCTAAATTAATAACGTGCAATAACAATTTCAATTAGAACATTCTCTTTCACAATAAAGTGGGAATATTTATAATTTTTCAATTATAAAGCTGCTTTTATAATAATGCCCTTTATTTTACGAGTATTTTTTTCTGCAACTTAATAACTTTAATGGTGTTGTCGTTTCAAGGATGTGGCCTAAATTAGAGGTTCATTTTACAATTTTACAAAAACAAAAACAATTAAAAAATATTTTTAAGTTTAGATTGCAGAAAAATAAAAATTATTTTTTATTTTATTTTGGCATATCTGTAATAAGCATTAATGTGCTAGAGTTAGGTTCTTAAAGAAACGCTTCTTAACAGTGCATATTAGAAAAATCATAATTTAAAGAACGCGTGTGATACCATAATTATGTGAAAAATCTTGTATCTGTTATTGTGTTACTTATAATTGAATACCAGCAGTTTATTTACTTTTTGCTATTTTTACTGTCTCTGTATAACATTTATGGCATCTTAATTTCAACGACTTTTGTTAAGAATGATGTAGTAGTAAATTGGCTGTTGATATACTAAAATATGTTTTATTGTTGTTATATTTACTATGGAATTTGGAAAGGAAAACAAATAAAAGGTATAAAACAATAATTTAGAAATGCTAGAATTTCGGTTGAAGTATACTAAGATAAGTTAACATCAATTGATAATTTCTGGTATCTTCGATTATAAATTGACTTCTACGGCATATTGAATTAAAATAAAATATGTGAATAAGGCCCAAAAAAAACTGCAAAGAAATATAGTGAGTGTGCAAAAATGGCCCTCTGCAAAAAAACAATTGGGTTATTTTTTAAAAGCCGAGGCCTAAATAAATGGCTGGCCGCTGATTTGCATACGTCTAAAAGTGGTTAAAGTTTATAGAAGTAAAAAAAAACTATTTAAGAGATTTCAAATATTTTGCACTACTTTGTGTAGGTGTGGGTCTGATCTGAGATTAAATGCTACATTAGATTTTTTTACAAAATAAAATAAACTTAAATTACTTCTGTTGTTATTTATATTATCCTTTATTAACTACATGTATTCTTTATTGCTTCTACTACCATGGATAAGCTAACCAAACCAACAATTAAATTATACTATTAATTGCCCACTTCTCAACAAAGACATATTTTAACGATATGATTCAACGTGTTATTTACTTTTTATTTCAATTACAGCTCATGGTATTATAAAAAGATAATAAAATGGTACAATACTAAGTTGTATTAAAAGTCACGCATTTTATTTGCAATGCTCACAATTCTAAGCTATGGTTATGAATATAGTGTTTATAAAAGTCTAGATGCAGTTTGCTACGGTACTAACATCGCAATAATAATTATCGACTGGAATATACTTGTCAGTTATATCAGGGTTCCTTATTGAAATACTTCAGCTGTATGAAATAAGACTTTATCAGCATTAATCAAATTTAAAAAATGTCTTAAGACATTATATATTATATGATAGTGTTAGCTTGTTGCGTCCACTATAGCTGGGCTTAAATCTTCGTTTTAAATATGTTAATTTAAATGTTTTTAATTTACAGTTTGTTGATTTAATCACAATTTGTATTAATATTTTGTAACGTAGTTATATCTACCTACTAACCTAAGACATAATTTTATCGACATGCAGTGTTTTGCACCATTTTTCGTTATTTATATTTATCTATTCAATCTAATTTACCAACCTTCATCTAATTTAACATAGTATTCCGAATGAGGTATTAATCTCTATTCTTTGCAAAAAGAATACTCTGTAGCAAAATTAAATAATATTGTAAAGAACCCACATGTATTAAGTCCACTGAGTTTTTTCTTGCAAGCCTCGTCGGCGATCTATAGTTAATGATCTATTTAGATAGACATCTTACCCGTGAACCAACAATCATAAGCGATTTTAATTTTTTCAAGTATATTTTCTCGATAATGCGAACTAATTATTGATAATTGGAGTGCAATAAATTGGTACGTACGAAATAACGTGGTTGTAACAGAGGTCGGTTGGAAACGTTTTTTAACGAATAATTTTGACACGTTAACATGCGTTTGGTGATTATAAGACTTGCTTTGCTTTGCTTGTTTCTTTAGTATTATAATATTGGAGTAACATTGATAAGTTATGAACAATTTTAAAACTTTTAAATACTGTAAAACAAAGTTTTAACGAGTGGTAGAGTCTAGCTGTAGGCTCTGTCTGCAGCGATTAGTGGGCTGACTTGACCTGTAAAATACCGCCGTCGCACAGAAACCGACGTGAAGTGGGGACGATGTTCCTGCGTTTCGTTCGGTGAGTGCGATATCCGGTGCCCAATATCTCAAGGGCCAGTAATGTACCTACCCTCAATACATATGTAATTGTGGGTGTATATGGGCGGCGGTGATCACTTACCATCCGCTAGCTCATTTACTAGTTTCTCTCAAAAAAAATTCTCAATAATGTTCAGTTACGTCCTCAAAAGTTCGGCCTCATATTTCAGTAAGAAAAACAAGTTTTCAACTATATTAACGGAGTGAAGCTAGCGATTGAAAGAGCCTTTGATCTGTTTTTCTGACGGGACAGCCACCCTACCCCCCCAAGTCAAGTGGCAAGTGATATTTGCGATAGCGAGTTACCATTTGTCTGAAACATTTAGATTTATCAACTCTACAGATTTTAAGGCTCTTTATATCTTTGGTATCGAACAATGTCAAACTTGCCACCAGTAAAAACTACAGCATGAGATGTGATAATATAAATAACTAGCTGTCCGCCCTGCGGTTTCACTCGCAACTAAATGGTTTTTCCCGTGGCAATATCTTACGGAACCCTATTTTTTCCAAAATAAAATGGTGAAAGAATTTTTTTAATCGGTCCAGTAGTTTCGGAGCCTATTCATTTCAAACAAACAAAAAATCAAACTTCTCCTTTTTATAATATTAGTATAGATTTATTTTTTACTTGCAGCATTTAATAATGCCAAGGAATATACGTGTCTATATTATTGATTTAATGGTATCCTTTTTGAATGTAGGCCTTCTTTATAAGCGTTTGTTAGCAAGAACAGAATATTTTTGTAGTATGCACGAACTATTTTTCTACCAAACTAGGGTTGTTAGTAACTTTTTAAGATACTTACAGGACCATTAATAATTTATACTCAGAATTTATTTATTTGATTAATTTAAATGTTACACTACTTAAACTTTCTAAGAAAGTTTTTTTTATCATATAACACTATTAAACCTAATTCTCTACATTCCTAACGTAGAAATGAATAAAAAAATCAGCGAATCGCTCACATTCCTCGATGGTTAACTGTAATATTGTTAGCGTTTTTGCAATAAATTAGTTATGCAAATGAGCTACATTTGCCTATACTCGTTTATAAATTACCTTTTCCGGGAATTGAACCTCGTGTTAAACGGACTTTGAGTTTTTGCAATGATTGAAGAGAAATTCATCCGCTGCTTCGATGGGTATAATATTACTTTTATCTTTCGGGATATGATGTAAAATGGCAAAAATATCACTAAGTATATCTTTTAATTATGTGAACTTTATTTGTAATGGGTAGGGTTTTGATTTCAATCTTGTTAGAGAAAATAGGGGAAATCTAAGAAGGAGCGAGCTAACTCAGAGTTAGCCAATTTACTCAAACTGTAAAAAAATGGAGTTGTATGGTCGCAGATATGTTTTAATAATACAATGCTTAGATAATATAATAATAATAGCTATAATAAATCAATTATGTGGCCCTAAAGTACGTTGCAGTACGCACTTGTATTGTAGGTACCACATAATGGACTAGGGGAGACTCTATTTACACCCAGACACGAGCCAATACATAAAACATTTTTAACGACATTGGCCCGATCCGGGGATCGAACCCGGAACCATCTGCTTAGCAGTCCGGTATAGGTATAGGTCCAGTGCATCACAGAGGTCGCCAAAGATAAAGGTAAACTAGCATAAAAGCGTAGCTTTTGCTGTACCTATAAGCGAAACGAAAACACATACAAAACTTTAACTCTAAAATGCATGGTACAAAATTGACATCCACCGTTTACGCACAAACTCTTTCCTAACCACATACTTTTTTCACTAGCTGTTTGCCATACAGAACCACAGCGCATTAACACAGCAATCTCTCTCACATACCGCACATCGATCATGCATGCGTATGCGCAATTAGTTCGCTGCTCGTATGTAACTGTGTTCACGTGACGTCTCATTAATTGTCCACTAATTGTTAGATTAGGAAGTTATTGCGATTATTGAGAAAGTTGACAATGACAGGTATTCTTTGTTGGAGTGAGGTGATTTCTTTTCTTATTTTTGTTTGTAAGGTGGGGGGTTATATAGGGTGTTATCAGACCATTTCCGAGGTCTTTTTTTTTGTAATACTTCGATTCTCTAACATTGTCAGAGCTATTCTTACTACATTTCTTTCATAGCAGTCTTCGCAATTTCTACCTCTCGTACTTTCATTCTGTTGTTATCTCTTTCTTTCTTCTTATCTGTCATGCTTATTTCTCAAACCCTAGGCTAACTACTTTACAGAGGTGGGGGTTGGGTTTTACTTTATTTATATACTGGTCATCAGTGTGCATTTTGCTTAACCTAATACATATGAGCTTATACTAGTTACAATCTTTACTTATACCTACTCAATCTAACCGATTATACTTTATTAATTACTCTCTACGCTCTGTTTTATTAACTACTAGTTAAGGGACTTTTTATTTATTTGCATTATTATTTACATGATAACTATACATTTTTATCAACAAACATTTTATATCATGTTATGACATCTACTTATTTCTATTAATTACAATTGTGAGTGTTTTTATACAATATACTAAGAAAAGTTTCCTGTTTTTAGATGACATGATCGGTGACAAATTATCTTTGCTCAACTTGATACCTATCTTTTGCTATAGGTTATACCTCTCCACGTCATTAATAGGGCAATCTATTATTAAGTGAGGTATTGTCTCAGGCGTGTTTAGGTCATGATTTCTGAGGTCTGTAACCATGTGTTGTACCTAAATATAATTTAAAGTATCCGTCGCTTGAGGTGTTTGCTCACACTTCAGCTGATGGTTTAGGCGAAATAATTTCCATAGCAGATTTAATCAAATCCCTTTGATTTGAATTAATTCCTAAAATGTGATTGTTTACATGCATTATGTTCAATAAAAACATGTTAATTTTTTTTGCCCTTAACGTAACAAGTACCAGGTCGGTATATGTATAGGGTGGTTAAGATTCGCCAATGCTCTTTCATTTTGAGAGTGGTAGATATTAACTTCAGGCACCATCTGCAACAATTAAAGTGCTGACTCGACCGATGACCCAAAAAAAAAGAACAGAAAACCGTAAAGTAGGGAAGCTTTCCTGGGTTTTGTTCAGTAAGAGCGATATCACGATCTCTGTGGTTCATCTGTATATGTACCGGACTGCTAACCGGGTTCGATCCAAGGGTCGGGCCAATTTCGTTAAAAAAATATTTTGAAAATGGCTAGTGTCTGGGTGAAACTTGGTTCTCCCCTAGTCCATTGCGTGGTGCCTATAACAAGCGCTTACTGCGCTTACTTTAGGGCCACATAATCGGTGTGTTAGTCTGGAGATTTGTTTATTTATCATGTGCCCAATTTCTCGAAAGCCAGCAACACCGATGTGATTGTGGGTGTATATGGCCACGCTGATCGTTTAATACCGCATGATCCGTTCGCTTATTCGCTTTTTTAACTCATTAAAGAAAACTGAATGCGGCAGGATAATTTTCTATTGGAGAATCTCTATATTCTCTATAGGAATTGATAACATTTATCATCAAGCACAGTAGCGGCTGGTCTGACGACCCATACCAAAAAATGAAATATTGCAGTTAAAAGAATCAACTTCTTATAGGTACAAAGTTAATGGTGACAGGTAATACGTTTCCTTTAAGTGCACTTTATTACAATATTTTTAGTAAATGAAAATTCACAACAGCTACCCAGTTTTTTGATTTGTGACCGGTCTCAATAACATACTATAGTTAAAACTTTCTGTTACTGTCATTTTATATCAACAGGCGTTTCATGAAGACTTCGAATACTAAAGTAATAAATTTTCCATGGCGTCTCTAATAAATTATTGATATTGGTCTATAGTATTTTTTCTCTAATATTCTCTAGTTCGATAAAAACTTTATATTGTTAAAGCTCGTCTTATTTACTTGCTTTGAACTTTTACTCAGCATTCTTACTAATAATAGTAGATAACTAAGATCCTGCTAACCAAAAGGTAAGACGATCTGTCACATTGATCTTTGGTTCTAACTTGATATAATTGTATAGAAGTTTAGCTAATTTCCCAAATAATTAAAAATGAAATAAATTAATCTTCTTTCTTTTTTCAATTAATATTTTTTCTATTTTTGTTCTTGTTGGTCGCGCTATTCCCACTTGAATTTACAAACTATAATTAAAGTTGTATCATAAATATTAGTATCAATAGTATTATAAGCTGTAATGTGATTTTCAAAATAATAAGTGGACAATTCTTTATTTTACTCAAAAAACTTTTAAATTTTGTGTCACTTAGAAGAAAATTACAAAAAAAATGTTGTTACTTGTTTTTACATGCATCTGAAAAGGTTTAAAATAACTGTATGACAAGTTTTTGCTAATTATTAGATCGATTAATCATCGTTTAAATTAAAATCTAAAGAAGTAGGTACCTACATTGCTTATAAGTAACAAATACTTTATTTACAAATTCCTTTTTCAAATGGATATAAATTAAACATTGATACTCATTCTAATGAAACGTTTTCAAGAATGCATATCAAATGTTTTTACCTATTTGAACGTCAGAATAGATTTTTCAAACTTCTTCTAACAAATACATTTGCCTTTTATAGAATAAACTATTTTATTCTACTGCAATTTAATCATAACTGGAAGCAAACATTATCATACAAATTGAGTTTCTATGTTAATTTAACCCCATATAAGAAGAATAGTACATGAATTTATTGTTTATTTATTTAATGCACTTTTCAAACAAGCTTTTTTAAAAGGACATAATGCCAGACAAAAAAAAAGTTATCTATGATCAGATAAGGAGGTAATTATTTAAAAACATAGAGCTTTACGGAACTGTTTTCGAAAATATTAAAAAATTATGCTGCCACTACAACACTCCACCATTATTTGTATTTGGAAAAAAGTATGGCGAAATTGCTTATTGCCAGTAACAAAACGACGTAACTCACGAGTTAGAAATAAACAAATTTGAAACTTAAACCGTTTGCTAAGAATACATTTTTGAATGCGACGCCGCAGTATCACATAGTAAAACAATTAAGTTTTCAAACACATACAAAAACAGCATTAACTCAACTAAATCTATAAATCCGTAACACGAAAGAGAAAGTTGTTCGTGCTGGCTGTATTAGTATACGAGTGAGAGAGACAAATGTATGTTTCTGTGCTATTTGCGATTACGTTCGGTAGCCAATCGCGGTCGGTCGATGGGCGTTGCGGGCGGTAGCTTTTAGATTCAAATTTTAAAAATTGGGTGTTTTACACTTTTTAATTGAGTTCTCATTTTAACTTTGTGTAGGTAGGATACGAATAGATCTATAGCTATAGTTGGGAGAGAGTAATATAGATTATTTCAATCGAATTAAGTAACAATGAAACTGCGCAAGAGTTTATCTTAGTTCACGCAGGTAATGATAAAGATCGTATGTTGTTATAGAATCTTATGTATTAGTGTTGAAATGAAAACAATATTTGATTTTTAAGTTAAACAGGTTACATAAATACAAAATAAAATTGTTTAAAGAAAATAAATTAATACTAATTACATTTCTGTGTGATTTAAATTTTTTTTTGATTGTGCTGAATTAAAAATGCTTACAGTAAAAAAAATCTGTAAATAATAACAATAAACAAATGCTAATTTTTATAGCTCAGGCTAATTATAAAAGTTCTCTTCCATCTTTTTTTTTCAAATTATAAAAGAATATCATTACCCAAGTAATTTAGGTACTGTAGGTAGTACCTGAAATGTTTCTTTAAGTTCATTATTTTGATAGAATCATTGTTGTGTTGGGAAATATTTTTGTTTTATTCTAACTTATCCAGTATGAAGTTTTTCTTAAAACTATGATAAGTATTAATATAGTCTTTTCAGTAACTATTTATAATAATAGCCTATAAATGTCCCAATAGTTGAGCACAGGCCTCCTTTTCGGATACCGAGAGGGTTTGAGCCGTAATCCACCACACTGGCTTGGTGCGGGTTGGTGGTTTGGGATGCAGTAACTATTTAGTGAAGTAAAATGAAAACCTATCTTTACAGATGAACATATAAAATGATGAAATAACATTTAACAGGATATTTGGTAAACGCCGACGGGAAGTAATTGCTTGTGCATGGGCTCAAATAAATGATCAATATAGGTACTTAACTAATTTAAATAATCATACAAAAATTTAACGGGTGTAAAATGACCACTTTCGAAGCCTGAAACCACGTATTCTTGAGCCTCAATTGTAACTAAATTCACTAACAGTATATCCAGAACACTCAATTTAAATAATTTATTAAGGTTTGAAAATCCATATTCGCCGCTTGAAATCATCTCTCACACATCAACTGTTGGTTCAGGTGCGATTATTTACATTGCAAATTAAATTAAAACTCTATTTACTTTTTAATCATCGCAAAATCTGATAGTATACATAAAATGTTGTTCAATAACTTAAAAATAGTTTTTTCCTGAAAACGTATCCAGTAGGTACCCCAGTTTTTATTTCGTAGGCAGTCTTTTTATACCCCGTACCTATATTAGGTAATATAAAAAATAAGACGAATTTGTCACGAATGAGTACGAGTTTTTTGGCAGATTCTAACCTGATGACCCTAGAAAATCGTCCATCTTAGAAAGTATTTTCTTCTTTCATTTACAATTTGAAGTTAGTAAACATTTACTTTGTAACATCAACCACTTTGTGAACCTCTAAATAGTTGTATTGCAAACCTCCTTTTTTATTTGTTGCGTATAAAGTAACATTTGCAATGTATCAAGAAAGACATCAACGCGCAAAAACCAAAAACAATCAAAAAAGCAATAGTTTTCACTATTACGGTTACCATCAATTGGTTTCAAGCCTACATTGAGTTGACAGTTACGGAACTAAAACCACTTACAGTGGCGCTTTAGTATGTTAAATGACCACAAGTCGGTTAACCGGTGGATAAAATCATACAGTCATGTCAAAATTCATTGGCAAATCTAGACACGCGGATAGCCAAGTAGATACAGGCTGACAGCGCGCCTTGTAAGTCCTTCTTGACGCATCGTATGAAATTTTCTCACTGTTTTTCTTTTGTTGTTTAATAAAATATTGAAATTTAATCTCTATTACAAAATAATACATTAGGCACGACGAAATCACGCGTTGTTTTTTTATTATTTAGTATAGTGTTCACTATCACTTTTTAATACGAAAGGGTTTAGTAAAGTAAAATAAATTTTAAATGATATACACAAGGTTTGTAACGGGTCACATAGTTTATTAGTAGTTTTAGAAACAGACCTAGATAAAGTACAATTAGTAAATAAGCATCTATGATTTCTATCACAAAATTACGTAGTTGTAATAACTACACTGGTGTAATTTAGCATAATTCCTATACTATAGATACCTAACTGTAGCGATAGGCAGTTAATTATAGAAATGTAGGCAATGGAATTATTGTGTTAATTTTTGGATTATATTTTCTATAATAGTAACCTTAAATGTTTTTCCAACGGTATTTTAGGGTGTAACCTTTCTTACCCCAATTCAAAAAAATATTTTTTTGTAAATCTATGCAAATTACAGTCGGTGGTCTAAAACTTGAAAAGAGTTTAAACCCTAAATCTTTAAAAGTTCAAAAAAAAACCGAAAAAATATCCTTCCTTTTAAAATCTGGGTATTTTCATTTAAGATTGACTCATTTAATCGTCGATTAAAAATTCATTCAATTTTAAAACCCATACGGACTGAAATCATAAAATCTGAAGATGTAAAAACCATATTCACCCTTAACTCTAAGTGAAATTAAGTACAAAAAAGTATATTGATAGAGTACACTAAATTGGACGAATTTATCTAGTTTTTATATTGGTATAGTTTTAAACGTAATTATAATTTTCGGTAATTTAATAACTCGCAACATTCATAAAATTTCAGAATTACCACAATCATGAAGCAATAACTGTCACGACACAGATGTGACGAGGAACAAGTTAACAACGACTCAAGTATAAAATTTACAAATTAAAAAAAATACTAATATTGCCGATTTTTTTATTTAAAGGTTTAATAAATGAAATATGCTAATTTTTCTTAGTAAATTCTTTGAGATTTTCAGTTTCGTGCGACAGTATTATAATAGGTATTCTGGCACTGAACTTGATTTTAAATGATTAATTGATTGATTTTAAGATTTTGTAGTAGAAGGTAATAAACCTTCTACTACTAACTAACTAACTACTAACTACACTAATTGTCAAATTGGAAGTAATCATTTGTCTTATAAAACTCGCTTACAAAACACGCTCTGCTTTTAAGATTGTTTTTATAAATGAATTAAATATAGCTACATTGTATAAGGATTCTTTAATTAAAGTTCTCTAAAATATTGTATTTAAATATTTTTATTTAATCCATAGAAATATTGTAAATGAGTCTCTCTGTCTGTAATTTGGAATGAAAATTAGATAGAGACCCGGAAAGAACATAGACTTCATAGAAAGTCGCGGGTACCGGCTATTAAAATAAAAAACAAACTGCATTGCATTATAGGAACGAGCCAACCAAACGGTGACACCTCGCATGCATTTTAATCATCTTTACTTGATGACGTAGCACAGACTCCATGCACTTATAGCCTATTTCTTAAATAAAATTAAAAATAAACGCCATCTTTTGATATTTGCAAAAACTTAAATACAAGCGCCATCAATGAAAACTGAGGAGAACAAAATCTGTCAAAGAAGAATTAACTCCTATTTTACGCAAGTTCTTCAACATAAGTGTAGATGTCGCGACTTTATAAATTGTAGTTCTGGCATAGATTGATAGATGGCGTTTTAGGAAGAATAACATGCGGTAGTAAGGAGGCCCTTTTAAACATACTGAATAATCACTGTAGAGACTAACCGAGTGGTAAATTTATATTAGTTTAGTTTTTTATAATACAAATAATATTATGTTTAACATCGATGAGCAAAACTTGAGAAAGCTCAATGTTTTATAGTCAAGTAAGAAATGATAATGTTTTGGTGTTATGAATTCGATAATAATGAAATAAGATTAAAAATAAATTGCCTAATTAGGTGTGGTATGTAACTTCTTAATATCCTTTGTTAGTCTAGGAAGACTAACTGGTAATGGAATTTAGGGCCAGTGCCTGTGGCCAGGGCCAGTGGCTGGGGCCAGGGCCAGTGGCTAGGGCCAGGGCCAGTGGCTGGGGCCAGGGCCAGTGTCTGGGGCCAGGGGCTGGGGCCAGGGCCAGTGGCTGGGGCCAGGGCCAGTGGCTGGGGCCAGGGCCAGTGGCTGGGGCCAGGGCCAGTGGCTGAGGCCAGGGCCAGTGGCTGGTTCCAGAGGCTAGAGCCAGGACCAGTGGCTGGGGCCAGGGCCAGTGGCTGGGGCCAGGGCCAGTGGCCGGGGCCAGGGTCTAGAGCCAGGACCAGTGGCTGGGGCCAGGGGCTAGTCAGGGCCAGTGGCTGTGGCCAGGGCCAGTGGCTGGGGCCAGGGCAAGTGGCTGGGGCCAGGGCCAGGGGCTAGAGCCAGGACCATTAGCTGGGGCTAGAGCCAGGACCATTAGCTGGGGCCAGGGCCAGGGGCTAGAGCCGGGACCAGTGGCTAAAGCCAGGACCAGTGGCTGGGGCCAGGACCAGTGGCTAAGGCCAGTGAAAAAAAAAAGTGTCAATTTACTTAACATGACCTAAGTCCAATCTACTACCTTTTAGGATTACGTACCCAAAAGGTAAAAACAGGACCCTAACAGCCAATACGCACTGTCAACTTGTCGCCGGCGACTCAGTCTCTCGGCGACCGAAACGTAGGCTGCAACCGGTTACCGAGTGCGTAAATACTAATTTAAACTAATGAAAGTCACAGTGCGTAAACACTAATTTAAACTAATGAAAGACAAGTCGACAGTGCGTATTGGCCCTTAGATTCCATTGTCTGTCCGTCATGAACCGTGATAGCTAGAAAGTTCTTTTCACATGTTGTTTACGTTGCCATTTTCATTTGATTCCGTTCGATTTCATTCGATTCCATTCGATTTCATTCGATTCCATTCGATTTCATTCGATTCCTTTCGATTTTTTTTTATTATCGTTTTTACAGGTTCGATTCCTTTCGATTCAATGAATGAGTGAACGAGTGAATAATTGAATTGGTTAATTAGTGAATGATTGAATAATTGAATGATTGAATGATTGAATAACTCTGATTCCGATTCCGATTCCGATTTTGATTATCTTTAGTCATTTCATGATTAGGATTTTTACTGTTAATTCCTTAATAAAATCAATGCATTTCTGCAAAGAAACGATCTTTATTTTTTTACAATTTAAATTTAGGTATTCAAATAAAAATATTGCTATAAGAAAACGGTGAAGGTCAGAAGGCCTCAGCTGAGCTTTGCATTAGTGTGACGATTGATAAATTTATCTGGATAAAAGGCAAGTTCAATATATACAAGGTGTCCCAAAAGGTTACGCAGCTGGGAAGGGGGGTGGTAGGGGTAGTCACAAGGGTCACCAGCAAAATAATAAAAAAATTCCCCTCCGGATATTTCAATAAAAAAAATCATTTTTAATACAGTTACTCAAAAAGTGGCCTATTGCAGGGACGTATAGCGTTCGGGATGTGGGCTATTACACACTAGTGCTTTTTTTTTACCTTTCTCGCACTCGTGCGTTCTCTTTCCTAACTGTCAAAATAATGTCTATTAAAAAGAAAAAAAAACCAACCATGAAGTTTTTACTAAAAAAAAACAAAGAAGTTTTTATGATTCATGTTAATAGGTACTTACGTAGCGTAGTTATATTTCTAAAAAAGCTACTAGTTTGTTTCGATATCAGATTTAATGATTTGATTGACGAGTTTCATTAATGAGTTGGCTTCATTTCATTTTATCTCACTAAATTTCATTTTCATTTCATATCAATAAAAAAATTCTACTGAAGACTTGGCTGTATGGGCATAGTAACCTTTGCCTACCAAATGGGTGAAGAAAAAATGGCGCCATTTTCAAAATGAGTTTTTTCGACATTTACGATCCTAATTTTATATTTTATTAAATTGCTTTATTTTTTTGCAACTGTATTAAAATAGTCGTTCAGTACACGTGCGGAACCGTCATTGCAACTCGTCCCGCTTGTCAACTGTAGACATTTGTCGGAACTCGTTGTAATGACAGCCTTTCCACACTTGTATTGAAGGGTTGGATTTAGAAATCGGTCGCCTGATTTAGGGGTTGTGGGGGGTTGGGTGGGGTGGAGGGGAGGGGTCTGAACCCCCTACAAGAAATTTTGGCTGCCGGAGTTGCGTCTAAATATTTTTTTAAAAATTTCAAAATTTCCAATTGCGTAAATCGGAACGTAACTTTCATGCTTTTCAATGTTTTTTTGGTGATTAACGTGAATCGGAACGCATTTAGCATCTTGGATGAATGATATTGACAGCTCTAATGTCAAATTTGTACGTTCGAGTATATGTGAATGTGATATTCCGTATTGTTTTGTGTTCTTTCTACGACTTGGCTACGTTTTTGGACTCTGTTTGGAAATACAATCGAGGTAATCATATTGTATTTATTAATAGCAATGTCTTACTCCGAGTTGACACAATCCGACATCAATGGGTTAGGTTAGTTAGGTTACTGTTTTTAAACTGCCAGAAAAAGGAGTCCCGCGAAGAGCGACTCCGTTGACTCATGAGTTCAGAACCCTCCCCCCCACCCCCCCCAACCCCGCACAACCCCTATATCAGGCGACCGATTTCAAAATTTTAACCGTATTGAAATATACTATAGTGTTGGGGGTGTGTTGCTGACCTTTAAGGTTCCCACCTACACTCTCGACTAGAAGAGACCCATGTTGTAGGTAGCCAGGAATACCGCTGCAGGAAGTTCATTCCACATTTGCGTAGTGCGCGGCCAAAAAATTCCGCCTTACACGCACGGTGGTACGCACCAATGATGCTCAGACCAAACTCCATATTTTTACAACTCACGCGTTGATCTAGCCTAGACTATACTTGAATGTTTGAAGTATGTTTGTACTCCAATCTTGAGAATTATAACGGGCAAAAATATCAATAGACATTTAAAAATTTAAAGGGAAATCCATGATCTACTGAAAATATATTCCTTTTAAAGATTTATGAAGGAAAGTCTGCGGAACCATATTTATGTTTTTTTTTTCTATTTAGCAGGCACAATAGTATAAATTTTTTGCAAAAAGTCAACAATCCAATTGTAATTGTAAAAACCAAGAGAGTTTATTTGGACGGAGTGGAAAGCGGAGTAATTAAGGATAAAATATCGTCTGGTTTACAGAATACCAATGTATATTCACGCATTATACAACTATGATTTTTTATTCCATATATTCTTGAAATAACCTCCCATTTTCTCTACTAAAATGTCACTATTATACCAAATAGTTTATGTTTATTAACATACTGTTGCATTTTAAGAAAGATAAACGATGATGATATCTATCAGAAAAAAATAGTTTCAAAATAACTATAGGGTAGAACAAAACACAAGCAATTGCAAATCTAGTTTTATTAAATTCGTTCAGGCAGTTTATTCGGTTACAGTCATGATAACTATTTATGTAATCCTGTCAAAAAAACCAAAACAACGGACCAGTTATCAAATCTATGTTCTTTCAGCTCTTTATACCTTTTTCTACTCTGAACACTTGGACACAAGAGCGAGAATCGAATGGTTTTGTTTTTTGAAAAAGGCCTCTTTTATGCGTGGTGTTTATAGGAAGATGGCGTGTTTGGGGTCCTTTTCGTGGTAGCACTTGACGTAGTTCCAGGCAGTTTGGTGTGGGGTATTACCTTTGTTGGCCAGGCAGGTGTCGATCAACTTCTCGACTGCTGGCTTGTCGGCTGCGAAACAAAAGAGATGTCAGAAGAGGGATTACCTAATACTATCACTAGTTGCATAACATTTCATTAGAAAATCTCACAATAGGGTTTATTCCTGTCTAAAAATCTTTTTGATACCTAACTTGGTACCGGGATCCTAAAACACAACTTTATTCGTTTGAAGATTTTTGGTCTTTGCGGGTAGTTGATTTAATAGAATTTTCTGGAATCTTTTGACAGTGATTTTACCTGCGTTAGGAACCTTAGCAAGAGCAACGTCCTTCTTGAACTTGCCGTCCTTGGTCATCAGCTCCGACTTGATCATCATGCAGAGGGCATACTTCTTCAGGTTTTCATTTTCTGTCTGCGGAATAAATATAGCCGTAAATTTAATGAGTTCCTAAATACTGTTTTGTCGTATTGTTGCTATTTTTTCAGCAGTTACGTGTGCTTTTAGTTTAGTATATGTATAACGTATTCTGCCATTTTAATTATCACACAGTAACAATTTGGTGGAACAAATAAGCAAATTATGAACACAGTTGGGATTTACACAAAATTCTACCTACAGACGTATAATAAACCGCTTGATACTTAAAACTAATTTAAACTGATAAATAAAAAAAACTTATTTTGATAATAAGGAAAAATAGAGATTTTTCTTTAACCGCTACGTCAAACTAATGCGTTTTTTTTGTTATTTCATCGTTCAAAAATAATAATCAGCATTCCTAAAATTTTTATTTGCAATTCTTGTATGTTATCGGGTAAAGTGTCTTTATTAACAATTAGTGTTAATTTATTCAAAATTTCTTGCACGGCAATGCTAGTTTATAAATAGGCAAACATTAAGTTTTAAAAACTTGATTTAATTTATTTTTTATCTTGGATATAAATTTTTATATTTTTTGTTTCAATTTCATATATTACTTGTGTAGCAATTTGCAGTTAAGACTTGTTTGTGCAAACACATTTTTTATGAAATTTAAATTAATATTTTTTTTTTAAAGACTGAACTTAAACAACCATCTCTATTCTCAATATCGCAAAAAAAACTGTTCACAGAAAAATAGGCCTTCAGATCTACTAAAAACCTAGAATTCTTGAAAAATTACCTTGTAATCTCCAGTCTTCAGTTTGTTGACCAAGTTCTCGTCGGGCTTCGTCTCTGTGAGGCACTCGGATCTGTGTTTCTTTAGTTTTTCTTTCTGTTCATCTGTGAGTGCCTGTTAATAAATAAAATAAATATAAAATCAACAAAAAACCATTTGAAATATAATAGGGTGATAGCTAAGTAAAATATTTGTTGCGTCACCTAAAGAAAATAAAATAAAAATTGTCTAAATAGTGAAAAAATATGGATTTGAATTTGAATTGCGAATAGATTTAGCACATGTTAAAACCTTCTTTTTTTTTAAACAACCTAATTATGCTTTCTAAAAGCTAATAGCTTCAAGTGTGTCAATGTGTTATTTTTATTATCAAAATCGTACATGATTGGAACCACCTGGAAAGTAGGCATACAATATTGAACCATAGGAACAAAAGTTAAAAAATAATCCAGACATCTTTAAACAACTCTTAAATAATTTATAGTCGAATAAAACTCCCATCATATTTTTTTCATCCAGTCTCACCAAAAAACATCTGCCGATTCCCTATCCAAAGACTCACCTGAGCAGCGACAAGGCAGACAGCTAATACGACGAAGTACTTCATGTTGTCACTATGGCGGTCACGAGTTAACTGATGCCTTCAGAACGAAGCGCTGCTATTTATAGCCGGAGAAACTGGACCCTCGCAATTCTGGATAGATTGACGATTGTGCGACGAATCCTTGCTGGGATAAGCAGGGGTGGGCAACATTGTGGAATTTAAAATAAAAGTATTTTTATGTGACGTGTACAGGTACTTGTATTGTGATTTATTTGCTGTTAAGAGTTTACTACAGGAGTAAACGCTGATTGAAATAAGAACAAATGCTTAAGTGGTTCATAATTTATTAGTGTAGGAAGTTAATTTTGTAAGGCAATATCATATTTATTTATTTTCAAAGACATGAAAACGCTCCAAAATTTCAATTCTAAGTAACTTTTTGTAAGGCTATTATGAAAAAAAAATATTTGTCTGCTATGACGTCTTTACTGAATTTGAGTTAATTACTTTTTTTATCCTTAAGTAGAATTACTTAATAAAATACTTTATTTTGCAGACGATAAATAAACGACAGCCTCTTTTTTATACCAGCAATATGAGTTAGTTCATAATATTTAAAATTTATTAAAATAAACAAAATGTTGTCCAAACCAGCCTTAAATCAAAGATCGTCAGGTCATCTGGAATAATCCAGGACAAGCCTGTTTTATCTTCATACATACTACAAAACAAACCTATAGTATTACTTTAATACAATTCTATGGAATTTGCCAAAAAATCTAGAAAAATTTCAAGTGCTTGCCTGTTTTCCAAATAATAATAATAACTTTTAATTTTTCTGGTCTTTGGCACAAAACATAAAAAGATGAAGTTGCCGATACAGACGAGCGGTTGATTATCAACATTGTAATTTAAGTATTTTTTTGTACTTGAAAATTCGTTAAAATCTATTTAACTCGTTCTTACAAATTAATTTAAAATAGGCTGAATATTTGTTCCATATTTTTTTCACAACAACATAGTTTTAGTTAGAGTTCCAAAAAAACGATAGGTACATAACATAATTTTGTGTCTAAAGTTTTTATTTCTTCGCAAAGTAAAAAGTAACATTTGAAGTGATCTGTTTTATAAATACTGCAGGTCAGTATGTTCACAGACTGGACTCTATAACTGGTTCGAGTGAGAGTCCAGATACTAAATAATTCATGTTCCAAGTTCAAAAGGAACAAAAGAAGTTTTTATGTTACTGGCAGACAACCAGACGATGCAGTTAAAGATTATTTATCTTATTTGTATTTATACCACGTGGAAGATACGAGCAGCATTCCCTTGTTTTTTCATTTTTTATAAAAGGTTTTCAAAATTTTGTGTAGATGTGATCACACGATGCGTCATACGTTTATACGTTTGTTTACTAAATATTTTACCAACATAATTTCTTAATACAATATGTTTTTTTTAATCTGAAACTAGGTTTTACCCGCGCGGCTTCGCACGCGTTAATTTCGGAGTTAAACTCCTTTTCCTATACTATGTTATTATACATGTAAACCATCCTCTTTAATCAGTCTATCCATTAAAAAAATCATCATCCGTTGCGTAGTTTTAAAGATTTAAGCATACATAGGGCGGTAGAGACAAAGAAAGCGACTTTGTTTTATACTATGTAGTGATAGAAAGCAGTTATTCCAAATAGTAGGGCATGATTTTTTTGAATATTTATTTTAATAGTAAACAATAGTTTGGTACATACATACTGTTAAATGTTTGCATATTGTCATGCAAACATATTAACGTTGATAACTTTATCGTGTTCAATATTATGCCTATGCCTAGCTTTTTTCAAGTCTCGAAATATAAGTAGATAAGTCAAATGCCTTATTAGGTTTTAATGCCTAAAGTACTCGAAAAGTTGATTTATACTAATATAGCAATATCTTTAACATAGTGAAGTTTTGAGCCAATATTATTCTCTAGGTACTTATTTATATTGGGTCTTAATATTTGTTTCTTTTGATAAATATTATCTTCTTAAATAAGCTTTCTGCATCTTGATTTTACAATCATCACCATGTATTTATTCCAATAAATAGGTTATTAGGTGACAGGTATATGTTGGTAACATAATTTATTAACTTCAGCCATGACACTTCGCAAGCCGACTCTTCCTACTAATATTATAAACGTGAAAGTTTGTGAATATGTATGGATGTTTGTTTCTCTTTCATGTAAAACTACTAGACGAATTTGGATAAAACTTTACAGTAATATAGGTTGTAAATCAGAAGAACCCATAGGGTAATTTTTACCGCGGGAAACTTCTCATTCCCTCGGGAAACCGACTTCCACGCGAACGGAGTCGCGGGCGGCCACTAGTAACCCATAAACCGATCATATTCCCACCGTCTCAGATACTGATACTACATCAATTCAAACACTGATACTACATCAATTCAGCTTACAATACCACATGATACCTCACACTACCGAACCATACAACTTGCGAACAAACAATTTAATGACATAATTCAATAATGGTCCGACAGGATTCTAGTTGTGGTGTCCGTTGACCCGTATTGATTTATTTGACCTGGGGTTTTGGGTTTTATGGCTATAGGGATAATGGTAATTATGCATTGACAGGTTTTGATACTACATTTCTGTTAAACTTTGTGTTGAACAGATTTATTAGGAAGTAAAAACTTTTGCGGTAGAGAGAAGGTATTTTCACGCGAAAAAATTGTGTTACGTGTTGTTACAAATCATGTTTTATCTAAATAGAACTTCATTTTGTCCCTTTTGTTATGTTTTTTAAAAAAGTTTTAATGATACGTAAATGTACCAATATATTTAAATCATTTATAAAATAGTGACTACTCGGAAAAAAGATGAAAAGTTGAAAGGTAAAAAAACGATGTAACAGAGCAAATTTTAGTGAAATAAGGTAGTATACGATTTAAAATTAAATATCAAACTTGATTAGATAGAGGTAATTCAAAATCGTTTCTATTTTCCTAAAAAATAAAATTAACTGACCATCAGCTTATTTAATATAAAAAAAAAAACTAGTACCTATTTGCACGTTGTTTACAATTGCAAATTATATGAAAAAATACTGATCCATCAGTTTCCATTCTGTTTGTTAAGTTTATAATGCGTGATCGTATTATCGCCACCAAGGTTAATTTAACTAGCAAAGTATCTTGTTTACCGGTTAAAGGCTACATTAATCCGGATGAAAATAAAAAGGACATTAATAAAACTACGCTTTATTCAGTACTTGTGTGGAAAAATCTAGAAATTATGCCTTCATTGAAGGTCAGAACTTATTAGTACTTTAAAACCACTTTGATATTAAATATTATTAGTAAGTAATTGACATTAAAATGAGGATTTGTTTGTTATTAATTATAGAGGTGTAATTTTAAAATAAGTAAAGCAAGTGACGCATAATATCTTTTTTTGTTTTATTTATTGGGCTGATTAATTTTTGAGTATGGTTTTGAGTAAAACCATTGTCGACAGCCAGAATAAGGTTCATATTTAATAAAACGAAAACAATTTGTTCTAAATACATGTAACCAAAAAACCTCTACATATAATAACTTTTAAAAATTAGTATTTTTTTCAAGAAAGTGAGTAACATCCCGTTAGAAGAGTCCTTCTCAAGTAGGTATTACACTAAATTTTGCGAGCATGCAGTTAATGTTAATATGAACTCATGGTAAGCCAATTGGCCGTGACCTGAAAGAAAGTCAGAAAATATATTTATTTAAGATATAGGTTGATAATAAAATGTATGCTTAACTTAGGCTTAAATCTCAACATTTGCAAACTGGCTCAACCTGAAAAACCTGAACCTGCTGAAGTCAATACGTAAAAAAATAAGAGCCTTTATAACTTAGCGTAGAGGTCAAAAGTTTTATTTTTAATCTGATACTTATGTACGAATCAATTTTCCTTAAAAGTAAATTGTATAAGCATGTTTTGGCAAAATAGCTGTATAAGTTTTTTCATTTTCATTTCATATTTCAGATGACCTCTGGCGCTGGTTGCCTAAAACCAACATGTTTCAAAAAAAAAAAAACGCTAAACTCCTAAGAAAGTGTTAGAAATCTCAGCTCATCCGCAGAAAGCCAGCAAAGGTCGATGAAAACGCTGCATACAATGTGAATATTACAACAAGTGGGGCTGGCCGGCCACCGCGCATGCGCGCAAGTCAATCTAACTTCAAAACGGACGCAAATGTAAATAACCCGCGGGAGGGGATACTGGCGAAAAAAAAAATATGGAGAGCGGGAAAATCGTGAGTACTTATCACTTTTTAAAAACGCGGGATTTTTTCGTCGGAAAATGCAAGTGATTTAAAACTTGAGTTTCCTGCTTCTTGGTTTTATAAAAAACTTTTTGTTTGTAGGTTTATTAATATGTATATTAAAACGGCTGTGATAGAAATTTATATAGTGAAACAAAGATTCTTGAAATTTTTGATCGTAACTTTAATGAAATAATAGTGGCCACCCGCGACTCCGTTCGCGTGGAAGTCGGTTTCCCGTGGAAATGAGAAGTTTTCCCGCGGTAAAAAATATCCTACGAGTATGTGTTATTCTGATGTATAACCTATATTACCTACTGCAAAGTTTCATCCAAATCCATCCAGTAGTTTTTATGTGACAGAGTAACAAATATCAATACATCCATACATACTCACAAACTTTCACATTTATAATATTAGTAGGATTAGTGGTAAGATACGGATTTTGGCTCCTTTTCAAGCTAGTTTTTTATCTGTTATTCAACCTTAACATTTTTGGATAAGTAAAATTAATATATTACTCGAAGTCAATTTTTTAAAAGTTTGTTTGTATACCTAAAGACCAAATTGCGGCAAAATATTCGTCAGCTAACTTCAGTATGCAACTTTGACCGCATTGCGCAGAAGTAACGTAACTAACTTCAGACCAATTCTTGACAACACAAGATAGTAGTGAAAAATTCCAACAAACGCAGTTTTATACTTTAATTATACATAATTTTGTATTGCATTATATAGAATTGAGACGGCTAAATTATACATCGAAAACATATATAATTGTAGAGTAAAAACAACATTTTCGTGAACCGGAAAATCACAACGTGATTCAGGTGAGGAAAGTAAATAAATTGTTTTATTATTAAATACTATTATTATCTTCTTTCTATTTATAGCCTATTTATTCTTTATATAGAAAAATACATTTATTGGGAACTAAGTGTGCCTGTTGAGGTAAGGTTTGATATGTTTTTGTTTGCATTATTTTTAACAAAATATTTTAACTAAAAAATTTAACACATACTAATGGAAAATATACAAAATATATAGTAATATCTCATATATTGGTAGTTGTATAGTGTAAAGACGTCAACATTGTGCCCTTCGTGATCTTGATATATAATTTAAAACTCAAGGACAATGTAAAAATCAATGCTGATGTAAAGTCTAGATAGGCAGGAGCTAATATTTATACAGTGTTAGGTATACTTAGTGTTATAGGTGTCATAGTATTTTTAATCATCAGGTTATATTCGTATTTTCGACTACTAT
Source organism: Emmelina monodactyla (assembly GCA_916618145.1). Lineage (NCBI taxonomy): Eukaryota > Metazoa > Arthropoda > Insecta > Lepidoptera > Pterophoridae > Emmelina > Emmelina monodactyla. The sequence continues at coordinate 1,585,862 of OU745322.1, forward strand.
CTCCTTCCATATAAGAAATGGTGAAAAAACTTGCAGTTTGTGTAAGTAAAAACATATAAATAGGCCTAAAAATATCACGACCACAACTAATTATAAAATCAATAGTGCATACTCATTAATAGATGACAAGCAGGACATTGACATCAATGATTCTAATAACTGGCCCATGGCTGGGGTTGGCCGCACTGCGCCCGATCGATATTCCCACCGCGCCTGCGCGGACCTTCCCTCCCCGTCAGCACTCGACCACGGAGTCTGCAAGTCTCGAACATGCCGAAACCAACTCCAGTCGAGGACTTGGTAATACCACCGCAAGATCAGAAAATATGCGGCACAATATGCGTCTGTCAAATGACAGCGGTACTCAGTTGCGTCGCAATTGTGTACCTCACCGTCGCGATATATATGCCTTACACCCGTGCCATAGCCTCCGGTATCGACCCTACGCCAATTATGTGCACCACGACAAGATCAGTGAACAAAGATAACTGCGACTGGGGATCGTGTGGCGAGTGGTGCCTCAGCAAGACGTCAGGAGCCTGCATTCAGATCTTCGTCAATGTTAGAAAAAACGGCTCGTCTTTGTTGCTGTCTGAATGCGGGAGTGCTGCAAACAAAACCTGCTATGGCATTGATCAGGAGAATGCCAAGAAGTACCACTGCATTCGGGATGAGTGCCGTAATCTTACAGGAACGTTTAACTGCACAGAAGGAAAGTGTATCAACATTACTGATGCATTTGAATGCGCGTTCACAGACACGGACCCGCCATTAAAGTGTTCTGGGAGACGCGGAAAGATAACTTGTATAGACGTTCACGGTTTATTCTCTTGTATAAGAGGAACGTGTCGGAAAATAAGGACCCCTTACAACTGTGATCGTCGCTGTGTTGATATTCCTACTCGTAATAAGAATGTGATTGTGTTGAGTGGTGATCGTGTGTTTTTGGCGAGATGTGCAAAACTTGCTCAAGAAACTGGCGGTAGTATAGTTTGGAATGACAATGGCGAGGAAGTTTTGATGCTGTCATGTCACGCTGTCCACAATGGCTCACAAGGAGTCGTAGCTGTAGATTGTATCAATGCAGCTTTACTACCCAAGACAGAAATCTCAGATTTGACAAACTTTACATATCTGCAATATTTGTATACAGTCAGAGCGGCCCCTAACCGTTTTATAGCCCCTTCAGAAGTAGAATTAACTTTAGCTAATGACAGCAGATTGATGATCAACCTAGAAGGCTGTGTAAACACACTGGCAGATGAATGCAAGGAGTTCCTAAAGGACTACGGTCGTGACGGCGCTGATCACAATGCCAAGGCCAGATTCCCATGTTTTTATACCGAGAACAACCCTGATACAGTAGTAGCCAGATTTGATTTAGAATCAACATACCGCCAGTTCATAGTTGCTTTGCTTCTTCCTACAGTGCTTGTGGTTGTGTCGTGTATAACTTTAGCTTTGTGCAAAATGTCAGTGGAAGTAGGCGACGATGCCAAAATGCGGTTCAAAGCTTGTTCGGCAGCTCAAACTGAATTGCAATTGAATCCGAACGATCCTGTTTCTCCCCTCTGAGATCAGTCACGTGAGAAAATTTGATTACTTTACTATTAATAACTAAAATTCCACATATTAATAGTTTATTTTGAGGTGTCTCTGGTGACCTTTATGTTATAAGGTTGCGTGTTCCACATGCCACTGAGTTATTTCCATTGTTTTATAAACCATTGTGTTCTAGTGTATTCATAAATCAATACTCTCAACCTAATTGCCTTTTGACTGACCGACTTTTTTTCTTTTTCCAGGCGTTCCCCTCCTCAGCGAGGCACAGGCTAGTTCAATAAGAGACGATTAAATTTGCCATGTACACTGCTTAAATACCTCAGCTCGATGTCTTCTATGAGCAGATCTCGAACTAGCCTCTCCCCGGCAGCGTCGGAGAGGTCCACGCTGCCGATGGGAGCCTCCGCTGACCCTGGAAGTCCAACATTCAAGAACTTGGAACCAACAAGAGAGGAACTGCTAGCACAATTTTACCAGAAGTTTAAATTCTACACGTCGCTTTGTTTAGGCACATTGGCCATTCTCGCTGTTTTCGCCTTCCTTTTTCTAATACCATTTGTTGTGGAACCTGCCGTACAGACTATTTTAGCCGAATTCGTACCAGAACCAGGCATTTGCGCCGTATCAGAACACGTCCACGCTGAAACTTTGACTAATTGCACTTGGGCTTCATGTAGAGAAGGTTGTACAACGGCACATACAAAATGTCATAAAATCAAAGTAAACCTACAAAGAAGACCATTTGAAGAAGGTATTCCAGTACCAACAGATTGGGATGAGACTGATTTAAAATTTCTTATCAATCCAGAAGGCTGTGGCTACCCTCCAAGGGTGAACTGCTCTGAGTTCGCTAAAGACTACGCTGGGAAAGACGCTCCTAAAATATTTCCATGTTTCTATAGTTTGACAAGACCTGATTTGGTTGTGGCAAGGTATTCTTGGGACTCAACGGTCAGAGGTCTTATAATTGCACTGGTATTGCCAACCTCAATCTTCGTGTTCAGTTTAAGTGTCCTGGCATATTGGCACTGTCGTTGTTGTGACAGAGCTTGCAATCGAAGGGTACACGCCGAATCGTATGCAACTAAAGAAGAGTAAGTATTTTTTATATATCTTTATTTTAATGAGTAGTTTTACGTTACTAAAGAGAACTGATTTCATGTTCTTTTTGTGTAGAGAACTAGAATATTTTAGTGAACATGTATGCATTTAAAATACTGGACTTTCAGGTCCGTATTCAAGTTTGGTGATTTGGGAACGTCGTAGTTACAACTAATTTAGTTCAAATGGAACTAGTTAATTCACAAGTACGTTTTATTTTCCAAAACACGCACAGAAAGAGTGAAATTCCAAATATTTTCTGACAATCAGAAGTTAATTCCACTGTAATGTTTTTTCCTAAATTACTGCACTGCAATCGGAATATCTGGATCTGTAGTATAGAAAAAGCACAGTAATATGTACCATAATAGTACGTTTAGTTAGTTTATTATATTAACTCTAAGCTAATGCAAATTTTTCAATCAGGTTTCATGCAACTTCAATTGTAAAATTATCCTGAGCGCTATCTATTTTATATCTCTCTTAGTTTGAATATTCAGAACAAACACTATTCAAAGAATACGAATGTTTTTCTTTGTCAAATCTTCTAAACAGAATACTTTTGTCAATAGCCACTTTGCTACCAATTTATTTTACTGTTTGTCGTCGTATTTTCTCATTGAGGTCAACCTTTCCAGGACGGATGCAAGTGCATTTGTCGCTAGATTGATCTGAACAAATAAAATCATTTCTGTACCTACCTTTATTGCAATTGGTAGTCTTTATACATATAATCGTACAATTTGCAAATTAGTCTTTATATAATCGTACATTTTACCTACACATAAGACTCTTTTTGACGATAATAACAACAACTTCTTCTAACAACAAAACTTCACACTAAACTTATCTTCATTCAAAAACCCAACCATCTACACATATCCTCACATGTCATATTCATTTATATTTTCTCTATTTCCAGTAGCAAGTTGCTCTGTGACCTGGACGAGGACCCCAGTGACGACGTGTTCTGACGCCGAGCGTCGACCGCCCGCCGCCGGGCCATCGTGCGTACGCGCGGATACACGCAGCTTTAGATCTTCTACGAGTACGCGCATGCGACGGCCTTGCAACTCCGCCATTTTGTTTTCGGTTTTGAGGGTGTCGAAGTAATATAACGCAAGGATCTGTGAATCTAGATTTTTGTTTGGGTGATGTTTGGAAGCTTCTTGGGGATTTCTTTTGATTTCTTCTTAAGAGTTGTTTAACGATAGTTTGCTAAGCTTTTGTCAAGGTTCCTAATACTATATCATTAGTTTTTACTCCAGTGAAATTTTGTTCACAAAAAAGTTAATTTTAATTCTTTACTATTGTAAAAATTGTTTGCGTTATGTTAAGGCGATACCTGTCATAATTACTTAACTACAATTTTACTATACAAATTACCGTAGATAGCAAAATTTGGCAGCTCTTAAAATCTTTTTCTAATATAAATTGGCAATTTCGGCAGGGTACTTCTTTTTTGACAATAATACATTTAAATAACACAAATTGGCAGGCAAATGAAAAATACTGGTTTGCACATTTTGCGTTTTAAATTTATCGGCGGGTAGTGGCCAATGCTAAATAAGCATATTTGCCTGAATATTAAATAAGTGATTTTGTAAATATTACCATCACTCTGTTATAGTTATAAATAAATTATATTATATGTCAAACCTTCTTGGCTTTGCACAAAGTAGATTTTTCGGAATCAATTAAACAAAATGTTTAATAATTTAAATGTTTTTGTTTTAATTTTCTATTTATTAAATTTGGTCAAGAAACTTAAATTTCATGATAATGTTATTGTAATTATGAAATGTACTAAAAGTTATTTTCATATTTACTGCCTTATGCATTAAGTAAATCTATTTATAAATCTAAGTCACGAAAATCTGCCACAAGTGTGATTATAATATTAAAAACAAACGTTAGCTTACACAGTCATCATTACATAGGTAGTATAAATCCAAGTCGCTAATTCTGTCTGTTTGTATGTTTGTCCGCTAACTTCGCCTAAACCAGTTGAGGGATTTTATTGCGGTTTTCACCATCAATTAGGATTTTTTTTCATTTGAATTTGTAAAAAAAGAACATTTAGAAAACGTTAGCCAAAATTCAAAGTTTCGGAAACATGTCGGTGAAAATTACACCATTGCGAAGCGTGGGCGGGTTGCTAGTATTATTATAAATGTTCAAATCCTTTTTATTAACATGCTTTTTTGGCTCTATCAAAAAGATGTTTTCATAATAACAAAACTTTTTACTTTAGTTATTTAACAATATTTATTTTTAATTTAAATGTAAATATAATATATATTTCTTTATTTAATGAAGAAAGGTATAACTTAATTCACTGTGAATCATTTGTAAATATATTGTAAAATAATTTATATGTTAAGTTTGCGCAAAAAAGTGTTATGATAATAATATTATCTCCTTATAACAATTAAAAGCTTATTTTTTAATTTCGTTTTATTTCCTCAACTTAACCAAACCTTACAATGTTTTTTCCTTAATAATTATGACTTTAGTAGTTGGGCATATCGTAGAACTTTAATCCGTTCTACACTTACACATTAGGGCAAAGATTTCGAAATGGTCCCTTTCATTTGCTTATCTATTATTTTATATTACATTAAAAAAATACCTATTACATTTTATTACACAAATAATGTTTTTTCTTCCAGGATTACATTAATATTTCAATAATCAAAACAACTTTGTTTTAAACAGCTTGTTTTGTTTTTAATGACTTACCTAAAGAGAAATTCTGGCAAGAAAGAAAAAGAAAATAAATTTAATGTAAAACTTTTGTGAAACAAACAGACCTATTAGACATTGTTTGGTCAAAAGCTACTTGTTATTTTGGGTTTTAAAAGAAACGAGTAATTAATGTTAGAAATATATTTTTTAAGCTATTCCTTTATAAGAAACCTTATAAGTATTTCAAATTTTACATTAAGATGTATAAACCGAATAGTCTCGTCATTTTTGAGTTATACGCTCAGCAGCGTACCTACTAGATATTTTGTATATAGTTTTTATAGATCAAACATTTCTCAAGTGGGACTAAAAGTGCAAAAAACATTGCACAAATTACTGGAATTAGACCAGACTGAAATTAAGTTCATTATTTCAAATAACCTAACAAATTGTAGTTCGGGTTAAACAGGTTTGAACAAATTTTATAATTGTAAAGTGATAATGTATTCTTTAAAACAAGTAAGAAAATTATAAGATTTTATTACTTTCAAAATGCATATTTCTCATTGTTAATAACTTTTCAACATTCAAGTTAACAATACGAAAGTAAGATGTACCAATAACTATTGTTTTAAAATAACTATATTTTATTGATTATGTGTGTCCAGTGGTTTTTTTTACAAGTTGAAGCTAATAAATATATTTTTAAGGAATACTTCTATCAGCGCCATCTATGCGATAAACGCAACACTTTAATATCTTACGTGTTCTTTTAGCTTGGCGCCCAGCCTGTGGCTACAGAAAAACATCATTTTTCTACTTTCAATTTAATATCAATGAATTACCCTCTTAAGATTCAACTAATGATTAGTAAAACAAGGCTTATCAATATCAACTAAAACCTATCATCATTAGGTAAATTAAGGCAAAAAGACAGTGCAAGTTTTAAATACTTATAGAAAGTCAAGGCAATTACTTTACAGTGGGTTGAACGACCTTCAGAGCACGTAAAGTTGCGTTTACCTGCATTGCTGTATACATGATTAACTGCTATTAAAACATTAGGTTGGACTACATACCCTGTGTCATTAGGCAGAAAACACTGAATTAAAAACAAAAAAAACAAAAGATTTGTGGTTTTCCGTTTTGAAATTGGATTCACGGTACCGTCCGCCCTGTAATTTTGATTGGGAACGTTTACAAATAAAAAGATAGTGTAGTAGTTAATTTTACTCTATAGGTACAACAGTTAACAGTATACATTCTTCGTATCATTCGATTAAAATTATACCCTACTAGTGGCCGCCCGCGACTCCGTTCGCGTGGAAGTCGGTTTCCCGTGGGAATGAAAAGTTTTTCCGCGGTAAAAAGTATCCTATGTGTTATTCTGATGTACGACCTATAATAACTGTAAAGTTTCATAAAAATCCGTCCAGTAGTTTTTACGTGAAAGAGTAACAAACATCCATACATCCATCCATACATACTCACAAACTTTCAAGTGTACCTATAATAATAATTATTAGTAGGATTGGTGGCTATGTTTATCCTGAATTCACCACCTTCCACTTAGCCATAGTTGTGGTTCTGGCTCTCTCCAAGAAAAAGTCTTAGAACCAGTATAAAATAAACATGAGTGTTTTTATTACCTTTTTTTCCTCCTTAAACATTTTAAAATTTAAATTAACTATTAAAAAGTTTCGGCTGCGTGATTGCACTTAATGTAGGTACGGAAAGGAAGCTTTAATGGTTTCAACATGCAATTTAGCGTTAAATCAATAATTTGTATGCAAACCTTTCGAAGTTAATAAACGTGGAAATATCTATGGTTATTTTTGTCAGCATGCCAGATTATTGTCGAAACTTATTAGTGCATAGGTATTTGGGCATCTGATATATATCTGATACACTAAGAGCTTAAAGCAAATTTAAGATAAGTATTATTTTAATATGACAACATTTTGAAGTTTTCGATTGGATATGTTACCTATTAGTAGAGGGTGAATCTTACAATCTTTTTTATTATTTCATGTTGGTATCATTTGTAACAAATTAAACGTCACTTATGCTCCCATAAATTTAAATCTCGCACAGAGTATTAAATATGTTTTATATCACTGCATACCTTATCTTTATAGCTACAAGGTTCAAATCTGATTGAAATCCGATTAGCAAGTTGTCGCTACATATTTTCAAAATCGGTAAAAGTTGGCCTACAGCAGAGGTTGTGCGAAGGCCAGATAGTTGGGCTTCTTCCAAATTTCACTTGAATTTATATACCAAGTGATGCGAGGAATTCGGGTTTTATTGATTTTTTTACCTATATATAAAATAATGTATAGTATATATCACGTCGATATATTCAAATTATATCTCAACTTAAGTTTATATTTTTTCGATTAAAATATATTTAATCAGTGTGTTTAAATTCTGAGAGTGGTCGTTAAAAATAAACTTGTTGAGTTTAAATGATGATTCTTATCAGCGAACATCAATAATAAGCGCCAACCATTTTCCTTAGTTTGACCTCTCCGAAGAATTTTAACCTCAATCGTGCCGCGCAGGCCAAAACGTATACCAACATTTAATATAACTTCGGAGGACTGTCTCCAAAAAAAAGAAAAAAGACGATAATGAAATGTAAATGGAAGGAAATGGGTATAAATAAATTATAGAAAAATTCGTGTGTTAAGACTTAGTGTCGCCAGGCTGTGGCGGTCGTAGCAGGCTGTATTGACCCGCCGGTTCGACGCGCGCAGTCCCACTGCAAACCTTTATTTCTCTTTATTCATGAAAATAATTGAAAAATAATTTGTTGATATTTTTGTTTTTGTTTTTTCATTTATTGTTTTGTTTTTTTATTATTTATATATTTTTTGTATAAATGTTTTTTGGTTATACAAAAAAAATACCAATAAAAATTATTGTGTAAAATTTTACATGTTTTTGTTTATTTTTTTATTGTAAAAAATAATAAGTATTATTGAAAAGGGGTGGTTTAATCAGGGTTTGCTGCCAATACTATTGAGGTATAGCTGTGCCCAGTGTGGCTCGAAGCGCGTGATCGGATTGACGTCGCCTGAAATTCAGGCGTACCGTAAAAAATAAAAATACGTTTTACAACCCATAAAACTATGAAACTGTGAAAATACATACAGCTCTATGCGTATTGATCTGTGAAATACAAAAACAACATCGTTTTCAAGTGGATTTGAAGCGCAATTGTGTGAAAGCAAGGTTCTGATGAGGCTCGTTCGCTTTGCATCTATTTTTGGTCTTGATACCTCACGGCACGATAGTGGTTTTTAATATTTGGCTACTTCTGTTACGAAATCATTTGCGATGCACAGGTTTTTGTCCAAAGAGCACAAAAGAGGTAGGTGCTTGTCGTCTGCAATATGACATGTTGCGTGGACCAATAAAATATCTTAGATTACGTTTATTATTACAATAAAACATTTCTATATACTCAGTGAATATAATAAATATATTCAATATGTCGTTTTGCTTGCAAAATGTATAGAACATAACCTTTACTGCATTATTCGTATAAGGTTGTTAATTCACACAAAATATCGATTTTACTGAAAGGATTATAGGTTTTCTTTCTAAACAGTTTATTGTTGACTTTGCATTTAGTAAAAATATGATATTTTAATACATTTAAGAATATTTTGAGGTTAGGTTATGTAATGCTTTTCTTGTGGCTCCTGAAACTTTTAAGCCTTTTGGTTTCGATGCTAAATCTTGCGACCAAACTTTTAAACATAATGTATTACTTAGGTTAATACCAAGTCATATTCTTTTACTTAAAAATAATTATTATTGGATAGTAATAACAACACAACGTTAAATCCTTCAATATAAGCTATAAGATCTTCTGTATTATATTCCATTACCCATCATCACACGTATGAGTATATAAAATAAATAATAAAATTGATTTTTAATTAAAGACCACAGAAAAAACATATGACATGAAGTTTTTTTTATGTTATCATATTATATTCATACATATATAATTATTACATATATGTCATAGTATATAATATATGAGATACATATCGAGCTAGTGTTCGCAATTCTGTCAATAGGCCGTACGTTTACCGGGAATCAATGCATGGATGCTATGAATGGGCGTCGCTGCCGTATCTAGCAAGCATCGTCCGATCCTATACAACTACTGTACATCCTACTAATATTATAAACGTGAAAGTTTGTAAGTATGTATGGATGTGTGGATGTTTGTTACTCTTTCACGTAAAAACTACTGGACGGATTTAGATGTAACTTTACGGTCATAAAGATTATACATCAGAAAACGTCTCATTCCCACGGGAAACCGACTTCCACGCGAACGGAGTCGCGGGCGGCCACTAGTTTGATTATAAACTTACAGCACTTAAGGACAAAGTCCAAAGTCAAAATCATTAATTGTAGTTAGTTGATTCTAATTAATGAATATACAGATGGATTTGACTCTATGATAACCGTATTTATCTGCGATTAAGTCCGTACTTTAGAAAAGTCCAGTGCTACTGCAGTATTACTGAATACTGTCAGTACAACAATTAAAGTATTGCAAATGTATTTTTAATTGAAAAATAAAAACAATATAATATTTTTATAATTAAAATAACAAAAATATAATTATTATAATATTTCTAAATAAATTAACCCGTCTGGCAGCAAATAAGTCACAACGTCAACCAAGTTTGTCTCTAAGTTTGGTGACAATCAATAGTTAGTATTCTGGATGGTTTGGTCCAGACTGTCTGGCGACTTCTATTTACGTACACTATCAGAAATAACAAGTGAAATATGAAAGCTGTTTGTGAAAATGTAGAAAATATTGCTCCATATTTTTTGGGAAAAGCAACTTTTCTGTAACGACTATTTGAAACTGTTTTTATATTTATATGTACTTGAAGTTAATGAAAAAAAACATAATTCAATGATATTTGAATTAAACCGAATAATGCTTTAATTATTTTTTACAAAAATGTTTTATTGGGCATAAAAAAGAAATATGAAGGATAATGCTACTTTATTAAGTATTTTTAACAAAAGCTTTTAAATATTTGATGTACCAATTTAAAATACTCTCTTAATTGCGATACGACGCGATTATTCAAACTGTTCGGTGACGGAGTAATCTGAGTATAGTAGGCTTTCAACTTTTATTTATGGCACCTTAAGGAATTTGGCTTTGATTTTACAGTTACTAAACATAATTTTATTAATCTTATAACTTTAATATCTAACAAAGCAACAGTTCAAAAATAAACACAAAGTGAACGTTCCTCATCCTTGCAGTTTCAGAAACAAGATGTAAATAACTTCTGCTACTCAAACACATAGATATTTTGATCACTAATATCGCGGAAGTCATTCAAAAGTGACAGGAACTTTGCTTGCAATGCCCGAGCCTAGCTGAAACAAGCGCTATGGTCGCTACTAGCGCCTTCATGCCACCATGGCTGACGAAGAGAAATTGCCCATACCCCCAACATTTCTCGAGAAACTTCTGTTCTACACAACAGCGTCGTTCGTACTACTTGCCACCTTCAGTCTATTCGCCTTCCTATTCTTAGTCCCGTTCGTGATCGAGCCGGCGTTTACGACTATATTTATGCAGTTTGACCCCAATGCAGCCTTTTGCGTCACGGTGTCGGTGAAACAGCTTTTTGGAGTCAGCAACTGTACATGGGCATCCTGCAAGGAAGGCTGCACGAGAGACCTCTTTGAATGCACCCAAGTCAGAGTCAACTACAAATTGGGGAACTCTTCAAACATCACAGGACCTGACTACGAGAGTTTGATCAGAGCAGAGCGATCCCTGAGGAAAGATTACGACTACGACAAAAGCTATCCCGAAATGGTTGAAGAAGAAGACTTCGCTGATGTCCTACCGACCGGGCTGCAAGGCAACGATTCAGAATGGTACTTCACTGGTGCTCGCCTCTTTCCGAACGTAAAAGGCTGTGGTTACCCTCCCGTTTTAAATTGTACAGTATTCTATTCAAAGCACAGAGCCTTGGGCGCCAACTACTCCTGTTACTACAGCCGCGTTGACCCAGGGCTGGTGATCACTGAATTAGATATGTGGCAGAACACGTTAAATTTAGTCTACGCTATGGCAATACCGATACCATCGTTTTTCATTTCCGTCATCTATTTGACGTTTGCGTACTTTAAGATTTATAATACTGAAGACGAGTCCGAGCAGGCGCCTCTTCAGAGTGATGCTGAGGGCATGGCAACCGGTGATGACGAGAAACCTACGACTCCAGGATCTGATACGTTTAGAGAAGATCTGGCAGCTTTCGGTCACCAGCTTAAAATGCAACTCACAAATGAAAAGTCTAAAGAAGGTTTCGAGTCGAATAGCCCTCCTATTTCCAATTCTGCTTCGCTGTCTGGGTGAGTTCCAGGAATTGGTTTTATTGAATGATATAGAGTGAAATGTTTTAGATATACTTTATATTCTGAAAGGAATGTATTTAGGTAATGCATGCAAACATACTTTTCTTACAGTAGTCGATGTTATCTTGTGTTCATGTTGTCTAATAGGACATTTTCAAACAGATTTTTTTGTTCCTTTTTAAAATTATATAACACATTTAAAAATATAAAATAAAAACATTTATTGAACAAGAAATACATTATACTATTTCAATCCGACAGGACCAAGTCATCATTCGTGAACGCCTAAATATGAGAATAAAACAACTAATACATTTTTACGAGGTATGTAAAAGAAAAAAGGCTTTGCTATCATAAAAAAGCTTAACACACGCGATTTATAACACTACTTGAAGCACACTTTTATATCAGTTCTTTTAAATATACAGGGTGGCTCATTCAAAGCGGTCAGTATGGGAAAGTCTGAAACTATAAGACATACGAAGATTTGTTCTTAGGAACCATGACACCGATTTTTCTAAAAAGAAAAACTGCATTCATACATTTGAAAAAAAAATGTACCCATCTAGGGACTCGAACCCAGTCGTGTTGAACTTTGTATTGGAAAAATGGTGGTCACTTCGAACATCTACTAAAATAAATTATTTTTTTGTGAAAACAATGCATTTTATTCATTTAAGACATCATGTTTCATAGAGCCATTTACAGCTTAAGACCTACACAATCGATATTTAAATAGAAAAGTGCAAGTTTATAAAAAAAATTATTTTATTAAAAACAACCGGGTTCGATTCCCTAGCTGGGTACAGCTTTTTTTTCAAATGTATGAATGCAGTTTTTCTTTTTAGAAAAATCGGTGTCATGGTTCCTAAGAACAAATCTTCGTATGTCTTATAGTTTCAGACTTTCCCATACTGACCGCTTTGAATGAGCCACCCGGTATATTTTCCTTATATTAATAAAAACGGGTATTTTATTGTTTTTTAAGTTACCGCATAATAATGTAGTAGATAATTGATTTTAAAGTACAGCTTAAAGAAAATATGCTGTTTTTGATTTAAATAGACTGGTATTAAATGTTGAAATAGTTATATTCTGCCGATAATTGGTATAAACTATTGTTGTGTGTAGATATATTCTTGATTTTTAGTAATATCTTTGATAATCAATGTGGTTTTGGATAATGTTAGTGGGATGCATATTGTGTGTCAGTTCTGTAAGATTTTCCCTCATTTTGTAAGCTTACGATATAAGACTTGCGTAGCATTTAATTAACGTTAAAATTGAGTTGTCCATTTAAAACAAAAAACCATAGACATTCGTACATGAAAAATTATTTTCATTCAGTTATTAAACGGCGACCAATTTTTTAAATATTACTAATTTTTCAAACTTGTAGAGGTAATATTTAAACAAATAAATAATTTAAAATATGTGTATATTTTTATAAACGTGTTTAAAATAAGTGTTAAATGCACCTATCTACTGTCTGTTTCAGATGACAGGAGTCATGAAGAGGCGGCATAGGGTACAAGGTTCACCATGAAATGAGGTGAATAAACATTTTAATGTTTGTGCTATATATGTGTGATCACCAAAGCTTCGCCATTCTTTAAAATATACCTATAAAATGTAAAATAAAAAACACTGGAAGAGAAAAAAAAGAGAAAAAGATAAGGCGAAAGAATTTTTTATAACGCGTTGTGAAAATAAAGTTTATTGCATATTAAAATATGGAAAAAATTATTAACACGTTTTCTAATAATAACTATAATAATTTATAAATTCATATACAATTCTCGGTTAAATTTGAGAACTCGATAATCAAATGTGCAAGTGACGAAAATAGTAGAAAATGCTCAAAGAAGTTATAAAGTTATTAGAAAACGTCGTAATATATTCAAAGATTATAGAAATATGAAATATAGGAATTAAGAACTTTTAACTCCTATAAATAGAGATTCAGATAGATGGTAATTCATTATGCTAGTGCGCTACTGTGTCTATGTGCACGCGTGCTAACATAAAAAAAACAGTTAAAAATATTTTAAATAATTATTTCGTTGTTCTATTACTATGTTAAATTAATGGCTGGCAAATTCTATTATATTGACTTGTATTATTATTATTTTTACATTTATTAAAAATGATCAAATTGGAATGTGGAAATGTAAATATTTTTTGTTATAAAAAATGTCGGAGAAGGAGACATGGATTATTGCTTTGCAAATGTACAGGATATTTTGGGAGAAATGTTACATGTTTTTTTATTTTGCCAACCATTGTTTTAAACCTTGAATCTTGTTAATCTGAAGCGAATATTAAATTTTCGCAATCAAAATAATAAATTATTTTTTTATTTTCAAAATTCATCAGCTGTTTAACAAATTTATGAAAACCAAAGGGAATTTAAGATATATATATGTAATTTCATGAATAGGATTCTATTTAGTTCGAAATAGCAATAATTTAGAGAGAAAATTTAGGTAGACAAGAAATATTATATCGTATGAAATATATTAGACATATTTCCCTAAATACCTATAATTTTACGTTTATAACGAATATATCTGTCTACCATATACATTGAAAAAACACAGTATTGAAACGTTAAAAAGAAATTTTATTAAATTAAAAGCTTTAAGTAGATATCAAAGCAATTTAACAAAATATCATCGCGGAACTATTGTCAAATTATTATTTCTTCTTTATTATTATATAATTATTGTCCTTTAGTGTTACCTCTATTACCCAAGTTTAATAAAATGCGCTTTGAACTAATGCATTTGTGATATGTAATGTTTAGTTTTAAGTAGATATTATGAGGGTAAAAAGATATTTTAGTATTTCTTTGCGTGTTTTGGTGGGATTTTGCATAAAAGTGCACAAATTAGATGTATAATTCGTGTTACTAAATTGTTATATTTTTCTTAGTAATTAACATACTCGTTATTCATATTATATGTTATTTTGAAGTAAAAAATTAATTATACTTTGGCGACTTGATATTATAATAAGATTGGTTAAAGTCACTTCAAACTTAGTGATTCCATCCATTCCTAATAAGTTTTAGATACATTTCTACATATTATGCATTTTACTTTACATAATTTACTAAATAACCTTTTTTGGTTGTTTTTCTGTTCTAATTTAAGTGAAATTGTTTTTAAATGTTTTAATTCAAATCGTATTTTAAGTAATTTTGACTTAATTGCTTGTTCATATTAAAAATTAATTTCTTTTACACCAGTGCCCCGTTTAGATATATAACAAGAAAATATTAGTTTTAAGTGCAAAGTAGCAGTATTTAAAAGTTCATTTTAATCAGAAAAACGAAAGCTGTATATATTGGGCTTAGAGCTAAAAATATATATGTTATATATGTCAACAACCACCAAACTGCCTATATAAATATATATTGATTAATTAAAATTTTGTAATTGCTACTTCAAAGGTTTTATCTGATTAAAATGAATATAAATTTACACTTTGGGTATGGAACACACTTGATAACTACTCAAACTATAACTTAAAAGTAAGCCTTTTTTTTAAACAAATAAAAAAATATTAATACTTATACTTTCCAAAAGATCCTGAACTTCATCTTTCGTCTTTCCGATTTAAGCAATTTTTTATTATAAGTAAAAAAACATAGAGCATTTAAATAGATACAAGGTCCGTCCACAAAAAAAAAACAGATTTTTAATAAAAATCTGATAATTCCATTTACACAATTAAACGAGTATTAAAATTTATAGATTCCATATTAAATTTCTACAAAAAGTGTTGTTACTACTTATAGAATCATACTAAAGCCTTATTTTTAATTTTCAGGATCTTTTTGGATTTTTTTATAATACATAATTTATTTATAAACACGTGTAGAATTTGTATTCCCATTAATTTGTATTCCCATTAATCATGATTAATTACCAGTTACCTGTTTTGAAGTATGAAAAAATAGGGTGTAATCAATATCTATGTTATTTTAAACTAACCTAATAATGATTGCTAATCTTGTTTGTATTTTAATATAGATAATTCATCAACTGAATAATTTCAAAACCATTTAATAAAATGCTTGATCATAAAAAAATCTGTTTTACATAGTAAAGATAAATATGAGTTTTTTTATCAATTTAGATCTTACAAATAGCTTTCAAGGTTAGTTATCAGTTTTTCAATGTCTTATACAGTTTAATCATTATCTTCAAGGTGATCAAAACATAATTTAGGTATTGTAAACACCCTGTATTTTCATCTGTTTTCCGATTCAAATTTTTTACGCAAAGTGTGTTCCTGACCCAAAATTTCGAAGTTCGCGCAATGTTTCCTGCTATTATTATAGAAAAAGATATTATAAATGAAAAAAAAAACATCATAATGTATTTATTCATGCGTTTATGTTAGTTTGAAACTGTTGCCTTATTGACGTTTTGTACATAAAATAAATTATAAACTCGTAGGAAATAAATGAAATTACACTTATTGGCTTCGAATTTTGTTGTT
This sequence comes from Emmelina monodactyla, assembly GCA_916618145.1. Lineage (NCBI taxonomy): Eukaryota > Metazoa > Arthropoda > Insecta > Lepidoptera > Pterophoridae > Emmelina > Emmelina monodactyla. The sequence continues at coordinate 1,602,149 of OU745322.1, forward strand.
TTATTTATTATAGGAACCTACAATGATAGATATAGTTTATTAGTTATTGTTAAGAAGATAGAAGGTTTTAAGGAACTTCAAGTTCACGGCAAGTCGTGGTTCTTTTAGACCTTATTCTGAGGCTACTAAGGACTATATTGGAACCAGAATAATTAATACAAATAAATACATAGTGCTATGTGGGAGTAGATAACTTACGCTGAACCGATCTTTTAACAAAGTTTAACTCTTAAAAAAAGATTTTAGTAGCTTAAGGTTAAAACCTACCTATTAGATTAATTATACTATGGTCAATATTAGTTTCTAGTTTCAGCAATAAAAAATTACCCATTAATTTTACATGTGTATTAAGTAGCCGGAAGCCAGTACTTAAAAACCTTTGTTTGTGCCTAAAGTGGGTAAAATTGACCTTTTCGTGTGTGGATGAAATTAGAAGTAATCGATATGGAACGGTTAGGGAAGGGAATTAAAAATGTATGAAAAGATTGTTACCAAATAGTTTTGGGTGTGATAGTGCCCTGTTAGCTGACTGTTTTTGTAAAAGGGCAGTAGGTAAGTATTGGCTTCGGGTTAGTAATTATAGAGTTAAATTACTTACCTTTGTAGTTAATGCAAGTGGAAGAAAATAGATTTATTTTGCTTTTGGCACAAATCCAAATCAAAATCAAAATTATTTTATTCATCATAGATATGTACGAGTAACATATACTTAATGAACGTCAAAGTTACAAACTTCGACTTTACCTAACCGTAGACCGAGAGAAAAGAGCCGGCGGAAAAAAACTCCCAGCACTCTTTTCGGGATACAGATATTCATTGCATTTAAGTTAATAATTATTATCATGTTTCCGTTACGATTAAAAAAAAATGATAATTTAACTTACCCAAATAAAAAGCAACATCGTGTCATTTTTTTTTCATAGATAGTGTGCCGTGCTGCAAAAATGGTAATTACCAAACTTTAAATTTGTAGCGCCATCTGTATTGTTTGCTACGAACTAAAATAACAGTTACCTTTTTGAGATGCAAGAATTGTGTGTCCTTCGGGTTCCAGTCTGCAATATATGGCGCTGACACAACAACTATTTTAAGTAGTTCCTAGGAGTTGCGCTAGATGGCATTGACAACAAAAAATGGCGAATGACATAAAAAAATGTGTCAATAAATTGAAATTGTTTGTGATATGTAGCACTGCTTTTTTAAATTAATTTATTATTACTAAATTTTCAGAATGTTTCGAACTAACTCCTTGGTATACAGTTTCATAATTTTTATCGCACTAATAATTGTCGACTATGTAAATGACTTCCATATTTCCAAAGACATTGAATGTCAATTTGTGAAGCTGTGGTCTTCATTCAGGAGTGTGGTAGCTGGTGTTGAGGAAACTGGGTTCTTCCATGACTTGTTAATTTGGCTCATTATGATAGTTAAAGTGTTGGTGCTGATTTTGATATTGCAGGCAAGTATATGTAGCGAGTTACAATGGCAGAAAAAATAATTATTAGATTTTTGATCCAACTTGATGCCTTTACTGCCAAAATCAATTGCTATAGAAGAACCTTCTGCGCAGATAACTGTTTTCTTGGCTTTTATAGACTAAAACAATCTTGGGTGAAAATAATATTATATTTTTTGATACATTCCTCATCAGGTACTTAGCAAAGTGAAATTCTACTCAAAGCGAACCAGACTAGATGATCTCCTTGACAGTACCAAACTCAACTTGAAGACAGCTCACGATATCCTGGACAAATGGAAGACCCATCAAACTGAATATCCCATTACTGATGACGAAGCTGATGAAAACAGGCCTATGTACCTCGAAGTACCTATACTTCATGTTGCTATTTTTGAAGTAAGTAATAAATAATAATAAATAATCTCCAGACTGACACACTAACTGTGTGGCCCTAAACTAAGCAAAGCTTGTACTATAAGCCCCACACAATGGACTAGGGAATAACCTAGTTACACCCAGATACGAGCCAATATCGAAAAACCATTTTTACGAAATTGGCCCGAGTCCGAAACTGGGATTGAACCCGGAACCATCCGCTTAGCAGTCCAGTACATATCGCTGCACCACAGAGGTCGTCAAGTAAAAGCTGGTTAGATAAAGGCCTTTTTTTCGTTTTACAATTCTATTAGAGGTTGTGTTACAGTCTGCCCAGATGTCTTTGAATTGTGACAATATTGACCTTAGCAAATAGCTGAAGCGCTTTAGCAGAACTTTTAGATAGACGAAGGTATATACTATTTTAGAATAAACTCACCCTTTAAGCGGTTTTATCCACGTTTCATAGTTTTCCCGGAGATTTCCTATTTGATACCTGTTTTCCTGCTTAAAGTAAATACTTAATATGAAATCCAGTTTTTTTATGACATGAAAAACATTTACTGTAAGACTGATTTTGATGAAAACCCATTTAGATGCAAATAAAAAAGCAGGGTGGAAATATCCTAGCTCTTGAATAAATTAAAGTTAACATAAATAATTAACTTACACAACTCAGTTACTATTTATGTAAAAACTACTACGTTTTAGGACTGCTTTCATATTCTCAAGGTTTCTACAACCTTGATTTCATTCAAGGTCCTTTTCTCAGCAGCGCTCGGTTAATTTATTTATTTTGTATTTTCAGTCGTGTTCAAGAAAGGACTTAATAAGCGAAGCAGGTGACAGCAATAGTCTGTTCGTCACTTAAATGTTTTAATCATTTTTGTCATAATTATGAAGACGAAACCTTACGTTTTCTTTGTCGGATTACATTGCAAAAGTTTTTGAATTGCCTGCTTGTTGATCAAAATTTCTTTGCATATTTATTAAAATTCGTGAATTCCATAACCTTTACTTACGATATTATTTTTGACAGAGTATATGTAGGTGCTTGTTCGTTTGTTTAGTAATAGAAAATGTTCACATTTTGAATGAATTTGTTTAGTGATTTAAGGAAATGTGTACTTGTTAAAATGTGCTTGTTCAATAAATTGTTTCTACTTATTTTTTTTTTCCTCTTTAGTAAAATTACTAACAAATTTAGACCGCGTTATATTTTGCCAAAAAGAGGGTCCATTTTTATATCCTTAATTACATGGCCCATTGCATTATTAAAGAGCATTTTGCTCTCTTCTATACCCTAATCTGCTAGTTATAATCCTTCAAAGGCATCATAATCCAAAACAGCGCACACTTTCGGTGTTATATCTCGATAATCTTCACAGAAAAGCTGACAGATATTAATTTTACACCACAATATCCCTTATTAACATGTACTTTTTCTTTCACAATTACATACAATATCAACGACCCTAAACGTAGGCTACTAAGGTTCAATTCGCAATATCGTTTATTTACATGTATTTTTTTCTTTATAAATTACATACAGAATCAGCGACTCTATGATAACGCAATAAGGTTTAATTTCACTTGTAGAGTATGGATGAGTAGGGTGGCTCGCTTTGATGTCGAAGTGTAGGGCGCTAAGACTTTAACTAAGTTCTTGATGCGATTTTGTCAAATACTAATAAAGGTAAGATTAATTAAAAACCAATAAGTTTGTACGTACTGACTAGCTTTCATTAATTTTAAGCAAGTTCTAAATTCAAAAATTTCTAATAATTTAAGAATTTAGAATTTAAAACTTTTTGGTGTGATACTTCTATTCATAATAATTTTTACTTAAAATAGAGGAAATAACATAAAAAGGCAGCAAAAATATATAATTTTGGAGTGTTTCATATAGAATGTGAAACAAACATTGAGCTTTTTTGATACTATTTAAAGTTTGTAGACAAAATATTTGCTCAGCAATTACATTACTCAACACCGACTGTAATAAACACAGGAAATGCTTATAAATAAACGATTAACGACCAAATAATATACCTATTTTCTTTTCAAACAAGCAAGCCACGCGTGAGTAAAACTATAATTTGATATCCAAAAACCAACCGCTGCCACGTGTCTGAAGATTGTGAACGAATGAATGAATGATGAACGAGTGAATGAGTTTGATGGATAGAACCACGCCCTGTAGATAACGTTAATGATGGTTACCCTTTTTTGATAATTTTCTCATGAACTGTATAATTGCGATCGGGAAGTATAATTTTAGAAATTATTTAAAAATATCGTTCGATAGGGTTTTTTTTGCGGTATAATCACAAAATAATAAACTTTCTTTCTCTCATTCTAACAAACTTAAGTAATTGGAACCCCAAAATAAAATAAAAAATAACTAGTTTGTTTATTTAAAGAGCAAATACAGAGATAATTGGCTACTTTGCGTTTCCATAAAGGATTTTAAGAACTTTCAAAATCTTGCCAATTTCGTTTTTACACCTGATGTTACTGTTATTATATATTTTGTAAAAACAATGTTTTTGGTTTAAATTACTAAGAAATATATAATAACTAAATAACTAAAGTTGAGACTAACACACTTTGCTTCATACTTCAAAAGTAGACATGTACCAGGCGACCATAATCACCTAGAATTCATTTATCACTCACAGACACTTTTTATCCCTTTCCATTCTCTGCTTTTTGTATGGAAGATTAAATTTCGCACGTCCAAATCGACATCCAGACCATTAATACTACTCTACCAGTGTAAGAAGATCTGCGATGAGATAGAAAGTGTATGGTTTAATAGGTCTTTTTATATTGGATGGGTGTCTCCTATGCTTGTCATTTGCTTTTTTTATTGTTTTTTTAACACGTCTGGTTGCTGTTACACTGATTATGGTTTTTTGGTTAGGAGATGTTATGGAAGGGTTCATTTTAATGATTACACAATGATACACCTGAAGCTTTTTATAAAAATTTCAAAATATATGCCAATTTATTCATAAATTACTGGTCATGGTTTAAGTACATCCAAACATTTTTTTTTTATTTTACGAATTAAAAAATCTGATCTTTAGATTGGTATCAATAACTTATAAATATTTATATGATTTAAGGCTGGTTTTTCAATAGTCAGATATTGTCTCTTCATACATTATGTAAATTTTTATATTTGACGTGCAAGAAAACATGTCGATTTTTCGTCAGTTAGAATTTATCTGACTGTTGAAAAATCAGCCCTTATAATAATGGTTTTAACAAAACTGTTAAGTTTTTGTCCATTTCATAAGAGATATTCACACTGTACAACATTTACTTACCATTAATAACAAACCTTTTTAAACAAGCTAAGGCCACGTGCACACAAACCGAACAAAACAAGACAAATTGCTCAAACAAAATCATCGCTAAATTACTATTGAAAACGATTTGGTGGAGCTAAATAACACTTCATTGTTTGATTTCAACCGATCATACGTTCTTAGTAATCAAACCTACAGTTTAATAGTACACCATTCAACTTTAAACTTTAACAACGAAGAGTAAGGTTGAAATTATCAAGCAAAAACTTTCAATCAGTTTCCACAGCCATCTTGCACAGAATTCGAAATTTAAACAATTGAAATAATGACTCTGTTGTCCAGTTTAACCTAACTTTATTAGCATGTCGCTTCTATGAGCTTAAAGATCAGTAAAAACTGGCTTACTTTTTCAAAATGGCGACGGATTTTTGACACGCGCTTGACACGTGTCAGGCGAAAGAAAATAAGCGTTGGTGTGGAATAACGTATAAAATACCGTTATTAGGATGAGCGATTATTTCGGTAAAAAACTATTGTTTGACAAATAGGATTTTGTAAGCAATAGGGGTAGTGTAATTGCTGTTATTTTACTACTCACTATAGTTTTATAGAGACCTGTATTTATGTTGAATATAAAAAATGTGCCTCCGTTTGTAAATATTTCGAAAAAAAAACTGCATAAAAAACTATTTTAACCATAAAACATCCTACTAATCCTACTAATATTATAAATGTGAAAGTTTGTGGGGATGTATGGATGGATGGATGGATGTTTGTTACTCTTTCACGTAAAAATTACTCGATGGATTTGGATGAAACTTTGCAGTAATATAGGTTATACATCAGAATAACATATAGGATACTTTTTACCGCGGGAAAACATCTCATTCCCACGGGAAACCGACTTCCACGCGAACGGAGTTGCGGGCGGCCACTAGTGCTAATATAAAACATGCTCTGTACATTTAATAGCAAATTAATTCAAAGCAGTATTAAATAACTAAGGATAAAGGCTAAACTTGTGGCAACTACTATGATTGTGCATTTTTCCTATTAAGCCACGTGACCAAAAATTAGTTTTTTCACCTTCATCCCGCCCCGTGTGAACCGCCTTATCTCCGGGAAGTACCACGCTGTGTGCACGCGGCTTTATTGATACCATTTTAATAGAAAATTAATAAGTGGCTTAATTATATTAAATGGTACCTGAATATTAAGAGGGTAATGTGAAAGTGTAGCTACGAATTTTCTTTGTCAGACAAAAAAATTACGAAATGTGTTTTTGCTCTTAATGAATATAAAAATGTAGATAATCAGTAATGTTTTTCCCCTGACGACTATCTGTTAAGGAAACTAGTAGTCAGTTATTTCCACAAAAGTTAAATTCTAAAAAATAATAAACATCCTGACGATAAGTATAATCTAGAGAAAAAATATTGTTAAGTTGTACAAAAATCTTAATTTTATCACATAAATATGTTTATAATGCCATTGTGTAATATGTCAATATCACAATATAAGTAGGTACTTGTGTACAGTCAGCCCCATAATAAGTAAACATGCACCCTGTACATTTAGCGGGGTATTTGCATGCATATTGGATGTCCAGTGCCCATCGCGGCCCAGAGTTAAGGGATAATTTTACAAGCCATAGAATAGGGAAAGGAAATTAGTATAGAATGTCTAGAATAGGAAAAAAATAAAAGATAAGTTTAAGTGTTGTATTAGTTTTTTTTTTCACGAAATTGGTAAATATTTTTTAAGCTACTTTGTATAAAAAAATAAAATTCATTTGGACTTAACTGTAATTAGTTACTTCAAAGCTAATTAAAATATTTTAATCGCCATGAAGTTAAGATATTGTTAATAATATTTAAAGTTGATTTTATGAGTTTTATCCTGGTATCAACACTATTACGACATAAATAATATATTAAAAAAAATAACATAATTAAGGTATTGTCTACGAAGTGCTACGGCGTAGCATTTAACACACTAAGAATTATTTTACCTCTTACACGCTTAAATAAACATTGGAAAGCCACACAAAATTTACATTAAAACCCATTGTAATAAGAATATTTTTTTCCCTATCAATCTACTTAACACTTCTGTATATCTATTCTTTGTCCCAACAGGAATATTATTAAGGTTTCTCGTTGATGGGACGGCGAGCATGTTTAAGTGATATTAGACACAAATGCACCGATGTCATGATTGATTTGGACATTTTAGACATAACGGGCGTTTTAGACATTATTGGCGTTTCGGAAATTATGGCCGTTTCGGACATTTCAATACGATTTTATGGTCGTGGCGTAGAGTGGTAATGCTATTGTAAATTGGACTATATTAATGGTGATTTAGGTGTAATTATGGTATTGGACCTAATTTTGGTGATGGAACACTTTGCCTAAGTGTTTTAGTGTAAGAACATTATGTTATAGTTGGTGTTACGGTAGGTAACAATCTTTGTTTAGTTTAATTACCATAACTCATAGAAGCCATTAGTTAATTTTTAACTACCAAAAAAAGTTGAGTTCTACATCGTTGGTGGAGTAAAGTATAATATTTTAAATACACCGATCTAACATATTTTTGTTTATAAAATCAGTAGGATCAAAAGTATAAAATGACCCTCACAATAAAATGTCAAACCGCACATGTGTACGCGCCTACAGAGAAACAATAGCAAATCTGTCTGCATACAATGTTGGTTTAATGAAGTAGCACGGCAGGCGTCGATGTATAACACAACCCTTTTACTAAAACGGGCGTATTCTGGTAGCCCTTTTACCATCCTACTAATATTATAAACGTGAAAGTTTTTGAGTATGTCTGGATGTTTGTTACTCTTTCACGTAAAAACTACTGGACGGATTTTGATGAAACTTTACAGTTATATTGGTTATACATCAGAATAACACATAGGGCACTTTTTACCGCGGGAAACTTCTCATTCCCATGGGAAACCGACTCCGACGCGAACGGAGTTGCGGGCGGTCACTAGTTAACTCATATATTCTTTACCAGAGTACCAAACACACATATAAAAAAATACTATTAATTAAAAAAAATTGTGTGTTGCAATCTAGAAAATGTACGCAATATTCTAGGATTGACCACTGCTGTCACTTTTAGCAGCAGCAGTGGTCAATCCTAGAACGGGTGACCGCTACGGAGGGTTTTCTTTTCCTTAAGTATCTTTGTAAATGAAAAACGCTTCCCTAGAGCTTGGTTGGCTACTCAACTATATAAAGTAACTTCCCTGCCGATTTTTGTCACAAATATTTGCGTGTTATATGCGTGGTCGTAACTTTAACCTCTGGAATACCACCCCGTTTTGACTAAGCCACAATGCGAATCAAAAAAGCAATATGTAACAAATTTGTTTTTCAATTTCGTACCAATTTTGCATACGTACCCCATAACAGGGCGAATAAAACCTGGTATTGCATGGTTTATGATCCGCAAAACATTTTTTTTGTATTTGCATGACTATTTATTATTGCGGGGTAAGGTGGCAATGAAAGAGTTCTATTGTGTTTTTTATTACAGTAGGTGTAATATTTTAATAATACAAGGTGTTTTGAGTCAGTCTCGATTCAAAAGCTACGTGACATTAAAAATGTTTTAACTTACTAAGAAGTTGTACTGCAAATCAAAGCCAGTCAAAATATTTTGTAACAGTAGCGGTTGAAGAAAGTTTCCCTAAATTAATTAATTTAAATAATATTATTCTAAAAATTCAAACAAATTATTTCTCTAAAATTTAAACGACTTACAATGAGTTTTTAAGGCATATTTTTCGCTTTAGCGTCACTTGACTTAAAAACAACCCCATATAAATATATATGCATGTAAGTATACCAATTAGCCTTATAGCCTTATATAACATACTACATATCTTCATCTAATTGCACGTTTCCGCCGTAGGTTCAGGCTTCAGCTACAGAATCTGTAATTATATCGGATCTGTCACCAATCAATGCCTAATTATGTGCCACCATGTGGCGCCTTATTCAAAGTGTATACGTGACTAATTCAGTAAGTAGCTACTCTATATCATGTGATATTATAAGTAGTAGGTAATACATACTATACAATGATTTTTTTGTAGTAGCTTATATGTTATGACAAGAACCTTTTTTGATTAATACTAACTACATAGAAGATTGAACAACTTGACAGCTTTACACAAAAATGTATCACAATTCATTTTTTTATTACTCTTGTTCTTATATCGTCAAATTGTTGGACTTGTACGATTTCTTATGTATTTTGAATTACACTAGTTTATAAACGCAATTAAGGCTGATATAAGTTTGAAATTTTTCGTAGTTTAAAAATGTATAAAATAATTAAACTAACACTGACTTGATTATTTATTCACCATTTATCACATGATATTCCCACATAATCTATAAATGCCTTAACCACAGGGGTTCCAATATAGTTCCAATATTGAAATGAGTGATGACTGATCGTCACTTGTTTGCATGCAAATCACAAATAACCAATAGTTGACGGGTGACAGAAATTTGAATTTCAAATAAAGAATTCTGTTTATTTTTTATTTCGATACGAGGCCTAATAGTGCGTGCACTATTGTACCTTCGTATGCAAAATTTCTGATTTGCCAGTGTGTTCCAGATGAAAAAATTGACAATCATTTTGGCCTAGTGGTGCCAAGATATCGATTAATTTTATTGATTTTTTTTTGCTTTTTGAATATTTCCATTCTTCATTCCGTTTTCTTATTTTATATGATGGGTTAATTTAATAATGCAATTTTTTTTGCTGTTTGGTTTTAGTATCTACCGACTAATTAATATATTTTGCATTTTTACAGTAGTTTAAACTTTAAGACATATGAAAAAAAAACTTAATTTTAATCCGATGAGTGAGTTTACAGTTAGCAGTGTTTTTTAAAATAATTATTCATTACTCTTGCTAATCTATTTAATTATTTATTAAAGTAATTTATGAGGAATATAAAGAAAAGTAAACTTTAATGATATTTTCCGTAAAATCCCTTAATCATATCTCATTTTCTCATTACCTTATAAATGTACCTATCGATGTTATAACAGCGCAACACTACTTACCAATTTTGGCGGCAAATCGCATTGCGATGGCTGCCAATCACGTTGTCACATCCTTTGTTTTGTGAGAATGAGGTAAATAATTCCAGCGGATTGAATATTTAAATGTGATTGCTAAGGATTGATTGATTGATCTTTCTGGGAATTTGAAAAAACTAATTTGGAAACTGGCAAAAAGTTTTTCGATTCGGAGTATTGATTAAATCCTTCTAATAGAATATATAAATGCGACAGTGAGTTTGTCTGTCTGTATGTTCCACTTTACTTAAACACAACTAAATCGATATCAGATAATTAGAAATAGAGATAATTTGACACCCTGAAAAGAATAAAGTATTCATTTTACTGTTAAAATAAGTCGCATTCGCTTGTGAAAAATCTCTTTTATATACTCTACATCGGATTAGAGTCCACGCAGACAAAGTCGCGGGCTACAACTAGTATTTTATAAAGGGTGTACTGTTGCACAAACAGTAAGTTTTATTGAATATGTGGGAGGATCTCGTTGAAGTCTGGTTCTAACACTAAAAAAATAAATATGCTCAGCTTTAAAGAACAGATTAATTGCAGGCACCGAGCAAACTATATCTAGAGTATCATAGAACAACCTGTAATGTATCATAGAGCCTGCAGAAATATAGATGTATGTTTTTCAAATCGGAATACAGTCTTAACATAAGTCAGATAGTTAATATACGCTTAACAGAAATTTGCGTTATAAACCACATGCCTGAAGGGTATACTACCAGTGGTCACCAACTATGGTTGTCAATTTATTCAAAATGCTTTGCATCTTTGATACAACCCTAATTTTATTAAATCTTATATCCTACTAATATTATAAACATGAAAGTTTATGAGTAGGTATGGATGGATGTATGGATGTTTGTTACTCTTTCACGGAAAAACTCCTGGACGGATTTTGTTGAAACTTTACAGTAATATATCAGAATAACATTATAAGGTACTTTTTACTGCGGGAAAACTTCTTATTCCCACGGGAAACCGACTTCAACGCAGCGGAGTCGCGGGTGGCCACTAGTATTTTCACAATTTCCTTTACACACACCATAAACCAAACTTAAACTGTTATCTCCTAACCAAACAGTAGCTTTAAAACTACTTGACTTAACTTAAGTGAAATAGATCAAGTCTAACTGACCATATTAAGTTAACTGCAAAGTTAATAATGTTATCCTAAGTTAGAGACGTTAAACTTAGATGGATGGTGCTTAGAGACCATATAAGTTCGCTAAGTTAAAGTTAGCATGAGCAAACGATAGCTTGAAGCGTAAAAAGTTTTGATCGAAAGATTTTAAATTTAATAGAACCGGTATAAACTGGTACTGTCTGGATTCGGCTCGGAAGACTCGCTGTAAACGACTTACAAAAAAGAGGATGTTTCTAGTTTAGGCGGATGTTTTATTGAAGGGCAAGTCTGATGGTTTCTTCGTTGTCACTACATAGTATAAAAAAGTCGCTTCTCTGTCCCTATGTATGCTTAAATCTTTAAAACTTCGAAACGGATTTTGATGCGGTTTCTTTTAATAAATAGAGTGATTTAGTAGTACAGGGAAAGGATTTTTGCTCCGAATTTAACGCGTGCGGAGCCGCGCGGGTAAAAGCCAGTCATTGAATAATACCCTTCTTAGATATTGTTCTAACCATATTGAAACTAAAACTGAATAGCTAAAATTCAAAAATTGGCAACCCTAGTTAAGTAGTATACTAGTAGTATACTTTAATGTAGGTCTTAATTGCATTTTTGACATTTAGTCATATGTATTTGATTATTTAATTCTACAAAGTATTTATAAGACAGAGTAGTCAGCTTAAATGGATTTTAACAATGATTTTGTATTTACAGATGATTTACGTAGTACATACGTACGAGTATGTATCAACAGTATTTTTTTATATATTTGCCTTATGATGTAAATAAATGTGTGGTCTCAACAACCTGAAAATTTGACTATCTAAGAAAATAACATTCAAATTTGTACTAGTGTTGAGAAAGCATTAAATGAATAAAAACATTGGAGCAAAATTAAATGGTATTCAATTTAAAAAAATATATGAAAAAAATACTGTACATGTAGTAGGTACATGTATTCACGGATCAGCCGGGCTATTATATAATCGGGTGTTATGTATTGAGATAATTCTGGATAACGTTAAATTAAATGAAAAATATAGGTTTTTTGGGATTAATAGGTCGATAGTCAATGTCGCCATTTATTTAGCCCAAAACCTTGATGATCTTCATTAATTTAAAATTCTTCCAGAATTGATTAAACTATGACATCTGACTCCGATTGGCTTCCATAATTGGCGCCCCGGAAATTAATCTTCTAGATAATTAGTTCTCATAAATGCCTACCGAATTTTTCATTATATTTTCTCGAAGAAATATTTGTGGCCAATAAAAAAGACATGTTCGTTTCAAAAACTTGTATTTCAAAGAAAAGGATAAATGATACAAATTACAATAATTGGCAGTATAAAATATTAAACAAAACTTTACACTATAATTAAAATTAAACTAAAATTAAATGCTAAATGTCAATTAAAAATATACAGGCCTGTTTGATAAACTATTTTTATACAGGGTGAGAAATAATTTTAATTACTTTTTATATAAGTCTCTTTAGGCTTAAGTAAATGAAAATACAAAAAAGCGAACAGTTTTTTAAGATCTTTTTAATTATAATCTAACTATTGAGATCAACAATAAAACTGAATTATTCAATTTGAGACATTTATAAAATGATTATTGCTTATGAATATACATTTAAGAAATAATATTTTTTTACATATTCTATAATTCTTATCCTATATTAAATTTGCTGAAAGCTTGTAGATTATTATATGTTTTTCATTGAGACTAAATTTATTTGATTATTAAAATTAATAATGTATTCAAATTTAAGTGGAAATCAAATAAATTTAGTCTGTTATGAATTTTGAAGTACATTTTGTAGAAAAATTTAGAATTTTCGTTACATTTTTTTCATGAAAGTGCAATAAGCGAGAATACCAATTTTTATATACAAAACCCTATTCGTGCTTGTTATTTATCAAATTTCATTATAACTGAAAAATATGTTTGCCTCCAAAAATATTTAAATTATGTTCTATTACATTTTTTAGTGAAACAAACATATTCTTCATAACATTTAAGCACAAAAGAGTTTTTCAGAGATCATTAGGAAAACTTTCTAATGTATTTCGTCTTAAATTATATCACATTTGAACACATTTTATTAAATTTATGTTTATTTTATGGCTACAATAAATGATAAAAAAACATAAAACAAATAATTGATTTGCTCCCAATATTGTTCCCTTTATGATTATTTAACAAAATCAAGTAAATTTAATAAAATTCAAAATTAAATGCGTATCTACTTGTCTGTTTGGTTACAAACATTAAATAAATAAGAAAGATAATTGATTATTTTATAATACGATTATTTATAACGTTTACACTAAAATATAGCAACATATCAAAGCTTATATTTACAACTTTAACCGGGTGAAGTACAAAAAATCTCATTTGATATAAAATCTCATTTTTAAATTACTTGGCACACCCCTAGTATTCACTATCCATAAATACCTACTAAATATTTCTTTTTATTTTAAAAAATAAAATGAGATCAATCAATGATAATTTTAGGCTGCTGTCTTTGGAACAAATTATGAACAACATAATAATTATTTTGTTCTATTTTTTAAATAAAATAATAATGATTTGATTTTATTAATTTTGTTAAAATATAAAAATGGAAATTTTTGTATTTATAAATTTATTTCTTCATTTTGATTACATTTTCTAATTGAATTGGGTTCTTTTATTTACATTTTGTTCTTTACATTTTTGTTTTTTTATAACTTTTAAGGTTAAAATATTATTAAGACATTGAAAGCGGAATGTTAAATCATATTTTATTTTATACTGATTTTCTATATTCCATATAGCTGTACATGATATTACAAATATTTTATTTATTCACTTCAATACAAAAAAAAAGCAAAGTTTAAATTATGGAATGGTTTATTTATTTTTTTATAAAATTGTTATTTTTATATTGAAAACCATGTGAAACATAAATATTAAAAGCAATATTTATGGCACGGCATCTTTTTCTGCGAAACAACTTATTTATTCTTATTTTCATCAGCAAATTAATTTACTACACAAGTTCCAAAAAAACTGCAACTACAATTTGACTTAAATCTTACGTTACACAATTCAATTTACAAAACCATACCCTTTCCATTCTGTCAAATTCCTATACAATCTAAAACCATCAGAAATCCGGGCCCGTATTAATTAATCACTCTCAACTCTGAGATCGATCTTGAGCGCGATCTTGAGATGACTTTTATACCAACTTTAAAATACTCTTGAGTTCAGCGTCTCAAGTGAGTATTTCCACAGGCCCGTATTTTTAAATCGCTCTCAAGATCGATCTCAGCCTAAACACTCAAGATTTGACTTAACTAATTAATCATCATCAACTAAAGCCTTTGACTTAAGATCGCTCTCAAGTTCGATCTCAGAGTTGAGAGCGACTTCTAAAAACTTCCGACTACCCTGTATCATCACTTCCTCATCTCTTCACCGTTTCAGCAGCAGCTTCCATCCGAGCACCATGAGCACCGCGGTGCAGATGGAGCCGGGCAGCCGCTCGCTTATGAAGCTGGTGAGCGACGGCTTGTCGGGGGCGGGGGGCAGGGGGGCGTCCGTCTGGAACAATGGGGGGAAATGTTTAGGTCTAGATTTAAGGCTTCATTATCATCATCATTTTCATCATCATTATCATTATCATTATCATCATCATTATCATCATCATTATCATCATTATTATCATCATCATTATCATTATCATTACATAGTATAAATCCAAGTCGCAAATTCTGTCTGTTTGTATGTTTAGCCGCTAACTCCTCCTAAACCATTTGAGGGATTTTAATGCGGTTTTCACCATCCTTTAGTAATTATTTTTTTTATTTAAATCCGTAAGTAAAGAATAATCGGAAAAAGTTTTTTTTAAGTTAGCCAAAAATCAATGGTTTGAGGGCAAGTCGGCCAAAATTACAACATTGCGAAGCGTGGGCGGGTTGCTCGTATAATATAAGGAGGTAAAGTTTGTGTGGGGGTTCGGGGTAATCTGTGGAGCTAATGGTTCGATTCAAAAATTCTAGAGCTAGTACACAGCAAATACGTTTTTAGGGAATGACACGAAGTAAGTACTTTAATTAGTTTTTTTTTCTTTCGTTAACTTATTGAAAATTATATAAAATACCTAACTAGTTTTTCGTTCTGGGTTTTACCTGTAGGAATTTAGGTACTTTCTCACAAAGTTTCCCTTTCCAGATTAAAGTAGGAATAAAAGAGTTTCATTTAAATCCCCTCAGTAATAATTAGAAAGAGTTACTAATACACATCTTACTCACAATCTTTCGCATTTATAATACCTATTAGTAAAGTAACCTTTCTAAATAAAAACAAAAAAAAACATTTTTTTTTAAATTAACTTAATCTATAAGAAAAAGGTACAGACAATAAAATCTAAATCCAACTTAGTCCGGACTTTAGGAACTATAAACTTAGCATCTCCATAAAGTGAGTAAACACCAAGTTATAAGAATGCAAGCTGAAATGCAGCACTTGGAAACACTTTTTATAGATATTAATAAAACAATGCCCTCGTAAAGTTTAGGACAGAACACGGATAGAGAAAGGGATTTAGACTTCACGATCCGACTACGACTTTTTGTTGGTAGCGACTCGATTAAGAACGGGAAACGTGAGATAGTTTCTGCTTATTGTATTAAATAGTCGGAGTACCTACTTATTACAAATGTAACTAAGTTATTGATTGTTTTAGTAACTTATTTAAAATATTCAATTTATAGGAAAAACATATTTAAGTACTAGGATCAATAACCAAAGTTCTTTTAACTGTTAAATGCTTATCGTTTTCACATACCGACTAAATTGCTGGACTTATCAGGTATCTGTATTTTTTCTATTAAAATTTTAGTGACACTATAAAAACATATCAAATCGTTCGATCACATTAGAATATCGGATCGTAGCATCTAAAACCCTTTCGTAGTAATTCAAGTGAGTGATACACTTGGCTCTTTTATTGTGAGTATAATTTGAATGTTATTTTTATTAAGTTCAGGGGGAAACAATACATGTTATGGCAACATTAACTCACCGATACCCAGTCAATATATCAGAATGGGCTATTTAACTGCGCCTTTTGTAACGGTACCGTAAAGTTAAAAGTTAATTGCTAGGTTTATTCCTGATGTGAAGCTCAATTTTGACGTCTAAAGTCTAGTTATATATTACTTTACATGCAAAAATAAAGTTTTTTTTTAATTTAAAATAAAAAAATATTAATTTCACCTCAACAGAACGTGAGTTCGTATAAATTACAATACCCATTGAAATATATACCATCTAATACGAAATTAATACCATCAAAAGATATACCAACAATGTCACCATGTGTGCTACCCTTATTTAATCAGATTAAAAACCACAGGTACAAAATCATCCCCTATTTAAAAATAAAATGAAACAGAAAAGAATCCTCTTAAATCTTTTTGTATCAGTACACGGGAATCTTTATGTGAAATTTCATTATTCGGAATTCAGTAAATTGAATACATAAAAAGGGAAATTAAAGGTTACAAAAATTACATGCATTATTCAAAGTAGATTGCCAATAAGAAAAAGAGACGATAATCTATAAGACGTAAGACGTTTGCATACATTTCGGGGAAGTAAATAAAAAAATAAATTAGACTTCTGGGCAACAATCTCATTGTAAACTTTAACGCTTCGGTAATAAGATACAGAATTGAATGGGGATATTTAGATACAAATTGGGTTTTAGCAATTGGACTTATTTGTCAAGGTAAAGTGAATGAATTCCATTGATAACTATCTCCTTGTGTTCAAGTGCTTTGTATTTGCATTTTCAAATTGCACCTTTATTTAAAGGAAAATCTTTTTTATGGAGTCAAGACATTGTTTTCCGGAAATAGGTGATTGTAAAGCTCAGTTATGTGTCAATTAGAACAAAATTTTGTGAAAAGTAAATTATAAATTAAACGAAAATTAATTAACCCCCGTATTAATAAACACATTTAAAACCTACAATAGTGAAAATATATATTGTCCCTTTCTTAAAAAAGTGACAGAACTAAACTATTATTTAGATAATATAAGTTTGAAGTGCGTTTTGGAAAAAGTTGGTTAAAATTAACTATTGCTTTTAAAATGTATGACTAGAGACACAAATAAATATCACAAAGGTGAAGAACCTTTCAATTTATCGAATGCAAAAAGTAATTTGGTGTTCCCAACCCCAACTATAATACCAGATTTGTTTACTTAACAAATATAGTTATTTACAAAAGGTAACGACAAAAGTGGTCCATGTTATTTTTGGCTCATTCCAGCAAATATTGGAAAACTTTTATATCTCTCTTTGATGTCGTTTGATATAAATATAGTAGTTTTGTGATGTGTTTACTTTCATTTGAGAAAAGTATTTTGTTCTCTTAATAAAAGTAACCCTTTTTGGTTTTATGTGTGTACATGATCGAAAATAATTCTTATATATTTAATTATAATTGATAATATGAATCTTATTAATTATATAGCTTTATTTGATGCAAACTAAAACAAAGCTTTGTGCTTTTTGCAAGGTTTAAAGAGACTTTATTATTAGAAGTTTAATTATATTACAAAATCAAAATAATACTACAGCAAAACACGTACCTACATATCTACTTGGCGGGAAATAAGTAGATAATTATATCATACTCAGTCATAGATACACATTTTTATAACAAAACTAGTGGCCGCCCGCGACTCCGTTCGCGTGGAATTCAGTTTCCCGTGGGAATGAGAAGTTTTCCCGCGGTAAAAAATATCCTATGTGTTATTCTGATATATAAGCTATATTACTGTAAAGTTTCATTGAAATCCGTCCAGCAGTTTTACGTGAAAGAGTAACAAACATCCATACATACATACATACTTACAAACGTTCACGTTTATAATATAAGTAGTATTTAACCACATCTACTAACATTTTATCATATAGGCACAAAAATTCATAAAACATATAGTTAGGTTTAGTCCTTGCTAAGCATTTCTTACAACCACTCTCCCAAAACCGCAACAACGAAAAATCATAATCCCAAAGCATCAATATTCCAGAGACATTTACGACAACATAAATAAATTAAACTGATCACTAAAATATAAATAAAAAAAAACACGGTATAAGCACGCGTGCCACGCCAGTATACAAAAATCTGGCCAGCAATAAAAAAGTATAAGTTATCGTTCTTTTTTACAAACCTTATTTATGAGTCGTGAGATGGTTTGCTAAACTTTTTTTTTATGTTCCATATTCGAATGTGTGTCATTGATAGATTTATCGTAGATGACGATTCTGAAATATGATTAATGCCAGCTGTCGAAAAACTATGTTAAACCTATTTACTTGCAGTGAAAAAAAGCTATGTAGTTATACCTTTCAATTAGGTTTGATTATATAAAGTCATTATATTTTTTAGAAATCTACAACCCTCTCATATCGATCTTACATCATAGCTTGTAGTTCAAACGATCCTAAAGAATCATCATTTATATTATAGTTCAAAATAGCCTAACGTGGAAATAAATCACCCTGTATAACTTTACTGCCGCCCAACATTCCAATCGACTAACTTCCAACAATTAGTTCGAACCTAATACCCGATAATAACTGAACACCCTTTATCACCGTAATCCCAACTGATCGTAAACTTTACACCCTGTGCAACATCACGAAATGACGTATAAAACGTAATAAAATGACGTCATATCATTACCATATGCGCGTGCGCAAGGAACATAAAAATCTTAATAAAATTTTGAACTTCGAACTTGTGATAAGTGGTATTCGGCGTACGACAATATTCAAAAACGTGTTCGCTTTTCGAATTGCCGTTTACGAGTTCTTAAAAAATCTAATGAGATAATTTGAGATATTTAATGTAAAAACGAATTAAGTTTACGAGCAGTCAAGTTTTGGCGGAAGGATTAAAAATATTTATGATATGTTTATTAGTTATTTAGAACCTATAGAATTACTTCGTCTTCTTATATAATGGTTTATTTTTAGCCTTACTTGAGGTTGAAAAAGTTATAAAGAATTTAAAGTCACATTCATCGACTGAAAAAAAAGTTTTTGTTTTGCATATTATATACTCGTATTTTAATATAACTATTGCTACATTTTGTATGTCACATTACCTAGTTATAAATAAACCAAGTCGTGATCTTAATCTAGGTGACTATGAACCAACTCCTATTTACTGCGAAAAAAGAGTAACCTCTACAAACACACAATCTTTCCTTTTGAAAAAAAAAGTCTACTCCTCCGTAAAATTCTAAAATGAAAACAAAAGAAAAACGCTAAAACGCAACAAAACACATTATTCTTAGAAGCTCCTTATTCCCCGTGTTTGATTATAAGCAGTAAAACAGGAGATATCATAATTTTTACATGCATTTTATAACGGGCTTTTTAAATTTTTACAGTTAAAACAAAATGCCAACGAGATACCGTGATCCTTGGAATAATAATAAAAAAATAATATTATTTCTTCATTCATAGCCTATCTATAAAAAAGGGGATCTTAAGAGTTTAATTTTTATATCAAATCTTTTATTTCCGTCTTTATGTTGTTGCTATAAATTTATCTCAGGGGTGGTTGGAGCGATACTTATAAATATTTTTCTGTATTATGTTACCTACTAACGAAGTAACGAGTAAATTGTATACATTAAGGGCCGGTAAACTGGTATCTGTCTTTTCAGGCAGATAGCATTTATCTAACTGCTGAAAAATTCGCCCTATTAATGTATAGGATAGAAAAAAATACTAAATTATAAACTTTATAATTGATATCACGTTCTTGCAATAAACGATAATGCGTTTGTTTTTAATTTTGGCATTACGTTTGATGAAAAATTCAGAGTTGATAAAATATAACGCTAAGCAACACCCAAAAATGTATCTTATATGCAGATTTTTCTTTTTTAAATTCTATGATTATCCTACTATAATAATATATTATATTATAAACGTGAAAGTTTGTGAGTATGTATGGATGTTATTCTTTCACGTAAAAACTACTTGTCGGATTTTGATGAAACTTTATATAGGTTATACATGAGAATAACACATAGGGTACTTTTTAACGCGGGAAAACTTCTCATTCCCACGGGAAACCGACTTCCACGCGAACGGAGTTGCAGGCGGCCACTAGTAAGATATATTTATTCAAAAAGTAATCAAGTCCATATAAGGCAGCGGATAACTTTTTAGACTTTCTTACAGTTGCTGACAGCGATTAATAAATAAATTAATCTAATTGATAAAGACAATGCTGCTTCTATTTAGG
This sequence comes from Emmelina monodactyla, assembly GCA_916618145.1. Classification (NCBI taxonomy): domain Eukaryota; kingdom Metazoa; phylum Arthropoda; class Insecta; order Lepidoptera; family Pterophoridae; genus Emmelina; species Emmelina monodactyla. The sequence continues at coordinate 1,622,902 of OU745322.1, forward strand.
ACACCTATACAATAAGCACAAAACTCTTGCGCCACATCCAAACATATAGAATTACCTCCTAACATCCATTTCCGAATCTTCAATAAATCTTTACAATAAAAACAATATTAAGCTCACGATACTTTCACTTTTTTATAGCAAAAGATAGAAAATGCGAATTTGATGCGTGTTATAAACGATGGAGTCTAAACGATCGCTGCACGTGTGGTTGTCGATTAGAATAAAATGTACTTTATATGTGTTTTATTATTTTGGATAAACATTATAGCTGCAGAGTTAAACCTATAGAGTTATAGCAGGAAGGAATGTGGTACGGAAAATAAGAGATCGATTTCACTATTTCTATTGTAAAGTTTTCAACGAAAATTTAATGTACAAACAATGTAATTTAATAAGTTTATTTCAGTGACGACCTCAGTGGCGCAGCTCTCAGCTACTTCTTTAATTACTCGTTAAGTAAACGTGTATATTCTAAACAGACCTGTATTTCATTGTATATAGTTCTCCCCTAGTCCACTGAAAAGTACATAAGGACCTACCTACAAACGATTACTGCACTTATTTTAGAATCGTATTTTGTGTGATACCTCGAACATTTAGATAACAATCGAATATTTTAACAATCAAATTCTTAGAAGTATCTGTGTTCAGTGTATGATGGCTTCTTATTAATTAATACTTTACCCTATATTTTATATCGAATATTTAGGACATGAATATCAAAACAATCCGTCATACCTTGCCGTAAATTTTAATTTCACTTCCCAAAAACTCGCGTCGCTCTGTCATTTTATTTATCAGATGGAAAATACGAATAAGTAATAAAAACACAAATCCAGGGGGAAATCCCAATGAAGTCTTTTTATCTTTATTCCTTTTGAGAAATCCGCATTATGATATCACACCCTGTGTTAGAAAATCTTGTGACAAATTCGTAGCGTCAATTTATTTAGTATTTTTTCCGACTACAAGAATTCGTGTTGTACGTACCTATGTATCTAAGTGAATTTGAGCACTACTTTTACTTAAAGAAGTTTGTGTAAAATAAAGAATATTTATTTCGTTCACTTAACAAAAAAATAAACAAGTAAAATATAGCTTATAATATTATACCTGTTTTAATAAAACACTATAAGATCTTTAAATTAAAAAACATTTTTATAAAATAAAAAAATGTTAACCCCTCAATCGCCGCGCTCACTCACTCGCTCACTCTTCACTCGAAATAAAAACCAACTTCATTCCTTTCATCCGATTTCATTACGATACCGCCCGAGAACTGAGTGAAAGATGATTTATATTTCAAGTTCTTATTTCCCTTTCGTGTTTCTATTTGTCTCCAATGATACCTTATTAGAATATTGGATTGAATATCTTCGTTTCGCATCTTCTCAGAGCAATAACTTCCGCATATTTATCTTTCTTTACATTTATCTTTTCTTTTGAATGAGATCTTTTGAAGTTGCTGAGTTTATTGTACTTTTTGAAAGGGATATGTTTTAGTAATGTGAAATTGGATTAGGAAGATGAATTTGTGCTGTTTGATTAAGTTTGATCATGTTTGATTGTAATTGATCTGATATAAATTTTGAGTAACCTTATTTTTATAGTAAAACGCAAATAATAAGTGCTATATTTACTATTTAATATATGCTTTATTGTGTGTTACATTAAATTTTGAATAAAAAAAAATACCTTCTCCAAATATTAAAGTAAAAGAATTAATGACTTTGATTTTTAAAGATTGATTGTTTGAGTTTAACTCCTTATTTTTTTATTACACCAACGCAAAAAGTACACAAAAAATCAGTTCAACGAAATGTAATGTTTTAAAAAGAACATTCCTATCCAACCACAAAAACATTAAAGACATCCACGAAGCGTTGCTTGCGGCCAGTCGCTGCAACTCGACTCCTGCGCAGTCACTCAACACCCCTTTCTATTTCGTCACTTCCCATGACACGTGAGCAGGTGGCAGCTAACGGGTTAATGATGCTCGTTGATGATTTATTGATTTTGGTCACGGGTTATATGTTAATAATATCTGGCTTTTGGGGTTATTGTGGGATTAATTGATAAAGAATAGCATTGTTGTAAATTAGTTTCACGAATGGTTCAATGGTTTTGTTAATTGGAGTGGAGAAAACGGCAATGTCTTTTTAAAAAATATTTAAACATACTTACTTTACGTTTATGATTTATACAAAAAAAATGGTATCTCACTATCAAAATGATTCCTTCAAAAGCCTGAAAACATTTTGTCAATTCACTTACTTGAAGTGAGCTAGCCTTACGTGTAAAATCCCTCTCGCTTTATTACGTGTTAAACACATAACTATAACGCAACTTTTGAATTGAACTAAACCTTTCAAGTACTTAACTTTATTCAAATGCCTACCTACCTATATTTAGTCATCTATCCTCAAACCCATTTAATTACCAAAACCCAATAGAATCCGCCACGTTTCACTTCTCGAGTGATTTTTCAGACGCCCTTCACTCCTGAAAGATCAGTGACACAGCGCCGTGCTATTTCATAAATAAAAAAAAGAGATTAACGTTAAAAAGGATAAAAAAACCACCTCCCACTCCGAGTTAATGATACGGCACGCTGAGTGGCGAAAAACAAAGGAATAGCCGTCTGTTACACCGACGTGTAACGTGGGACAAACGTTATAATGTTATAGCTTAGCTAGTAAATTGAATTAGCTTTTTAAAAATAATGATTTTGTTAAGGAACTAATGTGAAGATATGATTAACTGAGCTGGTTTTTATGTTTTAATTAAATAAAGTCTAAGTTGTGAAAAAGACTTTAAAGTAGACATAATTAAAGAGAAAAACTATGCTATGATGCTTTGTGTTGTGTTTACATTATTTACATCCAAATAAAATGACTGATAACTTAACATTGCCTTAAAATACCACACCATCATTTCCTTCATTCCCTTCCTCATCTACCGAATTTCTAGCACCACAATATTCGTAGACCTTTATTATTCGCTCCGGTGTGACAGGCGTCCTCTAAAACACCAAGATCCAGCGCTTGAGACGGCAGAGATGTCTCGATTCGTTCTATTCTATTTTCAATCCGTTTCCCCTACTACGGGAACGTCTGGCTCACCTACAGAGCCTTGAGAATAAGAGGCAGGATGCCGAGGAGAAAATGTTAATGCGGAGGTTTTAGGATATATTTTCAATTAGAATTAGATTTAAGTACGTCTTTAATAAATAAGCGGGTTTAAATCAATTGACACTCGTCCGTATTTTAGCTTTAAGTTATTTTTCTTTTTTTTTTACAAAACAAGTTCAGAAGTTCCAAGGTTATTTATTGGATCATTCCTGGATAACAAACCACATCAATTTCACTCCTTTTATAAAAAAATAATATCATAAAAAATATTTTTATGTTATTTTAATTTTACTACTACTTACTAAAATGAGGAAAATGGAAAATTTCTGCACTAAATTTCCACTATTTAATTATCAATTATAGCCATTTTCAAGTTAAAAACCCTATCCCAATTAAGAATATAATCTCCCCAGAAAATCTCCGTTTCCATTACTTCGGTAACACTAAGTTCAAACGGCGGTGTTAGAAGCCTTTTCTAAGAAAAACACAAAACGACTTTACGATATTTCCACTCGGGGGTTGTGTAGTCTGCATTAGGTTGTAGCATGTTTAGTGAAAATACTTAAGTAAAAAGGGAAGGAAAATGCAGTTTTTGTGGAAATTGTGGTGTAGCTAAAATAATACACATACTTTTATGCTATCAAGGTAAAAAAAACATTTTTTAATTAATATTTCTTTTAGTACCTTCATACATAAACCTACATAAATTTTGCATGTTAATAATAAAAATATTTTTCGATTCTATCTAAAACTGCAAACGTTTTAGGCAAATTTTGACATGGTATTTTGTTAAGTCTTTAGTCAAGTAAGTAACGTTACTTTAAGTAACGTTATTTTATAGTTACGTAAACGTAAGTCTCTCCATTACATTTCCCACCTCAAAAACCAAAAAACCAAAACAATCCTACACGCTACCACAAAAAAACCAATAGCACGAAATAAACAAAATCACCCTCAAATAATCCGACCACGACACCTGTATTTAAACATCCCCTCCATATCGCTATACTAGAAATCAGGGGTGCTCAACCCCCAAGATAAGAGATTAAAAAGAAAATGCCATCCTATTGTTGAGTCCATCCACTTATGCGCGACAGAGCAATCATTTGAGACGTTGGAGAGGTGAAGAGGGAGTTGGTTCAGCTACGAGGGTTCCGTGGATATAGATATTCATTTATTTCTATCGAATTGCAGCGAAGTAACGAAAGATTGTGATTTTGACAGATTTGTCTGGATGTTTTTATAGTGAAATCTTAACTTATAAACTCCGTATTATAGTTGAAGAAATGTGGTGCCATTAGAGGCGTTCTTAATAGTTGCTTTAAACATGTAACTTTTTTTTTATATAAAAATCTGCAAAGTTATGACTGCTTTCTTATTTATAGTTTTATTGTTATGATCAAACTACTGTGTCTAACAAATTGGATTTTTAGGTTTTGTTAAAGCTACCATTGCTAGATAAATACTGTTTTTTATCTATTACTAGCGACCCGCCCACGCTTCGCAATGGTGTAATTTTGCCCGACTTGCCCACGAAACATTAATTTTTGGCTAACTTAAAAAAAGTTTTTCCTATTGTTCTTTATTTACAAATTTAAATGAAAAAAATACCTAAAGGATGGTGAAAACTGTATTAAAATCCCTCAACTGGTTTAGGAGGAGTTAGAAGCCAAACATACAAACAGAAAGAATTAGCGACTTGGATTTATACTATGTAATGATTATCTTCTTTACTTGATTTGCTAGCTTATTAACAATAAAAACAGTAGCCAAGCAATATTGCCACTGGTTTTTTATTCATTGAACCGCGGACCCCTAAACCGCCATGAATCTTGTCGAAAAAGAAATTAGAAAAAGCGAAACACTCTTAAGAAGGAGGTTCTTTTATGAGAAGGTGAAATGGAGATCGCGTATCTAAAATGTAAGGAATTCACAAGAGCTGCATAGAATTTTTAATGTTTTTTACATATTTTACATTATTAAAATGTATTTTTCCTCGAAAATTCAGGGTTTGTTGTTTACCTTAGTATTTATTTAACTTTTTACTTTTGTCTAAGTTAAAACTGTAATGTATGGCATTACTTAAATACATAAAACAGTGATTTAAAGGGGTAGACATTTTCTCGTAGAAAAATAACGAATCCAAAGTTGGTACCCATGAATCATTCTAAGTTATGTCATCATTCTTTTAAAATACTAATTCAAGACGTAAAATCAGAGAAACCCATCAAATTAATCTCATAAATAGAATATAATAATTTCCTTCTAAACCTTACCCCAAAAGGTTCGCGCAATTTACTTATGAATATTGATAGCAGCGAGGCAACGACGAAGATAAAGAGAAAAATCGACAAACACGACTCACAACAAGACTTGAGGCGCGTTTCCAATGTATCACGATAAAACTGGGCTTTAACGTAATGTTATTAAATAAGAAAGGAAAAAGAAGAAAGTATGCTAAGAAAGAAAACGCTTTGATCTTTTACGTTCTTACTTTTACGTACTTTTATTTTCGTAATAGAAGTTTGTTTTTAGGTTGTTTTTTAGGTAAAACCAAAAAAGGAACTTACAATCGACGAACACGCTAAAACTATTATTAAAATTCTCAAACACATTTATTTCTCGCATTTCACTTTAACAACAGACCACGTCACAAAATCATAATATTTAGTCAACTCACCACAAAAACATACATTTAGTCAACTCCATCCTTTTTTCAATACAAATGGAAACGCGCCCCAGCTCCCTCAAAGATCTTCATACTCAAAAATGCGAAAATACATTTTGACGGATGACAAAACATAATAGACTACTCGAAAACGGGACTCGGTGTAATTTTCTGCACATTTAATATTTGTAAGTAAGTCTATGTAGAGAAGGATTTGTTTGTGATCCTTTTCACGGTGCTGTCATTCGGTATTTGAAAAGAATGTATTTAGTGCGGTGTTTTGGGTTTTGCGAAATTGGGATTTGAAATAAGGTAAGAAAAGGATGGTGATGAGGAAATCAGAAAAATATTATATAAAATATTATATAAAGAAGATTGCTGTACACTGAATTGAATTTAGAACGGAAATGTAAGTAAATAGTAAGCAGGAAAATAGTACCTATACGAGACAATTTTCTAAAATTATAAGTACAAGTAATTTAAGATAAAGACATCGCTGGTGTTGTCCAAGAGGGTTTAAACATCTAATGTATATAAAAATATATGATTGCAGTGTTCAGGATTATTAATTAACATTATAAAAATTTTAATACAAACTTGCACGTAAAATAATTAAGTACCTACATTTCAAAATATCAAATAATATCCAAGAGTAAACTTTTGCAGGGAAACAACTTCAAACTAACTATCACTTAATTATTAATATTAAATAGATTTCCTTAGATTGTGATGATTTTTTAGGTACCTGCAACAAGCTATCCAATATTTTAAGTTTAATCCCATTACTCAAAATTCCGCACAATATGACCATAAACCCGACCTTTCCGTAACATTAATCTAAAAGCATATTCATTTAGTCCATATCGTAATAAAACAGACAGTCATTGTTAGTTCAAAATGACTAATAAAATCCATGCAACTTTGTCGTGGGCTCTCGTTACGCTTTCTACAATATGATTCATGTGAATGAAGATAGCGAGGACCGAGCTGTGAAATGATATGGGTTGTCGAACGAGAATCGGAATACAACAGCTTTTTTGAGTGCGTTATGTAACAGCGCATAGCAGTATCGTTTAAGGGCTTTAAACTTGGATAAAAATAGTAACCGACTTAAATGTAAAACATTATAATAAAGTAATAGATTCAAATAAGTAAAATAATATCAAACACTAGATGAAAAAAAAATCGTCGTCTAGAAACTGACTCTGAGTTTCCCGCACTAAGTTTTCAGTTGAAGTCTCTACATATAATTTCTTTCAAATAACAGTCTCTTCCAAGTTGCAGTCAAAAAATTCTAAGTGTTGTTTTTGGTAACTTTAAGTAACTAGGTAAGTATCTGTTGTTTATGTTTAACCCGAGATGAAAACTATTATCGTTCCTCACCGTTTAGTTAATTAGACAGGGTTGCATCGTTTTACTGCGCGTACGCATGTGGACTCCCGCTGCGATGCAGATTTAGCTTTATTTGATAGAAAGGTGTTTATACAAGGAATCTTGTTTCAGATACTGTTTTGATACCGGAATGGATTTTCTGACATTATTACTGACAAAATATTGTAAAATTAGTAGAGATTGTCGATTTAAAAACTTATTTTTTTTTTATTTGTGGGTTACTTACAAACTCTTATATATTATTATTATACATAATACAAACTTGTTCTCGTCTTCTTAAGATATTATTGATAGAAATTCATTTCAGCATAGATATATTGTGTTAAAAAATAGGTGAATTTTTTTTACAACTTTTTTACTTTACATTTCTCCCTAGTCAAAACTCTGAACAATAAAAGTGGTCATCACCCAAATCCACACTAAACTGAATCCCCACCACTTAAACCAAATCTGAGGCTATACACGTAAAAACCACCCTAATGTTTTGTGGGGCAATTAATTTTGTACTAAATACTAAAATTTATTTTACGCTGAGATACTTAAATAAAGCGGAAAGGCAAAAGTTGATGGATAAAGCTAGAAACCAATGGACTTATGAATAAATATTGGTCAGGTTTTCAATTTATAAGAAGGTTCTTTATTTTGGTTACAAATATTTGACACGTGTATGTCCTATAATAGGAAACAAACATAAATTAATACAAATTGCGAAGTAAACTAACAAATCTTAATCTATAATCATAATTTTACAAACTATCCTAACAATTGAAGTGAAACTTTGTAAAAATAACAAATGACACATGTCAATTAGATAGGATATGACCTATTTATGTCATTCGTGGAACTTAACAAATGATTCCAGTTTTAAAATATAAACATTATCATTTTAACGTGTTACAATGATTGTACGTTACGAAAGAACACAGCTTTTATCTCCTGAAATAAGTGTATAAATGGGTTTTTGTTTTCATAAATAGATATGAAGTTGTGAAACAGTTTTTTTAGGTTGTTGTGATTTGTAAATGTCACATGTGTCAAATTATTAACGTTTTGCTAGCAAGGTTTTCCTTCAAGAGAACTTATTCGTAAATTTAATTAGGTACGTGTATTGTAAAAAAGTAGGTAGTAAAAACAGTATGAAATAATTTTAAAATAAAATTTCTAATATAATTAAATTATTAACAATAGATTTAAGGACAGATCTATTCTTTTGTAAGCTTTCATGGTGGTCCTACAACACAATCAAATTTTTAGTTTTCTAAGCGTTTTTAACCTTAACAAATATCATTGATAGTCAATACTTTACAAGTTATATCATCCTTGATTATCATCTCAAAAACAAAACAAACAGTTCCTAATACTTCGAATTGCTACCAGTAGGTAATGTCAGATTTACTAAATATAGCAAAAATGGCTCTTTGCCAAGAAATTCATTCGCTAACCGAGTGTAAATGTTTCCCACAAGTAAAGGCTATTTTTAACTAAATATTGTAAACAAGGTGATAAATGATACATTTCGTTATTAGCATGGCGTAACCACTTCGAGTTGCCTTTTTGTTTTAAGTCGGCTATTTAAGTATTCGGTGTGGGTTTCATGTTTTGTACCGTTTTAATAGACATCGATGTCTACCTGCATACGTTGCCTATCATTTGTTTAAAGACAGAATATGTTTTTTTTGTGTTCATGAATATACATTTGTTGAAAGAATGCCATGGATTTATTTTAGAATGATACTTAAACGAAAATTTTAAGGGTTTTATAACTATAGTGTTCATTTTGGATCAAATTGTGATTAACTATTTATGTCGCCGTGATTAATTTACAGCTTTTATTGTGAATTATTTTACTGTAACTTATAAAATGTAAAATGCAATTGTTTTTTTTTTGTCAAATCCTGTATGTAGCTAAACAAAAGAAGTCGTTAAAATGATAACACACAAATGTAGGGTGGCTTTGATCACATTAGTAGAATCTCTTTTTATTTTAAAAAGCGTAAAAAAAGAAATAAACTTATTCGCCTTTTTTAATGTTCACTCACGTTAAAGGTAATAAAAAATAAGCCCCTTCCACACACGCTTATCTCAAAATGCAACATACTCGTACAAGATTTTATTTGAACGTAAAAAGGTACCTATTGCAAAGATTTAATTTCGATTCAGTCAGCACTTTTTATTTTACGACAACATTAACAAAATAATTGCTCAATACATCCCTGTTTCGACCTGAGCGTAACGCGCCTGATGTTATTCAATAGCAATTCAACGCGCGGCAGCTTTGCTCTTCTTTTTTCAAAGGCGTTTCATTTTAACTCTGCAACACATTCCTTATATTTTGTTTTGATAAGCAGTTCTAAATCAAACAATAGATGACATTTATTCGAGTAATAAAGGGTTTAAACATAACATGGTTGGTTTCACTGTAATCTTTAAACCATTGTTTCAAAGTAGCAGATAAAACTGAACAATATGTTAACGTACAATATGTATGTATTAGTTCAGTGACTGTTGATGATTCATTTTGCGGTAGACAAAGGTTTTTGAAATAAACACGTGTATCTTCTTAGAAAAACACTTATTACGATGTAGTGTCATTAATATAGCCGTTTTATCTTGTTTTTAGTTGGGTTACAGCTTAATGAGTTAAATGGAAACCAATTAAAATAGGTTTTATTTGACCTTCTGTTATTTATTTACTTTTAAAAAAACCTTATTTACGTATCTTATTGTTTATATTGAGTAGATACCAATTTTAAACCTAAAGTCATCTATACTGAAATGAAAACGACTTTATAACGGGTGTAAAAAGACCACTTCCGAAGCCTTAAACCATGTATTCTGGAGCCTCAATAGTAACTAAATTCACTAATTGTATACCCAGAAAAATCAATTTAATAAAGTTATTAAGGATTGAAAAGTCATATTCGGCGCTTGAAATCATCGCTCACACATCAATTGTTGGTTCAGGTGCGATTATTTACATTGCAAATTAAATAAAACGCCTATTTAATTTGAAATCATTGAAACATCTAAAAAAAAATTTTTTTCTGCTACTCTTAAAATTTTTTTGCTCAAAACGTAACAAGTACCTCTACAGCAATGCCCAGTTTTTGTTTTTGGAAGCAGTTCTTTTACGTATAATAAAATACTAATGCATAGAAAAAAATCTACATTTAAAAAACTTGTTATAGCAATAAGCATCTCATAAATTCTCACCTATTAATTAAGAATATGGCTCTATTACGAACATCTTTAACTATAATGTAGGTATGTTGTATTGCGCAAGAGTTGCAAACTCGTTGACCTTACACAAGTACTGAGGGCTTGTCTATAAACGTTAGTCTAGCTCGAGTCTGTAAGTACCTAGGGTTAAGTACTGTAGGTTATATGTAGGTATTTTTCATACAAGTTCATACCACAGGTTCATACGTACAGAAGTTATCAGTAGATTTCAAAACAAATGAAGATCGAGTACATGTCAGGCCTTTTCCTTTTAAGTATTTGTAAGAAAACATTAAATTCATGGAGCCTTGATTTGATTTCATATACGTTTTGCTACTTTTCATTTTTATAATTTTTATAACTAAGACAAGACGAAGTTTATTTAATTTTGTAAACCTGCCTAGTTTCTATTAAACAATCGTAGAACTTGCTTGAAGTAAGCACAACAATGACCCCATGTATTAAAATAAGATTGGATTTTTTGTAGACAAAAGCAAACTGGGACACTAGTTTATATAACTACTGCCTAAGCTTCAGCTACGTAGCCTACTTTGCAGAAATCTACTCCATACAATGGTCTAACTTATTCGATTTTTTTTAATTACATCATGATTGTGCTTTGGTCTAGATTTTTCCAGTAGACTAATATCTAAGGTCTAGAGTTTTTCAGCAAAAAAAACCCTATCTCTACTCTATCTATTGCTCGACTTAGGGGATCCACGGTTTTTTTTTATAATGTAGGGAACGAGCATGCGGGTCACCTGATGGTAAGTGATCACCGCCGCCCATGACTACCCGCAACACTGTGGGTGTTGGGGGTGTGTTGCTGAGCCTTTGAGAAAATTGGGCACCGGATACCGCACTTACCGAACTGTGGTTTTCTGTGCGAGACGGTGGTATTTCACCGGTCGAGTCAGCCCAGTAATCGCTGCAGACAGAGCCTACAGCTAGACTCTACCAATTACAAAAGCTGATAGGAAATAAATAAATACACTTACCACATCAGCATCTTCAAGTACCTCCACCCCCCTCGTCCCGCCTTTGTCCCTCCAATGCTTCTCATTCGTCACCGAGAACGTGAACGTCCTCTCCCTGCGTGGACTGAGCGGAACCCCCGCCGGGGTCCTCAAACTCGCGTAGCTAAAGATCTCCACCGGTCGGTTGGTGAATGGGTCGTTCCCGTTGTCGAGTCGCGGGCTGATGAAGACGTCATCGTCCAGGTCGGAGTCGAAGGTCAGAGTGAGCGGGGGTGAGGTGGCGGAGCGGCGGGGGGGCGCCGGCGCGGGCGCGGGGCGGTCGGCGTCCGACTCGGAGTAGGGGCGATCTGGGGACAAAGATAAATAATAGAATAGAATAGGTTTTTCTTATAGGTTTTTATTAAAATACTTAAATTTAAAACATGCACAAAATAAAATTAAACGCTAGAAGTAAGGTACACAGGTATTTGGCTAAATAGGACTCTGACTCAGCTTAGTGTTGCTGTTGCTAGCAAGCAACGCTGGTATTCTGTCAGAATCAGACAAGTTAATATAATAAAAAAATACTGATTGATGGTAAAGGTCCGATCAGCTCAATTTTGAGAAGGCAAAATATTTTTTTAGGATTGGTTGATTAATATAAAATGGTTGACAAGAGTTTGGAAATATATTGATCAATATTCCCTGATCACACCTTCAGAAATTGGGAGTAAGGTTAGTTAAGTCACACAGTTACAGTTTTTGTGTTAAATCTAATTTAAATTTCGGGCATTAATGACTTATGTCTTCCACACTTTTCCACATACATTTACCTATATTTAAAAAGTGATGTACAAAGTAAACTATAACACATTTCAAAATATAGATTTGAATGACCTTGCATCTAACCTATAGGTAAAAACATTCAATTTTCGCTGTTGCATCAGTTAATCAGTAGAAATTCTTCCATTATTTGCCAAACGGAGCGTAAATCTATAACCTAAGGCTTAGGCTAATGATTGGTTATATTCGACAGGTCGTTAAGCGTATTTAACACCCAGTTTTCATAAACATGTAGGCACCGTACTGTAAATTAACGTTTAACAATTGTTTTCAGCGAACGAAGCGTTGGTATTTTTCGTTTCTACCTTAAATATTAACTGAGTTTTATTTACTGTTTCTTACAAATAAGAGATATATAAAATTGTATTAATAAACAAATAATTAAATAAAATATAATATAGTAAAACCAGAACATCTAACAAAAATGCCCTTCCTTATGCATGTATGAATATAACTTTCCATACTTTTTTATAAAAGCTTCTTAATCTTATAATTCATATTGCAAATATACTTTTAAAACTTTAGTTAAAATTTCAGGACGTAATTTTTAGATGCTGTAAGTTTATTACAAACTTCTTACTTCGTATAATAATGTAGATAAGACAAAGTTAAACAAAAGCAACTTTTAACATGAATCTTACACTATTATATTACTGTGGGTTTCGAAAAAGCAGATTAAAAGACAAATATTTTGTTACGTAACATTTATGCAAGAAAGTTCCGGTTTTCATTCCCATTAGCTCTAGGCTCTCACTTAATCCACTGTGAAGAAAAAAAAGCTTTCGCTAAGTTTAATCCCATTTCGTTGGTGTGGAAAGACAGAGTATTTTTTTATTGTTTACTTTAAATTAACTTACCTATTTCAAAAACCATTTCGCTTTCAAAACAAAAAAGGATTTCACCCACCACGAATACAATAAGCTGTTCAAAATAACAAAATCGACCACAAACAATTTATTGTCTGTCCGTATGTTCGTACCCAGTAGCAGAAACCAATCATCTTTTATAATACGGTAGCGTCAGAATATTACTAGACTTGCACCGAAGTCGATGAGTTATCGATAGTTTTGAAAAGTCGATAAAATTTTACGGCGTGTGCGGTGATCTTAGGGCAGAAACAATTGTCTTGGTCTATTGAGAAAGCTGTCATGTTTTGGTTTATTGTTTTTGTAATTGTTTCTTCCTTGTGCTAAATAAATAAATGGATTGCCAGAGGAAAATAAACAAACATAAAAAGTTTATTTAAATGTAAAATACAGAAACTGAACTAAAACCGGTACTTATTTAATTGTTGCTTTGCTAAAAAAGCTAAGCAGTTTTTCACTACTTCCAGCTTTTATGCGTTTTGTGTAAATGTCATTCGTTTATACCTTTTTATGTTTTTCTTTTAAATTGTAGACAATATATTGATTTTAAAGTTGAATGTTGATAAAATTACTTAAACCTACCACCAAACCTTCGGGAGAAAGTACCAGGCGCGCATAACCTCCACAGAGCCTCAACAATATGCACGGGGATACAAAACATTCAGGAAAAAGTACCAGGTATTATAACCTTATAATAAGTATAAACTCCACAGAGGCTACACAACAATATGCACAGGGATACAAATTAATGAAATAGTGGGCAGCTACGGAACCCGTTTCCTAACACGTGCAGTAGTGGCCCGTTACACACAGATTCGAGATACGCCACTTCTTTTAAAAATGATAGGTGTGTATGGATACGAAAGATTTGGAGGTTAATATTTGAGGCGAAGCACCATTTTTATGGCAAAGACAGCGTTAGCGTTACAGTGTGGTTAAAAATCGGTACTTATCAAATGTGAGACCAAGTGATTTTTTTTTTTCGCATGTCTTTCCTTTTTGGATACTGAACTCTTTATACTTTAAAATGGTTTCTACGACTGGCTGTCTTGCTAAAATAAATAGGCTATGACGTATTGACGAGTGTAGTGTAGTATCAAAAGAGCGCTGCCTGGTGTTTAGATAATAAATCCTTTAGATACTTTTCGCCTATAACACCCATGGCATTCAACTGGGTCGATGACTATTCGGACACAAAAAACTCGGACACCTTGGTAAATAATAATATTAACATTGAAAAACCACAATTTGGCCAAGGTGTCCGAGTTTTTTGTGTCCGAAAAGTCATCGACCCATTCAACTACCATCTGATTTAAATAAAAAGTTTGTTTCTAAATAGTGATCCATACTAATCCGACTTTACGTTTTTTTCCGTTTGCCCCGCGTAACACAGGTGTGCCCATAGTTCCTATACCTCGGAACATCGGCTGGCGGTTAAAACGATTTTCATGTACATTGTAAATTATTATACTGCCAACATCAGTTGTTGATGAGGCTGCTTCGAATTTATTGGGAGTTGCAAAAGGTTGTGTTTCAGGTGATTTGTTAATGATTTGGGTGTGATTTTGGGTTTTTATTTAACGAAGGTAATGTAAGGAAGTAATAAATTACAAAGAAGTAATGAACGTATTACAAACTTTCTTATAGTAGGTGTAAAGATAGTAAATTTAAGTCATATTTTTTATTCGCTGAAATAAAATTAAATATTTTATATTTTAGTTGCACTAATGGCTTAACGAAGAGTTTCTATGATGTTTTTAATTTAAAAAAAGTTGCATCATGATTCATGATCATAAAATAGGTTTGCTACTTTTCTTCAGGCAACACATCTCAAGCTAAAAAGGTGGTAAAAAGAAAAAAGATTGATGAAAAGAAACACAAACCCACTAATCCTACTTCCAACCAATATTATAAACGTGAACGTTTCTATGTATGGACGTATGAATGGATGTTTGTTACTCTTTCACGTAGAAACTACTGGACGGATTTGGATGAAACTTTACAGTAATATAGGTTACACATCAGAATAACACACAGGGTACTTTTTACCGCGAGTCGAATGGAGTCACGGGCGGCCACTAGCAAACTATTAACAGGTATACCTTATGTCTTTAAAATTTTATTAGGTATATCATTAAAATATTAAAACAGTCAAGAGATCAAGGAGCACATTTGTCATTTAAACTAACATTTCTTCTCCGTAAACGGTATTTTAATTCGCTAATTTACTGTAATTCCGTTTATCTAACTACCACAGCGTTTACTGGCGTTAGCAACTAACTAACCGAGTACAGGGTGTTATGGTAATAGTCGTAAGTTAAAAGGCATTTTTTAAATAAAAATAAAAAAAGTATTTAAAAATATTTGAATGTTTTGAACATAACTAAGAACACAATTAATCAGTCGTCCTGAAAATACACGTTAATACTTCACGGTTAAAAAGAGACACTCATATAAAATGTAATTTTCAGTATTGTTTATTAAAAGACATTTTTTGCCTTCAGCACTAGGGTAAATAAATAGCTTTAAAGTTTGTAAATAGCACAATATAAATAAAATATGTTCCAGTAACCTATTCAACATTTTTAATTTCCTCAAAAACAGAACACCCTGTATACAATAATGTCAGGTGTGTATACCCAGCGGAGATGTGACCAGTTCAAGTATTTATCTAATGTATATCTTTATAATAAGTAGGACTTTAACAGCAAATAAGCATTTATAAGGAGCTTATCTTAGGTTTCTGAATGTTGAAATGGTGATATAGACTACTAGACTACCTGTGTGGCCCTCAGCTAAGCACAAGTTTTAATAATTATATTGATATTAATTTAAGAGTGCGTGGTAGCCTAGTGGTAACAGGAACGGGTCAACTATACCGAAGGTTCCGGGTTCGATCCTCACTAGGGTGTATCACTAATTTGGTCTTTTTCAAATTATGTACATGTTTATCACGCACTAACGGTGAGGGAAAACATCGTGAGGAAACCAACATGGCTGATTATCCATCATGTGATCCACCAACCCGTACCGAGCCAGCGTGGTGGATTACGGCTCAAACCCTCTCCCTATCTGAGAAGGAGGCCTGTGCTCAACTATGGGACATATATAGGCTATTATTTATTTATTTTATTGATATTAATTCTAACAAAAAAAACATGGTAGGTACTCGAGTTTAGAGCTTAGATCCGCGTGGCCACTGTAAAGGCGCTCGCCAAAAATACTCCAATATTCTTCTCTAAAATATTCAAATTTAAAAGCTTTGTCAAAAATATTTGTTTTTTTTTTTGTTAAGTTGGTGTAGTTTTCTAAAATGTGTATTGAGGCACGTCTAACGAAAATATATAATACCTACTAGCGACCCGCTCACGCTTCGCAATGGTGTAATTTTGGCCGACTTGCTCACGAATCATAGAATTCTAGCTAACTTAAAAAAACTTTTTCTGATTGTTCTTTATTTAAAATTTTAAATTCATAAAAATTCCCTTAATGATGGCGAAAACCGCATTAAAATACGTAGTGTGGTTTAGAAGGAGATAGCGGACAAACATACAAACACACAGAATTAGCGACTTGTATTTATACTATGTAATGATGACAATATCAGTCACTACTTATTTTTAAATATAAGTATTTTGGTCTAAATACCATCTATTCGGTTTTCGATCAACGTTCAATGTTTGATTTACGATGTTCGTAAAACTAGCCACTTTATAGCCGCCGAGTTTTTGATGTACCACTTCTTATACAGTGTGTGCTCTTAAACAAAGTATTAAACAGTTTTATTTAGTTCAATGGTCTCGGTTACAGTGCGCTGCAAATTAAACTGGTCATAAACTAGAAAAAAAAAGTAGTCCTCATTGTTTGGACATAATAATATGGCGTTTTTGCTCGTAGTGTGCACTTTAGGTATTTTCATATCCTACTACTATTATAAATGTGAAAGTTTGTGAGAATGTGAGGATGTATGGATGTTTGTTACTCTTTCACGTAAAAACTATTGGACGGATTTGGATGAAACTTTGCAGTAATATAGGTTATACATCAGAATAACACACAGGGTACTTTTTACCGCAGGAAAACTTCTCATTCCCACGGGAAATCGACTTCCACGCGAACGGAGTCACAGGCGGCCACTAGGTTATTTTATATTTGAAATTGATCAACAGTTCTTATATATTTTTTAAATTGATAGTTTCTTTCAGTAATGGTCAAAAAATTGTAAACTCCTTAATAATTTATATGTTTTAGTATATAACTAACTATTTTATACTTATAAAATTTAGGTGATATCAAAGATGAGATAATTTAAAAAGAAATGTTTAATCTAAAACGTGGGGCACATTTTTTGTCGGGGAGTGTATCTCACGAAGCTTATTCAGTTGGTTTGGTCGATCGTTAAAAGGTGATAGTTGATTTTACGATCCGAAACTTTTGGTCGAGTTAAGGTAAATACCGTATTGCCAATTTATAGCATTTTATAGTTCTTTAAGCTTTTATTAGCTTTTATAGTTACTCTGTTGTGAATTTGCCACAAAGAAAAATATATTTTAACTTCAGGTTTTAAAAATATTGTACTTAAAATAGCCTTTTTTTTTAAATCGTTTGTAAATATCGAATAATATTTATGTAAGTCATAGTCATATTTTTATAAAAAATAAGTAATTTACAAAGTTCTAAGTCTTTAACTAAAATTTATTCGTATCCAAAGATGACAGAAAACTTTTTCCCTGCGCCTACTTTATTTTTAAGATACACCACATCAGGAATCAGGACCAGTTTCTAGTCAAAGCTCTCACACACTAAATTTAAAAACAGAATTCCCACAATCTTTATCCATCACAGTTCAAACACATGAATGACAAAACACAATTCTGCCAACAGAAAAAAAAACGTCCCACTGACCACTACCACGATTTACGTTAAACACATTCAAGTCGATGACTACGCATAATACTCGAATTCGAAATGTTCACACTGCATCACATCGCGTGATTAATCGATTCCGCGATCCTGGTTTCTCGAAAGAGGTGATATCAAGGATTTTGGAAAGTTTTGGACATGCTTTAAATAATAAAGTACTCGTGGGATGACAATAAACCTAATTCTAAAAAAGCTACTTTTTATAACAAAATATACGGCTACTGGCATTAAATGAGGAATTTTACAATACTCAAGTATTGTATTATTATTTGTAGCCATATTAAACACACGATATAAAAATAGCCATATACTACCGAATAAGAATCATTTGATTTTATGATCGATCTAACCAAATCCAGTAATAAGTACTTAGAACGTAGATTTTTATTTTACAAAAAATAAAAGTTAAATGACATGTCCACAGATTTTCTAATTCATTATATAAAATCTTCATGCGAGCACGAGATGTCAAATTCGAATTTGGAATCTTAACATTTTCTGCTGACGCAAAAGAGTGTAATGAATTTAAAAGGATTAAAAACTCGTTTGTGATTGATACTCTTCGGTTGCAAGACTATTTTAATTTTAAAATACAGTGTAATTATTTTGAAGTCGTTATACTGGTTTCTCGTATACAGTTAGATGCCTGTTGGGTGATATGATTAAGTTCTTTAGAA
This sequence comes from Emmelina monodactyla, assembly GCA_916618145.1. Lineage (NCBI taxonomy): Eukaryota > Metazoa > Arthropoda > Insecta > Lepidoptera > Pterophoridae > Emmelina > Emmelina monodactyla. The sequence continues at coordinate 1,641,577 of OU745322.1, forward strand.
TAATTATTCGTTTAGTAATCTGTATGGAGATATTGACGCAGAAAATTTTAAGTGCTACTGGAATTTTAACTTTATTTTTTTATTATTTAAAATTAGTTTCTAAGGTATTAACTATATCAAAATATAACAATTAGAGCAGAATCTTTCTACTATCAAAAACACTTCTAAAAACAGATTGAAATGCTAATAATCCGAATTCATCAGCAGATCAACCAAATATCAAATAAACACAAAAAGACTTCTTAAAGTGGTCACATAAAATTTTTGATTTGAAGTTTTTATTATAAACGTTCACCAGTAGATATAAATCTACACAAAAAGCTTTCAAATGAAATACACGCAGTATGATTACGATTTTTACGTCCAAAACACAAAAACCTTGATTTATACCACCTAATCAGAAATTAAAAACAATTTAATTGACGCCGATTAAACTATCAACTACCAGTCCATTTATATCTATCACAATTATATCAAAACGGGGCAAATAAAAATTGTAAAACCAAAAATTGTACGTAATTACACGAAAATAATTGTCAGATCCATCATGGTGGTTTTAAAATCATAGACAACGCATCATTAAAGACAATCAAACCATCAGTTTAAATCACAGATATAATTTATAGTATAGTAAGTTAAAATGGTTAATAATTTCTACTACTGAGTGCATCTTCATTTAAACGATGTATAGGTCTGTGTGGCTTTTAATACTCTAAGCGCATGTGATTCGTTTAATGTCGTTTAATTTTAAAAATTGTGGAATGAAAATGTGTGGTGTAAACGCAATTCGAATTAAGAAAGAGCGTTAAGTTTTCATTTAGTTTTACCATATAAAAAAAGCTCGTGATATAACATAAATCGCGTTGTTTTTGAAGATATTGTACAAAATTCAATCTATAATTTGCGTATAAAACAAAAATTTGGTATTGTTTATTTTAGGTTATCAAAGGTCATTTTTATATTACCCAAATAGTATCTAGTGAATTTATTTCAAACAAAATAATAATGCTGAGTCAAATAAAAACGATTCCTTCATGGCCTTTAAAATCGTATCGCGACTGACTAAAACCCTCATTGTATGCAAACGGTGGTTTAAAATTAATTACCTACAGTACACTCTGAAGAATAATAACCATAGTTAATAAGTGTGAGTAATGTATGACGAAGAAGCTCAATAGGTATTCAAAATCATGCTGTAGTTTGTATGTGTAAAAAGAAGAATCATGATTGAGAATAGCTACCGTTTTATCTTTTAGGTGTCCTAAGAAAAGTACATATTAACCAGATGATTGGCAGCAGTGTAATAGTAAAATAACACATTGCGCACGCCAACCTGTCTGCCAAGTAAATTATGCGTTAAGCCTAGTTTGAGAGTTTGCATCTAACATTCGATTTACTTGCATATTGAAATTGACTATGCTTCTTAAAAACAAAAAAAAAACTAAACAAAAGATGCGCTGATTGATTCACATTAAAAATAAGTTTACGGATTCGAAATCGAAAGTTAAATTCAAGTTATAATTTAAAAAGGCAATAATCATAAGATTAAATGTATTTTTTTAAATATTTTTATACCTTACGTTAAGAAACTATACTCCAATTATTAAAGTCTTAAAACTTTGTTTAGAATACTAATATTCACGCCAAGCAATCAATCCCAGAAGACAATGTATGCCAAACTAAAATTTCACAGTTACCTCCCTCACAATACTGGCCATTAATTATTTAGTTCTCTATTTAAACCAGTTTTTAAAGTCATATAGCTCCTGTATTACACATTTTGAAATGTTAATTTATTCTTTTCTTTTTTCGTCTGCATTATGTATGCAAAATGAAAATGGTTTTTGAACGTATGCTTCTAAATGACAGTTGGGTTTGAAACAAAGGAAGAATGGTTAGAAGATGGATTGCTGTCAAATTATGATTGTCATTAAGTTTAAAGTAGGTTAATGCTTAGTTCCCAGTCGTACAGTAAATCAGTTTCTATGGAAATATCGTAAAATTGGACAGTGGAATTAATTTTGTCGACAATTAATAATTTACTATAAATATATAAAGAACACACAATTGTATAAGGTGCCATAGGTTAACTTAATGTTTTTTAAAATTATAAGAATGATGGGAAAATTCAAAAAACAGCTCTTTTCTCTTCTGTTACATGGTTTTGTTGCTATTTTTTATGCAGAAGCAACTTAATTTTACATGAGTAAGCATCCAATAATTAATTTAAAAATATCTTACCTATTAATTCTTACAAATAGATATATTTTTCTCACCAATTAAACATTTTTTTATTTAAGGTTTTGTATACACATCAGTTACTGCTAGTACAAATCTCATAGAAAAGCTCGTATTCAACTTTCTCAAACCCGTATTGCCAAAAGGAAATTTATTCGCCCAAACCGCAAACACCAGAAAATCCTTAAACATCTGACATCCATTTTATCATCCCAAATTTCTGATAAACTAAAGCCAGGTAGCTGTGGTTTTGACATAAAAAAAAAGTTTCGTGGCTTCGAAATGATTCGGGCAAAATAACGATAAGCCTTGCACTTATGAGGGCTGTAAAATTAAAAAGAGAGTTATGCATGTCATAATTTTTCGATGCGTGTCAGATTGTGTAGGCGTTTTGGCTTCTGTGCAGTGGGGTAGTGTTGGGGTAAAGTTACGGTTATATCAATGCGATAAGAGATTATAATTTGAAAGTTATTTTGGTAAGAAAAAATAAGACGGGCAAAGCTTGGGACGTATATGCTGTCATTATTTTTTTGAAATTAGGTTTATCAAAATAAATAAGGTTTATAACTATTTATTTTACCCCTTTTCATCACATATTCATCTGGTGTTTTTTTTTATGTCCTAATACCTTAAAAGAAAACGCAATGATTCCTGCAATTAACTTGATAGACCATACAATAATTATTGCAGAAATACAGTTATATTTCCAATGTCACAAGCCTTATCGACAACAAACATCACTAACGGACAGTGACCCAAAAGAATTGAAAAAAAGCATTCATACTTTATTTTTAAGATACAAATACTATCGTGGCATAAATTAAAAGGTTTATTATTTCTTTATTTCTTTGTACTTATGTTTTGTGAACAGTTGCAGCTAAATACAGTCTACAAAAAAATATAAAAAATAAATACCAATTTCGTTTTTTATTTTTCTAATTATGTCTTACCGAAATCAATAAAAAACAAAAACAATTACCTATAGCCAGGCAAATTACTATAACCACTTTAAAATTCTCGGCAAAAAACGACAAATCATCCTAATCAAATCATTTTTCATCTCATCTGTCTTTTTTGTCGACGGTACTACGATATCTCGATTATTAGTTGCGTACGCGCAACTACCGACTTACGCGGTGCATCTGTGTGCGTGGGCGGCTGTGAATGTGTGAGTGTGACACTATCTCGTGTACAAGCTATGTATGTGTGAGTAAAGTTGACAGTATCTGAAGAAATTGTGACAGTGTGAGTGAGATGTGTATGTGTGTGTTACTGCGTAGTATCTTTTGACAATGTTGATTAATATTGGCGCTGTAGGTGTGAAATTGAGCTTTTTGTGCGCTTGCGACTGTGGTTCTTTAGGTCAGTTGGGTTTTGCAATTATTAATATACCCTTTTTTGGTTTAAGTAGGTAATCGTGTTTCAGGTTTTGAAGATTTGTTACCATGATTTTGTAGTAACGAACCTGAATCACAGACTTATTTTTGTTTTGAGAAGTTGCAAATAAAGACCAGTTTACTTTCAGTTATTCTATTTTTTTGAAGAGTTATAGCAATCTTAACAAAAATGTATGTAAATTTTTCAATTCACATTTTTTACTATCAAAATTGATATTAAATTTTTATTTTAACATATCGTTTATAATTATAATTGAGCACAGAAAAGCTCAGAGTACTGGCTTTTTAAAATAGTTTTTTTTTCATTTAATCGCTCCTCATTGGAAAACTATACACGAAATATAGGCAAATACAACAAAATAATCCAAAAAGCGTGGCCACAGGCAACAAATAAAAAAAAAAAGAAAAAAAGATCCGTCACGACCATAGGCGAAGGGAGAGCAAAAAAAGAAAAAAATACACAAGTTCAACGTTTATTTTCGTTGCGTCTCTCTCTAACACAGACAAACCACATATATCTATCCCTTTCTATCAGACCGAATGCTGGACACCTGTGCTTTAGTTCCCCACAGTACCAACGACCTCTACTTAACATTTATGACAAAACGACTCAAGAAAGCCTTGTCGTTCATACTATTTTGAGCTGTATCTACTCGCGTTTGATATCAATTTCGTATAATATGATATTTGTTCAGTAATTGTCGTATACCGATTTGATTCGTAGCGAGTTTGAAAGCTTATTTTTTTATAACCTAATGTATCGTAATAAGAGTAGCACACACCTGTTAGGTTTGTATTAATCCTATTGTTGGAAAATTTTCCAAAACTACGTAAATTGGGGATGTTTTTTTTTTATTTGCAAAACTCACTTATTATTTAGTGAGTCATTATGAAAAGAGTATTGATAGAAATACAATGGAAAGTAAAGTACGGCAGGTGTTTTTTTTTTACAATATTCCTTGTACTTATTAATTAGGTGTGTATTTTTACAGATTTGAAAAAAGCAACGGTTACATATTTATCTGATTGTATTGTAAATAAATAGAAGTAAGATTAGCATATCGTTTTGAACTTATTTTAGTGCCTAAGGACTTCTGTGGATCTGCTTGTACGTGGTGAGCTTAAAGACAATCGAAACAAACTTAGATTCTTAGAATGTTTTTTTTTACAATAGCCTATATAATTTGTCCCAATAGTTGAGCACAGGCCTACTTCTCGGATAACGAGAGGGTAGGGAACTAAGGATTAAGTTTATTAATTAAACTTTGTAGGAAACCTTGAACATGTTACTAACAATACAATGACAAGAACTCATTTATTGGAAATAAGGATATTTCGTTAATGTAGGAAGAACAGTGCAATGCGAAATTTTTTTGAACAGATGTTTTAGTACCTAACAGATAAAAATCAACCACCTTGATAATTAATGCTATTATTGGCAATTTTATTTTCATAAAAAAAGTCAAAACAAAGCTAAAAACAATTATTATTTTCTTTTTAGTTTACAAAATTGATTCTTTCCATTGTTAAGTGTAATACTTGGATCGGCTTAAAAGCCACTCAACAATCATCGTGTATTCTTATACCTACCAGTCCTATAGCTACCAGTCAAGATCTGTAATCACTATGGTGTATAATTTCATCTGTACCCAACATACACCATTTCGAACACAATTACTATTGAAACTCGTCAATTTTCACTTTACGACGTAATAACACTCTGTGTGTTTATCTAACTCGATACGGTAGTAGGGGCTACGATATCGGTAGCTTTTTAAAACGCAATTGTAAGTTAGCTTTCGAATTGTATGGGTATTTCATATTTATGAAAGTAGAGTATCATTTGATGTATTAAATACTTACCCTACTAATATTGTAAATGCTAACTGTAACTTTAAAAGTTTGTGATTGTATGTCTTTGTTACTCTTTCACGCAAAGACTACTAGCTTTTGCCCGCAGCTTCGCACGCGGTAAGTTTGGAAAAACCGCTTTCCTATAATATATTATTATACATATTTGGCGGTAAAAGGGGAGATCTCCCAGTGCTAGACAGAACACAGGTCTAGGGCCAAGCGGGGCCACTGAGATTTTTTTTTTTTTTTTTTTTTTTTTTTCGGACTGTTGATTGCTGTTGGCCCCTTGACGGCCTTCACAGCTTCACCGGGCTTGGGGGCGAGCGCTAAAGGCGCTCAGCCGAGTTGGAAAACCCTACTCCTACGATGCAACTGCCTAAGGGCACCCCGAGTGGGTACGAGCCTCGGCTTGGGCGTTGCTATCTTTTTCACTACACTGGTTCGTAAGGGGCCCCTCTCTGAGAAGAGCCAGCAATAAACTCCGCGGGGGTCAGGTGGGAATTGTCAACAGGCGAGCGACCAGGAACAAGCCTAGGTCGCCGTCGTGACAGTGAAAGCCGCGCCCGCCGGCGGGTGCGGCGGTAATTGTGTGGGTGTGTGCTTCTGTTATCGCTATTGTTGTTATTATTTGCGCGGTCGGATCGCTCGTTCGCCAACGTGATGGCGTCGTCGGGGTCGAGGAGGACGTTTCTCGGTCGTCTGTAGCAGGGAGTTGCATCGGGATTTGCAGTGTAAGCTGCCGAGTTAACCACGAGCGGGTTAGGATGGTGAGGTGCATTGTCGAAGAAGCGACGAGACGCATCTTTCATGAACTTACTTACAGTCGGGAGCTCGAAGTCCCGATGCAAGTCCACGTTGCGCATGAACCACGGAGCGGCGGTCGCTTTGCGCAAGAAACGGTTTTGAATGACTTGAAGTCTTTTCAGAGAGATCTTATTGGAATGCGCGAATACGACGCTTCCGTAGGTCATGATCGGTCGTATGCAAGCCAGGTAGAGTGTACGCTTATTTCTAAGCGACATCTTGCTGCGCTTGCATATGAGGTGGTGCAGACGGCCGAGAACGAACGCGGCGCGGTCGCGGACTGTTTTGATGTGTTTACGAAAGGTCAGGGCACTATCAAGGGTAATACCTAAGTATTTAACGGAGTTTTGCCACGGCAACGGTTGCCCAAAGAGCTCCAGTTGCCGACGCAGCATGTTGAGTCGTCTGCGCCGTCTCGGGTAACTCGTATCAAAGTACATTGCTGCACTTTTATGCGGGTTAATACCGACTCTCCACTTCCGGAACCAGGCGCCTAGGGCGTTGATTCCTTGTTGGAGGCGACAGCGTAACGTCTGCATGTTAGGATGCGCGTAGTAGATCGCGGTGTCGTCGGCAAACAGAGCCAATTGGGCCGGTCCGCGGCGGGGAATGTCGCTGGTGTATAGCGAGAATAGAATGGGGGAGAGGACGGCGCCCTGAGGGACGCCGGCCCTGATGGGGCGGGAGGTCGACAACGCTCCTTCCACTCTGTATTGGAAGCTTCGATCGGTGAGAAAGTCTCGCAAGATGTGCACGAGACTGTCTGGCACTCCGAAGTTGAACAGCTTGTACAACAAGCCGTTGTGCCAGACTGTGTCGAACGCTTTCGCAACGTCGAGGAATAGAGCGGCGGTTCCGAACGGTCGGGTCCTACCGAGGTTGTGGTGCATGTACTCCGTGATGCGGAGCACCTGTTGCACGCAGGAGTGGCGGGCTCTGAAGCCAAACTGCTCGTCCGGGAGCAGGTTTTTAGCGGACACTACAGCTAATAGTCTGTTGTTGAGTATGCGTTCGTAGATCTTCCCCATGCAGCTGAGGAGGCTGATGGGTCTATAACTAGAGGGATCGGAGGCCGGCTTGCCTGGTTTGCGGATACCGATTACGGTAGCGTGTTTCCACGGACGGGGGAATGAATGACTTTTGATGGCTGCATTGAAGATGACAACCATCAACTGAATGATAGCGAGAGGCAGGATTTTGATAACCCTGTTCGAGATGCCGTCTGACCCGGCGGATTTTCTCTCTTTGAGACCCTTGATAATGTCCACGACCTCTTCGACGTTTGTCGGTTCGGTCTGTTCGGTGGGCGCGGCGCGGATACGACAGTCGACCTCATCGTCCACGGCGGACACATGAGTCGGATCGACTGCTACAGTGCTGACGGTGCACTGTTGCTCGAGACTGTCGGCTAGGCAGTTTGCCTTTTCGTCATCACCGAATGCGTCAGGTTGGTTGTGTCGGACCAGCGGAGGCATCGTGGCGACAGTGTCTGCCTTCAGGGATCGCGCCAGCTTCCAATAGGCTTGGTGCGATGGCGTGATCCCCTGCAGCAGGCTGTCCCACGAGTTGTCGCGTAATTCTTTGATGCGAGACTTTACTTCGCGTTGGAGTCGCCGCAAGCGTATGCGGTTCTCTTCGGAGGGAGCGGAACAATAGGCCCTATTGGCGGCATTCTTGGTCCTGATCAACTCCTTGATGTCGTCAGGCAGGTGCCAGCGACGGTCGTTCGCCGCTGTCACCTGTCTAGAGCATTCGCGGATGGTACTGCGGAGGTGGTCGGTCAGGACTTCGATCGCGGTGTTTGTTGCGTCAGTAGTCAGGTCGGTGAGATCAAGCGCGGGGGGATCGGTCGCCTTAAGGGCTTCCTCTAGCCTCCTCCAGTCCACGACCGTTCTGGTCAGAGGGACCCGGTCGTGAGTGGAGCCGAGTTGCATGATAACGGGCAGGTGGTCCGACGTCAGTTCGTACACAACTTCTATCGAACGCAACCCGAGGGTTACGTTTTTCAAGATAGCTATGTCTAGTACGTCCGGTCTGTGGCTCAGATTGAGAGGGTAGTGCGTCACGTCAGTAGGGGCTACAATATCTACATTTAGAGAGGAAACTATTCGCTCTAGTTGGTTGCCGTTAGTGTTGGGAGTTCGGGAGTTCCAACTGCTATGTTTGCTGTTGAAATCTCCCGCTAATATGACTGAATTACCTAACCTTAATAGGGTTTGAATGTCACTTCTGTGAACTTCAATGTCGGGGGGCTTGTAAACAGAAACTATGACGATAGGCTGATGGCCCGTCATCGCAATACGGCAACATGAGACTTCTAAGTTGATTAGAGAAGGGGGAGGGTCAATGGGCATGCAGTGCAGGGACCGTTTGTAATAGATGAGGGTGCCTCCTTTCGAAGATCTCAGTCTGTCATTTCGAACAATGGAATAGTTCGCTATCTTAGGGGTGCGGTCGGAGGGCTTTAGGAAGGTCTCCTGCACTAGTAAGATGTCTATTTCATGAGTTCGAAGGAACTCGTGAAGTTCGTCTCTCGGTGTGTTTTTGAGGCAATTAGCGTTGAAAGAGCCGACAGTCAGGGCACGCGGTTGGATTCGTGATGGAGTGTTATCCATTAAGGGTTACGCGGAAGAAACTATCAATCATTTGTGGCATCTGTGCTTGGCAGTGCTGAATAAATTGCACGTACTGAGCGTGCGATGTGAAGATGGGGGGATAAGGCGCCTCCACTACAGGTGCGGGCCTGTTGGGGAACCCAGGAGGGGGAGCAATGGGTTGCTGGAGATCTGTCGAGGGGGAGGCCCTCGATGTGGTCGGTGGTGGCACAGCCCGAGATGGAGTTGGGGCTGGCTCCTTTGAGGGGGCAGGGCGGGAAGCCCATGCTGAAGTGGCGGGTGGGGGTGGAGGCCTAAGTTCCACAGGCCGCTGTGCGGCTCTGACAGCCGCAGAGGCGCCAGATGACGGGAGGCGCCTAGCAACCCGACGGTTGCGACGAGGTGCTTTGGAGCAGCCTCGGTAGCTGGCCGGGTGGCCGTCTTGTTCGCAAAGAACGCACTGCACTGGAGCAGTTTCGTTCTCACGAGAACGACGAGGGCAGTCGGGCGTGCCATGGTCGCCCAGGCACTTGACGCACCTGGGACGCGCATAGCAGTTGCGCGCTGAGTGCCCGTATAGCTGGCAGCGGTGGCACTGCCCGGGCATACCCCTTTTGTGAGGGGTCTCTATGGTGATGCCGGAAAGCTGGCACACCCGGCTTATGTTAAAGATTGCCTTGCCGGCGGGGGTTTTATCCAGCACTACCAGTGCCAGATTAAGTTCTGCGCCCGTGCGCTGATTTTTCATACGGTGCACCTCGCGCACCGGTAGATTTTGGGACAGAAGGTCCTCTTTAATATAATCCAAGGGGATGTCCTTGGGCAGTCCACGAATGACTACGCGGAGCTGCTTCTCTTCTTCCAGGGCGTACGTGTGGAAGCTAATCTGGTTATTTCGTAGGTTTCCTGTAAAGGCACGGAAACCTTCGGGGGTGCATAATTGTACGCGAATACCTTGAGAGGTATTTCGCGCCGTCGAATACCTGATACCTCTGCTGTCGAGGTATTTGGAGGCGTTTACCCACGCGGCCTTGTCTTGGATGAAGACAGGCGGCGGGGTTCGAGTTTTGGGGCCGGCCGGTTGTTGCGTCGACGTCGACGCAACTGCGGCAGAAGCGGACGGGGACGCGGATGGGGTTGCGGAGGAGGTCTCCGGTTGAGAGGGCTGGGCGGCGGTGCCCGAGACCCTGATGGCCTTGGAGGCTCGCTCCTCTTTGGCCTTGCGGCTGCGACGCTTTTTGCGTGAGCCGGGGACTGGGACGAACTCATCGGATGAGTTGTCCGGTGTTGATTCCGTGTTAGAGGCACACGATTGTACCTCCATATCTGAGTGGTTGTCGGCTGAAGAGGCTTCGGAAGCCTCTTCATCTGCCGGCAACAGGCGCGCGGGCGAGCGTGAGCGCGAACGCGATTCCTCAACGCGGCGGACGCGGCGATTGCGGCGGTCTTGTGACGCGGAGGGCGCGGGGGACGCGGGCGCCTCGCTGAAAGTCAGCGGCGCGGTCGGTGGGAGCGGGGGGAACTCTATCTCCGGCAGAGATAGCGTTTGCGGTATCGCGGGGGACGCGGGGATCGCGGGGGACGCGGAGATCGCGGGGGACGCGGCGGTCGCGGGGATCGGGTGCGCCCTCTCAAACTCTCTTAGCAGGTCTGGTTGTCTTTCGACAACAAACCCGAAAAAGCGCTCAAGGCGACGCAGCCGATCCGAAATCGACGGCATTTTTGCGGGTAGCGATGCGTGCCGGGGTGGGAGTGCCCCGGCCTAACTAACCAGAACCCCCTGCCTAGGGTTTGTGTACGGCAGGGGGGTGTGTACCTATGGTGTGGTGTGTGCAACGTGTACCTCCCTCAGTGTCTTGCGCCCGAGAGAGGGTGAGCGTGTGCGTGCTCGACGGGGTTGACTAGGGGCACCCCCCAAGGCCAGTGGTCCCGAAGGCTTCCGAAAGCGGTGTTCCCTGAAGGGGAAAACCGAGGTCTCGGGCGGGACCTCCGCACTCTTCGTTATCACCCGTAGGTTTCCAAGTGCGACGCTGAAGGCGATTTTCAATCGATGGCGTCACAGGACGCTGGGTGCAATATTATTAGTTGTTGCTTGAAACTAGCTCGCAAGCGCAATGAAAATTGCACTTGCGCGCTGGGTGCAATATTATAGTTGTATGAAACAAGTTCACAAGCGCAATGAAAATTGCACTTGCAAACAACACGACGATGGCGCGACGCGGCGCGCGGGGTGCAATATTATTAGTTGAATGAAACAGCTCACAAGCGCAATGAAAATTGCACTTGCAAACAAACGCGACGAGAGCGACTCAAGCACACGTGGGCGAGCGCGGGAGCGGGCGGGAGACACGACCGCTCACGAGGAGCGCACGGAGCGGAATGCCTTTCTCGGGGCCACTGAGATGATTTCAGAAGTCGTATATATAGTAACTGCGTTTGAAATGTTGATAGCGCGATATAGGATTTTTATGCGTACCGCCGGGAAGGTATGTTGGCGACGGTCAGCGCCATCTATGTCGCCACACCAGCCCCCTCCGAAGACCGGAGGTCGGATCTAACCTATAAGCCATATCCACGGTGAGTCGGGATGAGGTGGCTGAGGTTGTCCGTGTTGCGCTCCTGTACCTACTATGCTGTCCACGGTGAGTCGGGATGTGCGAGGGTGTTGTGGCTAGGATTCAGGTTTCGTGATCTGCACGATACGTATGAACCCTACGACCGAGCTGCGGGACTGGGGCGAAGAGAGGAATGCCGACGCCAACATTTAATCACGTCGGGGTCAACAATTTGGCGGTAAAAGGGGAGATCTCCCAGTGCTAGACAGAACACAGGTCTAGGGCCAAGCGGGGCCACTGAGATGATTTCAGAAGTCGTATATATAGTAACTGCGTTTGAAATGTTGATAGCGCGATATAGGATTTGTATGCGTACCGCCGGGAAGGAATGTTGGCGACGGTCAGCGCCATCTATGTCGCCACACATATAAACATTCCTCTTCAATCACTCTACCTATTACCGCATCAAAGTCCGTTGCGTTGTTTTAAAGATTAGATAAAGATTTAAGCATACGTAGGGACAGAGAAAGCGACTTTATTTTATACTATGTAGTGATATCCTAGGTATAATTATTATGAGGTATTTTCTATAAGTATCTGAAAAATACCTCATTCCCATTGGAACAGGCACCTGCGAATGTAACCGGAAAGCTAGTGATAATTAAATAAGGTCTTTAGCTATCATCCTAATTATATTTAGTATTACGTATAGTCTGAAGCTCTGAAGTGGCGAGGTATTTTTCAGCTTTGATGTTTGAGTAACTTGTTGCTTAGCTTTTTAGGTTGCTAAAAGGAGAGGAAAGGTTATTTGATTTACACACAAAATAGATTTTCCATGTTGTTCCTAGTAAAAGTTATTTTTAAGTGAAATTATCACTTAAAATGTATTTTCTTGCCTAGCAACTTAACTAACAAACCAACAATTGAACCTATGGGTACCTCATGGAATTAATATGTACTACGTACAACAGTACTTATTAGTTCCATGGGGTACCTTTATTACGGTTAGTACCGTCTTAAGTATCGTATTAAAAGTATCACGTTCAATGCCTGCTAAGTGACTCATTGCTTATCTATATTGTTACCAAACAGGGCAATTAGCTACTTGCTAATATGTCTTTTAAAATATATTTTGATAGATATTATTTTTGGATAAAAACATAATTGATATTGTAGAAGAAAATAACGTTAAAAAAAATACACAAGCGGACTAATCAAATTGTTATTTATAAACTGTCAAAGATTACTAATTTTAATGGCTCTGGCGTCTAAAAAATGTATCTAAGAAAGACCCCAATCAGTAACTCCGTGACTATGGCACATTGAACTGTGCCGAAGTATCGGAAAATAGCAAAAGACAATGATCATGGTAAAAACCCCGTTAAACGTGTTGTAAATAATAAAAACCGTGATCGTTTTAAAATGTTACCCCAATTAGGGTTTTTAAACTTGAGATATATCTTTATGTGCATATGAGGGGTATCAATATTTTTATAAACACGCGATTTTAGTCATTTTGTAAGCATTAACGTACCTATAGTATAAATAGTAGTATAAACACTACATTAAAACTGAACTATTCTAATAAAACAATCTAAAATTCAAATTTTAAGCACACATTTTTTTATCCTAAACCTTTTCTCACCCTTAACCTTTGCCGATAAAAAAACAACCCCCAAATGCAAGCAGCTTCTGAATTCAAATGAAGTTTTTTCGTCAAATATTTTGAATACGAAATCAATTTATGATACTTTGATTATGGTGTAAATGATGTATCGTTTTTTTGCTCAACAGATACCGGGTGTTTTTTTTTCATTTTGTACGTTGACGTTTAAGATATTTTATCCTAATTGATGGTTAGTTATAAACTAGTATGACGAAAGATATTTAGATAATGGTAGGCTAATAAATTCTATGAGAAAAGTATCGTGAATATTCTGGTGCACAGAAAATATAAATTAAGTAATATAACATATTATTGTAGTTTTTGTCATCTTCTTATATCGGATGAATATGCCTAATAGGTATGTAATTGCAGTAGGTACATTTGCTTTTAGTAGGTAACGAGAGCAGTACGAGGTTTTTGTAGTGGAGTGACTACCCAACTGTAGTGAAATTTGTATACCGAATAGTACCTAAATATTGACACAAATATGCAATGCCAACATTTACAAATATACTAATTTAATTTTTATGCACCTTTGGAAGTTTGTCATAACTTTGAGTTGTAGGTATATATTTGAAAAACAACGCAGCTTCAATTTATCAAAAAGTAAATTAACAAACATTAAATATAACATAGATTTACTTGCCTAATCTCATTACAAATTCAATTCCACAGAAAAAAGCTATCCAATGAAACACAGATCAAAATCCATAGATAAGAAACATTATTTATATTGTATTAAAAACAAATGCTACTGGACAAGGTTGATTGACCCCATCTTGACACGTCTGTGTGTGTGTGTGTAAGTGCGAGTGTGTGGGTGTGCGTACACGCATCGAAGCCCAATAAAAGGTAGGAGATTTGTCTATAGAGTTTTGTGTTAGAATGATCTATTGTTTTGTATTATGATTTTGACAGTAGTCGTATATTGTATTAATTTATTGGCATTGTAAGGTAGGTACAAAGTTTCAAATTAAGCTGATAAAATTATTTAAGTTAATTTTTATCGAATTTGGTAAGTTTTGGTAAGAAAGTGTTGTAATCGTGTGCGTTGAAATCTTTTCCAGTAGAAAAAGTACAAAATCTATTTTTCCCGGTGATATTAGGATTCCTAGCTAAATAAATATTGACTAACAAAAAAACAACAATCACAAAATCCAAGCATTTGTATTCTAAGTTTATATTAAAACTATTATAAAATAACTTGAATTTATCCCACACTTATGCCATATACAAAAAATAACTTTCATATTATGTCAGTTAATAAGTTGAAACAACCCCAACTGTGTAAACATGACACAAAGTACCTTACATTTAGTACTTTGTAAGTACTAATTACACAAAGTACCCGCAAATGGACATTCAATATGATTTTAATAAATATAAGAAGCGGCTCTAAAGTTTGCTAATGAGTTATAAAAACACTCTTATTATTACCATATTAAAACTTTACGATTTTAACTAAGCATTGACGTTATTTATTTTAATTATGTTAAGTAAATAAGCGACTTTCTTATGCGGTGTCATTTGACGACGTTTTACAATATTTTTAATGCATAGTTACTTTGTAGTGACACCATTAAAATATTTTCATTTGAATATTGAATCTAAGTTTCTCTAAGACCTTGTGACAAACGATTTATAAAAAAACGAACGTATCTAAAAAAAAAAATTAACAATATTTTCAAAAAACTTAACACCTTCTTTTTGTTTATCATTCTCTTCATATTGTGGCCTAGTAATTAGCATTCAATAACTTCAACTAATACCTACTAAGCACAAAAGCACCCCATCTATTTAAAACGTTTTTACACCCCTTCCAAAACAAACTATGAAAACAGTTGCCCAAACGGCGGCTTCATCAAAGAATAATGCAGAAAGCAACCGAAACTTAAAACAATATTAACCTGAGAGAAAAGTAGAATAGTAAACAAATATAATGTTTACTACAGCAGTTATTTCTGGTTTTGTAAACAATGCGGGGCAGTATAGGTTGGTGGTTTAAATGTCACTACAGAGTTAAAAAAGAAAAAAAATGTCTAAATGTTGAAGAGTAGATTCAGCTAAAGAAACTGAATGTCATTTTAAACTGATAGTTGGAGAGTTACGTCTATAAGTAAAAAATAGGGACCTAATGTTATTATTTACCTTTGTTGCGTTTTTTTTATTGCACATAAACATATTTCATCTATCTAAAAACGACAAGAAAAAAAAACAATAAAAAACACAGTTTTCCGTACCCTCACTTCAATACATTATTTAAAGTAAAAAAAGTTCAAGACAACCTCAATAAAGAACGGAGTAAGCGTGCTACATTGACGTAGGTCCAACGCATCTGGTTTTCAGAAATAAACAAACTTTGTATTAATTTTTTTCATCGTCTGGCCAAAACTGACGAAAGACATCGTCTGGCTGATAAAATGCAGTTAATAAGCAATTATTTTGTAATTAGCGTATTATTAATGCAGTTTGTCAATTATCGCTTGTCAAATGTTTGAAAGTTTTTGCGAGATGGTGCGTGGGAAATCGCGAAATATGGGTTGAGTTAATTATAATTCAAGAAAGCAATGAACCTTTATGTTGCATGATTAAGTATATAAATCTCTAGACTAATACACCACCTGTTTGGCCTTAAACTAAGCAGAGCTTGTACTATAGGTACCACACAATGGATTACGGGAAAAGCCATTTTGACGAAATTAGCCCAGTCCGGTATATAGGTACATATACCGCTGCACCACAGAGGTCGTTGACAAAACAATTAATTGGTAAATAAATATTTCTTTGTTCATAGATATTTCGAAAAAAGATTACCCATCCACATTTAACATACAGCTAATTTAACAAAAAAAACGCTGTTAGTTTTACAATTTATGTTTCTCTTTACAAAACATTGTTTGTAAACAAAAAACCGGTTTTCTGCATTTGCGGTCATAACATTAAATAAACCTCAACAGCAAGTTAACACAATTTATGCAGAAAGATATTCTTGTAGCTTGTCTTTGTTGATAAATTAATTAATTCCCACAATTTTTATAAAAGCTTAGTTCATTTGAAAATGTAAAATAAAAGTATCTTTTTTTTGTATAAGAACTATTTCAGTAAACGATATTATTATCAAAGTCGTAGTTGTTTATAAAAACAGTATAAAAATATGTGATGTAATCGTATAGAATAAAATGTAGGTAAATATTATATAAATAATGAGCAATATATTTCAAATAAAATATTATCATTTTATAAATGGAAAAGAAGCAACGCTGTTGTTTCTTAAATTATTTTTTAATGCAATAACATGCTTTTACGTAAGTATCTACCTATATTTAAGCCACTTTTTAAATTAACTTACATCAAAATAATATCTCATCAAATTAAAATAGAAACCACTATAAATAAACTTAGCAACCTTCAACTTATATATCTACTAAGCCTTATCATAAAACAAAGCAAAATTAAATCCAAGATAAATTCAGGACACTACCAAACTGGATTGTACCGTTCATTTTATCGACACCAACAAACCGAATTGTGATTCAAATCAAGTACTCGAAAATTAGCTTTAAAATATGGATGGAGTCGTGGCTGTTTACATAATAATTTCATTTAAGGTATGCATTGGTTGTCAGGGTAATATAATTAGAAATTCAGAAGACTTAACAACTTGCATAAAAAAGTATGGTAAGATATGGTGAGCTTAAGGTCATTTTAGTATTCAAAAATTCTATAGATACCTGTATATACTGAAAAGAGCTTTTTTATTAAAACTATTCAGTCCTACGTAGTAAACTAAGTTATCTACTAACAATTAACAACCTATTAATATATAATACCGACATGAAAACTCTTACTTACATTATCAAAACTCTACAGTCAAAATCAAACTTTAAATCTATTTGCTCTAAGGTTGAAGTTCAATCGCATGAAAGGTTTGTTTATAACAATATTTATGTTACGAACAAGTCCATACAAGTTAGTCGATAGTAAGTTGTTTTTACTAAAAAAGGAATCTGGTATACAGTGCCTGGCCTTGGCATTTATTATGCTATACACATTTCTTATGTATTTTATAAAGTAACTATTAAAATGGATAGTATTATAGGAAATATCGAAGTTACATTATTTGTTCTAAATTAATACTTAAAAATACATTGGTTTTATGATTACTTAGTTACTAACATCGTGCTTAGTTTGGGTGAAATTATTGAGAACATAAATGTAGATTATATGACATTTTTTCAGAGTTTATTGTTCTTGGAATTTTGAAAAAAATGTCAGTGAAAACAGTATGAGAATAAACTGTATATTGTCACTTTAATTTGTAGAAACTTTTAACTTAAAAATACGATGATTATGAGATGGAATGGAACCATTTCCTAAACAATGATCATTTTCAACACTTTATTAAAAGCGCACACTGTATAATAAGTAATCTGCTTAATCTATACTAATATTATAAAGCTGAAGAGTTTGTTTGTTTGTTTGTTTGTTTGTTTGTTTGTTTGTTTGTTTGTTTGTTTGTTTGTTTGTTTGAACGCGATAATCGCAGGAACTACTGGTTCAAATTGAAAAAATATTTTTGTGTTGGATAGACCATTTATCGGGGCAGGCTTTAGGCTATATAACATCACGCTACAATTATCAGGAGCGAAGAAATAATGGAAAATGGAAAAAAAATCGGGGAAAATTATTCATCCTTGAGGGCTTCCGTAGCGTGCGCTGCGAAAACGGTTCTAGATACCAAAATAATATGTATAAAAGAATTAGGGGAACTTTTTACCGCGGGAAAACTTCTCATTCCCACGAGAAACCGACTTCTACGCGAACGGAGTCGCGAGCGGCCACTAGTTTACCTACCATCAAAATACTGCCCAAAACGAAAATAACATCATACAAATTCTAAAACCAATTTAATAATAATATTTCTGTACAAAATGATCCGCTGACAACATTGACTCAATACAATAAATAAATTTAACTACACTAAATTTAAACATCTACCATTATTTCACACGATAAAATACTATTATTTAGTAGTTATTTACTTTGTCATTTATCAGTTACTAGGTATCGTGTCGTATTTGCATACTATTCACTATTCTATAAAGCTCATCTAATTATAAAATTATCTCTAAATACAAATTTAATTATAATTAAAATTATATTATTTTTATGTATCAGGTACCTAGATCGTGACGTCACAGTACACGTGCGAGACAGACCGGCGCGCGGCGACTGCGCAGTTCGGGTGAAGGATCTATAACTCATTGTTTTGCTAGATCGTTGATCACGTTCTAGAGGATTTTGAATGACCGTTGGAAAAAAGTGAAATAATGTTTGTTTTTTTTATAGTAAATTTGGGATTATGTAATTGTCATAAATACGGGGTGTAAAAGAACTGCTTCCGAAAACAAAAACTGGGCATTGCTGAAGGGGTACTTGTTACGTTTTGAGCAAAATAAAATGCTTTTAATGTTTAACAGAAAAAAAATCTTTTTTACGTAATTGTACAAAATTGCATTAATACAATCAGATTTTGCTATCATTTCAAATTAAATAGGGTTTTAGTTTAATTTGCAATGTAAATAATCGCACCTGAACCAACAGTGGATGTGTGAGCGATGATTTCAAGCGCCGAATCAGTCTTTTCAATCCTTAATAATTTTTTTAAATTGGGTTTTCTGGGTATACTGTTAGTGAATTTACTTACTATTGAGGCTCCAGAATACATGGTTTCAGGCTTCGGAAGTGTTTTTTCACACTCGTTATATCTAAGTGTATTGTTTGATACTATTTAAAAAGAAATTTGACCCATTCCGATTTTGTTTTGTAATCTTGAAATTAAGTTTTGCGTTGTTAAAGTAAATTCAAATTAATTTATGACAAAACAATCAGTATTTTTACTTTGACTTTCGGTACAAAAATACACCATTATTTTTTCCTAACTAACAATTACAGCACAAATTAAAACCTTTAAGCTCAACTATAATATTATTTAATTAAAAGCCGTTAAACATAATTTGAAAGACAATAACCGAATGCCTGTAACAATAGTCATGGTCAGCAGCTGTGCGCGCGCACTGCTATCTCAAAAATGGAATTAACTGTATACAGAGACATAAAAATAATATATCACTGGTCGTACAGCCTGTGCCTTTTTAGGAGACGGCAAAAAGTAAATAAAAAAATAAAAACCAAAGATTTTTTTATGAGTTATTCTTTGGTATTTATATATTTAAAGTGCCGTTAAAAATGCTCGTTTTTTAATGACGTAGTAACGTTTTGCTAATGATCATGAAAAGACTTGACTGTTTTACGTCTAACGTAAAGTATATTAAAAAAAAGTATATGTCGATATTAATGCTATCACTGCTTGTACAAAATATTGGTCATAAATAAATACAAAGATGGAGATTGCCTTTAAATAAAATCTAACAACATTTTTTTGTATTAAAGGGATCTTAAAGAAACGTCGATTTTCAAAATTGATAAGTTACCCACTGGTAATGTTTGACCCTGTTATTTTAATAAAATAGGTACCTACAGTGAAATGTAGTTTTCTTTTTTGATTAAATACTCTACGCGTGTAAAGTTGGATTCGAAAATGATTTCTGCCCCTAAGAGTTAGGTAATTATCAAAAAAAAACTAATCAACAAACCGAGAGATCTAAAATAGTTTCCAACTAACAGAAATGCCAAAGTACTCTACATACAAATGCATATGTCATGTCAAAGTGTCTTCTGACAAATTCCTTGCATATTCTAATGAAAACCGAACTAAAAGCAATTTCGAGTGTTTCGCTCCAAAAATACTGACTTTGGGGTGAAACAAGTCATTTAACCTGAAATTTCGTAAATTGCTGTGTCAGTTATCAACACGGCTGTCAATCTGTCAAGAGGCACACGGCAATATGTCATGTCCTCTTTTTGACATTTTAAAGGACTATTTGACAGTCCTTAGGGGATGTCACTAACGTTTGTGGCGAAACTTTTCTAGTTTTTGTTTTTAGGTTTAAGAATAGTAAGGAGTAAATAAACTTATTTCAAAATAATTCCTAACATTTTCAAACAAACTATTTATAAAATATACCTATAGGTGCAATTAGACTAAATAAATGTTACACACAAATGACTTTCATTTAAAAATACTAAAACAAGTTATTAATTTCTATGACAAATTATCCAATTATTCATCAAACACACTCACTACATCACAATACAATCAAAAAGCACCAACAGCTTAATCTTAACTAAAAATCTTTTGAATTCGTATGAATATAAACGACTTGAGGACAGACTCACCCTAATTTGGGACTATGCAACTAAATTCGAATAAGTCACTAGACTAAATGCTACTTAAAATTCGACTCCGAACCGTCAAGATTAATTCCTTTTCTTTTTACGACAGTTTTTTGTTAATTCTGACAAAAGACGTCCCTTAGTTGTTGGACAGATAATAAATTTAAACGCAATTATAGATACAGACGTATTGTTGGGGACTAATTTGTGTTAAGACAGTGTGTTGATGAGGTTAAAACACATTTATTTTGGGTTTTTTGAGGCAATTATTTTTAATCCTTAGTAAGTTATAGGTAAAAAGCTTTTTGACTTGTTTAATGCGTTTTTAATCAGTTTTTTACATATGAGATGGATTTAAAAGAACTAGACTTTTTAAACGTATTGGAAACTTCATATTAATATCTTTAAAACTAAGCATTTCTTAATTCGTCCTTAACGCATAATTTAACATGTGATTTTATGCCAAACACAACAAAATACACAAAAATAAATAAAACCAGTTAAAAATAAGTTCCCCAATTTCTATTCCACAACACCACATCATAAACACTAATACCTTCTCAATACCCGACCAAAGGATCGTTATTAACAATTCCGAAAATTAATGGCATTTTAAAAGAACTCCCAACTCTATAAAGACCGCTGAACTAAGCTCAGATATTCGCAACTTTGATCATACAGATCACAATTACCTTCAATTGGGCAATAACATAAAATGTAACGAGGTATTTGAAGACTCTTCTTAAAACTAAGAATTTTGAGAACGTAAAAGTTAAGTGGCGGCGTTAGGTAAAGTTGGTTAAAGCTGGTATCTAGATCGAGGGTTGCAGAAATATGCAGTTTAGAAATGAAAATGATAAAATTTCCTACATGGAAAATTAAAAATTAATGTGTTTTTTAATAAATTATTGAATTTGAATTAGATGTTGTAGAAATAGTGAGTGAAACAATTTAAATTAACATAATAATTTGAAATGTAAATACTTTATTGAAATTTTGGTGTTAACTTTAGTAACGATTGAAGTTTTAGAGATAGGCACACACATGTACATAAAGTAACTTTTTTATACTGTTTTGAGAAAACTAAGCACATAAACTAAACAATGGGTGCAATCAGTATGCATTCCATAATAGCTTTTATCCAACTCAAATCAACGCTCCATAACTTTCAATATTCTATTTCAGTAGCCATTGATTCCCACGCCCAAAATAAGCTAATTACAATATAATAATAAACATACCTACTTTATAAACATACAACTCAAGTACTACTTAATTATTTGTTTCATAAAAGGTACACTCAAGTGGATCAACATATTCTCATGCACCCAAAAATAGAAAAATAGCCCCTACTTTATATTGCTCTCAAATCGTAATTGAATTTTGACTATTTCATTTCTATTAACCCTATAAACAATAGTTTGTTTATAGTTTATTTTGGCAATAAACTCTTTGAATAATAATAAAGTTATAAATAGAGTTAACAAAGACTAGTTAGTTAGGATTTTTAACCCCTATATCGTTATAAAGATTAAATAAAATCTCAGGACAGTAACAAAGAATCGTAAATATTTTCTGAGATTGTTAATAGGTTATTTACGATTAATAAAGCTTTTGAATCTTGAAATGTTTTTATTTAATGATGTTATTGTTTTACACTGTGTCTTTTTGGATTATCTTGAAAAAGGAATTATTTCCACTCATATGAGAGCCAAATCTGGTTAAAACTAGGGATGTTAAGGATATCCATATCCGTAACCGAAACTACCGGATATCCGAAATAAAAAAATATCCGTATCCGTAACCGAAACCGAAATAAATGTTTCGGATAATTTTTGAAATTCCTACAATCTAATATCCGTAACCGAAACTATCCGAAACTACCGGATAATCCGAAATAATTTCATATCCGTATCCGAAACCGAAACCGATATAAAAAAAACAATATCCGTATCCGAAACCGAAACCAAAATTCCATATCCGTAACATTCCTAGTTAAAACTACCCAAAACTTTGTAGTTCGTTTTTAATTTGGGATGTTTTTATCAAGAATATATGTCTTTTACTTTTTTATTTGCATGTTAAGTTACGATATTGCTATAAAATTAAATACCCGAAAGTAATAGAAAATTTTAAATCACAAATTCTTAACACAAATGCATTTCGTGAAACATAAATCTTTTCCTTTATATAATTTAATAATTCCTAAACAACTAAATATCATACCATTTCATTCTAAACAGGACTAACTACACAATTACTTCAAAGCATACATTATGATGTGGCAATCCATCATTACGATGGAAATTGTCCTAAATACAAGTAGGTACTAAACACCTAGGTCTTACTTGAATCTAGGTTTAGGAATTACGACAGGTTTTTTAAACGCTTCGTTTGTTGCCATATAATTTCATTTATTTGTTAGAGTTGTTAAGTAGGAATATTATTTTGTACTTAATGATAATAATTTTGGTATAGGTTCCTATAGCTACTGATCCTGATTTATAAGCATTAATATTATATTTCTAAATTATATCAAACTGATAGATCTGATTTGAAAGTTTCTCATAGAGACTCTGAATTTGGATGTATAATTTTTTCTCCTCTTGCGACTCTTATGCGACTTTTAGCGTGACCTTTGAAAAATATACGTATAATTATATACTCATTGATTACAGGCCTCTTTCTCGTATAGCAAGAGCAACTAAAAATACTCTCAGTAAAAACCAATACTTTTTTCAAACCAAATTCTACTGAAACTCATAAATCCCTTTCTCGCTTACAATTTCTTCTCCATAACACGTGCCTAGTGCACATCTGTGTATAATATTTGGAATGTAAACAATGCCGCCTTTAAAAGAAGACACGCGTCTTCGACTGTGTAAACATAGCCGTTTTTTGTTTTCTTTTTCAAGGGTGAAAAATCTATCACTGGAAAAAGTTGGGAAGGGTCATGTGGTGTGATTTTTTAGCAGGCGATGGCTGTAAAAGGGGTGTTTTGAATAACATGTTTTGGTATCCAGAAATACCGACTACCAATAGCGTATGTAACTAGTTTTATTTATGTAAGTATACATACATCTTTTACAATTTTTCAGGGTATTAAAAGATGACCACTTAGATTGCTGCATTGCTTAAAAAATACAGTTTCTTTAAGATAGTCTATTCTTATTATTCTTTCTTTTTTAATCTAGTCTTTTCTATTAATAGTCTACTAGCGACTCGCCCACGCTTAGCAATGGTTGATTGATTTTTGTCTAACTCAAAAAAAAACGATTGTTCTTTATTTAGAAATTTTAATGAAAAAATACCTTAAGGATGGTAAAAACCGCATTTAAATCCGTTACGTACTTTAGGAGGAGTTAGCGGCCAAACATACAAACAGACAAAATAAGCGACTGGGATTTACTATGTAATGATATACAAGAGCCTATAAAAGAGTAATTAACTAAGTTCAATTGGGGGCACTAGTGAATTAGCCTACACAATAGCCTGCAGCTATAAATTGATAAATACAAAGACAACCTTTAAACACTTTCACTCCTTCTATAACTTCTTAAGCTTTAAAGGACAAACTTCCTTTGTTTTAATTCCAAAACACTCAGCCAATAATCGTGCAAATCCAAGAAAACGATAAACCCATAAATAAATTCTGAATAACAGCATTTCGTACGTCATCGCGTAAAATCAAAGGTTAAAATTATGTCCCTAAATACGATTCGTGATATGTCAATACTTTCATAACATGACAGGCATCGACGACTAAAATGTCTTTTAAAATGAACATGTTAGATTCGTTTGTTAAGATGAGATATTGAATTTATTTTGATTGATATTTTTGTCCGTATATATACTATATTTTATTTTTACTCGTCTTTGTTATATAGTGAATAGTGTAGCTTAAATGAAAATTGAAGAAAATTACAAAAAAAAGGCAAAAAAATACCTTAAAGATCTAGACACAATTACCGTAAAGGCAAGGTAGGAAGCGATTAAAACTGTGCTGTTATAAAAACTAGTATATTTTAGGATTTTCTGTTAACTGTTGCGCTTTTCATTTATTACTTTTTGATATAATCGGAACTTATACGCGTTCTTGTTTTTATTTATTATATTAATATACCTACGTAAAATAATAAAGTTATATAATTACTAAAACTATAAATACGCCGTTAAATAGGCTTAAGCGTTATTATAAATATAATGATTCTTCAATAAGTCCTGACAGATAGGTTAAGTTGGTGTTAAATTGACGTGTCAAGGATTTTATACAAGCGTTTAATATCTTACAATCATAGGTTTTAATGAGGTTTTTATTGTTCATAAGAACATTATATTATATTGATATCTATTCATTGGTATTTTCAAACATATCTTTAATTGCTCGCTACCGTATAAAAACAAATATAGGAAAATGTTGTTGATAATTATTGACAATTTCCACATGTTTTTTTTTTGATAATATTATATATTTTCTAGCTATTCTTTTTTACTGTAAGTTTTATTTTTCATTATACGAAACAAAACTAAACTAGCACAGAAATAATCAATTAGTTTTTATCCCTACAATAAACTTACCATATTCATATAATTTCCTAACCTAAACTCAAAGTAACAAAGTTTTCAAACACATCCAGCTAATTGACTACACCTCAAACAGCAATCATATCGCATTACATTGATAATGATCTTAGAACTGAACGTCTGGGTATCAAACCTGGCGTTGCTTTAGTTAATTACTGACAAATTGAACGTTTACAGTCGTTGGGAGTTTAGGGCGTGGTGCAAGTAAGAGGCGATTTAAATAATCAACGGCTTAAAGACGCCGAAAAACTCCGAAAACACTCTCTATAACTAAATTAAAAATATCACTGTCACTTTCTCAAGCTTTGTTTTAGAAAAAGACAGGGACATTGGTCTCACTAAATTTAGTCCAAATCATTGTAAAATTCAAAGAAATGCGCAAGGACTAGCCTAGAATTGCCTTCACCGCGTCATAATGCACGTACATTTTAGTTTACTAGGACTAAAACGATTACCTGTCTCTGTCTTATACTATTGGAGAGTAAGTGACGGCGATAGTTTTAATTAAGTTGAGTGAGTGTTTTCAGTATCGGGGCCAATACCTCATTAATAGATTAAAAGATCTATAAACTATTAAGTTCAAAGCAAATATTCCGCAAATTAATATAAATTGCTTACGTGAAATCTACTAAAAATACTAATACTTTGTTATTAAAATATGTTATTGTTCGCAAAGAATTGTATTATTAGTTTTTGAGCTTCTTCCTTACTTATTTATGGACTATTTAAAAGAAACAGATGGATTCCTTAATAGATACACCTATACGTCTTCCATAATCCTCTCTCAAGCCATTATCAAACAAACAAAATAAAAGCATCGGACCGCTTCAGCCTATAACTTGCACCATTCCCATGTTTCAGTTAAAACAGACGTTGCTTTGACGGCCCTGCAACCTGACACCTTGAACTTGCCCTTACATTATCAACCAGAGGTCAAGGCACTCGTTTAAAAACGTTACACTTAATAACGAAGAAAAGCTTTTAATAAATTAGATTTAAGGGTGAAGTTATTATGAATGTAGTGAAATTTTGACCGATTTTTTTTCAGGTTAAAACCAGCATACATACTTTAGCGCTTTCGTTAGCAACCCTAAAACTACTTTTTTTAACTTCTGTCAAAATTATTGGCCAAAAGCTATGATCTATGATATTTTCACCAAATTTTAACTTACCTCGTTATAGACAGATGTAAATAACACCGTGTAACCTCGTTATAAAGACCAAAGGCTTACCTGAAACAAAATAAAACAATAAAACTATTAATACATCTATTTAATTTAATTTATACCTAATCTTATATATTTTGATTAAATAATAACAATTGAAGATGAAGTCTTAAATGGCTAAGTCATTTTACTCTTAAAGCTCATATAAAACGTCTATTAGTTTGGTATAGTCCTATCCACGTCATAAAATTAAATTCCCCGGTCCTACTTCATATAACTTTAATAAAACATAGAACCTTTTCAAAGTTAATAACAGTATGAGTTTTAACTGTATATCCAGCGGTTTAACTAGCTAACAACGGACTAGGCGTGATTAGATAATAATGCTTTTGTCATTACGGGGGCAAAAAGTGTAGGTGACTGAGCGAGTTAGGGCTGACCATTTTAGTAGAAAACTGAGCTTTTTACTGATAAGGAACAAAATTGATGAATATCTTGTTTTAACCTAATTTTGAAACAGAGATTTTGTTCGGTAGCAGTTAGTAGTTATTTCATCATAATAATAAAAATGTTTTTGTAACTGATTGAAAGCGAAATTAGTACTAAATGAGTACTTAATCTTGTTACACTAAATTTTGAAACTAAGGCTTTATTTGCCAAAGACTAGCTTAATGGTTTTTCAAGCTTAATTTGTTTTGCTTATCTTTATTTCCATACAAAAAAACACTATTTATTCATATTTAATTACCATAGCTTTAAAAGTTTTCGTCTAAAGGCAACCCTAAGCACATTGTAACAGCTTCTGTCTCAGGCTAAAATACAAAGCAAGCCACGATGACGCGTCAGTCCACGGAACAGAGAAGTAGATGGAAATGCCATAGGACCAACTTACTAGCGAAACCGCTGTCGCCAAAACTCACACATGGGACTGATAATAAACATAGTCACTACATGTAAACAATTGTTTTAATTGGTCGCATATCCTTAGTGCCAGAATGACTTATTTCTAAATGCTGTCAAGCAAAAACACACCTTGATAGTGATAAATAGAGTTTACTTTACTAAAACCCATAATGTATTTACGACCTTCTGCAACTTACCTCACGACCGCGTTGACATACAAAAAATTCAACTTCTTAACAATAGATGGCGTTCCTACATTTAACAATGTAAATTGAACTTTATTATTTGGCAAATAAAGTTCATGTTTACAATTGTTATGTTTTATGTTGCTTTAAAATGTCTTACGGAATAAAAAATTACGTAAATTATTATAATAAAATGAAATAATGCATACTGATGATACGAAATGCTACCATGGCTTATGTTTTTAGTGCGGCTTTCATTTTTGCACTCCAAAATGGAGCAGTATGGCATATTTTCAGCGCAACCCTTTATTTCGCTCGGTGAACACAATCGTCTTATCTTATCAAGGCTATGCGGCGAACTGAGCTAGGTTTTGCGGAGCTCCGCGTATATGTGACACACGCGCCACGCCCACTTGCCACTTCTACTAGTTTTTTCTGTTCTGTGCGTCAGTCAGTACTTGTGTCGTATAGTACCCACCATTGCCACCATTGCCTGCAGTCAGAGTGCACTATGACCGTGTACGGATAGCAAAACAGGTGAAAAATTTAGTTGGTAAGATTTTTTAACAGAAAATGTGAAGTTTACGTAAAATAGGAATTGAGCATACCATTCTCTCAAAAATAAACGATGATTTTTGTTGTTTTTATTTAATTTTTGTCGGTCTTATTAAATAGCTTAAGTAAAATACTATCAATATTCAACTATAACTTAACTAGTGATATAAATAATTCTGTCTCAGTAATTGACAGTTCATCAAGAATTTTTGAGTGGTAGAGTCTAGCTGTAGGCTCTGTCTGCAGCGATTGCTGGGCTGACTCGACCGGTGAAATACCACCGTCGCACAGGAAACCGACGTGAAGTAGGAACGATGTTCCTGCGTTTCGTTCGGTGAGTGCGGTATCCGGTGCCCAATTTTATTTATTTATTTATATATTTTCTTAAAGGTCAGCAACACACCCCCAACACCTACAGTGTTGAGGGTAGTCATGGGCGGCGGTGATCACTTACCATCAGGTGACCCGCATGCTCGTTTGCTACCTATATTACATAAAAAAAAAAAAAAAAAAAAAAAAAAAATGACAAATGATCATTAAGTGACCCACCGGTGTTGTAATAAGGATCAAGGATAACAAGTCAGATATTGGCAATATGAAGTGATAGAAAGTGGAGTCATATTCCATATAGCCTGTCCACTGAGGGACTTCATCAGTGCACATCAGTAAATAAAAAAAATGATCCTTCGTACTTAATCTATTCATTTAATTTTCTGCAAGAGGTTTTATTGCCTTACGGTAAGCGCATGATGCATCATTCATTATTTCAATATTTAGATTTTTTTAGTCACGATGTTGTAGACGTAAGAGTCCATAGCCCATAAACTTTTTGACAGATAACTTAGTTAGTTATAAAGTACTTTTTTTACAGATTTAAAGCTATTGCTATTTTTTTAAATTAAAAATCTAATGTAATTTTAAATTCCGTATGGCTACTTATTAAAAAATTTTTTTGCTGACAGTTCCCACACAGATTTTGGTTGTTGTTTTTTTGAAACGCTCCAATTGGTCCACTTACATAGAAACCGATACAGAACCAGCTTTTGATATAATGACCGCGTTGATTACTATTTCGTATAGATATAGATAATTTGTAGTATTCCAAATTGTTATTTGTGTTTTGAATAGACAAGTTATGGATAGGTACTTATTGATTTAAACCATATTTCAGTTTTGTAGATACAGCTGTATTAAATTGTCTTACAATCTAGTTTATCTTTGCGCGACGCGGTTTGTGTGAGTGTCTCGTAAGTATGTAGTTATGCTATCATTTACAGAATAACAGATCGTTTTGATTGATAGATGTTCTTCACGCACACATAGGCCCCCGTGCATAGATATTACAATTTTTGTATCTCTCAAGTTATTTAGTGTGATATTGAAAAAAAAATACATGAATAAAAAATATGTAAACAAAAATATCGCAGTATTTCAAGAGCCTACTTGTATACAAAAAGACAAGCGGGTTTCTTACCATCATTATTGTGATTCACCTTTTATTATTTTACGACTAAGCTCGACACAATCATCACAAACGGCTAAGTAGTTTTAAATTGCCTTAAGTAGAGACTAAATATGATACTCGGGGACTATCTTACTAAGGTTTAAGGGCTAACCACCTCGTATATTATAAAACTTGGTTCTTCATTACATAGTATAAATCCAAGTCGCAAATGTTTGTCCGCTAACTCCTCCAAAGCTACGTAACGGATTTTGATGCGGTTTTTTCCATCTTTTAGGTAATTTATTCATTTAAATTTGTAATTGTAGAACATTCTAAAAAAGTTTCATTAAGTTAGCGAAAATTCAATGTTTCGTGATCAATTCGGGCAAAATTACACCATTGCGAAGCGTGGGCGGGTCGCTAGTAAAGTATAAAAATATGAATAATCAGTTTGTCCATTTGGTGGTAAGAGAAAACAAACGTCTAGGTATATAAGTACTTTTCTAGCAAAAATATGCAGGAAGAGCCTTAAATTACTTTACCTATTCCATCGTATTAATCAAGTATGTAAACTTAGTTTAATAAGAGTTTATTAATATTAAATTAAGCTGCTACTTAACGTTTATGTAGAAACATAAATTCATAGCTAACTTAACAATAGTCATTGCTCGTTTACATGTTTGATGCAGTCAAAAACAGTTCTTTCCCACAACGTAACCTAATTATTCTCCACGACCAGTCTACAAAACCTAGGCACGTAGGTCTTGTATTTAGGACCTAGGTCTAGATTTTATAGGTATGCAACAACAATAGGGCCCCGTTACTATCGTGATCAAGGTGGCTTGTTAGTAAATTCTTTAATAGCCTTTAGGGTGTTCGATGCATAGTAATGTACAGTAAGTGATGAGAGAAAAGATGAGCTAGAGTAGGAAAACTGTCGATAATTTTATATCGATAAAAATGTTGAACCGAAAATTTTCTTTTAAAAATGGTGTTTCCTTAAATATGTCCAAGGGCTACAATTACTGCTATTGTTTAATAGAAAAACTTAGCGATTTTTTGTTATAATATGTGCTTCTAATAAAAAATAAATTTAATTAAACTTACACTATGCACAAAAAATACCGAAGCATAATAAAACTCTACTAAAAAAATACTTCTATACCAACTCAAGATATAAAAACCAGGAACTGAAAGATAAACATCGGCTGAACTGCAGTTTCCTAGCTAGCTGCGCATGCGTCGAAGTGGGTCAAGACCGCGCGCAACTGAATTATGAGTAATTTTTAAACGATCATCACAAAGTATTGGCAGCAGTAATCACGGTCTCGATTTATTCACATTATCTAGCGAATTATCTAAATGATTTCTGAGTAATATTATTTTGTTTATGTTAATGTTATTATGTGCATTAATAAAAAAATACAGTTATTATTCTAGTATATTGCTTTTTGTATTTAAATATGCATACATGAAACGGAAAAAAAGATCCTACACAAAATTCTTAAAAACGAGTCTTTTCAAAAATATTTTAAGTTTTGTAGCAAGTATCCAATCCCAATTGTTTATACAATATCAAGGAAAGAAGAAAAAGGGCTTAATATTGTTAAAAACACGCAAAAACAAGGAACATTCGTACCAAACAGACCATCAGAGTCTTTAATTTCCTTCCAAACCATTGACTAAACAACACCTGAACGCAAAGTAATTAACCACAACCTTATAAGGTAATATGGCATTAATATTCAATAAATTGCCCAATTTATTAGCACTCTTGAGCAATGACAATACTCCTACGCAGGCAGGTATCCTTGCGTAGTGGGAGGACCTGTTGACGTTAGGGAAAGACCGAAGCCTGCGCAAGGTAAAGTGCGAAAATCGTCGAAATAAACGTGGCTAAAAGGAAAAAGGCGTAAATAAAAAGGTAAATTTTTTGCCACCAAATTTGGGAGACGCTGAATTATGAAAATATTTTTGACTTAAAAAGATATTGTAAATGTTTATAGACGTAAAGTTAAATATTGTTTTAAAGAAAGTACCAAATAAAATACATAAACTCAATGTTAGGAAATACACGAACGAAATAACCATAACACGCATGAAACCGCAAGAAATTAGTACCACCAAGACCAGTCTAACACCAAATAGGTCACTTTTGATTGATGATGGCTTAGTCGGTGCATAATAAATAGTTACAGACCACTTAGCCCAACCAAATGTGTAGTTAAAGCCACTAAATGTTGCGTAGAACAACAGTTACGTGTTAATTATTATAGATGAGCCTATATCAATAATGTTAGCTAATGTTTTGACCATTAAACCTTTCAACTAAGGCTGTTAGACGACTGTTGAAACAAACTCTGTTCATATTAAAGATAATGTAAATACAGTTAAATTTGACCTTACAATTCTAGAGCACAAATTGAAATTACTATCTTTAGTGAAGCAGTTAATTCTGCTAAATATAGCTTGATTCATAGATTGGTTTGACAATTGCAAGATCGTATCAGAATCAGAAGTAAGTGACATAGTGCAGCCGTATAAAGCGAGGCCTAATAACGCCAACACTCAAAAGGCAAAACACAAAATAGTACATCAAGAGCACGTGCTGATATTGCGTAAACTAAAGAACTACAACCTCACTAAATCATCGCAAAATGAACCTTAACACAACGGCAATAAAATCTAAAACGGGAACATTGAAGGCCTGGAAGAAACATAAGACAAAGATATCGATGCAGGTGAATTATGGAAAAACAGTATTTATGCTGATGCTTTTAAAGATCATTCAGAAGAAAAGGAATCAAAGCTGCTTAATGTCATTGCAGAGCTGATATTTAACGACTGAAGTATAATTTATGTAAAAGAGATTAAAATTATAATGTTTGTGGTCTGTGTCGAAAGCTAGTGGTTTTTGGAGATAACAAATTTTATGTTGAACAAATACTTCAATGTCTGATTTATTGATGATAAAAATATTTGATGAGTTTTATGCAAGCTATTTAAACAGTTAATCTTAATAGGAACACATTAATTCTTTTGCAGCTTCAAAAGTCTTTTCTCACCCACCCAACCACCAAGATGGAGTTTTGAAATTGTATGCAGCATTGCAATGTAAATCCCTTTTTCTTTACAAATTTAAATGCAAAAAAGCTAAGGATTGACGCTACAAACGAAATATAAATTCAGTAGATTTGTTGCTATTGCACTGTTAAGCTCAAAGCTCAAGTACAGAGTTAAGAAGCAGGTTTTATTTAAACCAGGAAAGGGAATAGATACAAAATAGTTATAGTAAGTGATTGTAGGTACGGCGTATGATCGTATCTATGGACAAGGAGTAATAAAGACGCCTCACAGCAAAAGCTTGCTAGCATGGCGAAGAGTCGTGGAGTCGAATTGTACACGTTTAGGCTTGACTGGTTTAAAGTGATGTTATTGGAAGATTTTTGAAAAAAAAAACTTTGATTTCTTACAAAATTCAATGAATTTGTTGTTGTTTTTTTAATATGTAGTACAAAATTAGAAATGTGACCAATCACAAAGTGTCCCTTTATTCTACTACAGTCAGAGTTTTGAAAACTAGATTTTCGTACTTTTTTGGTTACTTCGGTATTTTATTGAGGCACGCTTTTTTTTTTGCTCAGTCTCTTTTATATATGTTATTATAACCAAAGCAAACCCCTAACAAACACAACAAGCCTCGCAGGCTACTCCACAGCCTTCGTCTCCGAAGTCAACGTGCAGTATTTTAGAACCGGTTCTAAACCCGCTTCTGCCGGCAGCCTGCAAAAGTTCATGTGTATCTTTAAGTATAGTTGTATAGCACTGCGTAGTAAGGCTTTGGCTGGGGTTCGGTTCAAGGGATTGCATTTTAAATGTGGATTATGGTTGGTAAAATCGGGATTTTTATGAAAGGTAAAGAATGGTATATTG
The DNA here is from genome assembly GCA_916618145.1 of Emmelina monodactyla. Taxonomy (NCBI): domain Eukaryota; kingdom Metazoa; phylum Arthropoda; class Insecta; order Lepidoptera; family Pterophoridae; genus Emmelina; species Emmelina monodactyla. Next base: position 1,674,751 of record OU745322.1, read on the forward strand.
AGTTGGAATTCTTGCATGCTTTGAGTTTTTTTGTGAAATCAGTTTGCTTGTTTCTTGTCAATTTTGAACCATTGACAGATAATTATAAATGAAAAGACAAGGAAACATGCCAATAAGCGATGCCTAGAGAATGCGCGGTAGTTACAACCATATATTAAACTATTTTAACATTATCCTAATAAAAACAAAAAGATTTCTCTTGATGAGTTTCTCATTGAAGCCATTAATACCTAATGTAGATTCTAACAAAAAACAATAAAACAAAATGTTAAGGTGTATAACCGCTATATGCGTGAAACTTGCACCCGCGCAGCAACACAGTAGCAGTTACCTCAACCCGACCATTTCTAACTCATCCTGACAAATTATGTTTATTTTGTTTCCTACAGTCGTGTAAGCGAAGGTTTTTAGGTTAGAAACATTAACTCAACGTTTAAAACGCTGGTTAAATATAGCAATTAAGTTTTTGCTAATTTAGCTAAACGTACCTTTTTGTTATGAGGTGTTTAATTAGAAGCTTAACACAGATATGTAAAATTCTTGGTGGTTTTATAGACCTAATTTTGTTGACAAAGATTCTTTGGTATGATGAATGTTTTGAAAGAAATCCTTAAGACAACTTTTAAGTATCAGCTTCGTTCATTGAACGGACAAAAATACTCCTGTAATGTTTTACTTAGAAGACAAAAACTAAATAACTAAAGGAAGTCAATATCTTCGTAACTTAATATCTTATTTCATTTCTACAGAATATTTTTATTTACAATATTATTAATATCTCATCGTTTCTTTATATAATTTATTTTACATTTTAATATTAATTTTGTTCCCTATTTTTTGCTTATTTTGTAACAGTGTTAATGTAACCCTTGCACTTTTTATTCTATGATCTGGTTCCCCAAGTTTCAGGCTTAGTCTAGTTTGGGGTCCCCTGCCTGATTCAAAACTGTAAATCGGATGCACACTGTACCTATGTTTTAAAATTTATTGTCAATTTTACCTATTTATGTGCAATAAATAAATTATTATGATTATTATATTTCCTGATATTACACATAACATTCTAATTTTTCATATTTAGCTTATGCAAATACAAAATATTATAGTCATAAATGAATTCACTTTTATCTTGGTTTATTACTGTAAAACTGTTTAAACTATAAAACCTCGAGTTATAAGACTGCCATGTTATTACACTACAATGTATTTTATCAGTGACTTTGCTGGTACCAAGAAATTCTACCACTTTTATCTAGAAGTAAGGTTTTCTAACGAACAACGGAATCTCTGTTCAGCATAGAACAGTACATAAAGGTGCAGTAAAATATCGATATCGATAAAGTTAATCAGCATTATCTTTATTATGATTGAAACTTCTTAAGTAGGTTAGTAGTAGGTATATTAATTATTATCATATTATTTATACCTACTTTAGATTACATACTTGTAGATCATTACATAATTTAAATCCAAGTCGCTAATCTGTTTGTATGTTTGTCCGCTAACTCCGCATAAACTACGTAACGGATTCAAATGCGGTTTTAGTCAACTTTGAGGATATGTATTCACTTAAATTTGTGATGTAGCAAACATCAATACATACATCCATATATCAAACTTTCACGTTTATAATATTAGTACGAAGAGTCGACTTGAAATTATACTCATTTGATCGGATAAATATGCGCTTATTATTTTATTTTTTATTTCCGACGTTTCTTCATTTTTTCAAATGCCGTGGTCACAGGTACAATAAAATTCTTGTAAAAAAAAGTACCTACTAAAGTATTTGGAACAGTTTTGATATTTATACTATTTTATTACTAGTCCCGGGCAGTGTAAAATTTGTTATTTCATTTTATTATTTATTTAGTTGTTGAAGCAGATAAGTATAGATTTCATAAAGCCGCACTTGAGTGCAATGTAAACATTTGTGATTTGAAGCGATATTTTTGAATTGCACAATTTAACATTTCATTAAATGGAATGAATATTTTCCATGAAAAGGTTTTTTAATTTTGTTCAGCAGATAGTGTTGCAAAGTTCGTTTCACCTATAATTTGAAATCATTTACATTTTGAAATTAAAAAGTAAGTATTATATAATGTATATACTATTAAATGTAATGTCTTTTATATATAAGTACCTTTTAAAAGTCCATAAAATTAAATTATTGTATATACTTTAAATACATAGAAAATCGTGACATATTCAAGTTATTCTCACGATTTGTTATTATAACAAATCTCCATACATAATATATAGATATGTACATACGTTTATTGTAATTACCATTTACTACGCATCACATGAGGAAAATAACTCATTTTACGCTCAATTTAATTCAATTAATTAATTAACAGTTAAAGTTGCTGATAAGTCGGACCTTTGTATAGTTATATCTTATGTTAACATTACTAATTAATGTTATTAACTCTTCATATTGTGATTAAGTATTTTGATTTTGAGGGTGTAACTAGGTTCTCCACTAGTCCAATGTGTGGTAACCCTGTAAGTTTACGCTTAGCTTAGGACATATAGTTGGTAATAGTTTAATTGTATTATTTTGGAGATTCATTATTATTTTTCTATTGTGAGTAACCAAAATGCTGGGTTACAGTAGTTTATGAACAATTTATCCGATTATTGATATCTACTATATATTAAGTTGTTTTTATCATTACTGGCTCAAATTTAAATCTAACAAATATAACACAATCAAATCAAGGTACAAAAAACATTTTCATCGATATCCGATTTTCAATCACACTTCAAGTTAAAATGACATACATTATTTAAATAACAAAACTAAGTTATTCCTAATATTAGATTAGCTTACATTATTAAGGTCTGATTACAATGTCTTTCCATTTATAACCGCATAAGATTGTATTTTCTTTTGACCGCAAGACCGTTTGGTAGATACGATAGACTGGAATCGTGTAGAGATGGGAAACGAATCGATATTTTATCGATAATTCATCATTTATAAAAAGTTTTATAAGAGTATAATTAGTTTTAGAAAGGTTTCTCCCACTACAAAGGTCGGCAACACACCCCCAACACCCACAGTGTTGCGGGTAGTCATGGGCGGCGGTGATCATTTACCACCAGGTGACCCGCATGCTCGTTTGCCCCCATATTAATATAAAAAAAAAAAAAAAAAAAAAAAAAGGTAGCTTGTTGAAACATTTTTGACAAATATAAAGGAACACTCTAAAAAATAGCATATAAAAATTATGACTTCATTAAAATCAACATTGTCACAACCACTATTGCTATCAAAGAATGCTTTTTCACTTTTTTTGACGTTTTTCTTCCAATAATTTATAGCAAGCGCTACATTATTTCTATCGACACATTTTTATCGACACCTACCCTTCACTATTCCTTTAAAAGTTGCCCGGCGCGTGCGCCGTTGTAGTAATACCAGTCGTAATGTAATATTGCTGTATCGCCTTCTAACATGTAGGTAAGTGAAGCATTAAGTTACGTCGACAAGAAAATATTCAAGTTACTTTACTTCAGTTTAACCATTAACTTTTACACCTCTATTTATGTCATTCATATATTGCTGAGATAATATATAGCGGAGGACAGGACATTAAATGTTGATAAGGCAATTTTGTTGATATTTTACATATTTTATTAGTATGGAAATTTTAATTTATAGTTTTTTGAATGCATGTTACGTTGTACTACTGTTTGTCCTACTAGTTGGACAAACTATGCAATGTCTATGTCACTGTAAATACTACTAATACTATAAACGTGGATGTTTGTTACTTTTTTACGTAAAAACTACTGGACTGATTTGGATGAAACTTTTCAGATATGTATATCCTATCATTAAAATAACACATAGGGTACTTTTTATTGCGGGAAAACTTCTCATTCTCACGGGAAACCGAATTCCACGCGAGGAGTTGCGGGCGGCCACTAGTATGTTATCGTTTTTTGAATGCAAGTTACGTTGTACTACTGCTTGTCCTACAAGTTGGACAAATTATGCAATTTCTATGCTTGTACATAGTTACTACCATAATGCTGTACCATAAACTGTAATCTATACTAATATTATAAAGCTGAAGAGTTTGTTTGTTTGTTTGTTTGTTTGTTTGAACGCTCTAATCTCAGGAACTACTGGTTTGATTTTAAAAATTCTTTTTGTGTTGAATAGACCATTTATCGAGGCAGGCTTTAGGGTATATAACATCACGTTGCAACTATAAAGAGCGAAGAAATAATGGAAAATGTGAAAAAAACGGGGAAAATTATTCATCCTTGAGAGCTTCCGTTGCGTGCGCTGCCAAAAACGGTTCTAGATACCAAAAATATATGTATGAAAGAATTAAGGGAACTTTCTACCGCGGGAAAACTTCGCATTCCCACGGGAAACCGACTTCTACGCGAACGGAGTCGCGCGCGGCCCCTAGTCATTATAATAAAATAATCATATTATTTGTCTCTAAGTCCAATAATATGTCCTAATATTATCGTTATTTAATATTGCGAAAATAAAGTAATTTGAAGAGTATTTGAACTAATCTCCTGAAAACGTTTGCTAAAGTAATAAAATATACAATGTACAAAAATGTACATATTGAGTACCAAAACCCTATAAGTTTATTTTCTTACAAGTCATATCTGACTGCATAAAATGTCTAGCCTAACACCAACATCATAACCATTTAAAATAAGTGACCCCCAAGTGAAGTTTAAGAGTAAAATAGTAAATCTTCTAGAATTACTCTAAACATGAAGTACTAGAGGTAAGTTTGTATAATCTGCCTTAAACCGGTAGCTGTTCTGTAGCGTATAAAATGAGAGACTGCGTTTACACCGATGTGTAATACAAGTAGAAGTTTTATCATTACATAGTATAAATCCAAGTCGCTAATTGTGTCTGTTTGTATGTTTATCCGTTAACTCCTCCTTGAAACAGATGAAAAATATTTCTAGTCCACAAACAATTGCGATAGTAATGTCACCTTAGCTCAAGGACGATTGCTTGGACGAATTGATATAATCTTTACAGTGTAGTTAACAAAATATTTACATAAGCAACAACTCCAAAAAAAAAAACAGTTTTGCAAAATATACCTACTTCATTCGTAAATATTTACTCCAGATAAAAAAAAATCAAATTGTACTAATATAGTCAATTCAAAATTGAAAAGGGTAAACAAAAAGGCAAAGATTTGCATAAATAAAAAATTAAAGTAGGATTTGAAATTACAATAATACGTATTAATATAAAATTATTCGGTATAACACGTCCCTAGCTAAACGTTCATATAACCACGTTAGGTAGTAATCCGCAACAAAGACTAGAACTCGTGCTTACTTATGATTTATTTATGAATCTGTAAATCTTTGTGATTTACTGCTTTTTAGATTGATGAATTAACTATTATTGAACAAATGACATAAAGGCATTAATCATTTGAAATAAATATTTTTATGGCGCTTTTCCCTTTTTTTAACTTAATTTAGATTCTCACTTAGCTCTATCTAAAAATTCGTCAAAAGATTGATTCGTAATATTTTTACAAGTCTCATGTTTCACCGCTCCCTATGCGTTAGTTAACTCTAAAGAATTGTTACATCTAGATTTAACTAGATGGGGTTACATGTAGGTACTTTTAATGTAAATATTTTTTATTTGATTAATTACTTTGAATGAGTTTTTCTGTGCGTTACTTTAAAACATCAATTAGTTATACCTACCTTATGACCCAATTATCTTTGTCTCCTAAAACATCCATTAGTAACTAATTTGTAATAGACATACAGCAAAGTCGCCATCATAGATCTTCTGTCACGATGACATTGCGCAGACAGACATTTGAATTTAGAATGCCGCCATTTTGAAAAGTGATTCGTAGTAACGGTCGATAATGACAAGTTGTTTTTTTCTTAAAAGGTTTGTAAAATATAGATAAGAGTGTACCTATTGATGGTGATTCACTATAAGTATACCTAGATCATTATAAAGAAACATTTGTCCTAAAAAGTAAAATAAAAACGTTTATTTTTAGATAGATAAACCTCCGACTATTTTAAACAAAGCCAAGATCACTCTCAATCTAATCACCTTTTGAATAAAGTTTTCATCTAAATCAGTTTATATGTTTATGACCTACAATGCTATGATACACCTACAGATGTGTAGATAGTATTTTGTTGCACACGTTTAACTTGATCACCTATAATATAGGGTATTTTGCAGATAAAGAACGATAGAGTAATGCTATCTTGCTAGGAATTAATCAGCTGTAAGAAGACACAACAAACAGTCAACTATCTATACAACGATTTCGTAGAAATTGTTTTTCGATATTGGCTCACGTCTGGGTGTAACTAGGTTCTCCCCTAGTCCATTATGTGGTACCTATAACACAAGAGCTTACTGCACCTTACTTTAGGGCCACATAATTGGTGTGTTAGTCTAGAGATTTATTATTTTCTCTGCTGTATCTTCACATCAACTCTGCCACTGAACTTCAAAACCCAATGGCATTCTCCAACCATTAATGCCCAAACGCATTTGTTTTAACACAAGTGGCCACGTGCTAAATATGCCTATGTTGTTATGGTCGTAATCTGTTACGGGCACGTTTTAACGAGTGCAGGAGTGATTTACCAGTCTTGTTAGATAGTTATATAGCTATTATGGACTTGGTTATGGGCTTAATCTTTTAGATTGAGAGACAGATGATTTGAAAACGGCGTAGTGATGGATTGATGAGAATGTGAGTAGAAATAAAGGTAGTGAAGGAGATTTGAGGAAGTAGTGTAAGTGCAGAATGTTAATAGAGTAGTAGTTTCAAGGAAACTTATATTGTACTCGCTTTTTAAAAAAAACTAAATTAGGGTGCGACCTCGAAAGCTTTAAATGTTCGGTAAAATAAGATACATAGATATAGTTGTTATGTAGTATCTTGGTTCTAGTTTTCTTTTTTGTTTTAGGACGTGGCAGCTTTCACCAAACTGTTTAGGTTTCACTGCTTAAAATTTAATCAAAATTTAATATAATTTATTTACAATAGACTCATTCACAATAACAGGAATGAACTTGTTCTGGTGATTGACTAATATCAGGAAAAGCTAATTCAAAACTAACCACAAAACGAACTTAATGATACATGTTAATTAATACATGAATATTGAACAAATTTAAAATTGTTAACTGTTTGTAGGTTCTGTAATCATATACAAGTTTTATAAACAATTGAGTTTATTTGTTTATACTTGTTTCGTCTGCTACCAAGAATTCTTATTTTTGCAATTGTTTTAATTTATAAAATATACTTTTTTGATAGGTGACTTTTTTCAAACAATATAAGTATCTGAAAATGAACAACGTTCCAAAGCCCACATATACATAACAAACCCACAATATCATACTTACAATAATTCTCTTTCAAACAATATTTTCTCAACTAAAAACACCATTACAACCAGACACTATTAATCAAAACACAATAGTCACAACAGAACTAGAAGCTAGGACCATTAGATATATGTTTTTGTTGAATTACGCAGAAGACTGATTCGACATACTTTTGCTAAATGAAGCGGAAAGCTCATAGCTTTGTGGAGGTAGTTCGTTTTTCTTCCAGTCTTATTTAAAGATTCTGATGAACTATACAAGTAAAGGGAAATTTGTCTTTTAAATTATAAAAGAAACATCGGTTTAAAAAAAATAATGTTTTGCTAATCTATTAATTGGAATCTTTGCCGAACAGAATTTGATGTCTAAATTTAATGAAAGTCAATATTAGTTACAAGATTTTGCGCAAAGTAACAGGAATCTATATGCTTTCCTAATGAGCCTTCCTAGTTTGTAACCACATACACAGTTAAATTAGTGTATTGCATAAACTTTATGCTGAAATTATAAGAAAAAGTTGAACATTATAAGACATTAATTTTATTTACACGTAAAATACGAGTCTTTTAAAGATCTTGAAATCGTATTCCTATTATTTTTAAAATATAATCCAAATGAAAAGAAACTTAACTTTTCACTCCAAAGTTTTTGATTTCAGTACCCTGGCGTAACCAAATATATTTATTAAATAATTTTAATTATCTTCGAAGAGACCATAAATGTAGGTAGTCCACAACAATATATTCTTATTTAATGGGTTTGGGTATAAAACCCCTGATTTACTGCAGGTAGCTGGTATATGGTAGGAAACTGGTTGTCCGACCTCTTTTCTGAGTTAAAAAACTTTGTTTTCGAGTTTGGAGTAATAGGTTTTCAATGGTAGCTTTGCGTTTGTTTTAATTTGGGTAACATTTAATATGAAACCTACCGAGTGAAATACGGTAAAGACTTGAAGAGATATTATCCTGCTAATATTATAAATGTGAAAGTTTATGAGTATGTATGGATGTTTGTTACTCTTTCACGTAAAAACTACAAAATGGATTGGGATGAAACTTTACAGTAATATAGGTTATACATTAGAATAACACATAGGGTACTTTTTACCTCGGGAAAATTTCTCATTTTGTTTTATCAATGTTATTGTCGTATTAAACTTTCTGGTTGTAAGGTATTACGACTCATATCAATCTTGTTAATAACATGTTAATAACGGATTTTACTAAACATGCAATTTTTCTTAACCTTATAATGTATTCAAGTTACCAAAATATATTTTGATTTCTGTGTATTTCTTTATTATAATTTCTTTTATGTGTAACAGGTTAAACATATATTTTAGTTGATAGACCCTATTAGACAACAGAATTACACAATAAAATCATAAGTACTTTATACAGTACTAGTGGCCGCCCGCGACTCCGTTCGCGTAAAAGTCGGTTTCCCGTGGGAATGAGAAGTTTTCCCGCGGTAAAAAGTACCCTATGTCCTTTCCCAAGTTCAGTTCTTTCTTCATACCAAATTTCATCAAAATCGGTTCAGTGGTTTAGGCGTGAAAGCGTAACAGACAGACAGACAGACAGACAGACAGACAGACAGACAGACAGACAGAGTTACTTTCGCATTTATATATTAAAGTAGGGAGTAGGGAAGTAGGGATAGGGATGTTCTCGTATAGTTCATCACATTTTTCCTACAAATATCTCGTAATTATTCTGTTTAAATAACATTATACTTAGAAACAGTCATAACAAAACTCAAACTTCAAAAATATTAACTTGTTAAATTACGATCTTGATAAACCTTTTTAATAAGAAACACAAACGAGGTATTCTCTCACCAGAAAAGTAAAACTAAAATGTCCTAAACATTGTTTATTTATTCCTAAGCACGCTGTATAACAGCCTCATTGTAACGTAATATGACATTAGACATTTTAAGAAGTAATGAAGCGTAGATTTCTCACGCTTTTATTAATAATTTTATTTCAGTTGTTATAATAATCTTATTACTGCGATGTAGTTTGATGTAATTACGTTTTATGATGTGGAACACACAGGCTCTTCATAGTTTTTAAGACAGAGACAAAGGTATTAATACAATTAGTAAAAATTCCAAATAATTACTGCTTGCGTTTTATCCTAAAATAACGTCACATGTTTTTTGATCAAAAAAATGGCCCACTACTAAAAATGGTTACCTATAGATTGGTGCAGTATAATAAATACACTCTTGGTGGTCGACTCTACTACACACTTTGCATGTTCGGTCTCGGTGACAGTCATTACTCTGTCCTACCTGTGAGAAGTTAAAAACTTTATATGTATTAGAAATTAGAATCATGTAAGTTAGATTTAATATGACTTAGAAACATACCTACATCAAAAGTTTTTTATTTTTTATTTTAAAACTAAATACATTTAAGGTTATATTTTTGAAGTATTTTTCTAATGTTGAACCCGTTGTAAAGAGTAATAATATCTTACTTATAAACAGGGTACGGGTCCAGGTAAACAATAGGCTCCATGGATGCCCTTTGTCTTAATAATTTGAGACACGTGCAAAGGTATAATGACGGTAGGGTCAACAGAAGAAAATAATATTAAGTAAAGTTGACAAAAGTTTCACAACATCTAGGTTTAAAGTTATTCCGTTTTTAACTTTTGACGTAAATTTTATTTGTATTTTTATTTATTCTATTCCAATAGTGCCTTAAAATAAACAAAAGTTATGGAATCTATTTCATATACCTAGGTCGGATAGGCCGAGAGGGAGGCCTCTGTTCAACTAGTTAAACGTAGGTATATAGCCTGTAATGATTATTATTATTTCTCTATTAAAGTATATTTTTTTTAATTATAAATGTTAGGTCAAAAAATTTAGATTACTTCTTATCATTCTTTAATAACTATCCTCAACCGAGATATAATCTGACGTACTAGACTACTCTTCAAGATAAATCTAACAAAATTACATACCCTTTCCGGCACCAAAAAACAAAGGCACCAAAAGGTTTAGAAAAAAAGCCTCTGCCATACATCTATAATCTGCAATAAATTAGCATTTGTCTCGGGACTTTGGTGTATCCCGGAAAAAGAAAAAAAATACAAAAGGTCCCTTAAGGGCTAAGAGCAGGTCGGAACAAACTCCGTTCTTGTGTTGACTTGTCTTTATAAACAGGCACCTGTTTGGTAAAAAAAACTACCGTGAACTTTCTTAATAGGCCTATATTAATGCTTTGTCAGGACTGTCAATAATCTTTCTATAATATCCAGACTACCAAACTAGTTGGCCCTAGTTCGTGTGGCCCTAGGCTAAGTGCGAGCTTGTATTTTACTTAGGTACCATACAATGGGCTGACAATTAACCTAGTTACACCCAGAAACTATCTAATTTAGAGACCATAACTAAATTAACTGGATCCGGGAATCGAACCCAAGAACTTCTACTTATCAGTCCGGTATACATACCGCTGCGCCATAGAGTTCATCAAAGAATACATGTATAATGAAAACAAATATCCGTTTGGTGTTATCTACAATTGTTTTAAGTAACGCCCAAGAAGAAACAATTGCAAATAACGCTTGCGTAATTTGTACAAAATGTTTTACACTTAAGGATTCGAAAAGTTTTAAATTCTTGTATAATTTCCGAAAAGAGTGCTGGGAGTTTTTTTCCGCCGGCTTTTTTCTCTCGGTCTACGGTTAGGTAAATTCGAAGTTTGTAACATTGACGTTATTATTATTAAGTATAGGTTACATATCTATGATGAATAAAATAATTTTGATTTTGATTTTGAAAACAGCAAAGTCGGGTCATATTTTCCATTTTTACCGCTTAATCAGTTGACAGTGTTTTGTATACAAGGATAGTCAGATTAATGAATGTTACCGAAACTGAACACGTAAATGTCTGTAGAGTCGACGACTAACTTGCTCTTATACGCTTCAGGTATCTAGACTGAACTGACTGTTTTGAACCATTAGATAAAAAAGTAACGTTGTTATTATGTCTTTTCGCACTAAACACAGTGTTGCGGGAAAATATTTGTTTTACTAAAAATATCTCCGTGCTCAATTCCACTTCATACTAAAATGTAATCGACAACAATAGTTGTGTTTCACTATTATTTAAATTTAAATGCAATAACATCCCCAATGAATATTTTTTTCTTTTTACTGTAAAAATTAATTAAGGTTGCTTTTTAAAACTTTATTTTTCAGTTTTTAAGTTCCTATGTACCGAAAGCTTATTCATAGCTTAGTAAAATTCGTTTTATTTATAATGAGTAAAAACGCAATATTTTAACACTTTATTGTTATTCTCATGTGACTTATAAAGTCCGTTAGTTTCATAAATCGCAAGAAAGCAGTTAAATCATAACTTAACATTTAACACAAACACGATTTACGGTTAGTTAAATTCACGAATGGTTAAACCTTGATACAAGTGCTCTATTAATATTTAAATTTAACCCCTAAAATGCCACCTTGCGTGAGATGAATAATTATAATAACAATTATTATTATTATAAGTTACTACTATAATACCAATCAAGTAAAAATAAAAAAATGAATAAATTAAAAATATAATGATCTAGTTGAGTATTAATTGGTTATAAAATAAATAAACTTACCATTTTGAACTTTGAGTAAGTTCGTCGATCTCAGGAGCGTCGGCAAAAAAGTCTAACAAAGCACAATGGCTAGGACAATCAATATTTTGGCTTTTAAAAAAAACATTAGACAGAAAGTTGTTGAAGCGTAGATTTCCAGTTGGATTGTATTAAAAATAAAGAAAGGTCACCTTTTGTGGAAAGCGTGACTTACCGGAGTAAGTAATTTACCAGTCATTTAAAAGTTTAATCGTACTTTAAGGACCACACGTAGTTTTGCCTTTTGAATCGAAATTCAAGTGAAATTCTTATAAGAAAATGTATATTAGAAGCTTATTAATATCTTTAGTTGCGATATTTTTTTTATTTAAATAGTAAATCTAAAACACTGTTTTTTTTTAAAAAAAAGGATCTTACTAACTTTTAATCTCAAAACAATGATATTAAAATTAATTAATAAGAAATATAATTATATTAATATTTTGTAATAAAATTTACACAACTTCTGAAATAGAAATATTGTAGAGTAAATTTATACGGCTCGTGACTGACCTAACTGCGAAGAACTAAATTAACCAAGTTGAAGTTTAATTTCAAACTGGTTGCATATATCTTGTTAGAATTTAAACTGATCGACCTGGCACTTGGTTTTGAAATTAAATGGTGTAGGGGAGCGAGGGGCTTGTTGTTACAGGGGTAAGTAGTAACAGGCTCTTTTCACCAGGATCTTCAACACTATTAACGTATATCTTTGACTCGATTTAACCCATAAACCGCACCACATCATATTGCCATAGCCAGTGTTCCGCCAGTTGGCGCAGTGAGCAAATGTGAGCATTCCCTTCATTTCTGCCAGGTGATAAAAAATTGTACTGTCGTAAAATTTTGGTTTGTGTTTTTAATATTGCCTATTTTCAAATTTTCTACATCTTATTTACATTCAAATTTATCTATCTCTGATATTGTGTAACAGTTTTTATGATTGCTAAATTATTTAATAAGTTATCTTGATAAATGTTAAAAATCATACCATGGGGTTAGTTGTAACAAAATCCCGGGGCTTGTTGTAACATGTTACACCATGCATTGTCTGGTATGTGGTGAAGCTTACACAGATACAAACAAAAAAGATTGGATAGAGTGTATAAGAAATAAATAATTTAATTACTTACTGTGATTTAAAAGTGCTATTATGATTATAAGTAGTGTTTAACTAAATAAAACTCTTAATTACTTAATTTTTAAGTGTTGATTACAAAAAAGTGTATTTGAGTTGATTTTTGATAAGAATTACATAATACTTACTTTGGAAAGATGTCAATTTTGTTAAAAATAAATAAAGAGTAAATGATTAGAGGTATTAATGTCGTTTTTTATTGTCGTTACTACTTGCCCCGGTAGACGTTACAACTTGCCCCAATCACGAGGTAAGTTGTAACACCGCACTTCTTTTAGAAAATAATTGATTGTTAAATAATGACCAATAGTTATGATATTATTTTTACTTGATTTGGTAGAGGAAGAGTTACAGTATCCATCAATCTTTATTTAGTAGAAATTGAATCAATAGATCTCAAGATATACTAGTTTTACTGAAAACTGTTACAACAAGCCCCTCGCTCCCCTACCTGTTAATACCTACCTAACTTGTGTTCACATATTTTTTAATACTTTTCTACCATGGGAGTTTTGAAATAAATTGAAATATGAAACAAATGTTTTTTTTACAAAATAATGTTTTATTCACATTATTTCCCGCCACAATATTTTGGGAACATAAATTGTAACACAATCCTGGTTATGCATAAAATGATTACATGTTTCACTTATTTAATTTTACTGTAGCTATCATTAAAAAGTAGTGTATAAATCAAAAAATGCTTATATGAAAAATCACGAATATTTAAATGCAATATTTACAACTCCACCGTTATCCATGTATTTACTGTTACATTTTTACACACTAAGAAACATTATTTTTTTTACCAATTTTACAATTTTTTGGAAAACAGAACGTATTTCATTAAAAAAAAAACTTGTAACATCATTATATTTAGTGGTTGGATAATATTCTTAAAAAACTACAATTAATATTTACATTTTTCGTTATAAAATGTTACATTTTAAACAAATCATGTAGATAAATACAATTGTTACATTCATGTAACTAGGTTTTGTATTTTTCACGTAATATTTCACTAATATTTGGCGTCTAAATAATCCATCGAAATTTAATTACAGTAAAAAAAATCTATCAAATGACTATCCCTATTATTTGGAACTAAATAAATTGAGATCCTTAATTTGATATTTAAAACTAAAATGATTATTATGGTCACATAAAATATAATAAATTAAACTAGTCATAATTGTCTGATCAAGTTAAAAACAATAAGAGATCAATTGGAAATGTTCATTAATTATCAAAAACTTAACAAACCTAAAATTCTCAAGTAAGAAATAATTAATCACTTCACTTCAGTTTTTTAACACTGAAAATATTATCTAAGTAAATTATTTTGTTGAGTATCGAAAAATGCCAAATTAAATACTTCAAAAAATATTTTCGCTTTCGGTAAAGATATAGTTACAAAAATATACAAATTCACTCGTAAATTACAATTATTATTTTAGGAGTTTTGTCGAACTTCACTCAAATTCAGAATCGAAAGGCAAAACGTTGTATAAATTTTAAGCAGTGTTAATTGTTAGAATGCATCACCAGAAAATTTAATGTAAGCTAGTTAATTTTTAATGCGATTTAAATGCAAAAAAATATTTTTTATAAGAAAACTAAATTCAGCTTACATTAATTAGTCCGGTTTAAACCACCTAACAATTTAAGTGCAGTTTGACACAACATCATTTCAAGCACGAAACAAAAACAAGTTCACAAAAGGCGGATGGACTTAAAAATACGCAACAAATGTCCAGACCTGCTTTGCAGTATCACCGATAACAATTCTTACGTCGCTAATTCTTCGTTTTTATCTGATGGAATTGAATATCGACGAGGCGAGCGATACTTTTATTATGGCCACAACCATTACTAAGTTGACGATGTAGGTCGAATTGCATCTTAAGTGGTAAGGTGGTGCGTTGGAGCCCTGAGGGCACTCACCTCGCCTACTCGTGTCCTGGGCTTCTCCTGGCTGCCTAGACACCAAGATGTGGCACAGCACCTCATACAGCTCAGCCAAAAGCCGGTTCAACCTCGAGAAGTTCTCCTCCGCTGCCTCTCGCTCACTCGGCAGGTTGTAAGCTATCGCCATCTTTGTCTCACTCAACTTTTTTTTCTACGGAAAAATCGTGGACAGATTGTCGTTTGTTTTGTATGCATAAATGCTGTATCGGAGCGAGGCTTTCGATCCTTCTGTTATTTTTTTTCCACCACTTGTCATCCACAAAATTCTTAGTCTACAAAATTATTTACAATATTCCGTGGATTTCGTGTCGACGAAATTTTTCAAAGTCCAGTCAAATGAAAAATCTCGATTTTTCAGCTCAACAGTTCACAAACACTTTCAGATGGCACTCTGTATCTTCTTAAAATTCACAGTTCAATTTGGCGCAAACGAGATCAAAAGTCGTAAAGTTTTAGCACAAAAGTTCACAAGTTCACAAAAAAGTTTAGGCGAAAAAACTCTGTGACGATCATTGTTCGTAATTTAGCGATAAGTGACGGGTCGATGACACAATCGCGCTGGGTAAGGTAACGCAGTATGCATCGTTGTGTCTGATGTAAACAAGCGGGCACCTAGCACTCGCTACGACAAAAGAGGTCGACTGACTGACAACTATTGCACGTGCGGCCGGCGCGGAAGCGGTTCGTGTAATAAGGGATAATACTACGTGCACATCATTGCCTTGGTCGGAACCACGCGCGTGTAGTGGTACGGTGCATACTGTGGGCACACGCGCACACAAGCGCAAACGATTCGATTATAAATAGTAGAACGCACGGTAGCACGTTCCCTTTGCACTTGGCCACTACAATAACCTCGACACCGATATCCCTTGCCTCTTCCTACTCATTGTCGCTCGCATCTCCCTGTTTCACCGCGGGTTGGTTACATCACGGAATAACAGACGCTTACAGGGTCACGCCGTCTCTTTTAATCGTTGGGGTTGCAGCCCTTTGTCCGAAAGAGAAAGACGACGTCCAGGACTCAGTCGCGAGTCTCAAAAAGCGCGGCAAACTGAATCCGTCGTTCTGATTGGTCGGAAAATATGGGGTGAGATGACGTAAGAGCGGTGATTTTGAATCGTTGGGGTTGTTAATCGGAGAGCGTTCACTCTGTTTCTGGCTTGCGAGCGTGTTTCTGCTAAAATGAGTTCCGTGTGATCCGTCTAACTGTTCTTTGTTCGTCACTCGTCCGCGCGCTATTTGATTCCGTCGGGTTGTTTTGTACAGTGACAAGAATTAACTCGACTGTGTTGTAGGTAATTTCGTAATAGCAACATAAAACGCGTATAAAGCAGTTTACGTTCGCGGTTTAACCGATTGTAACAAAGGTGTTTTCTGGTTTATTGGCGATAACACTAAAGTAGAAATCTTGTTTTGGAGCTGACTCGGTGTTGGCAATAAATTGTAGGACCGTTCGTTTACAGAAATAAAATTGTTGCGTTTTTTTAATCAAAGCTCTGTCTTAGTATCTATAACTTTAATAGTCCGGTGAAAATTCCCTTGTACAAGTGCCGTTAAGAATAACTTTTAATGATGTTGTTTTGTGCAATTCGTATTTATTTCTAATTAATCGAGTGCTGCCAGAAAATAAAAAAAGTTTAAAAAAAAATTGCGACGTACTAAACTAATTATTTTTGAATAACGCAGATTTACTTTTCCAAAAATCAAATTTAAAATTGCGGTCAACCCGAAACAAATGTATGTACATCAAAATGATGTAAAACTTTCATGATTTTCAGGTAAATGCTTCAAAGGTAAGGTAAGGATAAGAACAACAGTGTTATTCTGAAAAACAATATATTTTTAACAATTTATTTTAGCCGGTATTTTAAAACCGTCATAGCCAATTTCTAAAATTAAAAATCCTACGGGACCTACTAAAATACTCAAATATTTATAATTTTTTAATTTTTAACACAACTACTTCGATTAGATTTTTTTGCATATTTTTCATTACTGCAGTTTTATTTTGAAACCAATAAAAATACCTTTAACTCAGATGATACAAGTTTAGACATGTCTGAAATGTTGAATGGGCTAGCGAATAATGTAGGTCAGTGACTCATCTGTAGATGATCAAGTAACCAAATATTTAACATTATAATTTTAGAATGTATTTTTCTTGAACATTATTAAGTTTACATTCAAGCTTTGAATGTAAAAGTAATTAAGGTTTATTACAATTACATGTAAAAATTACTTAAAGGGTTTAGAGAAAAATTTTGTAAGTGGCTAGTTAAATTATGACCTATTTATACTTAAATATTTAAACGAATACTTAGTAACTAGAAAACTATATTTTTCTTCTTATTTTTAGTATCTAAAGATTTTTATTTTTATTTTACTTCCATTCCAATATAATCTTTTTGTTTCAAACAACGGCATTATTTAATATTATTGTGTAAGTTGTTGTTTGAAGCACATTTTACCCCTAGTTTACAAGGGGTGTTTCGATAGATGGCGCTACTCGTATGTTTCCCTTGATGAAACCCTTGTTACAAAATTATGATACACACCCATTATACCTATTTAAGATACAAATATTTTCACGTCAGGTCTATTAACAAGACATTATTTTTTTCCTATAACTCTATGAAAGCAATTCTATAATTAACAAATAAATACCTTATTTTTATAAATGGAAATGTAGTTGTCATTAGCAAGTAAAAAATGTTAATAACTATTATTTCTTACTACCTATAAATACAACAAAAATAACCTCATTACAACTTCATACAAATCCCGCCCGAACTTTTTGTAGGTCAAAGCTCCAAAGAAAGAGGCAAAAAAGCTACCTATAAGTACTAACCGTAACGGATTACGTCGGCTACCGTTTGATTTCACACTGTAACTTTTGTGATTAACTTTACGAGGTAGATTGAAATAATAGCTCGTAGAGAAAGGCGTTTTTTTGACGATTACACAGACTGTCTGGCGCATCGGGTAATTTAAATTTGTAATAAATAGTAAAGTGTATTTAAATTTTAAAACACCAGAGTAGTAATAGCAAAATTGCAAAGTTACAGAGCATTATCACAAAGAGCCTTAGTAATTTAAACTTTCTTAAGAATATTTCGGGATGGCTCGATTACTTTGCAAAATCTAAATAATTTTGAAATCACCGCCCTTAATACTTTTACTGTGTTCTATTAGTCAATAATGACTTTCACTGAGACCGAACATGTAAAGTGTGTAGAGTCGACGACGCGCGCGCACATTAATGCTGCTTGCGTCTACACGCGTTAGTTACCACCGAATATTTCGTAAACTGCTTGATTGTTTAATTAAAAAACAATCACCAAAACAAAAAGTGATATAAATCACTACATAGTATTAAAAAAGTCGCTTTCTCTCTCCCTATGTATGCTTAAATCTTTAAAACTACGAAACGGATTTTGATTCGGTTTTTAACAGATATAGTGATTCAATGGGAAGGTTTTACATACATAACAACATAGATTAGATAAAGGTATTTTACTCTGAATTTAACAAAAGGGTAAAGCTAGTTTATTGTAAAACGTTTGCAGTTAAATTAAAAGCGATAACTTCAAAAATTTGATTGAAAAATCGAGACTGATGATCCTAAGTGCAGAACGCTTAATAATCTCTACATGATAGCCAGGGTTATGATATTGAGCGCTTATAATCCTATTTCTACCTATACCTCAAATTATATCAAACATGTCTTTATTTTTAATATACTAAGGTTCAGAATCGAATGCAAGTTCCGATAAAATGATGTTTTATTCTTTAAGGGTGAACTCATATTGGCGTGAAATAGTTCGTATGTTTGATTTAAGGGTAGGCTGTAGTTTGATGAATATTTAATCTTTTGCTGGTACTTTTTGTGGAAATATGTGCACTTAAATGTAATCGCAAACATGCGTGTTTTGTTCATAGGGACGTTTATTGGAAAAATGGAAAATTGATTGGAATTACAAAGCGGAATTCAATGGAAATTGTTTTTAGCTGTTTGTATGAAATTTAGCTTTGATTTGTAGCGAAAATAAAGAATTTTGTTTTTGCGTTACTCACTCTATGTGGTAAAATAACTAATACCCAGTTGTTTTATATCAATGATGCTATTTTGTACTTTAAATTTTTGAAAAATTTCCATGTTTGTTAACATCATAGGAACGTCAACAAAACTATTTTTTCGTGACGTAGGTACTTACCTATATAATTTACATATCCTCTCGTATTTTGATGATCAATAGGTACATAGTACTTTACCTCATATATTAGTGTTGTCTACAATATATTAGCTCGACATCAGGTGTCCTCTCCGAGTGAATTACGGCCATTGCAGTGCATTTCAATTAAAATTTACGGTGTCCACATGCAAATTTGTCGAAAGCCCGAACATTTTGATTTATCGGCTTTTAATAAGGTGGATTAAAAGTACAATTTGGGTTCGATGGAGATTTATTGTTTACTAGTAACTGGTTCAGTTTATGAGGAGACATTCACGAAACAAACAATGTTGAAACAAAAATAGATAATTTTTAAAACTAGGCGTTAGCTTATTAGAAAAATGATGCAGTATGATTAATAACTGCAAAATTATCTATATTAGTTTCTAGTGGCCGCCCGCGACTCCGTTCACGTGGAAGTCGGTTTCCCGTGGGAATTAGAAGTTTTCCAGCGGTAAAAAGTACCCTATATGTTATTCTGATGTACATATAACCTATATAACTGTAAAGTTTCATCAAAATCCATCTACTAATTTTTACGTGAAAGAGTAACAAACATTCATACATACATCCATACTCATAAACTTTCACGTATATAATATTAGTAGGATTAGCCTGTAGTTAAATTTTGGTGTGTGTTCTTCTAAACCATACTAAGTTTCCAAAAACAGAAAATATAGTTTGCATATTCTAGTTTAATCATGGGTATTCAAAAACTCTCCCAGCTTGTAATATTTTACATCGCAGCTTACTGAAAACAGAAAACTAATAAATGTACCGGGCGAGGATTAACAAATAACTCTATGTAAAGCTTCACGGAAAATATTGTCTGAAGCTTACAATATCCTGTGATTGATGGAAAGCTTAAAAAAGCTAAAAAAGCTCATACTAAACGTAGGTGTAGTTGAGAGATAGAATACTGTTTTAATTGACTTATGAATGTGTTTAGAGTACGGTTAGTGGCAATCTGAACGATTACAAATAATCACTTTTTATTTAACATTACGTGACTACAAAAAAAAATAAAAATATTTTTATTTTCATTGATAAAAAAACTTGCAGAATGCTACTGAAGGAATATTGTCTAATTACCAAGTCGGTTTGCCTTTGTGAACGCATTTTAAGCCTACGCATTCTCATGTTTATACTTTTTATCTAGATTTACTTCACCAGGAACACTTATTAATTACACCAAGCCCTCCGGTATAAACCAGAGACAATTAGCAAAAAAAAACTCCTCTTGCACCTAAACACTTCTCTAATCACTAAACCACTTATAAAACAGGACAGGACTACTCCAGGAATAGGGTAAACGCCCCAATTACGCACCACCTGCTCCGCCGTCTCTTTCTTTTTGCCCGAACTAAAAAAACTGGATGCAGCCGGATAAAACTGGACACGGATCCAGATTGTCGCGTGGACGACACATGTGTAAAATAAATTGCAATCGGGTAGATGAGCAGAGATTAGTGGCCGCAGTCCGTGACGAGTTCAACGCTCCACTATTGTCGGATAAAATGGAGTTGCCATGGCAATAAAAAAATGATATTTGATTATTTTTTCCAAAGCGAAATCTATTTTATTTAAATTAAAATATACATCCACTACACGTAATATGTTTCTGTTACACTTTTCAATCCAAACTCTAAAACTGAACATTATTTTGTTTTTTTCACAACATTTTTTGTTTTTAACTTATAATATAAAAATAATTAAACATTTTATATAAATATACAAACTGCTCATCTAAAATTTGTATTGTATGTTTCCAATTTAAAATTGCACTAAACAATTTGTTTTATGGAAATAACAACTCTATCAAGTTCTTTGTCCCTTAATCCAGTACGTTTCAGAGTTATGACGCTAGATTGTATCGCTCGACCAACACCTGTTATTTCGCGAATTTGTATTATTAACTGCAGTTTAATGCAAACCATAGTTTTGCACAAGCCTTTTAGTCATACAACGCTGGTTTAGAAAGAGAAACCTATGAGAAAAACAAGTGAAAATCAGCCACTGGCCGCTAAGAAACATCACAACACATTTTAAATTAAAAAAAATACGGACTGGCCAAAAAAAGGTCGTAAAAGGGGCTGAATATATTCTAAAGGGCCATATAAAATTACCAGTGCCTCTTCCAAAAAAAAAACTATCCACAGCTGAGTGGTGGCTGTTTTATAAAAAATGTAAACAAACCTTTTTGTGCAGGTTCAAACGTGTCATAGACAAGTGATAACCAATTTGGGGTAAGGGATAGAGTTTGGTAGCATTTAAAACATTTAGATAAAATAAAGGGTAGTGAATAAACCTTTTATTTTATGTATGTTATTTTTCGGAGATGAAGTTCTGTAAGCTTCATTATTTCTGTTTTTTTACAATTATAATATTTAAAAAAATGGAAATATTTTTATCTCCATTTCCAAACAGTTGACTCTTACTTATATTATGAACTAACAAACGAACATGTTTCCAAATAAATAAAGATGTAACAATAATTGTAGCATTTACCCTACTACCCAAATCCTACGACGCAATAGATCAGTTGTAAACACAAGTCAACAATATGTCATTAAGTAAAAAAAAACATTAGGAGATAAGGAAATCTCATTTAGACGAGATAAGGGCGTCATGATTGTTTTAAACAAAGCAATATTGAGCATGGTGGATTTGCGATAGTGCACTTTCACTTTTTAATTTGTTATTGAAAATTTCACAAACGCTCTTGTAATCCTTAGGATACAGAAATACCTCAAAATATGTATTTATTATTTTTATTAGATATACGTGCTTAGTTGGTCAAATTGCCTACCTTTTTGAAGTTGCTAGGTTCAATTGCACTTAAGATGCGGTTCTACGTAGATGTAGGTACCTAAAGTTTGGCTTTTAGAAGATAAATTGACTTTATTTTAAACGCGTTTCCAAATAACATATAAAAGAGGTCAAATTTGTAAATTTGGACGTTCGGTCATTTTAAACCTAGTACTTATACTTGTTATATCTGCTTTTCATGAAAGGCTAGTAACTAAAATTTGTGTACCGATTTTAGTACCTATAAGGTCATAATAACTTCAAAAACAAAAGACAAGTAACCACCTATAAAGTAGCAGAACACAGTCACGACTAGATTTACTTCATAACACAAATATAGATAATAGCACTCTATCCTATAGATCCAATATTGATTGTTTCAAGGTTTCGGTCCCAATCTTGATTGTTATACGCAAATTGCAGCGAAACCGGTTTGAACTGGTTCACAATGCAACTGTCAAATTGTGAAGTGTTTCAAACTTGGCTTTGTGGGCACTTGCGAGCATTGTTAAGGTGATAAGATAGGGCAGGGCAAGATAAATTATGATTGATAATTAACAGTGTTTATAAAATGGTAGTTGGTGGAAATCATGTAATATCTAATAGAAGTTTTTCAATTGTCATGAAAAAAAAATCAATTTCTTTTTTTTTTGCATTTGAATACACCTAAAAATGTAGGTGGATCAGCCCTCTTGTTTTAAACATTATCTTTTTTTTCTTATTTTAAATATAGTTTTTTAATAAAAAGTTCTAGGTACATGGTATCAAACAAAACTACAAAACTAAGTTCTACGCAAAACATTCGTCTTTTCTTTCTATGTCTGTTTACACAGCTGCTTGCATTGTAAATGGATTAGCAGTTTTTATATAGAGCCTTTCTAGTCCGGCGTGGGAGGACCGTGGGTGTCAGGTTTGAGTCCAGTCTCAAACGATTTATGATTTGTTGTTTTTATGGTTAGAAATAAGTTTTTTTTTTTCTTGATAAAGTTTTTTTTGGGGAAAATTTTGCAATGTTTTACATACTGAACAGAAGCACAGCCTTTTCACTGAACTTCTTTATTAATATTATTCAATAGAGATATTTAAGTAAACGCAATTTATTAATATACGGAATCTTACTACAGTAAACAAAAAAAATACTATGTATATTTATATTTATTTGGTAATCGGTACCTTTTTAACCTGCCTACGATATACTTGATCAAATCAGAGCCGCGTAAAAAAACAGTTCCATAAAAGGAAGGCGCAATGACCTATTAAGTAGAAAGCTAGCCCACAAATCTATAGAGGTACTTTTCTATTATGCTCGGTGGCACACGATTTTCATTCATGTCACAGAAAATACAGGCACTGTAATAGCTTTTCAAAATATCTCTTTTAATTGATTAAAGACAAAATGGTACAAGATTTTGATTAAATATTTCCTACTAATATTGAGAGTTTGTCAGTTTGGATGTTTGTTAATCAACGCAAAAACTTCCAGTTGGATTTGGTTGAAATTTTGTAAAAAGATAAAAGAGAACCCAGAATTATATTCGCGCTAAATGAAATTATGGTCATTTATAATGTTTCAAATTTATTAAACACGAAAATAAATTAATCATGAATACCTGAATTTAACTTGTGTACTTACTGATCGAAACTAAATGACAGTGTAGCTCCAGATAAATACTAAAATTGCGAAAGACTTACCTCTATTTTTAAGTTAATAACTCAGTTTATTATTTTTTAAAATAAAAATCAAAATGTTGACCTAGCTTCGGCAACTAGATACCTATTCAGTTGGCTAGAGTGCATTTAGTTTTTTTTTTATAAACAATTGAAGGCTCAAGGATCTTCCTCAATCTTAAAACAAATGCTGTAAAAATCTATCATCAGGTGCAATCACTTTTTTTGTAAATTCACGACATAAAAACAAACATGCGTCGAAGTAACAATTTTGAAACATGTTAAAATTGCCAATATTTTCTAAACTAACACGTGCACACGTAACAATAACAGTTTTTTTCGTTTTACTTGTCAGTAGGTCAAAAGTGTAGCAAAAAATGTTGGTTACCAAAACTTATCGGAATCAAATTGAACTTTATTCTAGTACAAATACGGTTGAATTCTCTCTGTGTTTTGGTTGTTTATTTTTGTACAATAAATCTACCTGTTACGTAAAGGGTGTTTGTGCGTAGGGTAGAAAGGGATTTAAGTGTATTTTTTTAGTACTTTTAGAAGTGATGATAGTGCTTTATTGTGAACTGCCCTTACTTTGTATTGAATCAAAAATAGAGATACATTTACAGAATTGATAGGAAGCAACCAATTATCTATATTCATATAAAACACATTTTCTGGCAGATTGACAGATTGTAGTTGAGGTTTCCGTGTCCAACTAGTGTGTCGTAAATAGGCTGTTAATATTATTATTTATTAAAAAATGCTAATGAGGTTAACTAAAAAAATCTACCAGTAGTTAAGTCTAAAGAAGTAATTAATACAAAAGTCCAATTAATTAATAAACCAACATTATCACAACAAACTAACTAATCAAATTAAATCTAATCATACAAAATGTTGAAGTAACAAATCAAATTAAACTGTACTTTCAATCTGCTAAAATCTTAACTAAGTAGGTTACTGTACCAATTAAAATTAGTTCAAAATTAACATTTAAACTTCACACCGACATTTAAAGTTCTCGCGTCTTCCTTTTTCGAAAAAAAGCAAATAAAGCATAGTTTACATTACATTATCGATACTAATGCTGCTTTCGCGTGATATCTCTAATTGACTGAAACTTAGACGAAAATGATTTAGACAATTTATTTGTACGAGCATGTAGGTAGTTAAAGTGGATAAATCATAGAATATGAAATTTGATTAAAACCAAATAATAGAGGATCTATACTTTTATAGAAGTTTTTACATTTAATAGTTTTTTTTGTATAAAATATGCAATTGTTTAAAGATATGGTTTGAATGTTATGTCTATTGAAATATTATTACAAATTATGCCGAGAAATCTAGATCAAACTGTTTGGAAGACTTAAGAAAGGTTGTCATAAGGAGTGTTAATAATTAAATATTTTTTATCTTTACAAAGCGTGATACAATAGAATAGTTAAGTAAGATAATAATTAATGTGGTTGGTAGGTTGGTAAACCAATTTCTTTACTACCCTAAGTATTTTCCGTCTAATCCAATATACGACCTCTAATATCATAGTTTAATCATCTCATACGATTCGATTCGTTACCATGATCCATAAAAACAAAACATTTGCATAATAACCTGTCACAATCAACATAAAGTTACAAAATTTCACCTGAGCGATATTGGTGACCGTCATTACAATTAATGGTGTATCATTTCCCTAATTGTCGCTAAATGAGACTCGATTGCAGTCATAAAAATAAGCCATTAGTCTAATTAATAAATTGGGTAATTATGGATTGACAATAAATGGTACCTGACGGATAATACGGTACAAACTAGAAATAATATTTTTTGGAGAAATTGGATAGCATCAAAATGACATTAAAAAAAAGGATAAATGAATCTAATAACACTAAGTTTGAAAGACTGCTGTTTTTTTATTTTATATAAATAGTTAGAATAGTACCTTATTTAATTCAACTAGGCCTTTAGCCACTGCACATAAATATCACACAAGTATGTTAACTAACTTAATTTTATGAAATCACCCATTACTATTTGATAAACTAATCCCTAAATCACAATTATCTTTCTCTTCCATAAAACACATTTTTTCAAGACACATTGTCACCCCTATAGATTTAACTGGTAAATCGCATGAGCAGTTCAATTTGGATGGTGTATTAAGGTGGTATATTAATCTAATGATCCGTAGTGGCACGTTGTCACTGTGGATTTTCCCAGGCATTTAATGGTAAATTTTTATCATTAGTAGGGTAGGGGTAGGTCAATTTCTGCTATAATTCTAAGAAACTTACATCAATTAGACATATAATATGTTGTGGTTGAATATTTATCATTAAGACAGTGTGGTAACTTTAAATATATGAGAAGAGCTACTGCTAAAAAGATGGTGGTTGCGTTGCCAAGATATGCAACAAAATAACAATATTAATAAGATTTAGAAGTCTCGTAAAACTAGATATTTGACGATCAGTTTCAATAGACACCAATTAATTAATATTTAACATGAACTTCTCAAAAAATATGACAGAAAATTTAACGAGAGCTGATCAGTATTGATCTGCTTTTTATTGAGAAATCCTATTACTTATCGCCCCTTTAGTCACTCATAGTTTTCGAGATAAAATAATATTACAAACGCATGAAATAATTATCTACCTATGATAGTATTTCTGAAATACATATTAACATGAAATTCTGTAAAGAAAGCAAAATGTCATTGATCCGTGTCACCCTAATGAATATACCTATTAAACTAATCTTGGAGTAGAATAATAAACCGACTTTAACTACCAATAAAATATTTAATGACGTAAAGAGCCTCAAAGAAGCTAAGATCGATCGTCCTCAGTTTTTTGGTGTCACACTGCCCAAAAAACATTGAGCTCTCCTGACCCGTTCTAATCAACAGCTACTTAGAAGAATTAGCCCGTCTAAAATTAGTACAGGGGTCTCGGTTGCTGGTTTAATAATATGAGTTTTTATAGTATACAGTATTTTAAATGCAGGGTCGTTCAAGTCGGCTTCAGAATTTATGGTGAAGGTGATTTTTGTTAGCTTAAGACAATGGTTTTAATTATGTTGGGTGATAACTACATCCCCTGGTCTTGGCGAGAGCTATTATTAGAATGTTTATGATGTTGTAAAAAGTGTGAATTTTGTAACAGTAGATGACGTCTCTCGTAAACTGTGTTTTAAAGACAAAGAAACATTTGACATTTTATTAGCAAATTTCATTCCACCAGCGGAAGTTTAGAAGGTACCAATCCATCAATATCCTTAGTGACATTGTATTTTAAAAGTTTTGTTTTTCTGTCATGCTTTTATCAGCATCCATTACATTTTATAATACCGTTACTTAAATTAATTAGATCTTATACTTATCATCTCCTTAAAACTTGAGCCTTAAAATTATGGTTATGTTCACTCGTAAAGTTTACTCGAATACATACATCAAGAAGGAGGATATAAAAAACACAATAAACATTGTTTAAAACAACCAACTAGTCGTTATTGTCAGATTTTAGCCTCGTTAAGTGATTAACGTGAAATATTGTATGACTATTTTTTATTATTAGATGCTGGTTGATGTATTTAACATCGTTCGGTTTTAGGATATGAGTAACTTTAAAATTAACTTTATGTTTGAATTCTTCTCTCAATATGTTGAATTGCTGTTCCTTAAATTTATCAACATTTTCAACTATTTAAAACCTATTTCAAAATCATTAAATTATTTTTTATAAAGAAAGTTAAACAAATACTGTGATAAAGTTGTTTTACTGAAATAGAATTTGCTTTTCTCAAAAACTTTACGGTTGAAACTGTAAACGTAAAGCTAAAAGTGATTGATTTTATGTGTGGTTTTTCTATAACTTCCTGATGAGTTGTTACTCTCTTGAGGTTTGAAATAAAGGAAGTTTAACTTAACTGTAGACAACAAAATATAATTCTAACCAATTTAAAAAAAGATACGTTTTATTTTAGACTGACGTACTAAGTTCGTAAGTAAGTACTGTGTTGCGAAATTCTATACACTTAAGAGAAAGTGGCAATAAAAAGGTGTCATTTTATTGGTATGATTCAACGATGAAATTCATTTTTCGCTGTAACCCGACCCAAACTGTAACCGAGTCATATTTACAACGACAATCAGACAAAGGGCCATTAAATGATATTTTGCCCTTGACCCTCTTCTGCAGGACGATCTAACTGCACTTTAAGATCACGAAATGAAAGGATCATTAAATTACGAGTCCTTGATTGATTTGCATATAAAACAGCTAAATTGGTTAAGTATAGGAACTTAAGGTGAGCAGAATAGGTGCTTGCATAGATGATACAATACTATGGTATAAAAATATATATAAGTTTTATTTTATTTAACGTTTTGTTTTTCTTGTCATCTTGACTTCTGCTGTTACAGTTCAACTTAAAAGAATCTTCTTTTTTCAAATTCGTGCCTTGTAATGGCTAGATGTTCAATACAATGTCATTTGTCCTAATAATGATAGTGTGTTCCCGTATCTGCAAATGATTTGAAATTGAATTTGAAAATGTTTTCACTGATAGGCATTTTTATAACAGTTTTAATATCAATTAAGAGAAAACCTAATGAACAACTTACTAATGTGTAGATCCAGTCACATTTAATGTTAATGTGGTCATCAAATGTAAATATTAAAAAGTGAACAAATAAGGAAGTGACTCATTCCAAACGCCACATAACTAGCCAAGCGCAATAAAAGTTAATAAAAATGGATCATAGACCGTTGCCCAGCTAGCTACTAATGACCTCTATCTTTCCACATGAGTTATCGCCTACAAGTCTGAACTTGACCTAAGAACAGTAAACTTCGTAAAAAGTATGCATTCTGAAATAGCACTTATTGTAATAAGTCATGCACAAAGTGGAGCGCATCACGGTGGTGAGGCGATAACTGAGGTCGGTAAAGTTCAATTTGCAGCAGATCACGATGCAGGAAAAGATTTTGATGATAGAGCGCACGCGATTTGAGGTTTTAATTACTTATAATTAATAGATGACTTCGTTATTAAATAAATATACTGCATAAAAGATTTTAATAAATAAATCATTGCAATAAAGTAATGTTGTTTGGAAGAAAATGCTTAAAGCAAAGGGGTCAACTTTTACTGCATCTTTCTTGATGTGCTTGCTCACTTAGAGCACTATAGAAGGTACAGATATATTTTAAACTTACAATTTAGAAATTAGATTTGCAAAAAAAATGCGATTTCTAGACACAAACCTAACACCCGTTACCTGATTAAGCATACAATCGACAATATCTTGCTTTCCAACTACAGTTAGCATAAAAATGTTCCCACGATCACAATTAACTTTTGTTGTAAAAAAACATTTCGATGCTTAGCGCTCGCTAATTTAAAAATCGTTCTAACATGCGATTTTCCTCCTTTCTTATTATCAACCTTATCGTAGATAGTAATAAATTCGAATTTTACTTGAAAAATTTTAGGCTCATATGTAATTAAATCCATATTTCATACGTTACGCACTGGATATTCCAACTTAGTGATTATTTCAATCTTAAGAAAGTTTTCAATGGATACTTTAAATGACTAACGAACATTTTTAATAACATGGTCATATCCTGTTAGTTTGTTAAGCTAAATGGAGATACCTAGTAACAATAAGCCTCAATTATATCTTACTAGTGGCCACCCGCGACTCCGTTCGCGTGGAAGTCGTTTTCCTGTGGGAATAAGAAGTTTTTCCGCGGTAAAAAGTACCCTATGTCTTATTCTGATGTATATATCTATATTAAAAGTCTAGTAGTTTTTACGTAAAAGAGTAACAAACATCCATCCATACATCCATACATACCTACTCACTTTATAATATTAAGTAGGATTTTCGGATTTCGAAATTGTATTTAATAAAAGCCGCAATTATTTTGACTAAGACCATCCCCTATCTACAGACACATAAACCATATTGCAGGAAAAACTTCTGTCGCTATTAAATGTATACTTGTACAGCCAAAATTACAATTCAAGTGAAAGAATTACAATTACACAACATCCTTTATTGCTGAAAGGGAAATTTTTCGTATTTTTTATAGGCGGCGAATTTGAATAGGCTTTTTAGATCCCCCTTTTCAAAAGTGGCAAAGAGGAATTTCGGTTTTCTCATTAAAATTAATGTGACGATACTTGCTCGATGTAATAATTTTAGGCAAAATGGTTATGCTGTGGTGTATTTTTGTCGTTTCGTTTTATGTCCCTTAGAAAATATTACTGTAATTAACATGACTTTCTACTGGAAATTTGAATTGTGATTTTTATTTATATGTTAATTTTAGCAATAATGAAACACAGTTTATTTCTTTATAATCTTCTTTTCCAATTTCTAATTATTTATAAAAAATCAATAATACATTTGTTTTCCGATCAACTTGCTTATGTGACATTAAATATTAAAACCAAACTTTACTACCTCTAGTCAAATGCAAAAAGACATATTTATACTTGTACTTAATGCCTTCTATAATATACCTCTAGTTTTTTTAACTTTAATGTTAAGTGATATCTCCTGGATGTCTATACCATAGATTATTTATGTCCCCCCTTTCCGCCCCTTTCACCCCTGAATTGAAACCATAGCTGTACAAAATGACCGAATATAATGATCCAACTATTGTCCTCGCCCCAATGTTTGCAAGGCCTCATTTATTTTTATAACTACATGGGCTTTTTAACAACGAAAAAATGTGGTCAAGTGTAAGCGTGATTGCGCTTTTTGATTTTCATGTACGGTTGTAGCATGTTAGGTGATTTTTTCTTTTCAATTGTGAATAAAAAAAGTTTAAGATGTTATCATTTTCTAGTAATGCATTAGTGGATGTACAAAAGAAAACTATCTCAGTATCAAAGTCAAAATCATGGTGTAAAGTTTGCGATAAAATATGAATTGAACAGTATTTTTTTAGTATCCTCAAATTTTTGTGATTTGATTTATTAAATATTATTTAATATTGAAGTTCAATTTGTTTGGTGATACTTTTCTTGCTACTTTTATTTAATGCAAATTACACAGTGCATTTTTGCCAAAAGTATTTGTGGTCACACCAAAAATTGCAATTAAAATACAACAAATCAAAAACAAAACACCCTAAACTAACAACCCCTATCATTTATGAATATCTTTAATATTTGCCCCGCCATTCATCTGCTAAAGACTTGGATGGCCACTCAAATTTTGCATATCCAATTAGTTTAAAGTAAACTCAACCAGACGTCCACAAGCTTGAATTGTTATTTCGTTTTTAATTCCATAAGCGCAGACGAATTTACTTTCCTGAATGCATTTTGCTAATAATTATGTATTTAAAAATATTTAATACTACAAAGAGAATAATCACAATGCTAAATTAAATTAAGGAGCCTCTTAACCTGATTCACTTAAAAGCCAGTTTATTAATTAGGTCAATGATATGCTTACGCCTTTACTGACGTTTCACCGTCTCATGCATTTTATTAAATTTAATTTAATTAGCTTTACCTTCCACTTTACCTTCTTTTATTTAAATAAGACGTGAGAAAAGTTTTAAACTGAACAAGCTTTTAGTATTTACCTCACATCTTAACCCTTAAGGGAATTAGTACCATTTATGCTCGACTTCTTAGACATTGTGGACTCTACTGTCTCAGTGTCTTCTGTAATAACATCATTTATTTCATTTATGCTATTTTCAACTTTATTCTTAATATCTTTTAGGTTCAATTTAACTTGAATGTTATTATGTTTGAGTATAACAACGTCAGTAGCAGAAAGTTTGCATATGCAAGAGGTCGCTTTGAGTGTTTTTCCTATTAATTAAGCGCCAGAGTGACAGGATAGTCGCACAGGAATTTAATTTTACCAGCTTTTCATAAGGGAAATAATGTTTTTGTCGTTTGCGTAAACATACGTGTTATTAATTCGGAAATGAAAGGATGGTTTCGTGAATTAAAATTAGGGAAATCTAATTTTAGTGGCTGCCGTCGCTTCAATTTTAAATTAAGTGGTAGTTTTTTTTTGTATTTTCTATTATAATATTAAATTGTATCTGTAAAGTACCTAAACATTATTCACAAAAATCAATGCATTAATATCAACATAGTCAATTGTGTTTCTGATAGTACTAAGTAACCTACTATTATTCCAATATTTAGTTTAGCTTAACCAAGTGTTTATTCAAATGGCCCAAACTCATGACAATAACACCCTTAGGTTGTCATTTGGCGTCTTTGGGGTATGCATATTAGGTCAGTTTGCTTGCTAAATACAGTTCTAAATGTTATGATTCTAAATATAGGGTACCGTCTGCTTGAAACTATGATGGAGATGTAAATTTAGTTAATAGAAACATGAGATCGTATACTATATCGTTAAACCAATTAAATAATAGTCCATCTAGGGAATATTTTTTAAGATTTTGATTTTATTTGTGGTTAGGAAAATAATTTATTTCAATCAAAACATAAAGTGACGACGATAATTTTAGATTAAGTTAGGTTTGTAGTTAATAATTATAAGTAATATTTGTAAGTAAAACTTTAACAGTAAGTCTCATAAATACGCAATAATATAAATATTTTCATTGCTATTATTACCGTCTCTATTACTCACAGTAAAGTCGTTAACTTCAAAACCGAATGCAGTGTAAGCCATGAAAATGAGCCCTCCTTGTTTATTGTTCTTGGCTTTAATTGTAACGAAAACATCGGAGTTTCACGATCGCCTTGTGAAAATAGGAACACCTGCACTCGCGAGGGGCTGTTTTTGTTAGGATTTGAAACAAAATCTTGCAGCGTTGTTACTTCTACGTTATTAGGTCTTTGATAATATAATTAGAGAAAAAATTATCTTTACTTATTTTTGAGAAATAATTTTTGAAATACTTTTCAATTTGGTGTTAAAAACTTTGTTTATGTAATTGGAATTCTTTTACCAAATTGTATTTTTTTTATAACCACCTTACTTTTATGTTTCTAAACCAAATTTAAAACGTAAGTGATCGATGGCTTATTAAAACTTCAAAGTTCGGTATACCTACTTGTCCATTACATCGGACTTAGCTATTAATTTCAATTTCAAAGTTTTAAATTGTAAGGTGTTTTGTTTAAATTAACTTAAAGTTCCCGTTACCAAGTTTGAAACAATAAAAAACAAATTTTAATACAATAGCTACTGCGTACTAAAATTACAACTATGCTAAAGTAGTTAATTTAAAATTGTGAAATATTAAACGATACAGTTAGACTGTACGGCAAGCGATCGTTAAATTAAATTAATGACATAAACTTTATTCTTAAGCTCATGTTTGTTAATGTCAATGTTTATAGCGACTTTATATTGATTGCTTTATTTGTGGCTTAGCTATGTTAGTAATATAAACTTGTGATATAAACCTAAATTAATAAATAACTATTGCAGGCTCTTAGGCTAAGTTCTAATAAAATTTAATTTTGTGATTTTACACAGGCAATTTACGGGACTACTTATTACTAAAAAGTGTGAAGCAGTCAAATATTTGTTAAAATGACTGGTTAAGTCAAGCTTTTCTATTAAACTAATTTGCATAAATCTTCGCATCTTTGTTGCATCTGATACGATGAACACCTGGCGTGGACTCCCACAAGGGACTACGCTAATACCCATTAGTTTTAAATTTTATATTCAAGACATCATATGTTGTAGAACCTTAAGACAAATTTAAATTATAGCAAAACACTTCGTAGCTTTACATAGACTCTTTTCTTTTTTTAATGTCAGTCTTTTAATAATTCTGAGTAAACTTTAAAAATTGTTTTCATACGAAATACCTTAATTTTTGATTTGAAGAATACACCAAAACAAAAGTATCTCGTTCTTAAAAATATCATTATTTTTTAATTATGATGACTTATCATTGCTAAGAAACCCTGTAGGCAGAACCTACTCATAAGTCAAACATTTATGAATCATTTGAGGTTTAATATTTAAAATTAAAATTGTAAATTTTATTCAAATTTCTTCGTATCTTGCTAGTAAATCTAGGTGTAAACTAGACTTTATTTCGTGTCATAAAATATTCTTTTGACTGTTTGAAATTTCTACTTACAAACTTGTGGTTCAGGGACGGTCATTTTGACAAACTATTAAAATAAGTTATCATAAAATGTATTGAAAATTACTTGTAATAAAAACATAAGTTCTTAATTTAAAAAGTATTATCTCGTTTGTCTAAGTCATAAACAACTCTTTGATCACTTTATTAAATTCATCTTAATAACAGTGGATGTAAAAAATAAATATTAACCTCCAGAGCATTGTAAGACAAGTAATAATACTAACATGAAACATACATTTAAAACCTAATAAACCAGCAGCTTACATTACAAGATCTACCACAGGTATTATAATAACAGAGATACGAATACGACGTAACGTAACAAAATTATAATCTAGAGAACTGGCGTGTTTCTGCACTGTAATAGTGCGTAAGTATGCTGTACAACAAGATATTGACGAAAACATTGAACCCAAAGACGTAGATGAAGTTAATGATTGCGCTGATGTTTATGACTTGACAAGCGTTGTCGTGCGTAGCTGTTGACATGGATTTAATATTATAGTTGACTATATAGACGGCGTATATGTATATTTAGTGTAAGTTGCACGTACGCTTCTTGTTCTATACTAAGTGTATGAGTATGATTGGTAAGGGCTTATTTACAGTGATGTTGATTAGAGGATATTGTGAAGGGAGTCTTTGAAAGATTTACCTTTTATAGTGCCTGCCTGCCACTAACCAAAACTATTTTAACCTTAAGTATGCTGATTATACATTCATATGTATTAAAAACTTGCTTAAAATGAAACTCATAAAATATTAAAGTGTTTATAGAAGTTTTTGGCTGTTAAATTTACCAAATTTATTTCCAACCATCTTTAAAATACAAAGTTACACGTCTCAAATTTAAACGCCATAACTTAAAAAGTACTGTGTAATTTTCATACAAATTACATTTAAACAAGCGTCAAAATTAATGTTAACAAGTTTTCGTGTCGTTTGTATTAAAATTTCTTAGTATTACGATCGATATTGTAGTTTTCACTCGTAAATCCTTATGAAAGACTGTCGCCTGAGCTAAATTATTCATGTAGCAAAGAATGACACATTTGGTCTATGGAAATGCTTGCTGAATCATATTTGTAAGAACTAGCAAAGCAATTTATAATGTATGCTTTCAAGGGCTTAGTGCTATGGACCTTGATTTAGTATAATTGTATTCAGTGTTTATGTTTCTAATTTATAGTGTTTTCAGAGACGTTTGTAAATTGTTACTTGTAACTGAAGTACTTATGCTGCAATTTCGATATAAGGATTGTTCTTCTCTTGATACATAACATTAACAGCATTAAACTTAATATTCAGAATAGTAATACATATCTTGCAAGTTTTCTTTGTTGTCTACAATTTTTTAACTAAAATTTTATGTTTATTTTTTCCATCTACTTTTTTTATGAAAAACACATTTACCAATCCAGTTAAATGCTATTCATCAATTTCATGTCTGTAAAACTTCAAACCATTCCACTTTTTGACTACTAGTCATTTGTTTGAATTCTAAAAGCCTCTGTTCCTGCGCCAATCTCCACGCAGCCTTACTAAACTCCGGCGCAGCTGCTCGATGCGCACACGCTACCGGTTTTGTGGCTAACGACCCTCCCCGCCCCGCCCCGCGCCCCCCGGCCACTACTACAGACGTATCGATCGACCAGCGACGCCCGGTAAAACGGAAAATCTAGTTTTTTTTTGTAATGTGGTAGCTACATATAGTATTATTTATAAAGTACAGATTTTTAAGATTGCTCATTGTGGTAATTTTAAGTGGAATTTTGGGAAAGGTTTTAATAACCTAAACCTTATCTGTTATTTTTCCGAAAAACAATTAATATTTAAATAAGTAACAAAAATACCTTGTAGCAAAAAATAATAATTATCCAAATATTTTTAAGGTTTTAATTATTAAAACTAAAATTTACCTCAAGTAGCTAATGTAAGATCATCCTAATGACACCTATTATATTGATAGACTATGTAGAAGACTTTTTATCGTTAAGCCACTAATAAAATGTTACAAGCGCTTTTGATTGATTCAGTAATTAGCTTTTCAAAATGGCGCCGTTTTTTCTAAAAGCTTTAGTTTGACTTTGTTGAAGTTGAAGAGGTTAAAGACATTGCATTTTATTTTCATCGTTGTAATAAAAATGCAATTTGACGTTTATTGGAAGAGAAAATAGTTTTAATCATTTTCAGTTTATGTTTATACAAACATACTCCTAAAAAATTTGTTTTTTCGCGTAAATTTTTGGAACTTCGAACTAAGCAATAATAACCAAGAGGGTAAACCGGGAAACTTCTTTTCATGCACAAAGTGATATCAAACTTGTGAAATCTCCATGATTGGACTTTTCGAGTAAAACGTGAATTCATTTGCAATAATTTTCGGGACCAAAGGGTCAATTTCGAAGCTTGGACGGTGTGTGAAAGCCTTAATAGTCACATTAAAGAAACGAAGCGAGCTCTTCCAAAATATTATCTCATATTTGCCTCTCTTAATAGTATTAACTAAGCAAGATATCATATAACATCTAATCACATCAACCAAGTGTTTAGCTAACGCTTGAGGCAAACGCAAATTAACAATTTAGAATACAGAATGACCTCAATTAATTCAATGATTGCAATTTAGATTCTCACGTGGTTAAATACATGTATCAACCATTCAATTGTTGCTTAGATGGTAATTAAAGAACAATTGTTTGGACTGGAACAAGCATTTATTTTTATATTGCACTTAAGTAAAAGAAGGCATACTGCAAATTATTTGACTCAAATAAGTGTTTTCACGTAATAAATGTGTGCAAAAAAATTAATAACTTGCTGAGCGAATTATCAATCTCAACAAAAAAGCAAGCTAAATGCAGTAATCTAGTTACGAAGAAAAACTACCACAATGATTAGAAACGATAAAATTGACCACCTGTTCTGTACACTGACTTGAGCACCTACATATCTTCTATCTATAAAACTAAGCTATAACTTTCCTACCCCTCGGAAAACACCTGGCAAGCCTTGACATTATAAATTCAATGAACCAGGAAGAAAACAAAATCAAGGATAATCCAAAGCAAAATAACTTAGTCTTGGAAATCAATAATCTGCAATAAAGTCATAATGAGCTATAAAAAACAACAATAAATGACTAAATTATACTTGTTTTAAAAATATATGCAAAGCCAATCGTAGGTATCAGCCATGCAATACAAATGCAATTCTAAATTTAAATATAGACGTGCGAGCGAGATGGAAAGTGTGAGTGTACGCTCAGTACCACGGACATACTAAATTCTACGGTAAATAAATCGCTTTATCACATTTTATTTCTATCATTAAAAACCACGCAATGGACTAAGGCAGAATCTTATTAAATCCGGACACGAGCCATTTCGCAACATATTATCACAAAATTGTCCCTACCCGGGAATCCAATCCAGTATCTACCGCTTTACACTCAGCTCCACAGAGATCATTACCGCATCTTTCGCTTACAAAACGCTTGGTATACACCAACAATTTAGCTGAGAAATCTGTTACTACAGCAGCTAACTATACACATGATTATCCGCCCATTATTTCACAACCAATGCACCTATAGTTTGACGACCTCTGTGGTGCAGCGGTATACCGGACTGCTAAGCGAATGGTTCCGGGTTCGATCCCCGGGTCGGGCCAATTTCGTCAAAATGGATTTTCGATATTGGCCCGTGTCTGGGTGTAACTAGGTTCTCCCCTAGTCCATTATGTGGTACCTATAACACAAGTGCTTACTGCAGCTTACTTTAG
The DNA here is from genome assembly GCA_916618145.1 of Emmelina monodactyla. Lineage (NCBI taxonomy): Eukaryota > Metazoa > Arthropoda > Insecta > Lepidoptera > Pterophoridae > Emmelina > Emmelina monodactyla. The sequence goes on from OU745322.1 coordinate 1,712,537, forward strand.
GGCCACATAATTGATGTGTCAGTCTGGAGATTTATTTCTTTATTTATTATAGTCTCCTCACCTCCTCTCATTCGTGTCTCCGCGTATCTCCAACTCGTCTGCGCGCGCGCCCCCCGCGCCTCTACGCTGCCCGCGTGCGTAAACGTGACCCCAACTGATGAACTGTTAAGTTCACTACACGGACTGTGGTAGTTTTTTGTCTTTTTGTCACGTACGCTGCTTATTGTTTTAATGTGTTTTGATAGTCTGGGCCATCTGGTGTTGGGTTGTGACGCTTACGGCTCTTACTACTCGACTAGTTGTAGCGATATAGCTAAAATATGTAGTAAAATAAAGATAAGGTGATTTAGGTTTGAAGATAAAAGACGCTCAAGTTAGAAGTTAGGCTACTTATATACATTTTTTAGACACCATTTTCTTTTGAGAACTCGATCATAATTCATTTAATATTTTATATTAGACTCACCTACTTAATCATTGTATCTAAAAGAAAATATTTTGGCTATGATGGAAACAGTTTTTAAATCTATTGTGTTATTTTTATTAGTAAGCGAATAATACATAGGGACAAACAGACAGAAGCGGCGAATTTGCTTAGTATTGTTTAAATGTAAATGTTTAAGTTTTGTTGTAAGTACTCTTTTTTTTTCAGCTGAACTGGTATGTGTAAGTGCCCAGCTTAATATTATTGGCGCAAAAATACAAAGGTTTTTAGGATTTAAATAAAATATTTGTGTTTATTATCAAGCCCGGCTTCAACTATTTTTTTTTAATTTGCAAAAGTCGTGCAAATCAACCTTTACCTTTTGTTTATGTGAGGTTCATAGATTTTTAATTTTTGAAATGTCATTTGTCTGGAAAATGATGTCAAACAATTCACTACAAAAATGAAAGAATAAAATTTTCAACCTTTATCCAACTTCAATTCGTAGGTGAAAAATACAGTAAAAAAAAAACTGTGTGATACTATGATGAGTTAAATTTTCTTTTAACTCCACAGTGTAACAATCTAGCCAAATGTTTTTCAAAAAGATTTTCCCTCTTCAAATTCAAATAATGAGTCACAAATAGATCAGCTCACTCAATTACAAACCAGAGCTTTTTCTTTCATGGGCATCAAAATTCTAGTAAGTTTAAAAATCGTACTAATAAAACAGAGTATATCGCTTAACCGAGATTAAATAATTTTATACCTTTTTTAGCAAAAATGGAACAAATATTTATGTTCGAACTCTTTGTGAAAAGGACAGTCCTTAAAGTTGATCCACCTGTAAAGGATGAGTGGGAACTTGAACAAGAAGCAGAAAAAGCCAGATTAGAAGCGGCAAGATTGGCTGCACTAGAAGCAATGAAAAAGCCAAAAAAGAAGAAAAAGAAAAAAAAGAAAGCCAAAAAGAAAAAGAAGAAAGGGAAGAAAAAGAAGAAAGAACCACCAATGCCTTCTGAACAAGAACTAAAGTTTATGAAAACATGTTCAATGCAAGTTAACTGCGTGCCTATATTTGATTTTCTGGTCGCCCATGATAACTTCATCGAACCTCCACCACCACCAACGCCACCAAAGAAAGGTAAAAAGAAAAAGAAGAAAGCCAAACCTAAGAAAAAGAAGAAGAAAGGTAAAAAAGCTAAGATTCCTGTCAGGAAATTAGTAGTACCAACGGAACCTTTACCACAACCACCGTTCTTTGGAGTTGGAAACTCAGTAGCATTTGTATCACGACCTTCAACTTTAGCCCAAACAATGAGCGAAAGTCCACTACACATTTCTGTTTGGAATAGGGACGAAGAACTGAACTGCATCGGTTTTTGTAAAGTAGAATGGCACGCATCTTTCTACGAATGCTTAAAAAGAGCTGAAGAGTTGAATCCTGTTGACATGGATAAAGGTGAATTCAGAAATACAGCACAACAAGAACTAATCACTAACACTGTTGAATACGTAAAACCACTACATTGTGAAGAAGATTTGAAACCCTCTGGAGAAGTTGAATTTTATATACGGTTAAGCTGTCTGGGTAACAAATTACTTAGTCATTTTATATCTCTACCAGAAATTGACAGACTGCCAGGTAGATATTATCTCAATGATGATTTAAAACTGAAAGAAGTAGAAGTCGTTCGGCATTGGGAAGGGACGACTATATATCAGGCTCCACCGGTTGCTTACCTATTTGGGGTCCCAGATATTGTGAGGAAACCTATCATTAAAGCCGATGAAGAAGTTGTAGTATATGAAGATTATGTGGCACCATATACGAAAAGCGAATTGGCTATTCTTGCTATGGGTTTCCCTAAAGGGCCGTGTGGCGGCACTAATTGTCCTAAGCGCTTAGAGTTTCGTGGCAGTCAACATACATTTGTCCGTGGGCAAACCATTGATGGAGTGTATGAACACGGGAATTTCATTAATGACAGAGATGTGCATGGTCCCTGTGGTAGATTGGACTGTCCTCTTGCCCACAAAATCCGGAATTACCTTTGTGATGAGGGGGCATATAAGCCTTGCAAAAAACCCTGTACCAAAGACTACTATTGAAGGAATATAGGTTGACATTATATTTGAAGTCTAATCTTGTGATTTATATTACAATGAAGTTTCGATTTAAAAATACGTCTCTGAAAATTTGAACGGCATTGAAATTTTGAAGAACAAAGCAAAATGACCTGGCATACAAAAGTCCTGAATTTCACTTTCACATTTACGATTTAAGAGACATTGTAAATAATGATTCCACTTATAAATCCATAAAGTTTTTCCGAAAACCTCATTAAATAACACTTTTATTCTTATGCACGATCCGTGACGTCCAATTTCGAAATCCAAAGTTTTTTAATCTTGATTAAGGATAACAAATGTTCGCACAAATTTAATACAATATTGTTGAGTTGAGCATTTAGGTCGGATTTGCTAATTATTGCGTATGCGCAAATGATGATCCTTTCTTGGAAATCTTTTCACTAACAAAGCTTGAAGGTAATTTAGCGGATTAAGTGTTACAAAGGGTCCAGTTTTTTATTTATTTACCTACTTACTTTTCGATTACGGATTTGAGCTGGATTTTTAACTCCAAATTATATTATTTTCTTTGCAACTAACGCTGCACAGTGTTCAATAAATTTAAACCATTGTGTCTATTTTGAATCAGCATGGAAGCAATTGTATATTATTTGATTTGTTTTGACCTAATAAAAATAATCCTTAAAACTTAGTCGATTCAAATAAAAAAATAAACTGTCTTTTAATGAAACATAATTGAAACAAAACAACCTTATAAGGCTTATTAGTTTAATCTATTCGGTTATTTTCCACAACTCGAAGCATAATACAACAATAAACTATCAACGCAGGTATTACATAAATGTTAATACTAATTTGCAGTGCAAATTCTTGTACACCCAACCAATAGATTTCCCTGCACTGGAATTATAACGCGCTTTAATAGAATAACTCAAAGTCGAAATAAGTATTATAATTTATATCTGCAAATATACTAATATTCGATCGTCTAAATAAAAAACATTGCTATTAGAAAACGACATATAAGATGAAACTTCTTATATTTTTTATGCACATTCGCTTGAAAGTGCGTAATGTTCTTTTAAAAACAATGTACTTATTTAGCAAACTTTTTTTTTTTAATTTCGATATCTTAGGTAATAAGATTTCTCAGGATTGGCACCGTTATCTCAAAGAAGCTTAGTAAGTATTAGCTGAATGTATAAATGTATTCAAAGTAGCGTACGTGTAACAATGGTTGGTAACGTTTATCTTTGCAACTTGATATGTTGCAAGGTCAATGCGATAAAGTGCAGGTAACGGACTATTTTTCCAATATACAAATACTTTTAAGTAACTTTTAACTTTAAATATGTAAAATGAGTACCTGATTTAAAGTTTGCTAACGATTTGTTTAACTTCTACTTGATGAATGTTATTTGCAGTTTTGGTATTAACATCAACTGCATCTTAACAGTACCTAATGGTTGGTCAATCACAATAAAATTTTACTGTAGAATTAATAGATATTAGATAATTAAGAGGCTTGGTAGAATCACAACAATTATAAGATATAAAGTAATAATAATATATTATTCTAACCGGTTTTCTTATGTTATAGGTAACTACGTGAAATCGTTGGAAGCTTTTGCTGTCCATAAATTGCCTACCTATTTACTTATAGATGAAGGCCTACGTTGAACGGTAAATTTCTTTTTAATTTCTGCAACAAAGTACACTCACATAGATATAATTAAATTAGTTTTATATAAATTCAATTTATAAAGATCACTATAATATTTTTATTTGGGTATTGAGCAAAAAAGTTAAAGTATTTTGCATAGCCACGCCTGTGACGACCACTATAATAAAATGAACAATAAAATAGGTAAGCACTATATAGCACATTTGTGTTTTACTCAAAATACTTTACTTCACTAAGAAGGCTTTTACGCTAAGAAACCTTTGCTCAGATTTAATATCAGGCACTGCAGTTGCATACTCATGTACAGCTACATTTCTACAGTTAATTTATATGTTTTACTCATACTTTTAGATATAGATATTTAATTTATATCTTAATAGTTCCTAAAAATATTTTAAGACGAAAAAACTACAACGGCTAGTATTTTTCTAGCCAATTGCGACATTAGAGAAACTTTTTATTTATATTGAAAAACCAATTATGAACTCTTATGACTCACAAAATTAATATACCTGTCAATGAAACAAGTTGAGGCACAAGTAATAGGTAGGTGATAGTCAATGACTCAGAATATTATTATACTAATCGATAGTAGGTATATAGATAAAAATACGTAATTGCTGTTTTTCTATAAGTCTTTGTTAATTTTACATTTGCTAGATTTTAAGTTTTTTTTTATTGATTTGACTAGATTTTGGCAAAAAGTAGGAAGTAGGATTATCGAAAAGCCAAAAACGGTAAGTTTAAGTTGACAGTAAGAATTAAGGACATTAAAAGGATCTAAGAATATAAATTTATTTTATTAACCTCGCCTACCTTCCCTTAATTCTGTGACAGTCTCCCTTTATTGCGGGAGTAAATATAGCTAATAACTAAAACTTGCCAGAAATAGAGTTATGTCACCACAGCACAAAATAAAGCATTCAAAGTGTGGGTCAATTTATTATTATTGGCATTAAAACATTTCTTGACCCAGACAAATTAAATTCCTAACCGATCACCGATCAACAATGAATTCCTCTCCCAACTTGGTAGGACCACTCGATGACACACCAACACTTTCATGGCAGCTTGTGAGTCGAAAGGCCTCGGTCAGGTGACTGTGTGAATCAGATGTAAGGATTTCAGCTGAAACTGGCGTGGCTGTTGCATCATGGTGTGTCATGGAATAGATGCCAATGTCATAAGTTTAGTGAAAGTAGGATATACTCTTTTGTTTGTTTGGATTGGTAGTAGGATTTTTTTATTTAGATAATAACGTGATAAGATATTAAAATAGGGACTAGAAATTGTAATAAAGATGTAAAAACGGAAAGTTGGGTTATCAGTTACACGGGGTCATTGAACTATGCAGATCTTTTGTTTTTTTTTTAAACATGTGAACAAGCTCTTAAAGTAATAATGGTTACATTTAAATAGCTCTCAATAAAAAGCTTTTTACATTTCAACTCATATTTGTCGAACAAGACATATGTTTAAATTTGTCGCTAGCAAACATACTTGACTAAAGCAAACATATAGATGACTTCGAAATAAAAAAACAAAGTGCTTCGCTCATGATATGTTTGATGTAACATTATTCTATTTATTTATGCATTTAAATTGCTCTTTCATTTCTGGCTTAAGCTTGTCGATGAGTCTTAGGTATAAAGAGTATTTTTTTTAATATAAAGGATATAGCTATCGTCTATTGAAGAGCGTATTTATTATTTTGTACTTATAAAACAGCATATAACGGGTGTAAAAAGACCATTTCCGAAACCTGAAACCACGTATTCTTGAGCCCGAATAGTAACTAAACAGTATTCCCAGAAAACTCAATTTAACAAAAATGTTATTAAGGATTGAATAGTGACATTCGCCGCTTCAGGTCATCTCTCACACATCAGCTAATAATTAAGGAGCGTTGGTTTACATAGCAAATAAAACTTAAACACATTTTATTTGAAATAATGCGGAAATTTCAAAGTTTTAATGCAATTTGGCATTAGTTAGTAAAAAAATAAAATAAAAAAAAACATAAAATTTTTTTTTTGCTTTTAATATAACGAGTACCCCACCAGCAATGCCCAGATTTCGTTTTCGGAAGCAGTTTTATTTACACCCTGTGTTATACCTACAATTATTTTAGTACTGAATACAGATTTAAAAATCTTTTACCTTTACAGTATATTTTTTTCCGTAAAATACAACCTATATTGATAGAATCCTAGATTATTTCGTAAAATATTTAATTAACACATCAGTATTCAAATAACACGCCAGCAATATTTCAATCGACATTCTGACATGACACAAAAGGCCACCTAAATTAATAATTACGTCCAAAATATTTTGTCCAAAATTAATTATTTTCTCTTTGGAAACGCTGAAACCTCAAAATCATGTGTCATTAAACAAAAGTTTAAAACTGGACGCGATTTCAAAAGAGTAATTGATACAAATATTCGAAATTTAATTATTCTGCTGATGAAAAGGGCCAAAGGGTTGGTCATGGGTAATACAAGTCATTGTTCTTTTGGTTTGTATGATGGTAATGGAAATCTGTATAAAATGAGAGACAAAGAAAATAGGCCTCATGTTAAAAGAGAGTTTTCAAAACTTGCTGCAGCATTTAACAGGTTTTCTACATAGGATATAACTTTTCGTCAATGATTGTATATTTACTTTAAAATTCTGCAAGTGGTATTATATTTTTTAAAGGTTCTTTCGTAACAATTATTGGTAAGTATATTATATTTTTATTATTAAATTTAATACAAATTAAAGGTAGATTTTGTTATATTTAAACACCACAGCTCCTCTCGTTACAAGAAAAGACCTATGCCGAACTAGTAGGTCGAATAAAGCCTTATATTCTAACTACGCCATGCTCCACTAATAATATGTAAAAATGGAACACCTAAATTTCCAACCAACCACATAAAAGCTAAAACTGAATACCCATCCTAATCCTAATTCCTCAACACAACTTGCCGACATGTTCCAACGATCCACAGAACTCCCGTCCCATTAGTGCTATACTGAACTGTAAATTTAATCAAGCTACTGAAACTTTCAAACGAGTCGAGTTGATTAGTTCATAGTTTAGTCCAACTGTTCTGTTATCGAATTGTGCATCTATTGGTTTGGGTACTGTCTTTTGAAATGGGAGTGTGTAACTCGTTTTGGTGGAAGTTTGGGGATAAAGGCAGTATTGGGTTCCTGGTAGATTTGATTATGGTGAAGGAGATGTTTTATTGGTTTATTTAGATAAAATTATTCAGAAAGTGCTAAAGGTAGAAATATTGTAAAATACCTATTTTTAATAAAAGATAATGTCTTATGCTGAACAGTTTACCCTGTTGAAGGAATGAGATTAGCAAATAGTCTCGAACCAACGCATCTATCAAAGGGACCATTGTTTCTGCAAGTGTAAAATATCTTGGTTTGATTACTACTAATGATTTTCTAGTGGAAGTGTTTATAATTATTTTCCGAGCCACGCCTTACCTATTCAGTGGATGATGACTCAATAGTTTTTGGTTGTCAAAACAAAGTTATGGGTCATGCTTTTCTTTTTTTATATAAAACAAAGTTGCAATCAATTTTGTGTATTAATATAGGAATTTTGGAAACAGTTTTCGCAGTTTTCAAGACTATGTGCGTAAATATGTATTTTAGTTATTAAAATCAATAATAAAAATCTTAATCTTAAATGTTTTCCTTCGTTTTGAACCTTAGTCGTTTTCTGTATCATAATGATAAATGTTTTTGAACTTCAAGAAATACTGAATACTTTAAATTATGTTATCTTACATTATTCAAACATACATTAATTAATAATCTGTATTCAAACTACTTTCTTTTCAACAAAAGATGACATTAAAGATTAATATTGGTCATCTTGGCCATATTAACTGGCTTCCATCAAAATACGTTTGACAATCGTTTCTCTAATAAACCCAAAATATATCTTAAGCGTAAGGACATAATGTTCAATATTAATTGTGACAAAATTTGTGAAATTCAAAAGACCCTAATTATAATTGGAATCGTTTAGGAGTAGATATTATCGGCGTTAAAAAGATAAAAAGAATGTTTGAAGACATCGTTTTGAGTTTGGTCAACAGAGCGTAAAACAGAAGTGGGATAGAGCCCTATGCAACATTTTTTTACAAATGTAACTAAATTTTGCTTTATAAATACCAAATATTAAGTGATAATCAATTGAAATGAAAGTGACGTATAAATCATTAGCAAGAGTAGACTTTTACTCAAAAACTTTTTGAAAATGAACCTAAAAATAGAAACCTTCTACAAAAAAATATTAAAGTTCTACACAAAAAAATATACATGTTTGATGTACTGTTTAGAAATGGTGGAGGCTCTACAGTTTCTCTGTGCTTCTAAATAGTAGGTGAGTCACAGCAAAAGTGGAACAACGGTGGTACGGGAAGGCACCGCTGGTAAAATAATAAAAAAACGCCTGTCTGTGTACACGCAGGTTATCTGTTGCATCAGATTATTGACTATACAGGGCGTTGAGAAAAAAACGATAAATTATGTTTACTATTTAAACATACATTAAAGTATATGATAAAGTAAAGACTTATGTTTGTAAATATATCATGCAATAAAAACTTAAAAGGTTACGATGCAATAGATATTTGATGACATAAAATTAGATACACAGGGTAATTTTACCGTAGGTTATTGCGAAATTCTTACGGAGAAAACATTTTATCTTGTAACAAATTAAGTTTTTGTAAACTTGATTGAACATCAAACACCATGTCCAAGCTAATATAGGCCAGCATTTTACCCAAACCCTATAAACTAGCTGTTAACAACCTTCAAACAGCACATTGTCTAGACAGCCAATTCACTCTGTCAACCTTTGTCCGTGCATTGTTTGAAAGCTGGACGCAAAGACCTTTCGGTGATTTCGTGAAATTACTTACTAAACGCTTGTTGTTGGCAGGTTTTGTTGTGTCAAAGGAAATGTGCGAAAATGTTTGGTTTTGGAATTGGGTAAACAAGGCTTTAGAGGTTGCTCTTGAAGTATTAGTTTTGGGCTAGAAGTCAGTTTGTTATGCATTTTATACTTAACTGAACACTTCTGACAGATTCAGTACGTCTATTCTGTAAAACGAAACGTGAGCACTTTGCTTTCGTTTCGGGCCCGTAACGGACATTTGCTATTCTATTGGCTTTCGTATCGTTTCATCAATCATAAGGTTTATGACGTAAAGAATAGAAATTTAAGTCAAAACCCTTATTATTTCGTTGACTTTCGGATTACAAATACGTTAAACGATATGCAAGCCAAATAGAATAGCCAATGTCAGTTTCGGGCCCGAAACGAAGGCAAGTGCATACGTTTCGTTTTACAGAATAGACCTACAGGTGTTTGAAAGTTAATCTTAGTAATTAATCATACGATAGCCTTATTGAAAATATTAAATTAAATAGTTTTTTTTTAATTCGTGTGGAGTATCCATATTATTATTATTTTCTAATAAAACTGTTCATTTTTATTTTATAACACGCTGTATAAAGCGTGCGCCTGCACAGATGAGTCACATCCCGATGGACAAACACTCACGACAAAGGAATAGAATTTATTTCGACCCATAATTCTAGAGTGTTTGTTAATAAACCATTAGACATAGAACGATTTGTTTGATGAACTTCAGTATTTTTCTAATAATAAAAAAAATGATGATATTTAATTGAATGAGGTCGATGTCAAATATTTAATAGGTACTTAAACACTCTAATGTAATGTCTCATCTTTAATATGTTTCAGCTTTTTTTGAATAATGTTTTGTTATTTAGAGGTTCAATTTATTTTCATACATTTTTAATACCGTTTTTTTTGTATAATTGAAGTAAAACTTTTTTAAATTTTACTATTTTTAATCAAAAAACTGGAGCCATAACGATATTTTAACGATGAGGTATCCCCATCGATTTGTGCCCCATTTCCTATTTCACACTGTAATTAAAAAAACGTCTTTTAACTGTCACATTGTATTTTATCTGCGCACGGGCAATAAAAAGCTTAAAACGTCAAAATGACGTGACGTGGGGAGTCGTTTTTTTTAAATATGGGTTCTGTAGTTTTTTCAATTATTATTACACTATGTGGGATCTACAATAATGTTTTATGATTAGATAGATGGCTGTTTCATTTTGTTGATATATTTTTCAGATTTTAAAATCTTATTTATATTATTGCCTAATGTATACTTAATTTAAAAACTACACTTGCCTTCATTATACGAAGTTTTAGTTGAATTACTTTGTTTAACTTAAATCAATTTATTTCCAATATGCTACAATTCCTAGCTCAGATTTAAATTTCGCTGTAGATACATAGCTGTCATTTCAAACTGAACCCTAAAAATATTAGCCAATCAATGCGCAACAAAGTTACATTTAAAATAACGGTTTCTTAAACGTGCGTTTTAACGTATTACCCTATTTAAGCCATTAAACCTTTTAAAAATGTCATCATTCAATACGTTTTTGCTTTATTACTGTTCGTAAATCAAAGTTGTAGTAAATTTTAGATAAAATACTTTGTACGAACTGTCTATGGGAATATGGCTTGATGCTAAAATGTTACACATTTTGTAATAAGATTATGTTTTTTAAAAGAAATGTTTGATGTTCTCACGGAATAAAGAAGCTAATAAAAATAGAATCTTTTTATATCAAAAGTAGATTATTTATTTATTTTTTTCGTTAAAATATTATAAAATATCATGATTGCACACTTTTACACTTTTCGGTTTCCCGAGAGAATGAGAAGTTTTCCGAAGTAAAAAGAACCCTATACGTTATTCTAATATATATCCAAAGTTTCATCCAAATCTATCCAGTAGTTTATACGTGAAAGAGTAACAAACATCCATCCATACATACTCACAAACTTTCACGTTTATAATATTAGTAGGATGACGCTTAACATGCATCGCATAGCCTACCACGCAAGCAAAGCACAACTACAAACTATTATATAACAGCTTAAACTGATGGTAATTCTTTATTTCAACAATACTTTATCTTAAACAGTAGTCACTTCAAAATCCTCCATATCACCAAATAAAAACCTCGATATTTTAAAGTCCTTTGTTCTCATTTAACGACAACAACCAATGTTTTTCTAATCGGTAATAAATGCATTGCGATAAGTGAAGTGTCTTTCATAAGCTTTTGTTTTATAGTTCATTGACAGCGTTTTGTTTACTCATTTGGTTGGTTTGGTTTGTAAAAGTGTTGCACAAGAGCACTTAATAAAAGGCTAATTTCCTTCATGTGGTTACGATTTAGTAACCACTTTACCTACTTATTACCTTGACCGTCATATTTTGCATAGTAGATACAATATTGCTAAGGAACTAGAGCTAAGAGATCTTACTTGTAAGTGATTAATGATATCTGTTGTCTTTGTGGATTTATCCATAGAGTTCGTTTTTTAATCACTTCTTATGCGATAATACTTGGCAAGCGATAAAGCTTGGCTCTGAGTCAAAAATACTGACGTTCATTAAATGTTCAACCGCAATTGATGATTAATAAATTTTCATTTCATTTCAAATTTTCATTTCATTTCATTTTGCCGTTTTTGTACTATTTTTTTCTTTTTTCGAAATCTAATCCATACACCAGTAATAACTCTACCGAAATTTTTATGACAATGGCACCAACACATTTTAGTTTAGCAGTTTAGCCTATTTTTGTAAATACCAAATTACGGAATCTACTTTAATTTTATCTATCATACAAGCTAGTATCATATAAGTTTTGTAAACTTCAAGAAAACAATTAGTTTTATTATCTAATTAACTATTGGTTACTAAAGTTGTACAAACTATTAAATTAAACCATTAATACCTACCTGTTTTAACAATGTACTTGTCAAATTGCTCTTTCATCATTAACAAATGTAAATAGGGCAATAATACACCTTTATGATTCATAATTGCGGTTCTGTATCCCGTTTTAACATATATTTACATAATTATCGATGCATTAGTCGAGTGTATGGTCTGGACAAAGAATAAGTAAGATCCGAATGGACTTTGTGAAATAAAAGATTTTGTAATTTTTTTTGGTCAATATTATTACTAAGCAAAAGTTATTTACAAATGCTAGATACTATGCTTACCACTCAATGGACAAAGTAAGACCTTCGAGCAAGACCTTTTTTTTCTTGTCGCTTTGACAAGAAAAAAAAAGTTAAGTTAACGAAAACCGAACTTGAGACCTTCTAGTTACTAGCCCGGTATAAACATTTCATTAAGTAGGTAGTCAAAATACTGAGTATATCTGACTTTATCATTTCCAATTGTAGGCACAGTTTCATCACCTAATCTATAGCTTACCATTTTTTTCTTGACCCAGACAATGGTGTAAAAGCGTTCAAAAAATACTAAATCCAAGTATTGTTTCACGAGCAATGAACAGAACGAGATCTTGATAGCGTGGACTTTGAGCTTTTCGGTTAAACAGGCGTAACTAAATGATAGCCTGGTTTATTTATTTTTTTGGTTGGTGCGAAGTTTTTGGCCAGCAAGTAAGGAGGTAGATTGCAAGCGATAAATATGTGATTACAAGTAGCTGGAAATTAAATATTGAGTAATGCTAGTTAGGTTATTCAAAGCCTTAATATTGATAATGTAATTTCTTAGATTGATTTGACCTTACGTCGTGGTGTTGTTGTATGCATTGATTTTATATACTTGGTGTTGGACAAAAGAGTGCTGAGTTTTTTTCCGCCAGCTTTTTTCTCTCGGCCTATTGATGATAAGCTGATGATCGATATTTTGACTTTCATCGAATATAATAAAGTTACTTAATGATGAAATAAATATGTTTTGTTTATTTTTTATTTTATTTTTATTTTATCATTATTACTTGAATTTAAACTCATTTTAACGGATAATAACGCGTTCATTGATTTATTTATGATTTTCCAACGTTTCGTCATTTTTATAATTGTTCAAAATGGGGTCCAATACTTAGCAAAATAAGAAAGAACAATCAGCATACAAATCAAGACACCGTCAGCGCCAATTGTGTGAACCCGGGAAATTATGCGAGAAAACTGCGACACAGATGGCGGTGAATTCATATCGTTTTTTACTATACTCTATGTAGACGTCAAACATCTCAGTCTATGCGTGATCACGACATTTGTAAAAATGTCTAAAAGTCTGGAAATCAAAAAAACAAATCAATAAACGCGTAGTATTTTGTTAAAATGAGTTTAATTTTAAGTAGTTTGAAATAATTTTGTTTGCCTTATCCATACGAAAATTGAAGCATTTTTTGAAAAACACTTTGCCATTTAGGTCATTTCTTAATTACATTTCGCGAGTCAATTAATAAAATCACAACAGTATATTATTATTTTGACCCAGATAGGGAATAAAGGAAATTACAATAATTATATGGATATAGGGAGACATCTATTAAGTGTGTCTGTTACATATTTATCAATTATTATCCATACAAATTCCATTCCAGAACAACCTGTAACCTTTATCTTCACAACTGTAACTAGGGACCTTGACTACTTATCCCCAAGGTCGTATTATCACCACAAAGTTTCCGCATGATTACATTTGCTTGTAGGTGCGTAAGCGCATAATGCGGGCGCAGTTTTATATGTGCATTTTTATTGGTGACGCTACTTGGTTTGTGAATTGGAAATGACAAGGATGGTATTAGAGTATAAGAATAATAAAACCTTTTAAATAAGAACGCGACTATTATAATGTGCCTGAAATTACGTGAAGCTCAAAGTAAGTTTTATATCACATGTAGAGCTCGGTTACGTCCGCAAATGATTTTAAAGGTGTAAGGCGGTTTGAGAGTAATTAAAATACATTTCTCCGCGTTATATAAACAAAAAAAACATTTAAGCCTGAAAAGATTCCTTATATTTTTTACGTAACCCTGGAATTTCAAGCTCAGAATACTTTGCTTTAATTTGAATTATAAAATCAGTCGTATTTTTATATAAGAGGTTAAGAAGTCAATGATCATGATTAATTTAATCTTAACGTTCACGCGATTCTAAATCAAACTGTACTAATAAATTAAAACAAGGCTAGCATATTACAAGACAATATAAATATGGAATCATGTAACTATTGCAATACGTCTTTCATCTATTCTAATAAATACCATAAATAAAATATATTTCATCCAATGTCATCTGCTCACACACATATTCAATATGTGTTTACATAAGTTAACCTTAAGATACCGGAGAAAATGCGAGAAAAAAATTAATCAGGTACATCAAACAGCAATTATATTTTAACAAAAAATAATTCAAAATGAAAGTGACATATACCTAAACTATGCAAATAGACTAACGCCACTTTTTTAAACTACAGAAAACTAACACACAACTATGGTCAAATGAACAAAAATAAATTTCAAAAAACTAAATAACTGCGTAGAAAAAGAGTATAGACGACCTTTGTGGTGCGGCGGTATATATGTTACAGTCATAGTGATTAAATGGATATTATACATAATGACTGGTAATTATTTATAATAGCAAAATTGACTAGACAATGTAATAAATTAATCACTTTATCTGGACATTATTCATAATAGCGTGTCAAAGTTAGCCAAAGTAATAATATGGCCTAGCCAACTTGTTTACGGCTCATACCCGAAGTGCGGCTACACCTAGTTTTAGCCGGTTCGAACATCAATAGGTTAGGTTAGTTAGGTAACTTTTTTGATTCCGCCCAAAAAAAGGAGTCCCGCGTAGCGGGACTCCGTCGACTCATAATTGAAGCCAGTTTTTATATTTATATAGGAATATATTTTTTTTACGGTTCGCCATATAAAAAACACACTTCGGGTATTAGCCGTAACATATATAAAAACTGGCTTCAATCATGAGTCGACGGAGTCCCGCGTATCAAAGAAGTAACCTAACTAACCTAACCTATTGATGTTTCTAACTGGCTAAAACTAGGTGCAGCCGCGTTTCGGGTTTTAGCCGTAACACAAACGAATATCTACTTGTTTTATTACATTATCTAAGTCTTCGAAGATATTATATAAAATAGCCAGTTAATGTGATTAATTTTGTGTCAATTATCACTTTATCTAAATTGAGTGGACATTATATATAATGGCTAGACAGTATATATAATATCCAGATTTATTACTTTGGCTGTAACATATATACCGGACTGCTAAACAAATGGTGCCGGGTTCGATCCCCAGGTCGGACCAATTTCGCCAACAATCGTTTTTCTAAATTGACTCGTGTCTGGGTGTAACTAGGTTCTCCCCTAGTCCATTGTTTGGTATCTATAACACAAGTGCTTACTGCACTTACTTTAGGCACATGAGTAAAGAAACTGAACAGAGACAAAGCTTCTAAAGAGCTAGCAAAATTTATACCTATTTTGGTAGGGTTGGCACAATTGAATAAATTAAAAATATAAATGTACTTTTTTTTCAATTTTTTTATTAAAATAGGTTTTTTTTTACAAATTACATACCTACTCTAAATATTTTTTTTTAATACTTTTGGTTTTTAATAATTTGTTGTGTCTTTTAATCGAATGATAAATTCTAAATCTAATATAAAGTTTTTTCAAATAAACCAATGGGAAACACTCACATGGCATATGAAATGTACAATCTTGCAAACGTGCTAATATGTCATTACCAATATTAACATTTTTAATATGAAGATCAAAATATTCGCGAAATTTTTGCTCAAGCAATTCAACAAATTCAATAAAATTGTCAGGAGGTATCAAAAAACCTGATTTCACACTTTTTAAATACTAAAACAAAAGTATTACTACGTATTCTGTGAGAAACTCGAAAACAAAAACAAAACACGCACAACGTTCGAGCGTCGCGTCACGCCTGCACGCCCTGAGATTGACCACTGGCTGATCTAGTTTGAAGCGGTTTCGGCTCATACGTGACAAGCGGCCAGTGGTCACGCACACACACGCGTTGCACTTGTAGTGATGTACCTGTCACAGCGCATTCGTATGTAGCTTTGTCTCTGTTCAGTTTCTTTACTCATGTGCTTTAGGGCCGCATAATTGGTGTATCAGTCTGGAGATTTATTTATTTAAGAAACGAAATAACTGCGAAGAAAGAGTATAGAAAGCCTGAATAAGAATATTCTAAAACAATACTAAATAAACCTACAAATTATACCGATCAAACCCCAGACACGACTGCTAAGCCAACAAAAAAACTCTTTGTCATCCTCAAACGCAATTTGAATGCCAAAACTGCAGTTATTTTACTCCGTGATCACCCTTTTTTGGCCTGAAGGTACATGACACGTTTTCAATCGACCCTAACAACAAAACACATGCAATTTTGAACCGTATACTTACCGCATAGAGTATTATTTCGGTTGAGTTTTCACGTAAAAGATACAAGACTAATCGATTAACAATACGTTATTGAAATCAATCGCAGGTGTTCCGATGATTTGAGTTTTTTTGCGTTTTTTTTACGAATTGTACGCTATTGTAAGTGACATTGTAGATAAAAGGGAGGTACGCATTTTGCTGACCTTACACGTGTAGGGTTAAATTAAAACACCTTTATTTCTGCTATTTAAATAAAATACTATCACAAGCTACTTTTAATTTTATTTTAATAATAGTTTTGTGTTTTTTTTTAAGTCTTAGACTTCTAAAAAATTTATCTACATGTTTGTTTGTAAACAAACAACCTTAAGTACAGTCGCGTTCATAATAATTTACGTTGATGCCTTCGCTAAGCGTTTGAATATCGCCTTCATATTTCTGCGGAGTTGGGTACAGTCGTTAACAGTGACATGCAAATACAATAGTCGACTTCGTAAACAATGGCGACTTGTTTGATACAGTCGAGTGCAAAAGTGCTTTTGGGTTTTTAAGGAATGTATGATTTTTACAATAAAAATGTGCATTTTCACTGTTTAGCGGTTTGGTGTGGCGATGCCTTTCCTACTTCGAAATAGTGTATGAAATAAAAAAAATCCTTTTTTATCAACCACTTTGAAAGTTCTTTGAATGTTTATATTTAACATTGAATAAGTTTTTAAAACGTTTTATAACCATCTTATTCATTTTCATCTTATTCATCCAAATTTCAATTTGATGTTCCTAGCAGAAAAAAAAATGAATGCAAAGCACTAAAAGTTTATTTTGATATGATATTACGTTACACATCCACTAATTACCCACCACATAGTAGGTACAGTCAAAGTCAATATTACAGTAACACAGTACAGTATCAGTCACTATGCATTTGGCTGCAATATTCATTAAACGAAGCTTTACGTTGCACTATTAATTCGCGCCAACCCTGATGCAAGCCATTGTACTAAGGTGCCGTAACCAGTTTCATTATATTTTGTGGTTAGGGTTGTCTCATGAAAACTATTAAAGTATTTTTAAAAATGAATAAATAAATAATAAAGATTTAGAATTAAAATAAGTTAGTTATGATTTATTCTTAAAAAATAAATGAAATAATTTAAATTTCTTGTAGGAATAAGCTTCAAAACAATTGAGTAGATTGCAAATTATTTTATCTTAAGGTGCAGTGGACGTCCTATGGCTGATGATCATGATCAAAAATTAACTAAACGACATTATCTAACCATGATTTTTTTATTTAGTTTAAGTCAAAATTGAATTTTAATAGACAAAACAAGTATTTTTTCTCTGTTTTTCTTCTCCTTCAATTTCTAAAACTTCTAGCTGCCAGCCCTATTGCCTGTGCATCAGTCGCTTTTGTTCCGCCATGTCAGTGCGACCAATGATTAATTGCGTCTATGAAGGCCCTGAAATTACCGCCGACACCGATTGTATCGCCTGAAAAACTACTGAAAAGTTTAATTTAATTAATACGTAACAATGACAGACCGCGACCCGCCTTTTGGTTGTTGTTGAAAAATATAAATTGTTCGGGTTTTTGTTAATTAAGAGATAGGAAATTAAGCTGTTTGTTTTTATTAAATAGTTGTTTGCTAGTAATGTTGCCTATATGATTACTACGAATGACAGATGAAGGTAAGAGTTAACTCAACGAGCTTCTAAGAAAATTTCTTTGTAGATTAAAATTGTATAACTAATAATCATAGGCCCACTACGTAGTTTTATATGCCGTGGTTAAAATTATATTACTATTTTAATAATTTTAATTCATAAAACGTGTTTTTATATAATTACCAGAAGTCAATCTAAAAAAATACCCATCAGTGTCTGAACTTCAAATGACGTTTGGTAACTCTTATTAATTCACTCGAAAATAGAACTCATTAATTTAATTTAGTACATTAGTGATTGCAGTTTAAATCAAAATACTGATCTTAAAAATAATCATAATGTAAAATAACCATAATTCCCTGAAGTATTCGTATTTCAAAATAACACAAAAGCACTTACCACTCAAAAGAATTGTGTACACATCTTGAGCTATTATATAATCAATAACACTTTAACTTGTCAAATATGCTAAAATTACCAAATCCTTATTTTGCATAATTATTTCTTCCAAATCTTGGGAATAACAAACATTTTATTTTCGCACACTTGTCCATTACTAGAATACATAATCAACACGTAATTTTCATTGGAATTCATAAATATTTGCATACACTATTTCGCCAAAAAGCTGCACCTTACGTTTGTCATAATAATGTAACCATAGATTAGACACCGAATTAAACAAATAATCTTTCTCACGGTTAATTTAATGTCTGTTCAGGTGTAAAAAATAATATTAATGTAATTTGAGGACATTTGTCAGTAGGAAATTATTTAAATGGCCAACTGGGAAGTGCAAGGGATGTATGCTAATTCCGCGATGGTTGCAATCTGACTCAATCGCGGGCTAAATGAGAATTTTATACAAAATGTAAGAAAGCTGGATCTTGGCTTTCCGTAGCTGAGATTTGAGAGAGATTTTGTCTAAAACTTTTTAAAATTATAAAAATTTTTTTTTTGCTTGGTTACAAAAGTTACTGCAAATTAAATGAACATTTTGTATGGAACTAAAATATATACTGTAATAATGTGAAGGTTATAGAGTCATTTAAAATATTTTTTGGTTTGCTAACGGTGAGGGAAAATACAGTGAGGAAACCCACATGCTGGATGATAATCCATCATGTGATCCACCAACCTGCACTGAGCCAGCGTGGTGGATTACGGCACAAACCCTCTCACTATCCGAGAAGGAGGCCTGTGCTCAACCATGGGACATACATAGGATATTATTTATTTTTATTTATTTAGTTTGGTTGCTTTATTTAACTTTTACCATTTAAATCGATTCTATTGTTGAGTAAGATCATTTCAAACCATCACGTACATTATCAATAAGTTATTAGCAAAAAGATAGAAATAAACAGCCCCTATCAACAAATGCAAATCATGAGAATCCGATACTTAGCAAATTCGCAAGAACTTTAAATAATCGCCGATAAGATCGTTTACTATGCACCCTCATCATCTTCCAATATTTACTCTCATGGTCAATTTGACACATAACCACACAAAAGATTACATTATTTTGCCGTTTCATAAATATGTAAATGCACACTTCGAGGTTGAACTGATGACAAGGAAGGATATAGTTATTGTCATTTTTTATATAATACAATTGTAAAAAAATATTTACACTACGAGTTACTTAAATTGTGGAAAGATATATCGGTTAATTATTTCCTAAATAATTGTTTTAAAAGTAAGTAGGTACAAGCTTTTATCAAAATAAAACAAATACTTTTGAAAACCTTCAGTTTTTCCCAACATGCTATTCAAAAATCTGCAGAAGAAATAATAATAAAGAATAGAACAATGTAACGGTTAAATAAATAATAACCGATTAATAGCAAAACCATGTCATTTTTGACATCTCTACTTAGAGGTAAAACTGATGACAAGATAAAAAAAAACATGTTTGGCAAAGTTGACGTGAGTTAAGGCGTCGGAAACGATCGACATAGTTTTCGGATATCGTCATAATCTTGTTCTTGTAGGTATTAAAGTTTTAGGTTCAGTCTGTATTTTAGTTTTATTTTGGGAAGTCGTGATTCAACCAGCCCATTTTACTGGCCTAAATTAGGTAAAAAATAAAAAGGATCAGTGTTTTGTCTTTTATTTATATTTTGCATTTGGATGTTTTGATCTCGTCTACATTATGTTACGTTCAAATGTGTTTTAATCATTTACTAGTAAGACAGTTTTGAACTTAAAAAGTTTTATGTTACTATAGATTTTTTACTCATTTGTTTTAATAAATAATGTGCAATAAGCATAAGTAAGATACAATTTCAAATAGACGACTCATATTTCATATCTTACATTCTTCGGAGATAATCGGCATAAAAATAATAAAGAAAACAACATATCCGTGCTTCTCACATGAAAAATTCATTTTCAGCTTGAGTGCTGTCAATCTACAAGTCAAATGACAACTAGCTGTGTCGGATTTGAGCATCACAGTGTAAGAGCAAATCTACGGTGGCTTAAGAAACTTAGATATGTAACATTTGCTTATGATCAAACAAACTGAAACGTCGGATACAAAATGCTATTTTTGTTAACGCTCGATGTTTTTTTTTGTAATTGAATTGCTCTTGTTTGTAAAAAAACACACAGTCTACACACGTTTCATTACAAAGTACTTTTCTTTCAATATCAGAATGCTACATAATCAAACCACACTGGTTCAGGATTAATTGCATTATTTTTTAACGTGATATTAACACAGAGTAAACACGCCCAATTGCAATATTAGCAATGTAATAATTAAGCATAATTTTTTAGTCACTTGAGCATATTTATTTATAGTAGCACCACATCTACAGGCTTCCTACGTCATAGACTGTAACTCGTACTATGACATCTTGATGACGTCACAGAAATCGTGTTAGGCAGTTACGGAGTTGGCAAAAGGAATAGGTGATTGACAGAATGCCTTCCTCCTACAAAAGGAATGTTGAGCATTGACTTAGTGCTAGATAACCAAGTTCAGTGTATTGGAATACTGAAAACTAACACATTTCTTTAAATCTATGAATTTTTTTTTTTACTAAGCTTGCTATGTTCTTTACTGGTAATGAAGCCTTTTTTCGTCAGTAAGCAGTTTTTGGCTTAGTCCATTTATTTTTACAAAAACATACTTTAAGTATATCAACATTTTGTGTATTTGTTTTGTCAGAAAAATAATTAGTGGCACTAATTATTTCCTATTGTAAATGTTAAAATTTATGTTTAACTAGTGGCCGTCCGTGACTACGTTCGTGTGTAAGTCGGTTTCCCGTGGGAATGAGAAGTTTTCCCGCGGTACAAAATATCCTATGTGTTATTCTGATGTACAACCTATATTACTGTTAAGTTTCATTAAAATCCGTCTAGTCGTTTTTACGTGAAAGAGTAACAAACATCCATCCATACATACTCCCAAACTTTCACGTTTATCATATTAAGTAGGATTAATTAGTAAATGTATAAAAAAATTCATAGAAGAAGAAGTAAACATCAATAAGAACAATTATAAATTGTCAGAAAAAATATGTAGGTACGTACGTTTTAACGTTTTTTTTAATTCTTTAGCCTCAATTTACAATTATAATTTCGAAAAACCACTTTATTATTCAACAGCAGCCCATTTAAAAACCAACAACATATTTTATCCCAAGTAATTACAAGAAACAAAACACCTACAAATTGCTTCATAGTTTGCGGTTTTACTTCGCTATTATATATACTTTTATATCAACAATCTTCTTGCCATACTTAATTTGCGTAACTCAATGCCAATATACAAAAAATACAAAACAATCACGGAAAAATAGCTTCTCGTACTCTCAAGATAAGACCTAAAATTGTCTGAATAAAAATGTGGATGTAAAGCGTTTTGAAGTCTATGAGTAATGAAGAGCGCCCAATACAGAATATTGCAGGTGTACCAACAACAAAAGAGCTTAAGTTCGATACCCGGGGCTTTGTGTGTTGCAATTTAAAAAATAGAAGAGTTTTTTTGTTATGACAATTTAAAGGGTTCCGCAGTTTTTTTTTATTTGGTGCAAATTGAATGTGGATGATATTTGTTGGTGTAAGTGGTGTTTTGTAAATACGGCTTATAAGCGTTTCTAAATCGTTTAGGAATTATTGTCTTAATTTATAATTAGCTTTAAAAAAAAAGTTTTTTTAGGGAACGATGCAAAGTGCAAGATACATGTTTTATTATTTAAAAGTATGAATGTAAACTATTTTTTTAACTAATTGATGCTGGAAATAAGTAGATTTTGTTATGGTTACGAATTTTACAAAATATATGTGTGGTTTTGAAAGTTATCAGTCTTACTTTCTAAAAGTAAACTAAAATAATCTTTGTGCATACATTTGTGTACCATTAATTATTTAAAGCATCCATATTGAAAAAAAAAATCAGTTTTCCCATTTTCATCGGATCTCTAAAAAAGGTCAAAAGCCAAACTTCTTGGTTCGCTTCCAATAGTTGAGGCGAAAGCAAGTCACCGTCATTTATCAAGTTTAATTTTTCAAATGTTGATGTATGACGAAGATGAGTTTTAATAGCAATATTTAAATCTATCCTTTTATCATTTTTAAATATTATTTTTTAATGTAATAATGAGATTCAACTATTCAAAGTAAGTCGAAAGCTTATGTTGAAAAGACTATTTTTTTATTCAGATAAATTTTATTTGACTGATTATTAGGTACTATGTTTTCATTGTCACTTCATACAAATATCAAATTTTAATAAATTTTGTGCAACGAGAACAAACTGCTTAAAAGTCAAAATAAATTTAATTGACATTTGAAAAATCTGTTCTCCGAGCAATGATTTTTTGCACATGCCAAAAAAAATTATTCATTTTTTAAATCTGTGTGTTTCTGCGTCTGGGGCAGAGTAACTTTATTACAAAAGGACCAGCTTATTATTGGTTATTTTACACACTATGAAGGCAAATCGTTTATCTACTATAATATCTTTTTTTCCACTACCAATGTTTTATAAATAAATAAATAAAGCTCCAGACTAACACACCAATTATGTGGCCCCATGGCAAGCGCATTAAGCGCTTGTGTTGCAGGTACCACACAATGGACTAGGGGAGAACCTAGTTACACCCAGACACGAGCCAATGTCGAAAAACCATATTGACGAAATTGGCCCGACCCGGGGATCGAACCCGGAACCATCCGCTTTTCAGTCCGGTATAGCTACCGCTGCGCCACAGAGGTTGTCAAATTTATTTGACAGAAGTTTTTTTTTAATTAAAGATGACACAACGAGTGACTTTGAATGTCAAAAAGATTGAGATATTTGGAAAACAGACTTTAAAGGGCAATTAGTCCTACTAATATAATAAACGTGAAAGTTTGTGCGTATGGATGTTTGTAATATAGATTATACATCAGAAGGACACATAGCGTACTTTTTACCGCGGGAAAACTTCTCATCCACACGGGAAACCGACTTCCACGCGGGCGGAGTCGCGGGCGGCCACCAGTAAAGGATGTAATTATTAGCAATCACATAAATGACGCTTTTAAAGAAAGACAACTTCATTAAGTTTAGATAACAAATATAATCGCATGATTTTAAATGTAATTTCAAACAATTACAAAGTTTAATATTAAAATAAAACTCAGAAAATATGGAGATGTAAAGTAGTCTTTAGTCAGTTAATTGCAACTGGGAGTTCTACTTTACAAAACACAACATAAACGTACAATAATAATTCTTATCGCAAATATAAGGTTACAGTCATCATTAGCGTTGAAATAATCAAAACTTAACACATTCGCAGAAGCGTATTAAATTAGCGTTTATGGAGGCACTGTAATAAAATGCTGATCCACATGACTACTGATCGGGGGCTTTCACATGCATGCTTTTTAACGCTGGAATTGCGTTGAAAAAACGTCTCAATTTTAGTTGAGGAGTAAATTATTAAATTATTTTATGTAGTTTAATTCACACAGGATTCGAAGTTATAAGAAGTTAAACTTAGTTTTTTTTATAGTAAGCTGCATATTATATTTTAATTTGATAAATTTTAAGTTCAAACATTATTGTTTGAACATTAGTTTTTATAAATAATAACCTCTAAAGAAATATTAAAATAAAAAAATTGTCCTCTCGCTCATCTAGTCTAATCTTTTAAAATCATGCATTTATCTTCAATGTTTTTAGAACTACGAAAACGCTACACCGTAGCAGCTACGAAGAGAAAGTCCAATCCAATGCAACGAATCCTTAGCTTCTCCCACTTGGCTTGAATGTGAAAACTTTATTTATAAGGTATGTTAGACAAATGAAGTGCCCGCTTTCAGGAAATTAAACCATAAACAGGGAGCGGTAATGGCCATAATCGTATGATTGTGTTTCTACGTATCGTGTTGCATATCAATACGGTTTTGTGACGAGACGAGCTGTAACCACATGAGTAAAGAAACTGAACAGAGACAAAGCTACATACGAATGCGCTGTGACAGGTACATCACTACAAGTGCAACGCGTGTGTGTGCGTGACCACTGGCCGCTTGTCACGTATGAGCCGAAACCGCTTCAAACTAGATCAGCCAGTGGTCAATCTCAGGGCGTGCAGGCGTGACGCGACGCTCGAACGTTGTGCGTGTTTTGTTTTTGTTTTCGAGTTTCTCACATAATACGTAGTAATACTTTTGTTTTAGTATTTAAAAAGTTTTGTAAATATGGTTGTACATTGTACTGTGTGCATGAATAATTTATTGAATTTGTTGAATTGCTTGAGCAAAAATTTCGCGAATATTTTGATCTTCATATTAAAATGTTAATATTGGTAATGACATATTAGCACGTTTGCAAGATTGTACATTTCATATGCCATGTGAGTGTTTCCCATTGGTTTATTTGAAAAAACTTTATATTGGACTAGGGGCCGCGCGCGACTCCGTTCGCGAAGAAGTCGGTTTCCCGTGGGAATGCGAAGTTTTCCCGCGGTAAAAAGTTCCGTTAATTCTTTCATACATGTATTTTTGGTATCTAGAACCGTTTTTGCTCTCAAGGATGAATAATTTTCCCCGTTTTTTTTCACATTTTCCAGTATTTCTTCGCTCTTTATAGTTGCAACGTGATGTTATATAGCCTAAAGCCTGCCTCGATAAATGGTCTATTCAACACAAAAAGAATTTTTAAAATCAAACCAGTAGTTCCTGAGATTAGAGCGTTCAAACAAACAAACAAACAAACAAACAAACTCTTCAGCTTTATAATATTAGTATAGATTTAGAATTTATCATTCGATTAAAAGACACAACAAATTATTAAAAAACAAAAGTAATAAAAAAAAAAAATTTAGAGTGTGTAATTTTTAAAAAAAACCTATTTTAATAAAAAATTTGAAAAAAAAGTACATTTATATTTTTAATTTATTCAATTGTGCCAACCCTACCAAAATAGGTATAAATTTTGCTAGCTCTTTAGAAGCTTTGTCTCTGTTCAGTTTCTTTACTCATGTGCTGTAACTGTATATGTGTTGTTTTACATCTAACATTTTTAGATATTTCTAAGTCATAAAAAATATACCAAAAGTTGTTTTATGAGTTAGGAAGTTAATTTCTAATTTTAGTGTTACGTAATCTTAGTGCCTACAATATAGTGTAAGGTATTTTAAGTCATTTTTAGTTATTATTTACTTCCGGCCTTCAAAATTTAGAATTCATTTGAATTCGGTCTAAACTATTAGCTTTATCTATGCTGAATGTGCTTATAAAACGCTCATCAGGGTTTTTATAAAAAAAACAAGGCCTGAGGGATCTTTGCTGGTCTTTAAGTGGTATCTTTTTTTAAATGGACTGTATTATTGTATAGAAAGTTCAGCTCGGATCCACGACTACGTTACTTGCTTCAAAGTCCTGACAAATACCTATAATTACTTTTAAAAGGAGGCCAGAAAACACTGCAAGAAAGCATCTGTACTAGGTTATGGATAGATAAAAGGGGAAGCACTTACTGTTGCAGCAGATGAGGATCTAGGCAACAAAGCCAGCCCAGAAAACACAAGTTGACCTCTGAGGTGCAGCGGTCTGCTAAGCGAATGGGTTCCGGGTTCGATCCCGGGTCGGGCAAATTTTGTAACAATGGTTTTTTGATATTGGCTCGTGTCTGGGCGTATCTAGGTTCTCCCCTAGGCCATTTATGATACCTATAACACAAGTGCTTACTGCACTTACTTTAGGGACATATTATTGGTGTGTTAGTTTGGAGATTTATTCATTTATAATTATTTAATTTTATTCACCAGTCCTTCACACTCGATGTTACGCCACCTTACACATTACAAGCAGGCCTGCTGGTTTTAATATCTTTGGTGCGAGCACACTGTTCTCAGTTAAATGTTCTTAGTAAAGTTTTAAATGATGATTTGCAGATTTAGCGGTCGCGCACTTGCCGGTTTCAGCCGTTAAATATATATGTTACGGCTAGTACCCAAAGTGCGGCTACACCTAGTTTTAGCCGGTTAGAAGTGTTTTTTATATGGAAAACTGTAAAAAAAATATTATACCTATGTATATAAAAACTGGCTTCAATCATGAGTCGACGGAGTCCCGCTATGCGGGTCTCCTTTTTCTGGGTGGTATCAAAAAAGTAACCTAACTAACCTAACCTATTGATGTTCTAACCGGCTAAAACTAGGTGTAGCCGCACTTCGGGTATTAGCCGTAACATATCTATTTACGAGAGACGCGAGTGTCCATCGGCGAACGGTGGCGAATTATTTCCGTCAGGAGAGGGTAGGAAGAAACCAATACAAGTGCGGGTAGTAATAAAAAAATACGAAGCTAGTAACGATATTAACAACACTCAACATATGCATTAAAACTTCCCATCCCTATTTTTTCACGAATCTCATAATTTAAACAGTTTGTTACTTAATTATTTAGTACACTAAATACTATGTATGTTTTTTGCATGATAATTTAAATTAAAGCTAAGACTGATCCTGCTTAGTACTTGCATGAAAGTTAGCGACGAATGTGGACGTTTGATGGAAATGGCCACGAATCCTCTTAACTTAATCCATGCACTTAATAATGTATATATGATATGGCCAGGAAACTGGTACTTAGAAAAATATATATTGAGTGTGCCAAACATTCTGTGTGACTCAAACATGTGAAAAAGTATATTTAATTTTCATTAAACGATTTTTTTTAAACTCAAATTTTGCTTTGGTCTGAGCCTTATTATTTGGGACTATCCACAGTCGATAAGTTGTACAAGCATCCTATTATTTGTGAAATGGTATTAAAAACGCATAGCGCATAGATACACTTTTATAATAATTTCAATTACACTTTTATAAAAACTTGTGGTGTTTTTACCAAATATACACACTTGTGTATGATAAAATATAACACACTAGTGCATAACAAAACAAAGTTATGGTAGTGCCTTACTGCAAATTATATGCTAGTAAAAAGAGCATTTTTAATTTGATCGGATAATACAGTTTTTTATACGTTTATACATCAATAATTTAAAACTTAGTTTTCATGGCCATACACGAAAACTTATATTATTCAAACGGCGCTTTTAATGTGTGACAAAATTAATGAACGCAGCCAAGTTTGTTCATACAAAGTAGACTTATTATATAAAACTAATCCATATAATATACAGAATATGGTGCAGCATGATGAATACTAGAAAGTTTAAATACAATTGTTTTTTGTTTTGTGAACTAGAAATTAAACCATAATATTTAAACGCTCAATATTTTCTAAATTATCTTTTTTATTATATAAATAAAAAAAAAATTATATTGAAAATAGTTTTTACAGCGCTTTTATTAATATTAATCTTAGCTTTTTAAATCAATACACGCAATTACAGATTTGTTTGTGTGTGTAACCTTTGCTATATACTTAAAAATATCCCATAAAAAATATTCCCCTTGTCTTTTCAATGTTTCATTTGTATAAATCATCAAATTTATAGATCAATAATATTATCTTTTTCATGACTTCAGCAAACAATCTATCCAGAAAGTCGTTAAAATTTGAAATATCCATGAAAAGGGTGTAAATTATGAAGGATTTTACAACCTGCAGAAGCATTCTGTAAGCGTTTCGAGAAGATTCTCAATTTACTTTATTGTGTTTAATGTAATTAAATTTTGTTGTTTATTAGGTTATCAAATCATTTTTCAGGGGATGAAAAATATAGATATATATTTAATGTATAAGAGAAATTGGTAGATTTACTATTAAAATTATTATTCCTTTGAACCATCGTAGAGTTTTACTGTAATTTAAATATTAACCTGATTTTTACGAAAAGGTTTAAAGCTCAGTCCGGTTTTCATAATAGAATTCAATACTGTAATCCTACATATATTATAAGTAAGTATGGATGCATGGATGAATGTTTGTTACTCTTTTTCGTAAAAACTACTGGACGAATTAAGATGAATTTTTTGAGTAATATAGGTTACTAGCGCAATGGTGTAATTTTAGCCGACTTGCTGACGAAATATTGAATTTTGGCTAACTTAAAAAAACCTTTTCTAAATTGTTCTTTATTTAAAAAAAAACCCTTAAAGATGGCGAAAACCGCATTAAAATCCGTTGTGTGGTTTAGGAGGAGTTAGCAGTCAAACATACAAACAGACACAAATAGCGACTTGGAATTATACTTTGTAATGATGATTTATCGCAGTAAATAGGATACCTTTTACTGCGATAAAACTACTCATTCCCACAGGAAACCAACTTCCACGCGAACGGAGTCGCGGGCGGCCACTTCATGGAACGTAATTCAATTTTATTTTAAAGTATCTACCATTCCATATCAGTTTCTTTGTAAAACTATAAAACATCAAAATTTAATAAAAGCAGCTCTTATTGAAAATTGAACTTTAGCATATAGTCCCCAACAGTCAATTTTGAATAACAGATCATCAGTCTTGTCGAGTGTTGTTGCAGACGTCTGCGCAGGTGGGTAGTCTGAAATTAGCGACGTGTCGATCGAAATGATTTGTAGCTTTCAATTAGGAACGTTGAGTTCTAAGTTATGTAGTTTTGAAATATAGTTTTGGTAACAAATGTTTCTGTTTTAAAACTTATCGTTAAATTATCGAAACAATAGCAAAATCAGTATCTATTCATAGTTTGTTTTTTTTTTCGAAATCCTACTAATATAATAAACGTGAAACTTTGTGTTTGTTACTCTTTCACGTAAAAACTACTGGACGGATTTGGATGAAACTTTACAGTAATATAGGTTTTACATCAGAATAACACATTCCCACGGGAAATCGACTTCCACGCGAACGGAGTCGCGGCGGCCACTAATACATAATAACTACCAGTTTTATTTTAAAAGTATATTTACCAATAATTTTGGTAGGATATCTTCTATCATTATGACTACAATCATTGAGGCTAGTTTTCAGAACAATATTTTTTAACATTTTCTTTCTAGTCCTCATAAATTTAAAGTCCCCAAGGAGCTAAGATAAGTACTTATATTTACCTATATATTTTCGTATCTACAGTAGCGCCAGAAGACACAAACACTACGAAGGTGTTAATTTTAGCAGGAACTTCGAATAAACTTCAATTAGATGCAAGGCAGAGTAAAATGTTAACAGAACGGTAAAAAAATTAATAGTAAAAAGTTCCGAATTAATATAAAGCTACTGAACTTAAAGATCGAGCATCGATTAATTTTATAAACTGATCAGCTTTACAGTGGGATAAATATTGAAAACTGTTTTTGTTTTGTAATCTTCATGATAAGAAAAAGAGTTGGTAAGAAATTTAAAATTACTAAAAACCGAAACATTAACTTAAAACTTAAGTTGTACCGCTTAATGGTGTCAATTTTAATTATGCTTCATTCAATTTGCAATTCTTAAATTTAATGCAAAAACGGCCACAAACAAAATTCCTGACTTGAAATCAAATGATATTTGCTCTACTGTTCCTATTTTTACATGTTTATCAAAAGTAGCATCGTCCCATAACACTTAACCATTGCGACTAGCAGACACCCGCTGTAATTGTTTACGTTTATTGTCTGTTTCTCGTTGCCTTTCTACAACGCATTGGTAGTTAGATCTTTGGCGACAACGCTTGTTTGCATTTGTTTCTTGGATGTGCTGGGTAGGTACTTGTTTATAGTTAATGCAAGTACAAAAATGTGAGGTGAAAATTGGGGATTGAAAAAAGTTAAGTCAAATAGTTATACCTATATTACGACAATGTAAAACTTATCAAAGTTCTCATTTTTGTTCGGGTGAAAAAATTAGAAAAATCCATCATGCAAATCATTTTGCATGTTCTGAGTTTCTTAACAATGCAGTTGTGTTCAAACTTTTCATGAGAAAGATAATAAAATAAAATTTGGTGGAAAAACGTTAAACAGCGTAGATTAGTTTCACTGTTACACAAATTTTAAGATAAATATAAAAGCTTTTATGCATACCAATTCTAATAATATTATAAACATGAAAGTTTGTTAGTATGTATGGATGATGGATGTTTGTTACTCTTTCACGTAAAAACTACTAGACGGATTTTTATGAAACTTTACGGTAATATAGGTTATACATCAGAATAACACATAGGGTACTTTTTACCGTGGGAAAACTTCTCATTCCCACGGGAAACCTACTTTCTCGCCAACGGAGTCGCGGGCGGCCACAAGTTAATCATAAATGTTACAAACAAAATACAGTTCAAATATATTTTACTTATTTTTACAAACACTAGGTAAATTTAAATGAAAAATATAGTATTGCAGAGCAAATGTACATCTGAAGTCTTATAATCGATGTTAAAGCGATATTAAATTACAAATAATCCTACTAACAAAAAGCCAAAATATAATTCCGTAACTTAAATCTACCCAACTTCATGAGAAAATTGAGCTATAATTATAATATAAGTAACACAGATATTCACAACAATGACGGGCAGATACCATCCCAGTGGAATTACTTTCAGCATGAACATCTTGAAGGGACGCAGTTTAATATACGTGATGAAATCATCAATTGCTAGTATAATGCGAGGATCTGAAAATTTTAAAAAGGATTGAGATAATTATCCAGATATACAAACAACAATATTAGCTGAAGAATTAAAGACTAACTCAAGAAATGCGTGTTGGGCTTAAAATAACTCTCTGATGCCCGTTTTCACCAACGTTCCTTAAATTTAGGGGGTACTTAAAATATTTTAAAGGGGTATAAAATCGCTATTTATTTCGTTTTAGATTATTTGTTTCACTCATTTTATTGTTAGTATTTGTTCTCGTTAACCAAGAAAAAATTGGGGCCAAATATTTGCAATTAGGTGTAGTTTAAAATTTGTTAGGTGTCTCTTAAATTTAGGGAACGTTGGCGAAAACGGCCATTAGTCAATCCAACAATAAAAAATTCAAAAGCATAAGAACGGTAAAGAAAATAAACGGTATATTTGACTACAAGAACTAGTAAATGGTACCCAGTGATTCTCGTTCAAACATCTTTCTTTCCTGTAGAGTACTGACTAAAGATTCTATTTCTTCCAACATGCGACCAGCAGGTAAAGCTGGGGCGAAAATTTGTATGCACGTTAAAACTGTCAATATTATTGACTGTAGAATAGGACCCCATGCCTAAAACAATAATAATGAATGTAATCAATTCACTTGCTAATAAACGCCTAAAAATGGAATCTTAAATATGTAAGATTCTATGTATCATCTCAGAAGTGATTCTTGTATTTAAAAAGTTCACAGTCATTTTAATAAAATCACTACTGTTATTAAGGTTTCACAGCCACTTCTTGGTTTTATCATTTCACTATAAGGATTAAAAAAAGTTTACTTATATTATTATAAATATGAAAATGAGTGTGTATGGCTGTATGTTTCGCTTTCACGTTGAAACGGCTGAACCACTAATGTTCAACAGTTCAACAGCCTGGGATGAAAATAGGCCTCTATTTACCGTGGGAATTAGTCTCATTCACGTATATTGCAGAAAAAGTATGTAGTTACAATTTAGTGATATTATAAGAGTACACGAGACATGTCTTTTGGTAATAAACAAAGATTTATAAAGGACTCATAGGAAATAACTTCGTTCCCGCTTCGTGAGTATACATAATCACTTCAACATCTGAAGTTATAGTGTATAATTACGGAATAAGCTACTAATAATATAAACGTGAAAGTTTGTTAGTATGGATGTAAGGGTGGATGTTTGTTACTCTTTCACGTAAAAACTACTGGACGGACCTGGATGAAACTTTACAGTAATATATGTAGGTTATACATCAGAATAACACATAGGGTACTTTTCACCGCGAGAAAACTTCTCATTCCTACGGGAACCCGACTTCCGCGCGAACGGAGTCGCGGGCGGCCACTAGTATTCAATATTTTAATCGTTACTTACTAAAGACTCATCAAAGCTTTCAGAGGCTGTACTATCGGCCACGAAGATGGCGTAGTACAACACTATTAGCAAATTAGGTATGTTTGGCAGAAGAACACCAGTGTTCTGTAAATGAAATTAAAAATTATGAGAATAATTTTTTTTATACTTTTGTTGTATAACATTGACTAACCATATATTGTTGTGCTGCGTGGAGTTGATCAAATAAATCCGCTAACATTTTATACAACTTGATATAATTACGAGTAAATAACATTGCTTTTTGATTTTTTACTTCCGTAATTACACATTTCAAACGGCAATAAAACGAATCGTAAATCACAAAAATAACGACAGACACCGAAGAACCGTGAATGAACATGAAAAATAGCATCAATATGAATGTGGTAAATTTAACTCCATAAATTGCATTAATTGCAATAAAATGAGTAACAATCAAAAAATACAAAACAGATATCATAGTATACAACTTTAGTTCAATCTTGTAATATTTTGTGTCCATTTTGCATTAGCTTATCGAAAGACTCCAATTTTAGAAGAAATTCATAAAAAGACAATTTGTGTCTGGCATTAAACAAAATAAAAGTGGGAACTAAATACTTTGATACCAGCAGAGACAGCCAACATTGAGAGATTAGGTCCAAAGAATCAAATTCGAGACTTAGAGTCATGATTGCAAGGAAGAAAAATACCACTGACTGTACTAGCGCTTGATATTTATAAAACGAATTCAGCCACTTTTTTTCTGAAGTCATAAAACCAAAATCAAGCGCCAAAATAAAATGAAGTACTTTAAAAATCGACCTAATCGCAAAGAAGGTAGGTCATCTTTTCGAAATAAATAAGGATGGAACTCGACCACTTCACGTCTTTCTTTAATGAAATACATCGTGCTTCAGACAATAATGATAAAGCTAATGATTACTTCCTCGCAAATGATGGTCAATTTGAATTATTAAGATAATTAGACGATAGTGACGTCAGTATTTTGGTTCAATACAAAACTAATGATTATGATGATTTTTTTTTTTTTTTTTCAAAAAATTTACATGATTCTTGAGACGATTTCTCACAATTTTATAATTATTAAATAACTGAATAAAAATGTTTAGTACACCGTTATGATAAAATAAACTGTATCACACATTTTTTAAAGATATGTATTTATAAAACATACTCGTGTTTGTAACAAATAAAAACTAAGTATTTTCTTTCGAAGATTCGAAAACTTTATCAACGGTAGAACAACTTTAAACTTAAATAAGTTTGATAACAAATACTAAACTTTAAAAAAAAGTAAAAAAATGACAAATACTGTAATTTCAGAACAAACGCTTAAAGTCTATATAGCCTTTGGGTCTTAGTTAATAGGATTATTTATCAAATTGGCTTATTCAAAAAATAAAAGACATTTGACTTTCGATTTAGTATTACATATTTTAAATCTAGTCAACAGCATGAAAAAATTGGGCTAAAATTATAATGTAAGTAACACAGATATTCAACACAACGACGGGTAGGGACCATCCTAGTGGAATCACTTTCATCATCAACATCTTGAAGGGACGCAGTTCAATATAAGTAATGAAATCTTCAATTGCCAGTAAATGTCGATGATCTGAAAATTCACAAAGGGATTGAGACATTTTTAGAAAAATTACAAATGTAACAGCCTGTGTTTGTAATAAATAGTTTGAGTCTTGTTTGTTCTGTACCGTCGGAATGAAAGTATTTTATTTTTCGTTTCATAGGTGTCGTTAAAATCGACTAACATGAATACCAAATAGATTTTTCTCGCAATCCTATCCCCCATATCTGGTATTAAATTCATTAGTTTTTAAAGTATTTAGGGGGAAGTTAGTTCATCTTAAGCCGGAATCTCTATGAAATTACATTTTAGCAAAATTTTAATTTATTAGAGACTTCTTCTTTGACTTCCGAGCTTTTTTACCATTATGTATCTTAAAGAATCAAAGCTATAACACTATCATTTTGTCAAAATTAGAAACAAGTTCTAACATATCATTCGTATATATAATAAACAACAGTGAACTAAGTATACTCCCTTGTTTAACTCCAAAACTCACAGCAGGTGAATGCAATATTTAATATATAATTGAATAGTGTTTAAATGACTCAAATACCAGCTTCAAGTTTCCCCTCTCATTTAGTAGTAAAATTTTCATAATACGATAAATTCGGTTCGGTATCAAAGGCTTGATAGTGATCTAGGAAAAACCCAACTCAAAATATGCATTTTGGGCATATATGTACAAGTTTTTCTTAGTTATCAATCCAAGAATAAATTTTAAAGAAAATAATATAGATACAAATATATGGTAATAATACCTAGGGATTGTCGTTCCAGCATCTTTCTTTCTTGTAGAATACTGACTAAAGATTCTATTTCATCTGTCATACGAGCTGCGGGGTACGCCGGAGCGAAGATTTGTACACAAGTTAAAGTTAACATTAAGATTGACTGCAAAATAGGACTCCATATCTAAAACGATTTTTTTTTTCAATAATTAACTTTATAATAAACTGCTTATTCAAATCGGTATCACAAATATTTTCGATCTTGTAAATTATCACAGAAACTACTTTTATATTTTTAAAGCAGACGCTCAACATTTTAATAGAATCACAATTAGCATTTAGGTTATTTTACTAAGTATATTGAAAATTATCTTTCATGTCGTCTAAATTTCAAAAGCCAGCCCTTGGTTTTATGATTTCACCATGGGACCTCAATCTATAAAGAACTAATCACCATCAGTCAAATGTGTCCCAAGATAAGTTTTGTAAATTATTTTATTTACTAGTGGCCGCCTGCGACTCCGTTCGCGTGGAAGTCGGTTTCCCGTGGGAATGAGATGTATAACCTATATTACTGTAAAGTTTCATCAAAATCCATCCAGTTGTTATACATACTCACAAACTTTCGCATTTATAATATTTGTAGGATTTCTAACGGTACTTACTCCGGACACATCAAACCTTGCAGAATCTGTACTAGCGGCCAAAAAAATTGCGTAATACAATACTAATAGCAGATTAGGTATATTTGGCAAAAGAACTGCAGTACACTGGGAAATAAAAAAAATCATTAAGAAAATTAAAGTTATTTTATTATCCACCGAACTCAATATTCTACTTTAGTTAAAACCTTGGTAATCGATTTTTTTTTAAATCTTTATACTACACACCAACTGTGTGGCCCTAAACTAAGCAAAGCTTGTACTATGGGTACCACACAATGGACTAGAGGAGAACCTAGTTACACCCAGACACGAGCCAATTTCGAAAAACGATTTTGACGAAATTGGCTCGACCCGGGGAAAGAGGTCGTCATACATTATTGTTTTTACGTGTTTTTGTAATTTGTATATCAACAGCTATCTACCATAGTTTATTGAGACGCAAAAACATAGATAATGTAACCATTATCCATAGTTTTACAAATAACAAAGCTCCAAAAGTAAGTAGAATATTGAGTTTGGCCGTTAGTCATCTACTTACCATATATTGATGTGCTGTGTTGAATTGATCGAATAAGTCCGCTAAAATTTTATACAACTTGATATACAGCATGAACGGCTTATACAGCATTAGCTTGTGATTTCTTACTTCCGAAATAATATATTTGAAACGGCAATAAAACGAATCATATGTAACAAAAATGACAACAGATAACGAAGAACTATGAAGAAACATAAAATAGTAAAATAACGTATTTATAAATGTTGTTAAATCGACTAAATAAAATGTATAAGCAGCAATAAAATGAGCTACAATTAAAAAAATCTCAACGAAAATTAAATAATACAGCTTTCGTTCCAACTTGTAACTTTTCGTTTCAATTTTCATCATCTTGTCAATGGACTCCAATTTAAGAAGGAATTCATGAAACGACATCTTGTTTCTTGCATTAAACAAAATTATGACAGGCAGTAAAAATTTTGAATAAAGCAGAATCACCCAAACTTTACTAATAATGTCTATAGTATCACAATTATACTTTAGAGAAACGATTGCAAGAAAGAGGACAACCACTGACTGAACTAAGACTTGATATTTATAAAACAAATGGAGCCACTTTTTTTCTGAACGCAAAAACCCAAAGTCAAGCGCGAAAATATAATGGACGACTTTAAAAAATCTAACCAAACGGAAGGAAGGTAGATCTTCTTTTTGAATTAAATAAGGATTGAACTCGAAACATTGACGTGTGCCTTCCATGAAGTACATAATGTTTTAACAATAATAATGAAAATTGATTTAACTTAATTTTCTAGGC
Source organism: Emmelina monodactyla (assembly GCA_916618145.1). Lineage (NCBI taxonomy): Eukaryota > Metazoa > Arthropoda > Insecta > Lepidoptera > Pterophoridae > Emmelina > Emmelina monodactyla. The sequence goes on from OU745322.1 coordinate 1,749,507, forward strand.
TTTACACTACATAAACCATTACAATTTAAAGTTTTAAGATAATTAAAAATATATATTAAAGTAAATATTTTGTATTGACCTTAAACAAAACTAATAATGATATTGAACATTTTCATCCTCTTAAATTATTTATTTCCTTAGAAGGTTGTTTGCTTTTGAAGGGGTTTCTTGTATTAAAAAAATAAGGATTTCCATACAAACTTTCAACCCCTATATCACCCCTTTAGAATAAAAAATCTATAATACCATACTTAGTGGATGATGTCTTCATTAAATGATCCTATCGTTTGGCGATGATGATTCAAGCAGTCGGTCAGTCAGGATTTGTTATTTTGTAAGTATAGATAGGTATTTTTATCCATTTGGCTCAATCCCTGACATTACGTGAGAAGGAAGCCTCTGTACCCAACTAGTTAGACGAGCATATGAAGACAGATACAATGATTTTTAAGAAGGCTATTAAAATAATAAAAAATGAAAACTATTACAATACTTGTAATCATTTTAGTTTAAAGTATGTATTTGTGAAAACCTAAAACTGGAGTATATAAGTTTTTGTTTTAGTCTACAGCATGAGAAAACTGAGCTATAACTACAATGTAAGTAGCACAGATATTCAACACAACGACGGGCAGGGACCATCCTAGTGGAATGACTTTCATGATGAACATCTTAAACGGACGCAGTTCAATATACTTGAGGAAGGTTTCGATTGCAAGAATTTGCTGTTCATCTGAAAATTAACAGTAACCATTATTCATAAGAATTATGCGGCACTTACAAAGATTACATATGAATTAGGTAATTGAGTCTTGCTTGACTCATATTGTCCACATATAAGTAGTTAACTTTTTATATAGGTCTCTTTATAATCGACTAAAAGGAATATGAACAAAAGGAAAAGCAGTAGTGTCCTAAACTATAAATTTCCCTCACTCAAGCATTTTTCATGTATAGCGAGTATTGGCAAACCCATCTTTGGGCCTTTAAAATTGGCCTTCGATGTATGTTAAGTTTATCCTAAACCATTTAAGTATCACAAAAAATCCTTTATTGGCTTTAGATAAAAAAACTATGAGGTATATTTAATAATTAAAGCTGTGTCAATACTATCTTAGTCAATAAGTTCTAGCGTATGGTACATTTAGATAATAAATTACAGGGGTCCAAGTGTACGCCCTTGTGAGACTCCAAAACTCATCGCAATAGATTACTGGCACAAATTTGTGATGCTTAAGAAATTTTCGTACTGCTTAAAATTTTCAAAAATCAAATCAAAGCGACCCCTTTTATAGCTTTTGTATTAAAATTGCACAATTGGATAGGTACAACTTGGTATCGCATGCTTTAGCCAAATCTCGAAAAACTCCGAGTAAGAAAATAAATAATAATTCAATATCAGACTACAGATACTTTTAAAAGATACCTAGTGATTGTCGTTCTAGCATCTTTTTCTCCTGTAGAGTACTAACTAAAGATTTTCATCTGTCATACGAGCGGCAGGGTAAGCTCGAGCGAAGATTTGTATACAAGTTAAAACTGACATTAAAATTGCCTGTAGAATCGAAGCCCATACCTAAAACAATAATTCTAAATTTTATCTCCTGATGTGTTTTTATAAACTTATAAAATTTAATGTGAATCTCAAATAATTTTGATCTTGCATACATAACAGAGGTAACTCTCGTATTATAATAGTTGACTCGCTACTAGCTAGATCTGCTATTATGTTTCAAATACTAAGGCCAATCCCTGATAGCCTCTCATTTGTAAAAACAAGTATCTATGAGACTGTATCTCTAGATTTAGTCTAAATGCTTCCTTCCTCACATCATATTCAACAATACAAATGCCAGAGCTTACGGTATATACTCGTACGTATGAAAAACAATAATGATTTCAATTGTGACTTACCCGAGTTTCATCAAAGCTAACAGAATGCGATCTAATTACCAAAAAAATTGTGTAATACAATACTAATAGCAAACTAAGTATGTTTGGCAGAAGAACACCAGTGTTCTGAAAATAAATAAACAACACTTAGAATAAAAAAGTTTTTATACATAAATTAAAAAGTTTCTCATACTTTGTCACTTTTTTACCTACAAGCTTTTTTTTAGTATGTATTGATTGATTTGATCGGCTTACCATATATTGATGTGATGCGTTGAGTTGATCAAATAAATCCGCTAACATTTTATACATATTTATATAACTATACATATATATAATCCTTTGGTTTGTTACTTCCGAAACAATCCATTTCAAACGACAATAAAACGAATCGTATATAACAAACATCACAACAGACAAAGAAGGACCGTGAATAAGCATAAAATAGTAAAAAATAAAATATAAGTGCCTTTATATTAATTTCATTAGTAGCATAAATAGTAATAAAATGTGCCAAAAATAAAAAATACAAAACAAAAATCAAAGAATATAGCTTTGCTTTCATCTTGAAACATTTCGTGTTTATTTTCACTAACTTATCAAAAGACTCCAATTGAAGAAGGAACTCATAAAACGACATTTTGTTTCTGGCATTAAACAAAATAATTGATGGAACCAAAAATTTTGAGAAAAGCAGAATCACCCAACATGTAGTCATAATGTCCAGTGTATTCAAATTATACCATAGCGAAATGATTGCAAGAAAGAAGATTACCACTGATTGTAATAGCGCTTGATATTTATAAAACGAATTAAGCAACTTATTTTCTGAAGTCAAAAATCCAAAGTCAAGCGCTAAAGTGTAATGGAGGACTTCAAAAAATCGACCCAAACGCACGGAAGGTAGGTCATCTTTTTGAATTAAATAAGGATTGAACTCGATAACTTTGCGTCGGTCTTCTATGAAATACGTCATGTTTTGAACAATAATGATTAGACTAATGTTTCCTTCCTTCCAAGGCTTATCAATTTGGAATATTAACATAATTAGGCAATAATGGTAAAAGTTTATTTTACTGACGTCGCATAAAAAAGTGACTAATGTTATATTTATAGTTTTATTCGATTCTTAAGACAATTAATGCATGTTTATTTTTTATTATTTTAGTTCGAAAAAATCCTTTTAATCTCTTACGTAAGACAGCATCTTCATCAACGTTACATAGTATAAATCTAATAATCATCATTACATAGTATCTTAGTCGCTAATTGTGTCTGTTTGTATGTTTGTTCGCTAACTCATTAAGCCACTTGACGGATTTTAATGCGGTTCTTACTATTCTTTAGGTAATTCCTCTGAAGGAGCTACTCTGGTATTTATATTTGTTCTGGATAAACTTCAATGAATACGCCAAATAAAAACACCTCAAATAATAGCATTTTTGACAGCTCAATCCAAAATAAAGTTAATTTTAAGTTATATTCTTATTAATTATTTTTTATAAGGTAAAAAAGTACATTAATTTGGCCCAATTCCTAATACTGCCTAAATAGGAGGTCTGTAATCAACTAGCCATGAAAGTGAAAAACTAAAACAATTATATTTATTATACAGATGTACCTAATTGCTTTATTTCTTAGGATAGTCTTAATTCTAGATAACTTAGTCAATAGCATGAGAAAACTGAGCTATAACTATGATGTAAGTAGCACAGATATTCAACACAACGACGGGTAAGGACCATCCTAGTGGAATGACTCTCAACATAAACACCTTGAAGGGCCGCAATTTAATGTACGTGATGAAATCTTCGATTGTCACTATGTGGTTTTTATCTACAAAAACATAAATTAAATAAGTTATGTGACACTTCCAAATATTAAGACAGATAATGGGATGTTAATTAACTACCATATCGATATTCAAAACATTATAACACAACTTATTAGACTGCCTCTGAGTCTAGTAATACAACCATATAATAACAACAATAGATTATAGGATATAGAGAATAAATACCATATTTGATTGCAAGTACCTCGTGATTGCCGTTCTAGTATCTTCCTCTTCTGTAAAATAGCAACTAATGATTCCGTCTCTTCTCCCATGCGACCTGCCGAGTATGCTGGAGCAAATATTTGTATACAGGTGAACATTGTCATTAGTATTGATTCTATAATATCACTCCCCTAAAAATGTTTAAATATTTTAATAAAATACTTATGACTTCCTTTAGCTGAATAAATAATGCAGGATTTGGAACTGTACTCCAGAAAATGATTTTAGTATGGTGAAAATGATTTATGTGTTGGTATGTAAGTGTGAAATACATTCCAAATCTTTGATGACACTTACTCGAATTTTCGCAAATCTTTCAGAATTTGAATTATTGGCCATAAAAATAGCGTAGTATAAAACTAACAGCAAGTTTGGTATTAATGGCAGAAGAACACCAGTGTTCTGTAAATATAAAGAAAATTACATACAAATAAAACATTTCAAATTATAGCATTAACTTAACTTACCATATATCCTTGTGTTTCATTAAGTTGTTCAAATAAATCAGCCAACATCTTATAGAACTTAATATAATTATACAGCACCTTTTGATCTTGTACTGCCAAACTTATTCGTTTCAAGCGATAATAAAACGAATCGTATATGACAAAAATTACAACGGATACCGAAGAACAGTGAATAAATAAGAAATAATAAAATAACCATAACGTTTTTGACACTTTAGTAGTTGTGAATATAGCGATTGAATGAGATACGATTAGAAAATACAAAACAAAATTCAAAGTATACAACTTTCGTTCCAACTTGTAACTTTTTGTTTCAATTTTCATCATCTTGTCAATGGACTCCAGTTTAAGAAGAAATTCATGAAACGACATCTTGTTTCTTGCAATAAACAAAATAATAGCGGGAATTAAAAATTTGGAAAATAGCAGAATCACCCAAAATTTTGTGATAATGGCCATAGTATCGAAATCATGCCATAGAGGAATGATTTGAAGCAAAAGTATGACCACTGACTGTACTAGCGTTTGATATTTATATAACGAATTAAGCCACTCATTTTCTGAAGTCAAAAATCCAAAGTCAAGGGCCAAAATGTAATGAAGGACTTTGAAAAATAGACCCAAACGTACTGAAGGTAAGTCATCATTTTGAATTAAAAAAGGATTGAACTCGACAACCCTACGTCTGTCTTCTATGAAAAACATAGTGTTTTAGACAATCATACTAATGAACTTTATTTCAATTCCTTTCTGAGGATTGTCAATTTGAAATATTAAAATTTACACATTTTGTATTTACGTCACACAAAAGTACTGATGATAATGAATTATTTACATTGTCTTTATCGACGATCATTGTATAGTTATGCGAGTACTATGGCCTTCCGCGACTTCGTTGGCGTGGAAGTCGGTTTTCCGTGGGAATGAGATGTTTTCCCGCGTAAAAAGTACCCTATGTATTCCGATGTATAACCTACATTAGTTACTGTAATGTTTCTTACAAATCCATCTAGTAGTTTTTACGTGATCTAAGAGTAACAAACATCCATACTACATCCATCCATACATACTCACAAACTTTCACGTTTATAATATTAGTAGAATATTTCTATGGGTTTTTTGAAGTGGATACTTTCGTATTAAGCAAAATTACTGTTGTTTAGCTTGTTTAGTTTGGTCAGACCGTGGTTATAATTGGCACCGACATTTTCCCAAATATAGAAGTTTGGTTGGTAACTACTAACTTACGAGTAATGAAAATTGTATTGAAAACTTTATTAATACAAAAAAAAATAGGTTTCAGAAAACAATAAAAATGACAATTTGATTTCGTATTTCAATATAACAATGACAAATGATATGAACTTAAGTACTATATACATTTCTCTAGGCGACATGAAGGAATTGACAGATAACTATGACATAAGTGACACAAATTTCTAAAATAATAGCCGGAAGTGTCAAATCGAGGGGGATGATTTTCAAAACCTTTATTTTCAGGGGTCGGACCTCGATGTAACTTATGAAGTTTTTAATACTCTGAAGATATGCCTCATCTGAAAAACAATACTTAGAAAAATATTTTCAATATTACGTGTTTATTGGAGTAAAACGATATATTAATGCCAATCGTGTTTTGAAAATCAAATAAAAAACTTTAAACGTATATTTTTAGGTTATGAGGTTGATGTACCTGTTCAATTCAACTCAATTCTATATTTTGTCATTTAATAAGAGTTACTTTAAAACCCCTTTTAATTTTTTGTGATCAAGATTTTACTCTATCGAGGTTTCAGGCTTACCCAGAGTTTCATTAGTTAATCTCATTTCGTGTAATATAATTGATATGTTTTTCGCCTCAGTAGCGAGCAAATCTGCCGACACTGCCGGGGCAAACATGTGAACACAATAGATTGTTGTCAATAGTGGAGTTTCGACAAAGGGGCCCCAAACCTATAATGAAATAAGTATGAATTATAAAAAAATATCAATAAAAAATAATACAAATATTTTAATATTCGATCATAATTATGTTAACACCGGACGTATAGAAATTAATGTCATCCCAGAATCGGGTTAAAAGGCCAAGATGTAACCGTTATAAAAAACAGCTATAATAACCAATTTTAGAAGGTGATGTTTTGTTCAAAGTAATTGACTAAAGGTATCTGTTAAGATTTGGCCTTCCACTTATTTCTGGCTTCAGTATCTAGTTTAGTACAACCTGTATAAACAAGAGATAAATGATTATATAATATATGTTACCTCTTGAACAGTTTTTCCAAAGGTATATGATACCAAAAACACAAAGTAATAAAGTTGTAACATTATATTGGGTACATACGAAAGTAGCAAACCGGCGCACTGAAAACATAAATTTATTTAGTTCTAGTGGCCGCCCGCGACTCCGTTTGCGTGGAAGTCGGTTTCCCGATTGTCGGTTTGAGATGTTTTCAGGCGGTAAAAAGTTCCCTTTGTGTTATTCTGATGTATAACCTATATTACTGCAAAGTTTCATCCAAATCCATCCAGTAGTTTTTACGTGAAAGAGTAACAAACATCCATCCATCCATACATCCATACTCACAAACTTTCACATTTATAATAATAATAGGATTAATAGGATAATATGATTTAGTTGTGAAATTTATGTTTGAAGCATAATATATTATAAGTAAAATACATTATCCCCGAACATTTTTCATAAAATAATTCAATAACAAAACTCGATTTTTAATATACTTAACTACGAGATGGAAAAATAAATAAGACGTCAATAAAACTTCTTGTTAATGTAACTTTTATATGACAATATTATTATTAATTAAATCAAGAAACAAATAAAGCTGCTGAAGTAGGTAAACCTTAGTAAATTTGAAAATAGAATCAACTACGATAGACATTTAAATAAAATAAGTAAAGAGAATATGCTTACCATATACTCCTGAGAACTGTTCACATCATCCAATAAATCCGCCAAAGCCTTATAAGTAAAATTACAATGTAAAATGTCAACGTTTTTTACACATGTTATTGCAGTTCTAATACATTTCAACCGAAAATAAATTGCGTCTAAAATAATGTAATTAACCAAAGACCAAACAGATCCAGAAAAAAGCTGCCAGTAAAAGTAAAAACAAAAACTAAGTAACTTGAAAATATCTTCATATTTGTACACATTAGAACTCAAAATATCAATGCCTATTAATATTACTATCATTAGTGAAAGCAAAAACGTAAATTTAAATTCAAGTTTATATGAACCATGATTATAATATTTGAATTTTTCATCAATATGTGTTAATTTTACCAAGAATGCGTAAAAAGTTGTTTTTTTACGAGCAAAATATAACACGAATGTTGGTATCAGATATTTCGCCAATAGAAATGCAAGCCAACATCTAGTAGCTCCATCTAAATCATCATAATATAACCATAACACATATATAGAAAGACTCGATAAACACAATGAGTTTAAAAAGGGAAGATATTTCATAATAATATCAACGGGTTTGTGGCTAGGAGTAAAAAACCCGTAATCAAAAGCGAAAATAATGTGAATGAATTTAAAAAGCCAACAGAAAAACTTTGACGTTGGATTTGGGTTCAATTGGCTAAGATTAGCACCAACTCGTATAGCTGGCCGTACATTAATTTTTAACGCCATTTCACTTAATAAAAATTTATAAGTTTTAAATTTAAATTAATTTAATTATACAAAATATTTAGGTCTTTAATGATTCGTGAGTATAATTTGAATGACTAATTCGTTGACATGAACGCAGTAATTCCATTACAATTTCATAAATGGGTCGGCAAATAGCATTAATTTATTTTGATGACACTGAAAACTCATAACTTAATATCAAAACTTTATTGATTGGTAGCGTTATATGAAAGTGGATGCAATTTACTAATTAAAAGGTTATTACTTAGGTATGTAAAAATGGCTTAAAATTAAAAAGTTAATTGTCCTACTAATATTGTAAATATGTTAGATTGTATAGCTAGTAAAATGATAAATTAAATAAATTTCCATATTTTAATGTAGGAAGCTTATCTAAAGAGCTACTCGTAATATCTATGAAAGAAAACAAAAGTTAAGTTTATATAAACGAGAACATTCAGTATCATTTTTAATTTAGTCTACAACGTGACTAAATTGTGCTATAACTATAACATAGGTCACACAAATATTTAATACAATCACGGGCAAAGACCACCCGAGTGGTAAAACTTTCATTATGACGATCTTGAACGGACGCACTTTAATGTAATCTATGAGGTCTTCAATGTCTGAAAGCTGACTCTGATCTGAAATAAGTAAAGTATTTTACTTTTGATTATAGAATACAAAAATAAAAAATGGTCTATGTAGAAAGACTCTTATCGCATAACCTATTTGTCTAACAAATTTTAAGTGTTCAGTAAGCAATTGGTAACAAAATGTTTCTTTATTGCAACAATGCTTCAACACCAATTCATTTAAAAAAAAAATGGTCATGTCCCCATCATAAAGTTATTTTTTATATCAATCTTACGAACAGGAACATAACCTTAAACATCTATTACATACCTTGTGAATGCCTTTCCTCCATCTTTTTTTCCTGTAGCGTTATCGCTAATATTTCTATTTCCGATGACATTCGCGCAGCTGGGTAAGCCGGTATAAATAGTTGAAGACAAGTCACTATTACAATGATTATTGATTCTACAGCTGGACCCCATATCTGAAAACAAGTGTTCTTTTGTTGGCTCGTGGAAATGCGTTACGCACCGTACCCCCCACCGGGGAGGCGGGGGGGACTACCCACTAAGACCCCGCGGCGCTCCGTCCTCGCCGGAGTTGGAGTCGTGTGTTCCTGAACACTACGCCACAACTACACCAGAAACAAGTCAAGAAGAATTTCTTTAATTTTTTTTATTATTTCAAGATCTACTTTATTTGAATTTACACATTTACTTGTTCTACTTTTGGTGCTATGTTTTACTTTCTAAATCAATTAGCATATATTAGAATCCTGGAAACCTTTATTTAAGACATCTAACTTGTTTTATTTAAGGAAGTGGTCCAATACACATTTATCGTGTTGACTTCAGCGTTTCAATTTTGGGTTGCACGGAAGGAGCCTCCTAATGTGGTATATTTAATTGACCTGTACCTAGTGCAGTTTTGAAACTGTCAACGATGTCGGCTTATCAGTAACAAGAAAAAATAATACTTACTGGAGCAGTACTAAGCATTGGTCTATCAGCTGTTTCAACCATAAACACAGTGTAATAAATAACAAGCAGCAATATTGGTATACTTGGAAACAGGACACCACCAGCGGTCTGTAAAAAGAACAAAAATTCAAAAATAATACAGAAATTTAAAAATAATACAAAAATTTAAAAATAAAAACAATACTTTAAATACGTACCACAATATCTTGAACTTCGTTACCTTAATCAAGCAAATCAGATAGCAATTTATATAATTTTGTATAATGTAACACGTTAATATTTCTCTCTTTCAAAGCATCGCGTATGCTTCTCAATCGGCAATAAAATGAATCGTAAATAACAAAAACAGCAACGGATAAGGTACATCCATGAATAAACATGTAATAATAGAAAAATATCGTAGAAATAGCGCTTGCATCATATTCAAATGTTATTAACATCACGACACTGTCCATTAAAATTAAAAAACATAATATAATAGTCCAAATCATAAGTTTTAATTCGGTTTTATAATATTTTGTTTCAATATACATCAATTTATCAAACGATTCCAACTTTGACAGAAGCTCACAAAGCGTCATCTTTCTCCTTGCATATAATAAAATTAAAGCAGGCAAAATATATTTGATGAGTAACAGGATATTCCAACTTTTATTTATCCAATTTAGTTTTTCAAAATCCTCCCTCATAACAAAAGTAAAAAATATAAATAAAATAAGTGATTGTGTTAACGATAGATATTTGAACAATGAATTATAAAACTGATTTCTTGAAGTGACAAAACCGAAATCGAGTGCTAAAATAAAATGAATCACTTTGAAAAATAAGTAAAAATGTTTCGAAACTGATCTCTTTCTTTTCATCAAATAGGAGTTACACTCAAAAATACTACGTTCCGACATTGTAAACATGTTATTTTCTACCGCACATGAACGAAAGTGAAATGTCAAACTTACTTACCAATGGAGAATGTTACCAAATTTTTAATAATTATCTCTTCATATTCTCTGTCAAAAATAAAAAATACTGGTGAAAGAATTATTTCGATGCGTCAATTAGTTTCCGATTTATAAGTAAAATAAGTTGCTACCGCACGACGCGGGCTGCCGGTGGCGGTGTGACGTCACACCACAACTGGCTCGGTCTGGCTCACTCAGTACGCTCGCGGTCGCGCGCACTTGTCGTCTAAATTAAACCTAAATACTTTTAAAAATGTCTTATCCAACTACAAGGAAATCATGTGTTGTGCCTAAATGTAAAAATACAACTATCAATTCGCCGGAAAAGTTGTTTTTTACAGTTCCAAAGGATACATACATACATCACCAAATCTTTTAACTTGAACATAACCAATACCATTAAACAATTTGTTAGTAAAAATACAAATAAATAAAAAAGGTTTAGTTCATATCATCTACATTTGCAATAAAAAATAAATTAAATTACTTAAATAAAATAGTAAAGGTAAAGTGCATCTGTAACGTTCAACTACATCTAGATCGTATAGGTATCCTACTTCCTAGTAATATAATAAACGCGGAAGATTGTGTTTGTGTTTGTTATCTTTCACACAAAAAGTACTGAACGGATCTGGACGAAGACTGAAATAATCCATAGGCTTCTTTTAATCCTGGGAAAATGTACAGTTCCCGAGGGAAACGTGGGCGAAGCTGCTAACTAAAGCTAGTTAGTACTAAATCAATGCATGTATTTATTTAAATTTACTTAGAAGAGCGGTATCTTTGTATACATACTAGTGGCCGCCCGCAACTCCGTTCGCGTAGAAGTCGGTTTCCGTGGGAATGAGAAGTTTTCCCGCGGTAAAAAATACCATGACAGTTTTATACATATTTTTTCTATTCACTCGCTATCGCAAATATCACTTGCCACTTGACGTGGGGGGAGTAGTTTTTACGTGTAAGAGTAACAAACATTCATACATCCATACTCACAAACTTTCACATTTATAATATTAGAAGGACGTACCTACCTATAGCTACAAAACTATGATACATGATTTGTTGTCTTTAACGTAAAAAAAATAATGATAGGTAGGTAGGTACATACTTCTACTATTGGACTTGCATTCTTCCATTAGTATTTTTATTATATTGTTTATTTTGTTTTGATAAAATAGTTTAGAACATATCAAACATTTCGGCGGCAACAAAATCACTATTTCTTGATAAATAATGCGCATCCAATAATTCATCTATTTTAGATAGATTACACGATTACCTTTTTTCGAAACCTATACCCAATTTATTAATAGAATAATATTTACTATTAACGTATAGTAACGAATAATATTTATATCTATACTAATCTATACTAATATTATAAAGCTGAAGAGTTTGTTTGTTTGTTTGTTTGTTTGATTGTTTGTTTGTTTGTTTGTTTGAACGCGCTAATTTCAGGAACTACTGGTTCGAATTTAAAAATTCTTTTTGTGTTGGATAGACCATTTATCGAGGCAGGCTTTAGTCTATAAAACATCACGCTGCAACTATAAGGAGCGAAGAAATAATGGAAAATGGGAAAACAACGGGGGAAAATTGTTCATCCTTGAGCTTCCGTTGCGAGCGCTGCGAAAACGGTTCTAGAAACCAAAAATAGATGTATGAAAGAATTAAGGGAACTTTTTACCGCGGGAAAACTTCGCATTCCCACGGGAAACCCACTTCTACGCGAACGGAGTCGCGAGCGGCCACTAGTTTACTAATACGCGACCGAAAACACAAAAAAAATATACATTAAATGTTAAATAAATAAAAAAATAAAATAAAATAGTGTGCCAGCTATATGCGCCACCGCTGGCGCGTTGTGGTAAGACGTCACAAGCGGTCACGTGTCTGTTAGCGGGACTCGATATTTTTCGAAACTTTGAATGCCTATAAAATCAAAACTACTGGGTATTTTTGATTACAACAAAAACTAGTGTATTTGTATGCATACAGGCTTTACCGAGACAAAATTTCAAGCGATTTGGCATACCTAGTAACATTCTCCATTAGGTAAAGTACTAGTAATTTCATTTTACTATAAAAAAATTGTAACTACTTTGAGGTAATCAATCATGATAATTTTTTTATCTATTCGAACAAATTACAATTAGTGCTTATAATGATAAATAATTTATAGTGCAAATTTCGAAAATACATTGCCAAGCTGTTGAATAATGTTTTTTTGAAAAAGTAATGTAGTGATGATTTTTTGATAAACTGATGATTTCAAAATAAAACTAAATAAAAATGACAAAGTTTTTAAACTCCCTTGGCTGTTTTTTTTAAATGATACATTATTCTTCTACCATTTAAAGATGGAATGGTAATTTAAAATGATGACAAAAATTACTTAAAATAAAATTAGTTAATTGGAAATATATGTTATATATTCAAGTTTGACATCATCAAAATATATGAATAAAAAATATTGATTTTCTTATTTTTATTTAGGGAAATTGATGATTAATGATGAATACTTTACTACTAAATGTGAGCTTATGTAAGGCACAATTCTGTATAGACTCAACTAAAATAAAAACAAATCCAACCATAGTTTCATGTCAAACAATAATAAATTACTAAAAAACAAATCAAGACTGTTTAGAATGCAACTAACATAATTTGACGTGTAGTTATGTTAACTAAAGCGGCTATTAACATGTTAAATGACGTTTTTATTGGACCAGAGGGCTGCGGGTCTAAGTGATTTAAATTGGATGTTTATATGATTCTTTTGGTCTTGTATAATATTTTCACAAATTTCGTAGAAAATCTAAAGTTTTAAAAATTGTTTTGATTTGTCTAATGATGTGTCTAAAAAAAGTGTCTCAAAAATAAAAATCTAAATCGGCATTGAAGCAAAATAAAAAAACGACATTCAGCAAAGTCTAATAAAACGGTAAATTATGTCAGAATTTGATATTTATGCTTTTTACGACTGATGCGCCTTTGACACCTGGTACCTACACCTTTCTCACGGAAAAAAAGTATCGGTAGCAAAGTTGCAAAATCATCAAACTTCATTCATTGATCGATAACAATATACCATTACTTTTTTATTACCACTAATGAATATAGCTTTTAGAAGCGCCCTTTAAAAAGATAGCGACGCAAGTTTATTAAATAATAAAGTTTGGAAAAGGATATAAAAATTTGTAAACGGGCTTTTGTTGTTTTTTTTTTTGTTATTTTCTATGGTTAACGGTTAGGGTACTTTTAAAATAGTTTGGCAATTTTTTCGCTATGTTTTAGCCCCTTTTAGTTTAGAGTCATTTTGGTGCTTGCCCCTTGATTATTTTGATACGGTTAACTAGGTGACTGTTGCATTTTTTTACACTACAGTTTTTTTATGACACCTTTGACACTTCAAAGATGAAAGAGGTTAAAATTAAAGTGACAATAATGACTAAAGTGTAACTAATACGTAAACATAGTTGCTCTTAGTTCCGACAGTTAAGAATGAAAGGTTATTTAAACGGATCAAGGGTTATTTAAAAAAAACTTTGTTATATTAAGACACGTTGCATTTGGGGATCTTAGAAATTCTATACAGATATACAAATTTTTGCTACCAATGTATTCGTTATGTTGTTTGTATCCCACTTGATGTAAAGTTTTAAGTATAGACTTCTGCAATATTACCTAAGTCGTTGTTTAACTGTGTTAGAAGGTAAAGGTAGGCAGAGTATCTGCCTACCTTTACCTTCTAACCAAAATTTTATTGTGTGAATCTGACAAAGCAGTTCCGTATTATAGACATTATTCTACAGACTAATCATAACACAACAAACTCCCTCTATTTCGCCGCGTTCGCATATTTCAGCTAATTTCTGTGATACGTGTCACCTAACACAACCAACCCCATACAAACTTGTTCATCAACTCTCCATTTACACCAATTTACAATATAAATGACATAAATGACAGTTGTAATACAGGGCGTGACAATTATCATGCAAAACTGATAATTAACATATTAGCATCCAAATAATGCAAACAAAAGGTAATTTATGTATGTTTGCTTAACTCAGATTGAATGATGGTTAAATTACTTAATAATAGGTGCCAAATAATAATTTAATATTAAGCCTTGTACTTATGAATAAAACAAGAAATAAAATATTTTGTAAGACGGCGTAATCTACAGACAAAAACGTGTTTTTAAGTTAAAATCTGCAAATGTTAAAAGCAACAACAACACTTGATACAGTTTATAGAATTACCCAAATAATTCAGTGACACTTTAGTAACATCAGTAAAATCCAAAGTGAAGTGCCCTAATTACGCAATTTACTCTATTAGCCATTGATTGTTTACTAAATAAGTTGTGAAATTTACAATTAGCCTCATTGTTCACTTTGTTTTGGTGAAAGGGGTAGAAATGTATGAAGGGTTTTCATGGGGTAATTAGTATTGAATTGGTAAACCATTGAAGGTACACCTTCCTGTATTATGACGTTATCAAATTAGTTCTTGATTTTGTATTTTTTAGATTAGCTAGCAACGTTTTTTTTTGTCATAAATTATTTAAGCGCATCTTTTAAATATATTTAATAAATCTAAACGTAGTTTTTTACACAAAAGACATTAAAAACCTTTAAATTGACAATGACATTCCCACGATATACCATTATTCGTGTCAATGAAAACATAAATTACTAACTTCATTATAAAACGGGATTTTGACATTTAGTGACGTATTTGCGAAGATCACAACACATCCCCTCGCTGTTTTAAAAAAAAACACCACAAAATGAGAAAAAATGCCTTTTTACCTTAATTTGGATAGTAGGGTGCGGTTAATCTTTCAATTTTGTATCCACTATTTCATATGATAATATTAGTAATATATTAGAGGATATTTTCCAATAGGTATAAAATAAGAATCTAATTGCAATGTTTAGTATACTTTAGACAGAGTTTTCAGAATCTTTGCCTTAAAAAAATTAGGTTTAAAATCTATTTTTTTATATATCTATTATATTAGAATATATTGAAATAATTCGTCATTGTGCATAGAAAACCTAATAAAGAGGGTTATTAAGTACTTCATATGCAGAACAAACAAGGAAGTGCCTGTACAATGGAACAAGTGCACTCTATTTAGCTAATCTGCAATGATAAATGATGTTGTCTATTAGTTGTGATTCAAAATTGTGTATACAGTATGTTAATATTGTATCTATTTTGAAAATCATATTGGAATTTAATGAATTAATATTTATGTAAATGGGCTACGTACATATATACTTAGATAAGTAAACATTTTGAGATTTTAGTATAAGATCATCTGTAGAATTAATTAGCTTTTAATAAATGCCTATCAAAATCATACAGTAGTAGGTATATTATTTTAGTTAACATAATTATATTCTTCAAATAACTTCAAACTAATCAAGTTTTAACACATTCTCTGATATGTTTCAGTTAAAAATACTTGTAACACCCTTTATATCACGAGACGTGACTTTGCTAACAGTCAGTAGATTATTTGCGTAACTGCAGAGATGCGTATACGCATCGATTATGACTGAGAATGAATTTAAAACAATTATTATTTATTTATTAGCCCATTTCACTATTATGTTTGGTTAAGGGTTACTGAACTTTTGTTATGACTTTACGCAATCTAATATATCTGTATTAATGTTATTTTTGTAAGGTTTAAACTAAAAGAAAAGCTAGATAACGTTAGTTTAATAAAAACGTTTAGTTTTTGACTGTAGATACACATAGTTACTTCTAATTTCGAGATCGGTCATTACAATTGTACTTTTAGGATTTTCTATAAAAAACCCTTAAAGTAAAATTTAGCCTTCAAAACCATTAAATGTAATGCGCACCGCATCGCACACAGGTTAGCGCTTGTAGTTTAGTCTATTTACTATTTACTAGAGATCCGCCTACGCTTCGCAATGGTGTAATTTTTGTCCGAATTGCTCACGAAACATTGGATTATGGCTAACTTTAAAAAACTTTTTCCGATGTTCATTATTCACAAAATTAAATTAATAAATTCCCTAAAAGATGGCGAAAACCGCATCAAAATCCGTATAGTGGTTTGGGAGGAGATAGCAGACAAACATACAAACAGACACAAATACCGACTTGGATTTATACCACATGAGTAAAGAAACTGAACAGAGACAAAGCTACATACGAATGCGCTGTGACAGGTACATCACTACAAGTGCAACGCGTGTGTGTGCGTGACCACTGGCCGCTTGTCACGTATGAGCCGAAACCGCTTCAAACTAGATCAGCCAGTGGTCAATCTCAGGGCGTGCAGGCGTGACGCGACGCTCGAACGTTGTGCGTGTTTTGTTTTTGTTTTCGACAATGGAGAATGTTAACAAATTTTGATTATTATCTCTTCATATTCTCTGTCAAAAATAAAAAATACTGGTGAAAGAATTATTTCGATGCGTCAATTAGTTTTAAATTTATAAGTAAAATAAGTTGCTACCGCACGACGCGGGCTGCCGGTGGCGGTGTGACGTCACACCACAACTGGCTCGGTCTGGCTCACTCAGTACGCTCGCGGTCGCGCGCACTTGTCGTCTAAATTAAACCTAAATACTTTTAAAAATGTCTAATTCAACTGCTAGGAAATCATGTGTTGTGCCTAAATGTAAAAATACAACTATCAATTCGCCGGAAAAGTGGTTTTTTACAGTTCCAAAGGATACATACATACATCACCAAATCTTTTAACTTGAACATAACCAATACCATTAAACAATTTGTTAGTAAAAATACAAATAAATAAAAAAGGTTTAGTTCATATCATCTACATTTGCAATAAAAAATAAATTAAATTACTTAAATAAAATAGTAAAGGTAAAGTGCATCTGTAACGTTCAACTACATCTAGATCGTATAGGTATCCTACTTCCTAGTAATATAATAAACGCGGAAGATTGTGTTTGTGTTTGTTATCTTTCACACAAAAAGTACTGAACGGATCTGGACGAAGACTGAAATAATCCATAGGCTTCTTTTAATCCTGGGAAAATGTAGGTACAGTTCCCGAGGGAAACGCGGGCGAAGCTGCTAACTAAAGCTAGTTAGTACTAAATCAATGCATGTATTTACTTAGAAGAGCGGAATCTTTGTATACATACTAGTGGCCACCCGCGACTCCGTTCGCGTAGAAGTCGGTTTCCGTGGGAATGAGAAGTTTTCCCGCGGTAAAAAATACCATGACAGTTTCATACATATTTTTTCTATTCACTCGCTATCGCAAATATCACTTGCCACTTGACTTGGGGGGCAGTAGTTTTTACGTGTAAGAGTAACAAACATTCATACATCCATACTCACAAACTTTCACATTTATAATATTAGAAGGACGTACCTACCTATAGCTACAAAACTATGATACATGATTTGTTGTCTTTAACGTAAAAAAAAAATGATAGGTAGGTAGGTACCTACTTCTACTATTGGACTTGCATTCTTCCATTAGTATTTTTATTATATTGGTTATTTTGTTTTGATAAAACAGTTTGGAACATATCAAACATTTCGGCGGCAACAAAATCACTATTTCTTGATAAATAATGCGCAGTCATTAATTTATCTATTTTAGATAGATTACACGATTACCTTTTTTCGAATCCTATATCCGATTTATTAATAGAATAATATTAACTGGAGTCCTTTAACATAGGCACTAGCTTAGATAAGGCTCCAGTCTCCTGTCTTAAACTTTTGATCTCTTTTTAGCAATAAGTTTAACTTACCTTAATCTTTAGGAAAGAATTGTTTATTTTTAAGTAAAGGAGAAATAATAATTATTATTATTATATTATTATTATTATAACTATTAACGTATAATAACGAATAATATTTATATTTACTAATACGCGACCGAAAACACAAAAAAATACATTAAATGTTAAATAAATAAAAAAATTAAATAAAATACTGCGCCAGCTATATGCGCCACCGCTGGCGCGTTGTTGTAATACGTCACAAGCGGTCACGTGACTGTTAGCGGGACTCGATATTTTTCGAAACTTTGAATGCCTATAAAATCAAAACTACTGGGTATTTTTGATTACAACAAAAACTAGTGTATTTGTATGCATACAGGCTTTACTGAGACACAATTTCAAGCGATTTGGCATACTTAGTAACATTCTCCATTTTATTGAATTTGTTGAATTGCTTGAGCAAAAATTTCGTGAATATTTTGATCTTCATATTAAAAATGTTAATATTGGTAATGACATATTAGCACGTTTGCAAGATTGTACATTTCATATGCCATGTGAGTGTTTCCCATTGGTTTATTTGAAAAAACTTTATATTAGATTTAGAATTTATCATTCGATTAAAAGACACAACAAATTATTAAAAACCAAAAGTAATAAAAAAAAAATATTTAGAGTATGTAATTTGTAAAAAAAACATATTTTAATAAAAAAATTGAAAAAAAAGTACATTTATAATTTTAATTTATTCAATTGTGCCAACCCTACCAAAATAGGTATAAATTTTGCTAGCTCTTTAGAAGCTTTGTCTCTGTTCAGTTTCTTTACTCATGTGTTTATACTATGTAATGAAGCTTGACAACACCTTATTTGATGCGTTAAATCGCGCACCGTGGCACTCCGCTATGTAGATAACTTATCCTATCCTAGTTTTACGCCCATACTTTCCCATATTTAACATGTTTAATTGTATAACTTCTTAGATTTACGCGATTATTATTACTTGAAATTAAACTCATTTTAACGGGTTTTACGCGTTTATTTTATTATTTTTGATTTTCCGACGATGGCGGTGAATTCGAAAAATCGTTTTTTACTTAACTCTATGAAGACGTCAAACATCTCAGTCTACCCGTGACCACGGCATTTGCAAAAATGTCGAAACGTCGGAAAATCAAAAAATAATAATAATAATAAACGCGTAAAACCCGTTAAAATGAGTTTAATTTCATGTTTAATTGTTTCATTTTATATTGCAAATCACCACAGCCTGTATCAATCAGCCGTATATAATCCCTAAACCGCACTAATTGACCAGGCAAATCTCCTTTCCTTTGACTGACTGGAATCAACAGGCAATGCGTAGCCAAATACCAATACTGCACCGTGGGCTCGGGCCCTCACAAATATCAAAGTAAGCAAGAGGGCTTAGGATGGCTTAGAGGACTGGTGGAGAGAAAAGAGACTAAAGTGGTGTAAAAAAAAATTTGAATGGTTTTAACAAAAATTGTTGATACACGATACCAAATAATTATTTTGAGACTGATTGGTTTGAAAAAACAGTTTGAAAAAAGGAAAACGTAACAGATACGTTATAATTATGAGAAATACAGTGTTTTAGAAAAATGTTTTTTTATAACTTTCATTTTATTAGTATAAATTTTATTCAATAAAAAAAAACAGAACTGAAGGATTTTAAAATTATTTTACTGTTAAATTTAATTTTATTTGTATTTTGCCACCCAAATAAATTAGTTAATAATAATAATATTACTGTTTAGTTAAGTAAATAAAACATTCGTTCATTCATTCATTCATTCATTCTAAAACATTTTTTTTCTTTCATTTTTGTACGTGTCTGTACCATCTACAGACCTGCAAGCTGCACTTACCATCGTCTGCCTGCCAGTACCTACTGAGAACGCTAGTAGACTTTATTGAAATAGTAATGGAGATCAACATGAATGTTATGTATGAAGGCTTTACTTTTGTTATACGTTTAAAATATGCCCTACTTTGTATGGAAATTTCCATAAGCTAGTGTTTTGGAAGACCCATATGTTACATGGTAGTTTTTATAATCATTTAGTTTTAGATCTCTGTTGTTTGGAATCACATTTATTACAGTTTTTATACAGATTGATGCTGACAAGCTAAGCAAAAGCCTTGTTTGTCAGCGGCTGTGGTTGGCCCTAATTAATTCCATCTACTGCCAAATTAGTATCACAAAGTATCATACCGTCAATATTGTACCCACAATTACATACATACGCCCAATATTTACTTACAATACCCAGCAAACATTACCGAGCTCTGTTTGTCGTTAGACTCTGAGTGGTGAACGGATTAACCATGCCCAATGTTGACTCAGTTAATGCAACGCCATCTAGCCGTAGGCTCATGAACTAATGCACGCCATCTAGCTTCGGGCTTAGCAAACAATCAGACAGTGCGCGGGATCTATTGTTTTTGTCTGGAAGATTAACTGGGGAGGCAAGTAAGGTAGGTTTAAATACTTTTTTAATAAAGTTTAAATATTTAACTTAGCTATCTCTTAATTTCGCATCTTATTCGCATTGACGTCATATAACTGGTATGGTCTGTACCTTCAGATTGCAAAAGAAACTGACCCATAAGCGATCTTGCTGATTCTGTGCTTGTATGAGAATTGACGAGACAACTTCCTCACAGTACTTCTTTTTATATAAACGCTTACCAGTATTTCTGTATTCCATAACAAATTTTGTATATTTGGTGATGGACCAAAGAGTGCCGAGTTTTTTTTATGCCAGCTTTTTTCTCTCTGCCTACTGATGATAAGCTGATGATCCATATAATAACTTTCATCGAATGTAATTAAGTTACTTAGTGATGAAATAAATGATTTTTACTTTATTTTTATTTTATAACAGTAATTCAGAACAACAAGTGAAAAAGTTGGCATAAAAATTTTCTGTAACTACAAACAGCAAAGTCGTATAATCTTTGATTTATGTTCAAACCTACTTCAATATGGGGTATTTGAGACAAGTCATCGAATGTAATATCCACTGTCCAAGGAAACTATCTCTTTTATATTGATGATGAAGTTTTATGTGAACCATTAATTCAATTTTGTGGATAAGTGAATATCCTTGTGATGACTTTTGCTTTTCATGTGTTTTCATTCGCAAAAAGTTGCATTATTTTTTTCTATGATATTAGTAAGAAGCAAAAATTTCAGGCAGACTACAGATAGGTATTAAAATAATTTTGTTACTATTGTACACTTGTATTATAATTAAAAGTGCAACGATAGCTATACAATATTTTTAAGGCCATTGCATGATTTTAAAGCTATTATTATTACTATAAACATTTACAAAAATAAGTGCAAACATCAAACGTGTTGAAGTAAGGTCTAATCAGACTTACTAAAAAGGAAATCCTTACAAAAAACACTAGAGTGTGACGTAGAAACAATAATTCTTCATTACAATCCATTTGAGGGGTGAAAAGTGTGTAGATGCGACAAAAGTAGGTGCTATCAACCCTTAGGAATGGTTGCAAAAATACATATTTAAAAATAGAAGTCTTTTTAAATATGTATTTTTAAAGAATGTTTTTGAAATAAGTTCCTAATTAATTTGGTAAAACTTTTAAGTATTTTAAATAAAAAATAAAAGAAATAAAAATTGACAAAAACATGCTTACCTAATTAAATTATACTTTGTAAGCTGGTTGGTATATTTTGAAGTTATAGATACTGGAAAAAGGAACGCGGGTCTCCGAGCATTACGCGACTAGGAATCAAACGTCGAAGGTCGGTATATAAAATTATACATTTTTTATTTCTAAAATATAACAAATTCTCACCAATATTTCTTGTAATGCACCATTGTTTACCAAAACACTATAAAACAAGCAAGTCCACCGCATACGGCCCGATTTGGGAACCTACAGGTGTGTCCTCCACTGTACTTAAACAAAACAGGGGGAGCTTTTTGTGCCGCGCATTGTAACCGTAAAATAGGAGCTGACTTAATAAGTGGTTCTTTAGCAGGATAATGCTTGCAACTGCGGATTAAATTTGTTTGATATAAAATTAAGCCATATTTGCGTTACTTTTATTTGTAAGCTGATTATATTCAACCAATTCTGAAATGCGAAGCCGATTTTCTTTTGTTGTTTGTTTTGTCTATTTTACTTATTTTATATATCTATAGTTAAATTAATAATAACTAAGCTAAACGTGTTGTATTATAGCCTTATGGTTAAAAGCTTTCTTAGATAGTTCCAAGCTTGCTTAAAGATTTGAAAACTGTACTGTGGTTGTAAAAAACTATTGATCATCAGTTAGATTTTCACCGATGCATATAAAAAAGATCACTCAATACCGCGGCAAACAAAATCATAAAAATCATTATTCCAAGTCAATCGAACTATCATATTGACACGCAAAAGCACTTAGACGTTCGTGGCGTGCGCTCAGCATTTTCGTAACGAAACGCGGCCATATGCGCATACGCCCACCAGTCAAATTTGATTTACGCTCAAATTACGTGTCATACCTTCGACTCCCCTTTACTACACAGTGTAGAAAACATTCAAACAAATTTATGCTAGTTACAACAGTCTATCTGGAAGTGTAGTAGAGTATTTTTTAGACTGTGGAAAGGGAAATTAGTAGAAAAGAATAGATACAGGCGTTTTTTACTCGAGTGCGCGTTTTTGTATCGATAATGCATTAATTTGAATATTCGCGGTGTCAGATGTCAAATGGTTTGTAATTTTCGTGTTTGTTCTGTTTTTATTATTTACAATAATGTAGAATAGGGCTGCAAGGTGGCAATTTTATGATAGGAAAGGTGTTATTTCAAGTGATTTCATTTTTTTACTAAATAATAAATAACCACAGCGCGGAAATAATAAAGAAATACAATTTAATCATGTCAAAAGACAATTAATATTAAATACGTTATTTTTGAGACAAATAACAAACAATACTTATTAAAATAATAATACCTAGATACGTCACCGACTATTCAAACACACAGATATAACCATGAGTTTTATTTAAAAAAAATATAAAAGTTTTTCCTTTTTTTTTCAAACAATTTCACATATAGAGCCAATCCATACGGAAACTAAACAAATAAAACAAATCCAAAAGGGCTACTCTAACTATAATTATCACGGTTCACCAACTTATTACTCAATGTCAAATATTAGTAACAGGTGAGCTCATTACCCATTATTCATGGTAATTTCGTTATTTGCAACACAGCGCCATCTGTTATCCAAACGTCACCTCCGATCATAATCTGAGTGAGTGGGCTGATTGCTATCTAGTGCTAAATTGTAGGTTAAGAATTTTGGGAAAACCATTAATGTTGGTGTTGAAATTCAGTTATTTCATAGTTTGCTTTTATTTTACTTTTATATTTTTAGTAAAATGAAGTCAATTGACTCGTAAATATATAATTTAATAAATCACCATATATTTCAAACAAAAGTTAAAGGTACCTTCGTCATCTAGGTTATACGTGTTTTTTTTTTATTACGACGTTACAGAGAGACAAACAAAAAACATACATTGCTAAAGTTACAGGGTGTAAAAAGCTCACAATAATTTGTAGTTTTTAATCTCCTAAAATATTATCATAACCGATAACCATTACACTAAAATAATCTTAACAAAAATCAGTACCACATGTGGTCCATTTTAACCCACCACTTAACCCATTAAGTGTTGCCGATTTAAACTTTTTAAATCCGCAAATATCGGTAAGTCATACATGCGAGCCCCTCATATTTCATCCCTCGGTAAATCGCAGCTCAACAGATAGATAAAACGGTTGAACTTTCAAAAGTGGATGAGTCTTATGTTGGGCGTTTTAAATTGAGATTGGGGTATACTCGGAGCAAGGTTTTGGTATTCAACGATTTTTGCTTATATGTACATATTATAACCTAAAATAATTTGTATATTGTGTCTAAAGGGAGACAGATACCTATAAATATCATATATAAAAATCAGTGTTCCTTTATGCTCAAGGTGCCGTATTTTTATATCTTGATATAAAACCTTTATATACGATCATGTATTTATAGTTTACACAACTTATTAAACTTTTTGAAATTTGTTTAAAAGAAAACTAAAACTTTAATTTTTTAAATACCCGAAATTTTATATCGATACTCATATATTTTCGTCTATAGTGCCCACATCTTTATTTAAATCTTCACTATCTGGCTTAATACCGATGGATAGATACCAAATGGCTGCGCCTACGTCACCATGACTCCGCTATTCCACTCCTGCGTTACTTTCAGTTACTTTACCCAGTACGAGGGTTGATAGAGCGCTCAATGTGTTTATATCTAGAAATATTATATTTGAATGATTTGGCAAGCGTGATTTGGTTGGAAGTTAGTTTTTGGTGTTAAAGGTAAGAAGTCAAGATTTACACGACCATTTTTGGTAAGGAATGGGAAGTACGTTGACGATTTGATATGTCGTCACATAGTATAAGGATCTTTTTGTCTTTTAGTTTATTTTATTGGCACCTTTTTACAAAAGTAAGGTATTTTACACTATTTTGCCAACATTCATATTTTTTATAAAGTATGACCTTTTTTTTTTTTAGGACATAGCATGTTTTTTTTATACCTCTTTACGGTATCTTCTTTTGATAATCTGCAATCTGAGGTATGTAGTTCTAATAAAAGTTTTAGCAAATAATTATAGTAAGTAATTTCGAATTCCGGCAACGTAAAACAATATTGATCACCGCTCTAATTGATCGCATGACTGGCCTCCTATGATAGATGAAGTACCGGCTTTATACCGACTAATTCATCGCTAGAGTACGGGATCTCCTAAAGAAAAAGTCACTGCGCATGATTCAGCGGTTGTGCAGAAAAATTCATTGGTATAATTGAATAGAGTAGGAAATTACGTTGTACAGAATTAGGGTGGTAAGGCGTGATAGAAATATTAGAACGAAATCTGATTTAGTTACTATTTGTGTAGTAGTCTAAAAGGAAAGACAGCAGAAACTACCGACGACGTTTTGGCACAAAAGATCTATTTCGAAAACAAAGTTGTTAACAATAAAAATGAATCTTACCTGCTGATGTTTTTATTACGCTCTGAGATGTCAATAAGCAAAAGCATACCACCCACAAAACTTATGTCACTGAGCACATCAATTACCCAAAATTAGTAACACCAAATTATGAAAAGGCGTAGCCAAACGTCTTTCTCCAGCCGCCATCTTGACCGCCATTTTTTTTCTTTCACTTCGGATACGCGCGGCAAAACGTAAACAATCATGCCAATTTTTTTACGTTCGGATATTTTTGTTTGTCAATATCGGTGCTTGTCAAAGGGTGGTAAAGATATATTTTATCACTAAAATCCACAATGGGAGGTCGTAAATTTCAATATTGGCTGTGACTGGACTTTACAACTTGCGCTGACATTGTTGCAAGAAATTGTATGGTTTGGACGTTAACTTTGATTAATTTCGCTTTGAAAACTAATTGCGAATACTTGGTTATTAAGAACCTGATTTAGGGTTAATTTGGTTTAAGTAGAACATAAAATTTAACTAAAATTTAAAAATATTTAAGCTTAAATTTTAATACCATATTTAGGATGTCAGTGTTAAGAATGAAAATATACAAAAAAAGTAAGCAATTGGGAATATTTTAAATCAAATTAACATTCTCCAATGAACAACCCACCTTTAAAACGACTGTTTTTATTTCCATTGAAATCGCATTATATTTTGTGGTAAAATGAACACTTGCGCTTATTGATAGAATTAGCATATCACTGAATTAATTTAGATAATCAAACAATTCCAACCATATGGTCAATCTCACGACAATTTACTATGACTTTTACACAGGTGTTTAAAAAAAAACTTAAAGTACCTCTAAAAAAACGCAATTTAAGAGCTTGATTTGAACAATACATAGGTCAGTAATTCTTCTGTCAAATACTTTTAATGTTAACATAATTCTAAAAACTTAGTTAATTTTCACATACTATGAACTAAGATAATATATTCAAATTATATTCACCTCAACAATCTAATTTATGTATCGGTAACAAATCAACTCGTGCGCACTTGTGTCCCTTTGCCCCAACATATGTTACAATTCTTTGATCTATTATGACACATCACTAAAATGCTCCTTTTCATGGTCAATTTGTTTCTTTATTACAGCTATAAAATCAGGTGATACAGTTTACACTGTGAAGTTTGAATGCGTTCATTGTTTTAAGGGCATATGGGGTCATTAAGTTTTTTTTTATTATTAGTGGCCAGTCTAAGCTCCGCATAGTTCTATGTTTTACGAAATAACAGCAAATTTTATAGTAATAAGCGTCATTAAAAATGCCTATTCATGGAAAAACTTGTGTTTCTTTTAGCTTTTGTCTAAATTTAAGTAAAAATGTAAAACAGTTTCGAACAACGACTTTATTTTATTCTATTTGGGGATAAACAAATGGAAGGAGGTAAAGAAGATAATAAGACCATGAAAGTATATCTTATAAATATGGGTTTATGAAAATTGTAGTTTTCTATTTATAGAACTTAAATATCTTAACAACATATTAAATTGAATGATTGTCTTTCACTGCGCAAGAATTTTGACATATTCTAGAACACGACTTTAAAATTCTTTAATCATTTAAATAATGACATCTGTCAACGGAATAAATGAAGTTCCAAAATAGGTGTTGAAGGGATTCGAATTTTTTTTGAAAAATAAGATCCTATTTGTTTACTGGTCATGAAAAGTGGTAACCATTAGGGTGGTTTTACAATGAATTATTTCCTGAGTTTTACATGGGTTTACCACTTAATTAGTTAAGATCTAAAAATTTATTTTTAGTGCAAAGTTCTCGATGATAAAGACACTATTTTATGTTATGTATAGTAAGATAACTACGTGGTTTTAGCGACAATCAATCAAACGGGTTTTCTATTTGCCGCATTTTGCAATTGTGTTGGTAAGTGAAGTAGATTCGTGGTTAAAACTATTACAGACTGCTTTTATTTGACTGCATAAGTTTGGTCCAATCCTTAATCTTCGTGGCGCATACATATTACCTCTTTTCCACTAGAACTTTCAAAGTCAAGGGTCGGTCGACATGAACCCAAAATAAAAAAGTACTTAAACTAAAAACTAAATAAAGCTATTAAAAGGACTGTATGAACCTTAATTACCATAAATACAAGGAAAATTTGTCCCTTAAATTTATTTACCTCAAACCAATATTTATTTCACTCCCGAATTCAGCAACCAATTACCGGCATACGAATTTTTCATTCCGTTGTTAAACACAGAAGAATTTCCTAATTCGACGTGGATAGATGCAAATGACACTTCTAAGAACATGACGCAAACATTTCGACTTTTATTTACCGTTTGCTACAATATTTAAACTCTTAAATCTACAAGCATAAGGTTCCTTTTTAGCTGCGCGTGGATTTGAAGATGCATCAAAGTGACACATGTCATTATTGACACAAATGACGTTTGTTAGTTTAGAGGGATAGGACAGTGACGTTTCTTCGGTGTAATGTTGTTCAACAATTTAAACAGGGTGTGTTTTGTTTTTAGATAGGGTGGCGATTATCAAGATAAAAAGAAAATAGTTCAGTAAACTCTGATTCAGTTAAGAAGAGCTTATCGTTTATAAATCTATTGTTCCTTATTTGCAAAACAAAAAAAAATTGACCTTTATTATGACTGACTCAAGATGAATACTGTGGAGATATTGTTCAAGTAAAATAACTTCAGGCAACTTTCTTACTCTAAATTTTGGTACTCCCGATTCTAAGAAAACTCTCTAAACCAAATTAAAAATATTGTCGTTACTTTCTTCGGTCAGATAAAGGATATATTGGCCTCACTAAATTTATTGTAAAATTAGACGAAATCCGCTGAGGACTGAGTCTAAGCTTGCTTGAGCCATTTAATTAATTGACGCAAATTTTATTTTAACAGGACTAAAATGATAACCCGTCTCTATCTTATACTACCGCGGAGTAAGTGATAGCAATACGTTTATAGTTTAGTTTAGAGAGTTTTAATGTAGAATCGGCACTAATTACTAACGAAACTAAATGTAACGATCTAAAATAGTGCACATGATTTAATAAACTGTGCAGCTAAAATAATACTTGAAGCTATGATATAAAAATGATGTTATGAGTAATAATTAATTAAGTTAATGGTTGTTATCTATCCATTAGATTTATACAAGCAAAACATGCGGGTGCAGTAGGGTTTGTGTGTTACTAATTTATTATCGTAATAACGATACTGTGTTTAAAAAACAATATATATGTACTATTAACTTAAATGTAAACCTGAAAATCAATTATTATTTTGAAGCGAAAACTGGGCATTGCTGGAAGGGTACTCGTTACGTAAAGACCCTTAAATTATATTAAAATAATAAATAATAATAAAAATCACTTTTCGAGACTTCAGTCTTTTTTAGTGTCATTTTTAAATCGATTTTTCTGGGTATACTGTGTGAAATTGTGAATTTAGTTATACAGGGTCAAGAATTCATGGTTTCAGATTTTTTTTCACCCGTTATATCAGTTAGCTATGTTTATTTATTTTGTGATAATAATCTCTTTTCATACAACCGGAAAAAAAGTGTAAGGGAAGCTTTATTATTGTTTTTATCATCGAAAATCTTTTTTCATGGCATCATTTATATCGCAAATGCGACGATTAATTAAATTAGGACCATGGCGGTGGGGTTGCCTGTTTCTGATGTTAATCATTACTTATATTTCAGACTAACAGGTTGATGAAAATAACGTTTTTTTTGTTGTAATTAATAATTTAGAAAGGTCACATTTTAAATATCAGTTTCAGAAACAAAACTTTAAGCTAGACTTTTTTAGTCTTAAATTCTGACTGATTGTCAGCTCTTTCAAATAATATAACGTGAGTAACAATTTAAAATATAATCTGAAAATCGATGTATTGACATATAAATAAAATTGATTATGAATCTAAATTTAAATAAAAAACGAATGTTATCAATTTCAAATAAACTATCTCTTGTCAAAACAAAAATTACGTGCCAATTTTTCCCTTACCACAACTTAAAAAACAACATCACCATTTCTATTGAATAAAAACAGGCGTGTAGTTGTAAAAAGATAAACCGTTTTTCTGCCTAATAATCATTTGAATTCCCACGGATTCCGTGTTTTATCAAATAAAAAACCTCGAAATTTGATGAATCATCAACAAAACTGGGGTAGGATTGATTAGCCGTCGGTTTAGATGAAAGTATAATTGTTCACTATTATCAGTATTGTGTGGTTAGATTTTATTATTGCTGATCAAATGGTGCTCTTTATGAACACCCTTTGCAAATCTGCTGTTTATTATATATATATTTTTTTATGGAGTTCCACCTTTAGTTTGAGTGATATTATGCCTATTCAAATCTTCATAATATCTGTTTTTTAAGCAATTTCCCGATGAAACTAGGGCTGCATCGTTTGCATGATAGGTGAGTGACCAATGTTTTAAGAATTTGGTTTTAGTAAAAACAGAAGCCATTAAGTGCCTACATTAAATTGTATTTACATTTTGATCCGCAGTATAAAAAAATATAAAAACACAAAACGTTAAAACGTATTGGTACTGAATGAAAGAAGCCAAAACTTAAGGCAATTGGTTGAAGAGAAAGCTGAGAAAAAACTTGATTTAATGTTAAAAATTATTATGGCAGGTAATTCTATACAACACTGTTCTTTTTTAAAAATAACATACGATACGACAAAGAAGTTCAAAATTTTGACAAGAACAGAAGTTATAAATTTTATATATTTTCTACATAAAAATATTAAAAGAATCATAAAATTAACAAAGACTAAATAAACCATGAATTTATCGTTTCTAACTTCAGTAACATCTTCATCAATCCTGTCTTCCTTTATCATTTCTATACCAAATGGTAAAATCGTTTATAACCATAAAGGCCAGTTAGTATTGCGCTGGGAACTCACACCTGTGTCATTTGATAGGTCAAAGAGGGTGGCATCAATGGTCATGGCGTGGTCACGATACTTATTTGGTGTTTTTATGGTTCGTTTTTTTTAATATTAGAGGTCTGTTATGATTTTGATAAGATTGTCAAGCAGCTAAGCAAAAATCACCAAAAAAAGATAAAAATAATTCTATCATAGAATGAAAAAACAAATTGTGTAATATTCATTGGCAAGTTAAATTTATTATTAATATTGGAACAAAAACAATAAGATTTATTCTAATGTGTAAGCTATATGCTTAAATTCAAATTATTATAATACTTCCTCTGCATACACATAAACAAAAATCGGTAATATTTCTCACAATATATCCCATCTTGTCCACAGTGTCTGCTAAAGAATTAATAAAAGCGACAACATTCATAAAAAGTGCCGGAAACACGCCTGTAGTACGTGACGAACCAAATTTCTTAGCGATTTCTCATTTCGCCCCCATACAATACACACCATTTGATTTGTGTAATCAAATGCGGGCATTTGAATTAATTAGTTTGTTACGCACCTGAGCTTTTACACTTTTGTTATCATTAACAACTTTATCTATGCACACAACATTAACGAAATTAGCTCTTGCTGCTATTGCTTTAAGTCCTTCTCTGTAAGCATCAGGGTTCAAATTTAAATTAGTCGAATCAAATTTTACGTTACCATCGTCATTATTGGTAGCTACACACTTGTCATTTGCAATCATCAATTCTAGTTTTGGCTTTTTAAACTCTAGTACTTTAATTTAGGGTTCAAAATTCTGTGCAGTTTAAAATACCAGTGATTTATTCTGTGTGTAGTTTAGTAATTTTAATTCGTATTAATTAAACAATGACAGTTTGATCGTCGGTTATTTTGAGTCCTGATCATATAATAATACTGCATTGTGTTTTTAGTCAATGGTTAAGTACAGGTTTTAATTTGGAGTTTGATGTTTAAATCGTTGTTTGATTATTGCTTGTCAATGCTGTCAATTTGCCGATGTCCTTTTCACTTTGAATTGTGGGTGAGTGGTGCACCTGTGTTTTTGAAAATAAAAGTTACCTTCTGTAAGTTTATATTGGTTTAATTCTAGTTTGTTTTAATTTTGGAGCAGACACTTTATTATTCAACTTTTTTTTTTACTTCACTTTCTTTTTATGAATCCATGTCCTGTATTTATTAAATAAATAAATTATCTCATATAAATTAAGATTTAAAGAAACTTCAGCTTCTCATTTATGACATCCAAACTACTTTGTAAATGCAACTTTTTCGTTATTAACTCTTTCTTGATCACCAATTTTAATTTGATTAAGTTATTTCTTCTCTATCTATATTTGTCAATCCAATTCCAAAATGTTGCATTCAAAATTTACTTGTCAAAGTGCACAAACAAGTAAATCACAGTAAACAGAGCTTATATAACTCCTTCCAAAATCTAACAGCAAATACACAGGCACTATCCGTGTATGACACAGCGGTAGTTAAACGCAGTTTATGATCAAAATTTTAATCCTGACAACATGAGGGAGATTGTCTTACGTCAGTTTTATTATGTTTGTTGAGATAAGTAACATTGTATTTAACGTATAATGGTATTTGTTTAAAATAACTGATAGAAATAGAAATGGTTTTCAGTCATTGACTTTTTAAAGGTGTATAACCAATTTTAGATTAAAAAGTAAGGTGGATGTTTGCAATTGTATCCAATTTAATAATTAATCGATTGCCAAGACAATATCAACTAAGGTTTTAACTACCATGATAGGTACGTTCAAATATTCAGAACAAGGTTTTGGCTTGACACCACTATAGAATACTACAGCCCTAGTTTTCAAACACCAAATTCTCCAACCATCTAATCACATTTCCTTCATCACATAGAATAACTTATCACTAGCACTTCCTGCAATACCGATTTGTAATAACCAATTGATAATCCAAACAGCGTGCAATTTGTATCCAAATTACAGCTAATTGGTAGAAACTAGTCCTTCTCTAGACAAAGGATTCGTTACCTGAACCTAATGCAGGCTTGGTCCGGAAATAGGGCCGCCACTGCTCATAATCTGATCTGTCTTATCAAAGCGGTTTAGCGGTAATGAAGCAAAATTGACAGGTCTGATTGATTGCAATGGGTGTGAAGTCGAATGTACGGTTTGTTTGTGTTTGTGGCTGGATAGGATGATTTTGCATTTGTGTGCATGATAAAAGGATTCATTTTTAGTAAATTCTGGAACTATAGAAATTGGGTTATTAGTTGTTAAATTGACGCTGTTGTATAACTTGTTAACGTATAGTTATACTCTACGAACACTCTCTCCGCTCATGTCAAATCTAGGCAATTATATAGGCAATAGGCAAAACAATTTTTCGATTATTTATTTATTTCCTATAATGTTTATCATAGAAAAGTTTAGATAGGTAATACGTTTATATTCTTCACTACATAATTATAAAGCGAAGTCGCTTTCTCTTTTCCTATGTATGCTTAAATCTATAAAACAACGCAATGGATTTTGATGCTATTTTTTAATAGATAGAGTGATTTAAGAGAATATGTAACACAGTAAAGGGAAAAGGGTTTTCTCCGAATTTGTCGCGTGCGAAGTCGCGGGCAAAATCTAGTTCTAAATATTTATCGATTTCCTCGCATTAACCAATATATCTGTCTACATTATCTATCTACCCTTAATCGTAAACAAACCTGCGTCATGATCTAATCCGCATATATGAAGAGCCTAGCCAAAGCTACTAATCTTCTCACACAATTAATTTCCTCAATTATGATTTCAATCACGAGGCTTAATGTATGAGCTAAGTAACCCGTTACCGAATTTAATTAGAGGGAAAAGTGGGTGGAATAATCTAAAATAGTATATACGGTTGTTAATGATACAGTATTTATTTGTTTAATTTTATACGAATTCTTAATTACTTATATGGTTCTGAATTGACCAATGATACTACTTTTAAAGGAGTGACTATAGTTCAAAAACATTTAAAACGACAAAAAAACATTCAAAACAACAATTAATAACATTATCATGTCAGTGATATTTGTGTTAAAATAAAAAATAAATGTACTATTTTCAATATTTCTATTTACAAAAGATCTTTGTAAGGTTTGTCTTACTAACTACTACGTGTTTAAAGAGATTTTAATATTTTAACCCCCAGTACCTGGTTTAAAAAACATTACTTCATGATTAAGCTAAACGGGCTTCATACAGAATCAAGGTGTATGAAAGTTAAAATATTCAGTAAGTATTACGATATTAGTCTAGGTTTCGTATCATTGCCAAAACGCAATTCAGTAATTAACACCATTTTAATGTTTTATTCAATAATTCCTTTTGATATCATGCATATGTTATATGCTCCCTTTTGTTTTGATATTTATTCTATTGAAACCCTAGTTTTTATTACTAGGTTGCCTAGGAGTTGCCTAATGATAGTTTTAATATCAATTTAATTATAAGGTTCAAAGTAATTATGTAAATTAATTTGATTAATCGGGAAAGTTACTGCATTTAAATTGAATTTTCCTGGAAAATTCTCCCCTTGAATTGATTCCTAGTATTAATTATTTTGTCTGGTTTAACCGCTAACCAAAGGGTTTAAATTTAATTAACTTAAGTTTTTACCAAATAACAGTTTAAGATTTTATTGATAAATTAAAAAATATGTATATTAAATTGTCAAACTTACTATAATTTGGTTTAAACAGACACTTAAAACAATCAAAAACTTTTCAGAATATTTTATAGGTACTTGTTTTTTAACCGACTTCCAAAAACGGAGGAGGTTCTCGATTCGGCCGGTATGTGTTTTTTTGTCCTGCTTTTTCGCCAGCAGTTAAATTACTGTGTGAAAAGGTACTAAACTATTTCAAGTTAAGGTCTATATACCAAGTTTCATATAAATTCGTTGAGCAATTTTTGCATCGAGTAACAAATATACACATTGTATGTACCTACGTATTTATTTATTTATTTAATTAATCTGGAAGATCTACAGCTTTGAGTAAAATGTGTATATAAAATAGAGTGAATTAAAATATTGAGTATTGTATAACACAATCAGGAACTTTCGAATATATAAATATACATGAAACGCAAAAACCAGATCACAAAGCCTTGGTAATATGTTTTCAAATTAGCTTCCACTGACAACATTCCCTAACAAAAAAGAACCTTTAACTTTTAACAAAACGTCACCCATCACTCGCTTTTCTCCCTTACAATGTTTCACAGCAAATCATCTAGGAGCCTAATCGTTTCTCATAAAATTAACTCAACTATAAAAACAAGACTTAAATCTTTGCAAGCAACGTCATAAACAAAATGAGCACATTCGTAGGCAGATGCGTAAATTACTCTTGCTGATAAATCAGTCAATCTTCCTTGTGTTTTTGGTGAAAGTGAGCAGAGCCTGGTTAATGAACAAGCCGATTTATAGGCTGTAGATTTTTTTTATGGACGAAAATGTAACAATCTTTTTAGAATATGATGAAATTTTTACAATGTTTTACAAAGTTATGAAACAGCTGAGCTGTCAATCGTTTGGAATATCTCTTCGAATTTGTTTATCGTTAAGTTCCCCTTTTCACCAAATTTTAACATAAAAATAATAATATTCCTTACAAATTTTGCTCGCCATAATTATCGGTGCTTCACCCACGCAATCAAGTATCTAAAACTTCCTTCAATAAAAGAAAACTAACGCTAACTACCATCTCAATCCCGAACTGATAAAAACTTTAACAGCCCCATCAACTAGCAGGATCAACGAGCCATCACACAGAATAACCAATCTGAGATTTTACTATCTCCACATTTGCATATAATTCATCAACAGGACGGTTTACGAGCTGTAATTTCAACTCTGGTTTATAGTGGAGCATACATGAATCCTGACTTAGGGGGTGAAGTACGCCCTGTATTAATTTCGGAAGGTAATCGCAGAGAGGACGATTTGGGCGTGCAACGTTTATGGCTGATGGTTCACTGCAGTCGAGAGTTTGGCTTCGTTTGAAATTAATATGTTTATGATTGTCTTTACTGACGTAGGAGTCTTGTTGGTTGTTTGTGTTGACGGAAACAACGGGATTGCAACTAGTAGCTTTGATAATGTGAGTCTTTGCTTTGTTGGCTTTCCTTTTGATTTTTTTTTGCAATTCAAAATGTTTGGTCAAGATGAATATAGCCGTTGCGCGTTTATTTAGGGACTTGGTTCGTTTAGACACAACTAAAGTAAAAAAAACCTAGAAATTTACATAATATAGCATTATTGTTCAATACAAAATAATTTAAGGTACTTATACATATAGAAAACAAATGAAACATAATTATCAAAATCTTAACTATTTCTAAAATTCACACCGTAGCAGAAGCAATATTTCAATTTCATTTCCACCCTTGCTCTCAATCTTTGGTAATATTAGGTAATCTTAATGAAGATGTATTTTTGTTGAAATTTCTGAATCAACGGCGTGAAATCTAATGGACCGAGTGATTGGAAACATGTGCCTGAAATGTGAAGTTGTGACAATAATGATTTAGGCTAATGTTAATTATCTTTGTTTTCAAAGAGATAATGTGGTTAAAAGTTGAAGGAAACTAATCGAAATTTTGCGTAGATAAAACAAAAAAAACTAATTAATGTTCTTGTAATACAGATGAAAGTTTTAGATGAATTATTGAAATTCGGTAACCAAATTAAATTTAATATTTTCCTTCCCATAAATTTAAGCACATCTAAGCAGTATTAAGTCGAGGATTATATTTCTTTCTGTTCTAATGTCTTTTGATGGCACTGCCTGGAGGCTAATCCATCAAACGAAAAGCTTCCTCGCTTTTAATGCTAATATTGCTATTAAAATTAATTTATTTACATGCTCCAGTCATGGCAAATAGCTTGCGGATATAGCGACAATTATGGGGATTAGACTTCGGCGTTTTAAATGTTGTTTATATAGCAAATACGAAAGAGCCTTGAGTTGAAACTGTTTATACAATTAAAGAGGTTAAAATCAACTTGTTAATGTGATATATCTAGTTTTTTAAAAGTTTAAACAAATATTTATTTAAATTGTCTGAAATTTATAAGGTTATGATAATAATATTAAAATCTATCTCATGTTTGTCGGATAATTTTGTACCTTTTTTTAAACATCAAGAGGTACATTTTAATTAGTATTAATTTGTTTTATAACCTTAAAATCCTCGTTTATTTCAACGACGAAATTAAAAGCACTTTATGCAACTGGAATATTAAAAGCTACCTGAAAATTTTAAATTACATTCTTTACTGAAAAAGAGGTCAACAATAGAGTGGAAACGTGAAAATATTTTAATCAAAAACGGATTATGAAGGGTCATATGAGTTTTTAATTAAGTACACTTTTATTATGGCATCCCGTACT
This sequence comes from Emmelina monodactyla, assembly GCA_916618145.1. Lineage (NCBI taxonomy): Eukaryota > Metazoa > Arthropoda > Insecta > Lepidoptera > Pterophoridae > Emmelina > Emmelina monodactyla. The sequence continues at coordinate 1,786,357 of OU745322.1, forward strand.
TTTGATGAGTATAATTTCGTGTTATGAATTTTAAAGTGATATTTTTTATTGTAGTTTTACATTCTGTATTCTTCCTTTTGTAGTCTTAAGATATAAGGTTTGTATTTTTAAAGAAATGTTATAATTTATTGCCTTAAATTATATTACTTAAACTGTTATAAAAACTTTTTCCGAAAATCTTCAAAAAAACTCTATGACGCAGACTGTCATCTTTTGCAAAAATCACATTTGTCCTTTTTATTTTTTGTGTTTTCTGTCATCAGCCCTAAAATCATTGACCAAAAAAATAATTAATGTATTGGAAATAGAGTTTATAATTAAGACCAGAATTATCAGTGCTAGAAAAAAAATAGAATATGATGTAGTGTTTAGAAAGATATGTCTAAAGAAGATAAAAGAGATTTTGATAAGAGATATTCGGCGTGCTTTACGGATTTTGCACTCAAAACTAGTAAGAATTTTATTTGCCTATTTTATATTGCTATTTCTTGAGTTTTATTTAGTATATTATTATACCTTGTCCTTGAAAACCGAGCAGTCAATTCTGCATGAATAACTTGTAACTGAAGTGGGTGAGACAAATTGCTTTTGATCCTAGTTTAAGGTTTGCAGTAAAAGAGTCTTTTATTTTATTTATTCTTGCATTTTTATATTCCTTAACTTAAAAATAATCCATACTTTATCTAGGTATAATTGGATCATTTTGAATTATATAATTTTTGGGCTTACATAGACACGAAAAATCAATTTGAAATTTAATTTATATTAGGTAATTAGTAAGACATAATTTAAGTTAAGAACTAATAAATCCCATCCAATGCTTATAATATTGATCGAATTGTAAGGAAACTGTGCTAGTTTCCAATAACCGAATGATTGGAAAGCCATTTTGTCACTCCCACAAAGAAAGATGACTAGCGAAAGTAATTTGAATTCTAATGGTAATAAAACATTTGATCACGTAACAATCTTCTTTATCGACGACCTCTGTGGTGCAGCGGTATATATACCGGACTGCTAAGCGGATGGTTCCGGGTTCGATCCCCGGGTCGGGCCAATTTCGTAAAAACAATTTTTCGATATTGGCTCGTGTCTGGGTGTAACTAGGTTCTCCCCTAGTTCATTGTGTGGTAGCTCTGATTAGTTTAGGGCCACACAGTTGTTGTGTCAGTCTGGAGATTTATTATTATTATTATTATCCTCTATATTGCAGTATGTGGAGTGATACTAGGCGGTATGATGGGCAGCTTCTTCCTCCGCGGTGCTGCTCGCTGGCCGATGTTCCTCGGCGGCGGTGTCGGCTTCGGCATGGCTTACAACAACTGTGAGAAGAGCCTCAACGGCTACTTGGAGAGTTTGAACCCTAGGCCTTGCAGAATAAAGTAAGTTTTTCTTTGGCTTTTGTTGATGATATGTATACCTTCTTTTGTTTGGGAAAAAAGTATTGCTCCTGCTGTTTCGAGTAAAGACGTTAAATATAGAATAAAGTATTGTGCTAATGAACAGTAAGTAAAAAATACTACTGTCTTAGGTAGACTTCATTTCTTTCCAAATTGTATTGGTCCCTGAATAGATGAAAGCGAATCACTTTGACCACCAACAGTTCCACAAACAAAAAACTACAACTGGGCGTCGACGCAAGCGTTCAATATTTTCTAACAATTTCATTTCAAACGTCGTCGGCAACTTTAACAAAAGTTGATGTAATTGCTCCTTATCCTACCATTACTAGTTTACAATTGTCAACATTTCTTTTGAAATTAGACACCGTCTGGACAATCAATACTGCCCAGACAACATGTACGGAACTAATTAGAGGAATATAAAATAGTATAATAGCTGCTACTAAAATGCTTTGTGGAGCAACTAAAAATAGTAGCCCACAATGTAAAAGCTTGTAAATTATGGCCGAATGATCGATAAAGAACTCAAAGACATATTGTAAAGTGCAAATGAGTTGAAATAAATATCGGACTTTGTATGTGCCAAAATAGGGTTGGCAGCTAACTTTTGTTAACCTGTATTTATTATTATTTTACCTTACATTAAGAGATTTAGTTGCTATAAATATAAAATGAGAATAATTGTTCATGATAGTATAAAATATCACGCACAGGTATTATATACACCTGTATTTGTTGCAAATACACATTAATTTAACAAAATTTTGGTTTATCAGGCTAAATTAAAACAACACATTTTTTTTCTATGATTTTAATATCAATTAACTGACCAATTCACAATACGAAAAAAAGACTCGAGCAATGTGACAGAATTATTTTAAAAAAAGGTGTCTACCCTAACAACAGCTATTAAGCAAAATGTGAACGGTCAGTCTACTGACGTCTTCGTTCCTTTCTTTACTCTCAGCGGGGAATATCCTCAGCCATTCTTTGTCGCCGTAGAAAAGGTCATATTTGGTCGTGTGTACTTCAAAAGCTTTTACAACTTTTTGCGATTCGGCACCGCCTTTTTCTTTATTTATTATTAAAATTGTTTCGGTGTTTGCAAACGTGACTGTTTTGTCCTACGCTCGCCACCCACGGTTGGGTTCTTACAAATTATTACTATTTTCTTTATGAGTTTTAATGTGGTTCTTAACACCAAAGTACTAAGGATTATATTTGTGTATGGGTAAAGCATTTTTATTACCGTTGGTTACTTTTTTTGTTTTGAACTGACCGATTGCATTCGTTTATGAGTCACTCTTACCGCTTTGAAATAAACCTTTTTTTCATTGTGCAACAAAACGAAATGTCAATTACAATTCTGTTTGTGTGGTAGAGATATCTGGATTCGATAGATTGGAAGACAACAGCGCTCTGGGCTATACGATTGAATAAAGGATTTATCCTTTGCAGGATTTTTACCTATATAAACGTCGGTAGAGTAAGGGTAGTCTTGCCAAATTACTTTTATGTTTTTTAACGAACGACCTAAAAGCAGTTTGCAAATTAAAAAAATGTATCATATATTTGGTTGGAAACGAAATTTGCGACTACAGTTAATGTTTGGATATCGAAGATATTGTTTTAATGTGGATCATTATTTATTACACGCTGAAGACAAAAATTTAGGTTATTTTTTATATGTAAATCCATGAACCTGCCAGTAAGCATGCATAACCAATTAGCCTTTGGCTATTCGGAAATTTGGCCTGTCATCAACCAGAATAATATATGTTAAAACAGTTAATACAAATGTTTTAATGGTACTAATATTTTTTTTGGTTTGTTGCAGGAAAGGTGCCTAAATTTAGCAAGCAGAACTACCTATTTAAATGCATTAGAGTAATAAATCAATTGTCGCGTGTGTAATGCAATAAACTATATATTTTTTTTAACTATAACTATTCTTGTCTTATTTCATTAATATTTTCTAACAAGCCTACCGGCGTACCTTTTAATCCTGTAAAATAATTACGAAAAGTATTTTTGTTTAAATCAAGAAAACTAGTTGAAAAAATATCTTTTTAACCTTCTCAAAGCTTAAACTACATACATTTTTCTGTAAATGCCTATGAATCCAGGTCATCTAGGTCATTGGCCACATTTCATCAGCCAGGTGCAACGACGTGCCGCAGTAGCTAGTTAGAATGCGGTGACTCATCGCTGCCGAGGTATGTGGAGTGTGAATCATTCTGTAGTGGACCGAGAAGGCTGGTATTACTTAAGAGTGCTTTCTCTGTGTAAACCGCGTTTTTCTCTGTGTTTGAATTCTTAGCTTTTCGACGAATTCTATAAAATTTGGAATCTTAGTAGGTACATTCATAAATTCAGTAAATTTTAAAACCCGTGTACCAAATTTCAGCGACATTAAGAAAACATTTTTCAAAATAGAATTAATGGTCATTTTTATTAACTTACTCCACCTTTGTCATAGTCAGTTAGATAGAATTTGCTAATGAGACTTTTATAACTGCTTTTACACGCTTGTCATAAAGGCGGGTCTATCTGTTGCAAATAATGGCTTATACCTAGAACCAATAAAGAAAAATCACGCTATTCACGAATTAGCAGTAAAATAAATAGAGATTGCTCGAATTATAAAGTCATTTGCTAAAAGGGTTTTTAGTGACGATAAAGATCGGGTATGTAACGTTGGTAAATTGAAAGTTATTTGAAATTTTATGCATTTACTTGCAAAGATAGCTTACAAAGGTTTTTAATGATTTTGTTATAAATATCTCTCCTAAATACATTCATGCAAGGAAATGATAAAGAATTTGAAATTTCCAAACAGTCTTGCATGTTTTGTAAATACTTTTTGTTTTCTTATAGATAAAACAATACAGTGAGATATTCTATTAAACGCTGGACCAACGCCAACGGCCGAATGATTCGAATCACGTTGATAAAATCCGCTTACAGAATCCCAGTTTTCATCAATATTTCAGTGCTCTTTATTATTTTTATCGCTTGCTTCATATCATATTCGATATCAGCAACATTGTTTGAAACGGCTCCTTTATTAAAAAGCTTTACTTTGCAACAAACAGTAACGTATTTATATAGTAGGTAACTGTCATGTCCTGCTGTAATGAAAACATTTTCCATCTCTTCTTTATTACCTTGGATATTAAATCCCGGTTCTGTAAACGAGTCCCGTACTACGGAATTCGTAAATGTTTTAATTTTGGAAACAAGACACGTTTCGTTTTCAGCTATGAATTCGTTTTGGCTTATTTATTTTTACCGGGAGTTTATAGTTTTATTTTCTACAAAATACAAAAGATTGGATAAAACAACATTAATTTAACAACTATATCAATGTACTTCTGTATAAAACTTAAGATAATGCAATTTTCAAATTTCTACTTAAGAACTTAAATAGGTTTTTTCCGTTGCGTTGCCTGGTAAAACTATATTATGAACAAGATTTTTTTTGCCAACGATTTCAGTTATTACAATGTCGCAGCATTTTTGCTGCATTCACCAAACTCTGACAATAGATTAACGTTAGAAATAAAATAGTAATATTTTACGACTACAACAATAAAAGCTGAGTGCATTGCGTTTAGACTGACTTAATCTCAGATGTGTTGGGATAGGTCAGACACTGGTTTTTATGAGTTCCTTGCCGTTTTAACTAGTCTGAATTTTTAATCACTGAAACGTCTGGAAAATGGAGATGTGTATTTGCATATTTAATTTATGACAAAAGATGGAGAGCTGAAGAATCGGTTTGAATGGGAATTGGTGGTTTCAGTGCTCAGTGGAGGGGAATGAAGCGGGGCTTCATGCTGTGGAGGATCGTTTGCAAGAAATTGCTGCAGGAAATTGTGGATTTAGGAGAAAATGGTTGAGTGAGATACGTGCAACGATGTATATGAAATGAGAGTTTAAAATATTTTTTAGATTTTATATTTCAAATAAAATAATACTACAATTTATTTCAAACATCTTTGAAATTCTTTTTAACTGACCTGTTACTTCAATGCTACTTTAACTGTTTGATTTATATTTCTTTAGATTTAATAGACATTTAACATGCAACAATTTCAAAATACATATACAAAAAGCATAAAGTTACAAAAGAAACCGTCGTTAAGTTACAAAATTACCTCGTTACTGACAATCCCGAGTTGATCATAATATTTGCAGAGCAGCAAACTTAAATGTGTGGGTAATTGTAAATTCTATCAAATACTGCGAACGAGGAGTGCATCCCACCTATAAACCTTTTATAGCATACAATAATACGCTTTATTGCAAAATGCACCAAGTAACGCTGCTAGAAGAACATTGTCCTAAGTTTTGTTTGTCGAATTTATAACCAAAAGTTAAGGTTAGGAGAAGTTTTTGATTAAATTAAAATTCTTTTAAAAGTTGGCCAAGTTGGAAAGTTTGATTAAGTTAAGATTTTATTTATATTTATCAATAACAGATTGGAAAAACTTCCAGAGATCGTCAAAGTTGCAAAACAGATGTAGGTACAGTTATTTTAGGTAACTATGAATTGCGGTTTCAATCAAAATATTTTTTTATTCGTTTTCCAAACTTGGTTCGAAGTTACCCGTTAAATTTATAAACATAACAAACGAATCCAGCTTCACTACATCCAGCTAACTACGTGTTAATTTAATTTTTAGGTTGCACCGTACAGTGTTGCGGTAATGTGCGATACGGGTGGTGGTTCGCATTAACTGGTGGTTACGACTGATTTCATTTGTACCGGTGCCGCTGTCATTTAGAGTATCACGTTAGTTATTGCTAGTGATACTGATGTGAATGCAGTTTTAATTGCGTGGTTTAGGTTAAGCAGAAAGGGGAGTGATTTCGGTTCAATTTAGTCAAAGTATGGATCTATAAGTACTGCCGACTTTTTTAGTTATTCTCTGCAGTATAAAAATATTAAGTTTTTGTTAACAAAATACATTTACCTATGGGACGTAATGCCTTAAAGTAATAAATATGCCTAATCATAATTTCATTTGTTTACAATGGTTATAAGTGTGAAATAGAGTTGAATTATCCCGTTGATTGTAATTAAACATAGCACTAAGTTTCCAATATTTCCAGTATCTCTTTGGATACTTATAATAGCTTCAATTTACAGAACTTCAAAGAAACTATGAAATAATGAAAAATGATCACTCGTTTAAACTCTATACCGCAAAAATTACAACATAAACAATTTATGTATTAAAATGTACAGCAATGATAAAATCTAAAACGTACATCCAACGTATATTTACAACCACTTCTTCCACTCACAAAATTTAATACCATCAACTCGTAAATAATATCGCAAAAAATAATTTGCCCTCATCTTTAAAGCTCTCAGCGTTTGCACAATCGTAGATACCATTAGTAGAACTTTTACCAGCGTAATTTATAGCGACATCCGAGCTAAATCTCGTGGCTACATACGAATTTTTACTAATTTCTAAATATTACTTCTTGTCTCGGTCGTAAATAATCTTCTTTTCAGCGAGACCTTATTGCTGTTTCCGTATCTTGGGATGAAACAAATATTTCTATGTGTAAGGAAAACCGAGGTAAAATACGGAGCGATGTAGCCATTGTCCAGCACGCTTTGTTGGGTCTAAAAATTAGAGTTATGTTGGTAAGAAGAGAAAATGAGACGTGTATTGCTTTCACTTAACTTTTTCGAAGCGCTTATGAGAGAGTATATGTATAATATAAAGACTTTTATCGTAAACTTACTTTTTTCTTCTAGAAATTATTAAAACTTTTTACCGGGACACTATTAAAACTACTTTTTATTATTTCTGATTGCTACAAATAAATTGCCAAATCTCTTATTTGATTACGCAAAAATTCGCATGGGAAAATAATAAATATATCTATGTGAAACAATGTCTTGTCATATTCTAGACCCTTATTTTATGAATCATTGTTTTTGTCGATGTTATCTCCAAATTTAATGATGCGTTTTAAATTATTGTCCATCAAACGACAATCAACGTCCCTTTCATGTCAAAGTAGATCCAATGAACTCTTTATTAATATTTTTTTTACCTCAGTTTCTAAGAGTAAAGCGATAAAGATCTACTTCATCACAATGACATTGTTTATGTCCCTTTGGAAAGGATCAGACAATGCATATTTTGAATACATAATATGTGACCTGTGAACTAGTGGCATGCAGTCTTTTGTCGCAGCATCAGAAAAAAAGTTCAAGAGCATTTTTGAATCTCTGTAAGGTCATCAACCTCAGGGATTAAGATTGTCGGAACAGTGATAGATTGATGTGACTCACCTTGCATATGATCTTCAAATATTATACTTAGATAAGACACGTATTGTAATGTGGGAAATATGTTTAAAAATGACACAATGATTTAAAATTGTAGACAATCAAACAAATATTTTTCATCATGACGACATTAATTCTAGCTAAACGGTTTACACTTTGCCGCCATACCATCATCAAATGATGCTAACTTATGTCTGCAGACATTAATTCACTTAATTTTGATCCATCAATTACATTTATCTACAGTGACATATTGTGATACAATTCCGTCACATATCACAATGGACCTAGAATTGCTCCTTGCGGAACACCTTTGGGGTCCTATTGTATTTCAGATGAGCTTTACCCGATCCCTTATCTTGGTTGATTATTTATTCATGGTCATTATTTGACCGTTTTCGGTTTAATGATGCTTTATCTTCATACCTTCTGTGTCAAAGGCTATTAAGTGTTAGGGGAGGTGTGAAATAAGATATTTAATGTGTGTAACGGATGCTCTTTGTCCATGATCTTTTGTGTTGTTGACATATTCATATATGGATCACCCAAATAAATATCATTACATTCAGACACAATGAACTAGTGCGTAGAAATTTATAATGAGTTTACTAATGACTTTTCTTAGCAGTGAGCGTAGTCATTTATTTTTTCTCGCATCGAATCCGAAATTTACTCATAAAATTCCAAAGATAATATTTAAATGAATGCTTCAATTATGGACTACTTAATAAAAAAACTGCTACAACTTTCATGTTCTATTATGACTAGAACATAAAACTTATATTCTCTAAAAACTACTAGAAGTTCCCAGGGCTGTAAAACTATTATTTGACAAGCACTTTACAGTCTTGTAAACTAATGCAATTTGATCAAATTAATAACTCATGTTCTCATCGAAAACCGTATCAAGAGTTAAACCATTTTTATTAACCATTAAAAATGTAACTGCTTCAAGTGTTTCGATTCTTTTTCATACAAGGTAATTAAAAACCGTTTCTGGTTGTTCGTTTTTGTTAGTTTTAGATTTTTCACATTTGTCAATGCGCAAAAGGGCTTGCTTTGACCCTTCGTGTTAGGTGAGCGTTTAACTACTTCAAACTGGTTTTAGACAATAATCGACAATGTTGCAATGTTTATTAAACAAGGTAATAACTCCGATTTTTTCACAGTTTTGTTTATCCGGTTTGCCGATTGTTGTTTTAACTGCCGAATTTTCCAATAATCTTTTACATTATAAGAATCAGTAGATACATCGAATAATGTACATAGAACCTAATCATATTCTAATTATAATTTTTGAAAACAGTGAAACTATCTAAAAAATCTATCTTTCTCAATTCCGTGGTTTCTTTTACAATGTCATTCTAATTATCATGTATCTATATTAAACTGCTTCAACAATCTTTTCTCCCTTTAGATTCACCCCTTTCTCACAATAATTCTTCCTTGACCCATAAACAAATACCCTTCTCTGGTCTAAGAATAGCCGGTAATGAGCATGGGGCATTATTTCAACACCATAAAGTAAGAAATTTATATCCTTGGAGCTAGTTCTGTAAATGTGACACGGTTTCTTTCAGACAAAACGTGTGTTACCTTTTCTTCTTTGGGACAATGTTGCTGATTTGTGAGGACAAATTTTGGGATTAAAGAAACTAATGGAGTCGTTATGGTTTTTTTTGTTACTTTTTTTTTCAAAATTATTGAATTGAAAAAAAAAAGTAACCTTTTTTGAACGGATGTAAAAGTTCAAGTTTTATAACACCGTAGTCACTGATACTATGTGCACCCACGAAGAGTAGGCGCAGTAGAAACTATGCATGTAAAAATAATGTATAATTGAATAAAATACTGTCTGTGAATTCTTACATTATAGATGTAAATGTATAAAAATTACGTACAAAAGGAATTAAGAAAAAACACAGCGACTCCACTACAATCATTTTGACTGTCCTGTCCATTATGTCCGACAACTAAATCCAACTTGATCTATAAAAAATAGTGACATACCTTAATAACCCTTTTCTAATGTAAGAATGTTCCCTTAGGACATAATTGACCATAAATAAGAGACATACAATGTAAAAATGTTTTGTATAAATTAATTCACATACATTCTAAGATATTAATATGAACATGTTAATTAAATTTGCAATAATTTAAAAAAGTTTGTTAAGAGGATTTGAATAGCATAGTAACAATAGTTATACTGTGCAGTTATTTTAAATCAAAAACATTGTCAGCGTTTATTAATTTAATATCCAACATTTATTATTCCAACAGCCCAAATAAGTGTATACCCAACTAACAAAATCACTAAATAAAACAAAAAATAACATGGGGCTAAAAACACCACCTTGCGGCACCCCTCCCTGAACTTTGACATCTCGTGAATAAAATGCTATCTGATCGTTCATTGCCACTAATTTTTATAATTTACGCCATATTATCCATTTTATTTATATGTGAAGATTAAACACAGGTGCTTGATGCAGTGATCAGATATGACAATGGCTTTGCATTGTAAACCTTTTTTAATGTTTATGAGTTACCTATGTAACGGAAATCAGAATGACCTATGAACTTAGAACAAAACCTGTATAGTTGTAGCCGTAAATCAAAGGATAGATAAGATCCTTGGTACAATTGAATTTATTGTTATTCTGTATATGTATTACCAACCAAAAGTTCTATAAATTACAGTTATTTATTTATACTCTGTATCTTGTCAATTACCATCATACATCCACTACATTGTTGCCACAGAAGCTTTCGTCGCAGAATCCGAATATTATTCAGTTTCATACATCTTAATAATCACGCTATCAACTACTGAGTATGGCAAACAATTCCTAAATTATGCCCAATAAGTCTACAACACAACGATAGATGCCCCCGCATTGATATTCTACGTTGATGTATCGTCTCTTTACTGCGGACAATAGGGACCCTCCGAACCTCGGTGTAAGTCGACAGTTCCCCCTTAGTGACCCCTCTGTTAGACTAGGGCTGGAAACATACGATTTCATATTAAAAACCATAAATAATTTTAAATGTTTAAGTTACTCTTGGTAGTTTTTTTTTCTCCAAAATATTGCCTTTAGTTATTTTACTATAAAAGATGATCCATCTCCGAAATCTGATGGCTTTTATTTTAGTAAATTGAAATTAAACTAAAATTTCTTATTTCGTTATATTTTTGCACCAGCAATTCCTAATCTCTAAATTAAAACTGTAGTACAAAATACTTTGCAAAATAGTTTGCTTATCATCTATTTTATTAAAATGTTAATATAAAATTTTAAATTTCGAGTCGCCACAGCCCTACTGCATGAACGCCCCTGTTACCGCGGCGACGCCACGGCGCGGCGGTCACCCTTTAGCTGTGGTTACCGTCGCACCATCGATATCGATAATTCTACCTCGCGATGAATTATTTATTAACGCGAATATTATCTGGGACGGATTTTCATTATCATACGGAGTGGGATATGTCACTTGTTACAAATTACTTGTATATTAATGTTATGGCACATTTTTAATTTGATTTAATATTTTTTTCTTTTAATGAGCTACTTTGTACTTCTAAAAAGATATTTAATTGTAAATGGTATATTTAATGTATTTATAAGTTTACTCATACCCACCAGAAGTAGACAAAAATAATTGCATAGCAATTTTTAAACACTAGCTAATGTTAACAACCTATAATTTCTAGTTTCTTTCAATTGAAATAATGAAGTGTTTAAAGCCAGTATTTTTTGCTTTAGTGCTTTATTACGAAGTCATGCTAATAACGCTTTCTTTTTGTTTACATTTCAACAACCCTTTTACTTGCAATTTGCATGAATAACTGATTAGGTAATGATAGATGTCTTTTAACAAAGTCAATATTTTGTTTAACAACCACCTATTTGCAAACTTTGAAAAAAGTCTTTTCACTGTTACAAGTTGAAAAAAAAAATATCTAAGAAAAAAAAATAGAAAAAAATATTTGCCATGGTAATCGATAAATAGTAATAAAAGATGAGTATAGCCCATCCCTATCTTGTTGTTAGATGAGTCACCGAGTCACACATGTAGTCACTCAGGTTGTATCGGATTATACCGTGGCGGTTTTATTTTCCTTTTTACTTTTTAATTTCTAGTTAGGTCAAATTACATTTCGGTTCAGACGAACTGTTACGCAATTAGTGTCATGATGGCTTTTATGGAGATTTGCTTTGGTATTAGTTCAGTGTTTTGTGATACTTTATTTAAGGGTAATTTTAATTGCCTCTTGTAGTTAATGTTTAAGTCCTAATATAATTTAGAGGTGTACTCTAATAAGAAAATCGAGACTTAAGGTCTAAGTCTAGAATAAGACCTAAGATCTAAGTCTATTAAAACCATGAATTTGTTTTACAGTTAAAAATATTTTTATCAATTGCAAGTCTTAAGGTCCATTACAACTACCAATTATTCAATATAACTAAAATTCACACAAAGTGTCCAGAACACCCAAAACAAGAGACATTCGTAATTCTATCACAGAACTAATTGAAATACCCCACGTCAAGGATAGTTGGGTAAAATTGTCACGTGCTGCATTCCGCAAGATAACGGCAAATAAGCAGGACCTAGGTTCGCTGCAGATGAAAATAAAGAAACAAATGAAATCTGGGAGAGAAGCGACGATTTTGTAAGTCGCTGTAAAATCACGATTGAAATACGTGGTGTAAATTTTAAGTGGTCGATTAAATGAAATAAACGGAAATTGAAGACGTAACAAACTTATTATTTTTCATGAAAATTTAAATATACAAAGATAAAATTAAAAATGTATCATTATGTAAATCTTAACTATTAAGCAGATTTTTTTGACGGAAGAGGTGTCAAACGATTCGTTTTTATGGTCCAGAAAACGAGCTCTATTAATAAAATAAATTTAGTTAAATTTTTATTTGTTCTAATTCAATAAAAATACCTAGTCCTAGTATAAGGAAATAGTTTGAAAGGTATCCAAAATAATAAACCGTACATATATTGGAAACAATTCTGATAAAAAACGCAATACCAATCACAAACTAGTGAAATAAATCACAGAGTTAAACTCAATAAATCTTGAGGATTATCTCTATAAAAATAATGCGGTTACTTTTTGTGAATACAAAAGTAAATATTTTCTTATCTCAGTTTGCCCGTTGTCCTTCGTGTCTGTATATTTGGTATTTCCTATGTTTTATGTCCAATAAGATAAGTTTTCTGTCAAAAGAAAATTATTTTATGTAGTTACAATTCTTAGGTGCATTTTTATTTACTTAAATTGTGGATTAAAATTTTGTGGATCACTACCGATTTATTTGCTCTAACTTTAACGATATAATAAATACTTTGATATACCTAAGAACATATTAAAAATAAGACAAGTAAACGTTTTTTTAATTGTTCCCTTGATTTTAACCCGTCGCAGTTTGCTTGAAAGTTTCAGAATTCAAATTGTTTTACTTTAATGACAAGTGAATATGTTGTAGCCAGTCTTTTTTCCCTAAAAATAGAATGGAGTTTTATTACCTGTTTACTATTTTTTAATTAATGAAACCATTGGTTTGTTTTTAGTGATCCAATGAATAATCATTTGCCACTATCCAATTTACGGAACTTTAGTAAAATAAGTTTTCAATTGTTTTCATTCGCTTCGTATTACTTAATCTTATATTTTGTAGTTAACGCATCTTTTTCATATTTTATACTCTTACAAATATTGTGCATCAAAATGACATCATTTTCAAAGTATCTACTAACTAGTGGTTTCCACACCTCGGTTCTGACAATGATTTATGTTTCATAATGTTCTGAATACAGCCAACGCTAAGCCCTGCTTGATGATATGATTCATGGCATTAAGTGAGCTGCAGGTTAATATGCAAGTAATTTGATTTTACATTAAATAAGTATGACCATACCAAAACTAAATGAAGATTGAAGAAGTCAGGAAAATGTTTTGGTCTAGAAAGGTTTGCTATTGCATACTAAGTTAACTAGGACTAAAAAGATGTAGCTTCTGTCCTTTCGAATTGTTAAAAAGGTTTTTTTTTATATGCGCACTAGTGTTAAGCATTGTGATTTTTTTAAATATTTTGTACACGGCCTCGTAATAAAAACTAGTGCAATTTTTTGCCCTTGTAATCGATAATGCAATAAGACTATCAATAGAAATAGACAGAATGGTGGAACACACGCAGTTATGTTTTACGCATGTCTAAAAACAGATTTTTTATTAAGGGACAAACCTAGCAACGCAAACGAAACCTGAAAGTTAGTTCCGTATAAGAAAACTGTTTTTCTTCACCTACACATCTTTAAGCTTGTTCAGTCTTCAATTTACGTCACACTTCATTTGATTATATTCTTTATCCCCATACATATAAGTTTTACTATCCATCCAACATTATCCCTTAACAATAAAGGACGCTGTACCGCTTCTTGATATGAAGTTTGGAGTTATGATCCAACAATAATAATACTACAATGTTGCCAAACAATGAACGTGGACGAAGTGGAAATGTTATGTCGACCGGGTGCAGTTAACTCGATTTCAATTATAAGTTTAACTTCTTGTTTGGCGAGTGTGATAGTTTAAGAAGTAGAAGCTCATGTGATGTGAGCGGTTAAGTTGATATTTTAGAATTGGCTTTTTACTTAATAAAATGCTGTCGTAGAGTTTAACATGCGGTTTTAAGAGTTTAGTTCGTATTTAATTTAAATAGAATTAGTTTGGTAGATAAAAAGATGATTTCATAAAAACATTACGTGCCTTATAATAAAATAAATAAAATAAAATAAAAATGCCTTACATTATTCATAAAAATCTATTCAGATCTTACACCTAGACTTAGTATGTCTTAAATTCTACAAATTTACTGCTCAAAGCTCGTTAACCTCTAGATTGATTCTTGTGTAAGATCATAAACAAGTGAATTCGTAATTGTGATAGTAACCATCACTTGTTTTTATAGCTCATCGGCAATCGCCAAGTTTCAGTCTAAATTTTAACACTGAAGATGAAAATGTAGCATTAAAAGAGAACACAGTGTTGTTTTTACTAAAAAAAAAAGTTTTACAAATAGGTGAAACATACTTGAAATTAAACTCATTTTAACTGGTTTTACGCGTTTATTTTATTATTTTTGATTTTCCGACGTTTCGACATTTTTACAAATGCAAAAATCAGTCTACCCGTGACCACGGCATTTGTAAAAATGTCGAAACGTCGGAAAATCAAAAATAATAAAATAAACGCGTAAAACCCGTTAAAATGAGTTTAATTTCAAGTAATAATAATCGCGTAAATCTAAGAAGTTATAGGTGAAACATAGATAAAGAGTTGTTCGCGCTAAGACTATATAAATATAGTGCATTTCGTACAAATAACAGCTCTAAAATTGAGGCAACTTAGATAAAAAAGAAGATAGTATTACAAATTTAATAAAACCGAAATCAATTAGCCATCTAACCCCGCATCTTCCACTACTCAATCAAAATAGAACGAGACGTCACTAAATGGTGATAATTGAACAGATGTCGCGACACAAAAACGTACGAAAATTAATCCGAATTGAAACCGGCGAAGAATGGTGATCCCTCTTCTGATCGACCACTTGTCACTGGAAACCACTCGTGCGCATATAGCGGGCGGGTGGTTGAGTTAAGTGTAGCTTAAAAGTTTTTTTTTAATATGATGAAAAATATATCTAATTTAGTTTAGTACCTAACTGATAAAAACTAATATTTCAGCTCTTAAGTCGAATAATTGTATTCAAAAGTATTTCTTATTCAACCAAAACAAAATTCTTGTTGATATCTTACACATAAACATTTTTATATGAAAAAAACATTTATTTTGTTTTATGAATTTAATAAAATTTCATTTCATCTGATCCACGCAACATGTTTAGTTTTAATCACACTCACACCATATTTTTTGCTACATCGCGTCGACTATCCACACAATAGATGCACCAAATGATTTTTTCGCTTCGAAAACCGTCAACAAAGAGCCGCATGAGTATCTGATTGACACTTTAACACTTGTCCCAGTTCTGTGGCAAGTGTTCGAGTTGTCATTTACAGAAAATTAGTTGAAAAAGTGTATTGTGTTGTTAAATTAGATATTTTGTTGTTTTTTTTTTGAAAATGAGCTTGGTGTGAGATTGGGGTGTATTATGTGGGTATTTATAAATATTTAGAAATTAATTCAGATTTTAAAAGGCTATCATAGAATATGAAATTTAAGTTAGTCGACATTATGAAATGTTGGTTGTTTTTCGTTGTGTTTCACATATAACACGAAACAGCCATTATTAAAATCTTATAAGTATCCTTTATCCCATTAACCCTTTTGAATCAAACAGTCCAACTAGATCTGAACCCTTCCTAAAAAAATATTATCATCCACCTTTCATTCGTACGATTACGAAATACTCTCTGTTTATTGAACAAACATCGAGACAAGTTTGTTAATAGACCACGAATGTTGGAATAGTGTGGACAAGCCTTAATTGAGTTTGTTTTACGTGCCTCCGGAAAGATTCGGTGTTGAGGCTTTGTTTTTGGATTTTAGGTCACTTTAGGGAGTTATATCGAAGTCGTGTCTGTACTTTTTTAAGCGTAGGTAGGAATTTAATCTTGCTTATCTAAAGCGAGAGGAAAAAGTAGTTAAAAGTTAATATTTTCAAAATAATATTTAAACTTAAAGTTTTTAATTTTAAACCTTTAACTAAGTAAAAACATAAAATAAACATTTGATCCATTTTATTATAATACTAGGGGCCGCGCGCGACTCCGTTCGCGTAGATGTCGGTTTCCCGTGGGAATTAAAAGTTTTCCCGCGGTAAAAAGTTCCCTTAATTCTTTCAAACTTATATTTTTGGTATCTAGAACCGTTTTTGGCAGCGCACGCAACGGAAACTCTCAAGGATGAATAATTTTCCCCGTTTTTTTCACATTTTCCATTACTTCTTCGCTCTTTATAGTTGCAACGTGATGTTATATAGCCTAAAGCCTGCCTCGATAAATGGTCTATTCAACACAAAAATAATTTTTAAAATCAAACCAGTAGTTCCTGAGATTAGAGCGTTCAAACAAACAAACAAACAAACAAACAAACAAACAAACAAACAAACAAACAAACTCTTCAGCTTTATAATATTAGTATAGATTTTTGAATAATTACAGAAATATTTTACTTACCTACATATAAATGATTTTGACTGAATTCATTATCAAACGCAGACTGAGTCAATTACAAAGATTGATCAACAAAACAATAAAAATAAAGCACAAACAATTTCAAGCTCATTTGGAAGCTTTTTACACAAATTCATTTTTAATTCGATAATTGCGCTGTCATACATTTTTGTAATCGCTTTTGATTAAATTTGATCACGTGACAAAATACCGATATGATGTGACAGATGCTGTCACTGTCATTACTTGTATTTGAACATTTATTTGTTAAATTTATTGAAATATCAATCTTAGTGCCCCAGTTTTAAGATCCATTTCAGATTGATAGTTATATTGAAATTTACAGTGGAAGGCAGAATTTAGGGAGATGTAATGTCATTTGTTTATTAGTTGATTGTTTTGGAATAAGCTACTGTTTTGTAATGGGTGGTGTGTAGCAATAATTAGGGAACATGTTATTATCGGAATATAAACTAATGGTTTATGTGATGACGCGTGCCGGCATGTTTAGTAGAAATTGCTGGTTAAAAAAATTAAGGGTTTAGGTTAGGTCATTATTTAATTATGTAAATTTTATCATACTGACTCTAACATTATTTTTTAGGATGCAGATAGTCCTAGACAATAAGTATGATGATTTCTGTATTCTAACAGAAAGTAAAGGTGAAAAAAAAATGAAAATGTGGAAAGCTTTTACCCGTGGCTTTGCAAATAACTATGCTTGTTAAATTTATTCTAAAACGGCCGTTTAGACCACACTACTTATAACAAACTAATTCTAATCAGCATTATATGCCCTAAGCCTATTAATTTCATCAAACAAAAGCCGCTCACAATCACCAATCGATAATCTCGCAAATTGGTCGCGAACGCGCGCCGTCATTAGTATTTTCATATTGGCGGTCACGCGATGCAATGCTACGGTCTTCATTTAATTATACTCTGTTTGAGTAATTGATATTGTTTGCAGTGTAATGGCACATTGTGCGATGGTATGGAACATAAGTTTGGGCTCGCAGTTAGGTCTTTAATTTACCTGTATGTTGTGTACGTGCCGTATGCCATATAGATCTGGCCATTAAAATAAATATTTTTTTTAAAGCGAAGTATGTCAGACTATTGCAGTAAATAAATCAATTGTATAGCAATAATTTTGTAAATACCATCAATTTTTTAATCAGTAGATTAATAGTTCGGGTACAAAGTTCTTTTATCATCTAATAGCAAGTGGGAAAAAAATATTATATCCGTATTTTAAAAAACCGGCCAAGTGCGAGTCGGACTCGCGCACCGAGGGTTCCGTACAAACCTGCAAAAACTACTTAAAATTTTAAGCTTTTCGGAATTTTTCTGTTACCTGTGCTGTAAGCTATTGCTTCTTACCAAATTTCGAGATTATATGTCAACGGGAAGTGGTCTTTAGGTTTTAATTCCCGTGCGTGTAGTTGCGAGTTTCAAAATATGCGGTATCAATGGTTGTACTTTTGCGTTTTGCGATTTTGCGTTGACTTAGTTTTTTTTTTTTTTCACGGGTTAAAGGCAATTAGATCTAAGTATTTGATATGATTTTCAACTTGATAGCTCTACGCGTTCATGAGGAAAAAAGTAATAAGTTTATATTTATTAAAAAATATATATTTTGTAATGTAACAAAAAATTTAAGGTTTTCGGAATTTTTCCTTTATGTGTGCTATAAAACGTTGCTTCATGCCAAATTTCAAGATTCTAGGTCGACTGGAAGTACCCTTTAGGTTTTGATTCCCTTGCGAGTACTTGCGAGTTTCAAAATATGCAGCTTAAATTGCTGTTTCTTTTGATTGCGTTGACATAGAAGTTTGATTTTGTTACAGCTTAAAGGTATTATAGACCTGAGTATTTGGTATGAATTTCAATTTAATACCTCTACGCGTTTATGAGGAAATGGGTAGTAAGGTTAAAATTATTAAAAAAAATATATTATGTGATGTAACTAAAAATTTATGGTTTTCGTAATTTTTCCTTTATCTATGCTATAAGACGTTGCTTCGTACCAAATTTCAAGATTCTGAGTTCACGGGAAGCACCCTGTAGGTTTTGATTCCCTTGCAAGTGTCGAAAATTTGCGGCATAAACGGCTGTATCTTTTGATTGCGTTGGCTTAGAAGTTTGATTTTTTCACAGCTTCAAGGGACAGTAGACCTGAGTAATTGATATAAATTTCAGCTTCATACCTCCACGCGTTCCTGAGAAAAAGGGTCTTGACAGACGGACGGACGGACAACAAAGTGATCCTATAAGGGTTCCGTTTTTTTTCCTTTTGAGATACGGAACCCTAAAAAAAACTATAAATTACAAAGATTCTTAATATACAGTGAGCAAGTAACAAACTAAAATTAATATAAAATACTAGTGGCCGCCCGCGACTCCGTTCGCGTAGAAGTCGGATTCCCGTGGGAATTAGAAGTTTTCCCGCGGTAAAAAGTACCCTATATGTTATTCTGATGTATAACCTATATTACTGTAAAGTTTCATCAAATCCATCCAGTAGTTTTTACGTGAAAGAACATCCATCCATACATACTCACAAACTTTCACGTTTATAATATTAGTAGGATTTAAACTTACTTTTGGAGATATAATTTTTATGTATGTTGTATGTTTGCATTAAATCTAAGTATTTGTTTAAAGAAATGTAAATCCAATCCAAGCCCAATGTACTAACAACATGCTTAAAAAAAGCTTTTCAAATGACATTTAGAATTTCCTACTCTTCACCTATTTCCATTTTCTTCCTGAAGCATTACAAACTTGCTAAATGTTACCAGGACGAGTGAAGAGAAGCACTTCTGATATAATTAGATTGCGAAAAGGTTAGCAGTAGTATTGTAAAGGAGTGGTCTTATACAGGGTGACAAACAATGAAAATGTTTAATTTATTTTCTTTTTATTATTGAGGTCAAAAGTAAAATAATAAAATTTCATATTGAATACAATTTAGGCACGCTTATATTTAAAACTTCTTTTGTATTCATGAAAGAAAATTGTGGCAATAAGTTCATCAAAGTCAGTTTTTACTTACCTATTTCAATTTTTTTTTTAAATATTTAAGAACACTTTAGCAGTAGATCCAATATCATTTTATTTTTAGATACAAATCCTATCCAGATAAACTAAAGCAACAAAAAAGACATTAAATGAGAAACGTAACGAAATTGTCTGAAACCATGCAGGGAACCAGTTAATTGAAACGCCAGTCTAGTTTCAAGGCTTTTTGGGAGAAATTAAATAATTGGATAATGTTACCGAAACAGAAGCGGTGAGTTTGTTTTTTGAAAGTTTAATGGAAATGCTAACTTGTAAAGCTTTGTAAAATAATTTATATTCAAACTATATTACTATACGTAGGGTCTTATTTTAGCGTGTATATAAGACTAATGGCTGCATAAACTGCTCATACATAAGGTCCACATTTATAAACAACATGAATAGTACTACCACTACACTATGCATACTACTATCTATCTATCACTTAATACATTAAATAACAAACTTTTGAGAACTTAGAAATGGAAAAAAAAACTGAATTTTAAAAAAAACTCCACGTTTTAAGTAACTTTATTATAGTTTGCCCAACTATCCCACTTCTGACACCCTGTATACAGGAAGCAGGCTACTACATCACTGTCCCTCGGGTGGAATTATCGTCCTGCAGTCGGATCCGACATTTTTTGCCGTAAATCTAATTTATTTGTATTAGTTAATGACTTATACACATCTATCGGGCGGTGTATAACTCTTTGAGCGATTCATTTGTTTGGTTCATGTGATTTTGATATTTTGTAGTTTTGATATTCGATTTTTTAGTCATTGAAACGAGTCTCATTTTGACATATTATCTTTGATTTTGAAACTTTTACTTCTATAAAAAAAAACTTAGCGTAACGACTATAAAATATTTTTAAAACTGTTTTTCAATATGGTTCACCGAAAAACCAAAAACTAAATATAAAGGGTACAATTCATATGTTACAGCTTATGTAAGAAAGTGTCAGGTCCCTTGTTTATACCCATAATTATAATCAGAATCATAATTATGGGGTGCTATCACCCAGTAACCCGTAAGTTTATGAAAAAAAAATGTCTTCGTTTAGTCAATATCCTGTGTTTAGTCAATGTGTGAATCACAACACCTTTGTGTTTACTCATGTTTCTCAATTTTTGTCTTTGTATTTTATTTTTGTTTGCATTGTGTAAATGTATAAATTATAAATAAAGTATCAAAACCCCGCAATCCCCACGACTCAAAGGGTATTCTCATCGACTGGTATTGTACACCAATTATTTTAAGTTTCGTTTCGTGTTCGGACGCTCGCGGTTCGTCCGATGTCCATTAAAACAAACACTAACGCCCGTTTCTCAATTTTATACGGAATTCTAAAAGCTTTTAAATCCAGGTTTCATTTAGACAGATTAGGGCGTCGGGCGATTTTAAAGTAATTAGAAATATGCTTTTTAATCGTTTTTTTTAGATACCGTTGGGATGAGATTTTTTGTTTAGTAACATTGTTAATTATAGTGATTCTTTTTTTATATCAAATTGTGCTTAGTAAGCTAACACACTAAAACATTTGACCTACTTAAAAAAACTTTGATTACTACAAAGTCCACGCTTTTCTGAAACTCATATAAAAAAATAACCTAAGGCTTAAACAAACAGAAATCTTGCACCATTGACTCCCATACTCTATGAATATATTCAGTCAATTAACTAATAATATCGTTAATAGAACAAAAGACTAAAAGCCCTCCAGGCGACATGTGGCATTCTAAGTGGTGGTGACAATTTTACAAATACACTTACAATTGAAACAAATTCTATTTTTTTTCATCTTCATTTAAAAATGTGATTTAACTCTATACAAATATGGTTGAAAGTCATATACTGTTTGGTTCAAAGCAAGGGGTACACACTCGAATTGGCATTTTTTTTAATTTGACTACAGCTTTTTTGAGTTAAGTCAATTGAAATGAAAACCATATTTAAATATTGGATGGGTTGATGTCAATTAAAATAGGTAGCGATTACTGTTTAATCTTATGTTAATTTAAAGTTGCAATTCAATGTTCTAAATTTATGAAATCAATATAAAAAGTTTATGTAATAATACGATTTGTTCGTTTCTACATAGTAAAGTCGCTAGCCGTGTCTTTTTCTTTCCGTGTATTTTCATGCGCTTACTCTTTCTAACCAATATGACCTAGATATAAATATCTAAATTATAGTTAAGAAAGACTAAAAAAGTCGTTTGTATGTTAGAACAAAAATGTATTCCTCTTAAATTAATAATAGTTGCTTTGTGACCACCTCTTTGAATTGCGCTTGTGCAAATCAAGCGGCTCACAAACATTATAGTTGCGTACACCCTACCATATGTTTTGAGACATGTTTTAGGGTGTCAATATACAAGTATTTACAGAATTACAGCTGTGTATCTCGAATTCCGATATTCTTACCTAAATTAAGATTCAATGACTGGACTATACGTGATTATCACTCACAACAGATACAAAACATCATAACACCAAATCCCAAAAAAATTCCCACATCAAAACTACGACACACTCCTACAACCAAGCAAAACAGATAACCCGACAATGACCAAATAGTAAAATAACAAAAATAAAAAAACAATAACAAAAAAAATGTGTCACTCAAAATAAAGCTGAGCGCACACGGCATGTCTAAATGAGTGAGTAAAAAGTGAGTTAAGAGTGATTGTATGAAAACAATTGCACGAGGCGAACACTGTTTTAGGATGGCTTTGACAAAATCAGAATCGAATCAAACGGACGTAAATGGAAGATGTAGAAGTACAGGACAAAAATCGTGGAGTCGAATTATTTGTTATTTTTTATTAATTTATTTTATATAATTTTGTTTTTTGTGTCTATAAGTATTAGTCTAATGTATAATGTAAAATTTTAATATATATGTTAAGGGTATTTAAAATTTACAATTTTAATAATAGTTTTTAATCATCATTAAAGAATTAATGTCATTTGGTAAAACATTCAACTTTCAGCACAGCCATACATCATAAATCTTAATTTTATCTCGCAAAAAATACCTTTCCAATAATAAAATCTCCACGAAAAAAAACATAAACAAACCAATCAAAATCATGTTTATTTACTTTAAAAACATCTACCATTCCTCTCTACGCCCCCACGAGTCCATAGTGGCAGAATGCATCAATTTTCCGGTGCCCATCACTCGGCGAGCCACGTGACCGACACGCGCCCGCGCCGCGCGCCGGCATCTTTTGTTCTAACACACATACACACACACACACATACACACACACACACACACACATGTATACATGTGTATAGGAACTGTAGTATAGATTCTAGTGGGTAGGGTAAGTGTATGTGTGAATTGAGGTTGGGATCCGTTTTGTTTTGTTTTTTAATTATTGGTGTCCCTGTTTGGGAATGTTTTGTTTTGAGATTTGTCTTTTGTGATAATAATAAAATAAGTATATGTTTATATTTTGAGGATGTGATTTACAAAGTTTGGATATTTAATGGATGGTCACTGGTAATACTCAACCAATTTTGAAGTTATTTTACATAAGTAGGTACAAAGAAACAATATAAGGGACCGACATAGACATTCTTAGAACACATGCGTTTTTATGACGAAAAAACAATAATAACAAAAAGTATTTTTTTAAAACAGTTATCAATGAAATATTTTACAAATAAAAAAAATGATTTTGTTAATACGACCCATTTTCCCACAGTGAACGCACGTCAAACTGTTTTGTAACAATAAATGTCTATTATTGTATTATGCGCACGCACACCCCGAGGCGATCTTTGTTAAATTCCATCAACCCTCAACTGGTGAAAGATTTTTCGTTTTTATTTTAAATTTGGAATTTGATAAAATCGAAAACATAAATAATAAGGGTACTTTTATACAATAAATACCTTAACACTTATCGAATTAAAAATAAACGTTCTAAGCCATTTTTATTTAGGTAGAATAAACTAAAATGCAGATGAAATATTCGTTGTTTTTTTTAAATCTACTTAAAGAATGTTTTATGCGATTCTTATAATGACTACGTAAAGAACTACGAATGCTACAAGCGTAGCATTACAAAGCATACAATGTGATCTCTGCCTTAATTTTTTTTTTGTATTTTGCTTACTTTGTAAAAATTACTTCTCTTTTAGCACTATCTTAATAGAAGTGACTTTTAAATGAGCGATTTTTATATCACAGTTTAGTTCGAAGAATAAAATTAACGCTTTCAAAGCGCTGCGTGAAATAAGATGATATTACAAAAACCAAAAGTCTAAGCTCAAATCCAACCACGAAAAAACCTAATCTATTAACATATCCAATCTTGCATATAACTCAATGTAGTATAAAAACAAACATATGAAGTCTATTTGTCGCAAACACCTCCAGGCTATACCCACATGGACCGCTCTCCCAGAACTAATAGAATAACAATTATACACACGAGTATAAAATTATACAACAGAGTTGTTAGAAGGATGGTTTCTAAGTTGCCAGGTTCTGTATGTTATGAAATTCAATTTAGTTTGATAACTTTATTATGTTATTCTTATTATAAAAAGATTGATACTGAAATTTAAGTTAGGGTTAAAAAGGCTTTTGATTGTACGGATTCCTTTGGTTTCAACTGAGAGTGGTAGAGTCTAGCTGTAGGCTCTGTCTGCAGCGATTACTGGGCTGACTCGACCGGTGAAATACCACCGTCGCACAGAAAACCGGCGTGAAGTAGGGACGATGTTCCTGCGTTTCGTTCGGTCAGTGCGATATCCGGTGCCCAATTTTCTTAAAGGCCAGCAACGCACCCTCAATGCATAATGTAATTGTGGGTGTATATGGGCGGCGGTGATCACTTACCATCACGTGACCCGCTTGCTCGTTTGCTAGGTTCTCTTATAAAAAAAAAAAAAAAAACTGGTTTTTGACTTGACTTTGAAAATAAATTGTACTAGTTTTATTTCATATATTATTTTGTAATATTAATCCAAAACTTTTCCACTTTATTATAATTGTAATCAAGATCTATGGATCCCTAAAATCACTGAACCCTTAATAAATTTGTAAATATTTTATTCATTACATTTTTTACTGTAGCTGAATGTGAATGTACGCGGCGCCTGCGGTGATCGCGTGGCAAAACATTTTACAAGAATAATAGAAGCCAATAGTTACTAATACAATTAAAATGAATGAATATTTTATTGGAAATTGCGTGAGATAAATTGTTACATGTACTTTTATGTAATAATTACAGAAAAAACTTAGTAACTTTAAAGTATCATACGCCATCTCATTAAATTTCCTTCAAAAATAATAAGCTAAAAAGCGGGTAAAAACCCTTTGTAGGTTAAATAGCGCTTTAAGTAATAGGAAATAATTTTACTGTATTTTTTTAAATGAAAGCAAAAAGTAAACAATCTCATTCCAAAAAAATGGAATAATTAGAACAGTGATTTTATTCGTCAAGAAAACTTTAGTCATACCCATGCACATAATTTTCTATGTTTTTCTTCTATCGTTAACCTTTATATAAATAGGCACCTATTTTAACACACGCACTTACCTATCTATTAAAGCCTACTCATTCATCCTTAACCCCTGAAGCGCTCGTAGGGTTTCTTTGTCCCACTGAATAGGTAGGGTCACTACAGACCCCTGGACATCAAAACAAACACACCAGGCCACGTGGCTATTCTACTTATTTCGACAAATTGACGATGAAGCACGAAATATGTCAATTATAATTAATAGGGAAGTAAAGATTATTGGTCGATCATTGTGATATAACAAGCGGATGATAATAGAAATACTTATTGTGGAGGACTTAAAGGATTTTGGGATTTATTTTGGCAAATATTTGTACCTAAATATAAAGTCGCATATGGTAAGATAAAGATAGTCGTTTTTTTATTTAATAAGTGAGTAAATTCAAATGAATACAAGTTTGCAAGCTACACTATGTTTGCGTCACGTGGTTTCGATTGAGGTGTCAGAGATTTGTTAAAGTACTTAAAAAGGTCACCAGTGGCTATTTATATGATATGATATCGACACGGTTCCCGAATGAGATAGGTTACCTATTGAATATCTATGCTTTACGTTATTTAAAGTTCAGAATATTTGAATTGTTAAAAGACAGTACCTACAATTGATTTAATTCTAATTCTCAATCAATACAATGAATATGACATTGTGCCCACCAGCTACAACTTGTAATAATACAATTGTCACAAACTTCAACCCTTAAACAGTCAACAGTGATCTCAAGTAGGGTGTCCTCAAAGACAATATTTGTTGAGGACACCCTGTATTCTCGAGGACTTCCTATAACACGTGTCATATTCGTGGGAAAAGTGAATGAAATTCGATAATTTGGAAACACTTGAATACGTGCGAGTTGATGAGTTGATGGACTGCTGTTATGGAAATTGCTGAGTGTTTCACTATTTAAATGTCAGTTTCATTGTGAATGGTTGAAAATTTTAGTTGTATTTTTTCATTGTTGGTGTAATTTGCTTATTACGGTTTTAGCCTGAAAAAATACTTAAATCAAATTTTGGAATATTTTTTTTTTATTAATTCTACAACTTAATATTACACAGAACCTAATAACCCATCTTATTACACTACATCCCTTCACTCAATTCAGTTACATACATATCTCATACAATAACATAACATATATACACCCAGGTCAATTACCAGTAACAGTGGTAGGTAGGCAGAGAAGCCCCGAAGCTACGGTTGTATGAAACGTCTATGTACTAATCCTGGTTTGATGCATTTATGTAAATGTAGGAAGTAGAAACGGAGATTCATGGAAGTGGTTTGTTACTTAGTGTTATTAAAAAGGCTATGTTACAGATTTTTTCAATAGTGAGTAGATAAAAAGTATTTTTAATACTCGTCTGAGTGAGTTTAAAATTAAGATGTAACGTATTAATCGACACACTCGATTGTAAAAGCTCAGGCCAATTTCACTGAATAAGTAACTGCTTGATTTGATGACCTTATTTTAATAAAAAAGCAGTCAATGCGGGGTAGGTTTTCTTATAATATTTTCGCTTACCGTCTATACAAAAAAACTATCCCAAAAGAAAAAAGAAGTTCTGATTGCTAATAGGTACCATTAAAAAGAACATATACACTTCCACACATACCGTTAAATACCAGATCAGATAACAGCTTTTCCTGCTCAAAAGATATTAAGATTATCTCTCCGTAACTCGTCCAGTTTTCTATAGCAACGTAAAGCCCAGCAAACGACAAAGCACTGCAGGTCAATTCCTGAGTAAAGTTATCTGTAATATTGTCGGCTTATCTTGTGTATTGAAGTTTCGGTGGCAAAGGATTTATACGTCATACGTTTTGAATTATTATGCTGATAGGGGGTTAGACGTCTGTGAAAGGGTTATTAAAGTTCGGGTTATTTGGGTTATGAACGTTTTGGCGACATGCTTAAAGATGGAGTTTACGAAGGCATTTAAAAGTTTAGAAGCAATGTTTGGAGCAATATAGATAGAGATTTAAGGATGTGTATTTGAATATTTTTGGTTTTACTTTTCGAAAAAACCGTACTGTTAGAAAACTATTATTTTATTTAATCTTTTGAGACTTCTTGCACTTTAAAAAGGTATCAAAAAAATACTCGGTATATCATAAAGTCAATTGTATATTTCTTAATCATGAGATTTTTCAAACGAACACACGCTTTAGCCTCTTTCTAAGTAGCAAGGCGCTAGTAACATGCCGAGGTTTAAGATATAAATGAATTGCGATGCCATTTTATGGTACTATTACAAAAATTTAACTTTAAGAAAATCTTTTGCGCAGTTTTTAAAATTGCACAAAAATAAAACTTTTATCACCAACAAAATCAAGTTACTTATCGAAAAGCATCTCCCATCATAAACCTAAATAAAAAATATTACTTTAACACAATCTTTTTCATACACAGCCCCGCATTCCCCGCGCCCAAAGTACCAGGGCGCCAGTAACTCGCAGAGCTTCGCGCATTCAATTCTTAACCCTTCAGCAATTACCGTCGCCGTCGGTTATAAAAATTTACTACCGCGCATCCGTGGGTATACCGTCTGCTTGTATTGTGATGCTGATGCGGTTCTGACAAATAGGTAGCTGGCTGTCAAAGTTATGGCAGATGTCATTAAATGCGATCGGGGGATTTGGTTGGTGAATTTTTAAGTGCGTAGGTTTGTTTAGGTGAAAAGTAATTCTAAAACGTCATTTTAGCGAGTGTACCTTTTTTTTGCACCCAAGATCTTATCTTTAATTAATTTTATTTATTTAATAATTTGTGTAAAACTTAGACTTTGATTGTTAAACATACTATAATCCTAAATAACCATTCGACTCAAAGAAGCTAGTGGAAATAAAACTGAGATTTTTTTACACTGTATCTCGGAAAACTTAATTTGACTGTTTACAAAACAAAAACTTGCAATTCAAATTTCGAAAATGAAAACCTTACAGATTATCAATTTTGTATATATCACTTTATTTTCAATATCATACCTTTTTCCAGTAAACCACAAGAGGTTGAGAATCGCACGTCAGCATCGCCCAACATTTAGTATCTGGCTAACGACATCGATAAATGCGACTAATGCCAAGTCTAACGAACCCGAGACCTGCGGAATGTCGTCACAAAATTCTCGACAGCTATCAAGGGTTAAAAACTGTTTCATAAAAAGTCAAGGGGCAAACAAATTGTAAAGTAAAATAAATGTTGCAACTGTTGTCCCAAACATTAAAAAACCATTGTAAATAGAAAAAAAAGGCTTTTACGATTTACGTAAGCGTATCATTAGGTACATAGTCTAAATTCAAATCGCTAATTTTGTCTGTTTGTCCGCTATCTCCTAAATACCTCGAAAATAAAGAATTATGTAGACTTTTTATAAGTTACCCAAACTTTAATGTTTAGTAAGGAAGTCGGCCAAAATTACACCATTGCAAGGCGTGGGCGGGTCGCTAGTTTAAATATATTTTAGATTTGAGCATTTTTTCTGTTAAAGCATAAACAGACTTGTTACACAAAACAACACTTTTTTAAAACATTTTGACGGCTTCAAGTACCTACTCATATCTCTATATTTTATTACTGTTCTGTTTTCTATCATCCATTCTCTCAATACTACTTAAGTAGTTACTTACCTGAGTGTTGACAAAAGATATTAAGTTAAAATTTTGAATACATCGATGCTATCTTGGATAACGAATAGCGATCTCTCAGGGAAAGATGGCGAAGACTATGCAATATGAATCAATGCAATATTTACATTATTAATTTTGGGAAGAATATAAAAAAAAGTTATTCAATAGTAATTATATTAAAACTTTATTACAAGCCAGTAGAACATTTAGTAAAGAAAACGAAATGAAAAAAAACTAATACTGATACAAATACAAATACACTGATTAATAATATTTATATTTATAATTTGTTATAAGGATTGAATACAAGAAAAAAAACAGTTAAAAAGATTAACTAAAAGGAATATTTTTTTAACAATCAATGCTTGTTATTGGGAAGTTTGAGAGAGGCCTCTGCCCAACAATGGGATCCGAATGGCTAAATAATAATAATAATGCTAGGCAAAGGTCAAAGAAAACATCCAAATTTAAAAACATATTCTTATTTTCTAACTTATGTATTTTGCATAACACCATCCACCCATATTTATCGAGCAAACATTTTTGCATTCTGAGTCCTCCACTCTGCTACTTGAATGCAGGAAGTAATCCATTTGCTTGACATATTTTGTATACAACCGACCATATCTGAAATTGGTAAATAGATGCTTTATGTTGTGGTAAAAGGAATGGAATAGATATATGCAATATTTTTGTATATCTTTATTCGTTAGTGACTTTTAATCCGTAAGATGAGATAAGTCTTTACTTAAGAATATGGGAAGAAAGTTTTTTTTAATGTAATTAAAGACGCTTTTATTGCAAGGGTGTCAAACTAGAAAATATGAGTTTTCGAATATTTTTGACTGTGTCTATTTAAAAATTGTGTTCATTGTTCAGTTGTTGTATATTTTCGCTTCAAGTCAAAAACCACTAGAATTCATCATGTTTAAAAAATTTAAAAGCGGAAAAAACAACTTTTAGGTATTGCACTCTAGAATCTCCATTACATAAAAAAAATATTTACACGAACAAATAATCTTTTTAATTTTTCGAAGTTAAATAAATGAATATGCTTTCTTTCGTTCATTTTAAGAAGTTGCAAAAATTTATAAAGAAAAATCTTTATATACTTACATTTCTGTATAATAATCTTATTTCTAATCTCAAACCCTTTTCGTCATTGCAACCGGAAGTCGACAGTCGATATCGTAAAACTTTACGACGACTTCCGGCGAACTTCCGTCAAATTAACGTCAAGGCATATTGCAGATGATAGTTGTTTATTCTTTTTGGGGGTAAAATAGCTGAAAAGCCTAGAAATTTGGTAAGAAACTCTTTGCCTATAGCATTTTTTATTTAACTCATTAATTTGTACCAAAATTAAAATTTTTGTTTTAGTTTTTTTCTCTTGATTAACTAACCTCAGAGCCTGTATGTAAATAAAAAAGAAAAATAGATTAAATATGTATACTTCCCTAAATATAAGTCTAATTTCAAAAAATAAATTTTTTGACAGTACAAAAAAGCGAAAATAGGAAAAGTACAAAAAAGCTATAATATGGAATATTTTTCAATATTACTGTTACTATTACTTATTTAAATAAAGAACCTAAAAATCAAAATTAAATCCTTCAAATAAAAAGAGGGAGTAACACTCTAAAGTGAAAAGCTACAACTCATAGAATTTAAACCTCGTAATGTTAAATGTAGTGTGTTATGAATACGCGAAACATGTGCAAGTGTTAACAACTACTAATGGATCCCAAATTTATTGTATTACCACCCACTTGGGGAATTTAAAACTCTTTAAAATAGGCCGTATTCTAAGAATATTAAGGACTAAATTCAGTTTCAGGGACTAGGTTATTTCTTTTGTGGAGAAGGTAAAAAATCGAAGGGATTTTTTTTAATTATAATGATTGTATTTAAATAATTTGTGTCTTGGTTTAAATAGGTTAGGTTAAGGTAATATGAAAATTAGTAAAACAAAAAGCTGTTGGGTCACTTGATAATAGGTTACCAAGACCTATAGGCTCTTGCAGTATAAAACACTCTTGGTGTCGACTCTACACACTTTACAAGTTCGGTCTTGGTGACATTCATTACTCTGACTATCCTGCACTTCTAATCTAACCAAAACAGAATGAAACTATTTACTATACAGATATTTGGTATTTGTTGGTAGGCAACAAATACCAAATATCTGTACCCTAATTTATTTTGAATGCACGTTTGTTTCAAGTTGTCTCATGTAGGTGCCAAGGGAAATTTGATCACATTTAATAACATGCATTAAGCTTAGTGTCGCAAATCAAAATACACAAAAATGGCACACCTGTGTAAAATAATTGGGCAAATACTCCTATACCTTAGAATTTTGTCAAAATAAAGTCAACACAAAATAATTAAATAAATTAGTGCACCTGTGTTTATTAAATCCACTTGCAAGTTGTATGTAATTTTCGTCACAACATACCAATAACCGCATGTCAAACACATCCTTTTTTGGCAAAATAATCATTTTTAACGGTCCAACGCTTTGTAATTTTGTTATACCCTCCGAATTTGGGCAATATCCTTGCGTCAGAATTTGATTTTGGAACTGTGTGTTTTTTTATAGTTCCCCTTTCCGTGATTGGTGAAGCGTTACTGGAATTACTGTCAATCGTCAACCCTTACTTTCGATCAATAGAAATGACATTTGTCTGTTTTATATATTTTTCTTTTGATAAATGATTTGCTTATTGATTTTCTTAATCGATTGTTTGTGGTGGGACGGTTAAAGTTGATTTGTTTTTTGTGATTTATTTATTTTTGTATTGTGGTTGTAATGACTGGTACACCCTATCGATTATAGTATTATTAAAATGATTAACTGTTGTGGTGACTGTTTTTATTATGTTTTTTAAAGATAAGAAATTATATTTTTTTTTTTTATTAAAATTATTTTAGGTATGCCAATCCGAAGAAAAATTTTTTTTTTCTTATAACCATTTTAAACACCCACATCTCTACGCTTATTTAGAAAAACGCCATAAATATGTCAACAGTAGTGGCCGAAATGGAATTGTACAGATTTCTACATTTTGACCCTTTGTCCCTCCCCGGAACTAATTTTATCGCGTTTACACTTGGACTTTTGTTAAATATATCGACTGTGAATGTTAAGGGTCAAAATGATTTGTATCGTGTTATTGAGTGATTATCTCTACGGTACAAGGGTAAGTATCGATACTCAAAGTTTAACTCGATAATACCAGGTTTTAAATATATTTTTATTTTTAATTAATTTTCATCATAGTCTGTTAAAATAAATTGTCTAAAGTCAAACTTGTTTCAGATATTTACACAGCAATACGATTTATTTCCATATTTTCTTTAATTGATTATTCTTATCATATTTATCATCCGAGTTCCGAGCTACCTATCTGTTAAAGTATTTGATACCTAAATACAATTGAATGCACTTCATAACAATGTATCTTTAAATCGAGGTGTCATGGGCTTCTACATTGTTAGAGGAAGATTTATAGCCCACGTGGGTCATTCAGACCGATACGAGTGTTAAAGCGCAACATTTAGTAATGACCCGCACCAAGGGTCAAAAACATCGAACAATATTTATAAAATTGACAATAATAATGAAGCATGATATTTTAAACACTGATATTATGAATACTTTTGCCTTGTGTTTTTTATGTTAAAACTAAACCTTTAATTTACTAAAAGCATTAATTTTAATAAACTCAAAATTAATTACATAACATTCTACTAATTTGACTTAATTACGCTTAAGGGCCATCATTTAAAACAATCAAAATATTGATAACTACCCACACTCGCGTGTGGTCCTTTAGACCTAGTAATTTTCTATTAGATCCGAAAGGGTTACAGTAATTAAAACCAATTAATTAATTTGCATTGTAATCTTGGTGTCATCTGTTCCCAAAAGTGACAGTTACATGACATTTTTGACATCATGAGGGCTAATTAATGTTTTATCTCGTGTTTAAATCTTTTTATTGAATATTTTTTGTATCAACAGAGTTTGAAATAAATGGGACGTTAAATAATAACGATGTTAAGTCACATCAGACATCATAAAAATGACATTGACAGGAATATTCAGTTGTCAATACCAGTCAATTGAATTATTGTGATCTGTCAATTCTGAGCCTAATGGTTTGTCAAAACATATTTATAATGTGTTAATGGTTTGAAGTGTCATTTATTAAGTTTAATTGAGAGTTGTGATAAATTGTGTGATTTTAGAATGCGTATGCTTCTCAGGGTTAATACATTTTGATAGGTAGGTAATAAGTATCGTTCAAAAAACCTGAACAATGAACACTGAGCTGATTAAAATGATTTTTTTTCTATTTTCCACCGGTTTTTCATTAAATCTATAGAAGTTTTAAAGGTAAAAATTATATGTTACATGTATCTTTAACAAAAAACATTTTTATAACACGCTTTACAAAACTGTTTGAGAAAATATAATAAAACCCCCCCAAAACAAAAAAAAAACAGCAATAAAACCGGCCCGATCTAATTAAATAGAAAAACGCAACAATTTTACAACCTCAAATAAAATCGACAGGCATTATTGACGTGGAGAACTGTCGCATAAAAATTTAAGTAGTTTGGACTCACTCAAAAATATGAAAGATCGTAAAAGTGGGTAAATAATACAAAATACAATAAGTGCCAATATTGGAGAGAAGCGCGAAGATGCTTGGGGTTGGGACACACTGAGAGATTAATTTATTGTTTTGTTATTATAAAAATTGGAATAAAGACAAGCTGTCGTTTTATATTTTATTTATGAATGACTTTATTTTTTATGCACAATAGTGCTGTTATCAAAAATGTTGCTTTTAGCAAACTAACACGATTGGAATAAATGTTACCAGTTTACTGAAACCCAAATATATCGTATTTTTGATAATACTTGATGATAAATCAAACGATAAAGATCTATTTCTTTGAAATCTAACTCAATCAGTAACTTGAAATAACAATCAAAACTCCATTATCATCATGTAATTTTTACATTATTTTTATAAATTTTAGTTGAAAAATATAATTCTGTTGTTACGACTAAATAAATAATTTAAAAAACATATATTTTCGTCGGCTAAATAAACAAATACAATATCATCCGGTGTACCTCGAAACTAAAGGCGCGTCGTCACTGTCCCCGGCGTCATAAGGACGCGTTCACACTGCGCCGGAGTCGTAAACATTTACGATCGCCGAGTATTAAGTGAGGCATGGCCGGAACAGAAAGG
The DNA here is from genome assembly GCA_916618145.1 of Emmelina monodactyla. NCBI lineage: Eukaryota > Metazoa > Arthropoda > Insecta > Lepidoptera > Pterophoridae > Emmelina > Emmelina monodactyla. The sequence goes on from OU745322.1 coordinate 1,820,824, forward strand.
TTTTATTAAAAAATATCTGTGTTTGCCAATTGGAATTTGGTTGGGATAAATAGGAAGGAGATTCTAATTGAAATTGCTTTACACTAATTCTTATTTTAATTGTTTTGCTCACGTTTTTTTTTAATTTGTAACAAAATAAACGAACTAAACAGTTATTGAGCCACCGAATCTGTTTGACTTTTGCTTATGTTTTAATTAATTCTTCGTCTTTGAATTTGTCACTGTAGGAACTCTTAATTATCTAGTAATTTTGATTTTGTTTCAGTCTTAATGTAGTTACCAATAAATATAATTATTTGTTTTTGCCACACAAAACTATCAAAAAATTAAGTTTTTAAAATAATCGTACTTCGACCATTTTCTATATGGTACCCTTCGACTTGTGTTGTTAGCTTTAGGATAGACAAGCATTAATAAATGTAACCCTGCAAATTATCTCTCAATAAACCTATTACTTAATCCACACAGTATCCTCTGAGAAACGTCTAAACATCACATTCACACAGCTCACTAACAACATTATCAGTTACATGACAACCCATCAAACAAGCTTACAGACTAGCAGTCAGTCTCACTGGCGGTCATTCGGGCATTCTGACCAATGGTCATTCTCACCAGTGGTCATTCTCACCGGTGGTCATTTTGACATGTGAAGGGACTCTAATAGGCTTTTGGTGTTCGATACGATGTTGCATTGATAACCGTGAATATTGTATTATAGTGTATAATTGGTAGTGTAGGTAGGTAGGTTTGAGAATATAATGCTGTGTGGAAAGGGTTAAATTGTAATTTAATTGACATTAAAATTATGCAGAATCGAACAAATTTCATTGAAATGGGTATCAATAAAATATTTTGTAAATAAATCAATAGTTTTATTGAATAATCAATTGTTTTAGTGTAGGAGGAAGACTGAAGATACGAATGTCTAACAGAGAAAGAAAGAAGAGTAGCCTATGACTACAGCTATTTAAAAACCATTAACAATCACATTGCACATACAGTCTAAAATGAAATACACTTTTTTATAAAACGTATCTAAATTGGTTTTATCTATTATTTGTTGAAAGGAAAATAACTTAATATTAGGTTTCTTTATACGGGGTGTAAAAAGACTGCTTACGAAAACAAAAACGGGGCATTGCTAGAGGGCTACTCGTAACGTTTTAAGGTAAAAAAAATGTTTCAGAAAAAAATATTTTTTTACATATTTGTACAAAATTGCATTAATACTACCAGATTTTGCGATGATTTCATGATGAATTTAATTTGCAATAAAAATCACACCTAAATCAACAGTTGATGTGTGAGCGATGATTTCAAGCGGCGAATATGACTTTTCAATCCTTAATAACTTTCTTAGACTGACATTTTTAGGTTTACTGTCAGTGAATTTAGTAACTATTGAGGCTCAAGAATACATGGTTTCTGGCTTCGGAAGTGGTCTTTTTACACCCGTTATTTTATACGCAACTTGTTGATAATACTTTCATGTTTTAGAATTTAGTTTTAATGCATAAACTAACTTAACCTAATGATTATGTACACTAAATTGATTCTTTATGTATCAAAGCACGACATTTAGATAGAAACGTGTTATTTAGTAAATTCTCACACTGATTAACAACCTCACATTATCAGATGTTATCCGAACTATCCTCTTACTGGTCAATGGTCAACTCAGTAGAAGGGTTGTTACCACGGCCACACTTCATTTGGTCAATTAGTTAATCCTATTAACTTTGGCGTGGACAGTGGTCAGTCCGTGGGAATTACGTGTCTGGTTCAAATGTAGAATCCAATATTTAGTAAATCGTGGTTGATGTGAAACGGTTAAATGGGCAATTTTGATCGCAAAATAGTTCTAACATACCTTATAAATAATTTTATATGTAAAATGACGAAAATACTTTTACTTTACTATTTGTTAACCTAAACTGTTAGATAATAAAAAAAAAATTGGGAGCTGATAAACAATTTAATGAATTTTGTCAAAAATTTGTACCGACTTGATTAGCTTCAAAATTCTACCAAATAATTTACTTCGAAATAATAAAACCATCTCTCATTCGCTATCATATTGAATGTTCATAGCACCGGGTGTTTATTTCATAGTTTCCTGCAAGTTTCCTTAAATAATTCTAAGATAACGTTAACAATATACTGTGGTGGGTAACGATAAAGAGAGGTGGGATCTGTCGATGGAATTTAGATGGAATAGCGTGGATATGTATTCCTATCTTTATTTTTTTGTCAAATGTTTATATTCGACGTGCAACAAGATTTATCTTACAATTTAAGAATCAGGCCGTAACAAAAATTCAGAATCAAATCAATTGCCTATTTTTTGATGTAGATCTTATTTGTTTTGTGACTTTTAAATTTGATCGGAAAACTTGCTATCTGTGTCAAAGTTTAGTAAAATGAAAAGATATGAGGGAGCTAAATATCTTCATTGACACTAATCCCTATCTAAAAATAAAAATATTTTATTTATGCACCTTTATAATGAAGGAATAACAAAACTAATAAATCAAAAACCGCTATTTTTAACCTATTCACTGTATTTAAAATATTCAAAAAGAATACAGTTTTAAGTTTGTGTTTTTTGTTCAACATTTCCCACACTTAACTAAACTTGTAAGTAGTATCCACAATATTATATCAAGAAAAACTCCCTAAAAGGAAAACCTTCATCGAAACGCTAAGAAAATATTGGACAGAGATTAGGCAATATACTTTTATTGGGTTTTTCCAGTATATTTATTTAACGGGCTTTCTGCAAAGGGACTTATCTGCCACTTGAAAATAAATCTTTTTGTTTGTTAACACACTTTTTGGTGATATCTTCCTGCTTTTAAGTTATTGGACAAATAAGTTTTTATGGGGAAAAGCTTCCGCTATTTTACGATATTTTTTGCTTATTCTTTCTAATGTTTTTATGGGTTTGGTTGTGTCGAAGAATTTATCTAAAAATCTTGAGTTAAATGAGTTATACAAGTAGTCATTTTTTATAACTAAAGTAAATTAAAAACTGTATGTACAATTCATAATCTAATGGTTCATTATTTCAATTACTACCCACAAGTTCTTGCGTAATTTTTGCACGATCATTGAGTTACCTAAAATTTTAACTAACAACATCTATAAATACTTGTAAAATTACCAATTTCTATACACAACTCCATTAACCCTAAACCCATCTCCAAATTAGGAAAACTCAACATAAAACGAAACACTCAAACCATTTCTAAAACTTCCAAATTGCGAGCACTACCCATTACGCGACCACTACAATAATAACAATAGAACATACAAATAAATAATATAACCTTGTCTGGTCGTCCCTAAATCGGAAACAGTAGCCGAACACAGTGATCTTGCGTCGTAAAAATTTACGACAATGTTTGTACGCACGTGTGACGTCACTCAATCGGTCGTGTCGGCGATTGACAGTGACAGCGCGTCATATTTATGACGTCCGAGGTTTTATTAGCATGCGCTGGGAGTTTGCTCGGAAATGACACTTACTTTATAACAATGAGTTTTAAAATTTTACTCTTATATCTCAAATAATATTTAGCTGAAATTTTATTTTTTTATTTGTGTTTGAAAATCATAAAAGTACTTAATTTTAAAAATATTTGGCATGATCACCTAAAAAAATTTAAAAAATGTACCTGAAATGTACCAATCCATTTCATTGCATACAAAATAATTATATGGAACAATAAATAAATATGTACTTAATATAATGTACATTCTATGTTTAGAAGTTTCATCTCAAAATGTCATCCTATTGATCAGTCGAGTCAGCGTCCTCCATATTGTTTATAGGTTATAAACGTCAACAATATGAAGCGATATTAATTCGGGAGTGTGTCGCGAATTTATTTCCAATTTTATAGCTTTATTTTATTATGAGAACCCTGAATAATATAATAATAATTGTTTGGGATAGTCATAGTATGAGAGAATACTTGTAAAATTAATATTTTTTTCTTAATTAGGTACAACGTATGAGAAAGTCACGAAGTAAATTCCTCTTTTGTTTAATTGTAGGTACCGTATATTTTTTATTTAAGAATTTTTTTATTTGTCAACATATTGTAATTATTTTTTCATTATAATTTAATGTTCATCCGTACAGTCCTGATTTGTCCGGTTATTACACACCCATTTTCAGCAACAATCAATTTTTCCTTTAGAGTTTTGAAAAGTTGCGACGAAGAAAAAAGATGGATGGTCGGTTCTTATTTATAAACAGCATTTAATTAAATGCGGTTACTTAGTTATATGTGCTCTGCTAAATTTTATAGTGTGTTTATTATAAGATTTGTGTATTTGTGCAACATATTTAAGTTGACAAAATAACTCACTGTGAAAATCTGACAACGGAAGCAACAAGGTGAGTGCTAACGGCCTTTCTCTACAGACTTCTCATTCTTAGGCACAGGATAACAAAGTCTTTTACTAAAATAAGTAGTCCATAAGTCATTTCGATAAGTTATTCATGTTTCATTACTTCTTGAATTATAATTATTTTGATCCGTGTGGCGCACACAACAAAGTTTAAGCACCGCCGCTCGAGACATTGCTGCTCATCTAGACACACGGCAGCGTGTCAAGCCAAGTACAAGCTGGCAGCGCGCGCCATGTGTATATTTACCCGGACCATTTGAAGCCACTTTTGTCCCTCATAACTTTAAAAATATTGCAAACAAATGTTGGATTTGGCCAATGTATTAAGATTGGCGACATGAATATATGCTCCAAAGTTCATTTTCATACTTCAATTTTTTGTCTACTATTGACCCGCCCACGCTTCGCAATGGTATAATTTTGGCACACTGAATTTCGGCTTACTATCTAAATGTTCAAAATTAAAGGGGACAATTATCCGCAAGATTGTTAAAACCGCATTAAAATCCGTTAAATCGTTTAGGATGAGACATTGGATAACATACAAACAGATACTAACACTTTGCTTTACTATGTAATGATGATGTTTTTTTTTTTCGTGCGCAATTAGCGCATACATATTTGGTTTTTTTTTATGTGCATGTTTAGACCGAATAGTTCAAATTACATGTCACCTTTACACCTATCCGAAATTGAGTAATAGTCAAAAACAAAACGATTTATTTAACCCAAACGTGGCATATGCAGTTAATGTCTCCTGATAACGGTCAGAAATTAACTCTTACAGTTAAACAGAATGGTAAGGTTTGTCACGACATAGAGTTACGTCGCATTAGTAAGCTAATTGTCGGGGAGCGAGCATTTTGTTGCGCTGTCGCATTAATAAAGTTTATTGTTTATGGCATATTAAGTTTTTAGACATGATTTTACTTAGTTGATACAACCAGACTGTTTAAGCAAAGCTTGCTTTTGCTAATATGGAAAAGAAGTTATTTATCTTTATCGGTATGTTTTACTCAGAGGTGTTTAGAAGGCAACAATTTTACGTTTTTTTGCAACTTTGTGTGAGTGATTAAAAGAAAGTGAGGGAAATTGAACTAACAAAAATATTGCGTTCTGTTGAATTTATAGATCAAAAAATTTATTATTTTTTAATGCTTGCTATTTAGATAAGAATAAATATTTAATAAAAGCAGGTTTAAAAAAATGACAAATGTGCTTTTAACTTACTTTCTAGCTTGTTATTCTCTCCAACCAACTACTCGAAAGTCAGAAAAAAACCGTTTTGTGCATATAATCGTAATTACTCGCCGTTTTCCTCAACTTTCCGGACACTAATTAAACATTAACATGACTTAACCTGCAGATAGTTTCCTAATGGTCAATGCGAAGGACATTTATGTCCATATTTCGGAGAGAATAGTGCCACAATCGAATTACATAGCGAATGGTCAGTGGATAGGCCATTACATGTATAAACTATGTCACAGAATTAGAGCATTAGAGATGGTTTGGTACGAGGCTTGAGATCTAGGCGATTAATTCGGAAATTTGATAATGGCAAACTTTGTGCAAGATTGAGCAAATTATTGAATTTTCAAAATTTCAAAATGTAAAGGCAAAGTAACCAACTCTACTTACCAAAATCTTTACAAAATTCAACGTGGTTGACAGTAAGCGTATTTTTTACAACATCGTAAACTTATATACGCAGTTAATTTACAAATAACTTCAAAAATATATTCATTCAATCTTCCGTTCACCAGTGCGATTCACTCTTCAAATAATATCTACGATCTTCCGATAATTATTTTCAATTCTTATTAACCCAATATTTAACCACGCCATTCCCGTTAACTCACGGCAAGTCACTGCAACGGTTATGATTTCAATTTGTGACACGAGCTTGCCGAATTGCGTTACAAGCTGGTCTTTGACCATTAAGCTTTTACGTCAATGGCTTCAGAATCCAATACAGTGCAGAGTCTGGGATGAAGCGGTTGAGGCTGATTGATAGGATTGAGTGATTGATATTGACTGATTAATTCAAAATTATAATTTGGTCTTCTTGTTTATTGTTCGGTAATAGAAGGAACGTTTTTTTTTGTCAAAAACTTTGATGCTAGATTATAGTATCACTTAGAAGTATTAAAGGTTATTAATAAATTTGATTAAATATGACGATACATAATATAAACATAGCCTAACTTATTTGTGATTATTTTTATTAAAAGTTTTTTTAAAAAAAAAGATTTTCCATTCCATAAAAATACGACTACAGCGTCTTCTAAAAATAACCAGCTTAGTCCTTCTAATCAACCAATCAAGGGGCGTCAAATTACTGACATATTTTCTTAGTAATAAAATAAAATAAAAAAGCATTCAATTGGAGGGTAACAAATTGCTATAATTACAATTCCCCCCCAATACTTGGGTTCAGATAATGATTTCACGCAATTTTGGGACACCCTAATTCCAGTTATATCACAGAATCTAATCACCTTGTCACTCTTGTGACAAATACGTAATTAATTTCGTTATTTTTTATCTGTACTCATCTTTGGTGGTTTTTGATAGAAAAATAGGAAAGTGGCTATTAGGGTGTTGTAAGGGATGTATAATTATGGTTTGCATTTAATTAGGTGTAATTGAAGCTTCAATGAGATTTACATTTTTATGTTGCAAATTGTTTCTAAACAAAACTAAGAAGAATTCTCAATAGATTTACGGTTTGAATAAAAAAAATACTTTCTAAGAGATGCAATGCCACAGACAGACACAAATACACTCGTTAAATTCGGTAAGAATAGTTTGTTTTGGACTATTCTTCTTTTTTTACAATTTAAGACGTTCTTGAAAAAAAAAAACCATTAACTCTTAAAAACAAACTTTTTACCTCATTTTTAATTAATATTATTGACTAAAAATAGAAACAGTAACTACCGTAATTTATTTCACCAAATCACTTGACAATCCTAATAAGTGACTCTGGAAAAATACGGTTTCTATAAAAATGCTTACGTCACGTCCCTCGTGTATAGTGCAGTAATTTGTTGCGTGCGGAATTCGGAATACTCCTCTGATGCTGCGTTTACACGACTTGAAAGTGAAAGTAGCAACAATAATATAAAGAAATATTATAGTAGGCAAGTATTTGGGTAAGCATTTTGAGAATTAAGTCGAAATATAAAAAAGCATTAAAAATTACATGTGTTTAATTCAACATACTTATTTTTAATTTGTTTTTCAAATTAAGTCAACTTTTAATTATTAATTGCTTTTGACCCGCGGCTAAATTCGGAGTAAAACGCCTTTCCCTATACTATATTATTAAATAAATAAGCCTTCCTTTAGAATCACTCTATCTAACAAAAACATTTATCAAAATCCGTTGAGTTACTTGAAATTAAACTCATTTTAACGGGTTTTACGCGTTTATTTTATTATTTTTGATTTTCCGACGTTTCGACATTTTTACAAATGCCGTGGTCACGGGTAGACTACCCGTGACCACGGCATTTGTAAAAATGTCGAAACGTCGGAAAATCAAAAATAATAAAATAAACGCGTAAAACCCGTTAAAATGAGTTTAATTTCAAGTAATAATAGTCGCGTAAATCTAAGAAGTTATATCCGTTGAGTTATTTTAAAGATCTAAGCATACAAACACGCAGACGGCGGAAAGTGACTTTGTTTTATACGAGTACTATGTAGTGATTCCCACACTGACGATGAGATCTAACCTTGCGTCACTTTATTAAATTTAGATTTAAAAACCCTTCAGTAATTTTACCTTTAATGAGTTAGTACTTACTCTTCTTACTATTAGAAAGGTAGGTAAACGCGGCACCAAGCTAGAATAGAACCTGCAACGACCCGTTTTTCTCCTGGTTTTATGTTATTGTGCGAACAAAGAATGGATTCAATTTTTCCTTGACTGTTTTAGAGGTTTTTATACCATGTCTGTTTTGTGCAGTCGGTTAATTGAATTCCGAGTTAGTGCATTGAATGGATTTGTGTTGGTATAGTTCTAGGATTGTCTTCTTTTTTAGACTTTTGGGTAGCAATTGTTTTTGGTTACTGTATCGATATGGAAATGTCACCAACTACAGTATTTTACCATTAATGATGTACAAATTATTATTGCAAAGCATTAAGAACTAGTCTTTTATACGCATTTACGCTTTTCGGCTGCGAGGTCATAAACTAGTAAGTTTTATTTTTACAAAATTTTGAGTCACTCTGATTCATTGTTTATTCATTTATACTAGTGTATGAGTTTTGGGAGCAATTTTTAAGGCAATCTAATTAATAGAAGTTATTTAAAGATTCTGAATTAATTAGTTTCTATGGTCTATCAAATGTAGGTACTCATACACAGTAATAATGAAATTCCCCATTTAAACACCCATACAACAACATTTAATCTAGTGCCTACGATACCTCACGTTCGTTTTACGTCTTTTACATCCTTCGTATTAAAGATTTAATTACTTAATCCCCCAATCCCAAAGGGACACTAACAGATAAAACATTAGGTCGCAATAAAACAAAATAAAAAGAAGTTACGACAAGGTTCACAACATCTGCCTTCCTTAATTCCTACTTAGGTAATGTTTGGAGGTTAAATGAATTTGTCAGGGGTGCGCAACCAGCGTTTTGGTGTTTAGAGGCTAACTTTTTTTCATGTAGATACAGTTTATTAACTTTATACGAATTTAATACTTTACAATTAAAATGGTTTAAATGTAGGCACTAAATTTATACAATTATTAAATATCTTAGTTAAGAAAGAAAACGTAAACACGGCTTTTGTACGTAAAATTAGTATTGGTATTATACTATATTAATAAAAAAAAATCGTTTTACTCGGGGTGTTATCACAGACCCTGTATCTATGTTAATTTGCCAAAATAATCAGTTTGCAAGTTTGAGGACTTAACAAGATTACAAGGCCAAATGACAACCTCTCTGTACAGAAGCGGTACGTAGGTATGCTGGACTAATATAAGCTTGCACTTTGTCCAAAGATTTAGTATAATTGTCTGTAGTTAATGTAATATTTGACAAAATATAACATAAAAAATAACAACCAAAACAGCTGACCCCTAATCAAATAACAGTCAACTCATCACCACGCCACAGAAGGGCATAAACCCTTTTCTTGACATTAACAACTCCCGAGTGTCTAAAACAAAGGTTTTATAACATTTTTACGAGCACTGTCCTTAATATAAAACGCAGTAATTGCAAGTGAAACAAAATTATAAGCAGTTGTACCGTTAAGAGTTTGTATTGTTTTGATTGCATGAGATAGAAATGGAGTTTGGACGAAAAGCGAAGTCCTACGTTACCCTAAAGTAACTATATTATTTTTTCATATGCAGCAAAGATCTCGCTTAAACTAACCTAAAAGTTAAAAAGGCTTGAAAGAAAGAAAGAAAAAAAGTAAATCGAAAAATTGAAAAAGTTGGTCTGTGTAACATTTAACCATAATATTTTAAATTAATAATTTAACCTATCATTTAAACTTTTATGTTTAATACATTTTTTTCAATAATTATTGTAGTTAAAAATACCTCTGGTTCTTATTTTCAATTTGGCACACTAGTGCCCTGTCTCTGAAGTGTCAATTATAAAATTTTCGCACGAGTTTCGATTTTCCACGCGCATCAATTGTGTCACATATTTGACGCAATCTCAAAACGGTCTATTTGTCGTACCTACCGTGCCTAATTTTTGACAGCACTTTTAAATGTCACTTTTAAATTAACCCTTTGAAAGCCACTCTAAGTTTCGTGGGAAGCGTAGCACTAAATGTGAATCTTTTTTACTTTTAATTGTAAATTAAAGTTTTATGCGTTGAACCGCAGATGTCTTAAACGGTTGGAAACAAAATTAAGTTATTAGCGATTTTATTATAGTCATTTGGTTTTTATGATCGATATGTCATTCAAGTTGTAAAATTTACCCCTTTTCATTCATTAGTTGTACAAATCAGCGTTTTTATTGTTACTTTGCTGTTGATTATGTAAATTAGTATTGTATGTGAGCAAATCAGCCGTTACTAATATAATGTTTACTGTAATTTACATATTTTTCAATAGAAACACGCGTCATCTTTATACCAGTGTTAATGTGTTTATGCAAAAATCCGCCGAAATTACTACGTCATTAACTTTTGTGAAAAGGAATTCATTTTTATCGATTAGCTTTTACGACATCGATCAATCAAAGGTGGCGATGCTTATGCTAATTTACGAAAAAATGGAATATTTGTATTCATTAGTGAAAAAAACTATTTATAATAACGTTCGATCATAAATCGGTGATTTGCTGTCATCTGGTTGTATTGTGTCAAAGTTTTTATTTGCGAATGCGGCAATATCTTCCAGTTGGCTGCCATCTTCGATTTTAAAAAGCAATATTTTTAATGGTATGTCAAATTAATGTCGATTCCTTTGTAAGACTCGCATTGACAATATGTCGATAGGGTTGGTGAAAAAGGGAATTTTTGCGTGTTGTACTTTCGAACCCTTTTAAAATTTCATGCTAGTTCTTTATGTTACAAATTGAATTTGTACAATGAATGTCGCCCTTTCTGTTTGATCATTGTCATAGATTCTTAAATCTATGTTCTGTGCGCTAATTTTGAAATTTATTTGACATTATTGACAATTGTTTTCATTGGAAAGTATGACAATATTATTTAGGTGCTTTGCAAAAAAAAATCTGATTAAAAAAAAAAGTCTATGTTTTAACAAGTAACATGCAAAACGTAAACAAATTATTAGTGCAATTTCAATATCAAAATACAAAACAATATTCCGCTACCAAAACCAATATCATAGAACAATAATTTTCTAAGAAAAATACAGAAACACTCACCCACTCACCACACAATTTTGTTACGTAAAGAGAAAACAAATATAGAAATGGAAAGAAAATACTCGAGTAAACGAAATGAGTGAGGTGTATTTCGTGATATTGCAAATATTTTTTTAATTAAATGGCGCTTCTTGTAACTGTCAAGTGAAAAGAGCGGTACATAAAGGGTTAAGGAAGAGACGACCTATGGAAGTGACAGCAGTTTAATTGTACCTACCTACATTTAATAACACATTTAAAAATAGAGTAACCTGCAGATTTGAGAATGAGAAAGATGATCTTAAAGAGCCTATTTTACGATGTGCAATTTTATGCGCTAAATACCTAACTTCTACACACTAGTTTTGTGTTTGCATGCTAAAATAGACTTTTTTACAAGGCGTTTAATAAATAGGCATTGCAGTGCGCAAATTTGGCACCATGGGACCGCCAGTTTAGGCACATCAAGTTCGTTTGTTAGGCATTTGGCTTAGTTTTACGAATAAACCACGCCAAGCGCTTTTATTCCGACTTTTTTTTCATTATTAGTGTTGCCAATCCATAATTCTATTTAAATAGTACTAAGCATAAGGTTTGAAATCCTTCAATAACCTTTCACTGAATCCTCAGACGAGAAACCCAACGGTCACCAGTCACCTTAAAACTAAACAATAACTCAACAAGTGTCAAACTTTTTAAAATCCCATTGACTTAAGCACACATTTACATAGTCTTAGACAAGAGCCGAAATAACTCTTTATATTTGAAGTTGAACTCAAGTATGCGGGCTATCTGATGCTTGAGAGATGTCTTCATGGTTTAAATAAAATTTGCATTGAGGAACCATATCAAGTGTGTATATAGTGTGCTGGTCTTAGAAAAGTTGATTTGCATAGGGGCGGCATAATAGGGATTCTGACGTTAGATTTCTAACGGGTTTGAATTTAGAAGTTAAGTTGCTTTTGTTTGAGCTGGAACCGCTAGCCCTACAGGCTCAAAAGGGCTCTGGTAAAGGGTATCTGGGTATTTAGTTGAATGTTTTCAATATAAAGTCTTATAATATTATAAAATATTTTACACAAAACTGTGCACATTAGTTTATGTCACATGTTTACTTGTTAATAATGAATACCTACATATGAAGCTTAACTACATAATTATCACCCTTAAATGTTATCCTTTTTTCTAATGTAATAAAGTTAGTAAGTTTCTTAAACTTTTGCTAACTTCTGTGCTATGTTCACAATTGCAGGAGTGCTCATTCTAAACGCTACCAAAACGCAGGAGTCAATTTAAATAACCCGTTCCAACTAACACCAAGAATTAAAATATCACTATTCCCTGAATTTTCTAGTAACCCGAGCCACTATACAGCCCAAAACACTTTCATTCGCTCTTCAACGTCAGGCCAACGAAATGTCAAGTGTCAGGCCGCCGCGACTGTGGGGCGTCGAAGCGTCAAAACCAATTTCATTTGGGCCGACACTTGTGCTGTAATGTTGGCCCTTTAGGAAAACCAGCGAGATTACTGCGGGAAGTCGAATTGAAGTCGATTTTGGATTTTTTTTAATAATTTTACGCGTTGAGACTATTTATCAAGGCGATGGGGAATGCGGAAAGATACTATTCGCGTTAAGGTTTATTTCATAAAAAATGTATAGAGCAAACCATATTTTAGGCCAATAAGCTTAATCATAATGTCTAGAATAATGTAAAAGTGGTTTCTCACTCTTTCCAAAAAAAGGGTTAATGCACATTTCGAAATGAAAAAAGTCAATTGTTTTATAAACAAACGCATCAAACAAATCACCAATTACATAACTAATGTAAAAATTATAAAAAAAATACCTAACAATGGTAAAGGCAACTGGGCACTTTTGCACGGGTTCTATTTTGTATTCGGCCGAATCATGGCGTTTGAAGTGTGGTCAGTCAATCGACGTACAAAGCTTTCAAACATCTGCGGTTCAGGCGCAGGTTTTCTCTATTACAGGCGCAAAAAGGACAATAGGGTAAATAGGCGCCTTTTTTATTGGTTCACGCTTCGTTTGAAAGGATTTGGTTTAAGGAAACTGGTTGTGACTTGGAGTTAGGACTTCAATATTGTGTTATATAACTACGGGAACAATCGAGATTCTGTTTTTTTAGGAAAAAATATGAACAAATTTGAAGCATTATTTTTATTTTTGAGAGAATTAAAAAAACTGATAACTACATTAAGGAAATCACACACAGAGACACAAAAAAAAGAGTCACTTTATTAATATGAAAACTCATCTCTCCATTAATAATATAATTATGATACCTTCTATGCCAAAACTAAAGGATTATACAAACTCTAACACCTGTATATAAATCACAAAGCACTTTCAGATACTCCCTGAATGTCCCAAAACCGAATCACTTGTTAATCTTCCACATATCAAACCTTCGGCTTAAGTAAAGGCTGTGTGTCAAAACTTTATTGTTCGCTTAGAAACTGTATATTACAGGGGGATTTTCATATGACATGTACACAAGTAGTTCACAACTGTTGCTTTGATGTTAAATGATAGCTAGGTATGCATTTTTGAAAAATGAAAATGAAACAAAATATTTCATAATTTCTTTTAAAATTATAAGTATTTATCTTTGAAAGCCAAAGTATTTTTAAAAGTAAAATAAATAGCAGGTTATCTTGTGATGTATTTTTTTCAAAATTTTGTGTCCACCTTCCATAATTAATTCCATAATTCAGGAACAATAGTAAATTTTTAAAGTTTTATGAAAAAAAATAAGATTGTTACAGAATTAGGCTGAAATATGCAAAAGCCAAGTATATATACCAATTTCAAACCTTAAACCCTATACATATACATCAGTAGGTCTATTCTGTAAAACGAAACGTGAGCACTTTGCTTTCGTTTCGGGCCCGTAACGGACATTTGCTATTCTATTGGCTTTCGTATCGTTTCATCAATCATAAGGTTTTTGACGAAAAGAATAGAAATTTAAGTCAAAACCCTTATTATTTCGTTGACTTTCGGATTACAAATACGTTAAACGATATGCAAGCCAAATAGAATAGCCAATGTCGGTTTCGGGCCCGAAACGAAGGCAAGTGCATACGTTTCGTTTTACAGAATAGACCTACAGAACTATAACATAGTTCGTACACCCTGTATGTCAAAACTATACAGTATGTTCCGAAGCTTCTCACCCCATTAATCACGGGTGATAATCCGATACTAATTAAAACATGCACAGTGGACTACTCATGATAAGGGTGAAACAGACTTATAGTGCTACGTGTAGGATATCACTGTGTAGAACTAATATCTACATTATGTAGACATTATTAAATATTTACGGATCAAACAAGATTATGCTTACCGTTACGGGCGTTATTTTATTTGAAATCAAAACCCATCAGATATAAACTCTACAATAAAAAGAGTCGATCCAAAACTCAAAAGTTTTATGGGCGAGTTACTGTTTTTTTTTACCGATACCTTATTGCTATTTTAACAGAAAGCTATGCTTGCCATATGATAAAATTGTAGAAAGACCAATAGGTTTTCTTATAAGAAATCGAAAACTCCCTTAAACTATTACTTTATTTGAAACAAAAACATATATCAGTGGTCAAAGTATAGCCCTTGGTAGCCCTTTTAAACTCAGTATCCTTAGGGACTATTAATCCCTATCTAAATAATTACTCGAACAGCAAGACAAGTCAGAGATTATATAACCCTTTCCATAGTGCCAATTAATTTGAAAAGATTTAGCAAGGATTTGAGCTTCATTACCATCCCCGGGCGTAATTAAAAAGGACCATAATTGGCTACTAATGGTGTGTTTTTAACTATATGTAACTACTTTTTAAGAGTGGTAGAGTCTAGCTGTAGGCTCTGTCTGCAGCGATTAGTGGGCTGACTCGACCGGTGAAATACCACCGTCGCACAGAAAACTGACGTGAAGTAGGGACGATGTTCCTGCGTTTCGTTCGGTGAGTGCGGTATCCGGTGCCCAATTTTCTCAAAGGCTCAGCAACACACCCCCAACACCCACAGTGTTGCGGGGAGTCATGGGCGGCGGTGATCACTTACCATCTAGGTGACCCGCATGCTCGTTTGCTTTGCTATATTATAAAAAAAAAAAAAAAAAAAAAAAACTGAAATGTATGCAAATTATTCTTGGTATTATTACAGATTTAAAAATTCGTATCAAATAGAAAAAAAAACTCAGTTTTAATCCTACTCATTTATTAAATGAAAATCGAACAATGTTGTTTAGGTAATTTTATAGTAATTACTAGCGACCTGCCCACGCTTTGCAATGGTGTAATTTTGGCCGACTTGCTCACGAAACATTGATTTTTGGCTATCTTAAAAAATCTTTTCCGATTGTTCTTTATTTTCAAATTTAAATGAAAAAAAATCCTAGAGGATGGTGACAACCACATTAAAATCCCTCAACTGGTTTAGGAGGAGTTAGCGGCCAAACATACAAACAGACAGAATTAGCGACTTGGATTTATACTATGTAATGATACACGTAACAAATAGCCATAGCCGACAATGCTTTAGAGTTTTAATGCCTTATCCTCGGCGAAATACTGGTCCTCACAAATTTAATCGCCAAGTCGATACAATAAGAAGAAGCATTTTAATAATTCAAGAGTCTTAAGACGCTATCTAGCAAGAGTATCAATTATTTTTCTGTTTACTTTATGTTCCAACGAAGTTAGTTAAATGCACTGCTTAAGGACCATATTTAAATTTACATTATCTATTAAAGAAAAACAAAACATAACCACTCGACCAATGGTCTCCAGTTCTAAATTCAAATTCTAATCCTCCAGATATCACAGACGTAGACTAAACTCAGTGGAACATTTACCAAAACCTACTTGAAACTTGTATAAACTTAACTAGAATGCGTCTTGTGTTCATGAAGTAGCTGAAGATATGTAAAGTTTCCTCTGTAAATATCCTGGGGAGACTGCAGTGTATCCAGCGAGGTAGCTAGCACGTAGATTATGAAGATGATGTCTTTGGGCCGCTACCATTGGTGTCTTTCCTTTTGCAAATTATTTTTTTTATTTGGTCTTAAGAAATTGTAGATCTAGCTGGTGGATTGATGAAGATGGATATAACCATCATTAATTTTACACGTAATAGTGATAATAACCTTCTAAATAAGACGTATTCATTATAATTATATTTCTTGTGTTCAGGAGCAGATACCGTAAATAGACGATCTGAAGCATACTTCATGCATAACACATTACCTTTATTGACAGAAGTAATGATTAACAGCTTGGGTAATTTTTTTAAACATGCTTTGATTTTTATTTAATAACGCGTCGTTTAATTGTGTATTGGTAAATATCATGGTTTCTTTTACTAAAAATCCATATTTTAGTAAGGTTTAGCCTTAGGCAAACTCGCTTTGAGTTAACAGCAAAACTAGTTCAAAAGATCCCATAGTAAGGGTTAGGGGCATAACACTATTATCATATGTCCCGGAGCGTAGCAAGCAACAAAACGTTTGTCTTTTTAGCACATTTGTCTAAAATATCCCTGTATTTTCTCTTCGTCGTGTACATTTGAAGAAGCAACTAAAGAATTGGCTGCTTCTGTAAAGGAAATATTACGTTTGCACTTAGGAAAATATTTTTCATACAAAAACGCGTCGTCGACGGGAGAAAATATAGAGGTGTGATTTTTCTTGGAGTCTTTTAAAATTATGAACTAAGAGTGTTTTCTTTGAATACATTTTCTACGTTGCTGATGCTTGGGAAAACACAGCAAGCAAATTCTCATTACGATTTTCAATAATCATTCCCAACGTGGAAGCGTCGCCGCAATTAAAGGACATCACTACAACGTAGGGTGACCATGACCATTCAATCAACATTGGGACATTCGGGACATAATCATAAACCGTCCAGGACACTGGTCGTAAATTTGCAAACGCGGAAAAAGCGAAGCTGACCTTCGATTGCAGGGCAATAGGCGATGAGCAACAGGGACAGAGCTATGTATTTTGATTATTTGTTTCATGTTTTGAGTGGATGCTGAATGGTTTGCGAGGGTCGTGTTTCTGGTCGGTGCGTTGACATTTATGTCAGTGGATATGAGAACGCGTTGAGATGTTATGACGCGAGTCGGTAGGGTGGTAGTAATTGATGTAGGATTGTCATGATTTTTTGGGTAAATATTGCACATTTTGTGGGAATTGCGGCAATGTGTTTTCATTTATCTCCTCTGATAATAAATATGATATTCATTGTATTTTCGTGTGTGTCTTGCAACTAGGTTTGTATTGCGGTTTGGGTTTATGTTGTAAGTATTTATTTGGGAGTAAGTTATTAAAACATTTTTTTTATAAAGTTCTATTTGGAAATTTAATAAATGTTTTGCCCATACCTACTTAACTTATCACAACAAACGCAGTTATAAAAACTGAACATCCACCATAACTCATATCATAAACATTTTTTGATTTGCGTCTGGTCAAATAAATTTCAGCTCCAATAAAAGCCATGCTCCTCGTGCGTAAATTATTACTTTGATATAAACGTAAAGCGAATAGTTGTATCGATAAACGTCAACGGAGATAATGACGTCACGCTTGCCCGTTTCCGAAATATTTTTACGAATGCACAGTGCAGTGCTCGTAAAATGTTTACGATGAGCGCTTCCGAAACTACCTAGGTTTATTAACAATACACGATAAACGGGAGAGTATTATGCGTGTTTATTACGAATGGCGGAATAGTCTTACTGATAAATAGATATTTAGGGCAAATTGAGGATCGAGTAGTTTATGTTCTTTAATAATCATAAATGTGAGGGATATTATACAAGTTCTTACTTAGTACTATTTTTGGATAATTTATAAAACTGGACCCATTTATATCAATACTTTATCACATTCGCTAAAATATTTCCGAAAAGTCTATTATTATTATTTTCAAAATAAATAACCTCACAAAGTAATCAAAAAAAATATATTTTATAGCTGTTTAATTATTTTAATTTCATCAAGTCCACTAAATAACAAACCAGTGAATTATGTCATGATAAATAGAAAGACATCTAATAAAACATAAATTACCTGAAATGCCTATTATTACGTGTTGATCCTCATTGCCCAGCTTATTAATTACAATACACTGGCAATCAAAGACCTCACGCGGAGAAATACTTCTCTGTAATTAAACTTACCTCAAAGTTATGAATAGAGCATCACAATAAGAAGACAAGACTGCAAAATGAGGTCCAGCAATTACACACGCTTAATTAAGTGTAATTCAGAAGGTATTCAAATTGCAGTCGCAAATCAAAGTGCCCATATCTCGAATGTATGGGAAAATGGGTCCACTAGTGAATAGATGATTATTATTTGGGGTCATTTGTGGAGGACAAAAGAACGCCGGACTCAGCTCACCCCTTTATTGGTTGATCTGCTGGTGGGGAGGAGACGAAAATGTTTTAAATTTTTAAGTGAAGGAAATTAAAAAAAAGTATTTCATAGAATTAAAAATAAAAATAAATTGATTTATAAAGAAATAGTTAAGAGAGAGAGAATAAACGATGTTATGAAAAAAATAATGAAAAGAAAGAATACTGCAGCTAACTTAAAAATTTGCAGAGTCAAAGTTTTAAAGTTTATTATTTACTTAAATTTTTTAATCTGAAAACTGTTTATACAGTTATCAACTTAATAAAAATATTAAACGGAAACTAAAAATATATTAATGTTAAATTTCAATTAAAGCTTAACAAATTAAAACATAGCCCTACTCCACACGAATCTTGTTCGAAAAATTTCAAATTCCTAAAACTCATTCATACTGCTTGTGTGTGATGGAGTGGACAGTTTTTTTCTGTTTTGCAATGGATAGTCGTCGGCATCCTGCAATTAAGAGAACGTGCGTCCGCCACATATTTTAAATATTCCCTTTTATTATGCAGATTAACGTATTGACTCTTTATCATGCGTTGTTTAACTGGACCATTCTTATTTTTAACATTCAGACCCGTAATGTATTAGTGTTTGGAGTCATTTTGGCAAAACACCAACTAGACTACAAATTTCTTATTAGATTTTTTCGTTTCGCAATTTTGAGTTCTTTTTGGGGAGTGATAAGGTTGGGATTTGGAGTGTGGAGTTTATTATAAAACATTTTAATGCATAGTACTTCCGTTGCTCTTAAGCGACCATAAAAAGGGAAGATACGATTATGTTTGCCCATTGTGATCATTTTAGAGTTTAATTGATCAACATGAGGGCTAATTGTCCAACTGACCGGTGATCGTGCGAAATAGTTTTTATCACCAATATAATTTTCAATAGCTTCATTTTTTTAAACTCTAGTCTTATATTACATTTAATAATACTATAACGGTCATGTAACTTAAACCGGCACTTGTTTTTTCAAGTTTTATTGCAGAAACGTTTTTACGAATAAAACAGTTACATTCATAACGTTCATTCACGAACTTTCATTCACACCTGTTCAATCTCATTCACGCTGATCATGCAATTTCACCTTTGAAGCTACGACAATAAGGTTCAATATGAAATGACATTATTTTCAAGAAAAACTTTACTATCCAGGTGCGTTTACGGTCAGTAAGCCACGCTTACAAGGGTGCATATTATTTTCTAATGACTCATTCTTCCTAAAGTTCACCGTACGCGTGGTCACCTTAGTTTTTTGTAGTGTTAATTTTTTGCTATTGATAATAAGGGCAAACATTAACGATTGTTATGAAAAAAATGTGGGCATTTTATTAAATAATGTCATTTTTTTAACGTGAGTAACTACATTTTTCTGAAAACATACAAATAATCTTGCAATTAAAAAACTCAGTTTTTTAAAAAATGGTTATAAATATTTTAATCATTTATAAGAAAAAAATTATCAAAATATAGCCTTATAGTTTCCAACAAGATTTTTTCGATGTTTTTTCTCAATTTCCTTTACCACATTTTTTTATTTTTTTCAAAACGCATTCGGAATATACTTATAGGTATAGCAAGTGACATTACCGTTTCTTAGCCATCTGCCATTTGACCTTTTAACACGTGGCTGTTTACGTTTAAAAAAAAGTATTAATGAATTCATTGACTATGACCACACCTTGCAAATACCTTTACGGTCTATTGAAAAATATAAAAAAAACGCAAGAAAGCGTGCCTTTAGTTAACTTGTCTTAACATGTAAAAGTGTAACCCTTTTTCTATTATTTCAAGTGCTTTTTTATAGTGTTTTTTTTTAATAAAGGCAATTCAATGCAAACGTCGGAAGTTTCTATATTTATTTATAGAAACGAATAATACATATTTAAGAGGACTAATGTTCACTATACAAGATTTGCTAAGACTTTTTTAACGAAGGTTTAAGGCTTAGGGGAGTCAAAAGTCTTTTATTTTTTTTATTTATTTGATAGGTCACAGTTACGCAACGTAGCCTATTTAGAATTTAAATGAATGATGATTGATGCCTAGATATGGCAATATTTTAATAAAATAGGGTAAAAAAGTAATTTTGATTACCACTATAATTATAATGTGGGACATAAAAAATTACCAATTTTGCAAAAGTTTATTATATCTTACTAAGGGCTGAATTTTCAATAGTCAGATAAATGCTAACTGACTGATAATAGGTATGTTTCATTGTCACTTAATACACTTGTCAAATATTTATATTCGACGTCTTATATTGCACGAAAAATCAGTACTTAGTAAAATAATCATAAACTTTGACGTATAGGTACTTAGTTAGGACCTAGAAGTTACATTACTGATATTACAGATCCTTTTTTTGTTAATGTTATTTGGTTCTTGGTACGGATTTTCTTACTAGATATAATGTTTTGAAATTAGCAATGCGCAATTACCCGGATATACCATGTACAGGTAATTCTGAAAATTTATGGATGCCTGATAAATAATAGGTTAGGTACGATAGAAATGACGTGCTTTGGACACGTATACAACTTTTTTTAAAAATTTAACCCGAAAAAAGTTACTTTCAGCCATAAAAGCCAATTTCATGTAAAAATTAGAAATCAATTCCAAGGATATTTTTGCGTTGGGTATAATGATATCTATACTAATATTATAAAGCTGAAGAGTTTGTTTGTTTGTTTGTTTGTTTAAACGCGCTAATCTCAGGAACTACTGGTGCTAATTTAAAAATTCTTTTTGTGTTGGATAGACCATTTATCGAGGCAGGCTTTAGGCTATATAACATCACGCTGCAACTATTAGGAGCGAAGAAATAATGGAAAATGGGAAAAAAACGGGGAAAATTATTCATCCTTGAGGGCTTCCGTTGCGTGCGCTGCAAAAACGGTTCTAGAAACCAAAAATATACCTATGTATGAAAGAATTAAGGGAACTTTTTACCGCGGGAAAACTTCGCATTCCCACGGGAAACCGACTTCTACGCGAACGGAGTCGCGAGCGGCCACTAGTCACTTATAAAAAAAGTCGCTTTCTCAGTCCACATGTATACTTAAATCTTTAAAACTACGCAACGGATTTTGATTCGGTTTTTATTAGATAGAGTGATTCAAGAGGAAGGTTTATATTTAAGTATAATAACATCTATAAAGAAAGGGGGTTTACTCCGAATTTAACGCGTGCAAAGCCGAGGGCAGGAGCTAGAAAATATAAAGATGTTCAACACGGTAATAAGAGTTTGCAACTATTTACTCTGAATAGACCCATTTGAATGAAAAATTAAAAATTTGCCGTATGTAATTATTATTCAAGCTACGGGCACAGATATAATAATACTAACGTACTACGGGTAAAGAGTTTCAAGAACTCAAATTTGTTTTAGTTTGGCATAAAAAGATGATATTTTTTACTAAGGACAAAAAATTAATGGTCTAGGCAAATATGACTTACCTTCTAAATTAACAATTCAAATTTACTATGACTGACAACTAGATAAGGTTTTATATCTAAAAGGGTTATAAAGTAATTTTAATTATTAATATGACAAAATATGTGGGACATAAATAATGCTTATTTGAGTTTATGATACCTAGCTTTTGCCTAGTGACCTATGAGTAATAACCTGAATATGTAGTACAGGAAAAATAGGAGAAAATATTGTATATTCCGACTCTTTATACGAAGTTTGAAAATTTGTGCAGCAGTCACTATTAACGGAAGAGACGGTTGACAATGGTAAATAAAGAAAACTATACCTAAACGATAGTTTAAGAAAATAAATCACAAATAAAATCTAAGCTTTTTCTTTTTCATAGCTTTATTTTAAAAAAATTGCAAATTTTTTGGAATTGAACACAATAATATATACCTAACTAGCTTATGCTCGCGGCTTCGCACGCGTTAAATTCAGAGTAAAATCACTTTCCCTGTTGTTCTAAATCTAAAAAAAGGTATCTACACTTTTACCTAAACTACAATAGTTTCTAATTTTCTATATGACTAATCTAGTGCTAACTAGGCATGCGCGACAGATGTTCCTGAATAATTATAAACGGCAATGTTGCATGACGGCGTGGTCTAGGCATGCGATTGATGCGGGCAGTTTTATAGGTGTGCGAGTAGGTACTTAAGTAGATTTTATTCGTAACGATATTTCGCGAGTCTTGTAGAGTTTAAAATACTCAAAACGTTTAAACCAATTAGGCCCAATTGCAGGGAACGTTTTAACCTCGGGTAAGCTAACTCAGATTTAAATGGCGCCACCATCGATTGTAATAAGAAGTAGTTACAATCGATGGTGGCGCCGTTTAAACCTGAGTTAGCTAACCCGAAGCTAACCCGAGGTTAAAACGTTCCCTGCAATTGGACCTTAAGGGCATAATTTTAACGCAGATAGGTGTCTTCTACTTACCCATCCACTAATTGATTGCAGTTAAGATTTGTTCAGTTTGAAACGGTCAAACATTTTATTGGAAATGTAATTAAAAACGCTTTATAAATAACCGTTGGTATTTGCAACTTATACTATTATTCAAAGCAACGCTTTGCATATTTTTTTGGCCTTCATTGATAGGATATTTTTTTAAAGCAGTATTTTCGTTTATTAACAATAATTTCGACTATAAACATCATTAATTATTGTTAACTAACTGGTTAATAAAAATTCAGGTGGGTTTACCACCGTGGATTATTTACGATTTTTCATAACTTGTTTCACGTAACACTCCTCTCGCAGACAGAAGAAAAACATTTCCCCAAACAAACTCAACAAGATGAATTCCAGTTCAAAACCTCGTCATCCCCACCTCAATCAACAATCATACGGCCGCCATCTTGTAAACAACTTCGATACAAAATGGCGGCCATCGAGATAACAACGTCAGCGGCAATCAGCGAGGTTGCTGACAAAATGGCGCATATTTCATCGGAGGAGATTCAGTAAATTATCTGAAGTGAGATCACTCCCCAATCAGTGGAAGGCGGGGGAACAGATATATGAATAGTAATGCTGGAAGAGACAAGACTGGTTGAAATTCGATGGATTTTGGGAATTCAATATTTAAAATATCTATATAAATACATAAAGCTTTAAAAAATATATAGTCGTAAAGTATCGTAACATTTATAATCGAACATGAGTAGTCAGTAAGATTCTTAAAAACCTTTAAAAAAATTGCTGTTGAAATGGTAAAATTTATAGTAAAATAACTTTGTTTATTATTTTTTTTCTTTAATATTTTAATTTAATTTACATACCTTATCTCATTTTAACGGGTTTTTATGCGTTTATTACTTAATTTTTGATTTCCGACGTTTCGTTATTTTTACAGATGCCGTGATCACGGTACACCCGTGAAAATAAGTTTAATTTCAAGTAATAATGATCGCGTAAATCTTAAAAGCTACATAGCTCCTTAAGTTATATGCAATATATATTTAAAAAGACGTTGTATAGATTTTCTCTGATTGTCTCTTCTAGACTACGCTATATCTCTGTAATTATAAACATTTCCTAAAACCAAGCTCACCAAGGCTTGCCGGTCGGAAGCGCGTCGCGCCTACTGTCACGGCCGCCGGAAGCGTTGCCATTTTGATAAATAGTTGTTCTTCAACAGTTTTTCTCATGCAAATTAGGACGAATGACGAATTGTGTTTGTCACATTTTCTAGGGATTTAATTTGGATTGGGGCGAGCGATGTTTCACGCTTGATGGTGGAGGTTATGAAACGGATTCCCCGTTATTCCTTATTCAATTTTGTTTTAAAGTTTTTTTTTTTTTGAGGTAATAGAGTAATTGGTAAAATTTAGACCTTTTTCTTATTTAAATTTGATGGAAAGCTGTTACTAAATATCCTTGTTCTAAGTAAGAAATATTCATTTTACTGTTAGGATTTTTCAAACTGACTAGCAGCAAGCAGTCATTCGGTAACTAGCAGTTAATTTTTAAGGTTTTTCTTTTTGTCAAATTATATATGCAGACGGAGATACATTTAAAGGATGCTCAATTTTCAAAATTAAATAAAGAGTTAATCTTCTTTTTTGTTTTTACCTTTTTTCTATTTGAACTTTTACTTCGTATTACCTACTACTGATACTTTTAGGTGTATCATTTCTTCTTTTTACATATCTTAATCAGCATTATAATTCATTTGGGGTTCAATTCCATACCTTTATTCACTGCATACTTAAAAATTGCTTTGGAGCTTAACTTGTAAACAACTCTATTTCTTTTCTCCTCACAAATAAACGTACATTTTTAATTGCATTCACTCCACAATGGTTCTTCAACAAAAGCCCAAGATTTAATTTTGTCTCTTAATTCAGTTTTGTGTAAAAGTCTCACAGTTAACCCCTAACCGCGACCGCTTGATGCTCGAGGTAGCGTGCTGAATCAATTACTTGGATTCTTATTTTGATGTCTCTGGAGTGGATAACAGGTTAATTTTTAGATTTTTATAAGTTGTTTATAGACTGCGATGTCTTTTGTGTGGTTGAGGAATATTAGTTATGAAACACTTTCAATTTTATAAATGTCGGAATTTCCAAAACATGAAAAATTAGAAGATATGACTTTCGACTTAAGTACCTATTTTTGTATTAAATTTCTAAGTACAAATATGTTCTACATTCAACTGCTTCTACTTCTCTGGTATTTAATTTTGTGCTTCTAATTTTAAGCATATTATGCGATTCTTTTGTTTTGACCACTTTTAGAAACATCGTAGCGATATCGCGATCGAATCGTTAACCCTAAATGCGTATCGCATTCCAGCCTTCTCGAACCAATTATACGCAAATGAAGTTTAACCCTCTCAGTTCTTTGTACAACTTTTTTAATTGCTGTTAAATCGAAAAGGGATCCAGCAAAAAACGGATTAAGGCATTCAGAGTTGTCATTTATCAATGTGGGTGGTTGTTGAAAGATGTCCTTTTATGTTTACTTTTTAAGAAGCTTTTTGTTATGGTGAGAAATCATTAATTTTGGTCTAAAATAAAGTTCGGGATGCATATTATTTAAGGACCTTTTATTTGAATTAAACTCAGATAAAAAATTGGTATTTTTAAAAGTATCGTTGGCTGGCAACGAAATTTATTTGATTAATCTTCTTTATTTTTATCATAATTAATTTTAAAAAAAAGTAGTGTTGTTTATATATTTTTTAAACAACATTGTGTTCCGATAAAAAAAATGTTGCAGCAAAATATCAAAACTGCATTCCATAACCCTTAACCGGTCGGTTTGTGAACGAACTCGTTAATTAATGGCAACTTAACCCTTCAGTGTGTGACGCGGAATAAATCACCAATTCACCACGCTGGCTTGTGGCTGTCAACGTTTCTGAAACAAAAGTGCAACATGGAGATATTTAACTGAGTTATTTTTTTCCGCATGGCTTTTGCCCGTCAAGACGTGGTTGTAAAAAACAGTTTTTCTTCATGATTATTACTTATACAAAGGAAATACCGGCCAAAAATTAAATTAATTTGATTTATAAAACAGTTTCTGTAAGAAGTTTAATGATTTAAAATTTAAAATAAATTTGTTTTCATTCCAATCACATAGTTTAATGATAAAATTTCATTGTATTTACCTAACCTAACCTACTAAGCCTACCCCTTTTTAACCGATTTCCAAAAGGGAGGAGGATCTCAATTAGGCCAGTATGTTTTTTTTGGAGTAATATGAACAAAACGCCCCACTTAAAATTTTAAAGGAAACTTTGGGAGCCACTGCATTTAACCCTTTGATGACTGGCACTGATTCATCTTCGTACCCAGTTGAAAGATCAAGATATTAATACCGAAAGCGTGGCAAATCTGACCCAGCGCTAACCCTTTTCTATGCATATTTAATTATAACTTTCGGGTCTTCGTGACTGATGGGCGTGATTTCATTTGTCAAAATGATAACTGGTGATTGCGAGAGTTAAAAAAAATAGGAATTCGGATGTGAATTTTATGATTATTTTACGAGATTTCATGATATTCAGTTGATTTTAGATACTAAAAATAAATCGAATGCATTTGGAATGACGGCTGTGATTTTTTAATATACCTCCTCTGTAGATAACAGAATGAAAACTAAGTTCCAAATGAAACACGAGATTTGTTG
This sequence comes from Emmelina monodactyla, assembly GCA_916618145.1. Taxonomy (NCBI): domain Eukaryota; kingdom Metazoa; phylum Arthropoda; class Insecta; order Lepidoptera; family Pterophoridae; genus Emmelina; species Emmelina monodactyla. The sequence continues at coordinate 1,847,693 of OU745322.1, forward strand.
AATATGTGAAACGCCTGACACTTTTAAGTTGCAAAGTTGTAAGTATTAAATTTTGAAGTTCTAATATTTTGGATAATTACCGCGACATCTAGGTTAAAAAATTGATTTTATACTAGACTATGTAAAATGCTAATATGTAAGTAACTAATTGTATTTAAATAAATATACCTATTATATGAGACTTACAGATCCTTCAGACATACTGTGTAAACAGTTTTATTTTTTATTTTTTATTCTTTATTAATTGAATTTTTGAGACTTTAGCTATGCACCTACTAACTATATTAAAAAACTGTTATAAAAATAAACGAAGTCTTTGGTATTTAAAATCACTGTATGCTTAAAACCAAGCAACGGATTTTGATGCGTTTTTATAATAGATAGAGTGATTCAAGAGGAAAGTTTATATGTATAATAGCATATATAAGGAAAGGGCAAAAGTAAGCATAAAAATAAAACATCTATACCTTAATTAACGGCCACAAAACACAAAGTCTTTTAAATTGGCACGGCTTAAATTAACCCGCACAATTTAAGTAGTTCAATAATTAATATGCAGATTAGGCTAAATTAGAGGGATTTTGATTGATAGGATGAAAGAAGAAAGAGAACAATACGCCCGCATAGAGTTTGAAGTATGGCGGATTGGCTTAGGAAATCTAATGACCCTGTATGTGATTGGGAAAAGAATTTTAAAAGGTAAAGATATCGTAAGAAAGGTATTTATTAGGATACCCATATGGAAAATAGTAATATAATAGTAAAAATAATCCTACTAATATTATAAACGTGAAAGTTTGTGAGTATGTATATATGGATGTTTGTTACTCTGTCACGTATAAAGTACTGGACGGATTTTGATGAAACTTTACAGTTTTATAGGTTATCAGAATCATCAAGAACATCGTCCCTACTTCACGTCGGTTTTCTGTGCGACGGTGGTGTTTCACCGGTCGAGTCAGCCCACTAATCGCTACAGACAGAGCCTACAGCTAGACTCTACCACTTTCAAAAATGTAGTGGGATAAAAAATAGCAGATATTGTATTTTTATCCCATACAATTATCTTAAATAAGTGAGTATAATAATAAGTAATAAATCTGTAATGTATGTTTAAAGATAATGGGTCCAACACATCAACAATTAAAAAGTGACACTTCAAATTAAAACTTTATCAAAAAACTGAAATTACCATAAGCAAATTAATATGATGATACGGCCCATCCATTTTACGGTAATGTTCACAAATTAAAGTTAAACATCCCATCAATCTTAAAAAATTACATGTTTTAAAAGATAAATTAAAATGTTCAGATAAGAGACACGCCAACTTTTAAAAAGATTCTGGCGCGGCCTTGTTTTAAATTAAAAAGTTGTTGTGTCCATCTTACTGTAAGTTGGTGGTGTTTCCTTTTACACGAAAACAAGTCCAAAATAAAGGTTTATAGGACATTTAATGAATTCTTATTTTGTCGTGTTATTTGCTGGTAAAAGTGAAGCTAAACAGGTTTTTTGTCATTGAATCCATCAACTTGTAAAAATATACTGAAAACAGAAAAAAGTTGTTCAAAATTTTAAAGTTTGCAATCAATAAGGCTTCTATTAAAAAGCTTTATCTTTGTTGCTTTATCTATAGAAAAAAAATCTGCCAATTATGCAATTAATATAGGTTTATATAGACTAAACGGAATTATCTCCTAATTACAATGCTCTATAGCCATACAATATTACAACGGAATTAATCTAGATCAGTTATCTTTAACTAATTAAGTTGAAATCGTATCGCAATATTAGTGGTTAATTATTACTAATTTACGTGTAATCATGTCAATAACTCTAGATGTGTATCATGTAAGTAAATTAGAAAATTATACGTGTTATGATAAGTGCTCCCAATTTATGAAGATTAGTTTAATCTGGTCAAAGTCCTCTAAATCATATGTCATGTTTTTTTTAAATAGCTACCTCGTTTAAAACTAATGGTACCTTTTTTATTTTGCCTTAAGTTTAATCGATTATCTACTTGGTATCTACTTTCGATTGGATGTAAGTATCCATGACTGTAGTCCTAGCTAACGTATTCAGCTAAATGTGCTATGGTCACTTTCCAAGGCACCAAGACGCTGATAAAGTTCTTAATAATGCCACGGTAGCGGTCACCCATCCTAGGACTGACCGCGACTGGAGTCGCTTGCAATGAAGTCAAAAGCCTCTGTAAAGTCTTTAATATGATTTCTGTGAAATGTTAAATAGAGAAGGCTCTTATATACTAATAGTTTAATAGCTGACGTTTCTTACAAAACGTTATCAACCTCATTCAATTAGTTCAATCGAAACTAGGGCGCAAGTCTTTTCTTCTAACTCTATATAGTACTTATTTAATTGGTTCACTACGAGTATATCTACAATTACTTGAAATTAAACTCATTTTAACGGGTTTTACGCGTTTATTTTATTATTTTTGATTTTCCGACGTTTCGGCATTTTTGCAAATGCCGTGGTCACGGGTAGACTGAGATGTTTGACGTCTTCATAGAGTTAAGTAAAAAACGATTTTTATTAAACAAACGCGTAAAACCCGTTAAAATGAGTTTAATTTCAAGTAATAATAATCGCGTAAATCTAAGAAGTTATACAATTACTTATCAAATATCCTACATTTTGACACCTAAACCGACTACAAAGCCCTAACAGTCTCTCGTTTACCATAATAACTAATACAATATAATCACACTGTAATTTTGTTACAACAAATTCGATTATCCAAAGCTTACTGGATATTGGGGTTGACAATTTTGGAATTGGAATCCAAAATGTTATGCACCCCAATATGTCACTGTCATGACGTGGATGGGTGAAATTTTGGATATAGTTGTCTGTGGTATTTAAAGCATGTATTATCATAGTTATTGATGATGACAATACATAAAATGGAGAAAAAAATATTTTTAATAAATAAATATAATTATTGGACATATGCTCTTCTTTCTAAAGCTTTCGTAAGTAAATGACAAAAAACATATTTTAATATTTTTGGTTTCAAATGCGTTTGTGATTACAGGTTGGTGTAGTAGGGAATAACTAATGGTATATTTTTCAATAAAAATAATGCAAATCATGTTTATATGAGTGATCTTAAAATATAAATAAGAATAAAGAAAAAACTATCATTAAAACTTATTCTATCATCCATGTTTGAATATTGTCTACGGTTACATACATATGGCACTATTTGCTGATGAAATTTTAGTTATAACTGATATTGAAACGTCAAACAAATGATTGAAAAATTAAAACTTACGTAGTACAATTAAATTAGTGACTTGCAAATTTAATATTTTAATATGGATACGATACCTATAAAGCGCTTACCAATATCAATTTACACAATAAAACAAATTTTCAAATTTTCATTTTGCATTCCAAATTTCATTTACCTATAAAATAATAGCTGTAGATTGCCTATCCAGTGAATATTACATATTAATATGCAGTCAACTAGTCTAAAACGAAAGGGGTGAATATTTTAATATGACGACAAAGTGTCGCGACCAAGAACGCATGAACAACACGATAATTAATACTCTGAATAATTATTTGTCAGATAAATCTTAAATATAACACTCTGTTCAGCATTCCGTGAGAATTTCAAAATTTACATCGACTTAGGGAAGACTTGGTTATTTGTAAATCATTACAAACAGTTGTAGTATTTGTTTGTTTTCAACAGAAATAGTAGTTTAATAAAAATTAAGCACACCAATAAACGTGATATGAAAGAGATGAAGAAAGATAATGAACCGAAGCACAAAGAATATCAATAATTTAATACATCTATTAACAGGGACAGTAAAAGGGAAATCGAATAAAAATATCGCGACATCTTCAATATTCATGAAGGTTATAACCAGGAATTATTGTCGGACATGCAGCAATATTTTTCTCAATCACCATTAGTTCGTATCTGGTAGGCTACCGACCTATTCGAAGAGCATGATAGCTGCGTAGTCTTTGTTACTTGTCACCCTAAATATTGCATCAATCTCTTCAATACTTACACTTATTTCAACCTTGTTGTCTATAGAGTTAGGTTAATAATCGTTTGGAGGTGTCATGTCGCTTGTGATAAAATTTGGTTGATGTTCAGGGCAGTAGAATGCGGAATATGTTGGCACTTCACTTTTATTGTATCGAATAATAGGGGCGCTCTTATAGCTATTATCACGTGTTTGATCTAAAATGATACTTGGTACTACATTTTAGGGGTTGTCTTATATACAACAGAAGTTAATGCAAAATTTTAACCAATATCATTGATAGAATCTGAGATTCGTGTTTTTTCATATATTTTTTAAGTTAAATATGAATTAAGCTTGATCTTCTTAACTTTTTTTTTTTTTTTTTTATTTATTTATTATAGAGAGTTTTAGCCATGCAAGGCTATACCACCCTCATAGGTTAATCAATACATATTTTTCTTAAGTGGCAGTTCTTAACAGATTACAGGAAAAGAAGCAATTAAAACTAAATTACTTATTATCTACGCTTAATACCTATTTTTACCAATTTAATCAATGCTTTAGCTTCCGTAGACAGAGGACAAGCTAATATACTATTACATTTACCTACGTCTAAGAAATTAATGTTAAACTTGATTAAGTATTCTCTTCTTTCATTTCCGTTCCGGACACATTCCAGCATGATATGATACACATCTTCTATGACATTACACTCTGAGCAATTAGGAGATGACGTTTTACCCATGAGGAAAGCGAAACTATTTAGAGGAATGTGACCAGAACGAAGTCGTACGGCAATTATAATGTTTGCCCTACTCGTATTTGAGTTTTCAAACCATAATAAACCTCTAGGTTTTGGGCATATAGTTTTATACCATATCCCTTTTGTACACGATATCTCATCATACAATAATTCCCAACTACGTTTGCATTTTTCCTTAACTAACTTAATGGAATCAGTAAAGTATGGGACACAGTAGCAGGGTAAACCATCCGAACCTGCATCTTTAGCCAACGCATCAACAACTTCGTTCCCAATGATTCCTAAATGAGAAGGAATCCACTGGAGCACAATATTTTTATTATGCAATAATAGTTTTCTAATGCTGTCCAAAATTGTATAGGCAATCGGCATTCCTCGAATATTCGAGGTACACCGAGCCAAATGTTGCAACGCACTCTTTGAGTCCGTTAAAATAACGAAGTTGTGATGCTCTATGCTTTCGATGTATGATACAGCCTCCAGGATGGCAACCAGCTCAGCGTACATAATACTTATACCTATATTTATTTTAAATTTTATATGAGACTCCACTTGTGGATCATAAAATGCTGCCCCAACCTGGTTATGAGTTTTTGAACCGTCTGTAAATATTTGGTAAAAATTTGAATATGACAAAAACAGAAATGTATTACAGATTTTTAACAAGTTTTGAGCATCATAACTTTTTTTGCCATCTTCAACGTTAGGAATATTTGTAAAAATATTTTTGGTAAGATCCATATTGCTAACCCATGAGTCTAGTGAGAACATTTCCAGTTGAGCGCTTGAATGTAAAGGCGTGTCTTTTAAATAATCATGAACTGTCATCATTAAAGGTTTTTTCCTTCTCCATTGTGATGTTGAAACACTAGCAAGTAAATCATCCAAAATGCTTATCACTTGATTATTTACCATAGACTTTAATTTCAACCAAAATTTTCCTGCAAGATAGTATCTTCGTAAGTGTAATGGTAGAAGATTTAACTCTGCTTCCATGACATGTATAGACGTACTTCTTATGAACCCTCCTATCACTCTCATGCACTGGTTTTGCAATCTATTGAGTTTCATTAAATGTGTTTGAGCGCTACTGTCATAGAGGAAACATAACCTAACCTACTTCGAATAAGTGCAATGTATAGTCTACGTAGATGTATAGGGTGTAAACCCCAACCAGAGCCTGCCAATACCTTTAAAATGTTAACGTATTTTGATAATTTAGGCACGATTTCGTTAATGTGTTTGGACCATCGCAGTGACCGATCTAACCATATACCTAAATATTTTATATTGTCAACTAACTCTAAACTGATGTTATTTACTTTTAAATCAATGATTTCTCTTCGTAACTTATTAGTGAAAATACATACTTTTGTTTTGCGAGGTGATATTTCTAATCCTATTTCGCCTAGACAGTGTACTGCTTTGTTTAAAACATCTTGTAGCTTCTGTTCAGCTTCATTTGGGTTGGAAAAACCATGAAAAATTACAAAATCATCTGCATATTGGGATGTTTTAACAGATGGTCAGCATTTTGCATAAATCCATAGTAGCTATGTTGAATAGAAGTGGCGACAAAGGATCTCCCTGGGCTAATCCGTTACAAGCATATCGAGTTATTGATTTATTGTTTGAGTAAATTTTAAGGATTCTTTCTTTGAGAAAATTTGCTAAATATGTACAAATTCGTGAACCAATTCCAATTTCTTCCAAAATTTTTAGTAAGCTAGTTAAACTTACATTGTTATACGCATTATCTACGTCAATAAATATACCAACGGTAGATTTCTTTTTAGCAAAGTTATTTTGAATACTACTTACTAAATGAGTGAGATTATTAAGCGTCGATCTGCACTTTCTAAAACCCGTTGTATTTTCTGAAAAAAAGCCATGTCATTCCACGTACCATTCTATTCTATTTTTAAGTATATTGTGAAAGATTTTACAAACACACGATATCATTGAAATTGGCCGCAACGCTCCTGGTGAAAATTGATCACGACCAGGTTTAGGAATTGGTATTATCTTGATGTTTTTCCATTGAGAAGGAGCCCACCCTGTTTCTAAAATTTTATTGTATATATGAATCAAAATATTTTTTCCATTATCAGGTAAATGAAGAATCATAGAATACGAAATATCATCATCTCCAGGACTGGTATCTTTGCTTTTAATACAATTAGCCAATTCGGTAACTTTTATAGGACATTCTAAAGTGAAGTTATTGTTTTCGAAATTCTGAATATAAGGGACAGCAAAATCTGGTGTCAAGCTCTGCAGTAACTCTTCAGATTGTTTTTCATCTACATGGTTTCTTTTAAAATTAAAGCCTTTAAACCATCTCATTTTGTTCCAAACCTCAGTTGGTGATAAAGTCTCATCCAGGGAGCTGCAGAATGACTGCCATGACTCCTTAGATGCTTTACGAATCTCTTTTTGCGCTAGTTTTATTTTATCTTTAAGTAGTTTATAGTTTTCAGGAGTAGGGTTACGCCTAAATTTTGAAAGTGCTAGTCTTCGTTCTGCAACTAATTTAGATAGAGACTTATTCCAATAAGGTTTAGGCGTGAATTTGGAATTAGGACAATTATTAATTTTTATAACAGGAATAGACATATTTGCCGCACTATTAACATATTTAATGAACATATTGTACACATTTTGCACGTCACCGTCTAGCTTAAAGTTCTGAAAAAGGTCTTGCAATGTATTTTTATAGCAATCCCAATCTGCTTTTTTAAAGTTTTTTTTTTTAATGACGAAACTATTAAATTTACCAACTAAAGAAATTTTGATGATCTGGTGATCACTACCCAAATTTTCAGCAGTGACTCCCCAATCGAATTGGATAGCTATATCTGTAGTTACGAAGCTAACATCAGGTGACGATATTTCTAGTACACCGTTAGATAATTGCATTCGCGTTGGTTTACAATTGTTGAGTGTTATAAATGAGCTATCCACAGAAGCATTAAAGAGTTGAGTTCCTCTACTATCTAATTTTTGAGACCAACTTGTATGGTGCCCATTAAAATCTCCTAAAATGAGCGTCTTTTGTTTAAATAAATTAAAAACTTGATCCCAGTCCTGTTGATTTGTAGTGACTGAAGATGGGCAATAAAGCGAAATAATATTTTCAATCTGGTCGCAGTTATAAATTCTAACACAAACTACCTCTATTCCCGTATTAACAATGTTGACTGTCTGAACTTTAGTCTTTATTGAGTTGTGAACAATTATCGCCACCCCTCCATACGTTTCGTCTCTGTCTTTCCGATAAATAGTGTAATTTTTAAGTTTCAGTATGATTTCAGGATTAAGCCAAGTTTCTGATAAGGCCGCAATATGGATCTTATCCTGTATTAACAAGTTTTCTAAACTCAATAACTTAGGTCTAATGCTGCGTGCATTCCATTGTATCATGTTTAGCCTAACGATTTTTGAGGACTTAAGATCCATTATTAAAATAGTTTAAAATAAGTTGCGATACTGGCCAATCAGAAATATTATCTACTACGACTAAAATCAACCATTCTATACAGCACTTAAATATATTTTTAATTTTACTTTGTAAGTTGTCCCCCCGTAAAAATATAATATCTTTTAGTCTCGTTAATAACTCACTAAAATTTACTTCTTTACTTGTTTTGTCGGCACAGTTTTCATTTTCGATGGTATCTTTTTTATTCTCGTTATTCTGTGACTCAAATTTCCACTCCTGTGTGAAAGGTTTCTTGGGCCCACGTTGTATTTTTTCACTTTTCTTCTCTGTGTGTATTATTGCACTAGTCTGTATAACATCAGCAAATATTGGTTTATTTTCTGTTTCCTTTAAGTTACGGCTCCATGCCTTAAATGCATTAGTTTGTAAATTATTTTGTTGCTTAAATGGTGCTTGTGAAACTGGTGACTGCTGCAATGGAGAATCTGGTTGAACATACACCTGTAATGCTTTTCTATAGGTACAGTTGAATTCTGCCATAATTTCTCGTAACTTCTTTTCTTTTATATAAGCTGGACATATTTTGGCTAACGATATATGGTTGCCCGCACAGTTAACACATTTAAATGATATAGTATCACAATTCTCATGGTTTTTACCACATTTGGGACAAATAATTTTTAAAGACGGACATTTTTTCAGTTTGTGCCCTAGTCTCCAACATTTGGAGCATTGTGTAACTGGAAATATGTATGGTACAACCTTTATATTCATATTATCGACTTTTACATATTTAGGCAAATACGAGCCGCGAAAACACAATTTTACTGCGCCACATTTTATCCACTCGTTGTCTTTGACTTCCCTATTACGACGTTCTAATCTGGTTGCTGAGATCAGCTCTACAGATCCTTCGCATTCTAACCTTTCCATTATGTCTTCATCTGTCAAATCCATATCTACGTTTTTAATGACCCCAAAAGATTCATTTTTTTCAAACGCCCTATGGGATTTCCAACCTTTTTCCGTAAAAATGCTACAATCTTCTAGTTTTGTTAGGCTCAGCTCATTAGAGAAGTCCAATCTTATTTTATAGTCATTTATGTACTTAACTCTTAGTATATCCCTCACATCATATTCTTTAAGAATTTTTGCTAGCATAAACTGTTTTGGCATTTTCTCATCGCTTGATATATACAATTCAATTTTTTCTAAATGGATCTTCTGTTTTTTTTCCTTGTTTTTAACTGTTTTCCATCCTTCCATGTTTAAAATTTCTTCTTCTCTAGTTCTTTTTATTGTTTCTCTCATATTAAATCCTCCTTCCTCAGTATTACTTGCATAGTTCTCATCTTTGTCTAAAATTTCTAATAGGCCAGCTTCACTCATGGAGTCCGCACTCGATAATACTTCTGAGATGTCCATAGTGTATCTATTCTGCGACGCCTATTGTTTTGTTTGCTGTGCGGTGCACCGGCGAAACCGGTTTGCCGCACGGAGTAGCCACGATCGACGCTCGAGTTATTCTACGTAAACAATACTTATAATTTCGGCGAGCTACACGGAACCACTTCGCGCGGATGCCGTCGCGAGACTGATCTTCTTAACTTTGATCATGGTAAGTTATTGTTGCTTATAATTCTTTGATATGTTGAATACCTTGCGAATGAGCAATCCAGCGTTTGATACAATCCTCGATTTACCCTCATGTCCTTAAATTCCAAGATTTTCCGCTTCAAAAAGCACGTGAAGACAATAAACTGAGCAAACGGAGCGAACTATAACATTCAGACATTTGGGACCATTCAAACTTGGCTCAAGATCTGAAGACATAACCATTTCCGTCTCGCATTCTAGGATCATCTTTCGAACTAAAACTGTGACGTGGGCAATCAAAACACAATACGTTATAGATAGGTCCTATTACAGAAAAACAACTTTCTACTCTCCGTATATTATTGCCAATGTCACTGGAAATTAGTCTTTATTACGATTGGCATAAAGTGGTTGTTGAACCAGTGTAAGTGAAAATTTAAGGTTGTTTTAGCTTTAGCTTTAGCTCATAACCTTCCCGCTGTGATACGCAAAGAGAAACGATGGCTGTCTATAAATTTTGTTGCTTTATTTATTCGCGTAACTATAGTTTGCGGGTAGTTCGTTACAGATGATTGCACTGATGGCATGAGAAATGTGCATCATTACAGAAAAAATATACTGAAATATAACTTTATTTTGAAGTAATAAACCGTATCTGCGTAGCTTATTTTTTTTAAATAGGTACTATATAATGATACATAGTTTTGGTGTTAAAATTGCCAACGTCCATACCACGTTGAAAACACCGGTTCTCGTCCGATCACCGAAGTTAAGCAACGTCGGGCGCGGTCAGTACTTGGATGGGTGACCGCCTGGGAACACCGCGTGCCGTTGGCTTTTTGTGTCTTTTACAAATTTCTTTTTTTACCTTTTCCTTCAATTACGTAGCATTCCCAAACTCATTTTCATAATAGCTGCCGAAATCACCTAACATAGTCACCAAAGCCCAGCCCTGTAATTTTAAGGGTTAACTTCTGAATATTTAATGAAACCTTCTATTAACTCTTAGTAAACCGATGGGGTAAAGTGTACCCACAGGCTCATTTATTTAAACAACCTCATTCATTAACAAAAAGCTTTCCCTTGTTATTCTTTTTGTGTCAAAACTAACCGCATAATTTGGTTATTTTGATAACAACCCTCAGTTGATATAAATTACGAAAGCAAATTATCTACAGATTACTTTGAAGTAGGTACTAAGTAGGTACTTACATTCTGAATTGTTTTTCCTTGGATTTTACATATCCATGTTAAAATAGATTTGAAATAAGGTACCTAATAGTCATATGATATATCGAGGGCGTTGAAGCAAAAGTAATTAACTAGTGTTTTCATACTTCCGAGATAATCGCGATTTAGTGTTTTTTTTCAGTTAATTTTGAAATATCTTTTTTTGGGTAAATTATTTTACTGTCGGAAATCAAATATGTTATATAAAATTTTATTATCTTTACGGTAGCTTAACTTTTGAAATGATTATATTTATATAAATAAAATAAATTGTTAAAAAGCAACTATTTAGTTTTGCCACAACTCATTTTCATACTGTCATCTGAGTTATGTACGCTTTTTAACTAGTTATTGATTTTATCCACAACTCAACTTGGTTGTAGAGACCAATTATTTCAAACATAATAGCAGTTATTTAACTTTCCTTCAACTTAATATGGAAGAAACAAAGTTTTATTAAGATTTGCGAGACAAAAATTGTTTTAAATTTATGATTTTTTAGTTGATTATCAAAATATATTAGGCATTTCATTATTGTAACAGAGTAACAACCTATTACTGTCTATCACTCTTTACGAAGGCTTGAGCTGAATTATATTATTATACTCGTCTTTGTGATGATGCATTTATTGTATCTTCAATGTTATGATATTGTCCAAAGTCCTAAGACAAATAAGCTCAAATAAAAATGTGTCAGACTCCTCGTCCACAAAACTACGTCAACAATATTCTCGTATACAACCCTTTGCCTTTAATACATTTATTTGCTTCCACTATCATACCAATCATTCGTATTTATAGAATGGTACATTTGATACATTTCTATCACTTTGTATTAGTGGTAGCTCCTATAGAAGTAGCAGTAAAACAAAGAGAAGTCGTAGCTATCACATGGTCCGACCATATTGTTATGTTAAAACGAATTGTGTCATTATTAAAACGAAACAGTTTATTCTGGAAGATGAAAAGACTAATCTCACTAAAACTCATGAAAATAATCCCGCAATGTCTGAAGATCACGTGTTTAGACTGGGGCTGAGATGTAGTCCCTAACAAAAGAGCTAGTCCTGACTTTTAGACTGAGGCTCACACAGCGTGCTATGGGAAAAAGAATAAAGGGCCATGTTAGATACGGGAGAGAACTAAAGTTACCGACATAGCCCATGGGATTAGCAAGCTGAAGATTTAGTGGGCTGGCCACATAAGTCGAAGAACTGACAACCGCTGGGGTCGAAAGGTTTTGCAATGGAATAAACGTCTCGAAAAGCAGAGCGCCCCCTAATTCAATGGAAGGACGACTTGCGGAAGGCGGCTAGAAAGGAATGGATGAAGAGCTGCCTGGATTATAACGTTACGGTGGGCGACATACTCGTAGCTAGCAGGGACTTATAGTATAATTTAACAAAAATAACTTCGAATTTCTTGTTCTAGAAGAACAAGCGGTAGCCCAATTAAATATGTGGAAGTTCTTGAACAACGGTGATTGAACTTTTAATATAACATTACATTTTTCGACACCATGTAGATTAAAAACAAGGTAGCAAACTAGATCATTGTCATCGCCTGAAATTGGTTACTACTGGATTTAAAATAATTACTCGTTGTGAAAAACGAAAGATTTCTTTATTTGCCATTGAAGAGAAGCATTTTTTCTATATAATGAAGTGATTCTTTGTGAAAAAAATTGGAAGACTTATAAGGCATATTTTAGGTAAGGCATTGTTACGCTCTGTTTGACAATCCTTAACTTTTATTTTATTTTCTTTCTTCAAACTAATAGTTTGCTTAGATTAATTTTGCTAATTTCTAACAAGATCACGCCCTCTGAGTTATTGTAAAAATCCAGACGGCAAAATTAACGTTTACAAGTATTACAATATGATTAACATTTCGATAAGGTAAACTTTCACTTTTCACTTTGAACACTGAAGAAAATTCGAGGAAAAGACACCCCGTGGATATGGAGTCTTATAAGCAAACTATTTTGAGGAGTAGGTACATATCCCATTTCAACACGAGCGCAAGCTATTATTTTAAAGTTATGCATGATAACTTGATCAAGATGCTTTTGTAGCATATAAAACTAAGGCTTTGTCACTGAAATATATTGGTATTGTATATCTTCTTCTTCGTCTTCAACAGCCATGTTTTAGCCCGCTGCGGGGCATATGCCTCTCCAATAGTTCTCCACTCGGTCCTATCATCGGCTTTTCTTGTCCACGCTGTCCCGGCGTGAAATCTTATAGGACCATCTGACTGGTAGTCTTCCTGCGTTAATACTTCTCCTACTACTACTTGTTCTCCGCGTTTCTAGGTGTCCATTCTAGTACGGATATGCTCCAACGATCGTCCCCTCTTCGGCACAGTTGTCCAGCCCATGTCTATTTCAATTTTGCAATGCGGTATTCTTCATCTGTTAACTTGGTGCGTCTTCTGATGTCAGTGTTGCGCACCTTGTCTCTCAGTTATATCCCAAACAAGCTCCTTTACACTAAACTACCTTTAAACTAATTAGCTTCTTAGTGAGTGGCCATGTTTCCAATGCGTACGTCATAACAGTTTTCAGCGATTGTGGCAGTATTGTAAATATTGATGCTAAATCCTTTTCTGTTAGGTAAGATGTCCTAACACCGTAGTTAGAAATTTCGGTGATAGAACTTTTAATACCTTATGTAAAATCTTAGATCTATGTTCCTGTACGGCAAGTAGGGAAATTACATATTTTTATATAAACTAACAGTGTTTTTTTTTTAAATTCACTGAAGTCCAAAAAATATAACTGCACATTTTTATAAGAAAAAGTTCATATCGGAAATATTTCTTAGAGTAAAATTAAATAACAATACTTATGCACTTTTTCCGTGACGTGGTCAGGGCATTGTGCAGAATATTTCTGTTGTAGAAAATGATAACTGCACTTATTCACTTTATCCACGACTAGAAACAAATTTCATTTTATTTTATTTACAATTCAGCAAGTTATTTATTTCTTCCTGAACCTTTTTTGCATCGCATGCAAGATATTTAATTTCATTTTTTTTCACAAAAATAATGATAATTTCATCAATTTGTCAAATATCGAAACCTGTTATATACCAAAAGATGCGTAATACTTTGGGCATTCAGGAAATGTCAATAACTCAATTTCGGCCAAAACCCTAGTTAACCTATTTTTGCTTCAACGCCCTCGATATAAATAGTTTTGATACATCTTCATATCTATCATTTTTATAAGAGTCCCTAGTTACCGTTACTTTGTTTGAAAATAAATTACCGTCGTTTTATATTAGTTTTATTTCACACTATTTTGTATTACTACATTGTATAAAACAAAGTCGCTTTCTCTGTCCCTATTTATGATTCGGTATTTTTAAATAGATAGAGTGTTTCAAGAGGAAGGTTTACTTGTATAATAACATAGTAGGTACAGGGAAAGGTCTTTTACTCCGAATTTAACGCGTGCGAAGCCGCACGGGTAAAAGCTAGTTTTATAGTAAACAATTTCTGTATTATCATTGTCAGTACTGATAACGTTAGTAGGTACTTAGGTATAATGATAGCGACGATCTTGTGAAACTTTCGTATTATCAAATTTATTACTATTATTTTATTGAAAAGATAAATTTTAATAATTCTTTTTGGAACACCAATAATTCAAAGAGTGATTTATAAATAGAATTTGCTGTTGTTTTAACTCGTCCGTTGTATTGTACAAAAATATTTTATTCTATATCTCAATTTGCCTTACTCTATCTTCGCGCCCAGATACCGCAGCGTAAGTCTTCCGTTATTTCGACCGCTCGCTCACAGCTCCGATAGCCGTGATCGTCTAGTGGTTAGGACCCTACGTTGTGGCCGTAGTAACCCAGGTTCGAATCCTGGTCACGGCAGTGAAACACTGTCGCGGCGGAGCTTTCTTTTTGTTATTTTATTTATAGAAACCTATTTGTTAGTTGTAATTTTTAAACAATTTGAAGTAAGTAGAGTTTTCTTGTTTCATTTAATTTAAGTCGTCAATAAAGCAAGCAGTAACCAATATAATCTTTGAATTTGTGTTTTATTATTTCTCATGTTTAATAATTGTGCTCTTTAAATATGTTTTTTTCTTTAAATGTGTTTTAATACTATTTGATAACAAAAGCAGGAAAATTATCATTAAACCTATTAAAACGGACCGTGTTAATCAAACGGGTCTCCATTCAACGCAAGTATTTACAGATGCTAATCAACACAATCACAGCACAGCTACCCGTATCTCGTCCCTTGCTAATACCACCTATATTAAGATACGGCTAATCCGCTCATAACTTAGGATCAAGATCATTTAACGCACTATACGAACCGCTGACCATTGTCCTCCGTTTAAATTAAACTGCCCGAAATGATTTTACCGTCCCTGAGCGATATGAACTAAGATGGCTTTGCCGGGGTCAACGACCTTGAGCGGTAGGGTATAAGTGTCAAAATTATTTGCGCGAAGTATGTTTCGTGTTTGTTTTCTAAAGTCGTAAGATTTTATGCGCTGCGTTGTGTATGCTAACAGGTCCTAAGGGTGGTGTTTTTGGTTTTTAGATCCGTAGAAACTTGACCCGTCATCCTTGGCTGTTTAGTTATTAGCTCATAAACGGATGGATATAATTTTGGAGTTGCCATTTGTGATATTGTTGTGTGATTGGACGAAATTTACGATATTTGGTCTTCCTTGGTGTAATTGTTATGGAAATGAAGGGTTGGCTTTCAATTGCAAATGGAAACAGAACAAAAACACTGGTTTGTGCATGGTTATTTTACTAGGTTACAACTTTGCTTATGTTATTTTATCAGGCGCTTTAATATTTTTTTGTGTTCGTAGTTAGTTGTGTACTAAAATCCGTATATTATATGATTGTATATATGTTACGGCTAATACCCGAAGTGCGGCTACACCTAGTTTTAGCCGGTTAGAAGTGTTTTTTATATGGAAAACTGTAAAAAAAAATTTACACCTATGTATATAAAAACTGGCTTGAATCATGAGTCGACGGAGTCCCGCTGCGCGGGACTCCTTTTTCTGGGTGGTATCAAAAAAGTAAACTAACTAACCTAACCTATTGATGTTTCTAACCGGCTAAAACTAGGTGTAGCCGCACTTCGGGTATTAGCCGTAACATATCGACGCAAAAAAGCGGAAACGTAGTAACCCACAAAATGTAAAATGCTCACCAGAGCCAAAAATATTTTGTAATTTCAGAAAAAAATATATATCTCCGTAACTATAAAAGCCACATATGTGATTTTTTTAACATAAATATAATTTTTGATCCTTTATCAAGCGTAATACTTGAAATCTTTTAATAATTGCTTTAGATCTATGTATGTGAGGGTTACAGCAATAGCAATTTTTTTTCTGTTACGCAAAAACGCTGTAAATGAATGAGATAAATGTATGGGCGATTACAAACCAGAGATTTTCCTTTACAGCAAATTTGTTGTAACTACGTTCGTAATCATATTTATTTGTCTACATTTTGACTTCAATGCAATATATCTATGTAAACAACTGCACTGAATTGTCTTAACTGCAAGAAATTAGGAAGGCTAGTAAAATTCAAACGATGTAAGTATAAAATGACTTTTATTTAAAGTATTATTAAAATGTTTAAAGAACTAAAATCACAAGTAAAAAATTACATTTAAGTTCAAATGAGATCAAAAACTAAGATAAAACACCTCTAAAAAACAAAAAATAATGTATACCTCAAATACAACATAAAATAAAATCCACTGAAACAAAATAACACTTCTTTAAAGTTTTAATAAGATAATATGAATCGTTTTTGTTTCATCATTAACCATAATCGTGGTTATACAATGCTCTATTTAAATTTTTATTCTCCTTCGTAAGGGATATTTGCTTTTTTCTTTTCTATTATTAAATTTCTCATTTCAGCAATCAGCGCTATCTTTTAATTCACTCTCATCTTCTTCATCTGTCTCTGCTAAGCAATCCTTTATTTTATTGTTAAATTTTGATGTCGTATATTCTATAGCAAACGTTGAAGGAATAATATGATTATCAGCAAGCTTTATATGTCGAAGGCGGGAGGATACCTTTGTTATAAGAGCCGTCTTCAGGGGCCATCTAGTGCTATAAGTTGTGGGCGTACGTGGGTAATGAGTTAGAATCAAATGAAAGAAGTTAATTTGTTTCAGCGCTGTAATTTCTTGACAGCTACCTGTAGGTAATTTGATTAATTCACAAGAAGGCACAGTTTCTACGCGGACACCAAGCATTATCATTTTCCAACCGCTCGTCACCAAGACTCGAGACAATCTTCATCACCCTGACGGCTGCTCTCTCGATGACACATAGACTCTGTCAAGCACCATATTTGGTACTAGCAATCCGCTCTCTTCTTATATCAACCATAAGCATAGTCGATCTCCGACACGGCCATCCTGCGTGTACACGTCCTCGTATAGTATACTGTGGACAAACACAAAACGACAGTATCTACTTGTGCAGCTCGGCCAATTCTAACCAACAATCATGACTCTACTTAACACGCAAACCAAAATTAAAATTCATTCTCTGAACTATTATTTTTACTACTTGTCTAAGTAAATCAAACTATCATAAAACAGTAATATCACAACACCAAAGTCAGTAGAGATCATGTACCATCGATAAAGGTCATCACTTTATCACAATTAATCAATCATTGAAACACGCCACGACACGAGTCAACACCTCCCTATCTCCACGGCCTCGGCTGACCAGCAACATCACCATTGCTCTCACATACGCGATCCACCACATGGATCGCCCGTGTTCATCCTCAGACAACACACGACTCGGTCTCCACAGACCCCGACCTCCACCGGAGCTACACGCACACCGCGCACCCACGGACTACAAGGGAAATACATGATTCCCCGAGAGATACCGATTTCCAACGGGCTACGACTACGTAATAGCCTCTGGTACGGTCGAACACAAAACGGCAGATAGAGCTCTCACTCGCGTTTCTGGTGGTCTCCTGCCTGCGCTGACTCAACGCACAATACATCTCGCCATACCCAAAACATGGCACTTGTAACATCATTTTTTTTGTGTTTTGTTGGATTGTAGGATTTGTACTGTTTACTAGGTATATTGCATTTGAGATGTGAATAGGTAGTTAGTTCTTGCTCTTGCCCTTATTCCTCCCTTTAGAATGTTACTTGCAAGCCAATCGCAGTAGTCTTTGTACAAATAGAGACACATGTGCAGATGACAGTTTTACTGCTGTTTTGTTCTTTATGGATCCTTCTTTCCTTCCTTATAAAATGGTTAGTGAATAACTTTGACTTGCATTTTCATAGCTGACGTTTCTTTGTCACAGGATCTGTCGCTATGCAGATTTTTTAAGGCTATGCACGTTATAGAGGTGCTAGCAATTCACCTATTCAATATTTTGGTAGAAAATAATCTGCTTATGATTAGAACTTCAATCTCGTTTTACGACATTCCTCAGGTTGAAATCTGTCTTTATAAAATCGTTTCCATACTTTAATAATAGCAATGACTCGTTAACTATCGCACAAAGTTTTTTTCTCATTACACAAATTTACTGTTGCAAACTGATCTCGCGTCCATGTCCTTCTTTCTCAGGGTTACAATCAGGTAGCTCTATGCATTTGTTTTCGGTTCATCTGCGTGCGCATGTTTTCATTTTGTTTTTCAAACAATGCATAGCAACGGTAAATTTCTCTTTTGCTTCTGCTACATTTTGAACTAACACAGAATCCCACTTCTGATGTCGAAGGCGGCAGGATACCTTCGTCATCAGAGCCGTCTTCAATGGCCACCTAGTGCTATAAGTTGTAGGCGTACGTGAGTAATGAGTTAGAATCATATGAAAGAAGTTAATTTGTTTCAGCGCTGTAATTATCTTCTCTTGATAGCTACCAGTAGGTCATTTGATTAATTCACAAGAAGGCACGGATCACGGACAGTTTCTACGCGGACACCAAGCATTATCATTTTCCAACCGCTCGTCACCAAGACTCGAGACAATCTCCATCACCCTGACGGCTGCTCTCTCGATGACACATAGACTGTCAAGCACCATATTTGGTACTGGCAATCCGCACTCTTCTTATATCAACCATAAGCATAGTCGATCTCTGACATATATCTAATATCTTGAAATTCGTTTACGACAAACACAACACACTCCCTCAACAGTCGCGCAGTGACTAGGCGACGCGGTAAGCATACAACAAATGAGTGCGAGCGCGTCTTAAAATGGCGGTAAATTCTAATGATCAACTTAGACAACCGTTATAACAAATGGCATAAAGACCAAAATCGGGAAAAGTAATAAAGTTGTAAATTGACGTAACCAATGATTTCGTATATTATTGTGTGTGTGAATTGTAGTATACCGCAACGACTACCAATTTAAGTTCTAAGAAGTGTAGTAAACGTGGTGTGTTACTAAATCCTTATATGCAAAAACGCTGTAACCCACACTGCTCAGAATATTTACTGCGATGTAACTACCGAGATCAAATTATTTGAAAAAGATGAATTGATGTAAATGCAATTTTGTAAAAAACACTGTCTTTGGTGCTATTTACATCAATCTTTCAGTTGGTTTTTCAAAAAAGTAGGTTAAATTCCAATGCTGTACAAAAATTTCTATTAGTCGTAGAGCCACGAATATCAGACCATTTGAAAGAGATTTTTTTTCCGATTCCGAATCTGCAATAAAAGAAATTTGGTTTGGGTGTGGGTTACTACGTTTCCGCTTTTTTGCGTCGATATACATAGTATGTGTTACAGTTATTTATTATGTATGCTAATTACTGTTTGAATAATTCAAGTACCTATAGAATTAAATATTACATCTTACTTAATTTAGAAATACATGTACATAATACAAGAAAGCAGAATACATGAATTCAGTATCTTTAGTAAGTCAATGCATATTTTAACTACGTATTTATGTACAATATTAATAGCCTCAATTTAACATCTTTTTGTGTATTTATTAGACTTGTCGTCGACCCCAAAATATTAAACGTGAGTTGAGATACTGTCCAGAAGTTAATAATGTTTTAAACTAGTTCTCTTTTGTCGTGTTTTTTGATGGATTGTGGACATATTTTATATGAAGAGGGGGCTTTTGTATGTCATTAAAAGTCATCGCTTGATAAGTGTGTAGATAAAATTACAGTGTTGTATAAGTGTTAGTAAGCTACGAGTACTTTGTTGATAATGAAAAGATCTTTGAAACTACGCAACGGATTTTAATGCGTTTTTTAATAGATAGAGTGATTCAAGAGGAAGGTTTACATGTATAATAACTTATTTAGGGAAAGGAGTTTAACTCCGAATTTAACGCGTGCGAAGCCGCAGGCAAATGCTAGTTTTATAATAAACCAATGTGAAATTAAGTAGCTCCAATAAATGTCATTTTAACTATGTTACTCCCTGATGACTAAGGTTTCTAATGGTGGTATGTTAAACAAACTCAAAAACTCTATCTTTCGTTAGTTAGAATTTATGTAAAGCGTACAATTTTTTTAATGCAATTTATGCCTACCTAATTACCCATCTACTTTTAATTAACAAAGCCAAGCCTTCCATCAGGTGCTGTCTAACTAATCAACACTAAATCAGGACATAATCCCCTAAGAAGTAATTGAACTCTCCTGCAAGTAACAAAATATTAATTATGGTTCAAACTTTAATCCTCTAATATGCAAAAAGGGGGTTCAATCTTTCGCGTTGAGGATTAAATAGGGTGCAATATTTTCGCGTTGTTACTGTTAGTAGAAAAATTAACGCCGTTTATGTATACAATATTTACTTATATAATTTGTATTAAAGAACATGTTAGTAACTTAATTAGTCAGAAGACTACTAAGTAATTATTACACTTATTTATATACATTTTTAACTTCTTAATTGATCAAAATAACGCTGCATTATTTTGAATAACACTTACGTTTGCTAGTTTACGTGTAAATAAAAAAACTCGTTCTTGAATCAACATCAACTAACCCAAAAAAATTACTCCTTAGGGATGTCCCACACAAAAAACCGCTACGATTCAACTTCTAATCATCGTATTCTGTCGACACCCCAAACTAAAAGATGGTGTTGTGATAATTTGCTTTAATCCGAGGCCTGACAAATAGCGTTAATAAGAAACCTGTCGCGGTGGGATTTCGCTGTTAATTACTTTGAAGATCGTAGTGTAGTAAACGTATCGATAAAATTTTACTTATTTTCCTGTTCAAACAAAGTAATTTGTATTAAAAAGAAGCATTGTTCTTGTACATGAAAGAACTTTTGACTTGTGACCCACATAGTTATTATTAAAATCGGATAGGAACTGGTTATAGGTAATTAATAATCTAAGGACTCGCAGCATTTTACTGTATATCTCGTAAATGTTCATGCACCAACATCGCTCACCAACGCGTCTCTGCTTATGCGCGGCAAGTCATGGCAAATAAATAACGGCTTTAAAACAGCAATAGTACCTAAGTTACCTTGTCTTGCTACTGTTACATAAAAAAGATAATGATATATTACAGTTCCTAATATACTGTAAACAATTACTGAAAATAACTATACCAATTTTATCGACTGAACCTTCAAACCGTCACATCCCTACTTCAGTTTAAAGCACTAAGCGGATTAATCGTAAAATTAAAAATAGTGCTGTCTGCAACTGTAATTAAAATGTGTCATAATGTTTAGGGTGTGAATGGAATTAATGGTAATGCCTTTACACATTAAAATAGGGATTTACAGCAATTTTACGTCATGACTGTATTGAATGATCTAATGTTATGATTTTTGCACTTAGGTATATGAAACTTAACTTGAAGATGGAAACGAGCAACATATTTATGCCTTAAGCGAAGGCAAGTGATATTAAAAACGATGGATTAATATACCTAAACCGATATAAATATTTTCATTTCAATGTTCGGCTCTCTTAGGCATATGATACTTTCATACATCAATGGCCATACAAAAAACAACTTAATTTCCAATCTTAGACATAGATAAAAGGCAAAATGTAAATTGATTCATATAAAACATCAAATTTTCCATAACCTTCTAGCATTTATACTATTCAACAAATTTTCTTTACCAAAAATCAATCAAAAACCTACTCTATCCCAACGCCTTAAGACCTTCTCCAACTGTACAAGGAATTGACAAATGACCATCACTTTACTAGTTTATGATTAAGAAGCGTCCTATCAAACAAACTACTAGCAATCTAACTGCAGTAGATGAATTTGTATTGGACAATGAGATATGGGATAGTATTATTATGATTGAGGCTTTGGTCTGTGATTCCATGTTAAGTTATGATCAGGGATATGGAAGTGATGAGGCTATACCTAATATGAAGGTGTAATTTGTTCAAGTTTATCAGTATTAGACCGTTCTTAGTTAACAAACACCTATTTAATTGAAATATTTCTGTTGTATACCTACTATGTAACGGTTAGGAACTCATAAAAACTAAAGTTAGGTCTCCCGGTGAGGGAAAACATCATGAGGAAACTCACATGACTGAAAGATTATCTATCATGTGCTTCCATTAACCCGCGCCGAGCCAGTAGGTCTATTCTGTAAAACGAAACGTGAGCACTTTGCTTTCGTTTCGGGCCCGTAACGGACATTTGCTATTCTATTGGCTTTCGTATCGTTTCATTAATCATAAGGTTTTTGACGTAAAGAATAGAAATTTAAGTCAAAACCCTTATTATTTCGTTGACTTTCGGATTACAAATACGTTTAACGATATGCAAGCCAAATAGAATAGCCAATGTCAGTTTCGGGCCCGAAACGAAGGCAAGTGCATACGTTTCGTTTTACAGAATAGACCTACAGAATGGTGGATTAACGGCTCAAACCCTCTCGCTATCTGAGGAGGTTTGTGGTCAACTAATGGGACACATATAGGCTATTATAATTGAAGTCTACCTACAATTAAAATAATAGTTATTATACTTTTCATCCAACAAAAAATGTATCCTTAAAAAAATTCTTTTGTATGTCTTTTTAATAAGTCTATGTAATCTTAATTATCCTTTAAAAATCCTTTTCTTCTACTAAAACTGCCCCAAAATAACCATTATCTAAAACAATATCAATACCCGTCTCTCAAACCACGCGTGTAAAACCTTTGTAATTCTAGTTAATGATCTAAATAACACAGGTTTCGAGCTTTTGATTGAAAAAGGGTGGTCGTACGCAAAAACAAACTTTGTACACAGGCCGCTGTCAGCGAAACAAAACGGCTTAAGAATGAAAAATGAAATCAAGTGGACAGCGGTCCTGATGTGTGGGTTAGACTGAGGAAAGTTTGGAGTTGGGAAATCTGTGAAGCGTTTTTTTAGTTTTGAGGTTAGTATTGGCAATTATCTTACTGCAAAATTGCAGGGCAATACGTTTGTAGTAGGAACAGTTTTAGCGGTTTCAATATTTTAGGTCTCTAGTATTATATCAAAAAGTATGTTACGTTAAGATTTGTTCATTGTATTGTTACAAGAAACTTGAATCAATGAATGAGATTAGAATAATATACCTACTATTTTTGCTTTCAAAACACAATTTCGTTTAACACCAATTTAAACGAGGTTTTACAAAAACGACTTACTAGTGTATTATACAAATTACTCCATTTGGCTTCAACCCCAAATTTCGCAATGGTCGATATTTCTGCATTCTTCCCAAGTACAAACTCTACCCATCCTAACTATCACCGGCTTGACCATCCATAAATCAGACGCACTTAACCAAATTTACATAAGCCCCGTCATGATTAATGTACATACGTGCCTCGAAGTGCTACCAATGAGGTCTGCTCGGCTGTTTATTGTAAAATTGATAAATTATCTGACGAAAAGTGGGACAAGAGGGATATCATTGAGACCTTTTTTGGGCAAAACTTGTATGAAGGAACTTTAATGTATAAATCGTAAAGTTAAATTTCGCTGCAAAGGGCACTTAATTTAGGTAACTGGGGATTACAACGGGAAGCCAAGCCTATGTCTCCTGTTGTTAAAATGATAAGTTAAAATCATCGTAGTCATTGTTAAATAAATAGACTCTTTCAAATAAAAGAGTCAACCAAGGTTTACGTTGGAGTCTTTTTGTTGCAAGTTTCAATATCATAATTGAATCACGATTAGTTATGAAAAAGACTTAAGATGGAAGGAATCCTTTCGTGCTTAGAAAAATACACGTAACTTTAACAAATTTATTATTATTATTATTAAGTATCCAAATAAACCTGATACAAAATTCATTTTTTGTTAGACTTTAAATTAAGAAGCACGAATCTCTAAAAAAAACATTATTTGCGAAAACACACGACAATACATTACTTATTATTCCGCTAAATAATAGATGACTTTAACACAAAAAATATAGGTGCACGAAGAGGCAAGCCATTACTCATTTCCAATTCAAAATCGAGACACAAAATGATAATATAGGTAATGTATCTGTAAGGGAACGTCAAATATGTATATTTTTACAGCGAGCACTGTTTTTTTATTTTCATGAAAACAAAAGAATAACGCCTAAGGACAGAAACATGGATAGGTATGTTTTGGTTTTTCGGACGATGTTTTGTTGCATTGTTTATTTTTAATGAAAAAGAAGGCATCAGTTAGTAGGTATTTGATATCTTTACTTTTACTTATTAAACAGAAAAATCGGAACCAATAGATTCGTTGTTATTTGTTTTTGTCTCATTTTATTAAGAACAAATAAACTTAACTTTATAATGTAGATGAAATACTGACACCAAATTTTATTTATTTCTAAAACAAAGTCCAGTCGGAAAGTACATAAAGCAATGGATTTGACCTATTACACTATATTTTGTGTATTATTAGTTCTATAAATAATATTAAAATTGTTTATCTTCTAAATCCTTCAACAGAAGTACTAAACAAAAAAGACATTCGCAGATGAATCGCAGAACAGATGACGTTCGTTTTTCTCGCATCCGCCGTTCCGTATTCAAATTTGACAGTGACAAATCCTCGGTCATTTCCGCCTGTGGTTCGGCTGTGTTCGGATGTTCATGTCATTTATATTCATTCGAGATTCGTGTGGCTTTTGTTCGAGTGATAAGTCAGCGAAAAGATGGTTGATGGTCGGGGTCGAAATTAAAACTGCGGGGTGTGATAGTTGATGAGTTATGTTATTTTATTGGAGTAAGCAAGTTTTATTTTTAGTAAGTACAT
Organism: Emmelina monodactyla; assembly: GCA_916618145.1. NCBI lineage: Eukaryota > Metazoa > Arthropoda > Insecta > Lepidoptera > Pterophoridae > Emmelina > Emmelina monodactyla. The sequence goes on from OU745322.1 coordinate 1,873,002, forward strand.
TGAAAATTTTATTTGAAGGATGAAATACTTTATCGCCCACAAAATAATTCGTGATCATTATTTCAACGAATCAAATTTTACGTAAATAATTTAAAACTTTAATTGATGAGTCATCAAAAATACATTTTTAAATCAATGGCTTTAAAAAGGCATGTTTCTCTAGATGAGTGGCTTGTTATAAAATAACCTAAGTTTTTTTCTACAAAACCTTTTGAAGCAACGAACTTTCCGACATTTTAGCTTGAAAAACCCAACAGATTTGAATCGTATACTTCCACTTTTACGGCTTACCGTAACCTTTCATTATCTCCAACAACTCTTGAGACTGCAGCACAAATGTCTATTAGTAATCGTATAGTAAACGAATCCTTAATAGATTTAACTAAATAGAAGCCGTCCTCTTTGATACTATTGTCCCAGCCATAAGACGTTTACTGTAAAATAAATTACAGAATCTTTTTATATCAAAAAGGCCTACGTTTCGACTTTTATAGCAGTTGCGTTAAAAAACGATAATAAACATTGTATGAAAATCGGTAAGTACAATACAAATAGTTCTTCTTATTTTTGCATATTATATGAGTTGGGGGTTTATAGTGATATTTTTATTTTTGCCAACGATCAAAGCCCACACTAACCATATTTTTAAAAGATAGTTGGGCATTCGAGAAATTTAACTACAGAACTTTTTTCGATCTCGTGCTAGCGCCACGTGGATGCATTTCTGTAGTTTTTCTTTTGTCTTATCAGCAAGTTTGCATTCGACCACGTCGAGGTAAAAAGAAAACCTTTATTCAGGGTCATTTGAAACCCAGTTAGCACTGCATGGGTTTACGATACTGCCAAATACGAACCGAAAAGTGCTTTTTTCTATTTGGGATCGGGAAATTTAATTGGGGTCTGGTTTCTCGCACCGTATTGATAACAGGATATAAAAAGTTGTGGAGTTCTGTTCACAAAATTTACTTTTATACATGTCCAACTGGAAACAAATCTATTAAAGCCACAAAACAATGCTCTCATTAAATGACTATCATCTATCTATCTTAGTAATAAATGAGGAAAACAGAAATGTATGTATGATCCGTAGCAAAATCAAAAATAACGGGCAATTACCACACAATAGAGTTGGCGTCGCTCCTATATCGGAAAAGATAAGTGCAGTAGTTAGATCTTAACCATTAAATCGCAATGTTTGTTTTTGAACTGTTTTTGAAAAGTGTTTAAGTGTACGGTTTATCCAAAGTAACGATCAAATTATAGAAAATATTTAATAGTTTACTATCTTGATAGCTCAAACAACAATTTTATTGTTATTTTTATTTTCTTCAGCTGTAAATTTAATTTTCAAAACTTTACACTAATGAAAACTTATTGCAGTTGCTTTCTGTCTGAAGTCGAAAGATAAACTTGAGCATCTTCGTTTTGTATTTTAACTGTGATGAATCGAGTTGTTATTACTTTAACTGGATGTATTTTAGTAACAGTTAGATTCATATCTTTGTATTGTTTAAAAACAAACGAATGGTTTTAAAGTGGGTATAAATGTAAATATTAAAAATTGAACGGATATTTTATTTATAAAATTAAGACAACTGTTAGGTATCTGTCTGTCTGTCCGGAGTTTCACATAAAGGCACGTCTGTTTATAGAACAATTGAAAAATTTGAAATTCTAGGCGCTAAAATTAATTCTATTACAAACACAGAAACACTCCTATCTTTATCTCAACTCATAAAACGCACACCCTCAAAAACAGACCTAAAGCAACCATTATCAAATACTTCACTGAAATTTCGTCAACAAATTGCATATAAAACGTTTGTCGCGATATCAAAAAGCTTTGCTCAATAAATTAAAGGTAATATACATGTTAATGGTGTAAGGAAAACGGAAGACTTCCCCCTTTGCTACAGTTGACTTCGAGACGGAAAGTATGTGCGCGGTCGTTGAGGAGAGAAAACGAGGATGTGGCATTTTGCTAGCTAATGGGAACAAACAACCACTGATGATGTTTAGCTGTTGATATTATGTCCAATATTTTAAGGTATTTTGTACAATTTTGTATATTTTTATAATATACTAGTGGCCGCTTGGGAATTCGAAGTTTTCCCGCGGTAAAAGGTTCCCTTAATTCTTTCATACATATATTTTTGGCATCTAGAACCGTTTTCGCAGCGCACGCATCGGAAGCCCTCAAGGATGAATAATTTTGCCCGTTTTTTTCATATTTTCCATTATTTCTTCGCTCCTTATAGTTGCAGCGTGATGTTATATAGCCTAAAGCCTGCCTCGATAAATGGTCTATTCAACACAAAAAGAATTTTTCAATTCGTAACAGTAGTTCCTGAGATTAACGCGTTCAAACAAACAAACTCTTCAGCTTTATAATATCAGTATAGATTAATTTCATATTAAAGCACACACAAGAATTGTTTTTAAATCTTATTTTATTTAATATCTCACGTGCGTAAAGTAATTAAGACAAAAACTAAATAATTTTACATTTACTCCAGTTTTACTAAAAAAAGTAATTAAATAATCCCACCATCTTGTTCAGCAGTCCTACACTTGTTTTTTTTTTCAATAGGTAAGTAATATAAAAAATATTCTACAAAGTAGGTGTCTTACTTGAGAACCAAACATCATCGCAAAGACATTTACAAATATAATGCCACCTCTAAGTATTTTATAATCGAAGCAACAAACAGATCTTAGCCAAATGTGTGAGGCGACCACTGGCGTGTGACTAAAAGCATTGTAAATTTTACACCAATGTTGCACTCGCAGCTAAATTCAAGTCAGTTCCGAATCCGTGCAAGATGAAGTGTTCCCTTATGGAACATTTAAATGGCGATTTGAATTTATAGGTGTTTTGGAAACAATATTCTCACATTCTCAAAACGTATATATTTTTCTTTATTGTATAGGTAGCATATACTTTTTTATTGTAAGGAATTAATGTATTGTAAAGATTAAAAAACAAAACGTAAAAAAGCAATGCACTTCAAATAGTCATTTATCATTCTATTTCATCTAAAACTTTAGCATCGTCGTACCATTAGCATTAACTTTTGATTGGTAGTTATTTTGCTAACTGTAGTGAGTTTAACCATAAAATGGTTTATAACTGGCTTTTCAAGTTTATTGGTTTGTTTACTCTGCACTTATGTAAAAAGGGATTACGTTTAAATGCTATCGTTGGTTCTAAAATGCTTTACGAACTCCATATAGAGTGAATAGCAAGGGGTCGAACATAGCACCTTGGGCGACGCTTTATTGCAAGTAAATAACTATATTACAAAGCGAATCAAACAATTTTGACTAACAAACAAGCTTTGAAATGTTTTATCGTACGTAAGGTGATACATGTCTTATTAAAACATTGTATGTTGTCTTTTTTAGATTTCAAATAAATTTTAAATGAAATAACGTTTCGCACATTTTGTATAATAATAGCGGCGAGGTTGAAGATTTTTATAATTAACGTTATATCTAAGTGACGTGAACCTTTTATTGTTCAATCCACTAGATGACACAAACAACAATCCATATTTTTGCAAACAATAATCATTTTTCCGTCAAAGCATAAAACCGCCGCACCGGTCGTTAAACTGAATTAAGCCAAACGCCCGCTTGCGGCATTTCATCGATTTTAATCACGCTAAGTGAGTGAGTATTTATCGCCTAAACCAAATCGAATAAAGGCAACACCGCCGAATAAACATGCAAATTACAGTTATTTTCAACCGAAACACAAATTTTCAGCGCAACCGCAAATAATAATGATATTAGATTATGATTTAACCTGAGTTTACCGGATTAGTGTAATGATCTGCAAAATGTTGCCGCCATCGTTTGTAACGTATTTTGAATGTATATCAAAACATTTCAATTTAGACATGTTACCAAATTCTTCTTTGTTTTTATTATCAAATCCGTTTTCAACCATTAGCCTCCTTTTTATTTCGTTGTTGGAGTATCATATGAAAACCTTTTAAAATTAACAAGCTATGTTTGAATTTTCCCCTAACAATTGTTTATGAAAATATGATCATCAAAACATATGCTTCGATAAGTCGTGTTTTAAAGTTATACGTTGTAATTTTTAAATTGATGATTAAATGAACAAAAAAAAAAATATTTGAGTGGTGAAAATAATACAAATCAGTTATATACTGATAATTTAGACAAAAACAAAGTTGTTTTATTAAGACTCTTCTCTTTGTCACTAATTATGACCTGCTACATGTATAGGATTAATTAAGCCTTAGAATCACTTCTGCCAAAACCAACTTCACGCCTATTAATGTTTCTTTTATCTTCCCACTTACTTTCCCTGTACTACCAACCCTTGTTAAATCCACCTTTATTTGTAAGTGATGCGTTATGTAGCCAGATGTCATTACTAATTAGCCACTGTGAGTGCATGTGACGTCAGCATTCCGATTAAATTGCTTCGGTCTGCATGGCGTTAATCTATTTAATTAGATTTTGGTGTTATATTGCTTATTGGTAATTCACGCAGACAACAGGCATTATGGTAGATTACTAAAACATTTAATATATGACTAAACCAAATGAATGTTCACTAAAGACATTAGACAGTTTTGAATTTTAGTCCAAAGCGACTCTTTAAATACTAATAATTTTATACATAATTCGTTGTATTAATATCATAAATAATAAATAACATTTTCAACCTTTACCTTTTAAAACGTAACCCAATTCTATGTTGCCTTTTTTAATTTTTTCCAATAAACCGATTTATACATCGATATTTAGACCTTAACCACGATTTATTGGAAAACCCAACGGTTTCATATAGACAGAAAGCAATAAAGAGCAAAAAAGAATCGCCAACACAATTAATCCTCCGAATCTGCCATAAAACTGGATTAACAGACGGCCACTTGGACAAATTGTGTATTAATATTTTATGTAGCAGTTCACACCATAGGACCCTTGCGCCATAAACCTGTCATCACACGAAGACAAACTGCTGCGGACTTCTTATAGGAGATTTAGACCTGGATTACCGTTGGAGGCTCAAATGTAACTAGAATTTCGGATATAGAGGTATCTTCAAAGAGGAAACGTAAATAATAGATTCGAATTAGTTTTGAGATGATTCTGCTAAGGCGAATTTTAGTTTTAAGATATTGCAAGCTGGTAATACTTAGTGTTTATTGTCCCAGCATGTTTTAAAGCTTGTCATTGATAGTTAAGAATTTTTGGTTAAATATGATCTTGATGAATAAATTATGAATCTTCTTTTCGGTAAATTAAAAGTAGCTTAAGTTTTGGCGTTATAAATCCGTCAAGTCTTTCCGGTTTCTCGACGGCGGAAGGGTGGGTAAAATATAGGGTGTCGCTAGGTTGGTATTTAGCAAACTAAAAGCATATTTTCCTGTTTACTTCGAATTTACTACCGTAAGTAATTTGCTTCAGTATTTTTGTATCAAGAAAAAGATCTTCAATCAAATAAGTAAATAAATAACATTAGGTATATTTTCTTTTATCTCCGTGATTTTAATAGAATTTTAATTTCAGGAAATACTCTACTGTCCAGACCTTAACAATCATACTTCGACTTGTCAATCAAATTCCAGATTAATCAAAATTCCCTAATATCCCACTTCTGAGCTAAGCCTATTCACTTCCATCTATAATTTAGTCAATTGGGCGAGAACCATATATCGTAGGCTGGTCACAAATACCGACAGAATGCAGTCCAGGCTTAGGCATTTAATTAGATCTGTAGCCTAAGGCTAGATGGACAGTAAGCATGTAACTGGAAATGTCCTTTGTGATGGATTTACTAAGTAATATGGGGATATGTGAGAGCGTTAGGTAGATATTGGTCATTATTTGCTGGTTCTGTTGTGTTTGAGCAGTAGATATATGGATTCGATTAAGTTTATATCATTTAGATAATTACACTTTTTTTCTAACTGCTGAAAGAAAACTGGAAGAACTTATTATTACCTCAGATAATTTTACAACAAAAGGTTTGTTTAAGTAAACTATCTCGTGAAGTAGGAAAAGTTAAAGTCTTCTACCACAAATTCAAAAAATCTTTTGTTTCGTCATATTTTTTTATAATATTCTGAACATTTCAAAGCCATATTTTTCCATTTTGAACAACACAATTTCCTTCACAAATAATAATACCCCTATCCAATAACCCGGAACTGCTCCTACGTATCTGCACGAAAACCGCATTCGGTTCCTATTCGTAGTATAATAATCCGGTTCATTCCAGCTACATCTAGTTAGAACCAGTTTCAACTGGCACTAACCGCACGTCGCTTTATGTAACGGGAGAACTAAAATTGGCTGGGTAAAATTAACCGTGATGGGTCATGTCGTTTTGGCTAGGTAATTCTTAACCCCCCTAAGGCATGGACAATGGTCTATGAGGAGTTCGGAGGAAGACCATGTGGGGCTATTGTTTGCATGAACTAATTAAGTGCTAGATTCATATGTGGGGTTATGATGTTGATGATATTTGAATTCAAATAGACTATAGAATTATGAAGGAAATGAAAGCCAATTTTTTTTGTCAGTTAAAAAGTAAATTTAATTTAAAATTTACCAGTCAAACTATACTGTCACATTTTTTTTTATCAACCGTTGTTAATAATTTCTACCGTTTTTTTTTCATGAACCAAAAAACTTAAGATACGCAAAACGATTGAAAAGACACTGCAAAACTTCTCCAGCTAAACTAACAATTAAAACTTGCTGAATACGTTTCGTTTCGCACTCCGAAAAAGTTAAAATCTGACTTCATTTGCATCTAGAGACAGTTAAGGTGCCATTATTGAAATTTTATGTGAGTTTGATTATTATTCAGTAGACCGCTATTAGAGGAGTGGACAAGGGATTTGGGGAAGATGTAATGGTATGGATATGACTGTAAAAACGCAGTTAGTTGGCGTAGTTAAAATGAGTACATATTTTACGTGAAGAATAGAAAAAAAATGGAGTGACACTCAGTATCTGTTCAAATCTGAAAGTTTCTTACTTTGAAGGAGTTTGTTAAAGTTGTTTCACCTTCTTGAAATAAATATTTTTTTAGTTTAGTTTTTAAGGATACTCCAAATGATATACTTTCTATACATTTTCTTGAAGCAGTGTAATTTTTAAGCAATTTTGTAAGTTCAATATAAAATAAATCTCAATCAACAACCATAGATAAAATCCATACTTACTCAGCCTGTCTTAAATGAACAGACATCGTTGAGTTATGTAATGGAAAGCTGGTAATTGTGTTCAAAGTGCTAACATACATAATTTATAATAGATTAACTTATGTAGCGTAAGACGCACTTAGGTGTGCGTATGCAAAATTAGGACTTCCGGCGAATACGCAATATATGGATATGGTAAATTTATTTATGAATATATAGATTATTTGTGTGCTAGCATCAAAAATATGTAAAGAGGAGTATTTAATACTATAACGCGACCCGCCCACGCTTCGCAATGGTGTAATTTTGCCGACTTGCTCGCGAACCCTATCATTTTTGCTAACTTAAAAATACTTTTTCTAAACGTTCTTTATTTACAAATTTAAATGAGTAAATAAATACCCTAAAATATAGAAAAAACCGCATTTAAATCCGTTACGTACTTAAGGAGGAGTTAGCGGCCAAACATACAAACAGACAGAATTAGCGACATAGATTTATACTATGTAATGATAATGATGTAATGATAAAGAAAAAAAAATCAGCTTTATTAGAAGGCGAAAAAAATATTTTTTGCATGAATTAAATCAAAAGCACGTTGGAAACAAGGAAAATAAATACCGCAAATAAACCTCCTCATTTGCCTAATAAGTTGAGCTTAACATTTCATTTTAATTGGCAGATTACCCTGCAATCCGACACCTTGTTTTTACCAATTCTAATCAGCCTTCCTGACTGATGTTTCAAGCATCAGGAAAACCAAGAGATAAGACCGAAGTAATTGCTTCTGTTTTTTAACAACTTTATCTGATTTTTCTTCAAGATCGTTTTTCAGTTCAATTTGGTCTACATCTATTGCCGCTTTTGCAATTCCATCCTTATGGATTGTAATTCAAGGTTTAATTTTGGCTGTTCAAAGTTTTTATCGTGGCTCGCTTCTAGCACTTTTCTCCCGCATTTGTGGACATCTATCAGGATGGACAAGCATTTTGTAGAATAGGGAATTGGATGTAGGTACGTCTGACCGTTTTAAATCGGTGCGATTTAGATGAAAATAATAGCGTCGATGCAATCAAGATGGACGCCCGCTTTTTGCAGTTACAGTCTGAGGTAATGGCTTTAAAATGGCTGTCAATTTTAAAAGCTGACCAAGCACTTTATTCTATTTCCGACTTTAATTGTAAATAAAAAATATTTTTCCACTAATGGAAATACTTAATACTATGGAGTCTTTTTATTTTTGCTAACGTGATAAATCTGTGACTGTAATTTATAAGAACCTGAACAATAAAGAAAAGCAAACAAGAGTTCGCATGAATGATGACCAAGCGCAACATAATGACACAGGTCCGGCGTACGAGTTGACCGACTATTTATCAGAACAGAATTTACATACATCGCCGAAGATTAATGGAGACTTGTCTCAGATTTTGTATGCTCAATGGCTAACGTGTGTGCTTCTGTAGCAGCACTAATGGATAAAGTTTCAAATGAAGTTGCATCATCAATTTGCGTTTGTTAAAAAGCGATGTCGGTCTTTGTGTGATTTGTAAAGGGGTTATGATTTTAGTACTGAATTATTTTACGCCACAAATGTAAATGATATTGGAAATGTTTACTAAATACTTTACTAATAATGAACCTGCGCTGTTCTTTTCGAATGTATAAATAAAAAAACTTATTTTTTGATTTTTTCTGTTCATATCAAAATACTACGTTACTCACAAAAGTTATCCACAAAATCGATATTTTGAAAAAATATCCAACAATTTCTTACATTTATTCAGTGATCAGTTCAAATCACACAAACAAAATTATACATTAATTATTTGCAAAAATACGACCACAATCGATCCATCCACCCTAATCGACAGACATCTACAATAGATACACAATACGCTTCTGGCTACAAGGGGACGGTACGATTGTCCTAAAGGCGTTGGGGTCAGTGTACTTTGACACGGAGCGATCCTGTCGGCGGGATATTGAACTAATATTGCAGTTGGATAATCCAATTAGTAGAACTGACTGGACAGTAACTCCTTTGATGCGTGTATGTCCTTGTCAAACGCATGTTGAAGAGTTTCTGTGGATAAATTGTAAAGGATATTGGCATCATTACTTACAAATACGTAGGCTGTAAATTTAGGGTGTAATTTTTTTTAAAGGCAGTTTTTGAGACATCTTTCGTAATTTAAAAAATCTGATATTGATTTAAAAAGTGATAATGTTAAAAGCAATAATTTAAACATGTCAACACGGAGGGAGTGTGACAAAATTTTCTCACACAGTCAACATTAGCAAATAATTACATGTAATACAACATATAAACTAGATAAACGACTTTGATCCACTCAACTGTGAAGACGCGTGTGCGCATGGCAAAATAAATAACATTTTTGAATAGCTTTAGGGGATGCAAACTTTACAATGCAAAAAAACTTTTGAGAACGAGACAAACATAGTTTCGAGTACGGGTGATAATCTTTTGTCTCTTTCTCGCAAAAAATATGGACACGGAAGTGTAATTGTTGATTTCGAGGCAGGAATATAATTTAAATTGAAGTTTAAACTGTAGGGCGTGTTGGCGATAAGTCAAAGTATTTAGTTGTGTTTAATGGTTTTTATAACAGTCAATTGACCACGCATCGGGTTAACTCTGTTCTACAGAGTTTAAATTAATGATTAACAATGGGAAAGTTTTCTAACTCGTATTTATAAACTGTTTTGATTTTCGAAAAATGCTTAAGTCATTGCTATAATTCATTTTGTATGGTTATAAACTTTCAAAGAAAAAAAGTAGAACAATTCCAATTAAATCAACACAATCTACCTCTGACCTCATTCATTCACTTCGTCCCTTATCACATAACCCTCTTCCGAACTATTTGTCCACTCCTAAATAATTCCCCGCTACAAAAACGTTCGATTCGCAAGGCGTCACGTCTATACGTTTAACTTTCCTATCGTGTTCTTACTAAGGAATTAGTTTGGACATTGATGGATGTCCTCTAGAAGGCTCCGAACGGCCCTGGTCACCACGGTCCATAAGACTAATAGGGCATGTTTTATCGGCTCAAATGAAATAGTTTTGGGAGTAAATTTGCGGAGGATTAAGCGTTTTTGTGATTGAATTAGAGTGTTGTTTTGGTGTTGTGTTTGTTAAAACATTGATACATTTGTCATGTCGACAATTGCAAAATACTTTTATATCGTTTGTTTACGAACAATCTATTTTACTAAATTACGCTTGACACATATAATTCACGTACAACGGAACTTAAAACAGCATTTGCACCAACTTCATCATTAGCCTCTCCACCATAATTATCTAGTTCTATTTCCTCGTCAAAACACACCGCGTCACCACCGAAGCCATAATTAATTCCCCCTTATTACTGCAGACTTATCAGTGAATGCAAATCCGCGTTCGTCGGTGGGATGGTATCGCAATTAGTGTAAACGGTTCGCGCGTTACCATCCGGAGTAAGCTCAGTTGATCCGTGTTCCAGCTTTGCGACAAGCAAAGCCGACGGAGGATTTTGAGGATGTTTGGTAACTGGAAAAGATAGAATTGTTAGTTAACAAATTTTACTCTAAAATTTCGTAGCTTAAAGTCAACTATGAGCCATGTTGAGTTCTCTTAAATTTAAACCTTGAGAAATATTACACAAACAATATATTGTATTAAAGTTGTTTATTATGCCTTAAGCAAATGTATAAAACAAATAGACTTTTAACATTTAAGTAGTTGAAAAAGTTGCTTGGGGCTTGGTGACCATCTGCTTCATTATAAAAGGAAAATAGTTTCTGGTTTAAATAATTGTTTCAGTTCCAGCAATTTCAGTATCTTTGATTTGAATTTTCCGTGTATCTATCAAAATTAAATTTTATCGGATTTTACGCTTTATTTGTATGTAGGAACGGGTTGAAATATTACACTGGCTGTTTGTTAAAACGTCAGTATTAATTCTGTTCTTGCTACGTATTCCCAGACACGACAGAATGGACGTTTTGTTACAAAATGTGGAAAATAACGATTTGTTTTCATTATTGTTACGTGAAATGTTTCAGTTTTTGAAGTTGATTGTTTAATTAGTGAATTCAAGTAATTTAAAAACAATGCTTGCTTTAAGATGTCCATAAATCTTGATAACGTTTTTTTATAAAAAGAACATGTAGAAAACAGCCGCTATTCTTTAACTATAATCTTAATTTTTTTTTACTTTCAAAAGAAAGAAGTCTTAAGAAACCATTAAAAAAAAAAACTAAAGTATTTAGACATCATATTTTTGGATTTTTCACATCATTTCAATTAGCTTTCGAAAAGATAAATCATTTCTAAACTAGATAAATCCAAAATTGAATTTCCTTAATAATTTTCTGATGGATCACAAACACGTGTCCTTCGAATAGTTCCGGAAGTGATACGCAATGACTGATGACGTATTTTTAATTCACAATTTATTGATAGTAGTTAAACTTCTTTTCACTGAAATGATAGATGTTATTGAAAATTGTGTTATTCTTGTGGCAATAAAACATACTTTAGTTGAAACAAATATTGTTGTTAAATATTAAAATTTCATGAAAGACACCTGTTTTATTTTAGCTTTGGACACTAAGAACATGAGTAAGATATTAATAGTTGTTAACAAAAGCTACCCACATCATTCAAACCGTGTAGTCCATTACGCAACAATAACTCATTAATACAACGCTATCAATTCTACAAATAGACGTCTTAACTTTGCAGGATTACCATCTTCCGCCATTCATCAAGTTACGGCAGAACAATACGGTGAACTATTGAAACTGTCAGGATTTGCCAATGAGGACTATATGTATGTAAATGGTAGGAGCGGAGCTTTAGAACTGTTTATTGTTATGGCAACATGCCTTAAAGTGTTGGGAGTTACGCACTTGGAAATTGGGAGCTACAGTGGTAGAGAATAGGCAGCATTTTTGGGAGGAAAGGTTTATTCTAATTTAAGGCTTTTGGTGTAAAAAGTTTTGTCTGATAATTATTTCAAAAAAGGCAAGTGCATAAATAACTCATAAGTTTTTCTAAAAATTAAAAGCATTATTAAAAAGCTTAACATATTTCTACAAGGTCAAAATTATTTTTTAAACTAATCAACAGGTATAGGCACGTTTAGGTACTTCAACGTATGTAGAAATTATTGTATCCCAAATTCTCTGTAATAGAAAACGTGTTCTATTCTCCAAAACTGTGTGCCACGAGTCAATCCAACCGTGTCTAAGTGCTCGAGATCTCGATTGCAAATGTTCGCGAATTTCAAAACAGGCATTTTGCTCGTCAATGAGTGTTTGGTAGATTTATCGAAGCGATTTTACAGCGGATCTCCAATTTTATCGTACAATTAAATAGGTCGTGAAGAGTGTTATTACGCACGATTTTCTAGTAAAATCATTTTCTGCTATAGCCTTCGAATAATATTGAGTTTGATGGAAACGAACGGGATTTCTATTGAAATTTGTTCACTGTTCATTACGGTGATTTGGTTTTGTTTACATTTTGCATAAATGCAAAAATTGGATAAGTGGTTTCGCTGCTGAAGTTATTAAATAAATATTTTTATTTCAATATGGTTGGTGTAAATACATAAGTGAGTATTTTATTTATCGATATACATATTTGAATAAAGCGTTTGAAAAGTAAATTATAAGTAAATGCATAGTTTTAAATCATGCTAAGGCATTACTACTATTCGCATTACTTCTGTTTATAATTTAAAAAGCAACCAAAAAGCAAACAACCACAGAATGAAAACACAACATCTGACGATCAGGTAAACAAACCAATTACATTAACGAACCGAAATCCTTTTGATCTGTCTCCGGAATCTACCTCCACTATTCAAAGTGAACAATCAGTTCTAAACAGTAGGAGGCTATATTGTGACAAATATCAAAACGTAACAAACAAACGATTCCATTAGTCAAATTAATTATTCACGGTACAAATGGCGCTTGTCCTTTTGACCATGTCGCGTTTCTGGACGGGTTTGTACCAGTTCTGGTCTCTTTACTTAGTACTAGTTTTATATACTACTAATGGCCGCCCACGACTCCGTTCGCATGGAAGTCGGTTTCTCGTGGGAATGAGAAGTTTTCCGCGGTAAAAAGTATCCTTTGTGTTATTCTGATGACCTATATTACTGTAAAGTTTCATCCAAATCCCTCTAGTAAGTAGTTTTCACGTGAAAGAGTAACAAACATCCCTACATCCATCCATCCATACTCACAAACTTTCACCTTTATAATATTAGTAGGATTTTAACCCATCCTGTAAGATCTGTCGTCATTTATTTGGTCCTTCTTCCGTACTGGCTGTCTCTAAAGCATTGTAAAGAGATAAAAAATTTACTAAGGATTGTACAGCCGAACCTATATTATTTGTAAAACGCTTTTTTTATATTTTACATCATTGAATAAACAATGTAGAGCATACATACTTATTTATCGCAACCCAAATTATATTTTTAAACATAAGTACTATAGCTAGTGGGACTTAATATTATCAATTAAATCTAAATTTGTTTTACAAAAATCATAGGACTAACTAAACGGTTAAACTCCTAACTGGTAATAACCTAGAATTCTGCTAGACTGATTGCCAATTCCTGTAAGAGGTAAGTTGTCGATTGAAGGCAGTAATTCAAACAGACGCAACTTAAGATAAAGTTCGGTATTTCGCTTTACAAACTATTATCATTATCATTAAGGGCTGTATACATTTATAGCGGAATCTATGAGGCTTTGATCTTTTGGAAAGTGCCTTCCTTTATGGTTTGATTGCGGTACCCACAGTTACTTTAAGTAAGTGCATTTAATAATTATATTATAGTTATATAGGCTTGCTCTCAACAATTTCTTCAAAGTCATTATAGATACCTGGTTTAGTTTTTGTTTGTTAACTTACTCTCCGCAATCCGATACCAACTTCACTCTACTAATCCATCGTCTACAAACAATAGGTTACATTATAATGAAGTGAGCCGCAGACCGCAAGCTTCAGCTTACATTCCCGTCGCTTCGGGCGAGGTATTGTCTCAGGTTTCTATCAAACTAAACCCTGAATTTATTATATTGTTATTGTTTCTGGGATTGTTAGTCTTTACAGTATTATATGTCATTCTAAATTTTGCTTTATATTAATGTAATTCTTTCGACTCGTTTTTTACAAATTTAAGGTAGTATGTTAATCCACCATTCTTTTTCAATCTAAATGGAACTTTAAAAACACATCTCATTTCACAAAAATAAGGTTTAGGGCCAAATACAACAGTCAACATATCGAATTTAATATCATTGCAACATCTGTTCCCAATTTTTATTTAACTTTAGAAGATAAAAATAAAATCTTAGATCTCATTTTCCCGATTTAATATATGAATACATCAAAAGCAAAACTCCCATTCTTCTCATAAACTAACAAAGAAGGAAAACCCAATAAAAAAGAAAATAAATTGCACCGGTCGTCATAATCCTAAATTGGTTGCCAAACGTCGAAATTTTTAAAAAGGGAATCTATGATGGAATCAACACACGATAAATCAGAATACACTTTTGAGGAGACCCTTTTGTTAGAAGTACACCGATCACAATATAATGGAAATGCCTTTAAAATTTTCATAATTGGTTTTATAGTTTTTTTAGATGACATACTTAAGTGAAAATAACGTTTTACTTTCTAATACATAGATACTTTTTAATTGAAATAGCATCTTGAAAATATTTTGTTTTTTATGACCACAGGCAACAAAAAAAAGACTTGTTAACCCAACTATTTGTTTACATTCAAACTTCTACAAACCGCGCTGTCACATCACTTAAAAAATTGAACTAGTTGAAAAATGTTGCACAAAAAAAAACGCGTTGACTATAAACACAAGACAAAAATATATAATATATTGTTGGCTTGCCTAAGACCTTCCAGTGGCATTTGTTCTTTGATCCCTATTGTGTTTAAAGCAATATTGAGTGCGAATGTAAGGGCAAGTAATTGTGAAGATGTTGGCTTCGGATTACTCGCCCTCTTTATACAGGGTGTAAGAAATAAGTGATACATCAGAGTTGGTATCATCTATACAGGGGGTTTCAAAATCGCGTGTCAAAGTTTTGGATGCTCGGTGATTGATAAGGGTCTGATGACCACGGTTCAAGACGTTTGTCCTGATAGTTATGGTGAGGTGTTGGTGAGGGTTATAAAAATGTATTGAGGTTTAAAGATAGCGATATTGGTTATGCTTTTGACAGTAAACCACCAACGGCAGATTTTGCTTTATGTTTGAGGAGATCATGGCTAGGTGTTGGATAGTGGAAATGTTAAGCTTTATTTCAATAAGCAATTGTTAAGATTCGATTTGATAAGATAAAACAACGTCCAAAAATAATTAACTCAAAGGAGAAAAAAGAATGTTGACAATAGGCAGCCCGAAACTTCAAAAGTAAAAAATTGACAATCAAAAAAATTACCCACTCAAAGCCCATCAACAAACCCAAGCACCTTTCAAAAAGATGAGCATCACTCCAAATACTGTCCAAGTCATTTTATTATTCAAGAGAAAATAATTAGAGCAGAACCTAATGATGAAACGGAAGCAAAAGGAAAAAAAAACAATAATACTCCATCAGGTGAAATGGAGGATAATCCAGCATTTTTAACAATAGACGAAAAAGGGAATATTTTACTCAAAACAGGATACAAACGCAAGGGAGATGAGGCAAATTAGCAATTAAATTATAAAAAATTCAGACTGCCTTGTTTAAAAGCGGTGTCGTGTGTTTTTGTTTTTATGAGGATCACGATTTGTATTGAGAATTCAGAATGTAAATAATAAAAGGTGTATATGGTTTCGAACATGAAAATATAAATTTTCTATATTGTAAGCTAAAGAAATCAAATAAAATAAATTATTATAAGCACTATAGGTAAAAGATGTGCCCAATCGTCGTTAACATATACTATCTCATTATATTAAATCAAATGTGTTATTTACGTATATACTCCATATTATTCGTAATCTAATACGGGTCTAAATGGGATTACCCCAGAATTTGTAGCAGATTTGAAGATCAATTACAATAAAAGAGGGTTCCTTTTGTGGAGAATCCTATAAATATTCAATAAGAGTTTAGTGAGCGATCGGTCTGTTGAAGTGTCATACAGAATTTTGCAAAACGTGTTTGCGTTGGAGTGATGGCTCTTTTGGAAATTAAATGTTTTATTCAATTTTGCTTGACAAATTCATATTTTGGCGGGTGTTAAATTACTCTATAAAATTGACATTTGTCATGCAGATCTACTTTGTCATGATTACGAAAATATATTTAAAAAAATAGTTTTGGCAATGAATAAAATTATTTCAATAGTTCTTAGAATTTGAAAGGATCTTAGGTGTTAATTAGGCTCTTTAATGACCTCTTCACCTGCAACCTCACAACAGCTTTGTTTTTTCTCACCATTCCCACATCCACTAACTAATTCTGGCCACCTACCCTCCCCCCCGCAACTACATCTAATCGTTTCACCCGTGACGTCACATGCAAATGCCATACGTCATGATTTGCATCCCATCGGCAGTCCCGGACACGTGTTGTCGGAACCTGCACGGGGATTACATTTATTTTCAATCAGGACCGTTGATTGAGTAATTTTTGAAAGTGTTCTGGCGTTAGATGTAGTAGAGTAGGAATTAGATATGGAAGATAGTGATAGAATTGAAAATTTCAAATATCTAAAGCGATTAAAATACTACGTTTGAACAGTAAATTGTTCGATATTTTAACAACCAAAAGTCAATATTTTTTTCCGTAGATGCGTACAATTGAAAGCGTACTTATTTTTTTGGATTTTCATTTATAAATTTAAAAATTTAACCAAAATGTAAGATGTTTTCATAGCAATAGGCAGTCAAAATCTTTATTAACTTATAGAAGATATTAATTCTGTAATCTTCAAACTTAAGTTTAAATTATATTTAATCGTTTCATGAACTGATTAATTTGTAAAATTGCTCAATGAACTCCGAGAACTTTGTAAATTGAAACAAACTTCAAAAGGATTAAATCTTCGTTTTGCTACAAAGCTACTTTGATTGCTTTTGTCTACTTCATTGACTCCGTTTTCTGCGTTGAACATGAAATTAAAATAAAAATATTTTATTTCTTAGAAAAAAAATTATTACATTTTTATATTCCAATATTGATTTTTATTGATTTTCTGGGCAAATTTGTTTCTTTTAGGATGGTATTTATTTTGATTTATTTATATGTTAGTTTTTTAAACGATTACTGTACTTTTTGAAATATCTATCTAAAGTTAAAGAATGCAGAAGAGCCACAGTATCTTGATTTCGCCACTCATAAATTTGAATACACTTGTTCCTGTAATGTAAATCAATTTATTCAATACCAGTTGACCATTTGCAGAAATATCTAATAAACCAAACCGTAACCTGATTACCACGCAACCACTAGACCAGCAACAAATTATAACACAGGGTGATTCTTTATAGCTTAGGGTCAAGCAAAAAACCGGTGGCAAATATCGCAAGATGTCCACCGCAGTCCATCTTCATTGCGGACAGGTTTATAGGACTGGGGACGGTAAATAATACGAGAGGACGTCATGCAACATTCATGGGAGTTGAAGGTACAGGGTGTTTGAGGTTTTTTTTAATATTGGCACAGCTTAAGCGACTGTAAGTACTGCTTAAAGGCGATACAGTGTATAAGTGGGCATTTTTAACAATATTGAAAAGAAAGCGACTTAAATATTATACAAATGTATATTTGTGGAAGGCCATTTTCCAGCAGTAGACGTCTGATACACTAAATTTCCGCTGCTTTTTCAACTTCTTAATAAACAAAGTTACACTTCTTTCTCTTTAATTGGCCGAATAACATGTTAACACACCCTGTATCCCAACCAGAAGTGTGTAAGTAGATTCTTTCAAATATCTCGTCGGCGTATTATCTTTGTTTCTATTGGGCCCTAACAAGAATTATTGCCGTGGCTGGCGTCGAATCTGGGACCGCATGCATTGAGGAAGTGCGCTGAATGAACATGTGTGGCTGATGTTATTGAAATTGTGGATGGGAAGATAGTATATTTTTGGTTAAAATAGTTTGATATAAAAATAACGAAGGTTAAGTTAAATAGCAAAAATAGGTGTGTATAGCAAACCCATTTCCCTGAAATTTCGTTTCAAGTAACGAGATTGTATTTGGCATGTAACATCATTATCATTATATAGTATAAATCCAAGTCGCTAATTCTGTCTTTTTGTATGTCTGTCCGCTAACTCCTCCTAAACCACTGAACGGATTTTAATGCGATTTTTGCCATCTTATAGGTAATTCATTCATTTAAATGTGTAAATAAAAAACATTCAGAAAAAGTTATTTTTAGTTAGACAAAATTCAACGTGCCAGTACCGATTCGCGCAAAATTGCACCATTGCGAAGCGTGGGCGGTTCGCTAGTTATTTATAATGTAAAATACGCGCATGTACATATAACATGGAGTACCACGTAGGTTCGTTTTGATGTATTTTTTTATTAAGGTTAAAATTATGATTTAAATGCAATATATTTTAATTATGTTTGTTTTAGAGTTTAGAAGAAAATAATACTGGTTAAGTTTAAAACTACGATTGAGCCTAGGATAATAACACCTAATTCATAATAATATATAAAAGTAAGGATTCTAGTAATAAGGTATAAATATATATCTGAACGTAAATGAATTTTGTAACGAAAATTTTATTCACCCCAAAATCGTTTCCTAATCTTTATTTTCACCCCAAAATGTGGTTAAATGCAACTATTTCTGGTAAATTGGTACAAAAGGGAATAGTAATCAAATTATTATATGTATGGGGATAAAGCAATAATCCTGTATTATGATCCATTCTGGGTTTTTTTGGTAAATGCGAGTTCAATAAGTGGATGAAATTAAATTAGGATTGTGTCTACTATAACGAAGATTGTTTTGAGTTTATTTTCTTTCCTTAGGTATTTTATTATGTCATATTGATTTGTTTAAATTTATTCAAAAAAATCTCATTTGTTATTTTACCTATTAACGTATTTTTTATGGTCACAATGGCCGGGCAATATTTCTTTTTGATATTTTGTTCGTTTTCCGTCCGTATGTATCTATTTAATTGATTACTTACTAAAATAGTTAACCCTGATTAGGAAACACTAAAATGTGCCACTTGACTTACCCAATGTAAAATTTCATATAATTATATAAATTATATACTTAATTTAAACGAAATTATTGTGGGAGCAATATATTTTTACTGTCTAAAATATTATATTTTTTAGTTAAGTTTTGTTGCCAAATAGATATTTCTACTAATAAAAGATTTTTGACATATTATCTTTCAAAAAGTTTTTAAATGTCTTTCTACTTATTTACATACCACAAATAAGTTTCAAACAAAAATAGCTTAAACTCCATTTCAAACCCACATCAAACATTCAATTTGACTTTGAATTCCACTAAAAAACAAAAGACAATCTACAATTTTCGTCAGCAATTCAATTCTGCCACATTGCACTTAATCCGAAAATTCTTATTTTATTTGCAACATAAATCATATATTACCTGGTGAGGTTGCCAACGCAAAGGGTAGCGGGTTCGGTTCCTTGACAGGCAATTTGTCATGTGTTCAGTCATGCGATATGCGAGACGAGATTTGTACCCTTTTCTGGATTTTGTTATTGTGCTCGGTATCATTAGTGTTTTGGTTACCTACATGTATTTGTGTCGTTATCTTTTTAGAGACAAGAAAATGTGGTTGAAATTTGAAATCAGTTTCAAGGTTTAGCATATTAACAGTTTAATACACTGAAAAGTTATGAAGTGTGTTTCTAAGTAACTTTTTAACTATATCTCCTACTAAAAGTGCTATTAAACCGCCAAGTTTCATTCTCACTTCTTTTAATTGCCAAACGCTGGACAAAGATACGTTTTTTAACAAAAATAAAAATATATTAACAATTCTGTATAACGTCCCGTAGGTATCCAAGCTTCCAACAGATACTAACCATCCAATTATCTCCCATAAATATCAATTAAATACAGCAACCTGATATATGCGTAAATCTGTCCAATTAGGAAAAAAACGCGATATTTTCTTAATTAATTAACCATTATTCTTCTAAATCATTCATACGTTCGACGCACCCTGTATATGGGGGATATAGGGTTGAATAATACGAATATAGGGGAAAAATAGGTCATGTGGACAGACGCCTTTAATCTAGTTAATTAACTCGGGGTAAAGGTTTGATTTTTACCCTAAGGGTGTTTCAAGTAATGATGTGTTAATGCTTATGTGATTGATAATTAAAAATATGTAATGTGGAAAATATTTTCAGAGTGTTCAATATACAGGGTGTTTTTTGCGATTTTTTTTTGACGAGGAAATACAATAAAATCTTTAATAATTTACTACAATAAATTGATACAACATCAACTGCAGTGATTTTTGCTTCTTATTGTATAGAAAAACATTAATGTTACACTTGCATTGCTAACTTCATATACTTGAATTAGAACTTTTGACAGCAGTAGACTAAGATTGGCTGATAAAGTTTGTAAGTATGTATGGATGTATAGATGGATGGATGTTTGTTACTCTTTCACGTAAAAACTACTGGACGTATTTAGATGAAACTTTTCAGGTTAAACATCAGAATAATACATATGGTACTATTTACCGCGGGAAAACTTCTAATTTCCAAAGGAAACCGACTTCCACGCTGACGGAGTCGCGGGCGGCCACTAGTATATTATATATCATTCATTTCATACTATAAATTTGTTACTTCTTGTACCAAATCCCTTAAAAATAGGTACTTCCCAAGACTAACTATCCCCATCTCTGAATTTTAATAACAAATAAAATTAGAATCATCATCGGTATAAAAGACGTTTAAGACTGTGTACAGATGAGACCAATTATGCAATTTCAGGACATTTCTAAGGCCGTCATTGTATGAGTAGCAATTTGCGTTGAAACACATCTGAGTCCAATTTTGTTGATTTGAAGACATTGTTTTAAATTGCGATGGTTTGATTAAGGTGAATACAGTATCCATTATTAATATATTTATTAATAAGCACGACAAAAGTAAACAGAAAGTAAAATTAGTTTTATGAACGTGGTTACATATTTTTTTGGAAAAATTTACATTGTCTTTTATTTAACTAAATACAAGCTTAATTGGTCAAACCAATGTTTGTTTTGGACTTTTTGCCAATCTAATTTGTTTTTTGAAAATCTAATTTGTTTTTTATTTTAACAAGTTTTTTAAGGAAATACCCTCTTATTTCATCACGGGAAGAAAATCTTGATTTACTTCATTCCGGCAAAATAATTACTTTTTATAGCTCGTATTTTATTTTATTTGAGACTTAACCCCTCGCCCGCACCTGAGACTAATTACTTTTCTTTTATTGCCTTACCGACTAGATAATGCAATTAAAAGCTTAAATTCAAGAAGGGTTGAAGGATACCTTATTTTTTATTGTATAAATCATTTGCATTTTTTATTTTTTAAGAAACGAGTTACTTATTTTATTTAAATTCAAAGTAATTTTATTTTATAAAATTCACTTACATTTTGGCAGTGAACCACCAACACCACCACTTATTCCAAGCGTATGATTAAAAAAGTACACAAAACTATACCTTAATCTCTGCCCCATAAACACAACTTTTCCGTACATCACTATTTAACTTCAGGTAATGCTCTACCCATTTTCCAAGTATATTCTCTGCCATTGCAATTGAGTCTTAAATAGCAAGTGTTAAGGTTCTTTTTAGGTTGCCACAGGGGATATATAGGTAAGTAAGTCCTTAACACGATTTGCTACGACTTCGTCAAGCGACCGGCCATGCGTTCAAGTGAAAATCTTGCGAATCGAGAATTTGGTTTCGACAAATCGCTCTTGTTAGGAATTTATCGTTTTCGAGATTAAATAAAAAGGAAACTAAAAGCAATTGAGAGGTTGATTGTATTGTCGAATTTTTTACGTATTTTAAATACATAATTATTATTGATATAAATATCATTCAATCTTTAAAAAAATAAATTGTTTGCTCTACTTATTTGATTTTTAAAAACGGTACATCATGAAAATGTTTACGTGTTCATACAAATATTTTATGATATAAATCACGCACTTTAATTATATTTTTTGATCGCATATTCGCTTTGGGTAAAGCTGCACAAGAACCATTGTGTATTGTTTAATTTTGTTTTTCACATTTTCTTACCCAAACTTTTACATGACGACTACCCATCACTTTTTCTACCCGGTTGACTCTTCATATCAAATTCGCATGACGCAAAAACATGATCATCAAATATTCCGACAGGCCATTTATTATTCCATAAAAACAAAAAACATGGATTCGTGACGTGGACTATAAAACAAATGGAGGACGCTCTCTACAATGAAGGTTATTCTAAAGTTTCCTATAACTAATGACTCGTTCAATCTTGCAGTTACTTCGTCAAAGGCTTTAAGCGGCCGGCTTATAAATCCGACACTAAATAAAAATAAGACATATTATCCAAATGAAAGAAAACTATAAAAAGCTACTAGCGACCCGCCCAAGCTTCGCAATGGTGTAATTTTGGCCGACTTCCTCACGAAACATTTATTTATGGCTAACTAAAAAAAAAAAATCCGATTGTTTTTATTTACAAATTTAAATGAAAAAAATACCCAAAGGATGGTAAAAACCGCATTAAAATCCCTCAACTGGTTTAGGAGGAGTTAGCGGCCAAACATACAAACAGACAGAATTAGCGACTTGGATTTATACTATGTAATGATGATGATAACTAATGAATACTTAACTACGTTGATATGACGATTCTTATCTCTTAACTCTTGAAATGGATGGTCTCTCCACAGTTTATACACTCCATGATTCTTAGCCTGTATTATACACCGCATAATTTCCGCCTCCCTTCATATAGAAGTATTATAAGACTGCAAAAATATTGTCATTTGTTTTATACAGGATACTGTGAGATGTTAAATGGTGTAAATAGCAGAAATACTTTAGGTATCTTTATGTATAATAGTGATGGAATGAGTTTAGAAAAAATCGTCAGTGATATTATGGTGGGTTTTCTACTTTCTATGACAGAGGAAAAGCGTACCTACAGACTACATTTTCTTCTTAGCTTTAACTAAATCTTGTTTTTTATCTATAGGTTAGCAATAACCATAATTCATTATGTCTTACTATTTTTTTTTGAAGAAATTTATTTTATTATTTATATAAAAACTTCTTTTTTCCAAACAAAAAAAGGAAAACAAAAAATGCGAGGTAAATTCTAATTTGCGTGCGTTTTTTTAGTTCATTAAAGGTGCTCGCAAGCGGAAGCGGACGTCGCCGGATCTCTTTCTGGGCGGCGAGCTTTGGCGGCGAGATCAATGACGAGTCAGTAGGGTGGCCGTGAGGATGGATATACTTAGTTAAAAACACAAATTTTCTAGATCCAACTATAAACACGTTAAAACTTGATCAATAACCAGCATTGGTGTAATTTTTTGAAAGTTTTAATGTATAGTTTTCTAGATCTACCCATATCTTATCTTACTAATGTTATAAGTGCCTAAAATATGTGTGTGTATGCTTCTTTTTCACGCGAAAACTATTCACGTTTTTAATGAAACTTGATTTATAAACTAAAAACCAAAAATAAATTATAACCCAGAAAAAGTAACGCATTTCCACGGGAAAATACATTTGACAAGGCGAAAACTCTAGTCAACTGATAATTTAGATGCCGAAATCAACTTACAAGTTTTGTTTAGTACAGTGCTGATCATCGATTTCTACATGTTTATCTTGGATTTCGATACTTATATTAAAATAATAAGTTTTGCACTTGTTAAATAGAAAAAAATAGTATCATAAACGACAACTATTTTTTTATTTTATTTTTTTACTTTTTTGTTAAATACTGCACTTAAATCAACTAAATGTCACCCTATTCGCGTTTGACGCACCGCCCGCATAAACAATTACATAAAATACGAAAGCTTTCCTTTCCACGGGGAGTGTCTTTTGTCGCCGAAATGATCAGTCGAATGATTCTCGGAGCACATTTTAAAAAGTACCCGCAAAATTAACAAGACGGCTTTTTATATGAAAGCTTTGATGAGCAGAATAATGTTGGATTGTTTTGAAAGGTTCTGGTGGATCATAGGATGGTTGTCATTTGTTTTGACGGGTCTGTTAATATTAAGAAGTGTTTGTTTTGAATTGAATTAATGTAAAATGTTAGTCGCTTTGATGTGGAGAAAATTGAAAATTTTTAGTTGAATTTAAAAAGCCTAATATTCTTGAAAAACCTTACAAAAAATTACACTTTGGATAGGTATCTGTGACTATACGTTTATTAATACGTCTATTAAAATGACAAGTTTGTGATATAAAGTCTGATTCTAAGACTTTGCACACAGATTTCTAAGAAAGATAATAAATAACCATATCATTTTAGCCCTTAATATTAATATTATATTTCGTTTTTATAGCGAAATGTCATTTTTCCCTCATTTTTCTCACTTAATCACATTTTCACCTTTGCCCCATTACGTTATTGAATTTCCTCACAAGATGGACACTCAAAACACGGTATAAATTGAATAAACACTTGGTGAATGTAGGAAATTGGTTTTATATGGTTTTGGCCAAGGGTTAATGGGTGGAATAAATCGTGTTTAGAAAGGGTCCGGTCTATACTTACTATAACGTGGAAGACATGTTAGGAATAACAGTAATTGTAACTTCAATATAATACGGAATATATTTCTGATTGGATGAATTCAAAATCAGTTGAAATACAAAAAATATTAACTGATAAAAACGTCGTATTAAATTGTATATATGTTACGGCTAATACCCAAAGTGCGGCTACACCGGGACTCCTTTTTCTGGGTGGTATCAAAAAAGTAACCTAACTAACCTAACTTATTGATGTTCTAACCGGCTAAAACTAGGTGTAGCCGCACTTCGGGTATTAGCCGTAACATATATATATTACAGAAATATTCGCACACATAAGAAAAAGTAGGATGACGTAAATTGTCATGACAATATGTAATTATTTTAGTAAACTGGACTACACAAAGAAAAATATACAGCAACATTAAAGTTTCCCTTCTCTTTCGTGTTCTGTTTGATCCTCTCACCCCGAAGTACCTCAAAGAACGTTTTCAACTACGTTGTGCAAATCAGTTGCGTGATCTTCGCACAGCTCACAGGCTTGAACTCAAAATTCCACAACATTCCACATCTTTCTTTGCCAATTCTTTTACTCTTAAAGCTACCAAACTGTGGAATGATCTTCCTACTGCAATAAAGAATGCTTAAACACTTTCTTCTTTCAAAAATTTAGTCCACTCTCATTATATGTCTTTATAAATTTCTAGTATTCCTTATACCACAATTTATTTATGTGATTTTGTTCCTATGTTTTATGCATCTCATGTATTTATGTATGTATATTTTTGTATTTATTGAACTTATATAAGTGTATGTATTAATATTATTATTAATTTTATGTACCTATGTATGTTTGTTTATAAAATATGTATCCTTGTGTATATATATTTTTTCTAATTCTTTAATAATTTATTCCATGTTTTCTAAATTATTTTGCACCTATCCACTTTTGTACCCTATCTTTATTTTAATTAAGGTTGTCTGGAAGAGATCGCTTCCAGCGATAAGACCGCCTGTTGTTTTACTTGTGACTTTTTAATTGTTTAATTGTGTGTACAACTAAGTGTAAAATAAATAAATAAATAAATAAACACAGAATAATATAGGTTCCTAAAAATAAATTTTAATCTTCTTAACGTAAACAATTCTACTAAAACGTCAGTAAATAGGTCACAGTAACAACTTTTATCCAAAACAAGACAGATTTACAACGCAACATAAAACTTCTGCGAAAACCTAACTTAACTTTTAGCATACATCCAATTCACCTATTTTTCCTCTAGATCATTGCCCTGTTATTTGGGATTGAACTAAATAAATAAAGTTGCTACCTGATATAAAAGGACAGTAAATGTGAGAGCAAAAGGAATTTAATCGCATTCGGCGACCGCCTCCGAGCCGAAATAGCTTCATTACGATTTTTATTTCCGGATAGTGATGGGAAGTTATCGATAGATTAGCTTAAATATATTTTTTTTAATAGAAAATTTGTAAATATGGTTGGAATTAGAAAGACGGGTTTAAAACTACAACCCTTTACCTGATAGGTTTTTCTTAAATAAATATAATGTTTGCAATTTTAATAATTTGGTATAACATTAATATATATTATTTTAATTCTAATCGACATTTTATACGATAAATATACTTGCAACTATTTTTTTAAAAGGTTTTAGTTCAGTACACAAACGCAATGTTATGATAATCTTGTTTCCGCCATCCCATGAATAAATATGGAGCATGTCATTTGCTGATGACACAAAAATACCTTTTTCATGAATAATAACTGAGGCTAGTCGATAAATATGTTAAATGTAATTTTGACATAATAATGGACGTCCAAAATCGTTGAATTGGATTATTACAGTTTATAAATATTTTATGAGTAAAATTAATCGAAATTCAACCTTATAAAACATTTGTGTAACAATTTTGCTTTAGTAGAAAGTCTGAATGTAAATTATAAGTAGGTAAGTACAAAGTTATTTTGACCAAATGTAAATATTTTTTGTTAAATGTAGTTTAATAAAAAATAAATATAATTTTTAAAATAACAAAAATAGCTAAATTATTATTTAATTACATCGATGAAACCATTATATAGCTATCGACAATTACAAAATCACCTAATCTTTCATTTCCCTTCACTAGTCCCATTGGTGTATTGAGATTAACCTGTTTTTACGACTCCGAGTTAGTGTACATTAAATTTAACGATTCGACTCTACTCCACCGTTGTTCTAAATTGGCTCGGACAATGATGCGAAAAGGTACTATTTTAACTATTTATTGCAATAATAAAAGTAATACAATCTACTCGAAAAACAAAAGAATTTTCTAAATTGGTGCGAAGATAGTAAAACGTTTGGGTGTCGCGTCTAAATGTGTCTTTCGGTGGATAGTGGGGTCTTTGACGCCTTTCTATAGTTTTTTTTATTTGTGAGGAAATAGCTAATTTTCTTGGATCATTTTCTACAGATGTGGATGCAAATTTCTTATTTTATGAAATATTTTTTTATAATTCTTTTACTTTGGTACGCTGACATTATTTTTAACGATATTTTAAATCGAATTGAAGTGTCAAGTAGTATTGTTACTTGGTAATAATAGATAGATATACAAAATATCTATTTCCCATTTAAAATCCGAATTGATAACTCAAATTGCTACGAAGTCACTACACATGCTACGCCCTACTACGCTCGCTACGGATCTGTCATTTATTTTTTGTCTCTTACATACAGCAGAAAACAATTATGAATGTAATCAAAAGGCCCTACACACGGGCGACTAATTAATCGCATGACCAGCTTTCAATAATCGCAGACATGCGGTTGGGTTAATGAAAAATCGCCCGGAAATAAGAGTGTGTTCCAATTTGTACTCGTTTTTTAACAAATGACATTTTTATCAATGAAAAGTATGATGTGGTGGGTTATCTTGAGAATACTCGTAACTTAACCCATTAAAAAAATGTTGAAAGCTAAGTTATCAAGGCACGGCATAGGCTTTTATTTTTCTTTCAGCGCAAGAAGCTGTGAAAAAAGCTAGTTAATGAATCAAGTGAATAATGTTTTTTAAGAAAAAAATGTTAATTACGAAATTTTATTTATTTTTTTTTTAAATAGAACCCCGCGATACAAACAAAAACATATCTACATTTTAAACCATGTATTTTATAATTCCCTTATTCTTATTATTTCGATGAAAATAGAAAATGTAGGTTCCAAATGAACAAGCCTGTGGTATTGAAAGAATTCGCTGTTGAAAGCGATCGGTTGACCGTTCTAATGCAGAGTTTAGGGGGCGTCGTGTTTATAGAATGGATGACAATTAGGCAGGGCACTCGGGCACAATGA
Organism: Emmelina monodactyla; assembly: GCA_916618145.1. Classification (NCBI taxonomy): domain Eukaryota; kingdom Metazoa; phylum Arthropoda; class Insecta; order Lepidoptera; family Pterophoridae; genus Emmelina; species Emmelina monodactyla. The sequence continues at coordinate 1,901,355 of OU745322.1, forward strand.
TTTAACACAAAAAACGTACGGGGAAATCATAATGAAAGAAAATATTAAGCATTTTTATTATGACGAACTGAAACATGGAAAAAAGATTATGGAAAGATACCTTCGTTAAAAAATTTTAAGTACTCGTACGCCGTCTCAGAGTCGCTTATTCTAAACATGAATACTTAAGAATGCCTAAATAAACTAAAGAAACAAAGTTTTCATAATGATCGTTATCAATATCGAAAAAGGCTTACATTTAATCTTATCAATTACTAACTTGTGTTCTAGGTCTTTGCTAGCATTTCGTTGGTACTGCAAAACCCAGGAACTGTAAATAAATTAATGAGGGACTAGCTTAAAAATGTTTATTTCGAGCTGAACACAATACATATATGTGTTACATTATCAGGCTTTTCCTGACGTCCATCTAATTCTATTTTTTTCTCATGTATATCCATATGACTATAGCCATATCATATATATATACATATGAGCTTACTTACTTTTTATATTTGAAACTTGACTGCATTTAAAGGAGGTCAGTCAAAGACCTCACAGTGCCTACCTACCTTATGAAGTAAAAATCATTGAATTCATGCAACCAAGATCTTCACAGTGGCCATAAACCCAATCTCAGGTGCATCCATAAAACAAACGCTTATTCTGTTTGCCAATCGTTACAGAAAAACGCGCGTATCGTTAAATTAGAAAAACGGTTGCCCTAAGGGTCCTTTATCCTTGCGAACTCCTTGCTTTTACGATCCTATTATAAAATTGTCTTTATGATTCATTTTATTGCTAAAAGACTTTACGTAATTTCGACACGGTGTAGCGGTGGATCGCGAGTTAAGGACCTATTAAAAGTTTAAGTGGATAGCGATATTTCGGTCAACGTCTTAAATTAAGTTTGGTTTGATTGACGTCGTTTATTGGCTAACTTGATATTATAAGCTTTAAGATTAACGGGATTAGTTTAAGTAGCTATTAAGTTTTATTGTTCTCGGGATGTGAAATTTAAATTGTGTATTAGATTGCAAAATATAATAAAATAAAATGTTGATTGTATTAATTAACACGTTTTCTCCTTAAGAAGTAACTTCTACTTTCATGTGAAAGACTACATGTAAACTTAATTTATTTTCAATACGCTTGATTGGGTCACCAATATTTGTACATCAAAACTTACACGTTAAAATATAAATCGATATAATAACTATAAATTATTCCCAACTAGCTTCTTGCGAATTTAATGCGGCTTCGCACGCGTTAAATTCGGAGCGAAAACCCCTTTCCTTATACCTTCCTCTTAAATCACTCTATCTATGAAAAAAAACACATCAAAACCCGTTGTGTAGTTTTAAAGATTTAAACATACATAGGGACAGAGAAAGCGACTTTGTTTAATACTATGTAGTGAAGCTTAAACGCATTTCATTAATAAACGTTCAGAAGTTACAAAATCCCAACCATCATAAAAAGGTATCCATCAGACCTGTCTGCCTATATAAAAACAATAAATACAAAACAAGCGAAGTGTGACACCCCTTCCGCGAAACTGCGGAGTCAGCACTCGACACGCTTGTCATGAGCCCTTATACAGGGGGTTGAGGAAATTTATATTGAATTATAAAGCTCGAAATGTTTCTACCTGTATTGTAAATTATTGTTTGGTGACCGTTTGGGTTGTTTGGTTATAAATGTTAAATAAATACGTTTAAGTAAAGTTAAGCATTGCGATTGAAATAAAATTGTTAACCACGTGGTTCTTGGATGTTGACATAAAACTGTAACTATCTCAAAGAAAAAAGAAGTTAGGCACTTACTTACCAAATAAAAGTGCGCTAAACGAACAATTCTTAAAACGCTTGATCATATCGCAAAACTAAAATTAACACCCTATTCAAAATCTTGGTGTAACTTACGATGCCAACCAAAAACTCACCCACTTTTGGAACACTCTGTATACAAGACAATATATAACTCCTCTATTCGCCTTTGAGTCGCATTGCTGGATGAAATCAATCACCGCTCTCCAATCTGACACCTGAGGCTGACCAGCATCAGTTTATATGATGGAATACAACCGCTGACCAAATGTAGACCTTATTATGAGAGCAATAGGAATGAAACAATTGAAACTTTATCTGAGATCACTTTGCAAATTACTTATAACAGCTTTTCAGATAGTAGATTTTTTTGCAATTGCTTAAGGACTTTTCATATATTTATTTTTTAAAACAACCCTAATATGTAGTCCAAAGTAATATCTATTAACACGGGCACATAAACCAGTCGAAACTTAATAAAATTTACAGCAACTACGTGCCTCTAAATATCTACAACTTTTTGGTTTCATTGGCGTTTGTTAACAATTATTTACTACCATTTACTACCAAACATGGAGTGTACAACCAATGGAGGTGATATGTGGGGTTGCAGAATACTCAGCAACATACGGGCTAGCTGACAAAATTTTATTTTCACACCATAGCCGCTAACAGCTTGAATTCGAGCCTCTTTTTGATGACCTCTTTTTTTTTCTTTAAGGTAAATTCATCGTAATAGAGTTAAAACTTACATCAGAATGTCAATCATATGATCTATTTAATTATACCTGAAACCACGATCTTAGCAAAATATAATGACTAAAAATAAATAAATTAAAGATTAAGGCTTTGAAAAAAAAAAGCTTTTTACACAGTGTTTTTACAAAATCTACATGATATTCTTAATCAAGTCAGTCTCACCACGACAGCGATACTCACGAATAATAATCCTTTAAAATAAGTTATTTTTTTAACACTAATCGCATAAATCTTAACATTCACCTTTAAAAAGTAGTGTCCTCTGCTGTAGTTACATACTCCATGTAAAATTATCGCCTTCATCTTACCAATGTTTAAAAAGTAGTGTCCACTACTGTAGTTACACACTCCATGTAACTCGATGGCGTGAGATCGCCCACTTTGTCAGCCCCCGGACTGGACGTAGCTTAGATAACTACGTGGTTATAATGGACTATTTATTGGTTTTAGCGGAGGTAAATATAAAAGTTTAAACGAGAAAAGCTTAACTAATGTTAGTCATGATAATGTTATTTTGTAAGTAGTCATTTTCGTAGATATTATCGTAAGCAAATCACTAGAAAGTTAATATGCAAGTTGTGATAGTTAGTAACTTATCAACAAAAATATTATCTATTTGAAAGTAAGAGATATTCAGATAACGATTTAGTTCTATTTTATAGTCTTTATTTAAGAATCTCAATATATTTATAACAATTGCGTTTCAACAACTTTAAGAGTTTCATAAAAATAATTTCATTTACAAAATATAAAAAAAACTATTGTAAAACTTTTAAGTATTACTATTTATTTCAGTACCAACAAATAAAAGACTTATACTTTATTTTTATGCATTTCGTCCAACAGCTTGTTGACAGGGTCGTCGCATATTTTGGGCAGTCTTTGTGGTCCTCGCAATTTGCTCACCAATTCGAAAACTGGACGAAGTTCGTCTTGTGTTACTCCCTTAAAAAACGATTCAATAAGTTAATTTATATTTTTTCTCATTTGTGAAGAGCAAGCAGTAGATCTAACTTATGAGTAATATAGATGGTCACCAAAGATTTGGTATTCTTAATATTTAAAAATATTACTATGAATGGTAGGGGTGTTTCGTCGTTTGACCCCGGTCCTGAAAGCACCGCGGTGTCAAACGCACAACGACGATTTTTGAATGGGTCGATTGGCCCCGCGGGGTCAATCGGTGAACAACTTTTCTGGACTTCGTCGTTTGACACCGCTGTTTTATTAACCAATAATTATGTACCGTTAAATACAAAAGTGCATCATTTGTGTAAGCGGGAGGTAGGGCTAAGCCCATCTTGCTCACACCATATTTCTTATACTATATTATTACAAGTAATGCGCCCAAAATATGCAATTTTGCCACCGTACCAAAAAAAGCAGGTAAAAGCAAACCACCCGAATCGCCAATCCCGAGCCACGAAAATTAGTCGTTAGTAAATCTTGTCACAGTACTAGAAATGCGTGCTCCTGATTGGCAGATGTCATTGAAGCGCTTGCTCTGCGGAACTTGGGTTATATCTCAAGGTCAGTACGGCGTTGTGTGTGTTTGTGTTGTGGGGTGCCTTCCGTTAATTCGTTTTATTTTGGTAAGTAAATACTTTTGTTTGTAATATTTTTGTAACAATATGCATTTTAAGAGTAGTATACGTAATTACATTATAAAACGTGAATTGTGAATATAACCACTAACCATTTGATAACTCCGAATGCTTTGTTTTTCTATGTTTAATTAAAAATGTATTTATTACTTACACAATATGTAACTACGACTAATTAGATTTATATTAATTAGAGAATATTTAAATAAAATTTAGCGGTGCTATTACAATTTAACAGTTATTTTAAAGTACAATTGCAGTGTTATAATGAGAATGGTTTGAATTTGAAAGTGGCAAATGTTTTTACACAACTTTTTTTTAGTTACATATTAGTAACATTGTATGAGTGTAGCTAAATATTCTTATACTTCTTTTAGTTATGTAATTACATAATTGTACTCTGTGATTGTAAAGAAATGTTTATAAATGTTACTATTATTTTTATCATATAGCTTTGATTAAAAAGGTTTATTCTAGTTAGATATTATTAATACGATTATAACTTAGTTCAATATTATTATATAGACGTGAAATTCGATTTAAATTAACAAACCAAATCAAACTGTGCGTATATACCTTTAATCATTCTGCAATTTGTAATTCATTGTATGATCTCGTTTTTGTACTCATCAAAATAAATATTTTTATTAACATTCTGTTTGTTTCATTATTATTAAATTGACGAATAAAAATTTCATTTACCAGTTGGTAAGGAGCTATTGTATTACATAGATGTGACATCATAAATATCACTCGCGCTTTGCAATCCCGCTACCACTTTTAATAATCTATTCACTAAATGATGGCTTTTACCTTACCTTCCTACTTAATCTACAACTTACTTGTGTACTCAACTGTACAAAAATCAAAAATAAGATTTTTGGTGGTGGTGCCAACTGACGAAGTCGAAAAATGTTATTCCCGTTTGACACCGTTGTTATTATTAACTAGGACCGCGGGGCCAATCGACCCATTCAAAAATCGTCGTTGTGCGTTTGACACCGCGGTGCTTTCAGGACCGGGGTCAAACGACGAAACACCCGTAGAAATAGCCGGTTGAACTTCATCAGAAAAACATATAGGGCACTTTTTACCGCGGGAAAACTTCTCATTAAGGATTAATTATTAAAAAACAAATAGAAATATAATTCACCATGTTCCGTCTGTAAACAACAGCTGACACTAGCTTTCCCCACAGCAGCTGCACCAGGAACGGCCCCGACTTCTGCCCGGTCTCAATGACGTGAAGTTGCATCATTGCATCATGGTGAGACACTTTCTCTGCAAGTCAGATTTTTTAACCTTTACTTTTTTTTTTTTATCGCTAGCCTTACTGTATGGCCCTAAACTAAGCAAGGCTTGTACTATACTATGACTAGGGGAGAACCTAGTCCGTTGTGTGGTACCTATAGTACTTTGGAATTATAATCGTTCATGACAGCTTATAGCTGCTTGGCTAGTCTAGGTAATATTTGGCAATATTTGCAAATATTTATCGCATATAGAAAAAGCGTTGACAAGCTCAGTACGATTTAATATGTGGTTATACTCTGCCACGCATTTTTAGGTTACCACTTTTTACATTTACAGTAGCAGGTATCCACTCAGGTAAAATATAAGCCTTTTGAGACAAACCAAGATGACAATGATTTTTCTTACACACTGAAGAATGCTACTTGTGCCCATCTGATCATTAGATGCTATTTTGTCCAAAGTCCAGTATTGAAAATACGTTTATTAACAAAAAAGCAAAATACTACCTACTTAATAACTTAATCCTACATAATATATTACATTATATTACAAACGTGAAGCTTTGTAAGTATTTATGGATGGTTGTAAGGATGGATGTATGGATGGATGTTTGTTACTCTTACACGTAAAAACTACAGGACGGATTTGGATGAAACTTTACAGTAACATAGGTTATACATCAGAATAACACATAGGGTACTTTTTACCACGGGAAAACTTCTCATACCCACGGAAAACCGAACGGCATCGCGGGCGGCCACAAGTTATATAACGGGTGTAAAAAGACCACTTCCGAAGCCTGAAACCACGTATTCTTGAGCCCCAATGGTAACTAAATTATCTAGCAGAATACCCAGAAAACTGAATTTAAAAGTTATTAAGGATTGAAAAGTCATATTCGCCGCTTGAAATCATCGCTCACACATCAATGTAGGTTCAGGTGCGATTATTTACATTCCAAATTAAATTAAAACCCTATTTAATTTGAAATCATCGCAAAATCTGATAGTATTAATGCAATTTTGGAAAATAACGTTATTTTTTTTTTCATCATTTTCATTTAATCATAAAAACATTTTTTTTGCTCTAAACGTAATTCGTACCCCTCCAGCAATGCCCAGTTTTTGTTTTCGGAAGCAGTTCTTTTACACCCTGTATATAGTTTTCGAATCTTCAACACTTACTAAAGTCCTTTATATCCATATTCATGGTAAGTATTTGCTGGAAACAGCCTTTAACCCCTTCCACTGCTTTGGACCACACATTGAAGCTGTCTGCGTAGTCGAAATGCTGGTGGATGATGAGTCCTCTGATCTCTGCCACTTTTTCAGGGATGGTTTCGAAGGTGGTGTTCGTGACCATCCACCGAAGAGCTGCCTGTGAAGTACACATTTTAATATATATTAACTTTAAAAACAAATTATGTTCTTAATAAGCATCGACGTTAATTTAAATTTTTGTCTAGTTTTTGAACTTGGTATTCTGCTGCCGTCGATATGAGATAGTGTGAAGCCTATTTCTTCTCCCAGGACAAAGTAGCTCAACGTTAATCCTAAAACAAGATAAATAGTTATTTCCATCATACATTAAATATGTGTAACTCCTGCGGTATTGGCAGCACATGCCAGAATAGCTCGCAGATCGTAGATTTTTCTCCTAACTTTTTTATTAATTACGTGATATTTCAGACAATTCCCACAATATCTTTATATATTGTAGCCTATTTATATAAGCTGTATAATAGTAAAATTTCATAAAATCCATTCTATAGTTTTTACATGAAAGTGTACTGAAGTGGGTACATACTTCCAAACTTTCATGTTTATAATATAAGTAGCATTAATTTTAAACTCTCTTTTAACTCATTCCTCCCTTAATTTAAACAATTTGTCCAACTCACCGCATCAGCCTGACTGAACTCCACGTCATGACACGCCACCTCCTTGCCATCAGGGTACATCTTCTCCGGCACAATCGCAACCACATGCCACGCCCCCGCTATCTTCTCCACGTCGAAGTTAGCCTGGAAACCATCGCATGTGGAACTGTTCTTGCGTTCAGCGATGTTCTTTTGTTCAGCGATGGTCTTTTGTTCAGCGGTGTGGTCTTGTTCAGCGCTGGCGTTTTGTCCAGCGCTGTGGTCTTTTTCAGCGCTGGTGGATGAGATGAGAATGAAGAGCAAGATCCAAGTGTACATGGTGAGGGTTCAGGAGTGAGTGAGGTTAGCGGGCTAGTGGTGTGTGTAGAGATAGGAAATTTGAGATGTGGCAATGGAATTAGGTTGGATAAATGTGGTAGTAAGCGTGTGAAGTTCTGTTTCGATTTATAAATGTTTTTATTTTGTTATTTGATAGTGTCTGAAGGTTTTTTTCTGAATAGTAAATGGAATGAAATGAAATCCTAGTCGCTATGCGGGTCTATTCGTATGTATAACCTATTTATTTTTACTTTCAATGAGATATTATTTGAAAAAGTTTCACCAGTAAGCGCAAAACACTGTAAAAAATACATGCCAATTTGCAAAAGTAATAAGAACTCTGTAAAAATATTGATATTTTTAGTAGTAACTAAATATTGTCAGTACTCAACTTTATTAAATACTATGGCCGCCCGTGACTCCGTTCGTGTGGGAGTCGGTTTCCCGTGGGATTGAGAAATTTTCCCACGGTAAAAAGTACCTTATATGTTATTCAGATGTAAAACCTATATTACTGTAAAGTTCCATCAAAATCCGTCCTATAGTTTTTACGTGAAAGAGTAACAAACATCCATACATACTCACAAACTTTCACGTTTATATTACCTGTTAGTAGGAATCAGGACGTTATGAACAAAAACTCTTGCTACCTCTAAAACCGCATAGCTCTGCACAGTCAAATCAACTTATTGAGATAACTGTAATTTTGTGAACAGGATAATGTGTCACGAAAGGATATAATTATATGAGATGCGAAGGATTACGTGATTCATCAATTTACTTGCAAGGACGTATACAGTGGACTATGGCCTAGATACACGTAAGTAAGATCTATTTAGTCATTTAAATTTAGATAAATGTTTTAAATTTTCAAAAAAAAAATAAAAAAAAATCTTTTAAATTTAATTCTTACTTTTTTATCTCTGGGTAATTGTACATACAACGGTGCCTACATAGTTTAAATTGTTTTGAATTTACTTCTAACGTTCACGTTAGACACAAAAAAATTAAGTACACAAATCTGAACATTTCAATATTCTTTTCAAGATTCTTCTTCCAAACGTGGATTTAAAAATACTGTTCTTCTTTGCCGTAGAAATACGGTCATTGTTTAAAAAGTCAAAACCTTCATACATTTACTTGAACAAAGGCAGTAAAAACACTTTATGGACTTGTTATTGCCGTTGCGTTACGGACAATAGGAGTGGCTCAAGTTATAAGAAATTGTAATAAAGCGGTTTCTTGTAAGAATCTAGTTATTTTTGAAAATTTCTAGATCGTTTGTAAACAGACAGCAGATACAGAGACTAAAAAGATCAAATAAAGTTAAATAAATTCCAAACACATTACAAAGTTTTGGAGATCAACTAAAAACGAAAGAGTTGACCATAATTCTAATATTATTTAATATAATTGGTAGTAATAAATTAAAAACTATTGATATATATCAAAAAATAATAATAGAAGAACAAAATACTGCTTACACAAGCTGTAGAAAATAATAAGTATCTAGTGAGACTGTTACAACGAATCGTTACACGTTGAAGTAAAACAAATGAGTCCCGCTTCAGCTCCTCACTTGCACCCCACACAAAAAGCAAGCGGTAGAAACAGATTTTAATGTATCCTATGAAAATCTTCATTCAGAGCTCTTTTCCTTTGAATTTTAATATAAATCTCGATCCGCAAGTTTATTAGCGTAGGATTTGGATGATAATAGCCAAAGTTATTTATTTCTTTTGCAGTTTTGGTTTCGTTCGTTATGGTTTTTGATACTTCATTCGTTGGTCGAGGATTTAATATAGGGTTTTACGGTTTTCTAGATGTAAAGTTTTCAAACCATTATTCAGTTGATATCGGTGTCTTATTTCGGCAAGATGTTTCAGAAAAATCTTTCCTATTAGATAATCGTTTTGACAATAAAAACTGGTGTAGGATGGTTTTGACACGAATGGCTTGAAAAAAACTGCGTTATTATACACGCGGAGTCGTATTGTATTTGGTAAATTGATTAAAATGTCTTTTTATTAACTTTTATCTTGATTTACTTAAAGTTATGATTTTTTATATTTAAATTAAATATTACGACTTGGATGGTGTGTTTTTTATGTTTTCTTAACTAATTGCTTGTTGCATGACATTTAAAAGGTCATCAATTAACCCTTTTTCGAGTCTTTATGAACGGCCCTAGTTAATGAGGCTTGCATTTTGGATCTTTTCGCCGTACTTTATTTTAAAAGAACTAACTACTCGTGAAAGGGTAAGATTAATCACTGACATTTAGGTAGACATAGTTATTTCATAAAAACTTTAGAACTAAAAAATACAAATTGTTAAAAAAAACTCGGTTTACTAAAAAAGATAAGTAATAATAAGTCACGTTTTATTTAATTTCTAACATTATTGTAACTTTAACAAAATGCAACAACAATTTAGTTCCATTATGCGGTATTTAATCTAGAAAATCCAGAAATTTAAACAATAGTGTCATTTACGATCTCTTTGGGGTTTAAAAATAGTTCACAGATAGCCATTGCATTATCTTCTAATTTCCATTACCAATTCGATATTACTCCAATCTAGCTACCTTCGATTCGACATCCCGCAAGTAGCCCCTACCATTGACATTATAGTTCCCCTACTACTGATTACGCAGCGCCACTGTCACTGAGTGAAGGAAACTTGTCGTAAAAATTTACGAACTGACGCCCTGCGACCTATCGTTGACAATCATCTGCTTTGTAGAGTAGGAATGGACAGAGACTACATATACTCGTACGTACCTTTATTCCGATTTTTTGTTTAGATTTCTATATTAGGGAATCACGGTTTAGTTTTATTGTTTAATTATCTTAAACTAAATATGCAAACTGAAAAATAAAATATTTAGAACTCAACATCATGCGTGTAAATTAGTTTTACTTATTGTTATTAGTGTCTTACTTGAAAAAGCTGTCGCAAAAATACAAGTTTATTGGTAATTCCACTGCATATTTAAAAATAGAAAATAATAATTTTCTTAGCCCCCGTACAAGCAAAAGATAAGATTTAAAGCCCCAATTCATTTTACCCGCGCGGCTTTGCACGCGTTATATTCGGAGTAAAATTTAACGCGTTTTTTTCCCCTGTACTATGTTATAATACATGTAAACCTTCCTCTTAAATCACTCTATCTATTTAAAAAAAACATCAATATCCGTTACGTAGTTTTAAAGATTTAAGCATACATATGGACAGAGAAAGCGGCTTTGTTTTATACTTTATTTTATATTGTTTTATGTAGTGATAATAAAACAGCTCTCTGTCTCTTACTACTCTGCACCGCCATCGCTGAGATTTCAATAACCGTCGCCAACCGTGATTGCAGCGCTTCAAGCGCTCGACATATCGTCGTTAAACGTGACAGACAGACGACGTTCAGCGCTTTATTGTATTTGGTTTTATGGTTGCTTCGAATTAAGATCGCGATGATCGGAAATAGGGCTAGAATTGATTTCGGAACGTGCGGGTAGATTGATATTAGATATTTTTGTGTCTATATGGTAATATGTATGATGAAAAATTCGACAGAGTTGAGAAGTGAAAAAGAAAGTCCTTTTTGTGTGCAAGATTAATGAACCTTAAAAAGAATACTAATAAATATAAAGTGCCCAAATTGATGTATTTTTTTTTCTCTTTGTTTCCTTAAAAATCTTTTTGGTGTCAAACCATTTTGTGCTACATACATAGAAGGACAATTTATGAGTTCCTTAACCCTTTACTAACATACTGTATTTATTCCTCTGTCACCATTCCACGAATAATAAGTCTCCAACCGTCAATTAATCACTGGCTTCTAATTTCTAAAGTGACCGCTCCCGCGAATCTATCAAAACTGCATAAAGGTGGGTCCACACTAGCCGCTCCTTGGCATAAATGAAGTTTATACTCCCGTGGAAACGTCATTCTTTATTGTTACGGTATTATTTGCGAATATCAGAGCGCTGACGTGTAGTACAGGGTGTGGTGGAATATATTATTTAGATATTTTTTTTGTAAAAGTCTAGAATGAAACTATTTTGTTTTTAAATTAATGGAGGAAAAGCAGTATCTGCTGTACTGTACTGCTTTGTCTCCATTAATTTAGAAATGTAATATATTTATTAATCCGGTATATTTTTACATAATATAAGTGGGTATAAATATTGTTTTTAGTCTTTAAGTACTCATAAAAATACGAATATACTTAACATATTTTAAATTATTTAACTCAACGTATAAAAAATTATGTTAAACTTATAAAACCTCGAATCAGCACTCCCAATGACAGACGGGCGCACCTCACGTCACAAGTTTTGCAAATGGCGGCGACTGACGTCAAATTGATAGCTGCATTATTATGAGTTGCATTTTCCTGTCTTCCTTTGCACACCCTGTAGACGTTTTGCCGCTTTTATGTAAATGCATGTGATAGTGCAAGAGCTCGCTGTTTTTGCAAGGAAATTCTTATCATTTTGCAGTTCAGTTATTTCACTAAACGAAAATATGATTTCATATTTCAGAATGAAAGATTTCATGCTTTGAATAATTAAAAAAACCGGCCAAGTGCGAGTCGGACTCGCGCACCGAGGGTTCCGTACAAACCTGCAAAAACTACTTAAAATTTTAAGCTTTTCGGAATTTTTCTGTTACCTGTGCTGTAAGCTATTGCTTCTTACCAAATTTCGAGATTCTATGTCAACGGGAAGTGGTCTTTAGGTTTTAATTCCCGTGCGTGTAGTTGCGAGTTTCAAAATATGCGGTATCAATGGTTGTACTTTTGCGTTTTGCGTTTTTGCGTTGACTTAGATTTTTTTTTTCACGGGTTAAAGGCAATTAGATCTAAGTATTAGATATGAATTTCAACTTATAAGTTTATATTTATTAAAAAAATATATATTTTGTAATGTAACTAAAAATTTAAGGTTTTCGGAATTTTTCCTTTATGTGTGCTATAAAACGTTGCTTCATGCCAAATTTCAAGATTCTAGGTCGACTGGAAGTACCCTTTAGGTTTTGATTCCCTTGCGAGTACTGGCGAGTTTCAAAATATGCAGCTTAAATGCTGCTTTTGATTGCGTTGGCATAGAAGTTTGATTTTGTTACAGCTTAAAGGTATTATAGACCTGAGTATTTGGTTTGAATTTCAATTTAATACCTCTACGCATTTATGAGGAAATGGGTAGTAAGGTTAAAATTACTAAAAAAAAAATATTATGTGATGTAACTAAAAATTTATGGTTTTCGTAATTTTTCCTTTATCTATGCTATAAGACGTTGCTTCGTACCAAATTTCAAGATTCTGAGTTCACGGGAAGCACCCTGTAGGTTTTGATTCCCTTGCAAGTGTCGACTTGCGGCATAATTTGCGGCATAAACGGCTGTATCTTTTGATTGCGTTGGCTTAGAAGTTTGATTTTTTCACAGCTTCAAGGGACAGTAGACCTGAGTAATTGATATAAATTTCAGCTTCATACCTCCACGCGTTCCTGAGAAAAAGGGTCTTGACAGACGGACGGACGGACAACAAAGTGATCCTATAAGGGTTCCGTTTTTTTTCCTTTTGAGGTACGGAACCCTAAAAAGGTAAATAGAAAAGCTTTTCAAATCAATTGCCCCTTTACCAAACAAACGACAGTCAAAAACAGATAAAAAATTCAACCACGAAACTTAACGAACCGTTATCACTTACAAAGGTAACTAATTTCTTACTCCTGCTTCGAAGGGCTCGAATTAATTCAATAATTACAACTGACAAGTGCACAGTCTTCCTTATTTCACACCTGACTTAACCCTTTTAGTGTAAAAGCGTCTTTATGTAAGGTACTGCATTTTTTATGAGTTCGTTTTGTAGAGAAAACTTTGTGGTAATGAAAGCCTTGAAGCAGTAAGTGCACAGATTATTCTATTATGTTTTTAGTTAAAATTTAATGAAGAAAATACATAATGCATTTTTTCAATTCAGTTTAAATATAAAAAAAAATCTGTTGAGTATTTTATTATTACCTAATACTTTAAAAAAACAAAAATGATATTCTCTATTAACAAAGTCATTTATTTACTGAATATAATTATTTTTATTATACAATAGTAGTCAAATGTATCAAATTTTTCCATTTAAACTTTTTAAACTCTCATAAAAACACTACCCACAATTTAAAATTAGAATAGAATTCAAGATGGCTTCCAATTAAGGTGCGTCACCAAATGATGAATCACCAGCGCCCTCCCGCGGGAATCAAGTCGTTTGTTTTCAAATAAATAGCCACACTGAATTAATGCAACTAGCTTTTGATTATCTTGGTCTTTGTAAAGGAACGAAGGTTATTAAGTGACGTTTTAATGAGAAATTTTGACTAATGTTAGTAAGAGCAAAAGAGAAAACTTTATGGTGTCTCTCAGACTATAAAAACTAAAGTCAAAGAATAGTTTTTTTTTCAATATTTATTTTACGCAAGAAAAAAGTCTTATCCCCGTCGCCATACTTAAATATTATGCTAATAAATGAATAGGAAACAAGAAAACATAAAAACGAAAAGCCATTTAAACGAATACATTTAAAAGAATATAAAAGTAATGAAATCCCAACAATGAAACCCATCAAAAGTTTCCGCTTTCCTCAATGAGAGAAAAGACAAGTTTTTTACGATTTCATAAAGCAAAGGTTTTTCATTTACACGGCTTTAGTGATAATAAAATATAATTAAAATATTTTATGCCGGCTGTATCTCTGTTGGTCCACGTTTTAAACGACCGGGGTAAGGATTGGAGTACATTGAGAATTTTAATTATTATGTTGTCAAAAAAATATTAATTAGATAAATGTCTTTGTCGCCGTAAAAATGGGTACGTAGAGACTATAAAAACTTATACAGAAAAAACGTAATATTTTTTCAATACGTGAATGCATCGAACATAAAAAAAACTACGTTTAATTTTGAAATAAATTTTAATTAAACAAAACCTCTAATTACCAGTGTTTCCATCCATAGTACACATGACGTCACGTGACCAAACTGCCAAGCCAAAGTGACCAGCTCAGCTAATAGACTAACTCAAATGGCCAACTCGCCATACGTCCAACTCACCACTTTGAATTACCTCATTCTGCCCGCGCGCTGTCTGCATAATCAAAAATGCTCCGCGAAAATTAACAATTCCGTAAGCGTGTTTTATATTTAGCTGCGACAATAAACCAGTGGAATGACCGGGTCGTGTTTATATTAGAAAATTGAATATTTTGGTGTGAAGACAGGGAAAGGGTTAAGGGAAATGGTGAGCTGAATTTGTTGATGAAATTAAACAGTCAGCCAGGTATATTAGGTGATTTTTTGGTTCGTTCAGTCCAAAATCTTGATTCTGTATACGATTTTCTTTCTCTCTTTCTCCCTTATAATGTCTCGTTTGGTAATGCCGACATGATTATTTTTGTCAATTCATTTATAACAAAAGTCTTTGACCTTTTATATTGTGCCTTAGTTACAAGTTAAAAAGAGGTAAAAATGTAAGTGGTAGTTTCTCTTATAATTTTTTCTCTAAATCTAATAAAAAATATTGAAAAAGTGCAGTCTCCCCGGGAACATGTTGAAATCGAACTAATAGACGTTTCTAGAAAAAGGTTCTGCTAATAAAGACAATGAGGACAAAGGGTAATGATCCGACACAGCTCGGATGAATGTTTTACTTTGCTCATATATTTAGTGAGTTGATACAACATATAATAGACATTTTATGTATCAATTGGCCAATCTTAACTTGTGTATATAGTAGTAGACGGCGATAGAACGATAGAAATAGCGTTATCGTAAAAGTATAATATGTACTTAAAAGTTTTTTCCTGTGTCTTTTTATCTTTCAGTCTACTGTTACTTATTTTTTCTTAAACAGCAACATGTAAAATAGAGACTTGCATTAAGAGTACCTTATTCCTACGATAAATAACTTTAAAAATGATTGTTTTTTTAAATATTGATTTAAAACGATTTTTAATTACAACGTGTAATTCAAGCAAAAGTTTTCGACGCTTACATTTACTTTCGTGCTCAATTAGAACCGAGAGTGTCTTTAAATAAAAAATAAATGTTTTTTTTTTATAATACGTAGTAAAACAACTCTCTAGACATCCATTCTTAACCTCTCACTAGCCACGTCGACGTTCGCTCCAGATAAGGTCCAGACAGGAGTGGCCGCCGTTTTTCTTTCGTTATTTATTGACCGTGCCGACAGACGAATGTTGCCTCGGACAAATGTGGACCGAATTGGCACGGTGGATGGTGACGTATTCGGTGATTTGTATTGTTGGTTGATTTTGGGGAAATAGGTAATTGGGCTGTTTGTAAATCAAGCAATTTTTATTTAGTATAGTTTATTGTTTTAATTAAAAAACATATGTTACTAACACTTATTATATTGTTGTTGGTGAGACTAATCTTTTAGCCTAAATAGTAAACATATGTCGTACCTAAACTTAGTGAACTCCACTGTATAAACAGTTAGTTTCAAACAAAAAAAGGAAAATACTTAACTTTAAAGCTGCCCAAGATCACCCTTAAAGCCTTATGCCACATGTATTAAACCGCCTTATTCATAACCGCCCACAAAACTGCCTTGACCACTTCCCTTTAAACAGGATGTCCAACCAAGCAACCACTTAAATGACCCTTAAGGCCGCAGGAACATGGAAACCCTTTACCCTTATATTTATGGTCGCTGGGTCAATGTTGCGCGACAAACTTGTTAAGGGTTAACTTCAATGAACCTTATTTATCAAGTAGTAGAGTTGGTTTTTGCTTTAGTTATAAGCCTGGTGGAGAAAAAGTTTAAAGGTTATAATTATGACTTGATCAAGTTGCATACATGATCGATATTTTTTGTATTATGTGAAGAAATAGTATAATTTCTTGACGTTAAATACAAATAATAAGTTTAAAGCTTTATTCATTTTTCCTTAGATGAGTTGAAATCGGAAAACAATAAACTTATATTTAACAGCTCGTGTAACAATATACTTCCAGTATAATAGAACTTATATCAAAGATTCATTAGAACCAGTAAACAAGCATGCCATTAGCAAACCAATAAAGAAAATTTAATAACGGACCAACCTTACTCTTCACAATTACATATGTTTTACCATTATTAACTCTACACTAAATTTGAACGTTGGGCATTGAAATAAAAACTTCTGCGACAAGAGTTTCGCTTTTGCCCGCTCGGTGCGCTACTCAAGTTCAAATTTTAATCTGCTGCCACGTAATCCTTCACCTTGGTTTTAATAAATTGATAGAAAACTCGCCCTTAGCATAAATCATCTAACACATATACTCTTTTATCTGATGGGTGTCGTAAGAGTTGACTAAAATAATAACTAAACACAGGAATGTTGGCATTCCAGGCACAATGTCCAGCATCTTATAAAGAGATCCGTGCCCAATAGTGAAACTTTTTTTTTACGAAATAGCATCTGCACCTGGATAATATAACAAGATGTTTTACGATCTCTACCCTGCACCAACTTATTCATTCCTCCCATGATTTTTCCATCACGAACTCCACCTAAAACTTTGATTTCTCGCAGAAGTCGTTACCTATTGTCGCGTAATCTATCAAATTCGTGAATATTTTACATTTACGTTCGTCCTCAAAGCTGCGCTATAAAATCTTTATTACTATTGCCTCACATATCCGTAGCAGCATCTGAGGAGTACCTTCGGGCTGATCCCGGAGATTTCTGGGAAATCTGCAGTTTTCTGTTCGCTTTGAGACTTAGGGTTGAGAAAATAGTTTTTTTTAATGTGGTGTGGTGAATCAGTAAGACCTTTAATGGTAAGTAGTATTGTAGTTTACTTATATAATCCTACTTCATACATAATGTTACTCCTATTGAACTTTACATTTATTTGTACTTTTTATTTCTAACTAGATTTTGCCCGCAGCTTCGCATGCGTTAAATTAGAAGTACAACCCCTCTCCCTATACTATGTTAATATAGACAAACCTTACTCTTCAATCAATCTATTACAAAAAACACATCAAAATCCGTTGCGTAGTTTTAAAGATAGGGAAAGAGAAAGCGACTTCGTTTTATACTTTCATTTGATTACAAGACTAATAATAATATGAAACTTTGAGTTTATATTTCTACGGAAAATGTGTAAGTCTTTATCCAAATAGCTAATAACACACAGATTAATAACCTTATTTTTAAGAACTGATAACACTTTTATGTAACAGAGAAAATTTTGTAAAAACTACCCTTTCATTGATTCCTAGAGGATATAAAAAGACACTAACGACTCGGGAATTGAGTATAAAACGATTTTCATCTTTCGTTTAAATATATTTACATAAAATGACAACTTTTTTTAAAATAAACTTAACGGCTTCATTATTTCATTAAGTGACAAACAAGCCAATTCTTAAATATTGGTCTTTAAGAGTTAGAGCTTAGACCTTAATCCTTCTTTAAACACTTTCATATACTCACCAAACTTAGACCATTCCTACATATATCTTGTCTGTTATTCCACACCCTATTCGGTCCATTATTCAATATTTTAGTGCCATCATAAAGCAGTGTTCACATTGGATCACCTGCTTTGAATAAACGATCGATTTCCTTTACATGCATCATAAAATATACTCCTAGTTTATGTATGCAGGCAAGGCGCTGAGCACGGGTGAAATACGAGTATATCTGAGGAGTTGAAATGTGATCGTGAATTATGTAAGTGAATAAAGCATTTAGAATTAAAGCCAAAATATTTTAAATAGTGTTATTTTGAAATAGGAATTCAAGTGTTACAAATAACATGGGAAACATTTGAATCTCAATTCAAGTGTTACAAATAACAAATGAAACATTTGAATCTGTATAATAAGATTTTAATTACTTAAAATATCCATGTAGACCATATAAGTTTTATTCTACCTGTATTTTTTTATAAAAATTAACAAGCAATAAATGGAACCGTAACCAAATATTAAAAAATCAAGTGACAAATTCTCTCTTTATCATCGCACTTACACCATCCCATGCTCAAGTACACAATTGGCTTGACATTAGCCAGCTCTCGACTCCCATCCAAGCTTCTTCAGAGAAACAATTGAACCAATCTGCCGCTCTCCAATTGGCTGATGTCCTCGAGGTTTTTATTTCCTTAATCAGGGGCAGTGGCTGGACAAACTTATGGATATGGCGTTGATGTAATGGAATTGACAGTTTTATAATTTAGATGTATTTTTATATTGTAAGATATTGAAGGTTGATATCAAAATATTTTTTTTGAACGTACTAGCACGTGACAGAGTTTTGATGAACATGAATCATTAATTACATTTTGGTAATTTTTTGAAATTATATTACTAATCAATTTATAAAACAGAATACAATCGCTAACTCAATATATGTTTTGATTTAGAAAAGTGTAACTAATCATTACCTACTGTTTATATGCGACAAAATCAGTAGATACATAAAAAACGATCCATCTTTTGGAAGTTTAATTGAACCTGTCCATTGGTTACCCCAGTCGTTGATCGGGGGTCCAAGTGACGTCATAAGAATAAAATCGAGTGGGACGAGACTGAGATAATGAATTCTTAAGTCTCGCTTTGGTATTCGCTTCTGAAGAAAAAGGTGGTGAGTGAGTTGTGATTGGTTTGAGTTTTTAGAATTTAAGATCCGTTTTTTTAATATTTAAATTCATTGTGGTTGAAAAATGTAGGTTGGTAATTAGAAAAACAGGCTTTACTTTTAATATCAAACTTAAACTATACGTTTTCTATTCACTTTCTAAAATTATGCCCTATTGATAAAATTATAAAAAAAATCTATCTATATAATTATGATCTGAATAAATTGAAACTATGTCCCTTGTCGCTATGAGGATAGATCTCATCTAATACGCTCTCCATACTTTTCAAGCTCCGTACTTAATAATCGATTAGAGCGTGTCACCTATGATTGATCTCAAGTTTGATCTCAGAGTTGAGAGTGAATTATAAAAATGGGCCAATTCGTCGTTTCAGCGATGTCTACGAAGATGCAAAGTACTAGCATAAATCACTTAAAATTATTTAATTTTATATCACTTTAATCTAATTAATTAAACTCTGAAAATAAAACAAAACACGTATTAAAATTTGTGAAAACCCTGAGAAACATAGGAACATATCTCTACAATGTTATTTAAATTTTCATAGACACAAAATGCATCTTAGAGCGGTGCCACATGGGCGCTAATTCATTATAAAATTTAAACTCAACCTAACCTATAAAAGTACAAATCTATCCGTCAAAAGTCAGATTAACAAACCGCAAACCTAAATCCGCCAACAATGGATCCTAATTCGAAATGTCGTTCACGACTCTCTGAATCGAGCCCAAATCTTGAGGGCGAGTGTATTACAACCGAGGGGGTGGCGGGGTGCGCGGGGACGGGATTCTTAGATCGTGTTGTTGCTTTACGATTACGGTGGCTTGACTCGGCTCAGCTACTTGGGGGTAAAGATGCTGGAAGTGGCAAAAATATTGTGATTTTGTAAGAGTGTAGTATATAAAGGTATTTGTTTTCAGTTTCATTCATTGTAATTATTTATTGTATAAGGCTTGTAAAATAAATTTTATCGCCACTAATGAACGACCTTGTAGAAAAACTTTGGGTTTAGTGTTTGCTATATTTAAAATAATATATTCGATTAAAAAAAAAAAAAAAATTTTTGTCAATGACCATCTCACCATCAATAATAAAATTCTGCTTAATAAGACCAAGACTTTAGCAAGAGAAAAAGGTTACCAATATGTATGGGTGAAAAACTGCAAGATTTTTATTCGTAAAAACCCTTCATCTCCTGCACATATCATAAAAACTCAATTGGACCTGAAGCGCCTTTTTTAGTTTACCTTTCTTGCATCTCTGGGATTGCTGGTGCGTATTTCTCATGCATGTCGTATTACCTCTCATTTGCTTACAAACTAGTTTTTTCCACTGAACTTCTTAAATTGCATAAAAGTTCATTAATTTTACAATCCTTTGCTCTCTTCGTTTTTGTATATGATATATGCTTTTCTCGATATTTATTGTTAGATAATACTGTAACTTTCTTTTTATTTTGTAATTTCTACTTATTTGTTTTTGTATTGATTAGTGCGGATTTTATAGAAGACTTTTTGA
This sequence comes from Emmelina monodactyla, assembly GCA_916618145.1. Classification (NCBI taxonomy): domain Eukaryota; kingdom Metazoa; phylum Arthropoda; class Insecta; order Lepidoptera; family Pterophoridae; genus Emmelina; species Emmelina monodactyla. Next base: position 1,922,170 of record OU745322.1, read on the forward strand.
ATGATTTATATATTATATCTATTTATTCTATTCAGTTTCTAGGCATAACTATTATGTTATATTTATATTATCATTGTAAATTTATTTATATTAATTATATGTCACGGGTTCCTGCAGACGTTTTTCTTTCTATTTCTTCCTACAGCTTACAAAAATATATAGGCAACTATTGTATTAATTTTAAAAATGCTTAATATATATTACCAGAACGTCCGGGGATTGCGAACCAAATCAAATTCTTTTCGTAGAAACTGTATTTTAAACTCTTATGACATTATATGCCTAACTGAGACCTGGCTCTTGCCAAGTATACAGGACTCTGAATATTTTGACGACCGTTATGTAGTTTTTAGGAGTGACAGAAATTACGATCGGACTGGCCAAGCTCTTGGCGGAGGAGTGTTGATAGCAGTGCGTCGCGAAATAGCAGCGGAGCCACGTGGTGACTGGTGTTCATCCGCTGAAGATCTTTGGGTTTCATTAAAACTTCGGAACAGAAACGGAAAGATAAAATGTATTATCAATCTTTGTGTTGTTTATATAATCGATGAAAACCTAGGAAATTCTATGAACACACAACTCATAAACTTCTCTAGTTCATTGACTGACGTTGTACTGGAGCATTCTAATGAGAGGTTTATAGTTATGGGCGATTTTAACCAACGTAATCTAGATTGGAAACTGTTTCAGAATCATAATTACTACGAACCTGTTAATATTCGGGGTTGTCAATTTACTTTTTTAGATAATATGAACATTTGTAATTTAAATCAATATAATCATTTGACTAACTGCGATAACAGACTTCTTGACTTGATATACTCTAACGACGATGTACGTATTACTGAATGTGATGACCCCTTAGTGCCTCTTGATATGTATCATAAAGCTGTCTGTATTGATATAGATTTTTCAGTGCTCAATATGCTTCCTACTCAGCCGAGAACCAAGTACCTCTATCACCAAGGCAATTTTGATGCTATCTGTTCGGAATTAAATGAAATAGATTGGCAAAACACATTTTCGGCTCTTTCTTATGAGCATTCTGTTACATTCTTTTATGACCAATTATACAAGCTACGTGATCTTTTTATCCCTAAAAAAATAATTAAAAAATGTAACAATTATCCACTTTGGTTTAATTCTTCATTAATAAAAATTCTTAAAGAAAAAAATAAATTTCACCAAAAATACAAAAAATATAAGAATTTGTCAGACCACCACAGCTATACCTTGCTGAGAAGTCACATTTCAACAGTCTTCCTCGTCTCCCTCCGTCTCATCTGATGCACAAAATAACTGCTGCACTAATTCAAATGTTAATTTATCAGAACTGAGCACAAATGAGAACGAGGTGTTGAAACTACTTACGACTCTCGACCCAAACAAGACAGCAGGTCCTGACAATATACCTCCTATTTATATAATCAGATGTGCAAAAAGTATTAAACAACCACTGACTCTTCTATTTCAACAATCTCTCCGACTTGGGCAAGTCCCAGTCATGTGGAAACGTGCATATATAACCCCGATACATAAACAGGGCAACAAAAGTGAAGTCTCCAACTATCGTCCAATATCTAAACTCTGTGTATTTTCTAAAATCTTAGAGAAAATAATTTATAATCACGTTTATACCTCCCTAAAACATACATTTAGTCAAGAACAACATGGATTCTTAAAGGGCAGATCTACAGAATCGAATCTTGTTCTGTGTTCTAAATTTCTATCGGAAAATATTTCTAAACCTGCTCAAGTAGACGTCATATACACAGATTTCAGTAAATGCTTTGATAGAATTGATCATAAAATTCTCTTAGATAAATTGCAAGTAGCTGGCATCCGTGGTAATCTGTTGCGATGGTTTTCCTCATATGTCGAAAATAGATGCCAAACAGTGGTACTAAATGGATTTACCTCCCTACAATTGCCTATCCCTTCTGGAGTACCTCAGGGCTCATTGTTAGGTCCACTGTTATTTACCATCTTCGTTAACGATATTAACAAATGTTTCAATTACTCAAAGGTTCTATTATATGCAGATGACATGAAGATCTTATGTCCAATTGACAATATTTTTGATTCCTTAAAATTACAGGAAGATCTTATTAGATTCCAAATATACTGTTCACTTAACAAACTTGAACTCAATGTCTCAAAATGTCACGTTTGCTCTTTTACAAGAAAACCAAAGCCTATAATTAGTACCTACCTATTACACAATATAGCTTTGACACGTGTTGATACTATGAAGGACTTGGGTGTCATATTCGACTCAAAACTATTATTTGATAAACACATAGACAATATTGTCGAAAGAGCATCCAAGGCCCTAGGATTTGTCATCAGAGTCTCCTCAGATTTTAAAAATGTCAAGACTTTAAAAATTTTATATTGTGCGTATGTTCGCAGTCTCTTGGAATATGCTTCAACTGTATGGAACCCCGTTTATAATACTTATATTTCTCGAATTGAGGGCATTCAAAAACGTTTTCTTAGATTTGTACAATACAAATCTAAAAAATACGATAACAATTATATTTTACGTTGTAAAAGGCACCATATCCTGCCACTACATTTGCGAAGAGAAATTAGTGACATAAGTTTTCTGCTTAAAATTGCTCAAAACAAAATTGATTGTCCTGAACTTTTAAGCAGTCTTACATTAAGAACTCATGCAGTGCCGGTGAGGAACCGAAAACTATTACACGAGCCACTAGTTCGTACCAACTATGCTCAAAACTCCTTTCTTATTCGTGCTTGTCATAAATTTAATACCATTTCAGAGGTCGACATTGACCTATTTAACACTAGTTCCCAGAGTGCAAGAAGGGCTTTCAGTCAGTATTTTTTTGAGTGCAATAAATTCGTTTTGTAAAAATAAGTTACTCTTTTTTGTAGTTTAGTGTTATTTTAATAAGATTGTTTATGTACTCGCTTTCTTATTTTCTGTTTCTGTTTTTGTCACCATTTTATACAAATGTCTATATGTGAAAACTTTTTTTGGCCTTCTTTTTTATGTACTCTTTTTTATTGATAATTGATAATTAGCTGTAAGTTTTCCTAAAATTATAAAAATAAAATAAAATAAACAATTCATAAGGAAATAAGGATAATAGAAATCTTTTACAACTTAAATTTTAATGAAAATGATAAAATTCTCTGACTTTAATGGTATGAAAAAATCTTTTTTTTTCTCGGCTTATATGAGGCGAGATGTTTAGCTGTTGCAATTCACCGATTTTTTTTATCTTAACTCTTCCGTAATCCCTACATCCATGTAAATCTACAAATAACTACCCGCATGTCACTCCGCAATTTGCCTCAATAACGCGGCTAAGCCGAACACTTACCCGATCCGTGCACTCTTACCGTCTCACACAATTTATTATCAGGGGATTCTTTCGACGCAGGAGTAGCATTTTGTGATTATGCCTCGTCTTATTTACGATGTCAGTTATTTGGTGTTTAGTGGATATAGGAAGGTATGTGAATGGGTATTAGCAATTAGGTTAGAGTTGCAGAGATATAATGTAACAAATTAAGCATTATAATTAAAAGAAGTAGCAGCCTATATACGTCCTATTGTTGAGTCGTATTAGTCGGATAGCGAGAGCGATATGAGCCGTAATCCACCACGCTGGCTCAGTGTGGGTTGGTGGATGTACATGATGATCATTCAGCTGAGGGATCACGGTTTACCTGAGCATTGACACGAAATCTAAATTAGCATGATTATTTGTTAAATCAGCCCATGTCGTATTATTAATGTGTAGTTACTTAACATACACGTGTAGCTACTTTGAAAACTCAAAAACAAGTAGAATATTTTTTTTTATACTATAGCAAAGCAAACGAGTTTGCGGGTCACCTGATGGTAAGTGATCACCGTCGCCCATGACTAGTGGGTGTTGGGGGTGTGTTGCTGACCTTTGAGACAATTAAGCACCGGATACCGCACTCACCGAACGAAACGCAGGAACATCGTCCCTACTTCACGTCGGTTTTCTGTGCGACGGTGGTATTTCACCGGTCGAGTCAGCCAACTAATCGCTGCAGACAGAGCCTACAACTAGACTCTACCACTCCAAAAATTGGCACATTGTTGTAGTTTTAATAAACTATCATTAAAATATTAATAATATCCTTACCGACTTTCGTAAAAGCTGTTACTATGTTTTGCATGCTTATTGTAAATGCATTATCGTCTGTACAGTAATTGTAGCCGTGGTTTATAATGGGATAAATATATTGAGGTAACTTTACTAGAAAAAAAAACAAAGCTAATTTTGCATTCATTATCATATATCAACGTCTTTTGAACAGATAGAGATTTAAATTTAAAATACACCACAACTCCCATTAACGATACTATAATTTATTATCAATGAAAAGTCATCGAATATTGTACAGAAACTATCACTATCTCATTAATACCCCTTCAATCATTAACTCACAACAACTTAATTTAAAACTTCAACCGGAAACCAACTTCAATAACTTTAGACACGAAATCAAGTCATCAAGTATTAATAAAACAGAATTTCAACCTTGATGTGATTGTAATAAAGGTGATATTTTTTATTTAAGTAACATTAAATTAAGTGTGTAATTTAAAGTGATACTGATACCAGGTAGTTAAGTGTATTTTTGATGATAATGACTCTATTTCAATATGTAATTTCTGTGATTAATCGATGGCTTTTCAAATAATACATTCGATTCTAAGGAACTCACTTTCGTATTTTTTTGTTTGCCTGATTTACTTTTTATTTAATTTGATCACGTAAAAACGAATATTGCTAAAATATTATTTAAAATTTAAATGTGATTACCCAAATAAACCACTATTTTGAAAATTGTTCTATAAATTACAATTTTAACAGAAATCATTTAGAACGTTTTTTACTTCAAACACTGGAAAGACTGCTTAATCCTTCAAACGAACCAATTACACCCAAATCCAAGTTAATTCTCACTGATCTCCAATCCACAGAAAACTAACCCAATCCCCATAATTATAGATCTGATTATTTTTTCCGTCTGGCAACCAGTAGAATCTTTTTAATAAATGGCTCGGTGTTTCTGCAACCATCAGCCAGTTATGAAGCTAACACGATAGTTTTTAACACGATTACCGGAGTTGCCAACGGATGGTAGGAAAGAGATTATTGCCACTAGTCATCGAGCACCGTGGATGTAGAGTTATGGATGTGGCAAGAAAAAAAATGAGGGTTAATGACTTCGAGATCTGATTCTTATCTAAAGATTTTAAATAGTTTAGATTAACTTATAAAAGTAAAAACGGTGATAAAAGTTCGTATATTTTTGTAGATTGCTATATTTAGTAGTTAACTGTTTTAAATTCACTTGTGTTAATAAATTGCGTTCAAGTTTTAGTCGTAGTATTTAGAAGTAGTACCTAGTTATTTAGAATTTCCAGTATGAATTAATAGGTAGGTAATAATTGGACAAAGGACGTTACGTAATGTTATCGATTTAAACGTCAGTAATTTTGTTAAATAAAATTAATTTTTAATACTTTCCAGTAGGTACACGTGTAATGTTGTAGGTTTTGCGAACAATAACACTTTCAAGGCTGGAAAAGTTCATCAACCTGAATCAAGGTGCTAAAAAGCGCCCGAAATTCAACAAACCCTTAAACTCTATATCTTTCTGGTAATACCACATCTAGTAGTAATACATCTAAGTTACTCCTGCAATCATCGGCTGATGACTAGCTAACTCAGTTAAGGCTCCATTACTGGAAACCATTGTTCTAAACCCCCCATTTAATTGAATGCTCGAAGTAGTGAACACGTAGTATGAGTAATAGTGTTGCAAGTGCAGAAAAATGTTTTACTATTTTTGTATTTAGTTTCGTGATACAAATAAGAACAAGTTTGTCACTATTAATACTATTAAAATAAGATTTAAATGAAAGGACTACGAAACAATTTTAATGAATTTTCTAAAATCAAAGCATCAGTTAGTAAAAGTCTAATTCAAGAGACTTTTGTCCAACACGATAACGATATGGATCCTTAAAAAAATATTGTTAATAAAAATACCAAAGGCCAGGCGATATTAAAATCAATAACTGAATCCCCCATGATGAAAGCCCAAAGCATATAATATTTGAAACAATACAATAACAAAATATGCGTAACTGTGTTTACATATTAATAAATTAACAACACTATATACTGCACTATTGAATCGAGGCCTTATTTTTCCAACAAAGTTTCGGCCAAAATCTAATTAGGGCTGTTTTACACGCGTCTGCTTTAAACGATTTCAATTAACAGGCAGCGCTGATGTTTAGGGGCTGTGCAGTTATATATAATATACAGTTGAAATAAATTATAATTTACTTAATTAAAACCAGTTTGTTGTTGCAAACAACTTATTTTCGTAATACTTTTGTTGCAAAATATTAAGGCTTTTATATTTTGATTTATTACTTTGTCGCTACCAAGTCTTACTTCTTCGTTAGCACAATTTAACTGAAGCTATTATTTTATTCCCAATCATTGTGAAGCGATCTTTTATTAATATTTCAAATTGCATCTACATTCTTACTTCTAGTTTTTTAATTCTTATATAAAATAAACAATTGCAACCGCACAAGAACAGCACTATCCAATACCATAGTGCAATCGATAATGCAGATAGGGTTGTCCGTAGGCACAGAAATAATGACAGCCCCCGATTATTGGAATGACAGCTCTTAACAAAATTAATGCTAATTTTAATGAGCAAGCTTGTAATGATGGTCGCAATTGAATTTGTAAAATAATTGTACAGGTTTGAACATTTGTATGCTTTGATTTGGTAACATTGAATAGTAAGGACTATTCGTCATATAATTTTGAGTAGTTAGAACTATTCATTTATACATTATATTATAAGAGTCAATGTTTTGGTAGGTTCAGTTAGATAATTAGTGATTCCCAATTAGTCGGAGTATGTAAGTAGCCAAATGCTACTAATTAATTGAGACTTATGAAACCACACAAAAGAAACAAATATAATTAGACACATATAAAATTTCATCAACTAGATACAATAGGTCATAAATTGGTTAAAAATGTTTTTAAATACCAATTAAGCAAATTATTATTTTTGTTACTTGTATAAATCTATTGACTGGGCAGGGGGCACCAAACTCTTGGCGTACTAATGGGTGGCCAGTGATTTACATATAGCTGGCTCTGCAGGAAACAGTATGCAATAAGTAAAAAAAAACGTATTTTTAAAAGAAAGTAATAATCAAATTATAATATACCCAATTTGATTATAACTTTCTTTTTGAGAAGTCACTGCTAACTTAAGTGTTATATCCTACTAATATATAAAATGTGAAAGTTTGTGAGTATGTATGGATGTTTGATACTCTTTCACGTTAAAACTACTGGACGGATTTTGATGAAACTTTACAATAATATCGTTTTTACATCAGAATAACATATAGGGTACTTTTTACCGCGGGCAAATTTCTCATTCCCACGGGGAACCGACTTCCACGCGAACGGAGTCGCGGGCGGCCACTAGTCTGCAATAAACTAAGATATCAATGATAATACTCGATATTTTTTTTCCATATTATTTATTGAATGTACTCGTATAAGTGAATATATGCTAACGCATTTAAATAGGTAGATAATTACGTATGACCAAATATTAATATGATTTCTTAACTCGAATCAGATGAAATATTTGATTCAATCACCACAAAATTAAAAATCATGTTTCATTTTAACACTATATTGCACAACACCATCCCAGTTTCACATCATAAGGCCCCCAACACACGGTTGAGTAGAAAATAATTGTCCAGCGGATAGCCATAGTGCAAACTAATTCTGTTGTGTGCCCAGACAAAATTGATGTACCTACGAGTACGTGTATATGAACTATAACTCTACTGGAATCTAAAGGGCGATTGAAAGGGACTACAATGTAAAACAAGGGGGGTAATAGTACCTATATTGAACTAAGTGCATAGTGCAATATACTGCTTGGGTATAATTGATAAGTATGTATGCAGAATAAAAGTATACGCTTAGTATGTGATGTTTATGACTGTACTGTTAAATATCATCCAGAGATATAAGAGCTACTTAAAGTTTGCTACAAGTTATTCTAGTAGTATAGTGACTGACTTTTGAGTTTTTTTCAAACCATCCAAATAATATCCTGCTTTACGAGATCCAAGTGTTAAATAGACTTACAGCCACGTTTACAGAGCACAAGAAATGTGTAAATGTTTTAACCAATACGATATAAATTTTGGCCCCACCTAGGCTATGGTATTATTCTGTAACTTAGTGGGTTTCGATTGATATGTAATCAAGCGTTATCATCACGAATCGTTTTGCGATCGAGTTAGCAATAAGCTGTAAATCTCAATACAAATATGAACTCATAAATTAAGTCTTAAAATTTGTAATGTTTTTAATGCCTATATAATTTAGTTACTCATAACCAAAGAAAAATAAAGAAAAACATATTTTTTTATCAAATTAAACTTCTTGAACTTTCAGCGAATAAAAACAGCAGTATTTTTCTATTCTACAAAAATCCACGTACACCACTAGATCCTGATACCAGATAAGATTAACTTTGTAGTTAAAAACTAGCTGAACTAGCCTCGTATGTCGGTATTGTTTCTGTAAAGGTAATGCGCTGGCAGTTGTCGGTTTTACAGCCCTTTGTATCTTGTAGCGAGACGCCAAAACAACTTGGGAGTTCTCACATTAATGTCTATTGGAATGAATCCTTAAGCTAGAGAAAGCTGTCATGAATTTCATCTTTAGAATACTGAAATTGAATGCGATTGATCGTTTGGGCCTCACAACTGAGGTAACATTTTGTTCAAATTTATGTAAAAAATATTGTACAAGAAATTTAGAGTTTATATTCTCATCCAAATGCAGTAAAAGTAGCGAACATTCCGTCACCCTTTAAACGTTCTCAAAAGTAGTTTATTAAGATCATTTAGTACTTCAAAACTGCTAACGTTAAAAAAAAGATATTTTTAATTATTATTAGAAAACAATTTGTACTTTTCACATCGTTGTTGTCGTTAACAGACATACAGTTACACATTGAAATAACACTTTCTTTCAAAATTCATCCAAAAAAAACAATTTAATGAACACCAAACCCACAGTACATGACACGAGTACCCTAACTTAGTGGACACGGCGCGCAGTATCAGATTTTTGTTAAACTCGTAAACTAGCTGTAACTGCCGTGTCGGGGTTCACTGTGGCGAGAGACTGCACTTTATCTATTTATTTAACTAAGATTAGACGGCTATACGTAGTCGGCAGTTTGGGTGTTCGAATGAGAGATATGTCTTGTAGTTTGCTGATAAGTAGGAATTTGCATGGTTTGTTTAAATTGAAATAATTTTGTGGCTACTTGCCAATAAGTAATATCGTTTTTAAATTTAAAAAATATATTAATCTATTTCATCAGTATATTTATACTGTATAAAAATAAGTTGAATTTCTTATAAAATACAAAAGCAACTTATTCTTAGTACGTTTATAATATTTTACATCAAAAAAAGGTAAACGCACGATACAATTGACAGCAAAGGACGGATGCAACTTGACATTGACAGATCACCGCGCGCCATCTTAGAAAAAAATCTTTGGGTCACCGCCAGAGACTATAATTTAAAAGGGTGTCAGAACGCATCCGACTTAGATGGATGCTACTTAACGGAACCGGAAACAGTGCCGAATCTCGCCGTTAACAGATTCATTTTTCAAATGAAGAGAGAACGGTTATAGTGTAAACACACCCTTAAGTATGGGGCGTGATTGCTAATGATAGAGAAAGTTGGTGTTATTAATATAATACGTCAGATAACGGTGGATTGTCATAGATAAAAACAACTTTTGATAGAAGGTAAGGAAAATAAATTTCAACAAATATTAGTGGAAAATCATTTCATATATTCTCTGCTTATGCAATTATACTGAGAAAGCGATTAGTTTTTCGGGTTTCCTCTTACCAGTTCTTAGTTCAGATTTATAGTAGGTCCTAAAGGGTAGTTACTTCTTTCTAGATTCTTTATTTTCATCTTTCATCACTATTTCTTAATTCAAAACTATTTACACTATAACTCAAACACCAAAATTCACATTTACCAAAACAAAAAGTATTAAAAAAAACATCCGTGTTTGCATTAATTAAACACTTCCTCCATAACTAATCCTTAAGTTTTCCATATCTAATTACAACTTACTTTTATTGCACACCAACTCACCGGAATATACTACTGTAGAAAACAACGTATAATTTTTACGCCAGCACTTTACGACCGTCATAATTTTGTTCTATGCAAATTTCAGTAGAAAAGCTTTTATCGTTATTCCTAGTTTATAATGTGTTCGCCATTTCTGGGATTGAAGAGGAAATGCAATTGGATTAAAAATACTTTTCAAGATTTCTTTGAGCTTTTTTCGATGGAAAATTAAATGATGTGAAAGACTTTGTTTATTTATGGCTGACTCGTTATATCAATGTGCATCTGCCTTGTCAAATTTGTCGTGTTTTTTTACTTTTATCTTTAATAATTGACTAGTTTTCAGCTCCGCGGTTTTATCCGTAGTTATATGGATTTTTCCGTGGGAATGAGGTATTTTTTTCCTTGGGAAAGTACACAATAAGTTATTCCTAGTCCACATATTCCTATTTTGATATAAAGGTAGACTACGTAAAGTTTTATACTTATTCAATTGAAAGAGCAACAAACACACTGTAAGTTTTACTTTTTTTTACTTTTGCAAAAAAAAGCATGAAAAGCTTTAGAAAAGAAAAACAACTAAATATTTACTTTATTTACAATATAAGTTATTATGATGAGTCATACAAATGCGTGAAATTAAGAATAACAATAACATAGTTAGTGCACATATCAATGATGGCTAAGGGTTGGGCCAAACTTAAAGGAATTACTCGAAATATCTTGAAATTGAATGTCCGATGTTCTATGTATTGAAGGAAAAGTGTGATGTCTTCTCTCGTTTGTGGATCTGGAAAAATCTAAATGTTGAATTATACAATTTTAAACAAATCATGTTTTATATACTGAAGCGCAACACTGTGAGGATAAGGGCCAATACGCACTGTCGACTTGTCGCCGGCGACTCAGTCTCTCGGCGACCGAAACGTAGGCCGCAACCGGCGACCGAGTGCGTAAACATTCATTAAATGAGTCTAAACTAAAGAAAGTCACAGTCGCCGGCGACAAGTCGACAGTGCGTATTGGCTCTAAGTTACGGAAATTTAGTTTTCTTTTTTGATTTATTTGTATCAAAATGTAGAAAGCTTGAGCTGAAATGTTCAAATTTATTTTAACTAACACTTATGTTTTTAAAAATTCGTGACCCATAAAAAAACATTTATTTTATCATTAAGTAACTTAGTTACATTCGATGAAAGTTAAAATATTGATCATCAGCTTATCATCAGTAGGCCGAGAGAAAAAAGCTGGCGGAAAAAAACTCAGCACTCTTTTGTCCAACTTCAAATATACAAAATCAGGGCATACAACTACAACAAGACAAGATAAAAACGTAAGGTCACAAGACGGTTAGATTTAAGTAAGAAAATACAACTACTGATTCTTGTGTCATGTCTTGGTAATAAAACAAGTGAACCCCGATATCGTACAAAGTGGGACCATTTCTTTTTAACTTACCAGTTACCTTCACCAATTTGTTCATCAATATAATTTTTATTTTTTCAGTTTCGACAATAAACAGTTCTGCAATCACGCAAGGACTGAATAGAAAAAATAAGGCTTGTACCAAATGCATGAAGTTTAAACTCATGGGTAACCCTGAGGTCTGAAATGGTTAAACATAAATTATTATAGACTAGTGGTCGCCCGCGACTCCGTTCGCGTGGAAGTCGTTTTCCCGTGGGAATGAGAAGTTTTCCCGCGGTAAAAAGTACCCTATATTTTATTCTGATGTATAACCTATATTACTGTAGGTAAACTTTCATCCAAATCCATCCAGTTTTTTTCGTGAAAGAGTAACAAACATCCATACTCACAAACTTTCACGTTTATAATATAAGTAGGATGTCATTTCGAACAAAACGGCAAAAATAATATAAATTGTATGTATATTATATCCTTTAAATATTTTTTTAATTTTTATAAGTATTCTATGTTATAGGGAAAACAAAAATGTTTCGTGATAATTTCAACTGTATTGTTGTCACGGTTCATGAGATTACAGCCTGGTGACAGACAGACGGACGGTCGAATAACGTAATAAGGTCTTCTTTTTTACCATTTAGGTGCAGAAATAAGTATTATTTGCTACTAAGACGCCCTCGTGTTCGAGATAAAATTGCACATTAAACAATAACTTTCAATATTATGTGACATCTTTTGTAACTAGTGGCGATAAGAAGAATGAAAATGAATAAAAGGCTAAGAATCTTAAGTAATATAAGTACTATTAGAAAACTTACGTTTTGCTTCACCGTCAATAATATGTCATAGACGTTCTTGATAAGTTTCGGAAAATTGCAGATTACATTTATAAATAACTGAAACAAAATACCAAGGTGAAACTAGTCAAAACGGTAACAACTTTAGTCCAAAAACATCTGTTTCATTATTTTATATTACTCATTAAAGTAACTTGTTTTGCGTTTATCAAACAAACTTTCACTCCTATTTAGCAAAAACGTTCTCTAATAGTTTATTTTGTGATACCTATAAAGGTCTGTGCTAACTTTCAAAAGCTCGTTGATCACATATGTGGTGTAGAAATCAGTATATTTTTGCACTATAATTTAAAACGCACTCACCGAAACAAACAACTCAGGTAGAATCAAATCTGTAATATCAGCCAACTGCTTATACAAATCCAAGCAAAACGGAAACTTTTTCGTTTTCATACATTTATTGTTCTCCACGTACAAATAACCATCACACTCCGGGTTTTCCTCTAGTCTAATCCTCAAAGTTTTCAATCGATACCGAATCAAATCTAATATGACAAACCTCCAGGCTCTATTCGTGTCCAAACCGAGTAATGCTAATTGTGCCATTAGATAAAAGAACCAACTTTTAAAGCAGACCTCGCTCAAACAGTAAACACATGTATAAGTTATACGCACTAACCAAATGAAAAACGCCAAAATATACATATTATTACGCACGCTTGCATAAGATTTCCTACTTATGCGCAGATACTGATCTAAGGCGCCCAACTTTAGAAAAAACACTCGCGATTTGCTCCTAACGATTATTGTTAAGAGAATAATACAGTTGTATTCAATAAAACCGCAAATAAGATGAACGTCGACGTACCCACAACAATGAAACATCGAATAGGTGACAAAAGTAGCTAGAAGAACACCGTATATTTTAATTAAGATGCTGGTTAGCAAAATATGTGGGTGGTAACGAAAATCAAAGCCGAATAGTAACATCACATAGAAGAGTTGCTTGTAGAGGTGAATTATTTCGAAGTGATCGGAAATCGATTGATTCATTTTCGTTTTGAAACTCATTTTGTCAACGTCTGTATACAAGGTTTCTTTTAACTTGAATGAGTTCGAAGTTTTTCGAATGATTTCTTTAAAAAAAGATAAGAAAATTCGATATAATGATTACAAATGCCATTGTCACACAGACCTTTGGAAAAGTAACAAAAGAACATATTTAACAATGGCTTTTTATATGTGTATAATGTCTTCTTGTACTATTACTACATAGTATAAACCCAAGTCGCTAATTGTGTCTGTTTGTATGTTTCTAATCCACTTAACGGATTTAAATGCGGTTTTCGCCAACTTGTAGATATTTTTTTTATTTAAATTTGTAACTAAAGAAAATTCTGATAAAGTTATTTTAAGTTAGCTAAAATTCAACTTCACGGGAACAAGTCACGCCAAGTTACACCATTGCGAAGCGTAGGCGGGTCACTAGTATAAGATAATGCTACAAATACTACGCCATAGCATATTGTAATTATTTCGTAGCAACTACGAATTATAAAAAAACCTTCCAAAATAACACTTCTATAGCTTTACATTCTACTAAACATATTTCAACCAAATTAATTATCTTCGTTAAAAACGAACTACCTGAACTTTTCCTGAAACACACCAAAAAAGAAAAACCAAATCCCACAAAGGTACGTTACGTTAGAACCTGGATTAGTGCATTTTTTTTTTATTTTCTTGTTTATAATTGTTCGCTTTGTGAACCGGTAAAGTTTTAAGTCGTTTCGTGTTTTACAGGATATTTTAAACAATGACGTTGGTATTCTAAAATTTGGATGTTGTAACTGTACTTTCAAGTAACTTACTAGAAAAAAGAACATGATAGGTCTTAATCATTATTATTTCAATATGATCAATGTTTATTTTTCCTTAAACATTAAACATAATGACCACTCATAAAACGATTTGATATTCTAAGGCCCAATTGCAGGGAACGTTTTAACCTCGGGTTAGCTAACTCAGATTTAAATGGCGCCACCATCGATTATAATTGGGCCTAACAGGTGTAGTTTCCACGTACTCCAACAGTTATTTTTATTTTCTGTGTTACTTATCAATGTTTTACCTAATAATATTGCTAATTATAATCACCAATATAAATAACTTTCTGTACCAATTATAATTTCATGTGTTCGAACTTTACTCTTACTCTTCTTATCTTTGTAAGCAAACCTTAGAAAATACTTCCAATAAAATGCCACCTCTATTCTTCGCTACTTAACATTAATCCCGGCTTGTTTCGAGTATAAAATTGCCGCCGAACTTGTTTTGTTCGCTGACCACTCAACAGAAGGCACTATTCGACTGCAGCCTTTGTATCGCGAGGTACGATTTAAATGTGATGAGCCTTTTGTAGTTTGGGTATGTGAGGGTGTATGATACTGTACAGTTAGGTAAAAATTAAGGGCTAGAGGTTATAAAGGAATACACGAGTTTTTTTCTTTTTTTGTGATATGCAGTTGTTTTTTTTAAATATGAAATAATACTAGTGGCTGCTCAGAACTCCGTTCACGTGGGTGTTTGTTTCCCGTAGGAATGAGATGTTTTCCCGCGGTAAAAAGTATCATATGTGTTATTCTGATGTATAACCTATATTACTGCAAAGTTTCATCCAAATCCATCCAGTAGTTTTTACGTGAAAGAGTAACAAACATCCATCCATCCATCCATACATACTCACAAACTTTCACGTTTATAATTAAATATTAGAAGTATAACTCTGGCTATTTGATTTCTAGGATATGTTTTTTAGTAGATATGTATTATGTTAAGAGCACTTTTAAAAAGACTATTCTTTCAAAAAAAAAGGTCTTATCCCGAGAAAAAACATTGTTTTTCTTTTAAAAAGTATTTTACAATACCTTCTTGTACACACCGTCTCATATTCTTCAACGTGAAAGCGGAATCATTTTGTATAAAATGTGAACTCCGCAGGAAGTCTGAAAATAGCAAAATTGGAAGCAAAACGTATGCAGACTACTTGAAGAGTAATTTTGTACTACATCAAACCAACTATGGAAAATGTGTAATCACTTCCTTTGCAAACTAGTATTATAATAATAATATATGTAAGCGAAGTAAAACAGAATCTTTTGTTTATTTAATATGTAAAAATATACCTAACTGACAAAAAATCAGATAAAGTTACGATGATCTTTTTGTTGTACGAAAGATTAATAATTTATTAAAAATGGTCTGTAATTAATGTTGACTACGATTTGAACTTAAAATTTATTACAATGATTAAAAATTATGGTCTTAAATGTACTGTCGAAAATCCTCTTTTTTTTTGTCGATAACATCAGCGCCTTATATTTTCCCACCGCAATCCTACCCATCCCAAGTTTCACATTTCAAAGAAATCGCAATTATTTTTCTCCACCGTTACTATAGTTGCACAATTAGGGACGGACAGACGGACAAAAGTCGGATGTCCATATAATGACTGCTATTATCCACTAGCAACCACTTCTGAATCTATTGTTAGACCAAAA
This sequence comes from Emmelina monodactyla, assembly GCA_916618145.1. Lineage (NCBI taxonomy): Eukaryota > Metazoa > Arthropoda > Insecta > Lepidoptera > Pterophoridae > Emmelina > Emmelina monodactyla. The sequence continues at coordinate 1,938,216 of OU745322.1, forward strand.
TAATGCTCGTTTGAGGACCTATTACGTGTGGATTGTAGAATTATGGAAGGTTTCGATGGTATGAAATAATGATGCTTGAGTATGGGAGATAATAATTTGTATCGTCTTACAGTATTTGTACATATTTTGGACTCGGAAGTAGGTATGTAAGAAATATGTTTTTCTATTTATGCTTATACACAAAAAAAACTAACTATATACAGTAAACAGTTTTTTGTCAAGTTAAAGTTGTCTTTTCCATATTTTGTCTTATATACTTCTTCATTAAAATGATAGCTGTTTTAATAAATAACAGTAACAGTGTAAAGACTTTAAGGATATTAACACTAATATTATTTTGTAAAACTCGCTAGGCAGAAGCCAACTTGAGTATGCTTTGGTCATATAGAATCCCATGTATGATATTTGACATTGAGCAAATAGAAGCTATCTATTTATAAGACTTAAATATAAATTTAAGGAACCTTTTCTTCCAATGGTCCCCTTAAAAGCTCGTCGCGAACACAGAGACCAAATTTTCTTATTTAAAATCATTAACAATTTAATCGTCTCACCTTACATACTGTGTCATATTGGATTTAAATGCCCGAGACTGAGTGCACGCTCTGAAAACTTATTTCATGTACCTTGTTGTAGGACTAACTATGCAGTAAACCGTTTTTTGATAAGATCCCTTAATGTGTATAATAATCGTTATAAACACATTGATATCTTTAATTGTAATCTTAATATATATGTTTTAATGTTAAGCAGATAATTTAAATAATAATTTAAATGTATATAATATTTTTTTCTAATTTATGGAAAAATTTTGAATTTTATTTTAGTCAATTTTTTTTTTGAAATATTTATGCTTATGTATGTATATGTAAGTGTATGTATAATGTATATCAGAATAAGGGCTGATTTTTCAATAGTCAGATAAATGCTAACTGACTGATAAGAGGTATGTTTTCATTGTCACTTCAAACATATGTCAAGTATTAATGTTTGACGTGCAACAAAAACATACTGATTTCTGTCAGATAGAATGCAAAGCGGAAGGTTCCGGGTTCAATTCCCGGTCGGGCCAATTTCGTAAAAATGGTTTTTCGATATTGGCTCCTGTCTGGGTGTAACTAGGTTCTCCCCTAGTCCATTATGTTAGGGCCACATAATTGGTGTGTTAGTCTTGAGATTTTTTATTATTTTATTTTCTCTTTTTTATATTTTTTTCTCTTTAAGTTTGTTATATTTTAGTTAAGATGGTAGACATGTTGTTTTTATTTTTATGTTCCTTTTCTACTTTAGTTTGTATAAACTATTAGTGAAAACTACGTAGGCTTAAGTGTTGTTAATTATTTTGTAACCCTTTTGCATTATGTAAGCTGTTTGTTTTCCTTAATGATAAATATATCGAAGGCGGCTGGAATACCTTCCTTCGACATCAGAGCCGTCTTCAATGGCCATCTATGAGTTGTGGGCGTATGTGGGTGATATGTTAGTTCAATAAAAGAAGTTATTCTGTATCAGCGCTGTGATTATCTTCTCTTGATAGCTACCAGTAGGTCATTTCACTTTATCACATGAAGGCACCAGATACCAAGGCACCAAGAATAACACCCGTTCGTCGCTAAGACTTGAGATCATCTCCCTCACCCTGACGGCTGCTCTCTCGATGTCACATAGACTTTGTCAAGCACCATATTTAGTACTGGCAATCCGCACTCTTCTTATATGAACCATAAGCATAGTCGATCTCCGACAAATACATAATCTTCTTGACATTTCACTTCGTTTTTTGCGGAGTAAAACAGATAACACCTGTAACAACGCCATATATTTTGGGTAGCACAGTATTTTGGCTCCTTTCTCAATAGGTCTGTTCACGGGTCGATAATTTTTCTTAACTCAACATATTAGTGTCGAAAACAAATAAATATTCCTACTCTAACCAGCCAATCATTAATCGGCTTAAAACCTACTTTACCCCGACATCTGCAATTAGCATGTCTGACAAATGCGTCCTCACAAATAATTATACTTAAATCTCGGGACATAAATCAAGAAGTAGCTACTTAGCACTCGATTAGCATGGAACAAGGGGCGTAAATCACACTGACGTGAGGACCCTCCTAGTTACAAGTCGGTGAGTGTGGGTATGATCTATGGCGAGATTCTACTGTTTTGGGGTACTGGAGTTAGTAAATATTAATGAAATAAGCTTTTATTATAAGTATCTTTCGATAGACTTATGCCCGCGGCTTCAAACAGCTAGATGAAATTTTATTAAATTAACTGGAATGAGTAGTCAAACCATACCATACTTTAATCTTTATCTCTTCAAATTACGTAGACTTAATTATATCTCACGGCTAATCAGAAACTACTGACCACAGCTTCAATCCTCAATAACTGCGATCACTATTAACTTACCGGGATCAAGCTTGCAATTTAGGATACAGTGACATCGAGTCCTTACTTACGATGCACTAGACACGCCTATACGCTGTAGTGGAGACCCGGGTTTATGATATTTACGAGATCGACCAACGTGTGTACTGTAATTGGTTTCTGGTAGAATTAAACGCCACAGCTGTATGGTAGACTTAAGATGATCACTACAAATGAGTTTTGGGTGACTTTAGTCAGGTTGGTTTAGAAAACTGGTAGGAGTTTTGGTATTGCGTAGTAGTTTTTCATGTGATATACCTTTGCCTAAGTCCTCTTGTGACAGAGATTTTGGCACCGCAGTTTCAACAAATCTTTAAATAATCGCAGTTATTGTATAGCTCGTACAAAAAAAATTTTAGAGTCAAAGCAATGCCATTGTAGTTAAGCAGATTCAGATGCTTTATGATCTGTGTTTATGATGAAACCCTGATGTTACCTTCAGTAACTATTCCAAGATCCAAAAGCCAACACCCAAATTACTTTTTTTTAATTTTGCTACAAAAAAAGTTTCCAACTTCAAAGGATGTACAATACCTTTACCTTATACCTTACATCCTCGTCCCAACTGACTTAATATCTCCAAATCTAACTACTCCCTAGGCCTCCAAACATTTAATTACCACCCGGCCACCTCCTCTACCACATAGTTATTGCATCTAAAACTATCTTCAAGCAGTAACAGATTATGCTAAACTGAAAATGCTGGATTCAGGTGATACCATGGGCTGTTATAGTGGTAATAAAGCAGGTTTATAGTTGAAACTGAGCTCGTAAACCGGGTTTTGATGCCTGCTTGTTAATCAGAGTTATCAGGTTGAGAGGCTATGTCGAAATAGATGATGTAAGTCGGTAAATAAGTGGGTTACTCAAAATAGTGATGCAAGTACTAATATTGATTAAAAAAGTCCTTTTAATCATTTGAGTAAAATAAAAATCTGTTGGTTACCAAGGTATGTAATAAAATAACCACCTATTTGAAGGGTTAATTTTGATAATATTTTTATACAAATATTTAAGATAAAATTGTATAGGTTTTAAAAATAAACTTCGAATAGATTAATCTTGAAATCGACTTTTGATAAAAAATATAAATAATAACAATGAAAAGATAATTTAAGAAAAAGTTAACTTTAAGCGACCATACGTAAAAGTGTGATATATTAATACAATCGATGTTTATTATTAACGTATATTCACTCAACAGATACGTCTAATAACGAGTATAATTTCCGTCTCTTCTTCATATCATTAAGTAAAGAATTAAACCCCCTCTTATACAAATGGGGTACGCTCCACCACCCCCTTTAGATTTGTATCAGCAAATGTATGAAAACTTGAGTAATGATCGTGTAAGAAACCATTTTGTGTAGGATGTAACGATGATTAGCAAGGCTTATTTATCTTAAGCTAAAACGGGAGAGATTGAGTAAATTTTGGTTTTTATTATTGACGTTACTTTTAGAAATTTTTATGAAGGTAAAAAATTATGTTTTTGATGAACAATTGCTATTTTATGCTTGAATAAGCTTCAATCATAAAAATAATTTTAGAAATGATGTATTTTTTAATTTTGCATCAGTAGGTATATTAAATGCGGCCTAAGCGCAAATCTGTAGCCTGTAACAGGCCGATCAGATAATATCCCAATTCAGAAACTAGAAACACCTTATTTGGATCAATCTAGAAAACAAAACATTCCACAGTTCGGTAAGTGTGCTACGGAATAAACTATGTCCTACAGCCTTAAACCATACTAAAATGAACACAACCTTTAAATATAGGATCCAGTCCATATAAACCACTTGGAAACTACTAGACAATATCCCAAAATTAAACCTAAATGTCCGAATAAAACCGCAGACCACCACTTTTCGTAGCTCATAAAGTTTTTTTATCGTCCAAAAAGATAGTTCGCGTGTCCACTAACAGTATACAAAAAAGAAAAGAAAAATGAAATGTTTTCGGTACAATTTACTGCCTTGGAGTTGTTGCTTTGATACGTCATATGCGTGGAAACGTTATTAAGGAGTATAATGTGATCGTTCATAGTAAGTTTCCTGATAATGATTTACGAAGTCTAAAAAGTATGAAAGTAATTTTTTAAACCTTTTTTAAGCTGAAATTTATTACATACACATCCTAATTATAATCTAAATCATAAAAAAAATACATGAGAAGACAAAAAGTTTGATTTGATTAATGGCCTACACCTGTTGAGTTACTTTTGATGCAAATGGGATGCAAGTGCATCTGTTTAAAAACTAAAGTGTGGTATTTACATTATTACTTATGACACTGCTAATTATCATGAAGTAGAAATATAAACTTTCCATAAGAAATGCTCAAAATTAAACAAACTCTCAATATTTTCCCATTTGACTGTTAATATTGAGTAACCTAAAAAAAAAAACTAAAAACATTTTCTTCCATAACCAAGTATCAACGTCTGTAGGTACACATACACAATCTAGGCAGCGGGGCAACTATTTTCTGTCCATTATTGTGTAAGCTGATATTATTGGGGCTCAAATTGAATTGTCATGGAGTCCCTCTTCCTTTATTCGACCACGTTTTAATGGTCTCGCGCACGGATGGTTTTATCGCGTTTTTTCTCCGTTTGCGGGTAGTTCGAGATTTTGGGACTGGTGAACTGACTGTGGATGATCAAACCATTTTGATTAGTCAAAAGAAAATAGTTAAATATGTAAAGATTTTTTCTTCAATTCTAATACGATATAGGCAAAATGTTTATTATGATGTCTAGCTGTATTTATAGAAATTTATTAGAAAAAAATATGTCATTATTTTGCTAAAATTTTATGTCAACCAAGCATCTTGTAAAAGCCACGTAGGTAGAATAAGCACCTAATTGTCAAAAACAATTTTCTTTTTCTGTAGTTGTAGTAGAATAGAAAATAATCAGAAACCTAACCTTGCATTTATCATGAATATTTGAAGAAGCTGTCAGCCAACTGTAGCAGTGGAATAATTTAACAAAAGCTGAATTGTCCAATACTTGGAATGTGAAGGTTATCGAAAATTTATTCAACATATAAATTGAACCCTACTACTGGAGAGGTTTTTAAAGAAAACTAAATAAAAAATGTATAATTTTGAATGGTGAGGTGATAATGCAAACCCTAGTTGACAACTTTATACTTATAGTTAGTACAGTACTTATAGTTTTTTTTAAAAGATTATTAGCTATTGCTACTTAAAACAAGGTCATGTTAAGAAATTGTTTGTCATAGAAGAAAAAAAATGATTCATGCTCCATTGCCCCGGGGCAGTTTTACTATTTTATTTAAATATATTATTTTCCCCACTGACCCGAATCTCTATTACCCACTGCCCCGAATTATTAGTAAAAAAAATTTATTCCCCACTGACCCGAATTTGTAGTCCCCACTGACCCGAGACGTATTTTTAAAAGAAATCAATAATAATTTTGCACAGTCCTGAACAAAACGTCTGAAAAATAGCTTTAAAAAAAATACTGTATCAAGTTTAACTAGTATCTGTCTGGCTGTCGGCATTTGTATGATGTTAAAGCTGTTGAATTTATGGTAGTAACTTGGTAAAAAACAATTGTAACCAAGTGGTGGCAATGAATAGGGATAACGATTGTGAACCTAGCAGTTCATCTCCTAGTGAATTAAGTTTCGTGGACTCTGAACAAAAAGTCCTCATTTTGCTTCGCGCGGGGTATCAGTTTCATAAAAGAAGCGAAACAAATTTTATTAACTAAATCACCAGTTCCTAAAAATCATGTAGCGTTGTGTTGTGCCTTAACATTATTACCAAATAAATTGGTAGAAGATGTTTTTTCTATATATAACGGGTGTAAAAAGACCACTTCTGAAGACTGAAACCATGTATTCTAGAGCCTCAATATTAACTAAATTCACTAACAGTATACCCAGAAAACTTAATTTAAAAAAGTTATTAAGGATCGAAAAGTCATATTTGGCGCTTGAAATCATCACTCACACATCATCAGTTGGCTAAGGTGCGATTATTTAAATTGCAAATTAAATTAAACCCTATTTAATTTGCTATCATTGCACGCAAAAAAAATTTTTTTTTCTTTTAATCCTAAAAACAATTTATTTTGCTCAAAACGTGACCAGTACCCTTCCAGCAATGCCTAGTTTTTGTTTTCGGGAGCAGTTCTTTTACACCCCGTATATATAATGCAAGATTGTCCTGATCATAATAAAAATATTGAGAAATTCAATGATTATTTTGTTAAAACATAGATGGCGCATAAAAATTTCTTTGGTAAATGGTCATTCTATTAAGAAATTTTGAAAACGACCAATAACATTGAGGGTTGGCATTCTAAAATTAACAAGATGTTTAATACAAATCCAACTATTTTAGAGCTATTAGAAATTTTGTACAACGATGCTTCTGTTTATAAAATGAAAGTAAATAGGTAATGTTAGCGGTAAAACAAAAGTAATCGGTAACTGGACATCTCTAGCATTTGATGGACATCACTGGTTGAGGTCACTGCCGTTGGGCGCGGATTTGGATTGAATCTAATGGCGGCTACATGTTGTATTTTCTATTAATTCGTGTTAATTTAAACAGATGTTTAATCTAGAGCCCAATAAATATTGTTAGCTTTCAGTAATTTTCTAAAAGGTGTCCTATATCTCTAAAAAATAGAAACAATATTGAATTATCCCTACTAATATTATAAATGCGAAAGTAACTCTGTCTGTCTATCTGTCTGTCTGTCTGTCTGTTACGCTTTCACGCCTAAACCACTGAACCGATTTTGATAAAAATTGGTATGAAGAAAGAACTGAACTTGGGAAAGGACATAGGGTACTTTTTACCGCGGGAAAACTTCTCATTCCCACGGGAAACCGACTTCCACGCGAACGGAGTCACGGGCGGCCACTAGTATACTATAAGTAATGATTCAATTCAAGGTAATTTAATAGGGAAAATAACTTTAAGACATTGTTAAGAAAAAATATGTAGAGTCACAAAATAACCGTTTCGTAATTAAGGCTTAGGATAAGAATTTCTTATTTAAATATCTTTAATGCAAGTTGATTAAAGATGTTTTAATTTTTCATGTTGAGAAGTGGTTAATTTTGAATGATTGTAAGAACGAATGGCAAACAAATAATGTTGTTGATTTAATATATTGTTTCATTACGTCACCTTAACAAATTTGTAACTATCTGTACGTTCGCTGCTCGGGGCAATGGAGCATACGTTCGACATCGCGGGTCAGTGGGGAATGATTTTAAAAATATTTAAAAATTGTATAACTGCCCCGGGGCAATGGAGCATGAATCAAAAAAATATCAATTGATAATGTTATTTATAAACTAAAATATAGTAAGTAGTCAAAAGTAAAATATGATATTTGGAATTTGATTTTTAACGATGAAAACCTTATATTTTCTCTAATAATTAAACTTCGAGTTCTGACCACTAGTAGTGGTTACAATATTTCAATATTCAAACCTTTTGGGAACTTCTCCATGCTACAGAAGAAAGTTTCGCCCCCGGTTTTACCTGCATTAAGTGATTAGTCCCATTTGCAGAACTCACAGCTGCATATCGAACAGTTTCTATGCAGCTCAAGTTTGGCAGAAGTTGATTAATTTTGTATGAAATGTATTTGTGAATTTAATTGTATGTGTATAGTTCGACGTTTTATACTAATTGGATGCCTGAGGGTGGTAGGTTTATTTATGAATAACTAGTGGCCGCCCACAACTCCGTTCGCGTGGAAGTCGGTTTCCCGTGGAAATGAGAAGTTTTCCCGCGGTAAAAAGTACCCTATGTCCTTTCCCAAGTTCAGTTCTTTCTTCATACCAAATTTCATCAAAATCGGTTCAGTGGTTTAGGCGTGAAAGCGTAACAGACAGACAGACAGACCTACAGACAGACAGAGTTACTTTCGCATTTATAATATTAATTATAGTAGGGATAGGATAAAATTAAAATAAAGAACTGTGACCTGGGTTAGGAAGTAGTAAACATTTAATTGGAGTATCTTGATAAAAGACATTCCTAGTTTTTACATAAATCATTCCTTTAGTATTACTTTGTTCTAAATCAGTGTTAAAACCTATACGAAATTACTGTTCTTTTTATAAGTTTCAAAAAAACTTTCAAGTGATCGATTTTTAAATGTTCCTTCGCCAACATACTCTTAAATTGTATCTTTAAATGAAAGACCTCATTCGCATTAATTCACTTTTGAACTAACTTGGCAATATTTGCCACTTATCCATATTCGTCAGACTGGCAAAGTAGGGTAAATTTACTGCTAAAGGCCTAGTAGCTAAGCTATTACAACCGTGATATAAGGAAACTCATTACCCATCACTTCACATCCTCTCATAGCTATTAACTATTGTAATTACTTTTGTGGAAAACAAACAATCGTTACCTTGGAGACAATAAATCCAGGCATTTGCCCTAAAACTTACGGCCTAAGGGCTTTTTACACTGTTACATTTAAAATTCGACACAAGTTATCAAAATCGGAACACGAGACAAATGTGTTAGTGCAAGATCTGAAATATTGTTGGTTAAAAATTAAAAATATTTATTTTTATGTATTTTATAGATGTGTATTTTGTAGTATAGATTCATGTTCGTTGTCACTGACTTACAATTTTTATAGTCACACTTAAAATACAAGAAGCCAAAACATTGACTTATTTTTTCCTTAAAGCATAACAAAAATTTCTCCTGATTACGCATAAGCTTGAATAGCCTCTAGTTATATAAATTACTTGAATTAATTGTGTTTTATTTATAAATGACAATCGATGCTTTGCAACTTAACTAAAATACTGACCAAACACTTAATTCTTAAAATTTCAACGATGTAAAACCCTCTTAACACACATCGTCGGTTAAAGGCCCGGTCCCACGATTCCCAATTAAGCAGATTGAACGCAGTTAACGACACGCCGTTAAACTAACGTTTAAACGCCAAAACGGACAGTTTACGATTTGGCTTCCAGGCTCTCTTCAGATGCTGATTTATTTCTAACAGTTACGAAGGTTTCTGTTTAGGTTAGTGGTGATTTACACGTGTGTATGTGTTTTGTTTTGATAACGAACGGATATTCAAGAACGTGGAAATTAAGTATGTAAGGGAACTTAATATTGAAATATCTTATAATTATTTCTAGTAAATACTCGTATTTAAAATGAAATAATCGGACACAGTAAAAAGCTGTCTCAGATACTCATTTTATATAAGTAAGACGGAATAATCTTACTTTCTATTAATAAAACCTGAATAAAAGATTAAAATTATTTGAAGTTATTGTTTAAAACTTGTAAAAAAAATACAAGGGCAGGCACAATATTTAACTACTTTTTCACAAACATTAGAAGAAAAAATATCCTTGCCCATTGTAAATAAAATATCAATTTCAAATCTGTCTGGCCAGCATCAAAATCCCTTCCAAATTCGAGGGTTTCACTTATTACGGGCGCACGAAACCAATAAAAAATAATAAGACAAACACAAGGCCCCAAACACACGTAACATGATATTTTTTTAAAGAAAAAAGACATGTGAAGACCTTTAAAATAAACCCAAGGGTGGCGCAATTTAATTTCGGTCAGTCTATTGAAAATCCCTAAGAGCTGCGGACGCAAAGGACTTTGATGTAATTCTATTCTTTCATGTTTAGGAGGTATCGGAGCAATTTACTGTTTGTTTATATTTTGATAGAGAGGGTATGTCACTGATTTTGTTTATAGATTATTTGAAACTGATCCTTTTACTTTACCGTAAGCTTTTCCAAAAGAAGGTTGTCATATTTTTCGGAGCAGACTAAAATTCACGAGACCTATCGTTGCCAATTAATAAATACATCAAATAGAATACAATTTGCAGATCAAAAGCTCACCAATTATGAAATTATTTTCACACTTAGCAAAGACAAAATGATATTAAATTTTAACGAACGCGATAAATTCCGACCAATCACACGCGTCGACGCGTGACGCTGTCAAAGAGAATTCCTTTTTTTTTTTTTTTTTTGTTAGATTCTTCCGTCATGCGGAAAGGCAAAGAGACTATGCCCATACAGCCATGTCATCAATAATTTGGTTTTCTTCTTTCTTGTTGACTTAGCTTTGTTTAGTTTTCAATAAGAAGTAACATTGACGATATTTTATTTCCTCATAAACAAACATAATAAGGTCCAAGTCCATGTCTTTAATAATAAAATGCTAATATATATTTGTTATGAGTATACATAAACATTTTCATCAGATATTACACACTGTAAATTTTATGAATTTATACATAGGTAAGTAGCATTCAGTTGTTTTTAAAAGTTCTTGAGTATTACGCGGGATATTTTCTAATGTTTTATAAATTTCTAATAGCTCATCAATGAAAATTAACCTGTCAATATGAAATTGAGGACATTCAAAAAATATATGATCCAATGACTGTACTGACTCATTACAATATGAACAACAAGGGGAAGTTATCATATTCATGCGATATAAGTGTTCATTAAAAGCAGCATGACCTATACGAAGACGACAAATTGTTGTATAAAAATTTCTATTTTTGAAAGAGCCCTTGGTAAACCAAGGAGACGAAATTTTTTGGTTACATACGGAATACCACTTGCCCTTTTCTTTAAGAGAATCTTGCCAAAATTGAAACCAATTATTAATCATTTGATTTTTTATTTCAGGAAGAAACTCTGAAATGGGAATTGCTATGTTTTTTAATTTGCAAATGTTTTTATCAGTATTTGTAATGATACTAGCTAATGTATCAGCTAATTCATTACCACTAACACCAATGTGTGCTGGTGTCCAGAAAATGACAATTTCTTTATGTTTCAATGATAATTTGTAAATCTTTTCCCGGATCTCATATATAAAAGGATGAATTTTACTAGAAAGACGGGGATTATTAATAGCTTGAAGAACACTCATACTATCAGAAATAATAATCCATTTACCAGAAGAATCTACAGAACTAATCAAATCTAAAGCAAACAGAATAGCAGCAGCTTCTGCCGTAAAAATACTGCAAATATTGGACAGCTTATAACCATGTGCAATTTTCAAAATAATATCATAAGCCGCTATCGACACAGACTGAGATGTTTTTGAAGCATCTGTGTAAATTTGACGGTAATTATCATAGTATGATAACTTTTCATATACTTCATATTTATTTTTTAAATTTGTGTCTATAATGACATCAAATTTAAAAAACTTACCTTCATATGTTCCACTATAACAAGGTAAAATATCATACTGAGCAATATTTTCATTTTTCAAATAATTAATGAAATCAAAATTTTTACATAAATAAGAGTAATTAGATATCAAAATCTTTTTGTACAACGCATTATTAGAAGTTTTCATCAAATCAATTATGAACCTTCTTTTCAAATAATCAAACCTAAATTTAATGGGACAAGTGTTAGTTTCAACTTGCATTGAATTAATCGGAGAGGTACTCATGGCTCCTAGAATTATCCTGAGATTTTTATTTTGTACTTTATCTATTTTATTTATAAAATTATTGTCAGAAGCAAAGCAAAAAAAAGCATATTCAAAGTGACTTCTAACTAATGATTTAAACAGCATCAATAATATTTTAGGATCTGCACCAAAACGACAACCAGTAAGGCATTTTAAAATATTTGTAGCTTTTACAGCTCTATCTATCAATATTTGCACATATTTTTTAAAACTTAAATTTTGCTGAAATACTACACCTAAGAATTTTATTTCTGTACAGTTAGGAATAAGGTTACCATTATATACACATTCTAATTTACAATCTTTATCTCTAGAGAAAACAAGAGATTTACTCTTTTCTGTATTTACAGTTAAACCTAAGAAAGAAAAATAGACTTCAAGCCTTTTACAGGCATTATTTAAATTCGTTTGCACATCTTTAAGTTTTTTGCCAGAACAATAAACAACAAGATCATCAGCAAACTGCAGATTAGAAACATTTGCGCCTAATATCTCATTCAATTTATGAATATAAATTATATACAGTAGAGGGCTCAAGATGCCGCCTTGATTGACGCCTTTATAGGAATTACGTGGACCATAAAAGTTGTTACCCAATTTAACATAGACCATTCTTTCATTTAGAAAGTTATATATCCAAAGAACCATTTTTTTTGGAATTCTGAGTGATAGCAAGATATTAGCAAGCGTTTCTAAACCTACATTGTTAAAGGCTCCTGTTAAAAATTACAAGCAAGATAATTCCGTTCCTTTATGGATTTATTTGCATCTAATAACAAATGTGCAATGCTTTCCCTAGCCGAGCGTCCACGCCGAAAACCAAACTGATTACTAGGAAGAATACAATTTGATTCGATGTAATATTCCAGACGTTGTTTGAGCAGCTGCTCAAAAATTTTACCAACACAAGAGGACAACGCTATAGGTCGATAAGAATCTGGACTATCAAGATCCTTCCCTGGCTTCAGTACAGGGACCAGACAATCAGTTTTCCATTGATTTGGTATTAAGTCATTTTCAAACAAAATATTTAAAATTATCAAGAATTTACATAGATTTTTATGACTGAGAAGACGAAACATTTTATAGGAAATACCATCTAAACCACAAGTTGTATCTTTTCTTGATTTTATGGCAGCAGTAAGTTCAGAAATTGTGAACGGATCAAGCAACGAAAGATTTTGTCTATGAAATTTGTTATCTGCAAAAGTAAAAGGTTTCGAGACATAGTCTGGAGTGTATTTTTTTAAAAAACTATTTACCCAATGATCATTTTCACTTCTAGAAACAAAAGTTTTGTTAAATCTGCGTATTTTATTCCAGACATGAGAAATTGGAGTAAGACGATTTATAGAATTGCAATAATCTTGCCAAGATTTCTGTTTTTCAAAGTTTATAGTCAATTTCTTAGAAGCCTGATTTTTTTTAAAAAGCAAATATTTTTCTACAGAAGGATCATTTTTGAAAGCAACAAAAGCATCTTTACATTTTTTAACAGCATCTGCACATTTGCTATTCCACCAAGGAACGGAATGTCTTGCCCTTTTTGCCCTAAAACCTGAAACGGAACGTGAGCATAAATTACAAAGATTTTGACATTGACAACAAGACTTTGTTTTCGTTTTTTGTTGTGACATAGATTTTTCAACTGATGCCAATAAAATATCACAAAACTGCAAATAACTTTCTAGTGAACATTCAGAATTAATCATAAAACTATTCAACGAAGTATTAACAATATTTACATACAAATCCCAATTAACTAAATTCAAGTTTAATTTCTTACTGACATTTTGAGAGTGAACACAATGTTCTGAAGATATAACTGGAGTTTGAGACAACAGAAGTTTAGTAATTGTAGGCAAATGATAACTTCCAAAGGAATCATCATGAACAGACCATTCACAATCCCATGATAAAGCTGGACTAACCAAAGAAAGATCTAAGCCATTTGGTCTCCAGGACGAAGTTCCTACAGTCGTGACTTCTCCTGAATTTAACAGAACAAGGTTATTTTCATCAAAAGAATCTAGTACTTCTTCACCTCTTTTATCCACTTTTTGACAACCCCAAGAAGTATGGTATGCATTGAAATCTCCAGCAATAAAGACTGGAGTTGGAAGACTATCAATTAATTTTGAAAATTTTAATTTTGAATAATGACACCTAGAAGGACAATAAACACTAACAAATGAAATATATTTACCACCTATTTTTATCTGTACAGCAACATTTTGTAAGGAATCATCAAAATAAGTATCAATTTTTAAGAATTGTAATTTGTTATGAATTATTATTGCAACTCCATTATGTGTATTACCAGTGTCATTTCTAACTATTGTGTATCCCTTTATGTTAAAGGTATGATGTGGTCTAAGCCAAGTTTCACTTATTAAAGCGATATCAACATCATTACTATAAAGAAAATATGTAAATTCAGATTTATTACTTTTAATGCTTTGAGCATTCCACTGAACTATTTTTAAATGAGCCATTAGGATGGATTATTAGCAGATGACTTTTCATAAATATCACTTAATATTTGTAAAATATTTTTAGTACTGATGGAAGTTTCCTTTGTTTTATTTAATGTAATTATTTTAACAATAGCCTCAACCAATAAATTCAAAGATTTATTATCTTTTTTCAAGTGACTGAGCAGGTCAAACTTTTGTCCTAAGGCTGGAAAACTCTCTGTATTTGCAACTGAAGCATAAGACAAAGAGGATAAACCAATTTTAATATCATTAATTTTTTTCTTTTTAATAGGACACTCAGCAGATATACTAATGTGATTTCCTCTACAGTGACAGCATGTAGCCTTTTCCCTAGGTACTGTACATTCTTTAAAAGAATGTGCATCTCCACATATTGAACATCTAACATTATTTTTACAGTACTTAGCCAAATGTCCATACCGTAGGCATTTAAAGCATTGTTTTACAGGTGGAATGTACATCTTAACTGGAAACCTCCAGCCTTGTAAATCAATATGATCAGGAAGATAAATGGCAGCAAAAGTTATGATTACTGTTTTAGTCGGTTGTAATTCAAAGTTTTGTTCATTTTTAACCTTCCTTTGAATTCTCCGAACAGAAATAATTTTTTTATTACTATTAATCACTCCAAAAATTTTTTGATTGGACCATTTAATGGGCACATTAGTAATAACACCAGTAATTTCAGTAGTTTTTGCAGGAATAGTTGCTTTGAGTTTATATTCTGATAACAAAGTCTTATTGTTAAGAAAACTATTTGCCAAATTTGCACGGTCAAAATGAACTGTAACTTTGTATTTATTAAGATTTTGCATATATTTTATGCCTTTTATATATTTCTTTAATGTTGATGATAAAGAAATCATATCTCTTGTTGAAATAGGTTTGGACTCATCGTTTGATTCCAAGAAGACAACGAAATCTGTAGCTGAAGAATCCTCAGGATACCGACGTGTATAATCGGGAACGAAATAAGTTTTATATGGATCGGACTTAGCTGAATTGCAGTCACTGTGCATGGAGTCGGAGTCCGAAAGCAGCGAGTCTTCCCCTGATATTACTGCCTCCTCCTTCTTTTTCTTGCGTTTCGCCCGAGACGTCATTTTAATAAAAATTAAGCTTCTATACTATAGTTATTAAAAATATATACAAAATGTACACTATTTAACAAAATTGAAAGAATTAAATGAATTTTTAAGTTCACGAAAAAATTTTTCACTTCCAATTTTCCCGCGCGCAAACCGGAAGTCCTCAAAGAGAATTCCTTTGATTTGAATTCTGTTGTTTTATTTTTTAATTTCAACGCGCAAAGCGGCGTGGATGGCGCCATTAAAAAGTTAGAATTAATTATTTGTATCACTTTTGACACATTATATTAAAAAAAAAGAAGCAAAAAAAATCGAACTAAGAAAAACAAATCATCCTTGAAATATTTTTTTTGTAAAAGTTGTTTTATTATATTTTGAGAGTATGTTGTTGTGTTAATGATATGAGCTCATGTCATTAAAGAACCATTAAATCTCTTATCCAAGTCGGCAGAAGATATAAAATGTTACGCTCGGCAATAGAGCAAAGGTAATTTGGTAGGTTTGGGGGAGTTATGGCTAATTGTATCTTAAGGTTATAAGCGTAATCTTTAACTTAGTATAAAAATTATTTGTTTTTGACCTACCTCTTGAAAAAAAATAAAGTTATAAAGCCTGAAGTTATAATATAATAATAATAATGAATCTCCAGACTGACACACCAATTACACGTATGTGGCCCTAAAGTAAGTTGCAGTAAGCTCTTGTAATGGACTAGGGGAGAACCTAGTTACACCCAGACACAAGCCAATATCGAAAAACCATTTTTACGAAATTGGCCGACCTGGGGATCGAACCCGGAACCATCCGCTTAGCAGTCCGGTATATATACCGCTACACCACAGAGGTCGTCAAATCGTCGTATCTAGGTGAAATGGCGATCTGGAACGCATTGGTTGGTCTAGAAATCTATGACGGTCTGTGTTAAACAGTAGACTTTTAAAGACTGATAATTTTGATGAAATTATTGTTAAAAGAAGTTGTAATCAGTATTCATAGCTGGACGTAAGGAAGACTGTCGTGTTTGAATAAATAAAAAAACCGCATCAACGCATGCTTTATAAATAAAATATGAAAATGTGATTTTATATAAGTGTATTATTTAAAACTTATAACTGCAACTAAACAAAGTTTTATATGTATTGAACCAACCTATGCTGTAAGAATAACTCCTTTTCTCCCTTAATTTTCGTTTTAGTCTTACTAAAACAAATCAGTTATACTCATATAGATACTTTGCTATAACTTTTACCCCCCAAAACAAACATAAGCAATGTCGGGAACATTACCACTTTACACCTCATCTTGTCATTCCGCGATTACCCGCTCACTCATTCAACCATTCACTCACTCGTTCAGTCATTCCTTAATCACCATTAAAGCTCGCCTGTTTTGACGACAAGATAAAATGTATGCCTGTTCTTAAGAAGATTTTATACATTACCAAATATATTATATTAATAGTAACATATGTAATGTGGCAATCTTTTTTTCATACGTTTTTTCTAGCCCCTAATTTTTTCATTAATATTTTAGTCACACAAAATAAAAATGCATGTACTTTTAACCTCTTAAATTGTATTAATAAATAAACTTATTTTTTTATTTAATGAATATGCTTCTTAAATTTTGACAGTACATTCAAGTGTAAAATCCCCCTTATTCTTCCTACTTTATAACTCATCAAGACAGCACAAATGCTTAAATCTTGGATGTTCGCAATAATGAAAGTTACAGAAAGCGATTAAAATTTAATCTACGAATTACGTTTTGATGAACATTACAGAAACAAAAGTTAATCAAAATGTAAGAGGTAATTAGAAAAATAATTAGTAACTGTTTTTTTGTTAATCTTAATTTAACTTTGCTGAAAAGCAAGAACGAAATAATCTAGTTTTTAAACTGCATTGTTAATCATCATCATATCATACCTAAAACTAAGTTACGCAGTAGGTATCTCCTACTAAACCTCTTAAAAGATTTTAATAAGTTGTTCGCCTTTTTCAGTTTTTTTTCTCTTAAATTTATAAAAAAAGAAAATTCTGGAAAAGAGTCCATATATCTTAAGTCTCTCGACTCGATATCCTGTATCCAATTTTGAAGTAGTGATACCATATTTTCTATAATAAGGCTAACATGAAATTATATATTTTGTTATTTGTTTTATAAAAATTTACTGTAACTTTATTAACAACGATAAATCACCGGTTTCCTTGACAAATGCAACAAAAATAAAACAACTGCTGGTTGCTTGCATCCGCGTGATTTCTGACGTGTAATTTGTTATACTCACAAGAATAGGGCACTTCCAAACTAAGGGCTGGCTTTTCGATTAAACACTACTTTTCAGTCGGATAGCATGTGACTATAAAAAAATGAGGTCTAAAGTAGTTTATTTACTGTTTGTTTGAACACGACTTATAAGTTAAGCAAAAGGCATTTTTTTGTTAAGAGGAAGAAATTGATCCACAATCAACCACAGCATTAGCCGTTAGCTTAATAAAGTAAATGAAAAACGCCTGTTGGCAAGAAGTTTTAATTTAAAAAAAAAACTAGTTTTGAAGTAATTATTTACAAATTGTATTGACAAGTAATATTAGTTAACAACTAACAACAGCAGTGATAATAATTGCTTCTATCAGTTAGTCGCCCTGAATTGTAGTTACAATCAAATTGGATACAATCCTTAGAAATCAAAATCAAAATCAAAATTTTTTTTTCATCATAGATATGTAACATATACTTAATGAACGTCAATGTTACAAACTTCGACTTTACCTAACCGTAGACCGAGAGAAAAAAGCCGGCGGAAAAAAACTCCCAACACTATTTTTAGAGACAAACTCTTACCCAGACTCCAATATAAATACCGCCCCAGAACAACCCTAGTGGCCGTGTGAATCTCACCACACGCCACCACACTCACTACATGAATCACGGACGAGATTTCGATGAAAAATGCTCTCGCGCGCAGACGTGATCGCTGACACTACGACACCTATGCCCAATCTGTCTAGAAATACTTTAAAAAAAATCTTAACCATTGCATTATTTGTTTGAACTGAAACTCAAATATAGATTAGATACATTTATTGCCCTGGGTAATATTTGCAGATTTAAAATAAAAATATGGATCTTACTAGACTTACACAATGTGCAATAGTAAATCAGTTAAATTAAGAGTATAAAAAATTAAAAAAAAAAAATTATTACTAAAGTCTTTACAGGAATAGAATTGTAAAAACGCTTATAGCATTGGCTAACAGGGCGTTGAAACAATAGTCATAAAATCTAACCCGTATCGCTATGAAATACGTTAACCATTCCATATTAAGTTATTTACACTAAGTGCATATACCAATAAAATGAACCAAACCCATAAACATAGAGGTGTTTTGCGGTCCCGTTCGCGCGTTGATGAAAACGTCAAAACAAAAGATGGCCGACTCCAAAATGGCAGACATCTAAAGCCTTTCGAATTCCACATCCAATTCACTCACTGAAAATGAACAATACCCGTATTTCGTAGTCACAGACTATAGACTAACATAATAAAGTTTCTAACTCTACAAAACATTAACACTACACTTCTTTAAAAGGTAAGAAATAGAGTTGAAAATTGAATGGCAAAAGTAGTTGACAACGGCAATTGCATGTTGGTTTTGCCAACAATTAACCCGCGGATGCCACTTCTATTTGCAAATGGATTGGATTGCCTTAAATCCGAATGGATGGCACGTAATTGTGACTGTATGTGTGTTTGCTAAGACAATAGATAATGTAAACATGTAGGATAATAAAGTTTGTTCGGCGGTTAGGACGGCGGGACGGTTCCGTTTCTGGAATTAGGTGTGGATGGATACTAATGGAGAAATTAGTCGATGAGTATTAGGATGTGCAAATAAAATTAATAGTTGTTTTTATTTATTTTCTTTTTAGCACGTCATAAAAAAATGTAGTTAAGTTTTGTTTATTCGTAAATAACGACTACAAAATAACATTTACCTAAAAAATACTTAGTTTAAAAAATTTTGAATACAGCCTAACTAAATCAGTTGAAATAACTCCGTATATAGTTTATTTAATAACCTTTTTTGATATAAATATTTGTATATTTCCTCAAGCATTTATATTTCGAGAATTCTCTTTGGCTCCGCCATCAAACCAAAGGTGATATAGCCCGACTTGATAAGAAATACAATAACTGCATAAAGAAAGCAATGCGCACTTCACTCCGGATATTACCGACGTGAAGTTAGCAGTTATTCCGTGGAAGATAAAAGAAGTGGCCGGTCTGTACTGCCGTAGTTTCGTTATTGGCACTTTGGGAGAGCTTCATGGTGGATGTTGAAAAAAATGGACGAAACTTGTTTTGGGTACGGAGTAACGAAATATATATATTTTTTATTACTTTATAATATAAGGAATACTATTTTTACTTTTTAAGGTGTTGGCTAGTTTTTAAAACATCATAAGCTTTGACGTGTTTTAAAGCGTAAAAATAATACATTGAATTCCCTCAAGATGTCAAAGTTTGTGATATTAATTGACAATGTGCCAAAAACACCTTTTAACAGTTGAGAACATAAAGAGATAATATTATTGAATACCAAACTACCACATCCAAATGTTCGTGACTCCCAACATTTTATTCTACATTAAACACTACATAATAAGCAATTTTCCTTGTTATTTCATTTCTGAGGAAAATAGCGTGAATACGAAAAACTTGGAAGTGTGTCACTTTTGCATTTAAATTAAAAATAAATAGATGTGACTTGGAGGGTGTTCTTTTAATGATGTTTACTTAAAAATGTCTTTATTTTAGTCTACGTTTTGTGAGTTTTTTTTGTAATAAAATTTTAATGAGGTTTTTGTCTACGTTTTTTAAAATAAAACCTGTAGGTAAGTGTAGTAATTGTTAGTTAATTATGACTACATAATATTAAAGTTCTTAATAAACATAATGTGAATTTAATTGCTTTTTAATGTGAATCATATACAGTACTGCAATTTTTTTATCTGCTTTAATAAAATGTGTTATTTGATAAGGATTTATCCGCGTTTAAAACCATAAAATAACGGGGTTAGTATTTTAAATTATATAAAAAAAACCTGCGCGATAATCGGGGTAGATATTTATCCACTTCGAGTATATTAGTAAAAAAAGTACATATTTACCTCATTTTTAACGTTTTCTATTGAAAGCCAACATAGTAACACTAACTGATCATAATAATATCAAATTTGCTTACACCTACATTTTGTACTCTTGAAATCCCAGCAAAGTGCAATTTCTCTGTAATTATGCTAAGTGCCGTCTTACATCAAGCAAGTAACAAAAAGCGGTTGATTAATAGCACAACCGGCTATCAGTCTAGACATAACTTACTACTAAGTAAGGTAAATCTACTATGAATGAACCACCTCTTGAAAATTCTTATTACAAGTATTTAATAAAATTTTGATTTTAAAGTTATATTTTTAGTACGCTTACTGATGAGTAACAGCATAAAATAAGAGATTCACGGTTTTAGGAATAAAAAAACATTTAAAATCTGATGCCATTAAAACAGACCATTTAGGGTATGGAAACAACTCCTCTTTGTAATAAAACCAAAAAAAAAACAAATAGTGGTGACAGGCGGAAAACAATATCGTAAAAAGATTTTTAATAAGTATAAAACTCGTAAACAGAACAATTTATTTTTACATCTACAAAGCAATTCCTAACAGAACAACAATCCCTGCATTTACCTCGCAGTTTGTAAAATAGATCGTCGTGATTCAGCGCTATTTTGCTAAACGATCGGTCTGTAGTTATCACAAGTTGGGTTTAATGTCCATTTAAAAGCCATGCAAGTATGTTTACAGAGGTTTATGGGGAATAAATCATCATTTATGTTTTCAAAGGATTGTCTGTTTAGTTAGAGTTCGATCGTTTGATTTAAGTAGATGATAAAAATATCAGGTTATTTTATACTGTTTGTAGTTTGTAGCATTGAACAACTACTTTCATGGTAGAATGATTAGTTTTTTTACTTGTCTAGTTTCATATTTTATATAAAGTGTTAACAATAAGTTTTTAGCCACATTGCATGCTTACCTATAAAAAGCATGGGGTGGAGCAGTGAACCTTGGGGTAGCCTAGATTGCAATTAGGAACATAAAATATGGAACTAGTATGATAGGCAATTAGTAAAATAAAACTCACATTAATCGTGCGATTTATGTTATTTTTAAATAATCAATTAAGACACAAATTTCCAACAACGCTATCAAACTAATAAAAAAAAAATAATTTATATATAGGTACGCCAACAACCAAAAATATTTCAAATAAATCTAATATAAGTGAGTAAATTGTAATATAACGATTAAATATGTAACAAAAAACTTTAATAACTTTACAGGTAATGTGGCATCTAGTGAAATAATTTTAGCCACTTTTAGTTTCAGAGGTCTTTCTTCAACATAGGCTACAAAGGCTCGAACTAACTCTTCATTCTCTGAACCTGAAATCAATGCATCGTCATTATTAGATCAAACTGTTATACTTTGTCGAAGGTTCTTAATTGAAACGTAATGATGAATTTAATAAGTATGACACAAAATTGGTAAAATTTATGGAACGAGAACGACTGAACGATTCTACTAAATCCTTCATAGCATCACATTTACTTTAAAAACGACGGGTCCCAAGAACAAAGTCGTATCTACCGAATGTTCAGTTTTCAGTACGCAGCTTTTTAGTTGCGAGCAAAGTAAAATGTCGTTTACTCCGTTACAAAAAATATTTGAGTATGGAATTTATTCAAAGCTGATTTGTTTTATTTAATTGTAGCATCATGAAGTCTATCATCAAATTCTTATATTTATGTTTATATAAATTCTTATTTTTATGTATTCAAAATCTTCCGTATTATTTAGTTAAAAATTTTATTTTTTATTATTATTTTTGTATAACATATTTTTTTGTTCAACTTGCTTTTGTAGCTGACTATACTCTATTGTGTTCGGCCTATGCGCGTGTGTTACTTTACGTACGGCGCACGCACACATGCGCATCGCCGCAGCGCCGCTTCACTCAGCCAGTCGGCACCAGTCTCGCACGGCGAATGCACGCTTAAATTTTCCTGCCTAGTGCTTACGTAAATTAATATTTAGCTAGTGCTTTATCCTTGTTAGTTTTTCTTTATTAAAATTTATATGTGTGTGCAGTTTAATATAGTTAAATAAGTGAACAGACTTTAGTTTTATTTATTATAAACATTAATAGGCAGCACCCACATAATTGGTGACCCCGACGTGATGTAGTGTAGCATCATGAAGTCTATCATCAAATTCTTATATTTATGTTTATATAAATTCTTATTTTTATGTATTCAAAATCTTCCGTATTATTTAGTTAAAAATTTTATTTTTTATTATTATTTTTGTATAACATATTTTTTTGTTCAACTTGCTTTTGTAGCTGACTATACTCTATTGTGTTCGGCCTATGCGCGTGTGTTACTTTACGTACGGCGCACGCACACATGCGCATCGCCGCAGCGCCGCTTCACTCAGCCAGTCGGCACCAGTCTCGCACGGCGAATGCACGCTTAAATTTTCCTGCCTAGTGCTTACGTAAATTAATATTTAGCTAGTGCTTTATCCTTGTTAGTTTTTCTTTATTAAAATTTATATGTGTGTGCAGTTTAATATAGTTAAATAAGTGAACAGACTTTAGTTTTATTTATTATAAACATTAATAGGCAGCACCCACATAATTGGTGACCCCGAAATAAAGTGAAAACAGTGTTAAACAAGACTAGGATAAAAATGATGCGTGACGAGCCAGCTCCGCAAGTACCTAAGAGTGCAGAACATTCTAGTCAGATTTCGAATGCAGTGAAAACAAGCACTGAAGAGGGTAGTGTTTTTAAAGTTGGTATAAAAATTCCACCTTTTTGGCCTGAAGACCCTGAATTGTGGTTCGCTCAGATTGAGGGACAGTTTATACTGGCTGGAATATCATCAGATGCCACAAAATTCTACCACGTTATGTCCCAACTTGACCACCAACACGCAGCACAGGTAAAGGATATACTGACCGCCCCACCCGCAGAAAATAAATACTTAAAGCTAAAATCAGAGCTTATTAAAAGATTATCTGCGTCGCAAGAAAAGAAGGTGAAACAACTCTTGAGTCACGAAGAGTTAGGCGACCGGACACCTTCACAATTCATGAGGCACCTACAAACACTTGCTGGCCCAGCAGTGCCAGACAACTTCCTCAGAATGTTATGGTCGAGCCGTCTACCTCACCAGATACAAACAGTGATAGCATCGCAGACCGAATTACCATTGGATGCCGTCGCTGAAATAGCAGATCGTGTGCATGAAATCGCCCCGCCATCTTACCAAGTTGCAAGCACAAGTACAGTCAGCCGCGAAAATATATCGGTATGTACCGAAATGGCCAAAGAACTTGCCGCACTCAGACTAGAGGTAGCTTCTCTTCGTGGACAGGTACAGTCACCACCAAAATATTTTCAGAATAAAAATATTGCACGTGACTTTCAAAATAGAAGGCCCCGATCTAGAAGCCGTAGCAAATCCAATACAAGAGATCCGGAAATATGTTGGTACCATAATAGATTTGGTGTTAGAGCCACGCGATGCACTATTCCGTGCAAGTTTTCGGAAAACCCCAACGGCAGCCGGAATTAGCGACCAGCGACTGCCGGAGTAGACCTGGTCGCCTTTTTGTAACTGACCGCAAAACTAAATTGTCTTTTCTTGTAGATACAGGATCAGATCTCTGCGTGTTTCCAAGGTCAGGCATCGGGCACCACCGACAGAAGACGGAGTATCAACTATTCGCAGCAAACGGTACTCCAATAGCTACCTACGGCTACGTGCATCTGGTACTAGATGTTGGTCTACGTCGCGCCTTCAGCTGGAGATTCGTAGTTGCTGATGTTTCTAAGGCAATTATAGGTGCAGATTTTCTTAAATTTTATAACCTGCTTGTAGATTTGAGAAACCACCGCTTGGTCGACGGCCTCACTGAATTGTCGACAGCAGCCTCAGCATCAACAGTAGCAACAGACATCGCATCCATCAAAGCTGTATCAGGGGAGTCAGTTTATCACAATTTGCTTCGTGAGTATCCCGAGATCACCCGCCCTGCAGGTACTCAACGGGAAATCAAGCACAACACCGTGCATCACATCAGGACAACGGCTGGCCCACCTGTCACAAGTCGTCCTCGTAGATTACCACCAGACAAGCTCATCATAGCCAAGAAAGAGTTCGAGGAGATGCTTAGCAATGGTACTGCACGTAGATCACAGAGTTCTTGGTCATCAGCCCTCCACTTAGCTCCAAAGAAGGAAAATGGATGGCGTCCCTGTGGAGATTATCGCGCCTTGAACGCTCGTACCATTCCAGATAAGTACCCGATTCGCCATATACAGGATTTCTCCCACGCGCTTGCTGGTACCAAGGTATTCTCTAAAATAGATCTCATAAAAGCTTTCAACCAGATTCCAGTCCATCCTGATGATGTCCCTAAAACCGCAATTACTACACCATTTGGATTATTTGAATTCAATTATATGACATTTGGTTTAAGGAATGCGGCGCAAACCTTTCAAAGGTTTATGGATGAGGTGCTACGAGGTTTGTCTTTCGCTTATGGATTTATAGACGACATCTTAATATTCTCAAGCGATGAGACTGAGCACATCCAGCATCTCAAGCTTCTTTTTCAACGGTTGGCAGAATACGGTATCCTGGTGAATACTGCTAAATGTGAGTTTGGCAAGAAGCAAATCACATTCCTAGGACACGAGGTATCACCCAATGGTATTCAACCTCTCGAAGATAAAGTTCAAGCTTTACAGGAGTTCCCAGTACCTACTACTGTGAGAGAGCTACGCAGATTCCTGGGTATGTTTAATTTTTATAGGCGTTTTGTACCTGATGCTGCAGAACTCCAAGCACCGTTGAATGTCGTTCTAACTGGTCCAAAGGCTAAGCCCAAGCAGAGCATCACAATGACACCCGAAATGTTGGCAGCATTCAACGCATGTAAGGCAAGTCTAGCAAAGGCCACATTACTTGTTCATCCTGAAGTAGATGCAGTACTGGCGATCTTCACTGATGCTTCCGATACCTCGATTGGTGCAGCACTACAACAGAAATGCAATGATAGTTGGCAGCCTTTAGCATTTTTCTCCAGGAGACTATCATCCGCTCAAAGAAAATACAGTCCATATGATCGCGAGCTGTTAGCCATCTACGATGCCATCCGTCACTTTAGGCACATGGTTGAAGCGAGACCATTTACGGTATATACGGACCATAAACCTCTATCATTCGTATTTGCTCATAACCGTGAAAAATGCTCACCACGGCAATTTCGATATATGGACTATATAGCACAATTCACAACTGACATTCGCTACGTCAAAGGTAAGGACAATACTGTGGCAGATGCTTTGTCAAGGATCGAAGAAGTGACTACTCAAATTGACTACAGAGCTATTTCAGCGGCGCAGAACACTGATCCAGAACTGCAGAATCTAATACGAGAAGGTACAGCTTTAAATTTACAAAAGATCAAAGCCCCAGAATCAAATGTAGAAATATTTTGTGACATTTCTACAGCACAGCCACGTCCTTTCATACCAGTTGCCTTTAGAAAATCCATATTCAATGCACTTCATAGTTTAAGTCATCCTGGAGCAAGAGCAACAGCTAAATTGGTAACTGAAAGATTTATTTGGCCTGGAGCTCAAAAAGACTGCCGCAGATGGTCCAAAGAATGCACAGATTGCCAGAAATGCAAAGTTTTCCGGCATACCCATTCTCCTATCTCCTCTTTCCCCGTTCCTACCCAACGCCTTTCCCATGTCCATATGGACATAGTAGGGCCCTTACCGATTTCTTGTAATTACAGATACTGCCTCACAGTCATAGACCGTTTTACTCGTTGGCCTGAAGCGTATCCCATGGCTGACATCACTGCTGAGACCTGCGCCCGCACCTTCATCGCTGGTTGGGTATCCCGCTTTGGCTGTCCTCAGAAAATAACAACAGATAGGGGCCGGCAATTCGAGTGCGAGCTTTTCCGTACACTATCCAACATCCTGGGTACTCAACATCGTCCAACCACGGCTTACCATCCAGCTTGCAACGGGATGGTGGAGCGGCTACATCGGCAGATGAAGGCAGCCATCATGTGTCACAATAATGCTACCTGGAGTGAAGTCCTACCTTTGGTGTTGCTGGGTATCCGCAGCGCCTACAAAGAAGACGTGAAAGCCTCACCTGCAGAACTTCTGTACGGAGAGCCACTGCGCTTGCCAGGGCAGTTCTTCTCTCCTTCTACTGCAGCAGCTGTTCCAGACGTAACAAATTTTACAACACGACTGCAACTCCACATGACGAAACTTACCCCCGAACCTGCCAGTAGACACAATAAGAAGACATTCTACGTTCCCAGAGACCTGTCTAACGCAGAGTTTGTTTTCCTACGCCAAGACGCTGCTAGACGTTCATTGGAGCCTCCTTATGTTGGTCCTTTTAAGGTGCTGCAACGAGGAGACAAGGTATTCAAGCTGCTCGTGAATGGCCGAGAAACGAATGTCTCCATTGATCGCCTGAAACCAGCTTACCTCGTGCGGGAAGACGACTCCACTGACGCTAGTCAGCAACCAGAAGTTGTAGCCAAGCCGATTCAGAAGACCAGATCAGGGCGAACTGTACGTTTTCCAGACTACTATCGACCCTAGCAAGCTACGGTCTCAAGCGGGGAGTAGTGTAGCATCATGAAGTCTATCATCAAATTCTTATATTTATGTTTATATAAATTCTTATTTTTATGTATTCAAAATCTTCCGTATTATTTAGTTAAAAATTTTATTTTTTATTATTATTTTTGTATAACATATTTTTTTGTTCAACTTGCTTTTGTAGCTGACTATACTCTATTGTGTTCGGCCTATGCGCGTGTGTTACTTTACGTACGGCGCACGCACACATGCGCATCGCCGCAGCGCCGCTTCACTCAGCCAGTCGGCACCAGTCTCGCACGGCGAATGCACGCTTAAATTTTCCTGCCTAGTGCTTACGTAAATTAATATTTAGCTAGTGCTTTATCCTTGTTAGTTTTTCTTTATTAAAATTTATATGTGTGTGCAGTTTAATATAGTTAAATAAGTGAACAGACTTTAGTTTTATTTATTATAAACATTAATAGGCAGCACCCACATAATTACATTATTTTCACGTTCTTATATTTATTAATAAATATTATTTCTGTAAAACTCGGTTCCTATAATAAAATCGGATTTTGTTTTATGGAATGAACTAAGCACTAACTGCACATACGACTTTGTTTAATGAAACCGCAGATGTCTTAAGTATTTTTGCGATGTTTTACTTCGTAATTGTTCCATATAATTACGTCGTATGTTGGCTTTGCCTATAAATTACATAGTAATTGAATGTCAAAAAATCTACTAAAAACTTTAATTTTTGTTTATATTTTCATTAACATAAAACAAAATAAAACTAGCAACTTAATAATATACTTTCTTGTTGTGGTATTACTATATATTATAACTAGTGGCCGCCCGCGACTCCGTTCGCGTAGAAGTCGGTTTTCCGTGGGAATGAAAAGTTTTCCCGCGGTAAAAAGTACCCTATATGTTAAGCTATATTACAGTAAAGTTTCATCAAAATCCGTCCAGTAGTTTTTACGTGAAAGAGTAACAAACATCCATCCATCCATCCATCCATCCATACATCGTCACAAACTTTCACAATTATAATATTAGTAGGATAAATAATTATCACGGATTTTTAAATCAAATGTAATATTTTTTTATGATGTTCAAAAGGTAAATCATAAACTGTGTTTTAATTAATTAAAAAGTATCTTTCTCATCGCAAAACTACTTTACATTTTTGAGTAACATTATTAACCAGTTCCTATTAGTTCTAACCAACATTGTCTTCTTCATGATGATTATCTTCTGAATCATAGAGTAAGACTTTAAAATATAAACCGTTAAGTAAATGAACCTTATAACACCAATATCACACATGCTTACATTTTTTTTATATTTTACTTTTGTTACTGTCAAGTCAAAACTTTTTCAATGTCCGATACTGCGGTAGCAATAGATTCACTAGATTCTATTGCCTCATGTTCAAGTTTTTGTTTAAAACCCCGTGCAATTTTCTTGGCTTTTTTGCAAGGCTCTCAAAGTTCTGTATTTGATCATTGGTGAGCTTAGAGATACTGCGATGAGCACGGCATATTTCACATTGATGTTTTGAACATATTTTGCAATATTACTCCACTGCTTTTCTCGACTTCCAAGCTTTCAAAACTTCGTCAAACATTCCTATAACTTCATCCTCAATAAGTTTTCTTATTTTTGAAACAGCTCTTATCCAAATTTTCAGTTTTCATCCTTTTACGTCAGACTTATTATCCAACACTTAACATTTCCTAGTCTTTTTTCCGAGTTGGTGATCTAGGACTTTATGATCTAGACATGAACAATGAATGGGACATAGATCATCAGTTTTTTTTTGTGTGCATTTAGTAGAGAAGGCATAGGCGTAGCTAAAACCATATGAGAAGGGATGGAGTGGAAGCTAGAGTTCCTTTTAATTCTTCCAAGTGCATCTGGTGATTTATCAAAACTAGAGGGTATAAAAATAGGATATAATAAAGGTGTAATCCTACTAATTTCATATACGTGAATGTTTGTTAGTATTGATGGAATGGATGGATGTTTGTTACTCTTTCACGTAAAAACCACTGGACGGATTTGGGTGAAAGTTTACAATAATATAGTTTATACATCAGAATAAACCATAGGGTACTTTTTATCGCGGGAAAACATCTCATTCCCACGGGAAACCAACTTCCACGCGAACGGAGCCGCAGGCGGCCACTAGTAACATCATAATTTGTGAGTTGATGAAGTAAAGGAATAGGCAAAGAGGAGGAGTACTGTTATATGTTATTTTTGTTTGCTGCTGTGATATTTTGATACTATCATCACACATTTTATCTAATATTTAAGCCTAAAGCGATACTGGGGAGTTCAAGGCAGCGTTATAAGAATCTTCGGGTTCTGTCATGAACCAATACAAATTAATAATGAAATATTCAACAAACAAAATACCATACTTATAAGGAAATTATCGATGTGACTTTTGTTAAAAAAAGTTTTATATTTATTAAGTTAATAGTAGGACAAAATCGTATAATAAAATTAATGCCAAGGAACAAAAACTTAAAATTACATGCGTCATTATTTTTCAATAAGATTTCCATAGTACAATGTCGTATCGGCGCAAGCGATAGTAAATTTTGAATGCATTTTAGGACAAAAAAGACGTATGTGCAAATATTTTTTAAAAAATAAAATATTTAGTATCTTAGTTGAAATTCATATTTAAAATAACTTAATTATATTTAACTTCAAAATAATAATAAAATAATTGTTATACGATTATTTAAGATTTTCTTAGAAAAACATCTAATAATCACAAACGACAGTAATTTACAGTTATTGGTACTTTCCAAGTAAATAATGTATTGAGTTGTACAAAAATATTTTAACGAATATGTATTAATTTAATGTGAATGTTTATATCATAACTCATCTAAATTTAAGTTTTCTTCATCTGTTTTCTCACTTAGAGCTGAACGAAGGTGTTTTTTTTTCTGGATTAAGGGCTAAATTCAAAATTCTTCGGTTCGTTGATAAGGCCGTCATTGTATAAAATACAATGAACAATAAATCTTAACTTTTGATTGACTTCAATTGAAATTGTTAGAGAAATAGCCGCGCCCTGTCAAAAAAGACCCCGCCCCGAGAACAAACCCGCGTCTGACGATACGCTGCTGCGCGCGAGTTGCGAACTCAGAGGAACAAGCTTGTACATGTTCATACTGTATTGTTCTTTGGAGTAAAATTCAAATAGGATGATGTTCGTTTGGGTATCTACTAAAGTATAAGTTTTATAAAAAAAAAACATATTTATATAGCTAATATGATGCCAAATACAAATAAATAATAAAACTAATTTTGTTGTATATTAGTATAAGATTTTGTTCTTGGGACCCGTCGAAAAGGTTACCTTATATCGGTGCTACACAATTAACCACTCCATATGTGCCCGTCTTTTGAATGCTAAGAATATAAGAAATACCTACTACCTTTGAGAGTAATGATCTGGTCTTGTAAAGTAACTCTGATCTTGTAAACTTGTGCCGCAATACTCTCCCCCGTGAGGGCCGGAGCAAATATGACGCAGAACTCCAAGGAAATTACGAAATAACTGGCTTTGTAGGCGATCTAGAGAAAACAACAACATATAAAAATATAAAAAATCGTAAACCACTAATTATCACGATATAGGAATGCGAAGTTTTTCCGCGGTAAAAAGTACCCTTTATATTATTCTGATGTATAACCTATATAACTGTAAAGTTTCATCAAAATCCATCCAGTAGTTTTTACGTGAAAGAGTAACATTCATCCATACATCCATAGTCACAAACTTTCACATTTATAATATTAGTAGGATAGTAAAGAAAACAAAGTCAAGAATAAGGCAGGAATAGTAATTAAAAAGACTATTGCTTTTGAAAATAATGTTAAAAGTGATTTGAAATTCCTGGGGGTCCATAACTAATCAAGACTTGCATTATATTATTGCTCTTATAACATTAAAAAAAAAATATTTTTTCAACAAAAATCTTCCATAAAATTAAATTATTATAAAACTTACTACATCTGGCTGTGCAAATGAAAAATATGTCATAGTCATCATAGCCGGAACATAAAATAAAATTATCAACACCATCTGCGAAACAAATTTATATTTCAAAACTTGTGGCCGCCCTCGACTCCGTTCGCGTGGAAGTCGGTTTCCCGTGGGAATGAGAAGTTTTCCCGCGGTAAAAAGTACCCTATGTGTTATTCTAATAATAACCTATATTACTGCAAAGTTTCATTCAAATCTAACCAGTAGTTTTTACGTGAAAGAGTAACCAACATCTACACATACATACATACTCACATACACACAAACTTTCACATTTATAATATTAGTAGGATTCAATAAAACTGCACTAGATTTTAAAGCAGATAATGCAAGAAACTTACCACAAAGTCATAATTGCGTTTCAATTGATCAATACAATCAGCTATCGCTTTGTAATTCTTAAAGTATTTAAAAGTGTTAGAATGACCATCTTGCAATCTTTTTTCAAGGAAATGAAGTCTTTTCAATGCCGCTAGCAGAGCAAAGAGGTATGCAAATATCAATAAGTCAGTGCTATGAAAAAAGAAAATATTGACCAGCACTTGGTATAAACTTGCGCACAAATTACTGATTTGTCTACACATGTAAATTTGAAAACAACTTTTGATAACCATCGGAACAAATGACAATATAATAAAACGTTTTTCAAATTTCAGTACCTCGCGGTAATCACTTTCTATTTCTTTGTCTATTTTTTTCAAATCAGAAAAATAATTACAAATTGTGTAATTTCGTCGACCAAAGATTACAATTAGCATTGTTACAGTGTAGTAGCTCAATACTAATGCAACACCGTAAAAATAAGGCATTGAAAATATATAGTAAAATGACATAACATTTATGTAAAATGTCAAAACAAAAACATATTGAAAAAAAGATATGCATTTTACAAGGAGCCGTATCTTAAGCGGTTGCTTTGACAAATAACCTAAATCAATTCCAAACAGAATGTCCATTGCTTTAAAAAAAACACTGAGATAGTTTTTTTCTATTGTTTCCGTTGCTTGATCAATTCTAGTTTCACGAGGATAAATTTGAGTCGACATGATGTATCGGAGGCTTTTTGTCTATTATAACCCTTTCACACAGTTGAACCGAAGGCGAATTGACATAATGTACCCTTTCTTTAATTGATTAGTAACGTAAAGTCAGTTGCTATTCAACTTTTCCCTATAAAACATAAATCAATTTTACATTAATAAGGTCACGAGGTTCAACACAAAAAAACAATAAGATCATATCGGAATATCACTCAACAAAAAACTAAACATGTAAACTTTCTTATTTGAAATATTAGTAATATTTTATCAGGATTATTATAAGTTTTTGGATGCCTGTACATTTCCAGTTAACCAGCTCATAATATAAGTGCTTGATGGTAATATATCAAGTAATACATTTTATTGAAGGCTACTCAAGCTTTTATATAATTGTAATTTGTCAGTAGTTTATTATTGTATTATCAGTATCGTTGTTAAAATAAATTCTAAGCAGGTTATTTTCCTCTTTTCCTCGTTCAAAGTTAACAATGTAAAATCGTGTCCACTAAATACCGACAGATTCTGTTACAATATGAATGTGCCCTTGGTGAAATCAGAATCAATTAAAATAGGGTTTGTTCCAAAACATCATCAATTAGCAAAGTTATTTACTATCCTCTCTTCCAAAAACTAGGTTTTCATTTTCATCCTCAAATTTATTTATGATAAATAAAAAATCCAGCCGCAGATATTTGTTAAGGCCATGGAAACCAACTATGATAGTCTATGGAAAAGTTTTTTTTTATAAGAGAACTTAGCAAACGAGCAAGTGGGTCACGTGATGGTAAGTGATCACCGCCGCCCATATACACCCACAATTACATATGCATTGAGGATGCGTTGCTGGCCTTTGAGAAAATTGGGCACCGGATATCGCACTCACCGGACGAAACGCAGGAACATCGTCCCTACTTCACGTCGGTTTTCTGTGCGACGGTGGTATTTCACCGGTCGAGTCAGCCCAATAATCGCTGCAGGCAGAGCCTACAGCTAGACTCTACCACTCTTTGAAGGTTACTTAAATATTAATAAACAACAACAATATTTTGACTTGTCTTAATGATTTAAACATCATCAAAAACACCGTCTTATGATAAAAAATTACTACCCTGCTAAATTTTTTACAGTCATCACTAATATATAGTTTGATGTAGGTCTCATCTGATGATGTTAAGAGAAACCTCCCAGTAGCATTTAATATAACACTAGCTTTTACCCGCACGACTTCGCACGTGTTAAATTCGGAGTAAAACTTTTTTCCCTGTACTATGATATTATACATGTAAAAATGTATATTTTTGAAAAAAATAATTATTTTAAAGAAAACCAAGTTAAAATGACAGTATTTATTACTTTTCTCTTACCCAATCACTTTAACTGTCAAGTAATTTTTATAAAAGATCTTGAAAATGCTTGATATTACAATCAATTTTCAATTTGAATTATTGTCTAAGTATTTGTTCCATTAAAGGCCACATTTTATTAGCTAAGGTACATTATTAAAATGCTTTTAGAAATACAATAAACAATTTTATAATTTTGTAAGTACATTAAAAGTTTTTTTAATAAATGTTCACTTTTATCTTTATACTAGGCACAAGGCAAATATTAATTTACAAAATTTACTGATAGGTCTTTAATCTAATTGTTTTAGAAAACAATACTTTTTGGCATTTCAAGCGTAAGCATTTAAACAACATGGGTGAGTTGTAATAAAACAATGAGATAAGTTACATAAAATCTAAATAATATCACAAGTAACTTAGCGTCCAATGGGATAACTTTAGCCACATTTAATTTGAGAGTCCTCTCTCTGATATATTTTATAAAATACTTTGCCGATTCTTTGTCCATTAAACCTGAAATAAATTGAAATATGTTACGATTACTGAGCGTTCATTTATAGCGGTCCTTTTATGCATCCAATCAAAATATTTATTGTTTAAATGTTTATCCTTTTTTGTTTTTTTATTTAATTTTTGATTATTCTGTTTTATAATTTTGCAATACAATTTATAAAAAATGAACCCAAGAAATCAACCTTGAAGCATACCAATTGTAAATATAAAAGAATAATGTTGTTAAATTTTTTTCTTTATTATATTTGGCAACAATTCCTTAGGTTAATTTAAAATCTTGTTTATAAATGGCTCTTCATTTTCCTTAGATGATTTAATCAACACAACGTCTGATAGGAAATTGTTACAAATGCTTAAGAAAAATTAAAATACATAACGGAGCGGCAGCATGTTTTGACCTATCTTCGACATCGTGTGGGCGTTTTAATAGGGAATCGAGCAAATATGAACACCGAAGTACTCACAGAAGTATTTTAATAAAGGTTCTTCAATTTTTCAGTAACAAAGCAAACATGTCACACACAGAACGAAACGAATGACAGTTCCTAGTCATGAGGCAGTTGTCTTCAGGGAGGTCCGTGGTAAACTGGCCTCCGCCAAGACACACTCCTTTCTTCCTAGACTCTGTCGTAGCTGGCAACTTCCGTGTAGAGGCGCCCTCTGTGCGTTACCATCATCGATAGTCACGCCATCTATCTGAAGCTACCCGCTGCGCTTCGTTGAGTGACAACTATCATGACCGTCTCCGACACGGCCATCCTGCTGAACACACGTCCTCGTGTGTTTATTCTAAAACAACAAAACATCCAGCACAGTAAATGTAGTTCGGTCATTCTGACCAATGTGATTGATCCAAAATGTATGGCTTTAATAAACCGTGAGATATAAAAACAATTTTATTTTCTTTTCATTTCATTTTATAACAAAAAAAAATATCTTTTAGATCAAACACAATTGATACTAAAGTTAACTTATGTCCAAACTTATCAGTAAGCTTATTATTGAAATGCAAGATGAACCAAGTACCATTTAACATCATAATTCAAAACCAAAACCAAAATCTCAAAACCAAATCAAAATTAACAAATAGGTCGGTATCTTATTCGTGGCCTATGGCTTTCCTTTTTTAGCCAACCATAATAAACCTCCAGTTTATTGCTATGCATCTCCAATGCCGAGTCCCCTGACTCTATGGTCTCTACAAGACCCGACCTCCGCCAGAGCCACCCGCGTACCGCGTATCCACGCCCTGCACAGCAGATACCGACTTCCAACGGACTACGGCTACGAAATGGCTCCGGTACGGTCCGACCAACCGAACTAAGATTCCTCACCCTCCTCAATATCCAACTCATCAATTTCCAACGGTACTTGGCCCTCAGGCATCTTTCTCAACCTATCATGGGAATACTTGTACGTATTTAAAGCTCGTAACGTGTATCTATTGCCGCCTAAACTCCAATCACTAGAGATCATGTACCATGGATGAAGGCCATCGCCTTATCACAAAAAACAAATCATTGAAACACGCCACGACACGAGTGAACACCTCTCTATCTCTACGGCCCCGGCCGACTAGCAACATCACCATTGCTCTCACATACGCACATCCACCACATGGATCACCCGTGTTCATCCTCAGACAACACACGACTCGGTCGCAACAGACCCCGACCAGCCAGATAGAGCTCTCACTCGCGTTTACACAAAAGCAATTAAACTTCGCCAACGCATTTTCATTTCACCTGGTACATGACCAACCAGCAATCTCAATAATTTTGACAGATCTATCGTAAAGTCGCCATTAAAATAGTTATTCAGTAAACAATGAGGTAAAATCTCAAGAGGTTGGGTATCGAACGTTACATGACATTTACTAGTTCTGTGCTGAATACGCGTCTTTGATCAATAGGTATCAGTTTATAGCAGCAACCTTGTCAAATCGTTTATTATCAACAAATTAAGCGTCTTAACTTTACTAAACCAACGAGCATTCAGCACCAAAATCGTAAGAGAAACAATACGGTTCACCTTGTGCGCAAGACAACCCGCGACAGGGTCATCGATGCATAAGCCGACCCGCAACTCAGCGCGCGCGGCTTGCCTCACATGTAGCAATGCAGCGCCCTCGCTGTCTGCTGCTGCATCGCTGGGTTTGGTCATCATGTCGGTGCAGCTCATCATCGCGGCTCCAACGTTGTTTTATGTAAACGACAGTCGCATCGGGTTTAGCTGTTTTTCTGAAACAAATTATATCACACAGCATCACATAGTTCGGCAAATTTAGCTCGTAATGAAAACAGAAACTCTCACCGGGTATCGTGACGCAGTATCTCAATTGGCGCACACTATAGACTCCACTGACGCCACTGATATTCTCTTGGTTGCGTTGACTCCACGCGCAATACCTACATCTTGTATCATACCCAAAACATGGCACTTGTAACAATTTTTTTTGTTTGTTTTGTTGGATTGTAGGATTTGTATGGTTTACTAGGTAAATTGCATTTGAGATGTGAATAGGTAGTTCTTGCTCTTGCCCTTATTCCTCCCTTTAAAATGTTACTTGTAAGCCAATCGCAGTAGTCTTTCTTCAAATAGAGACACATGTGCAGATACAGTTTTACTGCTATTTTGTTCTTTATAGATCCTTCCTTCCTTTTAAAATGGTAAGTGAAATCGTAAATAATAGATTTGCAATTTTCAACTGACGTTTCTGTGTCACAGGATCTGTCGCTATGCGGATTTTTAAGGCTATGCAGGTTACAGAGATGCTAGCAAGTCGCCTATTTAATCCTTTGGTATAAATTAAATCTGCTTGTGATCAGAACTTTAATTTCGATCTTCGACATTCCTCAGTATAAAATCTGTCGTTTTATAATTGCTTCCCATTTGCTTCCATACTGTAATAATTGCCATGACTAGTTGAATATCGCACAAAATATTTTCCCATAACACAAATTTACTGTTGCAAAGTGATCTGGCATCCACGTCCTTCTTTCCAGGGTTGCAATCAGGTAGCTCCATGAATTTGTTTTCGGTACATCTGCGTGCGCATGTTTTCATTTTGTTTTTCAAACAATGCATAGCAACGGTCAATTTCTTTATCTTTTTCTTCATTTTGAACTATAACACAGATCATCCCAGCAACGGTCAATTTCCTTTTCTTCATTTACTCGATTGCATCCCGCTTCTGATAACGGAGCGGCAGCATGTTTTGACCTATCTTCGACATCGTGTGGGCGTTTTAATAGGGAATCGAGCAAATATGAACACCGAAGTACTCACAGAAGTATTTTAATAAAGGTTCTTCAATTTTTCAGTAACAAAGCAAACACACATTACGAAACGAATGACAGTTCCTAGTCATGAGGCAGTTGTCTTCAGGGAGGTCCGTGGTAAACTGGCCTCCGCCAAGACACACTCCTTTCTTCCTAGACTCTGTCGTAGCTGGCAACTTCCGTGTAGAGGCGCCCTCTGTGCGTTACCATCATCGATAGTCGCGCCATCTATCTGAAGCTACCCGCTGCGCTTCGTTGAGTGACAACTATCATGACCGTCTCCGACATACATATAAAATTTACGTGAAAGTTAGTTTGGGTTATAATAAAAACAACAAAAGTGTTGATAACTACCTTCGGAAGTAAGTATCTTATTTTGTAAAGTTTCTTTTATATTTTGAACTTCCGCCAAAAGACTTTCTCCCGTCAATGCTGGAGCAAATATCATACAAAAATCCATGTACACTATGAAATAATACACCTTGATGGAAATCTGAAATTCACAAGTAACAAACTGAACAAAATAAAACAACACATACCAAATCATACGTGGAAAAAAATGTTTATTTTTTAACTTAATACTCAGTGACAAATTTGACGAAAAATTTTTTATTACCGTGGAATAAATTATATTTGTTATTACGAGGGGAGGTCCAAAAGTTCGCGGAATGAAGGGGATGGAGTGGGGGTAGGAGTACGTTTTTGGTGTCATACAAATCAGGGACTCTTATTTAGTATAAATATCAAGTTTCAACCATATTGCTTCATTCATTTACGAATAGTGGCCTCTTAAACAAGTCAATCCGGAAGTGAACTGAAAGTATGGAGAAAATCGAACACCGCGCGGTGATAAAATTCCTTACCAAACAAGGAAAAATGCGCAAACCATTTTGAATGAAATGGAAACCGTCTTTGGTGAACAGTGCCCTGGTAAAACAATGATTTACAAATGGTATGGGCTCTTTAAACATGGTTGGGAGTCAATCGAAGATGACCCCCGCCCTGGGCGGCCCGTCGAGGCAACCACTTCAGACATCGTCGAAAAAGTTGAAAAACTTGTAGTAGAAGATGCCCGTCTGATTATCTGAGAATTATCTGCTATAGTTGGAGTATCAGATACCACGATTTTGCGTATCCTACACGATCATTTGGGTATGACAAAGGTCAGTGCAAGATGGGGGTTCAGAATGCTCACGCCGTCTCAGAAAAAGCAGCGAGTGGACGCGTCTAGGCTCTTTTTGGAGTTGTGTGGGGACGAACCTGCACAGATTTTGGAGCGAATTGTTACAGGAGATGAGACGTGGGTTCATCACTTTGAACCTGAGTCGAAACAAGAGTCCATGCAATGGCATAAAAAGGGCACACGA
This sequence comes from Emmelina monodactyla, assembly GCA_916618145.1. NCBI lineage: Eukaryota > Metazoa > Arthropoda > Insecta > Lepidoptera > Pterophoridae > Emmelina > Emmelina monodactyla. The sequence continues at coordinate 1,977,144 of OU745322.1, forward strand.
CCCCCTAAGCAGTTCAAGGTGTCAGAATCGGCCGGAAAAGTGATGGCTACAGTTTTTTGGGATTGTGAGGGAATATTACTCATCGATTATAAAGAAAAAGTTACCACAATAATCGGAGAATACTACGCTACCATATTGAAAAAGTTAAAGGAGGCAATCAAGGAAAAACGGAGAGGAAAATTGAGCAAGGGTGTGTTGCTTTTGCAAGACAACGCGCCGGTGCACACGAGCCGAGTTCCAATGGCTGCTTTGCACAAGCAGGGCTTCGAATCTTTAGTTCACTCTCCCTACAGTCCAGACCTGGCCCCCAGTCACTATTTTCTCTTTTCCAATTTTAAAAAAGAGTTGAGGGGAAAGAAATTTTCCAACTACAATGAGGTCACGGAGGCAATTTTGGCTCATTTTGAGGCGAAAGACAAAATATTTTTTTTCATCGGTTTAGAAAAAGTAATTCAACGATCCAATAAATGTTTACAGCTTCAGGGAGATTACATTGAATAAAAAAAAAAAAATTTATTGTTTTATTCCACTTGCAACCTTTCCATTCCGCGAACTTTTGGACCTCCCCTCGTACAACAATAATTGTTTGAGTTTTTTGACAACACGGCCACTGTTTTTCCACATCTGTCCTGTTCTCAATCAAGAATTGTTTTTTTATATCCTAAAACTAAACTTACCACATTAGGTGAAGCTAATATAACGTATGTTAATGTTAATAGCGACGGAACGTGAAAAACGATTGTCAAAACCATCTGTAACATATGAGGATATTAGTTACAATTGAATACGCCACTATTTAAATAACTATTTTACAATGTTCATCTTACCACAAAATCGTAACTTCTCTTTATTTTGTCTATCGTATCAGCAATCGATCGGTAAAATCTGAAATACTTTACACTTCTATTAAAATCTTTTTGTATACTCTTATGCAATAATTCTAGCCTTTTTAAAGATGAACGCAGGGCTAAGTTATAAGTCATAACAAGTAAGTCGGTACTTTGAAAAAACACAATATTGATTATTATTATAAAGAAAGTTGCGCACATCTGAGTGCTTTCACTACACAAGTACGTTTGGAGAGATATTCTTATAAACATTGGAATACATGACAACACTATAAACCGATTTTCGAATTTGGCAATTCCAGAAATGTCACTTTGTAATCCGATGTCAATATTGTTTAAGTCATTCAAGTATTGATAAAGTGTGTAGTTTGGACGGACAAATATAATAATGAACATCATAAACCCATAGTTGCTAGTGATTATCATAATTCCAAGGAAAAATTTTGAACCCAAAATTAAGTTAACACAAGAATTTATGTAAAAGCCTAAAACTCCAGCGTATTCTAAAATAGACACCATTTTCACTATGATCTTAATTTTGCGTGAGTACGTAGATAAAAAACCTAAGTCAACTCCAAAAAGTATTTCAGGTATTCTATAGAACACAGGGAGATAACTGTTTTGTTTTTCTTTCATTATTTTATTTTATTCGGAAATGAATTCGAACCAACATGTAAACAGTTAATCAACTGTGTTTTGTTTATTGTGTCAGGTTTTGAACCAATCATCTTAGTCCAAATTGAATAAATAAATTAGATGTTTTTGATTGATTGACAATCAAATTAATGTTTATTGGTATAAAATATATTTCAATGCGGTCAAAAACTGCTTCCCATCACGGCTTTAGTAGTAACTCCTGTAAAGTTAAAGTTAAAGGCAATAAAAATATTTATTAGATAGATTTACGTGTTCGGTGTCAAATATATATTTCAGAAGTTCACTGCTTGAATAAAATAGATGATGGCTGACTTGGTAATCTAGAGGATGATGTAAATTTTGGAAGAGAATAATATTGTAAAAGAAAAACCAGTTTAAATGAAACCCTTTATTATTTGTCTCTTGTACAATCACCTTCTTATATCTACTTATTTTTATAAAAAATCTAGAAAAGGATTTCGTGACATGTACCAAGAAAAATTGACATTATTGTCTAAATTATTTTGGTTTAAGTAAATAAAATACAACATGTCAAGTTTATTGGTATCTTATCAATTACCAAATTTTAATGAGGTATTCATGAGCTTTGGCAATAATACTGTTACCAAAGTTATCTACAATAAGGAGTTGTCAATTTAATGTTTACTTTTTGTTTATTCTCTTTCAAGGGGATATTTAAATCGCAAGACGATATTAAATCTAGTTTGGTACAAGGATAATATAAATTATGTGACAAAATATCAGTCATAAATCTAATTGTAAAAGAAAATATTATAAATAGTAACAAACGCACACATTCAAACCAAATGCGTAAACTGTAATAAAACAATGAGATAAGTTACATAAAATCGAAATAATATCACGGGTAAGTTAGCGTCCAATGGGATAATTTTAGCAACCTTTAATTTGAGCGATCTTTCTCCAATATACTTCATTAAGTTCTGTTTCGATTCTTTGTTCACGAAATCTGAAATATTTTAAGATATGTTAACGAAACACTAACCTAAGTTTCAGTAAAAATATAGCAGTCACATCATGAAAGTAAGCACGTAATTTTTGGTTCTATTACTTTTTTGATATTAAGACGAACGCCAGAAGTGAACCTTGGTACATACCAATTGTAACCGCGTAAAAAACATGTGTTATCATTTTAACATAATAACATTTGGCATCAATCATTAGGGTTAAATTAAAATCAACTTTAAAAAAATCAAATTAGTCTGTTTGAGATCACTTAATCAAAGTAGTTTAATTGGGTGATTATATCAAATGCTTTAAACAAAAATATAGTTTCCTTATGAAAGTCAGTAATTGTTAAAAAACATATACAGGGTTATTTCTAATTAGCGCATCACCTCTTGTAGGCAGCTTTTCTACATCAATCCCAACAATATTTAACCAACAAATAATTAAAATTAATATTTAAAAAAAATAAGTTTTTCCATACAAATTTATTAAATGCCTCTGAACGGTACAATACTCTACGCGCACGTAACTGGCGTGGCGGGCGCGCGGGTGGCGGGGGTTGGGCGACCGGTTTAGGAACTTCTTAGAAAATACAGAGTTATAAATAACAAAGCGCGCAAATTTGTTTATGTTTTTTTTTTGTTTTTGTGTTAATTATCAAGTTTTGCAAAAAGTCGTAGCACAAATGTTATTGGGATTGATGTAAGGAAGCCGGCTGCAATAGGTGATGCGCTAATTACAAATAACCCTGTATAATTAATTTACATACCTTTAGTTGTTAGAATCTGATCGTGTAAAGTAACTCTTATCTTGTGAGCCTGTGACAAAAGACTTTCTCCCGTCATTGCTGGAGCAAAAATCAAACAAAAATCCATGCATACTATAAGGAAATAAATCTTGATAGCAATCTGAAATTTATACGTCACAAACTAAACTTTTTTAAATGCTCAGTTAATAGTGTTATACTGAAGTTATTATATAACCTAACCTTACCAAATCAGGCACAGCTAATATCACGTAAGACAAAGTTAATAGCGATGGAACGCGAAAGACCATTGTCAAAACGATCTGTAAAATAATAATTTAGTTAATGAAGAAATTTGGTAAAGGTGGCTTAACCACCATTGAAATAACTCTTTTAAAATGTCCATCTTACCACATAATCGTAACTACTCTTCATTGTTTCAATGTTATCAGCAATCGAGCGGTAAAATCTGAAATACTTTACACTTCTATTATAATCTTTTTGTATTATCTGATGCAAGAATTCCAGCCTTTTTAAAGATGAACGCAAGGCGAAATTATAGGACATAACAAGTAAGTCGGGACTTTGAAAAAACACAATATTGATTATTACTACATAGAAAGTTGCACACATATGAGTGCTTTCACTACACAAGTACGTCTGAAGAGATATTCTTATAAGAATTGGAATAAATGTGCATATTATAAACATATTTTCGAATTTAGCAATTAAAGAAGTATCAATTTGCAACCCGGTGTCAATATTTTTTAAGTCAGTGTAGTAATTATAAAGAGTGTATTTTGGACGAAAAAATATGACAATAAACATTATTAAACCGTAGAAACTAGTAATAATTGTAAGACCAAAGTAATAATTTGCGGACAAAGCGGCGTTAATACATATAGTTATGTAGAACAAAAAAACTGCAACGTACTCTAAAATGGACACAAGTTTCACTATGATCTTAATTTTGCGTGGATACGTAGAGAAAAAACCTAAGTCAACACCAAAAATAATTTCTGATATTCGATAGAAGAAGAAGAGATAACTATTTTCTCTTTCTTCCATAATTGAATTTACTTTTTCGAAAGAAAATTCGAGCTTAGGTACGTGTAAACACCAGCAATTGAGTTTCGTTAAGTGTTTTAAAGCAATAATCGAAATTCTAAATTGAATTATTGATGTACTTATTGGATTAGTAATTGATGGACTGTCACATAAAGTTGTGCTTATTAACTCAACACAATGTAAGTATATACGCTGTTTGCTTCATTTTATTATCAATTTTGTTTAAAAAATTGTTATGGCATTAGTAGGTCCTCGGATTTAGCACTTGATTTTTGCAGTTTTCAACTCATGTTAAATTCATTTGTTATTCGAAAATATTAACTTATTCAAATACTGCTTGGGTTAATGTGTGTCTGGTGTTTATAAATTCTTTATACAACTTAAGCAGCAAACAGATTAAGCGTCATTGCCTGCCATTTAAGTGATATATATATATCAATCCTAAGTTCTCGTGAGCCTACATATTCAATTAACAAAATCTTAAGTAAGGACTTCAATACTAAAAACAGCTACTGACAAGCCTTTATGGACATCCTACTAATATTATAAACGTGAAAGTTGGTAAGTATGGATCATAAGTTTGGATCAATGGATCATACATTTATACGATGTATAGATAGATGTTTGTTACCCCTTCACGTAAAAACTACTGGATGGATTTGGATGAAACTTTACAGTAATATAGGTTATACATCAGAATAACACATAGAGTACTTTTTACCGCGATAAAACTTCTCATTCCCACGGGAAACCGACTTCCACGCGAACGGAGTTGCGGGCGGCCACTAGGTTGAAAAATAGGTAGGTACTCATTACATTAAGTTTCATTAGATTACTTACTTTATTATTTACGTTCTTATTATCTTTTGTTTGTCATCAAATAATTTTATTGTGTTTGCCTCTTTTTCTACTATTGCCATATAGTTAATATAGTATCCTATACTTCTAATACTATTAAAAACGGTTTTTAGGTTCTCCATTAAATCAAAAACATTATGGAGTTTCTGATTGTGTATAATCAAATAGCTAGCCCTCATAATTGGATAAATAGTTTATTCGTAAAAACTACCTCGTTTCTTAGAAGTCCAATTCATTTGAATGCAAGAAGTAAGTTAATATTTATACTTCTATTTCTCATTTATTCGTTTCTTATTCTCTTATTTCAATAAACAGAACAGTAGCAAAGAATATACCTGCAAAACAGAATTCAATTTACATGAACAATTTCTTGAACTCAGCAATTCTTAGCTAAACAACAAAGTTTACTTATCGCTCAAAAAATATTAAATAATTTGGTATCCTAATTGCACATTTATTTTTCACAGAGATATAAAAATATCAATTAATCAGATTTGTAATTTCCTTGTGTATAGGGCAAAAGTCTGATTAGATGTAAGAGTATTTTTACCTACTTCAAAAAAAAAGATGTTTCTCAATTCGTCTTCAAGTCCTCTTTTAATTGACTTCTCGAAGACACTTTAACCGATTAAAAATACTTTTTTTTATCATAAGTACTTGGTGCGAACGATGACGATATCTCCTAGTTGTTTTGTTACCTAACCAAACTGTTAAACTATGTTTTGAAAAATACAATATTTAGATGGTTTTTCCGTTCAAAGTTAGCAAGTTAATGAAGTTCCAAAGATACAAATAGAAGAGTTTGAGTGCTGCGGAACCTTTCCATAGCAATCGAGGAAAAAACATACAGATGAATCTATTAGGATGAAATATACGGGAAGAAAATACAGCGTTATTTGATTATTTTGTAGAGAAGATGACAATTTTAAAATTTAATACAATACCTATATGATTGTTTTGAGATGCTACATACAGAGGGGTAACTATGGTCGGTTATTTTTTTGGAAGATTTTTTTTATTTGTCTCCACAAGTTTTTATAGCAGCTTATTTAACTAAAACTTTTACTAAAAAAACAAACTTAATTACAAGAAACAAAAATGCATGTACTTGGCAAATATCTTCTATTTCAATTAAAATATTAGCAATAACGTGTTAAAAGTACATTTCTGTGGCGTACAATTGTAATTACTGCAGTTTCTAACTTCTTTTTGGCAATGCAAACACGAGTGTCCGTCTGTACGTACACCCAATAAAGTCGTATCAGACTAAACAAACGGGTCGTTTACATTCTGTTTACAGAAACAAGACCAAAACCTTTCAATACTCAATTGCCTTGATCCACATAGAGAGTGCTCTCGACTTTTTGTCTGTCTGTACTTTAATGTAAAAAAGGTATAGTACAGCGATTTTCATATGCCATGGAGATTATATTATTAAGAGATTTGTGGGAATATAGATTTTAGTTCCATGATGTTGAATGTGATTTGATTATTTATAGGTGCTAAGTTTAGATGAAACAAGAGAAATTTTTTGGTGATTTGAATTAAAGTTCACCAAAATAGGTGATATAAAATGAACTACCTTATTGTAGTCAGTGTAAGGTTTTCATATTTTGTTCCACATGAGCCAAGTGCCTTTCACCAACGACTGGTATTTCTCCTTTCAAATCCATTAGTTTAAGCGTGGAAGATTAATTTAACAATTATTATTTAGTGGGATTTGAATTGTATGTCCTTCTAAGTAACTTTCTTTTTCTAAGTGTCCTTCTTAAAATTTTTTATTCTTCTGATATTGCCATGAGACAATGATTAACTTAAATTTGCCTATAGTTATGCTTAGCTCAAGCAATATCATTGCCACAATTATCATATAATCCGTTAATTTAATTATATATCAATTATCCAACGTTCGCTTACACGTCGCCGCTCTAACAACTCGCTTCAACATGTTACCGCCGCGGGAACTGAACCTGAAACAGACCTCAAATGGATCCGCTCACACGCACTGAGCAGTTAATCAGGCACTTTGGGATATTACACGAATGAAGTACGTATATGTTGCAGATGAAGTAGATAATAGGGAGAAGGGACTTAAATAAGGAATAGAAAGTAATACTTTGAAAATATGCTGTGATAAGAAATACGTATATGGATGTTGAACTAGTTAATAGGATGAAGGGACTTGAAATAAGGAATAGAATAGTAGGTAATACTAGAAAATATGCTGTTATAAGAAATATCTTAAAAGGCTAAAACTTTTAGGTAACTACTAGAAATCATTAGGAATTTTATTTTAGTGGTACACCATCACTATTATTTTCAGCATTGTCAAAAAAAGCTTTGGCTCTGTCTCCTAATAAAAGCTTCCTTATACGATAATCAAAAACTTATATAAAATATTTTAAAGTAAACTTACTTGTGTATGAACTAATTTGCCTACAACGTAAACTTTACTAAATATATACATCGCCTCTTGCACTATAATTGAAACATCGCTATATAATGCAAACTCGGTAATGACTCTGTGACTAATAGATTCCGATTGACTGATCCGGATAGGATTATTGAATAACGATATCATGTAATAATTAATTATTTAGTATATAATATTAATAGGGTATTAATAAGATTAACATCCAATTAAAAAAATATGCTAATTTACTACTAATCAAAATCGTTTTGGCCACCATATAAAAACAAGAGCGTTAAAATTAAATTTTGCCTATAACTATTACAGATTCGTTTTTCAATATAAAAAAATACATTTAACTACCTATTTAACTTATCAGTTACCGAGTTTTCTTTGTTTTTTTTAATGCTGTAGGCATTATACAAATCCTTTTTTAAATAGTATTTTTTAATAGTAGTATTTTTTTAATAGTTAGGTTTTTAAATAGTATAAATCTATGTTCATCAAATGGTAAAAAAAAGAAATATTATGAAGTAAATCATTATCATCAACACCAATTATTATTTTAATCTTATTTCTCTTCCTTATAATCCTAAAAAATACCATTTCAATATTAAAATGGACCCCTTTCTAAACATACCTCCACTATTATAAATGTTTTGAGGGAGTGAGTATCCCAAGTTGGTGATCCGTCAAAAAATCGTTCAATGCATTTTATTAGAGTTCACCAAAATTGAATTGATGGGATGATGTTTTATAAGATATGTAGATTAATATGTGTTTATCTATTTATCTGTTTTAAAGTGCGTTTTCAAATCAACTCATTTTTTGATTCTTAGTATTAATATCAATTTAATGATGGGAATAGATTAATCAGCAAACTGAAGTATCGTGACTAAAAAGGTAGTTATAAGTTTCTAAATTATTTACTACACCTTTTTAATAGTCAATTAGCCTGATCGCTGATGAATACAGAGTGTAAAGACCGGAGTAACAAATAACATGTGTATAACATACTGAAATTAACCCTCTTTCGAACAAAAAGCCTTCAGTCCATTCGTAACCTAATCTTTTCTAATACCTACTCAAATTAGGCTGGATATCAATAGAGTCTACTTTTCAATAAAACCTTCTAAGCCGCTTACTAAAACCCCCTTTACTCACGAAACCGAATAAATATTTTTAACAAAGTGAACCGAAAACGGCTACTTTCAAATCATAACAAATCGTCTCAAATCCCTTGATATTTTAAAACCTTTTGAACCACCTTTTAAAAGAAAATTAACTCTACCACGATGCGATAAGGTTGAAAATGCGATATCGTTTGATTTATGTTGTGTTTGTCGATATGCTAAAGTAGCCCTTTGATTTCTATAGATGATCTCCTTTTGTAACTAAACAAATAAAATGATAGAAAACCTAAAATATTAATTTGTTTACGATCGTTGTTTTTTTTGAAACTGCGGGGTGATTCTGTAACTAAAATTGTTATGAACCGCTATGAAAATAAACGTCAAAATGTACATTTTTCTATACAAATAATGAAATTTTGACGTTTTTTGATTGTAGTATATGTCACTAGAAAGTTACAGAATCACCCCGCAGGACTCAAACCTAAAACTAGAATTCAAAATATCATTGGTTGCAAACATGCTAGTACGTTAGTCTCCTTATAGTCGTAGTTTGTAAAGCAACGTAAGTCTCAAACTAGTTTCAAATTGTTTTATTTACTATAACAACTAAATAAATAGTAATAATGTTTTAAAATAATCGATAGAATTAATGACAATATTTCCTTTGTTCCCAACGAGTCACACCCTCAACTGTAACACTGTTACTTGATGGGAATATTTTAATAAAAAACTCCCAACCAGTCACAGTGTTACTCGATGGGATATTTTTTCCCATCTAGTCACATTGTTACAAGTGTGACAGTTTAATAATAAAATAAACTAGTAAATGGGTTTTGTTATTTTGTTACAATCCGACATCAATAGGTTAGGTTAGTTAGGTTAGGTACTTCTTTTAAACCGCCCAGAAAACCGTCGACTCATGATTGAAGCCAGTTTTTATAATATAGGTATATATATTTTTGTTACAGTTCGCCATATTAAGGGAAATTGGGTTCTCGGTATGAATGAAGAGCAAGAAAAATCCCAACAAGTCACACCCTGATCTGAAAAAGAGTGTGATAATACGGTAGATTATGTATTCACACTCTTTTTCAGATCAGGGTGTGACTGGTTGGGAATTTTCTTTAAAAAATATCTAATGCCACACTGTGACTGGTTGGGATTTTTTTATTAAAATATTCCCATCGAGTAACAGTGTTGCAGTTGAGTTGAGTTGAGTGAGAAATATTTTATTAGTTAAGCCAGATTTAAACTGATATGGTATGTCGCAAAATATATTTTTTATTTTTTACGTTCTCAGGACTGATACCAAATTAAATTTTGAAGAAAATTATTTGTTAATTACATTATTTATTAAGAATCAGTAAGTTCAAAACTAAAACAAGTCCAAAATTTTTGAGGTAATAAAAAAATGCCATCTTTAAGATACTCGTAGATGTAAGTTTATAGTTTTGTGAGATAACCACGTATTTATTAAGAAAAGTAGAGATATTTTGTCAAAAAATATCTAAATTCATTCAATTTGTCTACTTACAACTTGTACTTATTTAGTTAACTTAAATAAATAAGCATAAAAATATATAAGGTGCAACAAACTCAATAAACTAAGTATTAAAAATGACGATACAGAATATAAAAAAAAACATCTGCCAATTCCATAACTCCGTAACCCATTAAAAAACAACCTTATATTTTAACCTCTACATTCTCAAATAAAGTTGCTTAATTTTCCGAACCATTCGTTAACCCTGCAAGCGCGCGCGGGGTACGAAATTAAACTTTTTGCACGTGCACTCAACAAACCTGTTTGAAAAATAGATCTGAACAAAGGAAGCTGGTCTTTGTCAACGGGATATCCGGAGAATGGAACCTCTGCGATCTGAGACGGTGGCCAATGGTTTTGTCTGTAGAAATGTCTGTAGACAGCAAGTTTTTTAGAGTAATACGTACGAAAGATAGGGTAATATAAGGTTCTTCTTCTTATTACTGCATTTTTTTATCTTTTTTATTTCCTCGTAATAATCAAAATACATGTATTATTCTCGAAGTGCACAGTTTTAAATATCGATTTATATATTTTTTTAATTAACACGGTTATAAGCATTTTCTAGATTTACATGCCCAATTACTTATATTAAAAAAATACCGCGTTAAGAATTTCGAAAATCACTTTTACCGACTATTTTGTACAATCTAAATGGAAATAATGACAAACGCATTTACCTTTAGGGAGTCATTAGGTTTCCTTTTTAGCCGAGCATTTGAAAACATTGAACCAATTTTTAATTAAAATTTCGATTGCAATACTTCACTGGCACTTCATTGCAAATAGTCGAAAGGAATCTTAAAACAAAAAAGAATTTTAAACATCAAACGCTAAAAACTCAATAACTCAAAGTCTTTTAGAAAAAGAAAACAATGAGTTTATAAAAGAGTTTGTAAGTGCGTGAAAATGTCTCGGGGCATTTTGTACCCGAGTCAAAGTAAAGGGGTTAATGATTTAAACCCCTTTGCTGACGACAGTAATTAATAGCTGAAATCAAAGATAAAAAAGAATAATTAATTCTTTTGCTTCTTTCTATACTAGTGCAAAAAACGGAGAGGTTGCGTTTGCTTCCTTATTTTATCTTTGCAGTTATGTTTAAATATACTGATTACATAGATTTCATAAATGTTTTATTAACATTAAAATAGCTATTTACATACTAGAGCCAATGATAACTTCGCACAACGTGTCTTTTTCTAAGCATGAGGCTTTTCGCCCTGCGGTTTCACCTGCAGATAATTTTAGTTTAATACAAACTTTCATACTCTATTTTATCCGCTTGGGGGTATAATTGATCAAAATCCTTTCTTAATGGATGCCTAAGTCATAACCTCTACCCACATTTCAAATTTCAGCCCGATCCGTCCAGTGGTTTGGCCTGTGCGTTGATAGATCACTATGTCAGCCAGTCACCTTTGAGTTATACAGGGTGTTTGGAGGGTGAGTAGCCAAATGAAAATGGTGGATAGGTAAGGCTATTAGCTATTTACTTCCACTTATTAAATTGCATTTTGGTTCCAGTTTTAGAATTTATTCGATTTTTAAGATTTTCCTAAGAAAATCCCCGATTTTGTCATTAAAAGTCCATTAATTTTTTTATTTACTGGCCGAACCAAACGAAAATAATTTTAATTTAAAGCCTAATACTGTTTTATTCAGATGCAATCATAAATTTATACAAAACATCTCATATAAAGTTACAGTGGGTTCATAAACTTCGTGGAACCAGTGGGAAAAAAAATGTTCAGTCAACTTTGCTATGAAAAAAATAAAAAAAATATAAGAGTGTGAAAATTTGATTTAAAAACTTCTACATTTAATTCCCTTTATAATGATATTCTACATGTATCATAAATAATTAGAAATCTCAACAGAAATATTAAGTCAGTCCTCAAAGACGCCTGGTAAGGAAGGTACAAACCCGTTCAACTACGTATGAAGTTAAAAACTTCTGTCTCATTCTAACAAAGCTATGCCTATTGTGTTATCTACTTTGTCACTAGGCAACACTTCTCTTGTTTGCTAGCCTCAAGTTTTTTTTTATTCTGACTGAAAATTATTCTTGGCCCATATGAAAACCTCATAGTTTCACCAAACTATGCGACTACTAAGGCCACTTAGTTGGATGCGGACCTCAGTTCAGGGCGTCACGATCATTTCCACTACACTGTTACCCTTAGGGGTCTCTCTCTGAGAAGACCCAGCAGGAAACTCAACGGGGGTCGGATCTGATAGCCGATGAAACCGGATGTTGAATGCCGCACCTGCCGGTTGGAGCGGTGTATTTATAGGGCAGACTTAAGGCTGCTACCACTATCGTGTCCACGGGGTCGGTAGCTGGCGCGGGCTGGAGGAAGCAGATTGCTTCTTACGGTAATTTTTTGACGTTCGGCGTTCGTTTGACGATAGTTTTTTGGTCGCCTCTTGCGAGGGTCGCAAATAGCAGACGGATGGTTGGGGTGGTGGGGGGCGGAGTAAAAGAAACTCCTAGATTCAGTCTCCGTGAACCGGTTCTACATGACTTGCAGCTGGTGAAATAGTATTTGCTTGCATGCGAAAAGACCCCGCTACTGTTGGCTATGACTAGACAAACGAAAGTCAGTTGGTCATGACTTTTTTCAAGCAACATCTTACTCTAGAAGAAAACTGTAGGTCACCGAGAATCTGCGCTAATCGGAGTTAAACATGTGAGATAGTAGAATCCTCTTCTATTCGAGGCAGGAAAAGTGAAGAGAAAGTCGAATTAGATAACACAATAGGCATAGCTTTGTTAGAATGAGACAGAAGTTTTTAACTTCATACGTAGTTTAACGGGTTTGTACCTTCCTTACCAGGCGTCTTTGAGGCCTAATTTATTATTTCTGTTGAGATTTCTAATTATTTATGTTACATGTAGCATATCATTATAAAGTGTATTAAATGTAGAAGTTTTTCAAAGCACATGAAATTTTCAAACTCTTATATTTTTTTATTTTTTTCATAGCAAAGTTGACTGAACATTTTTTTCCCACTGGTTCCACGAAGTTTATGAACCCACTGTAACTCTATATGAGATGATTTATATAAATTTATGATTGGATCTGAATAAAACAGTATTAGGCTTTAAACTAAAATTATTATCGTTTGGTTCCGACAGTAAATAAAAAAAATATTGGACTTTTAATGACAAAATCGGGGATATTCTCAGGAAAATCTTAAAAATCGAATAAATTCTAAAACTTGAACCAAAATGCAATTTGATAAGTGGAAGTGAATAGCTAATAGCCTCAACTATACACCATTTTCATTTGGCTACTCAACCACCAAACACCCTGTATATATGTATAAAGATATAAAATTTCTCTATGAATCAAATGATTATAAAAAAATGATTTTTGGAACTAATAAGCAGACATACATACATGCACAGATTAAGGCTATGCCTTACAAAAATATTAAATTGACCTAAATGTGAAATTTCGTATGATTTCAACTTAATCACCTGAAAACTGCCTAAATCATTTCGGTGAAACGTAAAATTGTAGGTATATCTTTCTATAAACAAAAATAATACAAGGAATATCTGTGAAATAAGTAGAAACCCAACATTACCCCAGTTAAAACGTTAAACCTCAAAGCATAAATTTGTAAAATATGAACTGTTAATTTAATTACATATAGCTAAAATAATCACGAACAATATTATCATTCCAAAGCAGATAAAAGGCCAAAAAATCATAATGACTACAGAGATAAGACGTTGATATAACAATTTGATAACTTTCATTGTATAACAAGTCTGAAATACGATAAGCGGTTAAAAACAAGACAAATTTGAAAACGCCTTCAAAATATATGATACATATCGCTACATAGTAATATACAAAGTCGCTTTCTCTGTCTGGATTTTGATGATTTTTTTAAAAAGAGTGATTCAAGAGGAAGGTTTATTTATAATAACATAAATTTACAAAAAATACCTTGTCTTAGAAATTAATACTGAGTTTAAAGCTTCACAATTCTTTTTTAATAAATTGCTTTATGTTTAAGAGAGTAAAAACATTCAAATAATGGCTTTAATGTCTTTTTACCACGCTTTTATTAGCTTGGGTTGTATCTATGTAATGGAATCTTTGAGCATAAATTTGACCGATTTCCAGAAGTTCGATTAATTTGAAACTTTGCACACGTATTAATAGTGCTCGATATAGTATGTAGAGAGTTATGAAAATGAAGTAAAATGCACCCCTCGCTTTTTACTCCGATTTGAAATTTTATTTTCTATTTTTTAGTTCGATTAGCAATAAAAGCGTGGTATTTTAGTTTTTAAACTATTATTTATTTATAATTTGTCGTCTGCTAATAAGCTTGGTTATTTAAAGTGTGCCCCTTTATTTTAGTTATGGCCTTTTTTAAAGTTTTTTTGGTCCAGCTATCTTTATTTATTTCTCTTAATGTGACCACAATAAATAATATAGTTATAAAAAAACACTAGTAATTTTATATTGCCCTTCAAAATTATTATATGACAAGAATAATGTGTAATGTCCTGATAAACGACTTACGCTACAATCAGATAACAATTTAAAAAACGGAAATTTGCAAAAAATAACAGTAAAAATATGTGTGAAAGATTGATTAAATTTGAAGGTTTTTTAGATATCAAATCCAAATTTGAAGGTTGTCGTCAGGGACTTAAAGGAAAGCAGACTTTAATAAAATGTGAGCAAATTAACTATAGACGTAGAAATAAGAGCTGCATACGTAGGTATACCTTATAAACTTTGTCCCAGCGTATGAAAAGTTTGTACCTCTATACTTTTCCCGCACATTAACGTTCATGCTGTAAATATCAATATTAAGATTAATCACTACAATATTGAGTTATAGAAATCAAGCAACAGTAGATTTCAAGTAGTGCTCCATCCAGTCAGTGCACGTGGCAACAAAGTTTTTACCTAAAGGTATATCTTAAAAGTAAGATCACCATAAAACCGTTTTTTATTGTTGCTGCATAAAATACAATATACTATCTACTATTTTGAAATAGGAAGGGATCAATATCGTGAGGTTAACATTATTAAATGGTTATATTTGTTTTTGTGACACATTTTGTAGAATATCTTTAAAAATACTATAAAATATAATACATTAAATCTTTTGTAAAACAATATTGGCTTTTATTAATACATCAAAATTTGTTTATGACATATTGTTATCACATAAACATTTTGCTAAAGTCAAATTTAATAAATGTAAAAGATGTCTTCACTCTTAAATAGTCAGGTAACCGGGCTTTTTAGTTCATTTGATAACAGGCCCTAATTTAAATACCTTGATTATAGTTTCGTGGAATTAGTTTTATAGGTAACCCTGTTATAGAATTTAGTACAAGAAGTTTGGGATTAAATTTAACGTTATAGGTTGAATTGCTTCCAGGATCTACTCCGTATTTTGATAGTAATTTAACAATACAAACTCGAGAAGAAATCTGCGCGAATCTCATGTAATACAAACAAACCCATTACAGACTTATAAAAGACAAAATGAAGGACAGACTCAACCCTTGGATAAATAATCGAAAAATGTAATGTCAATATATTTTGTTCCTAAAAATTGTTTAAACTCACCAATGCAGTTTCTAGGTCCAATTCCAAAAGGCAAATATGCAACTGGGTGTCTTTTCTTAACGTTTTCTGGTGTAAATCTCTCAGGGTCGAACTTTTCTGGTTCAGGATAATACTTCGGATCATGATGGATAGCACTGCCTGACTGAGTGACTAATACAGTCGTGCCTTTGTCTAAAACTATATCAGTACCAGGAATCTTGTAATTTACAGTTGAAACTCTGGTCAGCGGGTCAGCTATAGGATATTTTCTTAAAGTCTCGTCTAACACTTGTGTCAGATAAGTCATCTGCTGAATAGCATCATAGGTAATCTTTCCATGTTGCTCAAGAACATCATCGATTTCTTGAATTAAACATGAATGACATAGTACTTGCACTTGTCTCATAGCCGGCAACGTAGAAAACAAACACATTTGCAGCTATTAGTTCTTCACTCATTTCAATTTTCCGATCAATATCAAATTCGTCTCGTTTTGTGCCATGTACATCTCCATTATTTTTCATTTCTATAATTAAATCCATGAAATCTTTTCGGTTCGAAGGCATTCCATTTCGGAGGGCGAATAAATCTTTTACTAAATTCACAAAATACTGGGTAACTTTTGTAGGAAAGAAATCAATTTTAAGACTTTTTAAAATTCCAGGCAACATGTAGGTAATCGATTTAATTAAAGTATTTTGTATCTAAAACTTGATCATCAATCCACTTTAGGCTCTCAAACATTTTTTCATCATTCAAGTCTAGATCTATTCCAAATGCGCACGAACTTATGCCTGATTTTGTAAATTTCTAAACGTATGGATAAATATCAATTTCTGGTTGTTCGGTAGTAATTTTTTCCATATAATCAATAAATTTGTCCCCGCATACGTCGAGTAAGTGGAACATGTTTTTAAGTTTACCTGAAGTGAACGTTGGCGTAAACTTATTGCGAAAAATAGATAATAGGGCATAATTATACGATTTAAAAATATTGTATAAAATTTATCTATAATGATATGATAAACGACTTTAAACAGGTACAAATGACAAAATGCAATGAGCACAACACGTGCTTCGCACTGTTTATGAAGATGAGAAAATTTATTAATTACAGCAATATTTAACTACATAAGACGATTATTATTCAGGCTGTTAGATGGAGGGTCAGCCTTAATGATTGCCTGCATAACACAGAAGATAATTTGAAACTTTTTATAATAACAGTCTGTATAGGTCCCAATTGTTGACAATCCTTCTCTCATATAGCAAGAGGAAATATAAAGTCAATAATATTCATTCATATGCAGAGTTTATTCATTGTTTTTTATCATTAAACTTTTTGTTTGGTGGACTAAAATCAACTAAAACTAGCACAAGCTGTACTTATAAAGATGTTTTTTTAAATAAGACCATTTCTGAATCCTGAAACCATGTTATTTCTGAGCCTAAATAGTAACTAAATTCACTAACATTATACCCAGAAAACTAAAATTTAAAAGATATTTTATAGATTGAAAAGGAATTCTCCGCTTCAGGTCATCGCTCACATATCAGCAGATAGCCCAGGAGTGCTGGTTTACGTTGCAAATGAAACTAAAACAATATTTAATTTGGAAACTTCCGAAATCTTCTCAGTGGCCCCGCTTGGTCCTAGACCTGTGTTCTGTCTAGTACTGGGAGGTATCTCTATTTACCGCCAAAGTTTAAATGCAATTTGATACCATAACGTAAAAAAGACTTTCTTTCCTTGAAAAAAGATTTTTTTGTTTATATGTAACGAGTACCCCTCCAGAAAAGCCCAACTTTCGTTTTCAGAAGCAGTCGATTAACACCTCGTACAACTGCATAATCAATTCGACCGTCAGTTATCTGCTAACGCCAAATCGGACTGCTGCCTGCAGATAGCATTTTTGTATCTATTATGCAATGTGCCATTGTGATGATATGACTTTGTACACGTCCTACTTGTTGACCACCGGCTTCTTGCTCAGAGAGCGAGAGAGAATAAAAAGAAAAAAACATTTATTTATATGCAAATATACAGGGTTATTTCTAATTAGCGCATCTCCTCTTGTAGGCAGCTTTTCTACATCAATCCCAACAACATTTAACCAACGAATAATTAAAATTAAAATTTAAAAAAAAATAAGTTTTTCCAAACAAATTTATTAGAACCCTGTATAAATTACTTATTTTTTTTTTTATATTTTTTTTACATTACAAAAACACAAATTTATTTAAACTAATAATATAAATACATTCACATATTACACGTATAAACTTAAAGTAGATAATGAAAAATATATTTACAAAGAGGTAAGTAGGTAATTAATATTTAAATTCTAAAATAGGTACGCAAATAACCTGTGACATTTAAAGTTTTTTTGAACTAACAAAATTACTTAGTTACAGCTTGTCTTTACACACAACATATTGTGCTAATATTTTTTGTAAATCGTCATAAATGTGCTTCAAACAATCGAGAACAGAACTTTGATGTGCTAATAGGCTTTTATAATCTATATTAAAACGACATATACATATATTTCTAGACATTTTCCAAACTTGTTATCTTTAATAGTAAGCAAACACACATTAAAATAACGTAAGTACATAGTTTTTTTAAACACTTGATTTCATTATTTCAGTTCCTTGGTATTAGTTTTACAGGTACACCATTTATAGAATTCAATATGAGAAGTTTGGGATTATATTTTAAATTATAACATGAATTGCTTCCTGGCTCCACCCTGAATTTCATTAATAATTTTGCAATGCAAACTCGAGACGAAATCTGCGCGAATCTCATACCTGTAAATACAAACACTTATTTGAAATAACCGACTTGGAAGATGTAAAAAACGAAAAATTTGCAATAGAAGTTCACAAAATGTAGTAAAGACGTGTCCTTTTTGACTTACCGATGCAGTTCCTTGGTCCAATGCCAAAAGGTAAATATGCAGCTGGATGTCGTTTTTTGACGTTTTCTGGCGAAAACCTTTCAGGGTTAAACTTTTCTGGTTCAGGATAGTACTTCGGATCATAATGAATAGCACGGACTGGGACTAATACAGTCGTGCCTTTGTCTAAAACTACATCAGTGCCAGGAATTTTGTAATTAACTGTCGAAACTCTGGTCAACGGGTCTACTATAGGATATTTCCTTAAGGTCTCGTCTAACACTTGTGTCAGGTAAGTCATCTGTTGAAGAGCGTCGTAAGTAATCTTTCCATGTTGCTCAAGAACATCATCGATTTCTTGAATTAGACGATCTTGTATATCAGGATTATAAGCTAACTCATGAAACATGAATGACATAGTACTTGCACTTGTTTCATAGCCGGCAACGTAGAAAACAAACACATTTGCAGCTATTAGTTCATCACTGATCTCTACTTTACGGTCAACATCAGATTCATTTCTTTTAGTGCTATGTATATCTCCATTGTTTTTCATTTCAATTATTAAATCCATGAAATCTTTTCTATTTGAAGGCATTCCATTTCTCTGTGAGAATAAATCTTTTACTAAATCTACGAAATAATTGGTAACTTTGGTAGGAAAGAAATCAATCTTAAGATTTTTTAAAATTCCAGGTAACAAGTAATCGATTTCGTTAAAGAATTTTGCATCAAGGACTTGCGTGTCAATCCACTTTAATGTTTCAAACATTTTTTCATTATCCAAGTCTAGATCTATTCCAAATGCACAAGAACTTATTCCTGATTTTGTATATTTCTGGACGTATGGATACATATCAATTTCTGATTGTTTTAATGTTGATTTTTCCATGAAATCGATAAATTTATCTGCACATACGTCTAGCAAGTGAAACATATTTTTAAGTTTACCTGAAGTGAACGTTGGCGTAAACTTATTGCGTAGAATTCTCCAATTTTCCGGATCAGCATGAAACAAATTTAGTCCCAGTCCATTTGCATGTAATTCTATTCCACGTTGCACAAAACAGTCAAAGTCTTTGATCATAACTGATTTGACGAGTTCCAAATCTCTAATTATGAGTACTGGAGTACGCATCCTAAAAGCTCCGACAAACGGTTCATTTGGGTATTCATTATAAAACTTGACGGCGTAATCGTAAACTCCTTCTTTTCTCAGCACATGATCTTTTATATTGCCAAAAAACAGAGAGGGTTCAGGACCGACTACACCTTTATTCTTCCAGAAATTGTAATAACTTGTAAGGAAGTAGTATATTATTGCAGAAAAAACTGCCACTACAGCCGTTAACGTCAGTAGTAAGGCCATGTCGCGAACTTTATGGATTTAAAACTAGTCACGTCAATGTATTTATGTTACATGTGAGTCTACAAAAAACATAAAATTAGCATATTCATTTGTGCGAGATAATATTGTTTTTATGTTTCTCTTTTCGGTTAAAGGCTATCAACAAATATTCAACCTATGTTAAAAAAAATGTAAACCATTTTAAACATATTTTTAATTTTTGTTACTTTTAAGATATATACTTTTTCAATCCTATTTGTATCTATATTCTTACCTAAAGTTAAATGAAATTCGTCATAACACTCGCTCAAATTTTTGCCAAATCATTTTACAAGAATTTTGTATGAAATAACCGTAGGTAAACATATATCTAAAATATATAAACTTCTATATTTTACTATTCTTTGTGAATTTTTACCGCGTACCAAATCATATATCAGCTTTTTCGCCGGCAACGCGCCGTGACTACACACGCAGCTGTGTGTGTAGGTTTATCTATGTGTGCGAGTTCTTGAATTTTAAAACGAAGCCGTTTTCCAAAGGTCATAACCAATTAAATAATGATCCTACGATACCTAAAACCAGGTAACGCACCGCAGTGCAATACAAATTAAGATACTTTGACAGCGTTTCATTCGAAAACACTCTTAACCAAATAAAAAATAAGAAGATGTCAATTGTCACAAATAGTATCAGATAAAGACAGATAATATTGATCTCACTAAATTTGGTCTATATTACAATTAAATGATCACATATAATACAATATTATGTAATGAGCTGATTATAAGCCTAAACTGGCTTTTTCTGTATCATGCACGCAAATATTAGGAATTGACAACCCGGACGAGAACAGCATCTATAACACATACGTGAATATAGTCGCAAGACATACTACATATAATCATTCCTACCAATGTTTAGTTAAAATGTATTCCCTCAAAGGCAAACGTTTAATTTAATATCCTTCTTTGTTAAAAATGTAGCATAAAGTGAATTAGTTATTAAGTTGGTCGCCATTATAATTTGGTTTTCAAAGAGATGTAGAAGCCGTAACAGCCCCATTTATGTAATTGATGATATTCTTCAGAAGTGGTTATTATCTTCGGACTACTTGATTCTTCAGGAGCATTTGACTGTATACCTCTCCTTTATACTGGTTTCGTTTCTATTTGAAGTTTGCAAATTCATCTGTATCTCTAAATCATCTCTAAACCTCTAAGGCAAGAGAAAGGTGTGCCTCAGGGTTCCATTCTGGGACCCATAATATTCATGTTGTTTGCGATAGTGAACATAACCAATGCAATTTCTAAATTAAAGTGTGATATTAATAGAAAATGTGATTGGTCAGATGTAAGACCATTTGGTTCTATAAGGAGAGAAAAAGTTAGTTTAGGAATTATTATTGAAAGAAAATTTAAAACGTAATTCCACTTGGTGTCTACAACAAAAAAGATCTTGCAATACATTAAAAAATAGCATTTGGTTTTAAGTAAGGGTTTCCGTTCGGTTTGGTCAAAAACAATGGCACATCTATTGTCTTGCCCCGCGTGTCCCTCCACCTGCACACGCGAGGACCTGTATAGAAATACTGGTCCTCACAAATATAAAACGCCAAAGTCGACACGATAAGAAGAAGAAGGGTTTCCGTTTAGTCTAAACGACTTTTTTTAATAAATAAACACCGATCATTAAATGCTGGCTTATATAACATTTAGCCTTAAATTAACTAAACTACATTTCTTAAAAATAATTTTGCAATTTGTACATGTTATAAAATAATTTTGCTATAGCAAAGCAGTCATAGTAAATATCAAACCCTAATGTGACGGTTGCTGATTAGATACCAAATAAACTAAGGTATTTAAGCGAAAAGATTCCACAAATAACATTTAAAAAAATCTTTATTCTTAATATATATACAATCGATAACATAGCTTAATACATCATTCATTATTTAAAAAAGATAAAACTTAAACTAATGAACTGCAAAACATATTTACAAATAGGTAACAATATCACAAGGTCATCTTTTTATGTAACTCCTTTATTTATACGTCGCGTTTTTTAAGTCAATAATTCTTTAGCAAGCGGTAATTAATATTTTAAAAAAAAAAAAACTGTCTCAATTTTAGTATTACATATTTTTTTTTAATTCTATAAACATTAATAGTTACGGGGTGTTATTTTCAGTGGTAGTCCATGCAACGCATTTAGCACTGCAATTTTCGGGTTATATTCTAAATTGTATTTTGAGTTGCCGGCTGGCTCTACTCTGAATTTTGGAAGCAGTTTGGCAATGCACACCCTTGATGATATCTGCCCAAATCTCATACCTGTAAAGAAAAAAAAAGTTATGTAAGAAAAATAATGATTCTTAAATTTTGTGTCGCATGTATAGCCGCGGATTGTAATTTGGTTATTTATTTCTTGTGTCCGCCCGCGACTCCGTTCGCGTGGAAGTCGGTTTCCCGTTGGAATTAGAAATTTTCCCGCGGTAAAAAGAACCCTATATGTTATTCTGATGTATAATCTTTATTACTATAAAGTTTCATCCAAATCCGTCCAGTACTTTTTACGTAATGGAGTAACAAACATCCATACATACACACAAACTGTCACGTTTATAATATTAGTAGGATATAGTGCAATGTCACAGAGTAAACTTCCTTAACTGCCACTTGTCGAAACTAATAGTATATTACCATAAGTAAAGTCGGTAATTTAAGGAAATCGCACCTGTATTATTAATCATGACTGTTAATCATACAAAAATGAGCACCGTGAAGTAAATTATAAGATAAGGCAGGCATGATTGTTCAGTTGATAAACAATGAGGTTCTTATGTCATACTTATCACAATTATTATGCATGATAGGTACTAGGACAAATATTTTATATTGATAATAATGTAAAAAAAAACAAATAGTAAAATTACTACAACTTATGATTATTATTCAAGGATTTAAACGTTTTCTATTGAAAATATTGTCCCTAGGAAATATGCGTACTACATTTAGGTACTGTTTTTATAAAATTTCCTACATTTGTTATAACAACAACATAGATATCTATTTACGTAAAAATATTTAGTAATAAATATTGATAAAACTTACCGATACAATTTCGCGGTCCAATACCAAAAGGCAGAAAAGCAGCCGAGTGCCTATCCTTAATGTTTTCTGGTGAAAACCTCTCAGGGTCGAACTTCTCTGGGTCAGGATAGTTCTTAGGATCATAATGAACAGCCCTAATTGAAACTAATACTGGTGTGCCTTTTTCTAAAACCACGTCAGTGCCTGGAATCTTGTAATCGACTGCCGCTACTCTTGTCAATGGGTCCACTACAGGGTATTTTCTCAAAGTTTCATCAAACACTTGGGATAAGTAGGACATCTCCTGAATAGCTTCGTAGGTAAGCTTGCCGTGCTTTTCAAGTACGTCATTAATCTCGTTCACAAGACGATCCTGAATATCTTGATTGTATGCTAACTCATGAAGCATGAATGACATTGTACTTGCACTAGTTTCAAAACCACCGACATAGAAGACGAAAGCATTAGCAGCCACCAACGTGTCAGTGAGCTCTAAAACCCGATTTTCATCATTGTCATTTTGCTTGGTCCCTTGTATTTGAGAACCTTTGTTTTTCATATCCAAAATGATATCCATAAAATCTTTTCTATTAGAAGGTACCCCCTTTCGCTCAGAGAATATGTCTTGTACAAGTTTTAAGAAGAAATTTCTTACTTCAGCTGGGAACAGATCCAAACCTAACTTTTTTAATATTCCCGGCAGACAATAGTCCAATTCATTCATATAGTTGACATAAAGAACTATATCGTCAACTGTTTTGAGCATTTTGAATATTTTATCATCGTTCAAATTCAAGTCAATTCCAAAAGCGCAAGAGCTTATTCCTGTTTTCGTGTACATTTGTACGTATGGATAAATATCAACAGAACTTTTGTTTTTAATGTTTTCTTCTAGGTACTCAATAAAATTATCACCACGCGAATCAAGAAGATGGAACATCCCTTTAAGTTTTCCGGATGTGAACGTTGGTGTGAATTTGTTGCGAAGGATTTTCCAGTCATTGGGTTCGGCATGGAACAAGTTCATTCCGAGTCCTTTCTTGCCAAACTCTAATCCACGTTGCACAAAACAATCAAAGTCCTTAATCATGACTTGTTTTATGATATCCAGGTCTCTAATGACCAGTAGCGGGGTACGCATCCTGAAAACCCCGACATATTTTTCGTTCGGGAAATCATTGTAGAAGTCGACAGCGTACGTCGGCAGTCCTTGTTTTCGTAGTACATGTTCCTTGATGTTCCCGAAGAAGAAAGTAGGTTTAGGTCCGACCACACCTCTTTTCTTCCAGTAGTCGAATTTGTTAGTGAAGAAGTAATAAATTGCGGCAAAGACGACCGCGAGCGCCGCAGTGAAGTATATCGCGATGGCCATGTCGAGATATTAACTGACTGTGAATTGGGTGCTCTGCCGTATATATACCGCCGTTATATACGCAAGTCATTAATTATATCCAGTAAAAAAAACTATTTTCACTTAATTATGTTCTTAGTGATGTACCCCTAGGATTTAAGCTCATTGTATCTTCTATGTTACCGAATTATGTTTTTTGTTAGTTTATTTCTGTAGTTTATCCAACAAATAAATAAATAAATTACAACTGAACACACATTTTTGACAAAATAGTTTATCTTTAATGGATATAATATTAATATAACGTATAGATAAGATGTTAGTACTATCGATAATTTTGAAGTGTAATAAGCAGTTAGGTAAACAGAAAGTGTTTGTGCCTACATTCTTATCAAAAGATCTTACTTTCAAAGATCGAAGTCGAGTTTTCGGAGTGGTAGAGTCTAGCTGTAGGCTCTGTCTGCAGCGATTGCTGGGCTGACTCGACCGGTGAAATACCACCGTCGCACAGAAAACCGACGTGAAGTAGGGACGATGTTCCTGCGTTTCGTTCGGTGAGTGCGATATCCGGTGCCCAATTTTGTCAAAGGCTCAGCAACACACCCCCAACACCCACAGTGTTGCGGGGTAGTCATGGGCGGCGGTGATCACTTACCATCAGGTGACCCGCATGCTCGTTTGCTTTGCCATATTATAAAAAAAAAAGTCTCCTTACTTATATTTTAAGCGATTTATTGAAAAATGATTTTCAGTTCGTAAGATTTAGCTGAGCTGTGTATTTCATTTCATTTCAGATAGTATAGGTGTGACGGCCGGCATCAAGCGCGACGTACGTATCCTTCGCTTGGTTTAACCGGTTTATACCGTAACTTGCTACGGGCTTGTGGAGTACACGAAACCCCGAGCGACGCATCGTCCTCGGGCATCCTTCGCACTTCACCCCTTTTTCTTATAGCTACGTAACGTGTTTAACTCTTTCTAGTTATAAATTGAATTCCAATACCGGTAAACTGAGAATATCTCACTCTTTCCTAGTAGTTATATTTAAATACTTTTTTGTTTCTGTTTCTTTCTCGTTTGCGTTCCACATTCAAGGTTGAACTCTAATCTATTTAAACTATTATTCCTATATAGTATCTTTTTTTTTACTTGTCTTATGTCTAGAGAAATAGATTTCTTTATCGAACTCTACTTTTGATCACACAAAGTGTGTTGTGTGAGTACACAAAGCTTAGATCTTCCGAATTTGTAGAATAATACCCTAATATTTAAAAGCTTTAATCTTTTACATATGTATTTTGTATATCTTGTTTTTGAATAACAATCTAATCATAATTACTTGCCAGTCGATATCAAGCCTGGAAAAAAGTGAATATTGTTAAATAAGTAAAGTTGTAAAATAAAAACGTGCTACAGATTATTTACCTACCGAGTTCATATCAACGAAATTGCTTGAAGGCTAAAACAGTTATCTTTTATATACAGAATTTATCGCAATTCAAAGATTTGAGTTTTAGGTATTTGATAATATTTTGATATGAATCATAGTGTAATTATAGATTAAACAGAGTCTGTAAGCCAACAACATACCTACTAAATAAAATTTTAAAATCTTTTATAAACACACTAGTGGCCGCCCGCGACTCCGTTCGCCTGGAAGTCGGTTTCCCATGGGAATGAGAAGTTTTCCCGCGGTAAAAAGTTCCCTATGTCCTTCCCAAGTTCAGTTCTTTCTTCATACCAAATTTCATCAAATATCGGTTCAGTGGTTTAGGCGTGAAAGCGTAACAGACAGACAGACAGATAGAGTTACTTTCGCATTTATAATATTAGAAGGGAGTAGGGATGGTACAGGTATACAAAAAACTGATTATCCTACCTTCTGTTGTGTTGACACCACAATCTAACAAACATAATTAACTAAGGTGTGTATTAATCAGCCTCATCATGTAATCCATTCTTTATTAACAAACTTTTGATTAACATTACCCTTTTTAGGCCCAATTGCAGGGAACGTTTTAACCTCGGGTTAGCTAACTCAGATTTAAATGGCGCCACCACCGATTGTATTACAAGAAGTAGTTACAATCGATGGTGGCGCCATTTAAACCTGAGTTAGCTAACCCGAAGCTAACATGAGGTTAAAACGTTCCCTGCAATTGGGCCTTAGTGTTATATACCTCTAAAAGAAAAATAGAGCCCTTACAAAATTACTTTGTGGCCTCTCTCTCTTATTTAGTATAGATAGTATAGATACCTTTTTTTATTGTATCCATTATTTAGTCACTTGTAATGTTTGTTTGTTCGCTTGTATTTACTTCGCCGGTCTATCTATTTAATTAAACAAAATTAATAGTTTAGATTATTATTGACTGTTGTATTATTTGACTAAAATTAAATTTGTTATCGAATTTAGAACTCAACTTAACAAGTTCCAAGACTGTTAATTATTATAATACAATTATTTTATCTTACTAGGTTATTTTTTGTGTATCTTTTACATAAGTGCTAACTATACCAGTAACTATACTTCATCGCAATATCATTATTTAGAAAATTACATACCTTTTATAAATAACATAAAAATAGCCATATTTTCATACATTACGAGACAAACTAATCACATAAGGTGGACAAAAGTGGCTTCAAATGGTCCGGGTAAATATACACATGGCGCGCTGTCAGCTTGTACTTGGTTTGACACGCTGCCGTGTGTCTAGATTTGATTGATAGCCACTAAATAATCATTGTGAATTTTTAAAACGCAGTTGGATTTAAGTAGACATTTAGATTTAACCTTGAAAAACCAGTTGAACGTTTCTTGCGAGATAAACAACCATTTGAATACATAACACAGCATCGTTTTTATTTGCCTATTACGAAATAGGAAGGTATCAATGTTTACGTTCCATATTTTAAAGTTTATGTAAATTTTACGCACTTTAAACGTACTATAATTAAATTAATACTATTCATTCAAAATCAAGTTATCGTAACCAAAAAAATATGTAGTCAAAAAAGAAGTATATCTTTTTTTCATTAGATTGTGGACATATTATTTTTGTCAATAACGGTGTATCGTATATAGAGCGCAATTCGACACACACAGTACCTTAAGTTTTTTTGTAAGTGCATAAAAGAGACTTTATTCGAATATTTGCATTGCACCGCATAGTTTTAAGTACCGTGGGCAGCTTCAACTAAAAATACAAACTCTATGTTTTGATCGTGTAAAGTTCACGCAAACCAACATTAAACCTGCTTTAATATGCAAAGATGTCTAACAAATATATATAAAGATACCTGGGTATTATGTTATAAAAAATTGATAGGTATTCTGAGTAAAATTGACATGTCATTATGAATGTGGCAAAAAAACAGCTAAAACGTCATATAACGATGACTAAGCTATTACATAAACTCAATTCTGTTTATCTCCCTGCATATTATCAAATACCGTTGCAAAAGATAAACAAATAAGACCTATGTTTTTTGTGATTGTAGGTTATGATCTCAATTGAAACAAAGGAAAAGTTTGAGATATTTTTACGTTCATTGAATGTAATTTATATTACTTAAAGTTACATTTTTTACATTTATAATTTAAAACCTTTTTGAAACTGTAAAATTTCATACTCTACAACTAACGGCATTTGTCTTAAATTCTTCCATGATTTTAGGGTCAAAGGTTCTTAGTTAATGTCGCTCTGATATGGTAGAGCATTGAGACAAGCTTGCCCAATACATTGGCCACAAGTCAAAGATCATTGCAAGCCCGCTTCCTTGCATCCGCATCGCGAACCACAACCACTCTTGCAGTAGCAGAAAATTGTATCTAGCAATTAATCACCGGTTGACCTAAAATATCTCCAAAACGGTTCATCGTATGCAAAAAAAAAGTATACGGTATAAAAGGTTTTCGACGATTTTTATAATTATGTATTTAATTCCGGTTTCGTTTTCAAAAGTAATTTTAAATATATAATAAGTGGTTCAGGATAGACAAAAAATATATTTTGACTGGACGTAACTTGGTTCTCTATGTAGCCAGTTAAAGTTTACTTTGATGCCAAAAACTTGGTGTGACACTCTTATGCGAGAGGTTTTATATTATTTGTTGATACCAACTGAGCGGTAATTACTTGACATTAGAAGGTCCCTTTTAAATTCCATAGCAATGTTGTATATCTTCTACGAATCACTTGAGAGGAGAGGGCTGCTCGTGCCTACCAGTACACGTACGTACGTTCGTTCCTAGTGTCTAAGCGAGATAAAAAGCAAGTATAAATATTTTAAACATATCTAAACTTCTATCTAAAAGTACTATTTTTAATATTTTGCTTTTGTCTCATAACTCAAAATGGACAGTTGTTACAACAAAGCTGTCATAGCGATAGTTGTTCCAATTAAAAAGACCTATCCAACGACATATATCCTAATGCTATTGGAGGGTGGTCCCAGGTTTCATACATTTTTGCCCATTCTCCTTTCACCAAAAATGTTCAATAATTTATAAGTTAAAACGTAGACTCAATTATTTTCACATTTAGTAGGAATCATTTATTTATTTTTTCATGACTTTTACTACTTTTATCTTAATGAGAAGGAAAAAACAGATATTAATAAATATATTTTATACTTAGGAGTTTATAATTATTTTTTGCTTTTACCCGCGCGGCTTCGCACGCGTTAAATTAGGTGTAAAACTGCTTTCCTTGTACTATGTTATTATACATGTAAACCTTTCTTATGAATCACTCTATCTATTAAAAAACACCCGCATCAAAATCCGTTGCGTAGTTTTAAACATTTAAGCATACATAGGGACAGAGAAAGCGACTTTGTTTGATACTATGTAATAGGTAAAGATAAATAATACGAATACTGGCTGGTATAGTGAAATATTAAGAATGCCTGAATGCAGCTTCGAGTGTTAATGTTATAAATTACATTACGATACCTACTGAGTTATGTATATCATAAGATTATAGGATTTCATTTATTAATTCTAAGTTTATTTAAGTTTTATCGTGGTAAGTAATATAATTTATAAAATATTTACAATAACAATCATTATAGTGACAATTAAAAATAAAATTTACATTACATTAACATTTAGTTTGGTATTCACTCATCTTTCTTCTTCATATATTTCTTTATTGGGAAAGGTGATTTTCAAGTAACTCCTTAAATTTACGCGATCATTATTACTTGAAATTAAACATTTTACAAAAGCCGTGGTCACGGGTAGACTGACAGGTTTTCTAATAAACGCGTAAAATCCCGTTAAAATGAGTTTAATTTCAAGGTTTTTCACAGCATTCTCGAGTCAATATAAGTTAAATAGTCCCTTTGCATCAGTTTTAGTTGAACATCAATAAAATAGGCATGATGACTGTGAATAATCTAATGAAACGTAAATAAAATATTAAAAAATAACAAGGTATTATTATAATTAAAGCGAGATTAATTTAATATTTTTAGAAAATAAATCTACAAAATACTACAGTCCGCCATGATATTCTGAACGCCAATCAGAGCGAATGACGTCACATTAGAGCATGGTTCCCAACTTAGGGGTTTTCCCCCCAAATTTAGGGGGTAAAGTTTTTAGGGTTTTTATTTGTTTAGGGGTATTTTTAGGGTTCTTTTTCAGAAGAAATTGATATAATTTATAACGTATTAGATAATTTATAAACAGAGAAAATTAAGAAATATTACCAAAATATTTAAATAAAAAGATCATCAAATAATTCATCAATCCCAGTCTATGATTTAATTTTGTTTTTATTCTAAATATTAACAATTTGGTTTTTTCTTATTGCTTTTTTAAAAATAGTCAGAAAAATAATTTAT
Source organism: Emmelina monodactyla (assembly GCA_916618145.1). Classification (NCBI taxonomy): domain Eukaryota; kingdom Metazoa; phylum Arthropoda; class Insecta; order Lepidoptera; family Pterophoridae; genus Emmelina; species Emmelina monodactyla. The sequence goes on from OU745322.1 coordinate 2,007,516, forward strand.
TTTTACTAAAATAATCGGTTATAGATATTATACGACCGTGCTGGTTCCTTCTAAATCTTGAAAAAAAGAAGTTGGTAGATCTACCTACTTTTCGAATTGAGTTTGGTCGGAAACTACCAACTTTTAGAGTCGTACGGAAGGATTTATAAAAATTCGAGTTGGTAACACTGCTCGAACGTGACGTCAAAATCTACGCCATGACACTTTGGAGCGTTTTGGTGGGAATTTTAAACATAAAATTTCAAATTGATTTTTTTCTATAAATCATGTTTTTTTTTCCGAAATATGATATTTTTTACAATAAGTATATATTTCTGAATATGATACAACAGTTTTTCAAAATCTGTCATCATGCCTTTTATTTACTACTACTAGAACTAAGAATTGTTAAATTTCCTTTGAAAACAACTTTCAGTCTACCTGTGTACTCTTTGCTTTTTTTCTCATTATTTTATATTATTGATATTTTAATTTTAATTTTTAATAAAGCTTTTACAAATGTTATCTTGATTGTTATATCCAGCTTTAGTTAATATAATCTAAGTGTTGATTCTAAGTTATGACAGCCTAAACCTACTTACCTATTAAAACTAACATAGAAATAATCTAAAGTAGACACTTATTGAGTTCTTCCAACCTTAAATTTTGAAACAGCATTAGCAAGTGATATAAATAATTAATGTAAAGCAATATGTATTTTTAGAATCAGGGCCGTTATGATTTCCATACAAAATTACAGTAGGGACTTGTTGAACCCATCTTAAAAATCGTCGCTGCGCGTGCGAATCCGCGTAAAAGCAACTTGTAAAGACCGCGTATTTGCTATTTGATGATTTTACAGGAGGAAGAAACAACTAATGCCAATAGGCGTTTAGAGTCGTCTGGCACGATATTTAAATTTTGCGCGTTTTGCAGTTCCGCGGTATTTACAAACTGCTCTTTATGCGGGTTCGCACGCGCAGCGACGAAATGTTCAATAACAAAAAATTACATAGATTATAAAAGCTGATAAAAGTAAATTTCGAGATTTCTTTTCAGAATTATTTAGTAGTTCCGTGGTACAAGTTTAAGAGGAATGCCATCAATAGGTTTTGGTATTGTTAGGTTTGGATCGTATTTGAAATTATAAGAAGACTTAATGGATGGTTCTACTCTAAACTTTGAGAGAAGTTTGGCAATGCCCACTTTAGAAGATAATTTTCCAAATCGCATACCTGTAGAAAAAAAAACATGGTTAAAAAACGCATTAAACAAACTGTAGGTAGAAAAAAGTGAACTCTGCTTTTAACGAACATTAAAGTAACTTTGTTGAGATGTGTTTTACTACTTACTTCTCAGTTTTAAGTCAAATTTATAATTATTATTTAATGAAAAAAAATCCAAGAATCACAAGTTCTAATTAGTATTTATTATTTAGGCACATGCTTCCAAATTTTGGAAATGGTATGTTTCCCCCTGTATAACATCTATAAAAGTTTATGCTAAACGTTAAACTCACCTATACAATTCCTGGGTCCTATACCAAATGGTAAATACGCAGCCGGATGTCTCTTCTTAACATTTTCTGGTGAAAACCTGTCAGGGTCGAACTTCATTGGATGAGGATAATACTTTGGATCATAATGAATACCTCTAACTGACACTGCTACACTCGTGCCTCTGTCTAAAATAATATCTGTACCAGGTAATTTGTAATCGACCACAGCAACTCTGCTCAATGGATCAACAAGTGGATATTTTCTTAATGTTTCATCAAAAAGTTGGCCAAGGTAAGTCATCTGTTGTATGCCTTCATAAGTGAGTTTTCCATTTTCTTCAATGACGTCATTGATTTCTGTTAGGAGACGGTCTTGTATTTCTTGATTGTGTGCTAACTCATGAAGCAGGTATGACATAGTGCTTGCGCTAGTTTCATAACCACCGACATAAAAGGCGAATGCATTTGCAGCGATTAATTCATCATTTATTTCTAAGATACGGCCTTGATCGATCTCACTTTTATTATTTCCATGTATTTCACCATTATTTTTCATCGCTATTATGATGTCCATAAAATCTTGCCGATTTGTTGGCACTCCTTTGCGCTGGGTGATTACATCTCTGACCAACTTTAAAAAGAAGTTCGTAACATCACTTGGGAAAAAATCAATATTGAAATTTTTAAATATGCCAGGTAACAGTAAGTTCATTATATGCATGTAATTAACAGTGAAAACCGAGTCATCAACTTTTTTCAGCACACTAAACAATGCTTCGTCATTAAGGTTTAATTCCAATCCAAATGCACAAGAACATATTGCCTTCTTTGTGTACATCTGAACACGTGGGTAGATATCATTTTCCAGTTCTTTCTGTCCGAGGTTTTCCATATATTCAATGAAATCGTCTCCGCTCGCATCAAGTAGATGGAACATGGCTTTAAGTTTGCCAGAAGAAAACGTTGGTGTCAGCTTATGGCGAAGGATTTTCCAATCGACAGGTGGAGCGCTGAACAGATTAAGGGCAAGTCCTTTTCTACTAAGTTCTGTTCCTCTTTGAACGAAACTGTCAAAGTCTTTAATCATAACTTGCTTGATGACATCAAGGTCTCTGATGACAAGTATGGGAGTTCGCATTTTGAAAGCTCCAACGTACTTCTCATTTGGGTAATCATTGTAGAAATTGACGATGTTGAATGGAAATCCTTTTTTTCTTAAGACGAAGTCTTTGATGTTGCCATAAAATATAGAAGGTTCGGGACCAACGATACCTTTTTTCTTCCAGAAATTGTTTATGTTTATGAGAAAATAGTAGACTCCGGCCGTAATAGCCGTCATTACGGCTGTTATGATCAACACTGCAGACATGTTTTTGTTTCAGAATACAAAAGTTCACTGACTGTCCTCTCATTACTTCGGTATATTTAAAGAGTTTTCCTGTTGTAGATTTGATACTTTGGACCAAAATTTTACCTTACCGAGAATTACTAATTCTTTTTCCTGTAATTATACTAATAATATTAGAAAAATTAAAGTTTAGATGTTTGCTACTCAATCTCGAAAATAGGTTAGAATTAAATTTGATATTTATATATTGTAGTATAGTACTAGATGTACATTTTGCCTCGGAGAAAAATCGTTTAGCCGCTGGTAAATCGCAAGTCTCGATACTAGTTTATAGTTGTAAGTCAAAATGTATGCCAAAATAAACTTGAAACAATTAGTAGCATTTCAAACAGTAAAAGTCGTAAACAAGGTAACAGACATTTGTAAGCTTTAATAATAATAATTGGTGAGAAATTAATAATAGTGCTTACTTGTTGACGAATATTTCAAATCCCAAAACAGCTCTGTCCGTTACGCCTTGATCCTAAACTATAAATAATAAATAAATCTCCAGACTAATACATAAACTAGTAAACTTATTTTGATTAAATAACCCATACAATTAAAAATGTATAGAAAAGCATGCGGTGATAAGGGCGACAAGCTAGTATAGTACAAATCATTACTGACCTACTAGACTAACGGTTTTCGGAGTATTTCATTATAAAATATTTGTTTAATGACAAACTACAGTTCAATAACATAGTTTCATTTTTGCAAGTCACACTTAATGTGCAAAAACTTTGTAGCCTATATAACCGTTTTTCCTTAAAGTCCAATAGTCGGTGCTGATACTATTTATCAGTAAGCAATTATGACAATTGTATGCGTCATTGAGTTCATTGTAAAAACGTATAAGTTTATTTTTTTTCCCTAACCTTAATTATTTATCTCGATGATAGCATTGACCTTTAAATCCTACTAATATTATAATGTATGTGAGGATGTGAGGATGTATGGATGTTTGTTACTCTTTCACGTAAAAACTACTGGACGGATTTGGATGAAACTTTGCAGTAATATAGGTTATACATCAGAATAACACATAGGGTACTTTTTACCGCGGGAAAACTTCTCATTCCCACGGGAAACCGACTTCCACGCGAACGGAGGTGCGGGCGGCCACTAGTATTACATACTTACTTGTTGTAATAATACAAAGTACACACTAACCGAAATTTTTAGAAAATATTTAGTTATTTACTATTTTAATCTACTTTTATTTAAGATGCTGTTCAATTAAACGATATTTGAAAAGTCATTTGAATATATTAAACACAACTGTTTCAATAAAACTTTGTCTATTTATTTGTAATGAGGTCATTCTTCATAATCTTGACTCTACACCAAAGATAAAATCAATTCACTCTAACTTTTAAAGGATTAATGTTATAATTATACTCATTGAAACTGTTTGATGGAAAGCTAGGAATACATAGAGTGACCATGTCATTCGAATATTACAAACTTTCTTCAAAAACAATAACAATTCTTCATCAATAGAACGATTGGTGGTTGCATAATTAAACGCTTTACGACCATACAGTGGTATCCAATCGTATTGCAGTGTTTATAGGGCTGTCACTACTTCCTTTAATTAAAAATATTCGAGGCATAACTTTCTGTATATTTTGTTGTAACAAAATGAATCATGGCCTTTCATATCATTGAGGATACCTAGAAACAACATTTATATTTGATGATATAAAAACATAATACAGATAAAATTAGAAGGTAAAGATTGTATATCGCATTTTATGCTTTATCTTTTCAATGTTGTAATTTAATGCTGCATAATATTTTCCTCATGTTGATTACATTTACGACTTAATTCATGAACGCATTTTAAATATACTTTAGTTAAATTATATTTTGTCTCTATCAGATGCCTACGAAAGTTCTTATATAGGATAGAGATACATAAAAAAAAACAAAGTTTAAAATGCGTTCATAAGCACCTAGTGTGTTTATACTTTTATTTTACGTTATTAATTGGAAATTTATAAATTCTGCCATCAACCCAGAAATAATTAGAGTAACAGAATCTTGTTGTTACATTACATCTAATTTAGTTAACATTTTATTTAACTTACTTCAGTATTAATTTACAATGCTGCCAACCCTGCATTTCCCAATAATTATCCAGTGATCTGTTAATCATAGGTTTGTTTTATCGCCTCCACCGGTCATACATTCGGGATATCATTATTTATTACTTTATTGCGAATTTGCATCACGCTGTATACTCGCTTTTGAATCACCCTGTGTGTGGCTTTTTAATTGTCATATTGGATGTGTGGAATTGTTTATGGGTGGGGATGACAAATGCGAGACAGGTTTCATGGTTTGGTGCTCATCACTTTATTTATTGTCCTTGCTTCGTAAATGAAGCGTTTCAACCCTATGCATATTTCCCAATGTAGTTTGCGCGGTTGCAATTTAAAGCCCTCGATAAAAAAAGGACTATAATAAGTTTTAAGTGTTTAGTTTTTATGTGGTATTGAAACCCCTTAAATTTAGACTTTGTATTATACCCCCATATTTATAGCTCAATTTATAATCGGTGGAAGCTTTTAAAAACAAATCATCGTTACTCCTAATTAGATAAATCTCTTAAACAGATGTCGAACTTGCGTAACTCAAACCTCATGAAATAGAGCAAGTGACTACTTTAAGTGCTTTAATAGAATAGCAACAAATCTCCATACAGTTTCAGTTAGCTCGTCAATCAGAGCATCAATATCTTCTAATTGACAGTTCAAGTGGCGATCACTTGCACCGAGAAACGCCGAGTCATCTAAGATATTGTACACAGGATGTTTGTAAAGGCACTTTCAATTAAGATATTGTTAGTGTCAAAACTATATGTTTTTCAGAATCTAACTGTGTAATTGCTTTATTATTATTATTATTAAAAATTTTACTCAACGTCGAGAGTTTTGTAAAAGACTTAAGCATGAAGGTCAAAATATACCTATGGCAAATAGCTGTTCATAGAAATGTAACAAATAATTAAACACAAATTATCTTATTCATTACCGCATTGTTAACCTACTTTAGTAAAAAAAAATATGGTTAAACTGGTTCACAATGCGTTTATGATTCGGAGTATGTTTCATAAATTTCTTCGTAAATCTTTGGCTGAAATTTTGAACCACGACTTTTCCGTGTATCAGAAAAGATTCCACAATATTTCTTCTCATCACTCATACAACATTAGAAATAATCTCGCAACACCCTGTACGTAAATGGATGACTTACCTCACAACCTAGCTGTCAACGCCAGCACCTCGTTAATCACTGGATAACGTCTAAGCTGAAACCTAGATAGCTATAGTTGAGACCTAGGTAACCTAGACCTGAGACCTAACAGCCATTAATATAGGATATGACGTATGTAGTTTGTAGGTTGGGAGCTGGGTGTTTGGAAAATTGAATTTCGCATTCGCAATATCATGAGTTTTATTATATTAACTACAACAGGAATGTTTAATATTTCCTTCCAAAACAGATAACTGTTTTTTGATAAAGAAATAGGCATCCAAACATACGTATTAAAAACAATGTTAAGGTATACGATAGTGACTTAAAATAATTAAAATTAACCTAAACAATAGTTGAAAATCTGTCCATTTCCAACTTTAGAATTTAACTAAGGCATTAATATCATCTTCCTGTTTATGTCAGCAACACTCAAGAAAAGTTGTTAATTACTCCAATAAAATAAATATATCTACTTTTTTTTGTTAAGTTATTTCGAGTTTTTACTCTAGAAAAAAGTAACCCCTTAAAACTTTATTTATTTACATTTCTTGCACATACACACAATAAAAATATACAAAAAACAAGCTTTGTAACAATTTTGCATCAAGCTCTCGCACTATTACATAGTAGTTCGCTGGTCTGGAAGTGATATTTCCTGTTCCGCCAAACATGAAATATTATAGTTGTGACTGGTGCTGAGTCATTTATTTTAAAATTACCACTGGATATTAATTTTGAGCGAAACACTGAAATGTAAACTTAAAGGAACAACTTCTGGTTAGTATACTTCATAGAACGTTATTATAACTTTTGGTCCCGAAAATAAATTATTTTGGTACTTCTTATAGCGCTAACCGCAGAAGAAGAAAACACTTTAAGTGTTTATTTGTTTGTATTGATTTGAAATTGACCGACAGTGAAGTAATATTCTGATTAAAATGACCCAATCAAACTGGTATAGATTATAAACCTGTTCTAATTATTTCTTTCAAGTGGCTGCCCGCGACTCCGTTCGCGTAAAAGTCGGTTTCCCGTGGGAATAAGAAATTTTCCCGCGGTAAAAAGTATCCTATATGTTATTCTGATGTATAACCTATATTACTGTAAAATTTCATCAAAATCCGTCCAGTATTTTTTACGTGAAAGAGTAACAAATATTCATACATACCTACATACTCACAAACTTTCACGTTTATAATATTAGTAGGAATTTTTAGCCATCTAGATAAAACCTTCTTCTTTACCTCTCTTACAAATTCCCAATAGACCCCATGCTGAGTTAATTCTTTCCTGTACTTTACAGTAATATCTTGAAGCCTAAAATGTATTCGAGTCACGCGCAACTCTCATTCTTAGAGTAATGTAAGAATACATACAGCACAGTAGGGAACAATCGTGAATGTTCTAGAAAATTCTGTTTATAGTTGCTAGTTGTTTCGTTAGGGAAGGTTTTTTATAGGGTTACAGTTTTAGTGGAATCTATACGGGCAGCTTGAAATGAGGTTGCTTCTGATAATATCTTACTTTCACGATAGAGTTGTGAACACTTTAATAATAGCCTAAGAGAAAGGTTAGACCACCACCACACTAATCCATAAGGGGCGATTCTTTCGCTACAAGGGACAACCTTTTCCCATCTTAGCCGATTCTGTATTCTGGACTTTTTATTGACCCAAACCCCAAATCGCGACCGAGGTCTTTTGCTTATTCCTTCGCTTATCAAGTTTGTAAAGCTATTTTAGCAATTTTCGACTCGAAAGCCACTAAATAATCATTATAACATGATTAAATTACATCACATAACCTACCTATATGCATTCAATCCATTGTTTTTTCCCCGATTTCTCTCCGTACACCATTTGTCCCGCGCGTCACTTGTTTCTGCGCGCCATTTGTCAAATCTCGTGACGTCACACTCTGATTTATTACTCAACAGCAATGCAATACTATAATGGCTGAATATTTTATTACGTTATTTTTGGAATGTCAGTATTGAATGATAATAATGACGCTTTTTATTCCGAACCACTTTTTTTCAGGTTGAACCTAGATTGATCTTTATTAAGCGATAGAAAATAGTTATTACTTTATATATGTTTTTTTCTATAAACAATTGCAGTAAATAAGTTTTTTCTTTTCCATATCAATAAAAATATTTATTTATTTAACCTGATGATTTTATTATATTAATTTAATTCATTTCATTTTCCATCACTCTGTCGCTTACCCAATAAAAATGATAGTTGAGCTAAATAAAGCAAGTTTATACTAAATTGAGCTGTCTTTTCCATCGTTTGTCATAATGCGTAATGATGCGATGCAAATACCGGCAATATTAAACTTTTTCTCATTTCTGAGAGTGTGTTCCGCATGTAAGTATTTGTCAGTTGTCGCGTACATCGTTACTCATTTTGTGAACGAGTGAATGAGTGAATGAATGAATAAACAACAAATTTTGAAAATTATTGGTGTATTGCATTTGTTTTTACACCTACTAAAATACGAAGTTAAAGACGAGAAGTTTTTTAGGCGTTTAGTTTAGAAATTTATCAATGTTTCATTGGTCATTGATAATTATTGTCGCTTGGTGAATGATGAGTACTAAATTGTGGCTTTAGAATATTGCAATAAAGTAGTCCATTTAGGTAATAAATTATTTTAATTTTAGTTAGACCCAAAACTTTTGACTCTGTCAGTTACGAAATATGTATCATAAGATTAATAGTGACCAATCATACTCATATACAAATGTTGGTTTAGATTTTCATTCATAAATAAGAGGTCAAATAAATACCATTAATACCTAACCTCGACGTACGTGAATAATATTGTTACACAGTTTACGCCAAAGTACACAACACAATGCTAATTAAGCTATATAATAATCCTCCTATAATTGCTCTTGACCAATCTATAAGCTTATATTAACTAAATTGACAGTGTCAGGAATTATTGACAGATAATTGGGTTGTCAGTGGAAACTCAAATGTTGATTTGTGAATGTCAATTAATCAACTCTCTAATGACTAGGATAGATAAATATAATTATATTCAAGTTCTTGTTTAGGTTATTATCCCTAATTTTTCTAATTGTATTAATCTCATATCCATAAACTGCTATATTGCATTCCTTAATAACAGGAAAATACACTCAAAACCTTATTTAAACTAGTTTAAAAACAAATAAATTAATAAAAGCCATCCTAACACCGTCATTAATATTAACAGCATGTTAATTAACTTTAACAATGGTCCACTACCTTCCACTTGGTTTAAATTGACCATTCAGTTAGATTAACAAAATCTATTTACTCAATTGTGTGTCGTTAACCCTTTCTCTGTCATGTTAACACTGTACTTTTCATTAAAAAAGGGTGCGACATAACCAAGGCGAATAAAAGTGTAACTCAGAAAACAGGTGTTTTTTTATATTTAAATACTTTTTCTTAGGTATAGAAGTTTATTATTTAATAAGACATAACATAACAAAAATCTACCTATTTCATTTTATATCAATATCTAATCATTGTTTATTTGGACACACGTTGTTTAGTTTATAAACACATTATTAAAATTTACCTTAGCCGGCTTTTTCCGGCTATAAAAAGTTACAAAAATAAATAGAACATTTTACTTTTAGTTTTGCATTTAAAATGCTATTAATTTTGAAGTTATAGGTGCTCGGAGACCCGCGTTCCTTTTTCCAGTATCTATAACTTCAAAATAAATAGAAAAATTAAGATATAACACTTGTTTATTTCGTCTTCAATGAATGCTTTAAATTTGACTATATTACATAATAATAGTTAAAAAAAAATCTCTTTTTTTTTGCATCATCGCATATTCAAAAGATCCAACCCAGTCAGCTTTCACCCTATTATAATCTAAGCCGAATTCCAATCTGCATACATTACGCCACTTTGTAAAGAAAACCCCGGTCACTCTGATGTCCATTTTGTTGATAAAACACTTGAATAATTAATTGATACTTAGGATAATTGAAAACTGTTGTGATAACAAAAGCTCTAGTGTATGTTTGAAATTTTTGCAAGGATTTGTTTGATGCACATTATTTTGCGATACAACATTTATTTAAATAACGTTTTTTGTACGTTTTGGGGGGAGGGGAGTAGCTCTGTGATTTCTTTTTAGGACGGGACCTTAATAAAAAGAAATCAAAGAGCCTTTAAGATAAGATCACTTGTTTATTGCTGAATTAAAAGAATTAGTGATTCGAAGACCGCTCGGCTCTTGCCACGACCCCAGAATAAACAAATCTATTTATTTTACACATGACAAAAATGTTTATTCCTATTTTTCTATTCAAACGCCGAACGCGGCCAAAGCGGTATTTCAAGAACCGCACAGTACACATAATCAAACTATTAAGACACAAAAATGAAAAGAATTACTGGAACACACAACATAACTGTTTTTGACATAATGAGATTTTTTCCAGCAGAACAATTTCGGGTTAGCTATCATTCTCATATTATCATTTAAATATGTTATCTTTTTTTAAATTAACGGTAGACACCACTAACTTCAGTTATCTTAAATTACTTATAGCACTGTTGTAAGAAAGGAATTTTATCAAATTCACGTATTAAATTTAACGACCTTAAAAAAGCCTTCCGCCCTAAGCCTGTAAACTCAGAAACCTGCAGAGCTCGTAAACGCCAATCATTATATCCACAATGAGCCCTTAAAAAGTCAAAAGGGCAAATTAAAATCGCATTTCCCTCAGACGCGTTAACCCTTGGCGCGTGACGAGACCAACGCAACTTTATCGCACGGAAAATGGACAGAAAGTTCGAGAACTTTTGAACTGAGAACGCGCGTGGTGGAAGTGGGAGACTTTTTGACAGCTGTCAAAAAATTTGTGAAAGTGGAGTAAGTGTAGATTGTATTTGTCAGACAATAAACAAATAAAATAATATAAATATTTGTTTACTACAAATTCTTATCGAAACTATGTCAACTTATAATGCTTAATATTTAAAAATACCGTGAAATTAATTGCTGGATCACGGAGAGTCGGTACCTTTCAGCTCACCTGCAATAATATAAAGAATAGACTACTGCAATGAAGTTAAAAGTTCATAGAAAAATAAGAGGGCCCGCTAAATATATTTGTTTTACGCCAAATATAAATGTTATATCTTCCCGCTGTTACTTTATACCTTAAACCTTCTCAAGTCAATGCACCAAAAAATCAGCGTAAAGGAAATACAAAAGCGACAAAAATATCGCGAGTGTCCGCCGCAGAACCCTTCAATACAATGCCGGGGAATTAGATATTTGGTTTTTAGGGTTCCTTGGCGTAGTTGGGAAAGTATTTTTAAATTTGCACGTCTTTGTAAATTTGCTTTTAAGTTTTTGGATAGATTGGGAAAATAAATGTTTCTAGTAAACAGTTGTTACAATAAATTTGAGCTTTCGTTTTTTAATAAAGTTGGACTTCATAAATTAATAAATAGTCAAACTAATTTAAGACTTTGGTAGGAAAAATACATGCATTTATTATAAAAGAAGTTAATATTATTCTTGTTGCTGTATAAATAAAATTTTACTTATTTATATAGTCAATAAAATTTGTATACTTTCGAAAAGAGTGCCGAGAGTTTTTTCCGCCAGCTTTTTCTCTCGGTCTACTACGGCCATTGCTAATGTATGTAGGGGTGTCCCGTGACATCGTTTTTTTATTTTTTATTTTATGCTTTTGACAATGTATAAGAGATTAGTTTTTAATCCAATAAAGTAATTTCATTTCATTTCATTTTATTTCATTTCAATAATACAACAATAAAATATTTTATATTACTCTGTGTACTGAACCCAAGAAATATATTGTATTGAGTTCTAACCCCTTGACAGTGTAAGGGGTCAGTCTTGCCCCTTTCGTTTGTCGTTTGAATAATACCCGTGCACTTGCCATTTAAAGGCAAAGGCGTTTTGACCCTTCCGCTGTTTTTTATTATTTATTATATTCACAAATAATATCAATAAATCGCTGTTTAAGCTACATTAGCTTTCCTTTTTTCGGCGAACGCCCAGCCATCTTTATTTGTCATAAATTTTGGTAAATTATGGAATAGAAATATATTTTTGGTAGAAACAGGAAAAAGCTTTTTATCTGACGCGTGCGAATTTATTGCGAATATTGTAATTTGTTGTGAGTTATTGTTTGTCATTATATTTAGGTATATTTTTATTCAAGTTTATTAGTGCCATTATTTACAAACTTGTTTTCATAGCGATATTTATAGGTCAATTATTTAGTTTAAAAGTCTTTTAAATATTGGCTCATATCTGGTTTTAATTGAGTTCTCACCTAGTCCTTTGTGTGGTGCCTATAATACATATTTGTACTTAAGGACCACACTCTGTTAAATCATATCCTTAGTGTTGCGTTTTTAAGTTTTATATACCAAGAACTTATTTAGAATAAAACGTTTTTCTTACCATAACGAAGACATTTTTTGAGTGGTAGAGTCTAGCTGTAGGCTCTGTCTGCAGCGATTGCTGGGCTGACTCGACCGGTGAAATACCACCGTCGCACAGGAAACCGACGTGAAGTAGGAACGATGCTCCTGCGTTTCGTTCGGTGAGTGCGGTATCCGGTGCCCAATTTTATTTATTTATTTATATATTTTTTTAAAGGTCAGCAACACACCCCCAACACCTACAGTGTTGAGGGTAGTCATGGGCGGCGGTGATCACTTACCATCAGGTGACCCGCATGCTCGTTTGCTACCTATATTAAATAAAAAAAAAAAAAAAAAAAAAAAAAGACAGAGTACATCAATTTACAGTCAATTATTTAGTTTAAAAGTCTTTTAAATATTGGCTCAGATCTGGTTTTAATTGAGTTCTCACCTAGTCCTTTGTGTGGTGCCTATAATACATATTTGTACTTAAGGACCACACTCTGTTAAATCATATCCTTAGTGTTGCGTTTTTAAGTTTTATATACCAAGAACTTATTTAGAATAAAACGTTTTTCTTACCATAACGAAGACAGAGTACATCAATTTACAGCACACCACTAATGGTATCCTAATGAGAGGCGAAGTTATAAAACGCGGCGCCTGCGACGACGGAACGTATTAATTACCTTCGTTCTTAATGCATGTCGGGAGATGATTAATGTGGGAAGAAAGAGACGGGAAGTGAGCGAAAAAAAAGAGACAAAGTCTTGATAGGACGAAAGTGGTCGCGATGAAACGCTGTAGCTGCTGAAGGGTTAAACCAAGAGACGAAACTGTGTATATTAAAATAGCAATGTTTCTAACAACCTTATGTAGGTATTAGATAACATATATAAAGTAACTAAAAAAGTGGTTGCTTATTTATATGAGTCACTTACGTAAACTATCGAAGTTGATAGTCGCGAACCAAGAAACAAATATGTTCTCTGTTGTTATTGGTGTTGATAAGGAGTATTGGCTTTGTTTGATAAAATGATTGACCCTTGGAATGACAATAGTCGTGCGATAAATTATTTTATTTATCGGTCGAAGTAAAATGCGTATTCATGCTAGCACAGCTAGTTGATCTTTAACGACAGTGGTGACTTTCGAAATGAAAGTTATGGTACGAGTACGACATGTAGTGTACAGAAATATGTTATTTTTATTTGGCAAATAATATAAACTTTTTATTAATAAAAAAAATGGTTTTTACTCTTTGTTAGACTAACATTATTAAAAAAATATTTTTTTTTTTCATGAAACTTTAAAAAAGAACCTACAGGAGACGAATTCGGATTCAAACATAATTTTTTTTTACTTATAAAATCAGTTCTGAACATTTTAAACAGTAATTTTTAGGAAAGTCTTCAAAGAATTATTGTGTTGGTATGCAGGTTGGTTATTGCGTTGAATCGAACTGACCTTCAAGAGTCAATGACAATGCAAAAAAAAACACTTTGACATCCGTGCAGTACAATATTTTGCTTTATCGCCATTAATAAGCAAAAAAAGATTGCTTCGTTTCAATGATGAATCATTTTTTAAATTATTATCTAAGCATTGTTTAAACATCTATTTTACAATGACTCGAGTATAGAAAATTAAAAAAAATGGAGTTAATATCTAGCAGTAGCAAAATATATAATGATACAATTTACAATCATCTTTTTGACAGTCAAAACCTGCAATACAATACCTACATTAAAAAAACAATCGCACCCACAACACCCAATCCTAAAATTTCAACAAGCCATCACCGTCAGTCGCACGCGCAAAGATTTACATAACAAACGTAATAAACCCCAGCCAATACCACACAGGCCCGTGACGTCATGAATCTAACCCTACGACCGCCTACACCGGTCCCATTTGCAAATTCACATCAACCTTAATCTGCCTTGCGTTTTACGGTAGCAAGAGCAATATCTGTCAATGTCCTTATCAATAAATTCTAGACGTTTATAGCAACGAGGCCATTTGACGGTTTCGAGTCGCGTTTGTAATCCGGGGTCTGTGGGACCCCATCTGCACGCAAGGGTTAAGTCCCGACAAATAGACCATTTGCAAATAATAAGACGCAATGAAAGAATAAATTAAGGGTCGGGGTGGTAAGTTTCCTGGTTTTGTTCGATGGTTGGTTTTAATATAGGATTTTTTTGCAATTTTTCTCTTCCTGATAAAATGAAAATTTTTACCGGCTTTTAAGTTATTAGGTAAAACAGTTTGAGTTAACAAAATTTTGCACATTTATGCGTTTCAGCTGCGGTTTTCCCTGTAGACTTTTTAACTGGTACTATTAGCTAATATGGGTCAAATCACCACTTCATAGTTTGTTTCGCTCGATGTAAAATTATTTTTCCTTTAAAAATGTTTAATATACCGCGTTAAAACTTATTTGGTGATTTATTCTCAGAGTGAAATGTAGCTACTTGTTGTGATATTCTTGATTGTGACTTGAAATTAAACTCATTTTAACGGGTTTTACGCGTTTATTTTATTATTTTTGATTTTCCGACGTTTCGGCATTTTTGCAAATGCCGTGGTCACGGGTAGAGTCTAATAAAATAAAATAAACGCATAAACCCCGTTAAAATGAGTTTAATTTCAAGTAATAATAATCGCGTAAATCTAAGAATTTATATTCTTGATTATGGTAATCCAAATCCGTATTCACGCGACAGGATAGCAAATATTACGCTTACAAACTTGCAAATTCTAAAATATCTGTAGTTAAAATAGGATAGCTATTATATCCCCCCCAAGGGATTGTGCCTTGCCGCGGCGGGGGGGCTTAGTACCTCGTAGCAAGCCAGCTACTGAGGGAAGCTAAGCGGTCCCAAAAGGCTGGAGAGCCGTTAAACACTCCTGAGGGTGGCATGTGCGCAGCACACTCAGTACCGGGCTGGGGCCGATGAAGACCTAGGTGTCTGAAAGGGCTCAGTTCTGGGCAGCGGTCGGCGGGGATCCTTCCTCTGGTGAACCGGCGGGCGTACTGCAAACTGACGAAGAAGGGTAGAGGTATCATGGCGTCTTGTAAAAAGAATTGTAAACTACCCCAGGGGAGTACGTCGGCTTCGGCCGGGAAATCTCCCACCCTGCCCTTGAGCAGGGTTCAATGTCCCACGTATTCTGGGGGGGGCAGCACTACGTCATTGCTACCACAGCATGAAGATGGAAGAGGAAGGAAGAGTGAGAGCGAGAGCGAGAGAGGTGATAGGGGCGGAAAGCCTAAAACAAAAAAACCTGGACCTAAGTCCAAACAACACACGGAGATGACAGATGACCACGCATTGTCCGCGGTTTCAGTCAGGGACTCGGATTTGGAGTATCAGATGGACATGGCGGCATCGTTCGATGCACCGTTACCGGCGCTTGGACGAAGACTGGCGTCGACAAAACGAGCGGCTAAAACCGCCGAACTGGAGCACTCGAGTGGCAGCGAATCTTGTACGAGCTCGATTCAATCGGAGGCCCGAAACAAAAATGCGCCTAAGCGAGGCCGAGGGAGGCCACCTACTACTGGGCATTATACTGGGCGCGCTAAGGCCAAGGAGGCTCTTCTAGCCACCAGACGCGCGGAGTTCGGACTGGACTCTGAGGCTGAAGTGGTGGAGGCCACCAGGCAGCTTGCGGCAGTACCTGCGGACTGCTTACAAGCACAAGTGAAGGGCAGCGTCAAGCTGATCATGGATGTGCACGACAAGTCGAAAAACCTCAAAGGCGGCTTTAAAGGTGCCCTGAAAGCGGTAGCGTCGCAACTTGAAGTTACGCTGGCGGCGCTTATGCTAAGAACGGCGGATGAAGAGGTGAAGGTTCTGCGCGCTGAGAACGTAGACCTCCGAATCCAAATGGAGGCTCTTCGGCAGGAGGTGGTCCACCTAAGGGAGGAACAAGAGCGTGTCAGAACAGAGACAGCAACGGTGCGTGCTCGTCCGCAATCACGAGGTGGAGAGGACAGGGAGGAAGAGAGGGCGGCACTCCTGCGAGAATTCGGGTTCATGGTGGATGCCAAGTTGGCGGGTCTCGACGACCGCCTGCTCCCCGCGCAGAGAGTGCGCCCTTCTCTTAGGGCGGATGCCAAAAAAGTCAGTGTGCCAAGTACAGCTTCGGCTGGAAAGAGCCAGCGGGCCCCACGGCCAACTGCCCCTGCACCTAATGTGGGCGAAAGTAGGGAGGAGAGGCGACCACAACCAACCGACTCGTGGACTGAGGTGGTTCGCCGGAAAAAGAAGTCAAAGAGGCAGAACATCCAGCCTCTTGCGGGCCCTTCTGGTCCTGATCAGCGGCCTGGGGGACGGCCTCCGACGAGTCATGTAGTTGCTACAAGACCGCACGGACAGGCCACGCCCAAGCAGGCCAAGCCCAAGCAGGCAAAGCCGGCTAGGGCCAAACTGCGCCCACCAAGATCGGCGGCGGTTGTTATTACCCTATCGCCGGAGGCCACAGAGCAAGGCGTTACCTTTGACAAGGTGCTCACGGAGGCACGAAAAGGGCTTGATCTGACTCGCCTACAAATTGAGGACGGTCTGAACTTTCGCACGGCGGCTACTGGAGCTCGCATACTCGAGATCCCAGGTGCGGAGAGCGACAGTAAAGCGGATTCCCTAGCTGAAAAGCTAAAGGAGCTCTTACCTGCGTCCGTAAGAGTGGCCCGGCCTATGAAATGCACTGATCTCAGTGTTTCGGGGCTGGACGACTCAGTGACGGCAGAGGACATTGCAAATGCAATCGCGGCGAGAGGAAACTGTTCGGCCCAGCAGATTAGGGTCGGCCCGATTCGTGTGGGCTTATTCGGAGCTGGCAGTGTCGTGGTACAGTGCCCTATTGCGGCGGCTTTGCCGCTTGCTGAAAGTGGTCGCCTCTTGGTTGGTTGGAGTGCGGCCAGGGTAAGGACACTGGACCCGCGGCCCCTGAAGTGCTACCGGTGCTTCGAAATCGGACACACCGGGGCCCGATGTCAGTCTGGTGTAGACCGCAGCCGGAATTGTTTCCGGTGTGGTGAGGAGGGCCACATGGCAGCGTCTTGCACTGGCGAACTAAGTTGTCCGATCTGCAAAGCAGCAGGGAGACCGGCCAACCATACGTCTGCAGGCCGTAAGTGCACACAACCAAGGAGGGGCAAGAAACAGGCTAGAAGGACCCTAGCCACTCAGAATCAGACCACGGAGCCGCCTGGGGAGGCGATGGTGACCGGTCAGTAATGGCTGCTCGGCGTCGCTTCCTTCAGACAAATCTGAACCACTGCCTTGGTGCCCAGGACTTGCTCCTGCAATCCATGCTGCAGTGGTCAGTCAGTATGGCGGTTGTTGCGGACCCGTACTACGTGTCTTCCCAGCCAAACTGGGTGGGGGACATTGGGGACACCGTATGTATTGTGGCGGCTACAGGTCCGGACTCTCTGCCTCTTAATGTTAGGGACCGGGAGCCTGGGTTAGTTTCGGCGGAATGGGGCGACACCTTGGTTGTAGGGGTGTACTTCTCCCCCAACAAACCGATTGACGAGTACCTGTCGTGGCTCGACAGAGTTGCGGCAGCTGTGCGGCGGGCGTCTTTGCGCAACATCATTGTGCTCGGCGATTTTAATGCCCATAGCATGATGTGGGGATCTCCGGCGACCGACGATCGCGGAGAAGCGGTGGAGACGTGGGCGGCATCTTGCGGCTTGATTCCTCTCAACCGCGGCTCCATCAACACGTACGTGCGACAGTGGGGTGGGTCCATAGTAGACTTAACGTTTGCTAACCCCGCTCTCGCATCACGCGTGTTGAACTGGCGGGTTCTGGACGACGTGGAGACCTTATCGGACCACCGATATATCAGGTTCGAGGTCTCCACCTCTTTCAGTGACGGTATATCCCGTCGAAGGGTGGAGGATCGGGCTTCCTTCCCGAGATGGGCCCTGTCACGTCTCGATGGGGAGGTACTGGTTGAGGCCGCAATTGTTCAAGCCTGGACTATGCAGCCACTCGATTCAGTCGAGGTGGATGATGGGGCGCTACGGTTCCGGAGGGCACTGACGCGTATTTGTGATGCGTCTATGCCACGGGCCAGGAAGGGAGCACCGAAAAGGGAGGTGTACTGGTGGACTTGCGAGATAGCCGAACTGAGGCAGGGCTGCATTGCGGCTCGTCGCGAGTACACCAGACACCGGAGGCGTCGCATTCGGAGCGAAGAGACCGAGGAACTGCTGCATAACACCTACCTTGAGGCCAAAAAACAGCTCAAACTGGCCATCAGCAGGTCTAAGGTCTCCAAACGATTGGAAATGCTCCAGGCACTGGATGGAGATCCGTGGGGGCGCCCATATCTCGCGGCGCGTAATAAACTGCGCGCGCGTGCGCCCCCGGTCACGGAAACTATGCAGCCTCAGCTGCTAGGGGACGTTTTGGCGGCGTTGTTTCCGGACGGGCCGACTCATGTTCTTCCGACGATGGTGGAGGGCACAGTCGACGAAGACGGCGATGTCGGAGAGGTCCCTGCCATCAGGCAGTCCGAGGTGGCCATAGCGGTGCAGAAGCTTCGGGCTAAAAATACTGCCCCAGGGCCAGATGGAGTTCCAGGACGGGTTCTGGCGACAGCGCTGGGCGAGCTGGAGGCCCACCTTACCGGGCTTCTGAACTCGTGCTTGTCGTCTTGCCAGTTCCCGTCCTGCTGGAAGGAAGGGAGACTTGTGCTCCTGAAGAAGGATGGGCGCCCGGCAGAGTCTCCTTCTGCCTACCGCCCGATTGTGCTATTGGATGACACGGGAAAGCTCTTTGAGCGCATTATAGCGTCCCGTGTCATCGAACACCTACGTGGGAGAGGTCCAGACTTGTCGGACTGCCAGTTTGGGTTCCGGGAGGGCCGGTCAACCATTGATGCTATATTGTGCGTCAAGGCCCTTTCGGACGAAGCGATTGCGGAGGGTGGCGGGTTGATGGCAGTGTCTCTGGACATTGCAAATGCCTTTAACTCGCTACCATTCGGCTGCATTGAGGAGGCGCTCAGGTACCATCGGCTGCCTCTGTACCTGCGGCGATTGATTGGGGCATATCTGCGGGATAGGTGGGTCCTGTATACGGGGCGGGATGGTCGGGTACATCGAAAGCCAGTTCGGTGCGGGGTTCCGCAGGGGTCGGTCTTAGGACCACTCCTGTGGAATATAGGATTCGATTGGGTCCTGCGGGCGGATCTTCCTCCTAGCGTGGAGATCGTGTGTTATGCTGATGATACACTGATCACAGCCCCGGGAGAAGACTTTGAGGAGGCGTCTTCGCTTGCAACCTTCGGTGCTGAGGAGGTTATAGGACGCATAACAATGTTGGGCCTAAGGGTGGCCCTCAATAAAACCGAGGCACTGTACTTCCACGGTCCTCGGAGGGGGCCTCCTGCTTTGAGTAGGCTCCTACCGAACATTGGAGGGCCTAGTAAGGCCTGTCGGCGTCTGTACGCAGGCGTCGTCAGGTCAATGGCGCTATATGGTGCACCCGTGTGGGTTGGGGCCTTGACTGGCCCGAATAAGGCCAAGCTGTGCCAGGCACAGCGGGTCATGGCCATCAGGGCAATCCGCGGTTACCGCACGGTGTCGCACGGGGCGGCGTGCGTTATCGCTGGTATGCCTCCCTGGGACCTGGACGCCGAGTTTCTGGCGGAGGCATACTACCGAAGGAAAGAGGGCGAGGACCAGATGAACGGACCTCGATGGAGGCGACGAGCACAGGCTCGGCTGCTTCGTAGGTGGGAGGAACGGCTGCAAGAGCCGTCTGCTGGTGGTTGGACCGTGGCGGCTGTCCGCCCGGTGCTCAAAGCCTGGGTGAACAGGCGGCATGGCTCGCTCACTTACAGGCTGGTGCAGATCCTGTCGGGGCATGGAAGCTTTGGCAGGTATCTGTGCCACACGGCCCGTAGAGAGCCTTTGGCGGTGTGCCATCACTGTGGCTGCAGTGAGGATACTGCTGATCACACGCTGGGGGCGTGCTCGGCGTGGGCAACGGATCGGGCGGCTCTTGTCGCCGTTGTTGGAAGGGATCTATCCTTGCCGGCCGTGGTTAAGGCCATGGTCGGTGACGAGAGATCGTGGGAGGAAATGGTGGCCTTTTGCGAGTCGGTGATGACCCAAAAGGAGGCCGCGGAACGGATGCGGGAGAACGACCCCCTCTCGGATCCGATTCGCCGGAGGAGGCTTGGGCGGCGACGACGGGCTTACGCAGCCACAATGGCTGCCGTCTAAGCGGTGACCCTTTGGGTGGTGGAAGCGGGGGCTCCTCCACCTGACTGCATGGGGTCACGACGGTAGTGGTCTTCCTAGTGTTCGGGTTGACCACGTGAACCACGGAGTGTAGGGTGGCGACTTTTGCCGCCCTACCCCCCTGGAGGTTCCGCTCAGGCGGATACACCCGCGGCTCATGGAGGATTGCGCAGGCGTACCCGTGAGTCGCCTTTATGGGTGGCGTAGTGTGAACACCGCGGTGGTTTTAGTGGGTATACCCCTGGTCGGCAAGCCAGTCGCCCAGGAGCAGCGCCCTTTTCAGGGCGCCGGGAGTCCCACACACGCCCTTCACTCCCCCGGTGAAGGGTATGGTGCCTAAAGCATTTCCCCGCGTAACCAAAAAAAAAAAAAAAAAAGGATAGCTATTATATAACCTAAAATAAACATATTTTAACGAAATAATTACTTTTATTTACCAATGTTACGGCATTTATCAAATAACTAGATTTTTGGAAAAATGTGTTCTATTTCAAATAATAATCACTTAAATTTAAAAAGCTACACTTATATTATCCACAAACATTAACCGATCCCCCACTCCAAACGAATCACCTCAGCACACAGCGGCGCCATTTTCCCAATTGACAAACACCACACATTATTTTACTGAAAACAGTGAAACCTTTGTGAAGGCTTTTACACAAAAGAAGACCAGTAGACTGTTAAATCACCTAATATTTGTCAAAGTGCAGCCGTGAATGAGAATTAGATAAAAGTTATGCGAGTTTGTACTGGTGGGCAAATGTTTTTGGGATGCCTGTACTTTTGGTTTTAATTAAAGTTTTTGTTTTTTATGGCAGAATTGGCAGAGTTTTTTGCAGAGCTTAGTACCTTCATCTCCGGAATGTTTAAGGTTCAAATGGCGTACTAGCACTAATTTTAAAGGTACGAGTAACAGATATTTGGTCTTTAACATTGCCAAATACCTATAAATTAGAGTTAAAACTGTAACTGACAAGATTTATATTATAAAAGTTATTATTGACAGTCACAAATAACAGTGCTATTGGATTCATAAATGTTTTACTCTCTGACAAAAATAAAAACTAATAAACACGAAACAATCCTTAATGCTTGGAAATATTTATCTAGAATTATTTATTAAATAAAAAAAAAAGTTTTTTTATAAAATAAAAAAATAAAACTGATCAAGCCCCCCAAGTCAAGTGGCAGTAGAAAATTGCGATAGCGAGTGAATAGAATAAGAAATGCATAGATTTAAATCGTTAGATAGGCTCTTACCGCATTGACACCGCGCCGTGTTGTTCCACAGTCGAAGTGAGTGAGCTCACTAACCAGGGAGTGCACGAAAGAGAAGGTAGTGTTTGCAACTAATGTTGGAGAAAAAGAGATGACACTATTTTCTCAGTTCACTTGTTGTGTATAGATTGCAAAAAAAAACAATGCTACAGTTTTTGGTGTCGGGGCCTATCTAACGATTTAAATCTATGCATACAAAGTATCATGCAAAGGTACCTATTTACAACTATAAATTATGAAATTAAAATAAAACCATATTTTTGTTACGGTTTACCTTTTAAATAAATATTTTTTTTTACATTCATACATACATTAACTGAATCCATTTAAAATAAATTTTCACAAAAACATGTAAAACCGCAATCAGCTGATCGCAGAAGCCGCCATTTTGTCGCCGGAGTTATCTACAAGGTTTTGATGTACGCTTCATTTTCTATTCTATCAAGGCGAAACGCTTGTCAAAATTGCCACATGGCATGGAAAAGTCAAAAAGTCATAGCTACGATCTTTCAGTTTCTAAGGAACATTTGTATGACAACTTGTTTAGGCGTGAATACGAATCGACAATTAGCGAATGCCACTTGACTTGACCCCCAGAAAGGTTCCTTTGTAAATTCATTTACATAAGGTCTTTCAAGGTTTTAAACAGAACCAAGACAATATCATGTCTATATAAATCCAAGATATGTTACGAATACACTTAACAAGCAATAAAATCTTAGGCGTGAAGCAATAACAAAGGACATCATTAATTACAAATAACTCCACACACCACCGACTCTATTTCCCTACCAATAAAGTTCACAATCGCGTGATATTTATGTCCCTATAGGGCAATAGGCGGAAGAATGTGTAATATATGGTGTTTTTCGTAATTAAATGTCACATAGATCAGCGATTAATGATGTGTTACATACAAGACGGAGATGTCTGGAGGAAGCTGCTAATGTTGGGTTAAGATGAGGTTTTTGGTTGATAGTAATAAATATAGTAGGTAATACTAGTGACTGCCCGCGACTCCATTCGCGTGGAAGTAGGTTTCCCGTAGGAATGAGAAGTTTTCCCGCGGTAAAAAGTACCCCATGTATTATTCTGATGTATATCCTATATTACTGTAAAGTTTCATCAAAATCCATCCAGTAGTTTTTACGTGAAAGAGTAACAAACACCCATACATCCATACACACAAACTTTCACGTTTATAATATTAGTAGGATGAATAGGATAACATAGTGCTGACGACCTCTGTGGCGCAGCGGTAACTATACCGGACTGTAAAGCGGATGGTTCCGGGTTCGATCCCCGGTTCGGGCCAATATCGTAAAAAGTTGTTTTCCGACATTGGCTCGTTTCTGGGTATAACTAGGTTCTCCCCTAGTCCATTATGTGGTACCTTTAACATAAGTGCTTACTGAACTTACTTAAGGGCAACACAATTGGCATCTGAGAACACCATGATGCAGAAAAACGGACTGCAGATTATACAACGTCATGACGCAGAGGAAACGCCGGTGAAGTCAGCCATAGTCATCCTTGATGACACGATAGAACACACAGAAATTCTGTGACAGAATGCCCTAATCTGATCACCACGAACACGGCAGTCGCAGTTCTCAATGTTAGTGGATGCAAGATAGGCCTTATCTCCGCTTATTTCGAGAAATTCCAACCGATTGAACCCTACATTGAGAAACTACCAGCAACGATCAACCACCTAAAACTACGCAATATAATCAATTTGTGGTTTAGTCTGGAGATTTATTTATAGTTAGGGATGAATTTGGCCCTACGTATTCACGTTGCAGTTTCTCAAAATCCTTTCTTACTGCTTACTCACTCACATATTAAATCCATTTTGTCTACTTAAACGGGCCAATTGTTTCCATGTCACAATAAAATTTAAATCGTTGCATACCTTAACCATAAGTTGACGTATCAATCGTTTGCTTGGAAAAAGACCTTAAAAGATAGTTTTTTTCACAAATCAAATCAAATCAAATTATTTTATTCATCATAGATATGTAACATATACTTAATGAACGTCAATGTAACAAACTTTGACTTTACCTAACCGTATACCGAGAGAAAAAAGCCGGCGGAAAAAAACTCCCAGCACTCTTTTTGGAAATTATACAATCATAACGTACATTCAATGAACATAATAAATTATTTTCTCGGACCTCAACTGAACACTATAAAAGTAAAAAAATATAAAACTGCTAGTACGAACTAATTAAGGACTTCTTCCCGCACCACAATTCGGAACCAGAGCAGACCGTTTCCCGAAGGCGGCAAATGATCACAGGTATGACTTGTGATCCAGCCATCGTCCTACTCAAAACCATATTAGAGGGAATTGGGTGACCCCGCCACCGCCCCAGTAGCTTTCGAGGCGAGCATGACTACCCTGGGCCAAATAAGGCACTAAAGAACCTCACGAAACAGATAATTAATAGAGAATTTATATCCAAAATATTTTTTTTACTTGATACCTACAAGCGTCCTAAAGTAAAGAGGTAGTACACACTTTAAAAGTAATGTATTTTTATTTTAAATGAATGCTTTACTTAAAAAAACAAGACAATAAGAAATTTAAAAGACGAACATCAATAAATTCACTTTATTAACGCTTTGTCCAACATTCCTTTTGACACTCAAAACAAGAAAGCCTATAAATAAAAAATATAATCAACGATTATTAAAATTAGTAGCAACACTGAAGTTTTATTAATAGTAGTCTTCCAGTGCTGCTATTGTCTCTCCCCGGCGCCTATACCCGGAAGTGCCGCCTTCGCCGGATATCCGTATCCGACCGGAAGTAGGTGCAATAATTATTAATTGCCAACTAAGATGGCGGGAACCGTCTTAAGATGACTTCTTAGTAGGGGGTAGAACATGAAGGTAACTGTATAATAGTTATTGTTTATTTGGACCAGTGGGTTTCAATTGTAAATTTTAATGGGAGACAAGAAATTTATAAGACCTCCGACCTCCGTTTTAAATTATAGCTGGGTTAAGAAGATTTTAAATCAAGGGCAGATCTCAATGATCTGATTACTATTGACGCCTTGTTAAATCTGTAACTATAGTAATTTTAATGTGTGTTTTTTGTCTCAATAAACATTGAAAATTAAGAAATTTTACAAACTTAACCTAACATTCAAATTTATGTTGAGATGAAACATACTTTTGAACTTTTTGTAAAAATAAAGGTGCAAAGTTTGCAGGAGTGTTTTTTGATTGATAAAAACATTTTGTATGATGAAGCTAAGTGAAGACGCATTCAAAACAAGATCTTTTCAAAAAGAAAAAAGAAAAATAGAAATACATGAATAACTCTTATCAGAGTATAGATTATAAAAAAAACGTCAATGGACTTACTAGTTATGTAATTAACTTAGTGCATTTAGTACATGATTGATAATTAATTACCTACGCGTTGTATCAAAACAATCACTAGTGATACACGTGCATTATATTTAAAGGAATTGTTGCAAGGTTATGTTGGAAAATATTCAATTTTGTATTGCTCAACAGTCAATACTGTTTGTAACTGAAGAAGTTAAATTTCAAAGTTATTTATACAGGGTGTCCCAAAACTCGACGTCAACCCGAAACCGGGTGACAAGGCAAGTCATGCTGGTTATCAGAAAAATGTTTAAAAAAATCTAAGTCACGTGTTCTCAAAATTATTGGCATTTTAAAAAAACACGCAAAATTTCACACCCTGTGACAGTGTTTTTGCTGCTGTTGCCACAAATGTTCACTTTTGGAAACTTTTTTTTTTGATATGTAACCCTGAATAATGCTTCTCTAAACTGTTATCAACATTTCAAATCTAGCTCCTCGAGATTGCATAAAAATAGGACTTATTTCCAAGAAAAAAATTAAAAATTAAAAATGGCCTAGTTTTAACTGTCTGCATTGAAAAAAAATTGTACTACGCGAGTTTGGCAAGTTGTGACAAAAGTTGGCGCATATAGTAAGGATTCCAAAATGGTATGACACTTGGCAAATTGTAGCTGCTATCATGAACAAAAAAAAATATTTCCATGAAAACCCATTTTTAACTTTTTTTCTTACTTGGTTAAAATTGCAAAGCTTATCGTTGGTTACATTGGAGCCGCTTCCAATTTACACACTGATTAAATTTAACTGAATTGTACATTGTACTGATGTACTCGTCTATCTTTATTGAATGAACAGATTGTTCACTTTTAATTTATTTTTTTTAGTGTGTGCATTGGAATAAGCATTTATTGTTAAAGGTTTCAATTTTAAATAAAACAAAATTTTAATACCAATGTTTATTAATAAAATTTACAATAATTCTTAAAATGTTATAATAAGTGTTCGAAATGCCTTCCTTCGGCGGCAATACAAGCGCGACATCTTTTTAAAAAAGATCGAGCTATCTTTCTAGCGTATCGTCCATTATTTACAAATTGAGCTGCTTCAGCTATTCTCTGCCGTAATTCATGTTCACTCCCAATGGGCTTCTCGTAAACTTTTTCTTTAACAGCTCCCCAGTAAAAAAAGTCTAAAGGATTCAAGTCCGGTGAACGGGCCGGCCACGAGATTGGTCCAGCCCGCCCGATCCATCTCCCAGGAAGCTCTTCATCGAGGTACTCTCTTACGGGGCGAGCAAAGTGCGCTGGGCACCCATCTTGTTGGAACCACATTTCTCTGTAAATGCTTAGCGGCACGTCTTCTAATAAATTTGGAAGATGGTTTTGAAGAAAGTCTAAGTAAACCTCGCCAGTTAATGCATCAGGCAACTCAAAAGGACCAATTATTTTGCCATTCAAAATTCCGGTCCACATGTTAACTTTGAATCGGTACTGGGACCGATCCTGTCTCGTTAAATGAGGGTTTTCAACACGCCATTCATGCAGGTTGTGCATGTTCACGTAGCCGTCCTTTTTAAAAGTTGATTCGTCCGACCATAAAATTTTTGTTAGAAAAAGTTGGTCATCTCTGTACCTCTCCAATATCGTCCGGCAAAAATTCACCCTATTTTGGTAGTCACCGGGTAATAATGTCTGTACTCGCTGTACGTGGTATGGGTGTAGGTCATTTCTTTTTAAAATACGGTGGGCTGAACTTTTGGGCACTCCGGTGTTCGTTTCAATAGCTCTTACTGAAGTACTTGGGTCTTCTTCGACAGCCTGTAGAACTTCTTCTTCCATAGGGTTGGTGGGTCTGCCTCCACCATGCGTTTGATTTGGGAGGCGGCCTTCTGAGAAGAGCAACCGATGCACATTCGTAAACACCCGATAATCGGGGTAACGAGCAGCGTTTGG
Source organism: Emmelina monodactyla (assembly GCA_916618145.1). Lineage (NCBI taxonomy): Eukaryota > Metazoa > Arthropoda > Insecta > Lepidoptera > Pterophoridae > Emmelina > Emmelina monodactyla. Next base: position 2,034,928 of record OU745322.1, read on the forward strand.
GTACCTTTCGCGGTAAAGTCTGGCAGCAGCACTGGCATTACACCTGCACTCACCATAAATAAGGTGCATATTAGCGTATTCGCGAGTGGTATACGAAGACATCTCGGCACTTGTCACACACTCACACAATAGTCCAGAGGAAAGCAAAGGTCGTCGTTAAGAGAAAACAAACAGTCCGAATCTAAATCGCAAGCAATCACAAGTCCATAAACATAGCCAAAAGTAAACAGTACGAAATCAACACAAACGAATACGAAAACAAGCGCAGTAAACGAAGGAACGTAACGTACTGACTGGTTTGTAATGTGTATCTACAATAGCGAATACCTGGCGTCACTCTCTGTCTCTCTCGCACTTGGTAAAATGACTCTCTCCATCTCAGTCACTTTAGCGTCCATACCTGTCTCGCTCGCACTTGAGAAGGTGACTCTCTCCGTCTCATTCAATCACTTTAGCACAAATACTATCTCGCTTACACTTCCTAGAAAGACTCCTTTGTCACTACTTACAATTTACGACTCTTTGGAAAACCTTGGGCCCATTAGAATATTTTTTAACCAGGTAAGAAAAAATTGTTGAACACTGGATTTTTACGAATTTTTTTTTTTGTTCATGATAGCAACTACAATTTACCACGTGTCATACCATTTTGGAATCCTTACTAAATGCGCCAACTTTTGACACAACTTGCCAAACTCGCGTAATACAATTTTTTTTCAATGCAGACAGTTAAAACTAGGCCATTTTTAATTTTTAATTTTTTTCTTGGAAATAAGTCCTATTTTTATGCAATCTCGAGGAGCTAGATTTGAAATGTTGATAACAGTTTAGAGAAGCATTAGTCAGGGTTACATATCAAAAAAAAAAGTTTCCAAAAGTGAACATTTGTGGCAACAGCAGCAAAAACACTGTCACAGGGTGTGAAATTTTGCGTGTTTTTTTAAAATGCCAATAATTTTGAGAACACGTGACTTAGATTTTTTTAAACATTTTTCTGATAACCAGCATGACTTGCCTTGTCACCCGGTTTCGGGTTGACGTCGAGTTTTGGGACACCCTGTATATCTAACTAGTGGCCGCCAGCGACTCCGTTCGCGTGGAAGTAGGTTTCCCGTGGGAATGTGAAGTTTTCCCGGGGTAAAAAGTACCCTATGTCCTTTCCCAAGTTCAGTTCTTTCTTCATACCAAATTTCATCAAAATTGGTTCAGTGGTTTAGGCGTGAAAGCGTAACAGACAGACAGACAGACAGACAGATCGACAGACAGACAGAGTTACTTTCGCATTTATAATATTAGTAGGGATTGCAAGGTTATGTTGGAAAATATTCAATTTTGTATTGCTCAACAGTCAATACTGTTTGTAACTGAAGAAGTTAAATTTCGAAGTTATTTATATATCTAACTAGTGGCCGCCAGCGACTCCGTTCGCGTGGAAGTAGGTTTCCCGTGGGAATGTGAAGTTTTCCCGGGGTAAAAAGTACCCTATGTCCTTTCCCAAGTTCAGTTCTTTCTTCATACCAAATTTCATCAAAATTGGTTCAGTGGTTTAGGCGTGAAAGCGTAACAGACAGACAGACAGACAGACAGACAGACCGACAGACAGACAGAGTTACTTTCGCATTTATAATATTAGTAGGGACTAGTGGCCGCCCGCGACTCGTGGAAGTCGGTTTCCCGTGGGAATAAGCAGTTTTCCCGCGGTAAAAAGTATCCTATGTGTTATTCTGATGTATAACCTATATTGCTGTAAAGTTTCATCAAAAACTGTCCAGTAGTTTTTACGTGAAAGAGTAACAAACATCCATCCATACATCCATACTTACAAACTTTCACGTTTATAATATCAGTAGAATTAAAAAGAAGGAAAAATAAATTAGCTCTTTTAAACAGACGGTCAAATGACTTTTGCCAAAATGGAAGCTTTCGAACAAATTTTCTAAATGTTACTAATATGACGGCTTTGTCTTTACAAACATACGAGTACTTTCATGTTAAAATTAACTAAACCATCATCGTCTTAAGACACAAAATCGAATGTTGCTTCAATGATAAATGTTCGGCGTCAAGACATTTATTACATATCCTGTAAACTTTGAAAAATGTGGCGGTGTCAGGGCTATTGAAAATTTTCTAACACCATTTATTAGAGCTCACGAAGCCTTATAGCATTAACTAATTTTTTTAACGATATTTATTTAAACTCTGTTGTGTATGAAATCAAAAATTAAACATAAATTTCCGTATTATTCATCCAAACTATATAAGTCAGTAAGTTTCTGCTATTTAGTAAGCAAAATATAGACTTTATGATTTTACAAACTGGTAAATCATCTTAATATGACATCGAACACAAATATGTTTCTATAGGGTTCATTACCCAAGGCGAGACTACGCATTAGACCACAATTACAACAGTTTTGTTAAGCCTCCATTTGAGAAAATCTAAATACTATTACTTTATGTGAGCAACAATGTGCTATTTAGCCACAATAATACACCGCTGTATTTTTTGTATTTACCCCTTTTATGAGGTCAAAAATTCGCAATAAATAAACCTAACGATCTTTATTCACTTGTTTTACTATTCACCTGCCATAAATCCAAGGGCCCATCAAATCATTTTAAAGGTAACATTATACATCTGAAACGTTGCAAGATCTTATCTATGCCACTAAATCGAGAAATAATTTATTTTATACCATTTTTATTACATTCCAATGCGGCAAATATATCAAAAACAAAATAAAAATGAAAACCAAGAGCCAATAATGCAATATTAAAAGCTCTTAGTACTATTTTTATTATTTCGCAAACCCTTTTCACCGTAGAATTCCGTTGCCAATCGTAAATATATCTCCGGGGCTATTAGTTCGATAAAATTCACCTAAAACGATAAATAAAACCGACTTTGACGAATGACCATTTTCCCTCGCAAAGAATTGGCAGACAACTTTTGTTTTGCTTTCAATCACACTCACATCTTCGAAAAATGAACTTTATGTCTTGGGTATTAAGAGCTAGGTGATTGTAGATAAGGGGTAAGAATTGGGGTAAAAAAAGAGTATCAGTGTCGCTTGGGAGAGCTTTGTCCAAAACTATAAACTTGTTTACGATCGGCCACTGAATAAAACATCAGGACGAAGATGCTTCGGTCGAATTGAGTGATCTTATTATGATTTATTTTCTTTTTAAATTATTGTAATTGTAACCGTATTATTTTAATAATAAGATAAAAAAACGTTGTTTTCCAATAATCGTCACTCATCACGGCTACTTTCCGTGTTCATGAAATAAATATAATTTAAAACATTTTACAGGAAATTTTGCATATGAGACTCGTTATTTACATTTTTCTTACATACAAATTAACGATAAATTAATGATAAAAAAACTTTTAAAACAAGCTTTAGGGCACTTAAATAAAAGTTTGTTTTAAAAGTTTTTTTATCATTAATTTATTTTATATTTTTTAGTTTCAATCGATAGTTATCGATCAATACGAAAGGCCTACCAACTGCCTATCATAAACGAATGCGTATACAAAATTTCATGTCCCTGCTATTTACCGCTGAGGAGATTTCTCGTACGAAGCCGATCTATCACGTTTATGATTAACATGCATTGTCATCGGTTCTGGATCAGCATGCAAAATTTCAGCTCAATTGGATACCGGGAAGTGGGTCAAATTAAACTTGCAAGATTTGTTAACATACAAGTGAAACTAAATAAAAGCTTTTAAAAAGTATTTTTAACCTCTATAATCCTTTCCGATATGTAGGACACTAACTAGCTTTCTGCTCTGTGTTTTACCGTTGTAAAAGAGCGTCTTGTGTTATTCTAAATTATATTTTATTGCTACCAAAAATCGTCCTTTAAACTTAAACTTAGAAAGTGATATTAATCGACTAGTTGAAACATTTTTTATTTTAAAGTAAATTCACAAAAGGAAAATCCTTTCCGCATCTAAGTAATTAATATCTTATCCCTTGTATTGACTAACCCCGACGTCACCCCCGGGGTAGAACCGCGTATGTCACAAACACGCGAAAAAACAAAAAGTCACAAATCGCCCAATTACAGTTTAGCCTTCGGACATCAGGACAAACATTTATTTGAGACTCGGTTCATTTTATGGTTGGATTGGTTTGTTTGGTGACAAAATCGCTTTTGGTATAATAACGGTGGACGGGTTACAAAGAATTGATGATTTATTTAGTTAATGTAGATTTTTTTGTGATTAAAGAATGTATGTACTTTAGTACCTCTTGCTAGACTTATATCTTCAGTAATTGTGCCTAAAACTTTGACATTAATATTGATTTCAATTTGATATAAAATTGACCTGGAGTTTTTGCAGATGGACATCCAAATTCCAAGGGCTTAAACTAAATATTCTTAATTTTAAAAGAACGATTCACTCAATAAATTATAGCATTCGTTACTTACTACACGAGACGAATATCCTCGTACTTGTTATAGCAAGCCAATTAAAGTAATAAACTTTATGAAAAACCTACATAACTTATAATAAAATGCATACCTACCAAACTTTTACGATTTGATACAGCAACTAGAAGCTTTACGACAATATTTGCATACGGTAACTCCGGACTGACGTTTGAAAACTCCGAATTCCATAATGCACTCTCAAACTCGGCAAAACAGGAATGTAAAGCAAACGTGTCATAAACAATATTAAATTCTGGAACTTTCTCGAAGGTTCTGGAAGTTTTCCAGTTTCCAAAAGGAGTCAGTGTAAGATATTAGCGCAGTAACTCGCTTTCGACGTACGGAGCCCGACTGCATTTGCATAACTTTAACTCACGAATTCGTGAAGGGTATTAAAATTTATGTTAAAAAATAGTCTTTATTCTTTTGGTAATACTATTTTTTTTGTGTAATATAAAAGCTTGTATAGAAAATAACTGTGTTATAAGTTTTAACCATTCTTATTATTATATACTTAACATACGCGACTTCATTCGCAGTTAAATAAAAGTAATGTAAAGAATAAGTAGCGTAGTAAGCGACAGGAAGTACTCTGTAAAACCATCAATAAAAACATCTTTATATAATCAAAATAATGTATGGAACTACAAACATTTTTTTAGTTATATTATTACAAGTTAAATAATTTGAGTTTGTCATAAGTGCTTTTTGTGTAACTAGGTAATTTTTTTTTATCAATACTGCAGATGAAAATCAAATTTAGAATTCAGTTCCAATTTTCACATATCCTCGACACGTCAGAACTCAGCATCCTGTCTTTAGATTCAGAGATCGATTCGATGAACTCACCGTGAGTATATTTGTATGCCAGCCTCATGATTTATTCTGTAAGACTCAGGTATTATGACAGTAATGTACATTCAGTGTGTTTTAAAACTAGAAAAATAAATGTTTGTTGTTTTTTTAATAAAAATTCTTTATGAAAATTTGGCAAATGGAATTAATTTAATAAAAGCGATTGAGAATATTGGTTTTAAGGCGACCAATAACTTTTTCTTACTCTATATTATTGTGCCCTTACGAGGTTTAAGATACTGCTTAATTCCTAGATTTCAGTATCAAAAACGTGGAATTGTAATAAAAACTTGTTTCCTCGGTCATCTAAACCCATTTACTTTCTCAAATATACAACAAATATTTAGGAATAAAAACAAAACACAATCTCAACTTAAAATAAAACATGTAGAGACTTAATCTTAAAAAATACCTATAAAGAATCCCAAATACAAGTAAAACATACTGTATATAACGTTACGGCAGATATGCAGAAATGTGCACTCTAGATGTGTCAGCTCGAATGATATTACGATACTTGGAATTCAGTTCTGAAGTGGCACGGTTCGTATTAAATGTCTTAAACTCGTTCCGAAGTTACGCTGTAAGACGGAGAAGTACTTTTGCTTGATTTGATAATAAAAACTAATGTTACTAATCTAGAAATACCGTATGGTGCATTTAATTCTTATTGTTTTCTTCCGTTAATTTTAAACTTTTGTTTTACAGGTTCAAGAATTCGGGTAAGCAGCAGTTGGCATGATTTGTACCTATACCATTGATAGCATATAGATTTTATAAGTTAGGATTGAATAGTTAAATGTGTATTTTTTACGCTAACATATGGAAACAAGTAAATAGAAAATCAATGATTTTAGACTGTGAAAGTTCTATAATATTACCAAATAATGTAAAATAGTGTCTTAAGACTTATTCCTCTAACTCTATTCAAAGCTGAACCAAATTTCATGTCCTTGAAGTAGTTTTTAATAGATAACAAATCGAATCAAAACCACAGACTTTCGAATCCTTTAAAATAATAATCAATAGGACAAATCCTATGCATCTGCAGGGATGATTTTGATGCCATAACTGCGTACTATCGCACCTATAAACATAACACAATCCAACGGTCTTTTTGAAAAATCAAACGACGCGTGCTGTCATAAAACTGACATATTTTGACGCCGCCATTAAAATTACGCGCCAAAACTTTATTTTACGTTCAAAATCGAGATTAAATTTATTCACGTGTACAGTACGACGTATAAAACCCACAAAACGTGTTAAACAGTTATATTGAACATAAAACTGTTTCCTGCCACGTTATTGCCACTAACCGTTTATAGTTAAAATTTTAACGGTTACACGTGAATCGTTTTTTAATATTTTCGACTTATCTGTTTTTGCCAGGAGGGCGATGATCGTCGCGCTTTTATATCGATAGCTTGTATCTAAATATTAATAAAACTTCTTTGTTTTTTTTTACTTTCGCAGACAGTTTCCTTATACTGTAAGATTTATCGGTATAATCTTAATTGTAAAATTTAAACCAGAATTTAAAATTAAAACGTTTTGTGTAAATTTGTTTTACGGCAGAAATGTAACCTTAAATAGCAGGAACAATACGTGGCTCTGTTTAAAGTTATTCCCATGCACTACTTACCCCACTATTATTACAAAATGAATTTAGGCAAATTATTCATTAGTTTTCCACCAATGTCAGTTTACCTATACATAAATAATACCCGTTTACATTAACCTATGCATATCTATCTTTGATTCCACATTTGATACTGTTGTTTGCATACAACACAGCCACAAAGGAGCGCTACTATCCGTCAAATCATTATAACTGATCTAAATTCAGTTACTCATATTTACATTCAGAGCATGCTTCATCTATTTGTTCATATGCTCAACGAGATTTTTATCGCGGTTGTTGAAAATTGAGCTTTTAGTACTCGGGATAGAGTAGGATTTTGAGTGACTTTGAGGGACTGTCAACGCCTTTGAAGTTTCGCTTTGAAATGACCGATCAGTATTTTCTAACAAGGATATCGTTTTTCGAATCAGTATTGATATGAAACAGTGGATTTATACAGTAACACACGCAACAAGATTTATATAAGATGACTGTATATTTTTTTTTTTTAATTCTTAAATTTTAAACATTAAATACATTATGTTGTTTTGTGAACTAAACTCTTAGACAATGTTTTGCATTTTTAATACAATTCCAAACGCCTCACATCAAATTTTTCTTTTATTTAATATAAATAAATAATTAATTAATTTAGCTATAAATAAATTAATAATCATCCTATTTATTGCATTAAACACAATTTCACTTTCATAATTCAGCTTACGTTCTCTCGCTTGCTTCACGGGGTCTCTTCAAACAGTGTTGTGCCCTCAAGCTATAATTGGTTAAGTGATCGTAACTGTGTTGTTAGTATTACGTCGAAGATAAACATGTATGGGAATACGATATGAGGTGCTGTGGCTTCTGTGGTAGATGGGGATAATTAGGTAAGTAAATGGAATATTTAATAGTTTAATTAATTACATTGAAAGTAGTTATTTTGATATTTTGGAGCCTAAAGCTCATAAGGTCTATGATAGCTTGGAATAATTTAAAATCCTACTAATATAGTAAACGTGAAAGTTTGTAAGTATGTATGGATGTTTGTAACTCTTTCACGTAAAAACTACTGAACGAATTTGGATGAAACTTTCATTAATATAGGTTATACATTAGAATAACACATGGGGTACTTTTTACGGCGGGAAAATTTCTCATTCGCACGGGTAATCGACTTCCACGCGAACAGAGTCGCGGGCGTACTAGTCCTACCAATTTTATAAATGTGAAAGTTTGTGAGTATGTGAGGATGTATGGATGTTTGTTACTCTTTCACGAAAAAACTATTTGACGGATTTGGATGAAACTTTGCAGTAATTTAGGTTTGACATCAGAAAAGCACATAGGATACTTTTTACCGCGGGAAAACTTCTCATTCCCACGGGAAACCGACTTTCTTCTCGAATAGCATGATTTAAAATATAAGTAAAAATAAACCCATTAGACAATTGATACCACACACAACCAGACAATTATAAATGCCCAATAAATAAATGGATTTGCATTGATTTAAAAATTATGTCGGATATATGCTTCGAGGACAGCCCACCGTGTGAGAAGTAAGTCTGCACTTATATCAAAATTAAATCTAGCTAGCTTTGATCCTAAAAAAGTGCACTTAAAAACCTATAACACTAAACAGTTAGAGATATCTGCATTCCCAAGATAAGAAGCATCTGAAACGACTGCAACTACCTCTAATACTCGCGTTACGATCAAAACTGCTCAAATTAAAATATTTTACCAGTTAAAAACCGATCAGACTATTCCTATCGATTTCAGATTGTAGAAGTAACAGGTTTTTGAAATTACTTGCTAAGTACTATGTGTTTCTTGGTACAAGTATTTTTTTGGCAATGTTTATCTGCAATATGATAGAGCGTAATGAAAAATTTTGGAATCAAACAATTGAAATCGTATGGAATGGTAAAGTATTAATTAAATATACATTATGATTTTCATTACATTAAAAATATTTTTATTTAACACATTATTTATACCTTTCGAATATTTTTTTATTTTGACAATAGACTCGTAAAGAAAAATCTAATTGAAAAAAATGCATTGTCCATAGCCCCACTGAATAAAGTGGTTACCGCCGGTCAGTCAAAAGGCGAATAAAATAAAATATCTTGTCTTGTGATATATCCTTTTGTCCAAGTCACGTAGCCTATACTCCACATCCATAAAGATTGAAGATATTATGATTAGACAGGAGTTCTTTGTGTAGAAATAAATGTGAAAGAAAATTTGGGAAAGCCATTTTTGTTATTTGATAGCCTTTTATTCTAAGAAAATATGGTGATGTTTTTTGTTTACTCATTATAAATTGGATTTTAGCCTCATCGATGTTTTTATATAAAACTAGTGGCCGCCCGCGACTCCGTTCGCGTGGAAGTCGGTTTCCCGTGGGAATGAGAAGTTTTCCCGCGGTAAAAAGTACCCTATGTCCTTTCCCAAGTTCAGTTCTTTCTTCATACCAAATTTCATCAAAACTGGTTCAGTGGTTTAGGCGTGAAAGCGTAACAGACAGACAGACAGACAGAGCTACTTTCGCAATTATAATATTAGTAGGGATAATGTGGAATCATTGCGATTTTGATTGCCTTAATACCTGATTCAATTATATATAATATTTATTTTTTAGTCACGATGATTTTTTGAATTGAATTTACAATTAGATTATTTTAATCTTTAATTTTGGTTAGGATTTTATGAAAAACTAGCTTTTCGTCCTGAGGTTTCACCCGCATCTAAATAGCTTTTTCGGTGGGAATTTCTTTGAATCCTTTCTTAGTGCTCACTTACATCATAAACACGCCTGTACCAAATTTCATAGCCCTTTCATAATTTACGTTTGCCGACTATGAATAATTCAGTCAGTCAGTACTTGTTATTTTATTAGCATAAGACATATTTTCTCACCATCAATAAAAAAACGAATACTTATCATACTTAATTTACATTAAGGTCAAAAGCTACTTGCTTTAAAAAATCAAGGTCATTTTTTTGAACCTAAGTTAAGTGCAATTCTTTTTCCTCCTATCCCAAGCTGCCAAACTTGACAATGCCGATTCCAACTCGCTCCAAAAATACGTTAAACCTATAAATTCTAGATCCCACCGTCCATAACAAATGCTTTTCTCATCGTAACTCGCGCGCATCTAAAAATAATAAAAGTACCATTACCACGCTCTGTATTGACGACTCAATCGCTTCGACACTTTTTATTGACCATCCGGCATTCAAAGGATTTATCTGAAAAGTGCAGGGACGTGTAAGCAGAATGGCTGCGGAATAATAAAATATCTAAACAAGTTTAAACCGGTTTTATAGTTGGGTAATCTTCGATAGCGTATGCATGGAATTGGCTGTTTATTTATGAGTGTGCAATGCGCTTTGAAGGAATTACAGTACTTTTGTACCTAGTCATTATTATTGTAGATCACGTTTGGATTCGACCACAGTTTAATTACTTTAAGAATGGCAAGAATGGAAGAAACCGTTTCTTCCCTACTGTTTGTGTTATTCTAGTCGATATCATAAAGTTCAATTGAATCTGTTAAACCGTTTCACTTAATTGTGCATCATAGTTTCAAGGATGCAAGGTTGAACTGAACTTCAATACATATTTTCTTTTTCTTCTTTCAACCAATTTTGATATTTTTTTATTATCTGTTCAACTTTTTCTTTGGTCACAAAAGTACGCCAAAAAACTAAGGTCTCCATGAATCGTGTCAATCACCTTTAGCGATAGCACATGTATTAATTATCTCATATATTTTTTATCTTATTTTTCCAACCAGCAGCTACAAGTAAATACCCTAACGTCAACTTAATGTCTAGTTGCAATCAGCCCCTGTCCAATAAATCAACTTATTTCTGCTAATTCAATATTAATTGGTACTGTAAGCCATCTGTCCCTACTTGTTATATCATATAGGAATAACTAATGTGTATAGTTAAACTGTTAGTGATGGATTGATCGCTTTATGTCTAAAGTTTTAGATTAAGCCACGAATATTTTTCGTACATAAAATTTTAAATTGTAAATATAGAAACTCCTACATAGTTTTTAGTTTTACTTAAAATGGAAGGATAGACAGAGCACTGACTGTCACCGAGACCAAAATACCAAAGTCTGTGGAAACAGCGGCACAAGTATCCATCTCAGTTCTGGATTAGTCTTTGGCAAGGAAACGTAAAAATTTGTTCAAAACGATGTCAGTCAAGTGAGTTAGTAGTTAAAGATTACCTTCGTAGCATCTACGCTGTGACTACGAGCTTGTTAACTGCTACGATGATTTTACGCAATGTAGTACGACAATATTCGTAGATTGAACTTTTTATTCTCAGAAAAGCAATTCTGTAGCTTAAACGTTTTAAGTGGTGACATGCATGTAGCACGTCAGGGCCTCAAGTCTGCTATTTTACAATAGCATGAATTGAGTCGCAATTGGATCTCGATTGGATAGTTTGACACCAGTAGTTTTAGTATGACAATTTATCCCAACATTGCGAAAACTTATAAATATCGGCCCATAGATTATAGCCCCAGTAGCTTTGTTATAAAAGTTATGGAATCAAGCCAACCTATGCTTCTTTCACAGTTTTGACTATTTTGTTCAAATATAGTATAAAACATCCTAAAAATAAAGTCATATTAGCTACCTATATTTTCATACAAACTCATCAATCACACACGACAATAATTTCGGCGTTGTAATAAATTGGATTTGTAAAATAAAACCCCCATATTTGGTGAAATTTACATAAAAATGGCAAAATGCGGTGTGAATTTTGATCGCGTCATGTGTTATGTCGCTCCATAAACCAATATGAAAATAATGATTATTAACTGGGTTTTCATTTTGAATAAATTTTGTTATTGGCTTTTGAGTGTATTTTGAATCTACTTTAGAATGGAGATGGCACAAATGTATACTGTTTAGTTTTTATGTTCAATATTTTTTAAGTGAGCAATCTTCGTATGATTATTCTACTAACGAACGGCAAAAGCAATTGCTAGCAAAATCTTATGTTACATTATGTGACCATGCATGGCCTTCTTTTTTTTTCTCTGCGTCAAACATCAGTTATAAGATCAATACCAATTTTTAATAATTTAAACCGAAGAAATAAAAGGATATTATGTCTGCAGTTTAATTTTAAACCTAAACAATCCTTAATTATATTATAAAATTACAATAATAAGGCGGTCTTTAATTTCCACTTTATTATATAAATATTGTGGTAAATAGTATCATAAACCTAATCATTAACTATAATTTCCCAATTTCCCAAAACACCGTATAAATTAAAACGTTACCACGTTAACCGCACGTAAGATTGGCGATGTTAACCCGTGGCGTGCGTTCGACGGGTCTTAATGACTTCGGGTCTCAGTTTAATTTAATATGGACGTCGCGGGGCCAGCGTCTTGAGTGTGTTTACGAAAATTTTAAAGGTTAGTTTGCATTGGTAAGTAAATATTTTAATGTACTTTTAAACGAAAAAATTGAAAAGATTTAAATTATAAACGTTTTAAAACCAAATCTTGTAGGGTTTTTGATTAAAGAGTGATACCCGATTGAATTTGTTGATAAAAAAAATTAAACCATGGAACATTGACGATTTCTTTTATTTTTTCTTTATTTCTGATCAATTTAAACGAAAATCAACCATAATGTACTTTAGCACATAACATTATTTTTGTATTATATTCTATCCTAAGCTTTATGTTAAAGTTTTGGTCTGTAAGATTGTGTTGCGTTGTCGCCTGCAGACCCGACTCAGACTGGTTAATGTTCTTAATCTTTGAATGTATCACAAATTTAAATATCCAACAAAATATGCTTGGCATATCTTATGTGATAGTGTAGTTTATGGAAGATTATTTCTTATATAATAAAAAACTACAACAGTTTGTATAAAGTAATTGGTTAATATATATTTTGATTATTGAGAAATTTGCAGTTTACTAAGTATTCTTGGTTACTTTTTGATACTTCTGTTACAATACCTATAGCTTGCTAAAATTTAGAAAATGAATATACGCCTGGATAAATAGTTCTCGGGAATTTACTCATTTAAATTAATACTCATCTTAAGGAAATTTACATTTTATTATCTTATTGTTAAGTTTACTATAATATTTATCAAATTCCTCCAAAAATTAAAAAAGTATTGTTTTAAGTAAGCGCAAAACCCTATATTTATAAAGTTAAAACTACCTAGATTAGGTGCGCGATACAATGAAAACTAAAGACGCCATCAAAGCTCCATTTTCAAAGAAATTTTCACTTAAAATGACACGAAGTGTCTTAGTTTTAAGCGCACTATTCTGTTATAAGCCGCGAGTCTTAATTCTAACTGTCTTGTATTCAGCGGGTCAATTACCGTAATTTTATGCAGTGCTGCTTAATTGCGTGTACGTCTAAACCTCTAAATCCGTATTACCGTAATGACAGGAAAATCTACACGTTACGTTTAAGCGTTAAAAACTTTGTGAATCCTTTGGTTTTCGTGTCATTACGGTTAACGGATTTAGAGGTTAAGACGTAAACGCAACTAAGCAGCACTGCATAAAATACGGTAATTGACCCGCAGCACTTTGTGAAAACACAAAGGAAAGGTTTCTTCGTTCACTTTTAAATGATACGCTTTATTTATATTTTCATTCATTTTTTTACCAAACTTTTTTTATTAGATATTATGTTTTTGCCGCCTTAACTTCAAAATTTATAAAAAATTTATGTTTCTACAGCTGCAACGCACTAATCGGTTTTAATTCTAATAGCAGATTCATAATTCGATTAGCAGCCAACCCGTCTGCACTGAAGGGTTAACTCGTCAATGACTTGTAATAAACTTGAGCCAAATTCAGTTACAATTCCGTATTGTGAATTGTAGTGGAATTTATTTGGATGGAAAGACATTTAACCCTTTTTGTGCCCGTGCCTCAATTTAATTATGAGAGACGCTTTAGTTTTATTGCGGTGTTAGAAACTGATTATAACTATTGAAACAATCTTGGTCTTTTATCTTTTTAATGGGCTAGAAAAATAAATTATTTTTTATAAGCTTTGCATAAACTTAATATTAACTAGTTATCTGTCGTATATTAGCAATTACATTTTAAATAATTCAATATAATTCTTTCTCTACTAAAAAAACAACTTAAAAAACGAACGATTCCCTAAAACAAAAGACGGATTACAATCATTCATTTAAACGAACACACTTCGAATAATAAAATTAAATTCTCTCGTGATATTTTCGAGCCGTCAACCCTCCTTAAAATTATGCACTTTCTTTTTGAATTCCTCAAACATTCAGTCTACATTATCTGTTCAAACATAAAAGATATATTCACAATACTGTCAGGAAATGCTTTTGTATTTGTCAACGTCAAATCCCCACGGAGCGAAAAAAATGAATACATGACATTTTTTGTCACAAATGAACCGTATCGTGGGTCTGGCTTCTCTTATTAGATTAACAGGTCGATTTGCAATTCTGTGTGTGTTCACGTATGTAGGTATGTTTATTTTGGAGGAAATGAATCGCAATTTGCCGTAAGAGGGGCTCGTTTTGTTGACTCGCCGAAAACGTATAATAACTTTGTTTTGGTCATGGTGCTTGATGTTTTGTCATGCGGCGATTTAGGGGTTTTTATAATTGACTTTTTATTTTTCTATTTTTATTCGGTACCTACCAATCAATTTGTTTAGAAAGATTGTCTATGTGTGCTTACAAAATAACTATGACAATGATTGTAGTATAACACTGTATTTCACAGCAGGTCACGTGTCTGTTTGATTAGTTTTCAGATTTACTATCACAAAATAACTAAAATCTCCCCCATTCTCACACTCAAATCTAACCCTTAACCCTACGACTCACAGTTTCTTTTGCAAAATTATTTCGAAAAAAATCCACTGTTTTATTCTTCACCGGAAATTTACACTGAGCTCTATCGCTCTATACATAGAGTTGATTTTAGAATGTGTTTTGGTGTTAGATTTTAATTCAAAGTTGAGAATGGTATTAGTTGACCGCCCATGGTTTGTGCTACTCATGACAATGGATGTTGTATTGGAAAAACGTGCGCTTCCAGAAATTACCCTGTCGGTTCTTGAATTTTGCTAATGCGCTTTGTATTGTGCACTTTTAATTCTATTTTGAATGTATAGATTGAATGAAAATATTTTTCTTAGTAATATGATGTTTGACGTACTTACCTCTTTGTTTATAGTTTTGTGTGTTTTTTTTAATGTATTTTTAGTATGTTAGTTTTCTTTACAAATCAGTATGCTGGGTAAGGAACTTCGGCTTTAAACAAATAAGCCGAGAATAACAAAAGTCGGCGTAAAAAAAACGACAATGTTTTTTGAAATCTAAAAAAAATATAAATAACAAAGATATAATAGAAAAAAAATATATTAAAAAAAACATAAAACAACTGTCTTTCATGTCGTATTTTTTTCAAAATACTAAAAAATATATAAAATACATACTTTTCAACATTTGCTCTAATAGCCATCACTTTTGTTTCACAACTGTCCATATTAGATTACCGCTTATAAATCGGATTAATCAAATTACAAATACTTAGCGAGAATAATAAAATTTACAATTAAACGAACTCGCGTTCATCTACAAGGTGTTTGTGTGTAAGTCTGCGTTTTATGTGACGTTTTGCAATAACTGTCAGAACCTAATTCGATAAAATGCGAGTTTGTTAAGCGGTGACGGGAGCGTAGCTTGTTCAGAGGGTAAGGGGTAATCTGTAGTGAAAGATATAATATGATGCTATAAATAGCATTTTACGATTCGGTTGACATGTGGCGTTAAGATGTTTTTCGAACTTTTGAATTTGAATGTAATATACAATAGCATTAATGATTTGAACGTTCTGTTTTATTTGTGCATAAAAATATTTTTTTTGTACGTCTTGTCTTAAAATGCGTTTTGTGCAAATATATATTTCAAATTCAGTTTCAACATTAGCATAAATTTTACGTAAAGTATGATATATTATAATGACTAAAATACCAAAACTTTATTTACATAAGGGCTGATTTTTCAATAGTCAGATAAATGCTAACTGACTGATAAAAGATAAAATAGTAGGCCCTTAGGGCCGATTTTTTAATAGCCAGATAAATTCTATCTGACAGAAGATCAGCATGTTTTCGTTGCACGTCGAACATAAATACTTGACATATGTATAAAGTGACAATGAAAACATACCTCTTATCAGTCAGTTAGCATTTATCTGACTATTGAAAAATCAGCCCTAAATCGAATAAAATTCTGACTATAAACAAACACAAATATTACCTACTACTTAATTTAAAAACTATTATTATTATTTCTGTTACGTATAATATCGTTTTATATCCTTTGACAAACCACAAATTACAACAAACATCGCTTTCACCACACCCCATCTTTACTAATGCCTCGACCGTACCCCATCTGCTCTACGGGTTAACTGTTATGCGGTCATTTCAAATAATGAGGAGTGTTTGAAAGAAATTTACTGTCTCTGGGGGGCTGTCGTCACGTCAAACGAAGGGTTAACTAGGCGCTTGTGGCTTTAGACCTGTTTTGTTTTATCGATTGATTTGGGGATGAAGATGTGTTTTAATATAAATGGCTAGTAATATCAGTCGCTAAATGAAGTAAACGAAGTTTATGAGAATTAAGTTCGTGGTTGAATGGACGCTCGTGCGAGGCATTTGATAAGTTACTAACTGTTTATTTAGTTTTTAGGCTAGGTAGAATAGATTAATTAGACATTAACTGTTTATAATTTAAATTAGTTTTGGCAACGTTTTCCGGTAGCGATTGGTAAAAATCGATATGATCAACTTGCCGAAAGTCACGATCTAATTAACAAGTACTTCATCTTCTTCATTTTATAATGCTTATCTTCGAAAGTTACAAAACATTTTGGCATTTTCCTTAATGCGCATCAAAAGGCTACACCAATAAATGCGCCTGACCATTTAACGAAACTATAACTTAAACACAAACGTAACGCAAGCAATCAAAATTATGGACACTTCCAAATGACTTGCAACATAAACCGACCAACTTTAATAGGCCTTACTAATAAACTAAAGACATATAAATACAAATACTCATAATTTGCTACCGTAATAACTGAGGTTATGATAAAGTTATGTCTCGTGTTTTATGTGCAATTTTGACAAAGGATTAGTATCGCGGTATTATTGCTCGGGATTTTGGGTAATTTACGACGGGGATCAGTTCGGCGGTGGAGGGGTTAAGTTTGAGGCATGTGTGGAAGATAATAATTAAAGTTGTCTTTGTTATATTTTTTGATATTTCTTTTATAAATTTCAAGGTTGTGTTTATTGTCTTATTTATTAAACACAACCTCGACCTATTGTTATTATTTGAGTAAAATTTTATCATTTTACCATGAAGATAGATTGTTAAAGAAACTCAACATACATTAACATTTAAAATTAAAAAGTAAATAAATAAATCAAGGTTGTAGAGGTAAATAGTTGCTTTCATTACTCAAGAAACCTACTTGTATCGTATTTAGCAAAGTACGAGTATGTGGTTAGCATGAGCATTTTAAAGTAGAAATTACATATTTATTTATTTTATTTATTTTATTTTATTTTCATAGGAAAACCAAAAGTTATTTTGGTTTAATTGGGTGCTAAAATTAAAAATCTATAAAACCATTGACATTGAGATTATACTTTTAATTTTGCATTATAAATGCTAATTTATTAATTTTGAAATTATAAATACTGGAAAAAGGAACGCTGGTTGCTCGGAGGCCCGCGTTCCTTTTTCCAGTATTTATAACTTCAAAACCATTGACATGTTTTCACATATTTGTACATGTTCTTTATAAAATTATTTTATATGAATAACTCTTATTTAAATGCAACCTCCACCACCACTACCCATGTTTCCTATACATCGAATTGCAGTATCGGAAAAATTGGCAAAAAAACTGTAAAATTCTATTTTACGAGTTTATAGACATTAAGCCACCGAGCACAGGTGGCTTATCCTGAAAGGTTTCTGATGAAATGCAAATTTACTTGGATGCACCTGTTTTTACTGGCCAACGTGGGAATCTTGCAAATTACGGACTTTATACGAATATTGAAAAGCTCGGGAAAATATAGTTACTACGAGGTAGTAATGAAATTGTAGTTGGGAGCATAGAGGTTAGATAGTGGTATGAAAAAGGTTAGATAGAAAAGAAGAAAGAAACGTTTTCTATGTAAAGCTTTGATGACCTTGGTGGTGTAGTCAGATGGTCAAGTTTTGATGACGGTAAAATTGAGGCAAAGTAATTTTTATTTAGTTCTAGTATAAAAGTAATTTGATTGATCACCTATAACACAAAAGTTGAATGTTGGCGATTGCAGAAAAACAGTGAATGGTGGTAAGTTTTAATATAGATCCAGCTAAATTTCTTCTTTTCTTTTTAACTTGTGTTGAATTCTTAGGAAATCATCTGCTTGCAACGCCCTTCACATACTAACGTTAATGAAAAATTTACAAACTATAGCATGTTTGTTTGTCTTGATTCTTGTAACTCATATTTACAACAAATTATTAACGGTCTAATATTCATAAAAAAAAGCTACGAATAAATAACTCATTAGTTTTATTTTTCCAAAAAAATATTAATAAAACTCGTTACCCCAGTTGACAGACAATCAGGAAATCTTTCCAAAACACGCCTTAATGGTTAAACCGAATTGATAGTAATTAATGATACAACAGATTAATAATACAAAAGGCAAGTCAAAATACGAGTTATAAGTAAATCTAAAGGAACAAAACAAGGGGCGGAAAATGAGAATGTCACGATGTAATCGGATGGCTGGCAGCACTAGACGAGACATTGATAAATAGTCGTCAATGGAGGTAGCGGCGTGGTGCAAGGCAGGGGTGGCTGCTGCTAAGTTTTTTAAATAACTATGACGTAATTTCAAAGTCAGGATAGAGTAAACAGATACGCCTTATTCAGTGGCCAGGAAATGTTTTTAGTAAATAATAATAAATAAAAATAATAAATCTCCAGACTAAACACACCAATTATGTGGCCCTTAAGTAAGTGCAGTAAGCTCTTGTGTACCACACAATGTACTAGGAGAGAACCTAGTTACACCCAGACACGAGCCAATGTCGAAAAACATTTTTTACGATATTGGCCCGACCCGGGGATCGAACCCGGAACCATCCATTTACAGTCCGGTATAGTTACCGTTGCGCCACAGAGGTCGTCAGAATCTAGATTGGTAATTCAAAATAGGTTTAATTCTCGGCCAAACCTGTTGTGTCTAACAAAAGCATTGCCCGTAGGTAGCTGTTAAACGAATGAAGCGATTCTACTTATTATAGTTTTTCTTGTTAGGAATGAAACTATCATATTATAACAAAGCAGTCGCAGAGCAAATTTCAAATAATAGTACTTACACATTTCAAAATGTATAACAGTAATATAATAACAATAATTCTAGCTTTTATTCGTAAGGACTGAGAAAGGTTAAAATATAAAAGTTGTATATTGATTTTATTGCTGACCTTCCTTTCTTGCTTACATCTAATTGAAAAATTTTTACCTCTGTATTTCAATACATTATAATTAAAACCTTTAAAAAACAGATTTCAACAAATCTTAAACAAACCGGCCATATTTATTCATTCAAATCTGTCGATGCTTAAAATTTAAATTTAAGAAATCAGTTAACCAAAAAAAAAAACACCGCCACCGCCTTTAATTTAAGGCAGCTCCGACTTATCTAACAACAAGACCAGCGTTGTCTCAATCGCTTAATAGGCTTAACAATAATTCCTCAGGATGCACTCAGCTTAATTATTTCAGTATAACACAATCTTAGAAGATTACTGTTTTTTTCTCTTTGATAACCTAAGCTCTGATACTTAATCTTGGATTGATGTTACAGAAATAATATAGGTAATAAATATTACCTGTTAAGAAGTAAATATACATATTTGATGAGTATCTTATCTAGTTTTAACCCATAAAAAAGAGTTTTAGAATAAACATTGAACCTTAGTTCATCTTACTACGTAAACGCACAAGCAAAATTATGAATAAATACAGCAAATATCCAATTAAAAAAGTCGCAACCCACACCTGACAACGTAAAGCACAAAGCGGCCTATATCAAAAAATTACATTTAATTCGTCATAAAAATGGCATATCATTAACAATGATCGCCCCATGTCCATCCGACATCAAACGCCATTCCAGTGAGTGATCATTCTAATCATTTTAATACCCATTCTAATATCAAGCGTTTATGCAAAAATATATTTATGCATTTTTTTTTATGCAAAACACTTTTTTTCCCTCATTTAAATACATTTGCGGACTCGTTTACGCTGTTCAATGACACGTATGAGGTGTTATTTCTCTTTTGTTTTTTGGGGTTTAGTCCTTTGCATGAATTTCATCCCCGGGGTCGAATTTGAATAAGGTGAATTTTTAATTCGGTTAGAAAGAAATATCGGGGTTAAGTTTCGGTGTTATGTAGATTAGATGGAGTTTTTTTGTTTGATTAAAAGTAATTATGGATGCTTAGGGGTTAGGTACAGTACATTTGATGTTTAATTTTGAATATTTTGTTGTGTGGAATAATCTAAAGAAATGTTAAATAACGGTAGCTATTACCAAAGGCTCTTCGAGAATTATGAAGATTTTCTCAAGTGAAATAAAACATTATAACTGTAACTAGGTACACAAAGTATAAAAAGAGTTTTACTCAACAACTATTTTAGCAAAGTACATACTTAAGCTACCTACCTTATCTCCCTGCAACTATCCCTATAAAAACTCAAGTACTGAGGTGAATTTTTAATTCCCTTCCACTCCTAACCCTCGGGACGGTCCCTACGTCGCACCACTGACCTATATGGGGTTTCTTCTCAGGAGTTGTTTCAATTATTCAAAGTACTCTTCAGTGACACCCGGGGGGTTAAAACATAAAGGAATGGTTCCTACGGCAGTGACGAAGGTCGGGCAGGGTTAGCGTGTAGTGTTAGTTTGACTATTTGTAACTGAAGCTGGGTTTATTTTATTTTCCTACTGTAGTTCTTAACTTCTTCCAATTTGTATTAAATTTTTCAAAGACGGGGATCATTTATTTTAATATCCTTTTAAACAATAAGTGCTGTAAAGATCTTATACACGATTTCATCGAAAATCCCATCCAAGAATGAAGGGTAATAAAATTTTACATGGTTAAAACACCAACTGTACTAACTAAAGGGAGTAGAGTCATTGCCATAATTAAATAACATTGTAAGATATGCGCCTATCACAGATCACCTAGGTACGAACTTAAGTATAAGTATTAGAAACCAAATCTTTAAAGAAAGTTTTTTGATACTAATAATACATTAACTTATTATAATAATAATACAATTAAAACGCCCGCTTCGCAGGGGTTGACCTTATTGTAAATTTAATATTTAAGTGGACTGTCTAATTCTATTTTAGTAAGCTGGTCTGTTACTCTGGGCTATAATCTATCTTCTTACAAAATTACATCCAAACCCAATCAACCGCTTTATTCTTTGAGTTACTAAAATCCAAACATTTAAACATACAATTTTATATGATTTTTATCTCTGCTACAATAAATAACCAACTACGTATCCCTCTCAGACCTCGAACTTGAATCCTCGTGTAAGTTGGATATCTTGTATATTTTCATAGAAACGCAATTACTACGTTGTATAAAGCAGAGCTCGTGCTGAGCTGTGGGCGTCTTGTTATATCTGCAGTAGCCTTGCCTGAATGTCAGGGCTGAGGGGTTATTCTTATTAAGAACTAGCGACCCGCCCACGCTTCGCAATGGTGTAATTTGGCCGACTTGCTCACGAAACAATGATTTTTAGCTAACTTTAAAAAACTTTGTCCGATTGTTCTTTATTTACAAATTTAAATGAAAAAGATACCTAAAAGATGGTGAAAACTGCATTAAAATCCCTCAACTGGTTTAGGAGGAGTTAGCGGCCAAACATACAAACAGACAGAATTAGCGACTTGGATTTAATGATGTTAAGCAAGAAAAAGGAGAGTTTGTGTTGATCTCATAAAATGGATCTCAAGTAAATTCCAACTATGATATGGTATCACTTACTTAGTAAGACTACGAGTCGTAGCTTCAAGGTGCAAGACAAGTATCGTTGCAACTTTAGACACGACTTGGTTATACCGTTAAAGGTGTATCGTTTCGAGGCTGTTCATTACACGCTTTTTTAATTATTGTAAGTTCTCTGCAAAGCGTGGATTAGTGCTGGCCAGGTGCCTACAGAATTTTGACGACCTCTTTGGTGCAGCGGTATATACATATACCGGACTGCTAAGCGGATGGTTCTGGGTTCAATCCCCGGGTCGGGCCAATTTCGTCAAAATGGTTTTTCGAAATTGGCTCGTGTCTGGGTTTAACTAGGTTCTCCCCTAGTCCATTGTGTGGTACCTATAGTACAAGCTTTGCTTAGTTTAGGGCCACACAGTTGGTGTGTCAGTCTGGAGATTTATTTATTATTTATATTTATTACCTATATTAAATCCAGTCATATAACAGGGACTCCATTCAAGATCCATGCAGTAAACGCCCTATTTCCATCCAATGTCAATGCCAAGGCTAAGGTCAAATCTGTAAGATCTCCAGATATCCATTCAGAACAGTTCAGGGTTAATCTATCCCCGCAATAGAGAATTTTATAAATATTTATGCTTTTAATGGCCATCGGGATAAATTCTAAGTTAAAAGTTACGGTACGGTACAGAGTATTAAGTATTTTCATGGAAAAGATTTTATAAAGAATTCAATGCAACTTTCTTAAGTGCAGATTAGTACCCCATTGCGTTTTGTTATGGGAAAATAAGCTCTAAAGGAAAATAAGGTCATGTTAGGTGTTTTTGATGTGTTTTAAGTTTGCAAATATTTGCGCTAGTTTTACTTTACAGCACCTTTTTTTATAAATTGCACATTATAATAAAATTATTTCGTCCCTACGCGAATTGACTTTTTTCCCAAAAAAAATACCGTTTATACCTCCCGTACCAAAAACAACGGAAAGTATATTCAAAATAGCGAAACAAATTAGTTCCATTAAACAGCCGTCCGAAAAATAACGCAAGCTATTGTCCCGTATTATCCAGAGCAATCCGGTTTTTCCCGGTTTTTTGCAACCCGTTACTTGCATTAACGGAATTAAGGGCGGACATCGCGACAAATGGAAAGTGTCCGGACAACAACGCAGACGGCCTAATGTCTGTCCATCAGCCCTCTAAATGGGGCACGTCAATCCTCAATTACATCACACCCATACCTATTCACCTTTCCCCTTTAGACTTCCATTGCTGGTTTTGTTTCGAAAAGTTGTAAGATACTCGAACAGAAACAGCAATGGACAATGAACACAGCGGGGAGTTGAGGAAAACTGGGTGTAGTGGTACGGGGGCTGCGTTCAGGAATTATGGCCAAAATCCATCTCTGGACTCAATGACGTCATTTGGCATTGCAATGACAGGGTGGTGAAAGGGCGCACGCAGTGCGATTGTCTGTGTTTGTATGTGTTGTGGTCATATATGGAAATTTGGTATTTTGCCAATTGCCTGGACGTATATGTGACCATATGTTTAGCTACATTAATTCAGGAATCTTATAACTAATATAAAAAAATAAAATATTGACACAAAAAAAACATAGGCTTACCTAGAATTAGCTTAGCACTTACGAATATATTAACCCATATTGTTACTTGGCGAAAAATAGTATCATTATTCAAAATAGCCTGATTTCGAACAGCATCAGCCGCTTTCATCACAGAGCAATACCTTTGGAATGGCATGCGGAGTGAACTTGCCTATATTACTACACGACTACGTAGCCAGCTGAAGGCAGTTTCATTTCGATTGTGGACCTATATGCATGTTTATTGAAGTCATAGAGTAGTTGTAGAGTACATCTATCTGTACTTAAATTGTACCTACCTACCTACCTATTAATGAGGCTATGGAAAAAGCCTTAGTCGACAACGTACTGAATAATAATGCTGCAGGAATTTAACAGAGGTTGGTATGTTTTTAGTAGTTATATTTAGCCACAAGACGTTTTGTGGATTGAAAAGGGATAAAAGCACATAGCTTGATTTAAAAAAACAACAACAACACTATAAATAAAACAATACTATTTGATTTTTATTACTATTCAAAATTAATTTGAATTACTTAGTACTAACTAGATTAATTCGGAACTTGATTTTGACATAGAAAAAATATGATTTGTTACATATTCTATTTTATTTTACATTCAACTTTTGATACAGCCTGTCTTTACCAACTGTTCTAGTTTTTCCATCAATATCAATATAAAAAAATCATGAAACTCGAGGTCATTGAACCTCCAAAGACAATGCCCGATGATTTTCATATCGCAGTACACTTTCCCCCGTTCTCCCCTCGACATTATAATTTCAAAGAGACCAACTACATAGGGGATGTACATAATGGCATGTACCTTATGTACTCTGGAGGTGGCGAAGATGATCCGTGGAGACCTAAGTATTATTTTGTAAAGTGCGACTTGTTAAACTAGCAAGATTAAGAAGCGAAGAAAGCAAAGCCTAGGCAATAATGATGAATATTAGTGTTATATTAGTGTGGGAGCTAAGTTTTATGGATGGTTAGTTAAAGTTTTGACATAATTCACATTGACTTGATTAAAATGGTTAGGTTACAATAAGATTGAAGAAAGCTCTATAGTCTCTGTGGCAAAATGTACATTATTATAAAGTTTTTTGGCAAATGTTTATATTTTACACGATAACAAAGTATCATTCCTTTTTCTGATCTCCCCATATAGCAGTCGCATTTTTCCCAAGTCCCAACACCGACAGGTATACCAAAATCCCCTAGTCTCCCCTAACTGGGGATGTCGACAAAGCAGCTCTGAGTAATTACAGAAAAATAGGGGAAATCTAGGTCACTGTACTTGTGTGCTGTAATCCGCCATTTTAAAGTATTAAAGTGTGTACACGGCTTTAGTACATGAAGGCTTAATGCGTTCGATAGTGCGTAACTAGCCTTACTTAGCTCTACCCACGCCTCACTTACACCCAGTCTACCGTGTATAGATTTATGACTGAAATGTATAGAAATATTTTATGTTTATTTTCATAAAACACAAAAATATATACATTGGAAGGCTCTGATTTGTGTTCCCTTAAAAATTGTAAATTTTATCTCTGTTGGAGTTCTAAATCAAAATTTCCAAACTCACATTTTCAAACTAAACTTAACAATATACCCAAAACCAATTTCATGAAACGAAAACAAAAAAGAACCACATCAAATGCTCAAATATACTAGCATTTCCATTAAACCCACCGCAAGCCTTTTCAAAGCGACTGATCATGTGATAACGTCATTAATTAGTCATCACAGACCCGTGACGTCATATATTTATAGACAGATATTGAAATATTATAGATCCTAATTCAATAGACGCCCGGTCAGCCACCAAATGTAACATGGAGTTAGATTAGCATGCTGGAAATGGCCTACAAGATTATTATTAAACAATTTGCTCTACAAGCAGAATAAGGTTTTTTTTTATTTAAAATTGAAATTTGCCAGTTTTTTTTTGTATAAGTATTAATATTTTTATGCACCTATCTCCTTCCTATCTATTTATCTCTTTCATGTTCTTAAGGTATGCATGTAAGAAATTGCTTTAAGTGATAAGGCTTTTTTGCCTTTCTTCATTTTATATCACTCTTGTAATTCTTTTGTGCAATAAAGAGTATTTGTATATTTTCTACTTATTTCACAAAACCAGCAGAATCCTGCATAAAATTGGTGAAACGCAAAAAAAGAAAACCTATATATAGGACAAGCTCTGCTTAGTTTAGGGCCACACAGTTGGTGTGACAGCCTAGCGATTTAAAAAAAAAGCGAATCTTATTGAAACCATAATATAAATAATAAAAAATAATACCTATTTAGATTTTAATTAAATTTCTATACTTTCCCTTTTCTAAGCGAAAAGTTTTTTACACCTTTTGGTAGAACGGAAAGTGAGACTACCGAAAATAACTCTTCTAGGTTTCTTTTACATCGGTGTTTTACATGAAGCCCATTTTCCATTGAATTGAAACCTTTTCCTTTGATCATCTGCCGCTAACTTCGCATTGAAAATTTTCATTGAGTGAAGTTTGTGATCATTGACGCTTGATCGTGATAGCACTGTGTAGGTACTAGCACTATTTAGCCGTTTTATATTTACATAAATTTCTATATATTTTTTTCTTTCAGATATTTTTTACAAAATAACGGGTTAATTCCAAGTCGGACTCGCGCACGGAGGCTTCTAAACAGCAAAAAACATTTTTTTTCTTTTAAGATACTGCAAAATTCTCTTTCGTTGAATGATATGTTATGTTGAATGAATGTTGTTTTATACTAAAACTAGCTTTTACCCGCGCGGCTTCGCACGCCTTAAATTTGGAGTAAAACTGCTTTCCCTGTACTATTTATTTATTTATTTATTTATTTATTTATTTATATTTATACAGTAATTACAATAATTGAGAGTCCCTGCAGCCTGCAGTAGTTAAGAAACTGTGGGACAGGCTACAGTGTCTTCCCCACTAAATTAAAATACAAAGTCATAACGAATTATGAACAGATAATACATTAAACAAGTTACAAGATAGCAAATCAATAAACTATAGTAACTGCATAAATATCGTTACAACCACAAAGTTATAAAGAAAAGAGTTAGTGTTTGTGTATGTGAGTGTTGAGTGTGTTTTGGGTGTGTGTTGTGTGTGTGTGTGTGTAAATTTAAGTTCAATTGTGCATAAAAAAGATAAAATTAAAATAATTGTAATCAAAAATTAAGAAAAACATAACATATAAAAGTACATCCTATTCAAAGAAAAATAATTATGTTAGGTATGGAACAGCTCTTCAGTAACATAGTAGTCAAGCTTGAACAACCAAGTCAGGACCACTTTGTTAAACTTATATTTCTTACAAAATGTCGATCTTTTTAGTTTTGGGTATACAATGTCGTATAAAAGAGGAGCGATGTAAGAATATCTTCTCTTTGCAAATTCAGTTCTACACATAGGTTTAGGGAACTTAGATGCAACAATCCTATTTCTGAGAAAGAGAGCAGTTTTAACATGGTAGCGCCAGAGACATCGGGAGATAAAAAGTTTTCTAATAGACAAAACTTTACAGGTTTTGTATAAATCGACTGTAGGATGTCGAAAAGGGAATCGCTTTAAGACTTTTAGGAGATATCTCTGGGCTCTTTCTGCTTCTATCAGGTAAGTTTTACATGCACTTCCCCACGAACATATGCAGTAGGAGATGATACTCTCAGCAAGAGATTTATAAATTTGAATGAGTCGAATATCATGGACATAGTCTCTTAGATTTTTAAAGACAAAAATCAATTTTCTTATCCTGCTGCTTACTGCAGAAATTTGTAGGTTCCATGTAAGTTTATAGTCCAAGATAATACCCAAGTACTTGACATTCGTTGTCGTTTGTATTTCGGGACAGTTACACAAAGTCTTGGTACAAGGTTTTCTATTGCACGGGAAGGTATGCACTCTTAGGGTAAATTTCTGTTTTGGTAAGGTAGCATTAGTGATACAAAATGTGATGCATTTTGTTTTAGTAGGGTTCAGTGCTAATAAACTGTCCTCTAGCCAGGAACTAACCTTTTTCAAACCACTTTCAGCTAAATTAAATGCTATCTTCCAAGTTTTGGCTCTAAAAAGAAGTACAGTATCATCCGCGAACATCAGGGTATTAGCACCTTGTAATTGTATGTCACACAGTTCATTAACATAAAGCAGGAACAGACTAGGCCCCAACGTACTTCCTTGCGGTACACCGTGTGTACATTTAGCTTCGTTACTTATGGTCCCACTAACTCTCACACGCTGACTTCTGTTTGTTAAGTAATCTTTGAACCATAGAAGGGGTGTACCTCTAATGCCGAAACGTTCCATACGGGCAAGTAATAGTGGGATCGAGACTGAATCAAATGCTTTTTGTAGGTCTAGAAATACCCCGAGACACTTTTGTCCCTGGTCAAGACTCTTTGTTACGGTAGAAGTCAGCTGTAGAACCGCATCTTCTGTTGACCTGCCTCTCCTGAAGCCGTATTGGTTTTTAGATAACAGGCCATTGGATTCAAGAAACGTAACCAGCCTATTATTAACTAGTTTCTCCAGTATTTTGGAAAGGACGTTGAGTAAAGAGATGGGCCTGTAATTAGCCGATAAAGTTTTATCACCTGATTTGTGAATAGGTGTGATAATAGCCGATTTTAAGATAGTGGGGAAAATGCCAGATGTAAAACTAAGGTTTGAAATATGTGCGATTGGCAAGACAAGTTCCAGTTTACATTTCTTATACAGTTTAGTCGGAATGTTATCATAACCTAGAGAGCTACCAGCTTTTAAGCCATCTATGATATTTATTATTTCTTGACCTTCGACTAGGAACAGGGAAAACGAGTTGACTGGAGAATGTGTATGCTTTATTCTTGACGCTAACGCCTCCTCCGTGGTTCCAAGTTTTTGAAGTGTTTTGTCAGCAAGATCTTTTCCGATGTTTGTGAAGAAGGTATTTACTTTATCTAAGGATTCTGTTTTTGATTCTCCAAGTTGTAGGAGCGCTGTAGAGGTATTTTTGTCTTGATTGTTATTTAAATTTCCCAACTCTTTTATGAGGTCCCAAGTTCTTTTATTATCACCACTATTCTTTTCAAATTGCCGGTCATAGTATATTTTTTTTGCTGTTTTTATGATATTGTTACATACATTCCTGTAGTTTTTGTAGTTTACCAAATTATCATCATTCGGTGTAAGTTTAAGTTTTTTGTACAGCATATTTCTTTTGCGAATAGAACGGATAATAGCTGTAGTAATCCATGGTTTAAGGGGCCTTTTCCTGGATGGTAGGTTTATTGTATTCGTGTTGGCTTTTAGCACTTTGTTAAGGAGGTCAGTCAGTTCATTAGTAGCTGTGTTTACATCTTTTATCAAGTAAAATTCATCCCAGTTCGTAAGAGAGAGTGAGTCTCTAACAGCTTCGAAGTTGATCATCTTTTTTGTAAGAAGAGTGGGTGAGTTTTCATTACTGACATTTTCCACTATAATGAGAATTGGCGAGTGATCAGTTAGTTTGTCAAAGACAAACGACTGCCATCGCTTTCGCGTTTTGATCAAGAAGTGATCAATACATGTGTTAATTCTGGTAGCCTGGTTTAGTGCCGATATGAGGCCATGGTAGGCCATTTGTGACAAATAAAGAGACGCATCTTTAGACAGTTGTTCAGGTAGGATATCAATATTTATGTCACCGGTTAATAGAATGTTCTTTGTTTTTGTTTTATAAAAAAGGTTATTTAAAGAATCGAGAAAAGTAGTAATATTCTGATAAGATGGAGGTCTATAAATGCATATTATTGTTGTGTCATGAATATCAATTTTCAAACAATTTGCTTCTGCAATAATTTCCTCTTCGTTTACAAATGCTGATGTTATGTCTTTGCTGATGTAAACCACCACACCATCATTTTGGTTAAGCTTTATTTTGGTATAAAATAGATTATAGTTGGTTATTTGGGGAGGTGGTCGAGATTCGCTAATCCAACATTCTGTCAGAACAATAATATCCACTGGCTTTGTAAAATTCGATAAATAAATTAGAAAGCTATCCAAGTTACAATGAATGCTTCTAATATTTAAGGTAATTACTGACAAAGGATATACATAGTTAATCCCATTCATTACTTGATTAAAAACGGAAGTATTAGAGACTTTCTGGCACGGTAAGTTATTTGAGTTTTCAAAGTTCGCTATATTTATAGGTGTGAATTTTATAGATGGGTTTTTCAGGACGAATATACATGGACTGTATAACTTTGAGATATGTGTATTTGTCAAAGTAAGTGTGTGAATTTATGTTTTTGTTTGTGTGTATGTGTGTAGTAATTGTGTTTTTAAAAATAATAAAATAAAAATGTAAATACATTGAGAATATGTGTGTAAAAATTTTTAAAACAAAGATAAAGTAAGATTTAAAAAATAATGGAAACATTGGATGCAAAAATAGTCATTTTTTTTTAATATTGAGATTCACCAGTTCTTGTTCATTTTTTATACGTATATAAGACGCACCGTCTTCTTTGCGCAAGTACACGTTTCGAGCAGAGGTCCAACAGTATTTAAAACTATTTGACCGTGCGAAATCACGTGCTAGCGCGTGCAAATGACGGCTCTTAGATGTAAGTGATTCCGTTAAATAAACAGGTTGTTTTGGAGCATCTTTGATATTCAAATGGTGAGTATTTAATTTATTATTAGCATTTTCTCTGTTAAATTGTTTTGTAGCACTTAAAAGTTTTTCTTTGATCAGGGCAGAGTGAAGTTCTATTACAATGGGTGCCTGTGCCAGTTTTGTACCAATACGAAAAATATTCTTAACTTGTGTAGATTGTATGGGCACTTTAACTATATTGCTCAACTTCTGTACATACTCTACAAGATCATTTTTGGACTCAACTTTTTTTTTTGGTATGTTTTTGAGTTCTAAACTTGTACCTCTCATCTGTTTTTCAAGGTTCTCCAATCTGTCCTCCAATTGTGATATAAGTTTACGGTCTTCCTTTTTTTCTTGTTCCAATGCCTCAATTTTATTTATAAAAGCATCATACTTAGCAGCAATAAATTCTACAGATTTCTTAAGTTCTTGGTTCTGGACTATTATTTCTTCCATTGCATTAGAGATTTTTGAAAGTTGCTGTTGTTGCTGTGACTGAAAACATTTAAAAGTTTCTTCTACTAACAACTTGATCTCAGATGCATTATAATCTGTGTCACTCCCACTACGTTTCCTTTTAGAAGGGTTACCGATAGTATGTGTTTGGTTTTCAGTTTCAATGCGTGAAGATATATTAGGATCTGACGAGTAATGTACTAGCGATGCAGTAGTAGGCAGGGACAGAACATTGGGTGGTGAACGATTAATAGGCATTTTTGGGAGTTCTGTGCTGAAAGTACTAGGCGAATATGAAGTGCAGGCGATCTGTCAGTAAATCACTAAGAGATATAGGAGTAAATTGAATGACGGCTCTCGAATAATGCAAGTTACTAGGGTCGCAGGGACAGTGTGTGTGTGTGTGGGTGTAGTCGAACTTTCCACGAGTTAGTAGGTTTTTTGTTTGTTTGTTGTTGCTAGTAGAGTTGTCTACTAGGATTGCATAGGTGAAACAAGTATGTGACGCTTGCTTTCGATCCACGAATGTGGGTTTTACGTCGGCAGTTACAAGGAGTACAGCGGCCGCGTGGGGGTGCGTACAGCAGTCGGTCCTTTTCAGCAATTTGTTTCTTTTCTATCTTTGTTTTCCTACAAGTAGGCAAGTTCCAGTAAGAATAGCAGCCACTAGGATCGCATAATTGGAGACGGGCAACTTGTGTTTCTCAGTTTCTTTTCTTGTCTGTTGTTGTTGCTATGAGATGTTTTTTTATGTTATTATACATATAAACCTTCCTCTTGAATCACTCTATCTATTAAAAAAAACCGCTTCAAAATCCGCTGAGTAGTTTTAAAGATTTAAGCATACAAAGGGACATAGGGACATAGGGACAGAAAAAGCGACTTTGTTTTATACTATGTAGTGATAACGTCAATGCCTAATTTAATTGTTCTGGGTTTGTTATTGTTACCTGCGTTTCCATTTTATAATATATCTTACGGTAAACGACCGACGTATTTAAGTATAAACATACAAACATTAAGTATAACATGGTCCTACTGATATTAAAAACGAATGAAAAACATAACTGTTCGTTAACTTTACATTTACGATATACTTTCCTGCTTTCCCTGTATTAATTGAGCGTAAGTAAAACAGAATACTAAATGCTTTGATATCAGCGTGTGTTGATTCTGAAACATAACCCTTTAATGTTAAAACAAAGTAAATGAGTGTTGCCATTCGGAATATAGAATACATTTTAATAAATCGTTTTATTTGCGAAATTATTATAAGAGGTTCCATGTGGAAATAGATTTATTGTAAGTAGAAAGAGTTTATAAAAACATAATGTTATTTTCACAAATATTATTTATTGCACAAAATAACATAATTACAGAAAATCTATATTCATACAGCAAAAGATGGAAGCTTGGAAGAATATTAAAAAACGCAAATTAAAGATAATGTTTCCATGCTCAGAATGTTTGCATTAAACCAAATTTTGCGTCGTAGACTCAAAACTAAAAATATGATTCCTTTTAGAATTAGACAGACGTTTCACTGAAACAATATATTATTTCGAATTAAAAGTACAAAATAGATTGCGTATAACACAAAGCATCACAAAACCTAAAGAAAATTACAGAACCACCCTTTGAAACAATATATTATTTTGAAAAAACCCACAAAATCAATCAACGCAGCGGAGAAGTAATCAACGCTTTCACAGGACACGTCTCTTTGTACCCATTCTGTTACAATTTAGTTACAACGCGGCGAAAATAGAGTAAAAATTTATGAAATTGGTACTAAATTGACACTTTGTATGGGATATAGCGGTAATCGATTTAAAGTTATCTGGTCGGGTTGGTTAATAGTTTAATTGTATTGATATTTACGTGCCTCTGTGACTTTTTTTACTTCGGGTTTTTTTTTAACCTAAATTGTCCCACTGCTGGGCAAAGGTCTTCCCCAAGGATTTCTATCGGGATATTAATGTAATATAAAGGTTACGACTTGGAAAAAATAAACTGACACGCAGCTGACAGCATATTAAAACTATATTGCACAGTTTTCAGTTTTATAGATGCCTATCGGTTTCCGTCTTTCAATTCGTAATATTATATTTCATTTTTTCAAAACACTTTTTTATTAAACTTTTCATACACAAAACATAAAATTCTACCTCTTTTTTCCATCCCTATCTTAACGCTATTCTCAACTTTACCGTTCTTATAATAAAGTTTAAAGTCGCTTGAAGAGCAATAAAAGACAGTTGAGCATTCAGCACTATTTGAAGGGTGCTTTTGACGTTGAAAAGGGCGCGATTTCAGATAAGGTTGTTCCATTTGACATATTCAGTTATTCATAGAAATGTAGGTAGTTGATTCCTATCTGATGTGTGGTTTTTGTATTGAGAGATTCTTGATATTTTCGATGTCAGCCGTTTTGCTGTTTGAAGTTAGAGATGTGCTTATCGATGATTGAGAATAGTTATTGCTATATGTGGGTATGGGATGGTTAAGGAGGCTTTTGTGGTGATAATATAGGAAAGGTTACCAGTAATATAGCGCACGTTTTTTTTATGGGGTTCAATTTAAATATTATATATAATTAAGTAACATATGTTAGTTTCTCTTTAAAATATATCATAATTATACTTTAAGATTAATTATAGAGGTTAATTTTAATGTTGAATCCGTTGCAAGCAATCTTTCCCAAACCCAGTATCATTTCCATAACCTCAATAACCAAAACTGTGTATATTATCTGTTGATTTATTATTCAAATAAAAACGCACTCGCATGTCATTCGCAAAGGGATCAAGTTAACGCGGTTACACTTGTTTATCCGCACATAATGCCATACCGCACTGATAGATATTACATTGTAACGCGATACAGAGCTATAAATATATAGATCTGTTTGTAAATTTGGACTACGTTCATAGGTTTTAAGGTTATCTACCTACAATATCTAGGTAAATAGGGTTAAATGTTAAATCTTGATCTGTTATTACTAGACCAGAGCTTTTAACTTTTCTTGACATTATGATGAACAATACGAATTATTCAAAATTAACCAGCTTCCCAAATGGTTCATTTTTTCCAATTCTACTTCATATTCACTTTTCCGTTTAGGTACTTACGATATAAAGCATAATGACTAACAAAATGCAAGTGTAATAACTTGTAAATGTTTGTTTGTTGTAAAAGTTTGTCAAATCCATCATGCTCTTAATATAACTAAGCAACTTAGTGTATATCCCAAAGATTCAGTGATTATTTATTATTTGAGTGTCAATTCTTACTAACTCGTGCTTCTATCAAACATGTTTTAACACCAAATATTTTTTAAAACATCCTTTCTCTTAAAATATCCCTTCCATAACCCCATAGCTCTGTGCCAATTCCCAACAGTGCCAAAACGGGCATCAATCAAACCTGTAAATTGCTCGCCGCCAACGCGACAGCTTTCAACTCAATCTCTGTTAAATTACATACCTACAAATACAACACCCATATGATTGTGGATACATTGTTGCAGTGTGCAGACTATGGTTTAAAAATGAACAAAGTTTTTTTTTTTCTTTTTAATGAGGGTCAATCTATCTTAGTTAATTTTGAAGATATTTGAAACTGGGTCTTTGAACTATTAGAAGAGGGACAGAAAATCAAATGGCTTACAAACAATGTATGTAGAAATGAATGAACTAGAAAAGGTAACAGGATATTTTTCTAGAGATCACCATTCTACTAATATTATAAACGTGAAAGTTTGTGAGTATGGACGGATGTTACTCTTTTACGTAAAAACTACTGGATGGATTTTAATTAAACTTTACATTAATATAGGTTATACATCAGAATAACATAAAGCGTACTTTTTACCGCGGGAAAACTTTGCATTCCAACGGGAAATCGACTTCCATGCGAACGGAGTCGTAGGCGGCCACTAGTATACAATAATTAAATAAAGCCAAGTATAATATTTAACTTGAAAGGGGTAGATACTAAATTTCATTAGCTTAACCATGATAAACCTTAAATTATAATGCACCGCAATACTAATATCATAACCTACCCTTATGACAATAATGCAACAATGCACCTCTATACTTTTCTCGGCTTTTAACCCTTAAATCCACAATCCGAATAGCCCGTGTTATTCAGTATCCACAAAATGACTATTGAACAGCACATATTTGTTACACCAGTGTGTGCTAGGGTTAATCCCACTTTACTTTTCTTAAATATTTTATTAGTAAATAAATTTTAACTTGTTATCTAAGTAATAAAGAATGTCAAGCTTGCTTTCGCATTCTTCATCACGCTCTTATTTTAACCAATAAGAAAATGTTAAATAATAAGTATTTTTACTTCAATAATATTTTTTTATTTTGCATTACTTAAATAAAGTCTTTCTTTTTATCAGAGTACGGATTAAGTAGGTATTACAAGAACACACAAAAGGCTTGTGTGTTCACCTAACTTAAATTAATTCTCTATGTTTTTTACAACTGAGCAAGCTTCGCTTATTTCATTTATAAAAAATATGATATGGTATCATCCCGTTATGCAAAGCTTTCAATGCGTTAATGGATTTCAAGCACAACATTGTTTTGAAATACATTGAAACATTGGTGCCGGTCAATCCAAATAAGAGTAGTTTTTATGCAGCAATGTATTGCAGTTAAAAGCGAAATGCTATTCGATGGATGCGAGTAAACAGGGTTGTTTATTTTGACCATTGTTTTGGAAAGTGCGATGGTAGGCTTCTGATGGGTTAAATTTTTAAATTATGACGAATTTTGCTAGGACAGATAAGGCTTACACTCCATACCTTAAACAGTATAAGTTCTTAGGTTTTATTTTAATTGCATAGCAATCAAAAGATGAAACAATATCTACAAAAAAATATGTAAGACATATCTTTGAGTTTCTGCGTTTATAGTTTATTTAAAATTACATATCACATAAAAGTGTCAGTCAAAACTTGGTTTTACTTATACAGTTTTTAATTAATAAGAGGGCAAATGTTTACAAACGACTCTAAGAAAGATCTGTATTTTTTTAATACGAATCCAGTTATCATATTATACTATTGTTGATGTCTTTATCCATCTTTGAAACAAAAAAACGTACTTAAACCTTCATCCCTTTCACTGAAAATTACCGTGTAAAAGTACAAACACGAGCTATTCATAATCTTCTAGTAAATTCTCTTTTTCATGCAGCCCTGCATTTATCTCGAGATTTTAAAGCGAAAATATAAAGCATCGTTTTAAAATACGAGATCAAGTGTATAATAAGTCTGCTGTATAATTAGCAACATCGTTATAATTACTCTGTTGTTAACAGAGAAGAGATTGTATATAAGAGATAATTATTGTATATTGTAGTTTTCGTATTGTATATTTCAGTTTGCAGCAAGCAGATGCGAAGTTTCTAAAGGTGATCTTATTAAAGTAATTAAATAAAATAATTTTCAAAAAGCGAGAATATAAATAAATATGATTAACTAAGAGATGTCGGCATATTATTCGAATCATACTTATGGTATATTATTATTGATGCTAGTGGTTCGAAAAATGTTTCAACGCAGTTGTATGTACCTAGCAGTCCCAGCACCAATCGAAGCTTAATCGAAGATAGAATTAATTGATAAAAAAAGTATATCATTGCCAAAACTAAACTCATACTGTTTAGCCTAAAAAATATAAACAAATATAAACTTCCCTACTTCTTCTACATTCTTTTTAACAAATGTAATAAATGTAACCGACTTCCACAAACGGAGGAGGGTCTCAATTCGGCCGGTTTTTTTTAATGTATGTACATCGCTTACGTCGAGGTTTCTGAACCGATTTACGTGATTCTTTTTTGTTTGATGCGGAATAGCTTCAAATTGGTCCCACAAAAAATTGATTCAGGTAGGTCCAGTAGTTTTTATTTTATGTGCATTTTTTAATTTACTTTTACCTATCCTGATGTCTGGCGAAGGGAAGTTAATACTTTTCCAGTTAAACAAAAAAGCCCGAAAACTCCCTAAAACAAAACCATATAGCCATAATAAAAAGCCCATATTTTTGTTGTTCACTCGTTGTAATAGCACCTCCAGGGCATTTAGTTAGACGAGGAATAAAACGATGTATCCAACAGATGAAAATATTACCATATTCATGACGATATCCGCGCGATATGAGAAAAAAAACAACCGTCTGCTTTGTATTTGGAGCAGCTGCTGCTTTTTGTAATGGTTATTGGATTTACAAAAATTATGGCGAAAACTGTTTTATTTAGTCACCGCCCACGACTCCGTTCGCGTGGAAGTCGGTTTCCCGTGGGAATGCGAAGTTTTCCCGCGGTAAAAAGTACTCTATGTGTTATTCTGATGTATGACCTATATTACTGCAAAGTTTCATCCAAATCCGTCCTGTAGTTTTTACGTGAAAGAGAAACAAACATCCATACATCCATACATACTCACAAACTTTCACATTTATAATATTATAGTAGAATAGTTGGATTAGCAGGGTTTAGTGGCCAATTTTAAACTATGCCATATATATATATACGGATCAAATGGGATTTGTAACGAAAACGATTATTTAAAGAAAACGCTGTGAGTGATAAAGATATCGTAAATTATTGCAGCAGTTTGTTAAAACATAACTCGTAGTTATTAAAAACCGCAGCATAACCATTGCGCAGTTAACCGTTGCTACTAAATGATTTCAGTGCATCGACCCTCGCATAGGGTGGCTGAAAAACTGAAAAGGCTCTAAGTATATAGGGATAAATAATTGGTGTAAGCCACCCTATTTCTATGCAGTTGGCGACAGGGGGTGAAGGATTCCTACAGAGCGTCAAGTGTGTTAGTGTGTCAGTGATGAATTATTTGTCAAGCTAGGGGATGAAATGGATTTAGAAAACTATTTTCAGTTGTTAATTCTTCAGTTTTGAAGAAAATAATGAATAAAATACACAGTTATTTCATTATGCCTTTAAAACTGCTGAATTACCTTTATCATACTAAGGCTATGATCATATTTTTATCAGTCTGGGAAAGGTAGAGTTTTTTTGTATCAACTTCCATCAGCGCCATCTATCAAACATATTCAGTACTTTTAATTTTTGTAACTTTTTTTTTTGGTTTGTACATTACAAATAAGTTTTAAGAAGTTTAAGAATTCCGTCACTATAAAGATTACCTCTTATATAGAACGGTATAACAAACTATGTATTACCTACTACTAATAATTAACTGCCTAATTTAGCAAACGAGGTATAGCGCCATGCCTAAGACAGGCGTGCAAAAAATTGTTACTAAAAATACTTATATTTTTGGTACCCCGTAAGACGTTAGTGTATAGGAACTCTCATTTTGACTGTTATACTTTTTCATACATTTTTTTCGCCTATACCATAAAGCTTTCTAGTTATCTAGTTATAACTAGAAGCTTGTATCTCAATAAGGGCTATTTTAACTGTAGTATATTAAAGGTATATATATACTTGGTCACTAATAATGTACAATATTACATTAGCTTGCCAGTGACGCGTGACAGATCAAATCATTGCCCGAATGCTGATGCCGACAGATTAGCAATATTTGTTTAATGATGGTAAACAAGTCAGAAGCTGAAGCGGATTTTTTAATGAATTAATTGTGTTACCATTTTATTTGGGATTAAATAAGAAAATGGTTTTTCTTTTGAAAATCCAAATCACTCTTTCTGTAGTAATGGTCAGGCATTTGACCTTTGTTTTTTTGTATTGAGTAAAAAGAGTTAAAACCTCAAATTCAAGTCAACATCAGGTGTTGCTTAAGATTCAACTATAACACGGTTAGTTTCTCAAAATGAAACATAGGACGTTGACAATGCAAGATTTCGAAATGGCTCTTCCTCCTGTGACTTAATCTGCTAACAATAAGTAAACTAATTTTAGTCCTCAACTTAATATGGACCTGTTTATATAATGCAGTAATTAATCTTGGATTAATATATTAAGCTAACATTAGTTGACTAGCTGTATCTAAACAAATGGATATTACAATAAGGTGAAACGATACTAAAGTAATTAATATTCTAGATAATTAAAAATGATATTTCTTTACTTATATCAATGCGACACTAGTTTTGAACAAAGCCGATGTATATTTCCAATAATTCACTTTTGGGCCCCACACTGGTCTACTTAGTTATAGTCAAATTAGTTGATGAAAATTCTAAACATAATTGTTGTGTTATTCTGGAGATTTATTATAATTTATTATAAATTCTCAATTTTTTTAAAATGATTGTGGTCGAAGATTTTCGTAGTGATGAAAATTCAGATATTGTTCAAACTCGTGCTAGTAAATATTTATCAACTTTTTTTCTTCTCTACGAATTGCTAACTTCGCTCAACCTTGGATTCACGAAGAGATTTACCGTCCTTACACAATTAGTTATAAATATGGTATTAATTTCGCCGCCATTTTTCCTCGTGTATTATGACATCATGGGCAGAATAGAATTCTTCACTGAAATTGTTGGAACTATATCGTCAGCCTATTTCTTCGCTATATATCTAGTTTGTGTTGTTTATTTAAAATTCAACTCGTTTTTCAACTACACTCTGTATAACCTGTCCAATGATTTGTTCAAAATTGATCAAGAATTCGGACCACATACAGACTTGGTTCCTCCTGAATACGTCTTCATGTTAAGTATAATATTCTTTATGTTTTATGAGATTGCGTTTGTCAAGATATATTGTCATATGAGCTCCGAGTATTGTTTTACGAGCTATTTTCGTTCACTAGCCTACCACTACCCGAATGCTTTAGTAGAGTCTCTCCTCTTTGTATATGGTTTCATGTTCTATATCATAAGCTACCGTTTGAAGAAGCTGAGAACATTTCTCTACAACATCAACCCAGAAAATATTGTATATTGTCAACTGATATACAAGAATTTGAATGATTGCTATGCGAAAATTCGACAGTCTTATGATCTTATTGTAAGTCAATATTCACTCTGTATTATGTTTGATTAAGAATAATAATTCAAACAGCAAACTATAACATTGTTACCTTTAACCAGTAAGTTTCCACTTTAAACATTTTTAAATATTCATATTTATTTTCAGTTTGTAGCTGGCTTTTGCTATTGTTTCCCTAAAACATGTCTTGGAATACTCCGGGTCGTATACACCGCGAAACATGCAAAGGTAACAATATTTTCTGCTTTCTACTTAAAAATATACAAAAAAAATTTTTTTTTTTTAAATCAATTTTTTTTTTTTGCAGAATGACTTAGTATCACATTTCCTACTTACCCTTCACGTCACAACTGGTATTGTATCCTTATCGCTACCCGCTATGTTGGCTTCAATGATGTGTTCCGAAGCTGATCAGATGTTGATCAATCTTTACGATCGTATTTTACAAGAACATGGTAAATTAATCAAGTTGCTTTTTAAAAATAAGTTTATATCATTGGGGCTCCGTATTATTTTATAAAGCCATTGCTCGTTCTCATCTAAAATAAACATGTAGCCATAACAAATATCAGTTGAATCAGTAAGATGGGAGTGGATTTAGTTTATGAGATTTTACCTAGATAAACATATATATATGCAGTTTCCATCATAAAATGTTAGCATCTATACATCGGTTGTCTCAGGAAGCCCAAAATTAATTTCAATTTTGCCTTTTTTTTCAGATCAACCTCATGTGAAACTAATTAAAAGGTTTATAGACTACATAGAATGTCGAACA
The DNA here is from genome assembly GCA_916618145.1 of Emmelina monodactyla. Lineage (NCBI taxonomy): Eukaryota > Metazoa > Arthropoda > Insecta > Lepidoptera > Pterophoridae > Emmelina > Emmelina monodactyla. Next base: position 2,075,468 of record OU745322.1, read on the forward strand.
TTCCAGGTGGTAATTTATGATGTTATTGCCTTGGATGAGTTCTTTCCTATTGTTATATTTAATATGTGTATCACTTACATTGTCGTTACCCTTCAATTGGAACATCTTGATTGAAATGTCTGCGGTGTGTATCATATAAGGTCTAGTAAATAAAGGTAAAAGTTTATAGTTAAGGGGTAATATACTATTTCAGAAATTGTCTTGAATGTGTTTGTTTTAGTTCTGGAGAATAAATAATGCACATTTTTAGACTTTTCTGAATTCTTTAAATGTCTTGTAGTGTGATCATTTACATTAAATGTTGTAGAAATAAGAATAAGGTATTGTAAAAATTCCTGATATATTTTTGTGGACATTTTTTATGAATAAAAAATAACGTTGCTTTATTTTTTGCCTTCACGTTTTAGACTTTTTTTAAACAGTAACAAAAAAATCGCCTTTATAAAACCTACCCAGGAATAGGTTCCCCGGAGTAGGCAGCACTGTCTAGTTGGTATGGATCAAGTCCTGCCTCCACAATACGTTGGATCAAGTCATCCAGGAGACCATCCACGAACCTCGGTACTCGCGCTGCAATAAAACCTCCCCAAACCTCTTTGCAGTGCAGCTAAAAAATTTGTGACGCTAATCTCTTCATTTGTGGTCACCATGGTTAGTATCTGGCAGTTAAAGCACGATACTACTAAGCTAGACGTGCCTACTAAAATCTTTATATAAATATTAATAATAAACGTTCTTTATTTTCTAAAAAAATCCATGGAAATTGTTTTTGAGGCATTCCTGTAAGTAATCATAAATCGGAAATGGCTCATGCAGCTAAATGAATGAAATATAAGAAAAATTGTGTATGTCTATTGAGTGTGTGCATGTTTGCGCGAATGTTTGTATATTAATTACATATTTTGGTTCGTATATTAACTATTATTCATGCGTTTATATAATTTTTATAAATAATTAAACTTATACGTTTTGTTTATGGTAAAACTCTACTTTGTAGTTTAGAAATACTAATGCTAAATTGCCGGGGCCACTGAAGTTCAAGCTTCTTTCTTTCCTCAGACACATCCCGAAGGAAGGATTATGATTATTTCAGCGTTTAAGCAATGGTTTGGATATATTTCTATATTTTAAGCTATTGTTTTAGGTTTCTAGTTTACTCTCAAAAATATTTAGCTTAATTTAAATCTGTGATGTAACTTCTTAGATTTACGTGATCATTATTATTTGAAATTTAACTCATTTTAACGGGTTTTAAGCGTTTATTATATTATTTTTAATTATCCGACGTTTCGGCATTTTTACAAATGCCGAACCCGTGATCTACCCGTGACCAGTGAGTTTAATTTCAATTAAATCTGTGAGTTAACTAACCTACACATTGTTATTAAATTAAATAAAAAAATATAAAAAGCTTCAATTTGTTATAGATGCTAATAATTATAAGCAATATTTTTATATTTGTTAGTGTAATGTCGCAATGAGAAGTAAATTTTATTTATTTATCACAGATAGATAACCAAGTTACCCGAAATAAAATAAATCTATGTTACAACGCACTTTAAGCATTATTTATTGAAACGCATCACCAATTTGCATACTGATTATAAAGTAGGAAACACAGAGGTTTATAATTGCCGTAGGGAATTCAGAATCTAAACAAATAACATTAAACATGTAAAATTTAAATGGACACGCTTCGATATAGTGTATAAAATGTTCTATGTCTTCAAATCTCTCTTTATCTGAAATAAAAGAGCATAAATGTAAGCCTAATTAATGTGCTTCTTGATCTCTTGACTGTTTTAATATTTTAATGATATACCTAATAAAATTTTAAAGGCCTGTATATAGGTGTACCTGTATATAGTTTACTAGTGGCCGCCCGCGACTCCGTTCGCGGGGAAGTCGGTTTCCCGTGGGAATGAGATGTTTTCCCGCAGTAAAAAGTATCCTATGTGTTATTGTGATGTATAACCTATATTACTGCAAAGTTTCATCCAAATCCATTGAGTAGTTTTTACGTGAAAGAGTAACAAACATCCATCCATCCATCCATTCATACATCTTCACAAACTTTCACATTTATAATATTAGTAGGATTAGTAGGACTAGCTTTCCGCTCTGCGATTTTACCCGCATCTTAAATGCTTTAACTATGGCAATTTCTTAAAATCCTTTCGAAGTGAGCTTTCATCATAAAAGGAAACCCCATGCCAAATTTCATGGCCCTAATTTTAATAGTTTACCCTCAGCGATGATGAATCTGTCATTCAGGACTTGTTATTTTATAAATATGGATTCAAAAAACGTACCGGTTTCGACCGATAGTTGCAGATACAGATTTTTCTTCATTTTGTCCACCTCTGTCGTAAGTTTCTCAGCTGCCATTGGAGAACAAAACGCCATTACAACGGCGGTTAAGCAAACAAATGGCACTCCGAGAAAATCAGTCGGATGTATTTGCTGTTGGAACAAAAGTTCATATTAGTTAAATTTTAATTAAGTAAGTATGTCACCAAAACTCGCAAAAAAAGAAGCAACGCAAAGATGGGATTATTGCAATTGATAGTTCACTGATGGTCAAACCATTATATTGCTTTGCTAGCTATCCGTGTGCTGAATATACATATAATCACGAGTCAGAGTTCTGGGAATCGCCGTTTGAGGACTTTGGTGTGGTTTCTGTAGGAATGTTCCTAGGAGGAACTTTAGCATTTTGGTGATCTCTTAAAGATTATATTATTATGTATTTCTTAAAATACTATTAGGATTTATCACTTCAGGACCAAGCAATCTTTCTTACCTCATAGGTCTTCTGCTTAGCTATAATGTCGTAAAGCGAAAACATACAATTCGGCAAACGAGTTAAAGAAATACATAGAAACTGCAAAAAAAAACAAAAATATTAAAAATCCTATATTTCTTTGCTTCAAGTTTCTTCCCAAAAATTATTAACTTACAATAAAATCATAATTTCTCCGAACTTTATCGAGAGTTGTAAACAGTTTTTTGTACAAATTATAACAATACATAACATTCCAGAACCGATGGTTCATCATACTCGATAGTCTTTTTAACCAGATTTCCATGGAAATGAACAAAGACACATACGCGCACACGCACATATCTATAAAGGCCAATGGCAAAAGCGTGACGTAGTATGTAAAATATGAATTCACCGGATCGTTATCCATCACAAGATTGATCCACCTCAAACCAGTTTTAATACCTTGTAATATAATGAACAAAATCAAAAAACGATTAACTGTCACATAGTACAATTGCTCCCGGAAAGTCTTCACTCTACTCATAAAGAAAATCTTGCTAAAGTAGAAAGAGATGTTATGCTTAGCTCGCGAAAACTTTAAAACCAAGAATGTAACAGTGTACTGATTTAAATGAAAACAAGAGACACTAAGCTGGGCAAATAGAGGACAAAACTGTAGGTGAAAATAGGAGCAAATAAGGCAATTGGATACAGTCAGAATATTAACGATGAGTCTTGTTTTATACGAGTATTTTCTAAGAAATCCCAAGTCGACTCCAACGAATATGTGAATAAGTATAAAAAACAAACGCAGTCTTTCAATGTATTTCATAGCAAGTATGCTTTTTTTGGTTTTCCATATGTTTTACACAAAATAATAGTTTTATAGCTCGGCATGTGTGCCTTTATTAACTTGAAGGATTTCTACCTACTGTCAAGTTCAGGATATTAATAATTGTTATTCAATGCCACACATAACCACACGTGGTTGATATTTATTAAAATAATGAAGCCTTACACTGTCTTTTAAATTAATTACTTTATTGAATTGTAAACTATGACTCATTTCAGTATATTCATGAAAGTAGTATGTGTTTAAAAAAATACAAGCCTACAAACTTTTACAGAATATACTATGTGCACTATAAGTACTTCCATATAAACTTTTGCATTTAACTCTTTAACATGGACAAACAATATATATTTAAACTAGGCAAAGTCGGTGAATTGTATTATTACAATAAAGTAAGTGACGAACGCAGCAAGTAGTTCCAAAGCAAGACTAATATCAAGATCAAATATGTTCCCCACATCGAATGTGAATCCGCGTTCTTCACAATAGCTGATGAGCATCAATATATCTCTTTCGTGTGATTGACCTATATTTGAAAAGAGTCATTATCATAATATCCAATGAATTGTCAATTTAGAGAATTTTAGTTATTAAATTGGCACCTCTTTCTTGAAAGAGTTTTTCATGCAAAACTAGCTTAATGTTTTCAACTTCTTCCAAAACCATTGATGCTACTATTGACGGCATTATCAGTATAATAACTTCAATAGTTATCACCAAATAGAGTATGGTATAGAAAAAGTCTGCTTCCTGCAACATTAAAATATTAGGGCTTCATAAACTCTTTTTTCTATCAGCAAGAAACAACCGGTTGGAAGTTACTACTTACATCTCTGGCCAAATATAATATTTTAAATAGAAGAAACATAAGTGCTGGCATTTTACATAGAAGATCCATGCCATACTAAAATTGACAGAGTGAAAATATTTGAAGAAGAATTTTTGACATATTTTAATACGGAGAAGTATTTTACCATATCACTATAGGTAGAAACAACATCTTCAGTAAAAATAAGCAATGCCTTGTAAATTATATGGCAACGATTAATGTCTATAGCTTTGAGTTCAATAAGAACTCTTAAATTGTTCAAATACAGATAAACCAAATAGAAAATAAAAGTATAAATGTTAACACTCAAATCTAAAGCACACAAAATGATGAAGTACGAGATACCAATAAAATTATTAATACAATACATGCTAAACATACAGGATAAAATTGAAAACGCAGCATAATTTAAAACAGATATTCCAAAAAAGAGTATCAATCTAGAAGTGATTTTGTTAAGTATTTTAACAGAACTTAACACACCATCAATCTTCTGCAAATCTTCAATATAATTTCGAAATGTATACTTGTCAATATAAAAGGATAAGCGAACATAATCTTTAAATAATTTTAAAGCACAATAAAAAAACACAAAATTGCACATATTCGGATCTTCATAAGTCAAAATAGGATACAATGTTACAGCAACTAAATATAACGCGAACACTAATGAATAGACCCATAGAAGACGTTTTAATTTACTGTTGCAAAAAAAACCATAGTTGCAGTTAAATATAATGTGTAAGAATTTAAAAAAAGCCGATAAAATAAAAGGAATTTCGTCACAAGTTTCGTTTTTAAGAAAAGAATTAACAAGAGTATGATGATCAATGAAGTCTATGTTCCTATAATCTAAACTATCTATGCTATTAACTCTCATTGTATACGTAGAGATCAAACCAATGTACTTATTCTTCCGCTCGTGGGGTAAATTTAAATGAAAAACAAAACTTAAATAAAAATTATTTGTTTCTCGGAAATAGAACATAATTATATTGATAACATCAAAGTTTTTAAAGTTTACCTTGAAGTTCAGTTTCAGTATTGATCGAGTCACTCTTTGAGCTCACAAACTTATAAAAGTTTCGTTCTTAAAATATTTTGATAAAAATGCTTACGAACTCAGTGTCTCACCCTCCTGCATTTATGCGAAAATCTTCAGACGATACGTCATTTCCATTACCTTTGAAATTGTTTTTTGTTTTAATTCATTTCATATTTTCTTTAGATTTAGGTTTTGTGAATCCATCCTTCTTTTTATTAAGAATATTGAATGTTTTTTTATTTTGCTTTAGAATTTTTTCAATTAGTTCCGCGATGATCTTTCTCATTTACGACAATATGGACAACATTAATATGTTTGTCTTGTTAAGTCAAGTGACCGTGGTTGTACATTACGTTTGTTACGTCATAATTTTCAAATATTTTAAGACCATGACTATGCAGAATTTCTTAAAGAGCTTATTTTTGGTCGATACCGAATTGAAATACAACAACAAATTTACGGATTCTGAAAATTTAGCTTTAATTGGTATAGTTTTATATGGTCTCTGCAAAGCTGTAATACTTTTGTTCTCAAATTTTAAAGCAGGAACTATATTTATTTCCTGGTATCAATTGATGATATTTTTTATACCAGCTTTAGGTTTTGATATTGTAATCTTTGTTTATGTTGTTATACTACTTTCTGTTAGAAAACGTCTTAACTTATTGGCGATATATTTGGAGGATAATAAAGTCGATATTGTACATTGTCAGTATATATTCAAGTATATTGCTGATTGCACAGAGAATTTTAAGCAGTGCTTTGACTATTTTGTAAGTGCTAATGAATGTTTATCATCGTGGGTAGAAGTTTAAAATTAAAAAAAAAAACCTAATCAATCTGTTAGTCCAAGGATTGAATTATTTAAATATTGTTTAAAAGTTTATACTGAAAGAAAGAATATTGGACTAAGACGTACCTTTAAACTATCATAGCATGAAATGTTTTTATTTCAGTTTGCTTTGGCAGTATTCACCGTGAATCCACTTTTAATGTTTTCCATGTGGTTTATGTTGCAGAATGGAATAAAATCCAAAGTATGTAAACAAAAAGGTGTTTTACAAACTTTGAAATAAAAATGCTTCTTGACTATATATTTTTTCTGTTTTAGCATTTTGATTATGAAACCATACAAGAATGTGCAGTGACAATATTCAAGCTACTGTTGACATTCCTTCCAGCTTGTGTGGGATCGATGGTGACAAACTCTGCCTATAGTGTTCTAACAGCATTACAAAATGTTTTGTTGCAAGAAAATCGTAAGTAGTTATAACTTTACTTAGTTTTATCTGCGTTGTCCTCTATTTATTTTTTAGTCTATATGTCAGTATAAACGTGAGGAAACATGCATGGATACTGTATTAAGCTATAAGCAAGTAGATTTATGGACTTTCTCAGTAGAAAGTTTTGCAAAAAACTGCGTCAGATGAACCATCCCATTTCTTTCATTTTACTGAATTTTGGATATTTTTATTCTGATTAGAATGAGAAGATAAACAGGCTTACTGGCACTAAGACTACTTAAACAGCTATGCATATGGATTTGGTCATATTCTTCTACAATGTAAGGCCATCTATCAATTTTTAATCTGTTTTTTTACAGGTGTGCGAGACACGCATAACATCAAGCTTTTCATATGGTATGCAAAAGCCAGACCTTTCAAGTTTGTGGTCATAAAGCTGATACTTCTGTCTGCTAATTTCCCAGCAAATATTATCAGCATTCTGGTGACTTATGTTATAGTTATAGCACAATTTATTGGATATTGAAGTATCGTTTGATTAAGCTCAAATTAAACCTGAAATATGCTATGTAAACCAGTTAAAATAAAGTTTTAAGTTGTGTGTAAATTTAAAATAACTGTTTTTGCGTTAGGAACATTGTAGAAAGTACATTCAAGGTTTGACCTAGCTGCTGTAACAAAAATACAAAAGGGGTTCGCCAAGGATGCTCTTCTGTTTCACTTCTGCTTTATTATATTTTCTGTTGTTGAGCGCAAAATTCAAAGATGGCTAACATTTTAACACATAAAGGATAATGCAAACAATAAATAGGAGAATACCTCTAAATAAGCTAATGTTATGGGAAATTTGCATTTAAACTTTTATTGATAGTATGATTTAGCTAAATAATAACAATAAATTTGCTTGGGTAAAAGTGTATTTATATTTTTTCTAATAAGAACTTCTATAGAAATATATTGCAACTTCATTTGAAATACAGCACTATTACATACTACAGCAAGAGGATAATTTTGTAAATTACAATGTTCTGGATGATCAGCAGTGGTAAGCTACCTTAGTTAGGTCATAGCTACTTTTATTTCAAGCTACTTCAGGCTAATTTTATTTCTAGTTATCTAGTGAAGTGAAGTCTTGAATTGAAGGCTAGTTACCAATGTACCAACTAAAATATTTAACCTTGAAATAAAAAATAAAAGACAACTGTTTTTGGCTCCACGTGTTTAATTATTATTTCAGTTAATTAAATTGACTGAATATTATTATACTAAGTGCACTTTGTGTCATTATGTAATAAGTTTTATAGCTTTTAACCAACGAAATTATTAATATATATGTGTAACTTGAATTAAAATTACTAAATAGTTAATGATTACGTCTATGATTATTATATTCAGTTTGGTTCCTAAAGGAATCGTTCTGAAAACACTCATTTTAAATGGGCGAGCTTTAGTATAGCGGATAAACAGTTCGATGTGTCTTCGAAGCTTAATGTCATCTGAAATATAAACAATACTCCATGATAATATGTTCAAAAAAAAATCAGATTTAAAATAAAATAAAAAACACGCACTAGTTGTTTTTGTCCCATTGGTTATATGATAGAAGTTTGTCCAAACTCTAATCTAATTTTGAAATAAAAGCTGTATTTATTTTGGCCTTAGTAAGATTATAACTACCGAGTTAATGACAAGGAATAACTGTTTTAACTTAAAGTCGGCAATTAACTCTCACATACACCAATATTTTACTTATCAGTAGAAGGTAAAAAGTACTTGTAGTAGATACATACCTCGTTTCTGTAACTGGATATCATATAAAAGATTCCGCAAATCATCAGCCTGGGCAGCCAACTTCCTCGCGGCTGATGAAGGTTGGAAAATAAACAAAAAAACTGTCATCATGAAGAAAAACGCCACCTTATTTGATGGAGGAATGTTCTGAAATCAGATACAAATAATTATTAGTTGCTCCCTTGTAAAGCGATTACTTCAACGGTTGTAAGAAGAACGTCTAGCAAATAATTAAGAAACAGTTAAGAAAAAAACTCACCGCTAAGTATCTGTACTGATACACCGTGTAGTATAACGTGATCATGACTTGAGACACAATCCCAAAAAGCGCAGTAATGTACTAAAAATATTTTTAATAGGAGAATTTGAAATTCCTAAAAAAAAAACTCATATTAAAACTACTTACAATGGCATCGTAATTCTCTTTAGTCTGCTCCATGACGTCAACCAAGCATTTGTACATTTGATTGCAGAAGATAATCTGCGTATCTTTAGATTTTAAATATAATGTTAACTTTTTAAGTCTATCCAAAACGAAATAGAAAATCATCATGTACACAATCAAACAAAATTCTAAACAGAATAAGGGTATGAACAGGTAACAAATATATAAAGATGTCAGAACAACATCTAGAGCATAAAACGAAAATGCCGATGCAAACAACAAACGCGTTAATATAAAGACTAGGATATAAAACTTCATTTTAGATTCCACTGAAGAATTTCCTTCAGATAGAGATATTTCAGAATCTATTAGCATCATATCCTTGTACAATTGCCAAACACTAAAACGCATCGACGACAGCGTTAAAGCAGTAACGCAAAAAATGTACTCAATTACAAAGGTCAGCAGAATAAAAGCTACATAATTGTCAAAGAAACCAGATTGATAAATAAACGAAATCGAAAAGTAACTAATAAAAGTGCACTGTGCGAGAGATATTAAATTGAATAGAAAACGTATTCTTGTAGATTTATGCTGAAATACGCCAAAATCAAGAGAAAATACAATTCTTAACATGACAAGGAAAATGTAAAGCCAAGTAGAATGATTTTTATCCCGATCTACAGCTGATCTACGATTGAATATTGACAGCATGTTGAAACTCTGCCTGCGTTTGGACGAAAGGTTTGTCTTGAATGTGAATGTAATATATGGTTATAATATGAAAAAAAATATTGCAGTATACTTAACGCAATAAAACGAAAAGCTTTTTGATTGATTAAACATGATATAAGCAATTGTTTATAAAAGTATGCTTTTAATAGTTATGTTATGTATGGTCTTATTTGATAATATGTATAAATACGAATTTTAAATTTCACCAAAATATATACAACAACAATAAAAAAAAATTTTTTTGCCATTTCTTTGCCTTTAAAAAGTATAAAAAATACATCATTCAGCAATTCTGACATAATCTTTAGTTGTCACGTTTTGCTACTATGGAAGTAAATATTTATTACTTTTTTATATTTTTGAATATTTTAGGACATATTTTTTGTTCAAACAAAGATGTAGACGATTTAACAAGAAAGAATAATCATAGACCAGGTATATTTCAGTTTATTAATAGATAGATTAAAAGTTTTTTCAACTTATCTAGTATTGAGAATATTGCCTCAGTTTGCTTGCCTTTGGATCTATAAAGTCCTATGATCTAAGGTGATATGATTATATGATTTAGTGGAAAATTATATTTGGTATATTTTTTATAGTAAAACCTGTTATTTATATAGTCACATGTTGTTTATATCTTTACAGTGGTATATATGTAAAAATTAATTATTTTTGCAATTACAGTTCAAAGAATAAAGCGAATCATAGAGTACACAAGATGGCGAATGGCAACCAGATCAAGTCCTGATTTCTTTAAAGGATTTGATGATAATGATTCAGATAATGATAAAAAAGTCTCTCGCCAAACCAACAATAATAAAAATGGTATTGAAAATGTCGTAATAACCGGAGCTTTACCTCTTGAATCATCAACTGGTATGCTTAAACAACTTACTTCTGATGGGACAACTAAAGATTACACTAGATTTGTGATACCTAAACAGAGTGAAGGTTCTGAAGAGCTAGACAGTGGCATAGGCTTTGCATCATCTATACAAGGTGAGATTACGTTAATTCTTCTAGAATACATCAGGCTATTGGTAACCAATCTTAACCCTTTGCAGGTTCTGGAACAACAACTAGTAATACGCCTACATTGATAACAGAAACAACAGATTCAGTTAAAAATATTGATGAAATTGTAGGTATTAATCAAAGAACAAATAATAATGAAGAAAAAAATGTAGTAACACCATATCCGATATCGTTTGAAATAACGCATCAAGTGGCACCTTTGGCATCTCATACATCAACTCACAATCTTGATGATTTACCCTTAAAACCGGAGCCCATACAGAGAAAAGTAAGTTTCCAATGAAAGGAAAGTAGATGTATAAAACAAAAATGTGTTTTTTTTTATTTTGCAAATAAAAATAAAAGAAAATTTTATCTTTATAGACAAAATAATTTCAATTTAATTGCAGCCATTTTCACCTGCTAAACCTCCACTGCATCGTCTTATAAGAACTAACTACGCAACTGATATATTTGTACCTACACGAATGTACATATCGCCAATTACTGAAGATTTTGTAGATTTTATGGCAGTTTCACCAGATCATGGAAAACATTATGCTTCACCGTCCTATAATCCAATTGAACCATTACACCAAACACTTCAAATCGATTTTCCTGAGTTAGGTAGTAGTACTAATAATGATAATATAAACACTGATATTCAAGTTAGGAAATATGAAATTACAACAAAATCATATAGTGAAAATACAAGTGAAGATTCAACTACACATAATACAAATAAGAATACAAATGAAATAAGCCTTGCTCTTACTGAAACCGACAGTGAAAGCGAAAGCGAAAGCAAAAGCAATTCAGACAATTCTGAAAAAAGTGAGGAAACCCTTACAGATAGTGATTACATACCAGTTAAAAGTTATGACGCAATTGAAAAAGATTTTGATGTAAGTACAGGAATTATACCAAGCGAACCTCATCGTACCCAACTTTCATCAGATAAAGATGCAGAAAACGAAATTGCCTCCACTCTAGATCCAAATCTAGGTTATATTAATTTTCATCAAGAAAAGGATAAAAATGAGCAACCTGAACCTCCTCGGAGTCGTTTGGACCAATTTTACGATAACGTCTATATGAAATATGAGGAGCCGCATCAACATATGCCCAAAAATAATATCATATCCGATAAAAACGAATATGAAGAAGAAGAAAACGTTGGTCGTATATCTAAGTCGACAGTTCAAATGCAAATATACACCGAAGCAGAAAATTTAGTAGAAAACCTAGCAAAATCATCACAGGTTAATTTAAGAAATAGTAATAATGATGAGGAAAACGAAGATGAGGATTTCGAGGGAAATGGCCAAAGAACAGATAAACTAGAGCTAGGGAGTACAAACATCGTTCCATCGATGGAAATAAACACGGAACTTGTAGATTTAACTCCTAATTTTAATAGTTCAGCCCAAAAACTGGAATACAGTGGAATATATAGCGGCATATGCAGTTTAGTAAAATTAACTCCTCTAAACTTCAGACTTGCACGAACACTACAAGAGGTATTTCTTAATTATAAACACTGGAAGAAGTTTTATTTTCTTAAGATTTTGATAAATATTATCTTAATTTTTCTAGATAAATATACAACTGCAAATGTGGACTCAGAGTCCTATTGTCAGAGTAATAGACATAACAAGAGGTAACTTAACTTATATGGAAAATCCTATAAACATGGTGATTGTTGATGATTATCGTTCTCGCAAAGGTGTCACCAAAAATACGGTTATGATAGTAGCTGGTAAGATTAACCCTTAAATTGATATTGGTATACACGGAGTACACTGATTTCAAAAAAATCTACAACATTTTTTATTTATAAATTATTAAATATTTTTATATGGTATGACTTTAAATTTCACTAATTTTGTTAGAAACAAATTTTATCAGTGGTAGCATTTATATTAAACTGTAAAAATCAAAATTTCTGCGAAGCAGCCCGATGTGTCTGCGAACCGGTGACGTATTATTGATATTTTTAAACGATTTTTTTGGTAAATAATATTTATTTGGAATAACATTGCATGCTAAAGAGATACGTGGGTGCCTACTTTAGTTATTTTATGATAAAGTTACATAATAATGACTTTATTGGCGCGCAAGATTTTGTGTACTCCGTAAATACCATTGCCAAATAAGCAGTAAATTACACTTAACAAACTTCGGTATTCACGAAGTACATTGCCAAGCTCTATACATAAGTTTTTATTTATTTTGTGGTTGTATAACACCACATAAGGGGTGTTTTTATTTAAATGTTCGATTTATCTACAGTGCTTAATGTTAAGACGCTCGCACAAGATTTTAGCTTCGGTTCCGGCAGACAGGGGTAGTCGACTACCCTCAGTTGGGACATGCTGATCTCACTATCCAGGACGCCATTCAAAAGCCGAAATTATATTGTTTTCTTCAATTTTATATAAAATTAGCCCTGCGGTTTCATCCAAATGACTTTTCCCGTGGAAATGAGGCTTATTTCTGCGGGAAAAAGTATCCTAATTTCTTTTAGGGTGTCGACCTACCTTTATTCCTAATTCATCAAAATCGGTACAGCCGTTTTTACTTAAAAGCGAAACACACATACAGACAGAAAGACATACACATTCTCACATTTATAAGTAATATTATTAAGGATAATTGAATTATTTTTAATAAATAATGATAAAAATAAATAAATGAATTTTGTCGTATTCCTGGCAACGTACTCCTCCAAGTACATAGATAGTTTACTCAGTAACTGGCAACGTCATTCGTGAAGTACATTCATTTTCGCGAAAACTGAAAATGTAGGATTTTTTTTTGTATTTTTTTTATGCATTTTGGGTTATAACCAATCGAGAAAGTTCAAAAAGAAAGTTAAATTTGGACTTAACTCATCTTGCCAATTTAAGGGTTAAAAGGGAATTTGACAGAAGTATATTTTTAATACAGAATACAATTCTAATCACTTGCTTAAATACATTGCAGGTATTAGCGGTAGAGACCATAATTCGGTATCGGCAGCTATTTATTTTCTATTTCAATTGATCGATAAGAGCGAAGCAAACAAAGCTTTACTTTCGAAAAATAGATTTTGGATCATTCCAGTCTTGAATCCTGATGGCTACCAGTATTCTACTACTTTTAAGAAGGTATAAAACTAAACTTAATTATTAATTTTATTCTACATTTTTATAAAACATTTTCGACTAAAAGTAATCAACTACAAAATGTCGCATTCTCTATCTCTGTTGGAGAAAATAGAGGGAGAAAATTAAATTTATATTTAGCAAATATAAGAGCCGTTATAAGAAAAAAATAAGTATGCTTAATATAAAGTTTAAAAAATATGGATTTTATTATGAAACTCTGATTTACATACAAACATAAAAAATGCTAAATCGACTTAATCTTTACTTTATTCCTGTCGCGGGTTTGGATCACTTTGACTCTTCTTCTTTTGTTAATTAACTAACCATATTTAATTATTTATGCTTGTGTCAGTTGACTTATATCTTAATTGTTAGAAATTTCAAAAATATTAAGTTTGAAATTTTTCTATCGTTGCATTGCAGCAAAGACACTGGGTAAAAAATCTGCATCAGTATTATGATGATTGCAAAACAAGTGAATGCAATGCATGTATCAATCGTGGTATTCACTGCAAATTAAAAAGTTGCTATGGTGTGAATCTTGACCGAAACTTTGCGTATCAATGGATTCCTGGTAAGACTTTTCTCATTAGATAATACTAGTTATAATCATTCGATTTTAAAGTGGTTAAAACGGGATCCTATAAGAATGCGATGTCCATTCTTCTATCTATCTATCTGTCTGCCACCAGGCTTTATCGCATGGACCGTGTTAGCTTGTAAGCTGAAATTTTAACAGATGATATAGTTATTTCTGATCCCGTCTTGAGCGCGAGTCCAACTCGCACCTGTCTGGTTTCTATATTTTGTTGTCGTTAATTAATTTTAGATGAAGTCAAAGATGCTCAACAAGTCTGTGGAAATTTTTACGCTGGTGAGAAGTATTTGAGTGAACCTGAATCTTCTGCTCTGGCTTCCTTACTTATAAAACAACCTAAAAGGCTCACAGCGTTCTTAGCGATTAAAGAAGGAGATGTTCTAGTAAGTCAAAAATCAGCTAGCTTACTTGTCCCAAAAATGTTAACTGCAAATAATAAAATTGTTTTCAGGGTGTAATGTATCCGTACTCACACACTAAAGATAAGAGGGCCTTTTCCAGTTCTTATGTAAGAATATAATTTATCAAGATACTACGTTTCCTTTCTTATTAGTTTTAAAACAATGTAATTTTGCAGAGACAAAAGGCATTTAAGGCTGCTTCTGCTGCATACGCTATAAGTGGTCGTCCATACGTTGTCGGTCAAATTTCCGAATTTTTGCGTAAGTGACTAGAAATTTATTCGATAACATTAAAACTTTGACTTAATTTTGCAACTAGATAACTTTTACTATCAATTGAATTATGAGCGTTCTTTTTATAACTTTTTTTAATTAAATAAGCTGAATATTTTTGGAAATGGTGAGTTTAGTCACTTTCTTTGTCTTTGTTTTGGAGTTGCACAGGGTTCGCTTCTTAGTTTTTTCTTTCGTTTTAGCTTTGTATAGTGGTGGTCTAGAAGACTGGGTAGAGCAGCAGTTTAGCATCGAAGATGTTTACACTATTATGTTATTTCGTCCATCAGATGTTAATACAACCACGTCCATGGAAGTAAGTCTTTTAAAGTATACAAATATACCTAAGCCAAACATAATAGCATTTCGATGTAATTAATTTTGTAGATTCATTAGTTAGGAGTGAGAGGGATTTCACAAACTTTTAAAAATAACAGCATCTGTAGAACTAAAAGATGATGATTATATATCAATAAGTTTTAACTCCACTTTCGATATTTTACAGCATATAGACATTGAAGCATATGTTGCTCTAAGTTCTCTGCTTGAACGCAAGGAAAAACCCAAACCACCAGTCCCTAAGGTACAGGCGAAACACCTTGTCGAAAGCCTTACTACAAACCATAAACCGATCCATGAAATTATCATGATCATTTCAACAATACTTCTTTGGAGATGAAGGTTATAGAAATAGTAATTAAAAAGTAAGTAACAATCGTCTGACAGCATCATACACGCATGAAAGTTCTATTGCCTTAATAAATGTTAAATGTTTTATTCGAATCATCAATCTTTACGAATCGCTAATATTGTTTTTATTTGATATAAGATTTTTTACATAATATATATTTTAAACAATTGCTGTGTTTTTGTAAATCTGTAATTGTAATAAAAATATTAAACGTACAATTAAATTTATTGATTAAAGTTGTACAAAAAAATAATAGAATTCACTATTTTATAAGCGAGCACTAGTGGAGTTACCGTCACTATATGTATGTTACTCGTCAATGGCATATGAAATCTATGTATCGAATAAATCTTTTTAAATCTTCACGTAGATCATCATCTAAAAAGATTTTATAGTAAATTAAGCATTTTAAATATAAACATAGGTATATCATTAATACATACCCTTTTCTTTCAACAATTTCAAATTCAACAACTTTTTCATCTGAAGAACTTTATAACAACACTAGTGGCCGCCCGCGACTCCGTTCGCGTTGAAGTTGGTTTCCCGTGGGAATGCGAAGTTTTTCCGCGGCAAAAAGTACCCTACGTGTTATTCTGATGTAGGTATAACCTATACTACTGCAAAGTTTCATCCAAATCCATCCAGTAGTTTTTACGTTAAAGAGTAACAAACATCCATCCATACATCCATCCATACATCCATACTAATAATTAACAATATTTATTGGGCTTTAGATTAAACATCTCTTTAAATTAACATGAATTAATAGAAAATACAACAGGTAGCCGCCATTAGATTCAATCCAAATCCGCGCCCAACGGCAGTGACCTCAACCAGTGATGTCCATCGAATGCTAGGGATGTCCAGTTACCGATTACTTTTGTTTTACCGCTAACAATACTCACAAACTTTCACATTTATAATATTAGTAGGATGCGTCTACAGTTATCAATTTTAATATCGAAGTGAGAAACATGGTAGAGGATACAAATAAAACAAAGATCTGAAAAAAGGACTAATTTAATGCATGTGCCCACTACAATGTATCACACTATGACTGTATTAGGAACGTGTCAGGACAAATCATATTCTGTGTATCATGTTGGACACTGTCTTCACTTGTCTTTGCCGTCACCGACCAACACAGTCGCTTTCCTTACAAATGTAGTAGATTTCGAACATCTTCATACTATCCGTTTCAGTGGGCATAAAAGAGCATATTGTTACGTTTTACCTGCTCGATGCGTTTCCATTATGGTAATAGTAAAATGCATTGTACCAGGCAAAGATTTTGGATGTTGTAGCACACATACCACAATTGCACCCCACCACTGTGATAAAAGGTGGTCAAGCTGTGGTTAGGAGTAAAAAGTTCCGCTGATGCTTTTGCGGCTGCGTTGTGGTAGTATTTGTTACTACTATACATTTCAAATTACCGCTTAAGTGTTGTACTTAATTAACAGCTTAAACATCTGATAACAATGTCGAACATCAAAATGGTCACAAGATAAAATATTTTTCAATAAACTAACTCAAAGGTATAAACAATAATGTTAAACGCGTATATTGCCAAACATATATCAACAGTACTAAACACGCTCAAATAAATAGCATGTAGTATAAAATAATCAAAGCAAGCTTTTTCTAAGCAACTTCTGTGCACTCGATATGTTAAACTAACGATAACCAAAAACATTAAAGTAAATAAAGGTATTAATGTTATTTTGACAGAAAGCTTCACATTCAATTTACAATCAAAATTCGAAAGATTATGCATTATGATTACAAAAAAAATATAAGTGAATATAAATACATAATAATTCAATAATAACACGAATATAACCTCGGACAGGTCCTGGAGTGTAGGATAGAAATTTTACGCAAGAAATTGGAATGACTAAAACATAAGCGTAAAATACAAGTTGTGTAACGCATTTAATTTTCAGAGACTTGTATGGATAAAACCCAAAGTCTAAAAAGTATATAATATTAATAATCGGGTGCACGATTCTAAAAGTTTTGTATATAACATTATTTCTATTAGCATTATTCGAATTTCGACTTTTAGCGGGGTTTTGAAAGACCGGGACAACATAAATAATTCTGGTAGGCATTTCCCTTCAAAAACAAACTTAAAACTGGAAACATAATTGAAATAATCTACGTCAGAGATATCGATTTCATTATATCTACACATTTGCCTATGATAAATAAACATAACAAAAAGGCTCATCATACTCCTCATATTATAACGAAATATAATCTACAATTTCTCGCATGTAAATTTATTCTTTGCCAATTAATTAATGATCGAATACTAGTAATTATATTAAAGATTCTATAGTCCTTCCTAATGACTATCAACCATTATTCAAATACGTTAATGATTTTAACCATTACACAACCAGAGCAATATTGTAATTGGACAATAATTAGTTCATTCCACTTAAATACTTAATGATATTTGGAGCAGTAGAAAATTTTGAATCAGGTGCATCATTTATTCAATAACCTTAGAGGAGTTTACTTAAACAAAAACAGTGCTTGCAGTTATTGTGAAGAAAAATGCTGTTCTATCGTTTGGCTGTTCAAAAGTAAGAAACTTTTTACTATTTTTAAAGTGATTACTACGTGTGAGTGGCTTTTGTTATAACTTTGGAACTAGAAGTTGAATAAATTGTGTTTAAAGCTATTACACCGTATCATACAATGACTGTGTTAGGAACGTATCTGCCCCCCATGTCCAGTAGGAACTTGCGATAGCAAGTAAATAGAATAAAAATATATGAAACTGACATTTTTGACAAACTTTAAATTTGACAGTTCCATACATTTAAATTCTATTCACTCGCTATCGCAAATTTCTAGTGCCACTTGACTTGGTGGGCAGCCATGGTAAAAAGAACAATGCTATGTACTATGCCCACTGGAACAAATCGTCATATTCTCGTCCACATTTGTTGTCGCTGCGGTGTTGGTCGGTGATGAAAACGTCATATTTTTTGCCCAACACGTTCTTAACACAGTCATGGTATGAAAAGTTGTAATATATATTAGCTTTAGTGTTTTCCGGGCCTGTTTAACTTCACTGTATAGTGCATAATGTGTAAGCTGAGCATTGCATTAGTGTGAGTGCATAAAGATAGAGTTTTTGTGACGTCAGGCCTAAAGCGAGACGCGTTCTTTGCTTGATTTAAACCGGTTGGTCCCGTTTTCGGCCAACCCCGTCGTGACTTATCCTCCCCGCGAATCCTCTATGCTCACCCATTGTACTGATAGCAGCGCAAAGTTTTTAATTCTTTCTTAATATTAAATTATTGTCTTCTATTTCTTACTAATTTATCTGCCAACACAAATAAACTACGAATGTCTCATTCTTTACAAGTACATCTAAATACGGATTTGTTTCTTTTTCGATTTTCTCATTTTCCGTTCTTTATTCAAATCTCTTATCTATTTAAACTATTATTACTATGTCGTAATTATTTATACTTCTCCTATGTCTAGATAAATAGATGTTTTCCTAACTCTACTTTTGGTGAACACTCACACTAATGCAAAGCTCAGCTAAAGCCTTCTGTCCTATAAAAATATAGGTATAACTTTTTGTTTGCTGCTTCGCATTCGTTAACTGTAACGCTAACTGTTTATCATATAACATTGTTTAACTAAATATATTTTTTACTAGTGGCCGCCCGCGACTCCGTTCGCGTTGAAGTCGGTTTCCCGTGAGAATGAGAAGTTTTCCGCGGTAAAAAGTACCTTATCAGAATAACACATAGGGTACTTTTAACCTATATTACTGTAAAGTTTCATCCAAATCCGTCCAGTAGTTTTTACGTGAAAGAGTAACATACATCCATTTATACATACTTACAAACTTTTACGTTTATAATATTAGTAGGGTACTACCTGTGTAAGGAAAACACAAAAAGTCTAAATGGCGGCTGTCTCACGGTACCTACAACCACGCATAGCACAGCAACGCACACAGTTCGACACTTAATGTATACTCTATTTTAGCTTCTAAAAACCAATTTCTAGAAAATGTATATTAGCTGTACCTAGTCGTGTATGTGTATGCAAATATCATAATTGGAATTTACAAACACATCATGTTTTTTTCCTTTCAGAGTCATCAAATTCCTAGGCCTTGATGACAACAAAGAAGAAGAACTAAGAAATACACTTTTACACCGACCCAAACCCAAATTCAAAAGGAAGTTCAACGTAAACACCAATTTGGATTTCAGTTTATCAGTCCTCCTATCAGTCATTGGCCTTTTACTATCTTTATCAATACCTTTAAACGCGCTACAAAATCCTAGTGGAGTCTTCAAACAGAAGAAGTTTGACAAAACGTATGTCATCGTCAGATTTCTTGAAGAAAATGTAGTGTATTTAGATGCCTTACTTGTATTCGCAATGATTTTACTAGTAGCGTTAACGGCAACAGCTATTTACGATGGTATATCTCATACTAATATAAATAGAAGGCCTTGGGAAGAGCAAGGAAAGTACACGCTTCCCCCACATATGAGTAGAATGAAACCTCAGAAGTACAAGTTTTGTAATTATTAACACTTAGATTTATTAATAAAACAGAGTTTAAGACTGATTATATAAGGAAATGAAGCAGTGTCAACTTGTGCAAAAACGAAAGAATAAAACTTATTTTAAGTATTTCGAGTTTTATTAAAGTTGCTACTCAAACTCCTATTAAAGTACAAAAGACATTATTGATAAATTACATCAAACATTACCAATTGTGTTAAGCAAATTCACTTGACAAAGCAGTTATTTGAACAATAATGGCAGTTATAATACTTATTTTTGTTGCTTCGATGACACAAGCATAGTTTTTTGTAAGCACCACTACTGGGGAGGCAGGTTGGGTACTTTGCAGCAGTAAGGTGTCCAATGCTGCATAAGCTTCATGAACCACCCTCTGTGGACAATGAAAACAAGTAATGTATATTTACATACAAGTTAATCGATTCTGTTAGGCAATGTTGCAGCTTTTTGCTAGGTTAGGCTAATTTACACCTACATAATAGTGAATCCTTAAAGGACTTACAGAATATTTAAGGTAATTCGGTAAGTACTCTCATACTTTCCCAAATTCAGCTTGATTTGCATAATAAGTTAATACGTAAAAGTAGTCAGTTATTGAAGACTAGTACAAAATACATAGGCTAAGCTTTTTTGTATCATTATTAGTACCTCCATAGTAAGCCTGGGGTTATACGTATCAGCGGCTCGAAACATCATGATAGTATAAACGTTGTCGATCCCAAGATGGCCGTCCACCCAGTCTTCAATACCACCAGCGTACAATGCTGAACAAAATAAAACAAAACAGCAAATAACATTAGGACAAAGAAAGACTTCTAGGAGGGGCGTTGCAGAAAAAGAGCACATAAACAGCACGTTGCAGTTATATTACGTAGGTTGTATGTTGCTGGTACAAGATTACGTGGAAAACCACAGCGCTTCCAAAGCAGTCCGTATTTTTTTGAGTGATGAATATAGCTTTATGTCAGAGTTCTAGAAAACCGCCTAGATAAAAGTCAAGAAGTATCTTTCTAGCCAAACCTCAAAGAGCCTCATAATATGGGTTTAAGAATAAGAAAGAAAACGTCAAAGTAATGTTGATTGTACTCACGTAAGAACTCCGAAGTCTGCCCAGCAACGTAAGGTCTACCGCTTATGCTGTAGGCTGCTGAAGCTGCTCGTAGAGCGCGTTGTCGCTAAAAAATTATCAGAAGTCAAATATCAAAAACAAGCCCTTAGAAAATACCAGTTCTTACGTTATTTGTCTGCGATCTGTCTACTTACATAAGCTGTATCAAAAGTTCTTTTGTTCTTTGTATGTGAATACGGGTACATAACTCCCTGTAACAGTAGAAGATAAATATTGGCATAGAAATTTAATGTTTGTTTCTTAAAGAGTTAGATTCAATTTTGGTTACCAGCACATCTCCCTCTTTGAACGTGATGAAGGCGTAGAAAGTCATGGTCTGTTCATGGAAAAATTTAGCAAGTGCTTTGGTTTCTGGTTCACTCAATTGCCTCTCACCAGCGTAGAGTGTGCCACACGGATGCTCTGCCTGAAGTTCTTCCGCTAAATCAAACATGACATTGACCTACTAATTCAGAAAATATAGTAATATAAAATTAATGTGAACGACAAATTTTTTGCCGTCGCTTAACATGGGTAGACTTTAAATTTTCGATTTTAAAAACACATTTTGCCTGATATATTATTTTATATCAATCTAACCAGCCGTTTTTGCAAGCCTAAGTTAAAATTATTCATACTTCTTTCATACAAACTTTCAAGATATA
This sequence comes from Emmelina monodactyla, assembly GCA_916618145.1. Lineage (NCBI taxonomy): Eukaryota > Metazoa > Arthropoda > Insecta > Lepidoptera > Pterophoridae > Emmelina > Emmelina monodactyla. The sequence continues at coordinate 2,097,594 of OU745322.1, forward strand.
CGAGGTTTCGTTTAATAATACTAATCATCAATTTCTTTGCCCGGATTTTAATGACAAGCTGTATAATTTCCTAAAATATATTTTCAGGAATATAACTTGAGAATTTATACTCACGTGGTATCCACTGATACTCGAAATTTCTGTCCAAGTTGACTCCATAGCACGGTTTCAAAGTGCATCTAATGCCGCGTAATGCGCACGATTCGCATTCTTTACCTTTCTTACAATCATCCCAATACTGCTGAAGATTCTTTACCCACTGACGACGCTACAAATAACCATTAAAATTATACTTTAGTCAGAATTTAGTACACTTATTTAGAAATGGACAGAATTGTTAACTATGCTCGCACCCGTAAAATTAAACAATTTTAAAATACATACTTGAGGAAAGGTAATTGAGTATTCATAGCCATCGGGGTTAAAAACTGGTATAACCCAGAATCTGTACTTTGATAGTAGATCAGCATGAGACTCACTCCGCTCAATTAACTGGTACAAAAAGTACATTGCTGCAGAAACGGAATGGTGATCACGACCACTTATACCTGGAAGACATCAAAGGCTCTTAATACACAATACGTAAATGATATGTTTATTTATTTACTTTATATATCACCTGCAACAACCATAACAGTCATTTTAGCAGCAACAGTCTGTCCACTAGTGGGATCATCTACCACTAGCATGTTTATCGGATTCTCCATGACTGTTAAGTTACCTTGCGTTATATCATATCGATGAACCATTGGGCTAGTGATGCTCCATTGTTCTAATTGCGAATGGATCTAAAATCCAAAACTACATATAACTTGACAGAAATAATAAAAAGAAAGGAAAATTGAGAGTTTAGTGTCACCGCTACCTCATATAATGTTCGCGCAGAGTTGAAGTTTAATGTTCTTAATTTAATTACGTTACAAACGTCTCTAGCCTTTTCTTGAACAACTGGAGTGTCTTCTATAACAACAGTTTGCTTGATAGATGCATTATCGTCATTTAGATTTTCTTTACTATCGACTTTTTCTTTTGTGTCAGGGTCAACTTTTATGTCTTTTTCTACTTCTTTTTCTTTATCGTCTGTTTGTAGTTGAATACCTGGTGGTTTTCTAGTTTCAGCTTCGTAATATTCATCTTGACTAGTGAAGTTTGTAACATAGTATCCGGCATAACTAGTTCTTGTAGGTGCGGTTGCAGAACTGTCAATTTTCTCATCATAATCCCTAAGAGTATCATCATGAGAGTCATCATCTTTTTTATCAGTTTTTACCACATCATCGTCTTTATAGAACATCATATCATAAGTATCAACATCATTTGATTCCTTTCTTGGCTTGTTATCACATTCTTTTTTTGTTGTGGAATACGCTTCTTTGCCCATTGATATTTTATTACTTTCGGTTCGTTCTAACAAGTTGTCGAAAATATCATCGCCTTTGTATTTTTTTATTAATTTAAATATATTTTCAGTTGTTTTTTCGTCATCATCTTCTTTATCATAACCAAATGTTTTAAGACCTATTTCTGATTTACCTGTAGTTCTTTCTATATCTCGATAATCTTCAGTCGTGGTTCTATGAATATCTATTATATTAGGGTGAAGAATGCTTGGGGACATATATTTTTCTTCACCTTCTTGCATGGAAACAAAGTCTGAGAAAAACTCTGATAAACTGGTAGTTTTTCTTGAGGGTGCATACATGTCAGGCATGCGGGTGGTTCTTGGAGGAATTTTATGAGACTTCGTATGTCCTGGCTAAAATTAAATCGTTTACATTATTTGTCGAAAACCGTAATAACAACTCAATTATAGTAAAGGGCGTTATACAAGAAAGCATATAAGTTAAATTTACAATGTGAGGCATATTTTTGAGTTTTAAGTGAATGCTTACATTTGCTTCCTTGTATAACCTGGTGTAAAACTTCTTGTCCTTTACAATATTTCTTTCAATTCTTTCACCATGTTTCGCCATAGTATACGTTGGATCACTCACTTTCAATGGTTTCTCGGTGGGGATTCGTTGGTTACTAGTGGGATCCAGCGGGGCTACTTGGTGTACAACTCCTGGTAGCTGTCGGCTGACAAATTGCGGTCCAGACGGTGGGCTGTCATCACGTTGTGGGTTTCGAGAGTCCAGCCCAAAAATATCCGCAATTCCTACCGCGGTACTTCCCGAGGTAGAAGGCGTTGTAGGTAATGGTCCTGAAATCACCAAATAGGCAAAATCAAAACACCAATCATCATTTATACAATATGAAGTTTAAATATATGTATACCTCTTATAGGAGCCAGGTAACTTATATCTCCCTCCTTTTGTAGTGCAGGTACAGTTGTAGGTGGAACAAATCTGGTATATTCTTTTGTTTCTGAATTATCATTATCTGCTGGAGTAGGTGAGGGAATCATTGCTCCTGCTACAACGACGTTATATTTTTCAGACGTAGCGTCGTCAATGTTTACCGCCATAACTTTTTTGGAGGTTCCTATTTCATCATCAAGAACTTTAACGATAAACTCAGTGGTGCCAGCATCCATTCGCCATCTTGTGTAGTCTAGGATTCTTTTAAATCTTTTTACTGCAATAAAATCAATATTTGATTTATTTTTTTAACCGTTTTTTAGTTAACGTTAGTTCCAATTAGTCCTGACTAAACTATCTTGGCAAATGGGCTTTTTTTTCCTTACGTCCGTTTTATTGCAGATGTGGAACAAAAATAAGAAATATATTTTGATTTAGATAGGTATAAAAAATGTGTTTTACTTCAACAAATCGCTGTAAAAGTTCATAATTTTTAAAGAAAATCTTCTATTTACGTAACAAGAAGAGGGCTAGTGTCTAACGAGTGGTATATAGAATATTATTTTGGTCTTCTTACGTGGTTGAAGGTATTCTGATCTTCCTTCATTTTCAACAGTTTCATTTAAACATACAGAAAACCTAAGAAATGCTAAAATTATCAAAAACCAACGTAAATATATTTCCATGCTAGCAAAACGCTTTGATGTTTGTCGAATGACATTTAAAAATATCTGTTGGTAAATTTGGCAATCACCACAGATTAAAATATTCTCGGTTATGACTTAACCATTTATGCCTACAAATAAAACAGAATAATTACAAAAATATATACTACACTGATTGAACCAATGAAAGTTCCTTGAATTGACATCGAATTCATAAATTCAGATCAAGAAGTCCAGAATTTTTTAACAAAAACAAACTAAAAAGTATTCTTTATTTTCACCTAAATTCGCGAAGAACTATCTGGTTTTATTTCTCGAAAGAAAAGTTATCTGAAAACGGTTTTCTGTGCAATTCCAAGAGTGTTTAAAGTCACTGAATAACTTTAGTCTTATCTTTGTTTTGTTTTATGCGGACCCTTACTACGAGTTTTTCTCTCTTTTTTTATTATATTTTTTTACATTTTCGACTTCAACGTGAGCTGAATTTGGCTTTAAAATATGTAAAGATAGTTAAAAGTATATTACAACAAATATTCATGTAAACATTTTGTTTACAAACAAGTAACTCTTGTTCACTTAAAAATACTTTTTCTTGATAACTATATTAGTATTTATTAATTAGGTTGAGTATTATTTTTTCATTTATTGATCAAAAAATAAACAATAGTAGGAGCCCCACAGAATCCAGCTGCAGTCTAGGCATCCATAATGTATAAACCTCATACAAAGTTTAATGTGATATTTTTTTACATTAAACCAAACAAATTATGAAATTACATTCCACTATAATACTATTAACTTTCCAGCATTTTATACTATTACATACTTTTCAATTGTCAAAACTTTATATTTTAATTACTTAAAAATATAATTCGGAATTAGTTTGTCTTGAAGTCATAAATATTAAATCACCTACTGATTACCGTAGGTGCAAAAAATAAGCTGGAGTCCCACTGATTTTATTATTAAATCAAAGCAAATCAAAAACCTACAATAAATCTACCTCATCAGCCCTTAAATAAGCCCAAGAATAAAACATAGGCTCCATACAAAATAATGAGTAGAATCTAATTATATATATAAAATAAGTACAATAAATCTAACCCAGGAGGTGTACCGTGCATAACATTTCGGTAACATATTGCTGCGCTTCGAAGATAATCATTGAGTAACTAACTAACAAATGTCAGATACATTATATTCGACAGATTAGTATTATGCTCTCGTTGTACATCCAATATATAAAAAAGTATATGTGATAAAACATACTACTTTATCAATCGAATAGAATTTAGAATTTGAAATATCAACTATAGGTTAAATAGATAACCAAACCAGTATGCTTCTAATAGCCGTTTTTTTAGTTTTTATTAGAAACTATAAAAGCTATTGAGTGTTTAACTCGTAAAGTGTGAATTTTCAAGTCGATTGCGTTTTAGCTTTCGGTATTATTAACTTTACGAGTGTTCATTCGATTGTGAAACGTTAAATCCCATTTTGAGTTTAATGTTTTTATACGCAATCATATTCTAACTCCATCGTTCTAGATATTTAATATTTCAATTTGAAGTTAAAAGTAGAATGTTATTATTTATTCCTTTTTTTTAATATGTTTTTTTAAGTTTTCCCTTTACTCTATACTTTATATCACATTTCTTTATTAAAAACGTATATATATACGAGTATGTATAAAGTGTTATGCCTTTATTAAATAGTTATAAAAGGAACTACTTTGTACCTAGGTGGACCTGATACCTTTGAAATAGATCAACAGATAAAGAAGTTCCTACATACTGAATTCATTGGAATCTATGTAGGAAATTATACATAAAGAAGACCGTTGTTAAAATATTATTTACGCATGATATAGGTACATATACAGGGTGTTTGGAGGGTGAGTAGCCAAATGAAAATGGTGGATAGGTGAGGCTATTAGCTATTTACTTCCACTTATTTAATTGAATTTTGATTCAATTTTGAGAATTTATTCGATTTTTTAAATTTTCTTAAGAAAATCCCCGATTTTGTCATTAAAAGTCCAATATTTTTTTTATTTACTGTCGGAACCAAACGAAAATAATCATAATTTAAAGCCTAACACTGTTTTATTGAGATGCAATCATAAATTAATACAAGTCATCTCATATAAAGTTACAGTGGGTTCATAAACTTCGTTGAACCAGTGGGAAAAAAATGTTCAGTTAACTTTGCTATGAAAAAAAATTAAAAAACTAAGAGTTTGAAAATTTCATTTGCTTTTAAAAACTTCTACACTTAATGCACTTTATAATGATATGCTACATGTAACATAAATAATTAGAAATCCCAACAGAAATAGTAAGTTAGTCCTTAAAGACGCCTTGTAAGGAAGGTACAAACCCGTTAAACTACGTATGTAGTTAAAAACTTCTGTCTCATGCTAACAAAGCTATGCCTATTGTGTTATCTATTTTGTCACTAGGAAACATTTCTCTTGTTTGCTAGCTATGTAATTAAAAAAAAAACTGACTGAAGATTGTTGTTGGCCCATATGAAAACTTTACAGCTTCACAGAACTATGCGACTACTAAGGCCACCTAGTTGGATGCGGACCTCAGTTCAGGGCGTCGCGATCATTTCCACTACACTGTTTCCCTTAGGGGCCTCTCTCTGAGCAAGAAACTCAACGGGGGTCGAATTCAATAGTCGAGGAAACCGGATGTTGAATGCCGCAGAGCCTGCCGGTCGGAGCGGTGTTTTTATAGGGAAGACTTAAGGCTGTTACCACTATCGTGTCCACGGGTTCGGTAGCGGGCACGGGCTGGAGGAAGCAGATTGTTTCGATTGTGCAGATCTTTTGACGTTCGACGTTCGTTTGACGACTGTTTTTTGGTCGCCTCTTGCAAGAGTCGCAAATAGCAGAAGAATGGTTGGGGTGGTGAGGTGCGGAGTAAAAGAAACTCCTAGATTCAGTCTCCGTGAACCGGTTCTACATGACTTGATGCTGGTAAAATGATATTTGCTTGCATGCGAAAAGACCACGGTACCGTTGTCTATGACTAGACAAACAAAAGTCAGATAGATAATATTTAGCTTATTTCCAAATGACATCTTTCCCCAGCAAATTGAAAAAAAAAACTTGTGAAATGAGATTTCCTTGCATGCGCAAAGGCCACGCTACAGTTGGCCATGACTTTTTTCAAGCAACATCTTGCTCCGAATATAGAAAAGTTTAGGTCACCGAGAATCTGCGCTGAGCGGAGTTAAACATGTGAGATAGAAGAATCCTCTTCTATTCGAGGCAGGAAAAGTGAAGAGGGAGTCGAATGAGATAACACAATGTTTAGCTTTGTTAGTATGAGACAGAAGTTTTTAACTACATACATAGTTTAACGGGTTTGTACCTTCCTTACAAAGCGTCTTTAAGGACTAACTTACTATTTCTGTTGAGATTTCTAATTATTTATGTTACATGTAGCATATCATTATAAAGTGTATTAACTGAAGAAGTTTTTAAAAGCAAATGAAATTTTCAAACTCTACATTTTTTTAATTTTTTTGCATAGCAAAGTTGACTGAACATTTTTTTCCCACTGGTTCCACGAAGTTTATGAACCCACTGCAACTTTATATGAGATGATTTGTATTAATTTATGATTGCATCTGAATAAAACAGTGTTAGGCTTTAAATTATAATTATTTTCGTTTGGTTCCGACAGTAAATAAAAAATATATTGGACTTTTAATGACAAAATCGGGGATTTCCTTAGGAAAATCTTAAAAATCGAAAAAAAACTAAAACTTGAGCCAAAATGCAATTTAATAAGTGGAAGTAAATAGCTAATAGCCTCACCTATCCGCCATTTTCATTTGGCTACTCACCCACCAAACACCCTGTATATCTCTAATTTTTGTATACGGATTAAAAAATACCGTATCAGGGAATGCTATATGTATGGAATATATATCAATATTCCATACATATAGCAATATATACGATAACTATTTTTAAAAAGAACTTGATTATTTTTACTTCCACTTTGTTTTTACAACTTATTTATTTTCATCTGTAAGTGATGTAGTAGGTACCTACAATATTACGAGCATAGTTCTTTAATGTGTAAAATTAAAATAGGCTTCCGCTATTATAAATTATTCATTTCATTACTTTATTCGTACCATAAGTAATTGACGCAGTAAATAGTTTGCTTCTGATACGATATGTCACCTCACGATAAAGTTTAAAGAAACGTCTTAACCATGGAAAAAGAAGAAAAAAGCAATCTTGGTTTATTCTACAGACTGTCTGAAATCCTATTTGGAGTTGATTTCGGATATTTTTCAACTTATCCGCTAAGTATTCGACTCCTAGTGAAATGCCTGTCTGTTTTGCAATTCGCTGTAGTGTTTTACTTCTACGGTCAAGCCGTTGTCGTTTACTTTTTCCTTTCCTCAACGTCCTTTGCTAACTCGATTTCTATCACAAGTTACTACACGATTCAAATGATTATCGTCATATTCTTCAAACGCCGCTACACACTTTGCAATTATTTGGCAGATTTAAAACAAATCGCTAATGAATTGAAAGCTAACGACGCTTCGGAAACATCGAGTTTTGAGAATCGATTTATCATGCTCACTTTTTTTCCGATGGTTAGTAAAACGGGTTTTATATTTTACATGTGTAAGGTGACCAATGACTTGTGTTTATCCCCATTTCAAATAATCACAGACCTTGCATTTTTACAAAGTACTGACTTGTTAATTCTGTCGTATCATTTCGGACTACGGACTGCTTTGAAAAGGCTTCAATTACTTGGGAAAAGATTAGAAGAAGACCAATGTGATACTGTGAAATACTTCAAGCTATTTAGAGCGATCGCTGACTGTATTGATGGCTTAAAGAAGAGTTATGATTTTGTGGTAAGTTAAAATTACCTACTTACATTTGGTTTAATTGACAATAAGTAAATCTCAATTTATGTAATAAACTTAATGATATGACTAAAAACTCCTAACTAAGCTTTAAACTCTAAGTAGCACGTGTAATTTTGTTGCCTTCTTATCCAGTGTTTAGCTAGCGTATTTCTAATCAGAAACTAGAAAATTAGGCTTAATTTAAATAAGAGAAATACCAATTAATGTTGCGCAGAATATTTTTAACATAATGATGATCATGCGTTGTTTTGTTACTGCTGTCAATTCTTACATAGCCTTTTATTTGTTAACAGATAGTCTTGACCATCATATTTTATTCGCCATCGCTGATGATAATGACGTATTTATCTTTTGCAAAGCCAGACGAGGTAAGTAAGCATAACTATTATTAGTTTTATCCCTATACATTTTACTTATTTATAATGTATAACAACCTACAATCCGCATTTGTTCCTTTCACCATAAAAATACTTCTTAAAGATCCGTAAAGTATAAACATCGTGTTCCAAAATTTATCTTTAAGTGGCCACCACAGAAAATCTATCTCATTTTTTTACATTTGTGTTTTATTTTGTGTCGTAGTGGCATCTACTGCTCTTTAAAGTCCTAGATATCATGTAGGTTTTAAATAAAAAAGATATCCTTTGTTTTCCTATACATTTTCACATTGTCTACTTTGCCCCAATTTAGTGTAAAAAAAATATGTATACGGAGTGTAAAATAATTGCTTCCGAAAACAAAAACTGGGCATTGCTGGAGGTGTACCTAATGGTTACGTTTTGAGCAAAAAAAAAGTTTTTATGATTAACAAGAAAAATTTTTTTACGTTATTTTACAAAATTGCATATAGGTACCTGTACTATCAGATTTTGCGATGATTTCAAATTAAATAGGGTTTTAAGTTAATTTGCAATGTAAATAATCGCACCAGAACCAACAGTTGATGTTTGAGCGACGATTTCAAGCGCCGAATATGACATTTCAATCCTTAATAACTTTTTAAATTGGGTTTTCTGGGTATTCTGTAAGTGAATTTAGTTACTATTGAGGCTCCAGAATACATGGTTTCAGGCTTCGGAAATGGTCTTTTACACCCGTTATTTACATTTCCAGATCGCCTACAAGGCCAGTTATTTCGTAATTTGCATGGAGTTCTGCATCATGTTTGCCCCGGCCATCACGGGGGAGGGACTCTCGTCTCAGGCTTATAAGATAAAAGTTATATTACAGAATCAGATTATTAGTCAAAAAGGTACTTAAGTATTTTTAAATTTCAAGTTTTTCAAAAAATACAAGACTTAATATCTCTCTCAATATAACTAGGAATGTTATGTTATTCTTATCGCAGACTTTTTGCTTTTACAGTCGACTTACGAATTGCATGTTTTAAAGCGGAAATTATGTTTAGAAGTCAGATGTTTTTAATTGTCTATGTCATTGAAACTCTTAAACGGATGGACTGATTTAAATGTTGTGTTTTTCATGTGGAAAGTGACCACTATTAAAATTATCTTTCTATGAATTAAACGAACATTAATTTAAATTTATCATCTCGATTATTTTACTTTTAGCATGCTAGTGCTGTTGTTTTTAATTTATTGAAACTGTCACAAAAAAAGTAACATATACCTACCTAACTATTATTTATTTCTATTCCTAAAAAGGATAAAGAAGATAAAGTTTTGCTAACCGTATACTTGCAAATACTGTGGTTACCAATAGATTTCGGTTTCAATAATACCCATTGTTTTTATTACAAACTTATTTAATCAAACTTATTTCAGCAAACGAAGATACGACCCGAGCTTTCATAAACTACATAACAGAGAGGCCGCTTCAGCTAAAAGTAGCTAAAATAATATCACTGGACGCTAAACTACCTGTGAAATTATTAAGATTTTACGTTACTTATCTCATTATTGTGTTACAGTTTACGAAATTGTTCTAAGTGTATATGTTACAGCTGATACCCGAAGAGCGGCTACACCTAGTTTGAGCCGGTTAGAACATCAATAGGTTTGGTTAGTTAGGTTACTTTTTTATTATATATATAAGTGGCATATCTTCTAATGCAATTAAAAAAAACAATTTATTAATAGAACTAAAAAATATATTTTTGTTAAAAAACAATGTGTCCAAAAATTATATAAAACTATGTATAAAAGTTATTTGTGTCTGTTAATCAAGTTATTTTTAACTATCGCCGCTTTATTTTAATTAAAAATTATAAATCGATGCGACTACGCCGTAGACGTCTAAAAATTGCTACGAAGAACTGTAGAATAAATAACTTTTTTAAAGAAACCTATTCTTATTAACAAAATATCTAATTAAAAACTCGATTTATAATACCGTTTTGTTTAAATCCTGCAAAACTCCGTAAGTATTAAGGCGTGGAAGGAAACAATTTCTCAACGTCTAAAAGTAATGTTTTCCCGTCATTCTAAAACCCCGCTCAAATTGAAACTAATTTTAATATTAATGCTGCATTTCTTTAAGCTCAGCAGACGGTAGTTTTCAGAAAAAAACTTTAAAGAAAAGTTATGAAAACAAAGTGAATTTTGTATGAGAAGGTTTTCCATACTTATAATAAATCTGTAGAGAGGTCAATTCTGTACATGAAATATATTTCCAAAATAACTATCAGGGGGTGATTAGGTGTCGTTACTGATGCCATAAATGCAATCAGTAAATTATGTTTCTGTCTGTCCGTCTGTCTATCTGTCTGTCTGTATACCCATTATAGAAACAAAAACCACTCGACGGATATTAACGAAACTTCAAGAAGTATATAATAAAATAAAGTTGTGAGCTACCTGCCCATAGCTTTATTCTTTTGATAACTTACTAGATTCGAAAAAAACATACTAGGTGCTTGGTGACTTAATAATAAAATAACTATTTATTAGTGTACAACCTGTAGGTTTTTTCTCTAGTTAACTGGATCTGTGCAAAAATATGGGTGCGAATGAAACAGATATATATATATTGCTTACAAAATGTAGTTCAAAACATCGAACGTAAAACATGCATAGAATAGTTTTCGCGACTTACTAGCTACTTAAAAGCTTATCAGAATTATAATTAACTAGTGACCCGCCCACAAAAAATTGAATTTTGGCTACTTATCTTAAAACAACTTTCCCTAAATGTTCTTTATTTACCAATTTTAGTGAAAAATAACCTAAAAGATCGCGAAACCCGCATTAAAATCCGTTCTGTGATTTAGGAGGAGTTAGCGGACAAACATACAAATAGACACAATTAGCGACTTGGATTTATGATATGTAATGGTAATGATAATGATGATGATGATAATGATGATTCTCTTGAAATAATATACCTTAATAGATACATTACGGTATTTACACGGTATATCATTTAACATATTTTTAAAGTGAATGCAAAGAGTTAGAATCTTGCAACAGCTTATATCCGACAATATTAAAATACGAAAAAGGTTAGGTTAGGTTATAAAAAAAAGCATATAAATTAAACCAATATTTTATTTACATACATACAAGATCTCACACCTTCCACAATGCAACATCCCCATAATTAAAACAACATGATTGGAAACAACTTGTGACTATGTTTTTTAGATATTTTTACCTAAGAAGATAAGACATTTTACTTCAGTTACAACGCATAACAAAAAGGCAAATATACATTTTTTCGATATCATTACATAGCTATGAATGATGATACTTGAGATATTTTGTAAGCTATTAATAGCGTGTTAAAGTCTACAAAAATATAAGTCGTTAAGATACAAACTAAAGTATCTTTTAGTCCAATAGTACAAAACATTATGGTAATTTAAAACAAAAACTTATAGTGCGTTCCGTAAACCACTTACAGAACGCTCAAATCGCTTACAACCGTTCTGATTACTTTTAGCGCGATATTGACAGTTATTGCGTAAATTTAAGTTTTGACAGCGCTAACGCCAACCATACTCCAAAGTGTTGGTTCTCTGAGCGCAATGTTTATGACGTCACCGTTCTCACCCATCGTCGACAATGAACGCGCTCTCGCTTCAACGGAACGGTGATGTGAGCGTTCAAATCACTTTTATCTATTTGCGGAAGGTAGGGTTAGATGTTCATTGGAATTGAAAATCAATTAATGAAAAAAAAAATTAACATAGAAATATTGCCATGACCCATAGCTTCTTATATTCAATAGTTTTAATAGGGAACTCAACAGTTTTAAATGGTCACTTAAGATTAAATATTACCGTTTTTCCAACGTTTCCTTTTGGGATGCTCAAAATATTTTAAACGACTATAAATTTCTAATAATTGTGTTATTTTTTTGTCAAACTAAACTGTTTAAATTTATTTAGGTGTAACAGAAAATTAAGGAATTATTTAAGTGTTGCTTAAGATACAACGAGGTGTCTCCAAAATTTTGAGAAAGATAAGAAATCGGGTATATTAGGTTTCTGTAAGTAAATGAGTGTCTTAAGTATATAACTATTTGGTCAATTATGTGTATTTACTACTATAATACCACTCTTCTAACGGCCGAAACCAATATTCTACTATAGTTAAAACCTTGGTAATTGGAAACAGCTAGTTTTGTTTTTTGGGACGTGTTTCTTTCATTTCCATATCAACAGCTATCTACCATAGTTTTTTGGGACGCAAAATCATGGATAATAGTTACCATTGTTACACAGATAACAAGGCGTCAAAGGTAAGTAGAATATTGGTTTCGGCCGTAAGTGAATAAGAATTTAGATTGTTTTTTTTAAGATACGATTTTAAATGTTATTATACCTATTAAAATGTAGAATATGCGTATGTGCGTTTATTTTGTTAATATATTCATACCCCGATTCATTGCAAACAAATTTTACTTAATGCCGAGTAAAACTACGACCAAAGTTAATATTTCGGAATAATAATAAATAAAATATAATAAATGACAGTTTTGGACAAGTCATATTTTCTACTTTCATTTTATTTCTGTTACTAAATGAAGTAAGTCCCATAATCCAAGTTGAATGTAAAATAATTCTTATGTGCTAGTTGCAATTAAACAGTCGCAGTTGCAATAAGTCTTTACGTTTAAACTGTGAAGCCGAAACGCTATTGTACTGTTTTCGTAAAATAAATTATAATAATATTGTATGTAGCGTTGAAAATTAACCAATAAATTACAATGAGAGGTAATTTTACAGATTTCATAAACATTTAAACAAAACACATATTATTAGCTTTTAAATCATACATACCTTTTTTAAGGTATATCCCGAAAACATATTTTAAATGTAAACTTAAGTTTGAATAACCTATGTAATAACCCAGACATTCTATCTTCAATAACCCAATTTTAATACTTATATTATATTTACATAAACCATATTAAAATTACAGTAATAGCCATACTAAAGACCTAATTGTTAAAAAAATATTAACATATTGTTACAATTTGAAATCCTACTTAAATGCTATATTCGTGTAATTTAAGATAAGCTTCTAAAACTCTATTTATTGTGTGTGTTTTTTTTAACTCACGAAATTATTAAAAATATATTTTGACATTTGTTTCTTGATAGCAACAGTCAAAATAAAGATGTGGGTTTAGTGCATGAACAACATATTTGATACCTTGGCAGAGCTGCAAGCACGGAACTTTTAACGATTGTTCATATCGTTATTATGACATTAGTTTCGTTAATTTGTATGAACATTTACAATGGCAACTGTCAAAATAACGATTTAAACGATCGATAAAGTTTCCAAGATTCGACTACAGAATTTTTAATAATAACGAGAGTTACTTCAAAACTCAACAAGTGTTGCTAAGTTAATCATAGATTTACAAATTCCCTGTCTAATACAATAAAAAAACTTCTAAACAACTAAATAAAATAATAATCAGGTGATTAAATCCAGTGGGCAGTGTTATTAAAAGTACATATTGTTTGTTTTAAAGTAACACTTATTAAAATTAGAGATATAATGACTTTCAAATTAAAGCGTTTAAACAAAAAGACATGAGCAATAAGTTCAACAATAAAGATAAACTTTTGTTAATCATTTCTAACTAATTTATTTCATTAATATTTTAAATAATGTAGAGAATTGGTAATAAAGTGTGTTTTCGGTGTTGCTTTGGCCCTAAGTGTACGTATAAATTTAATGTAACTCTCTCATACTAAATTACGATACCTATTTTCAATACCCATGTCTATTTGTTTATACGCCTTTTTGTTGAATAATAAACAATAATTACACCACTGTTTATTAAAACCTTTTTTTTTTCAATCTGCATTTCGATTTTAGTCAAGAATAAGAAATCCATGCAGATTTCTTTTTGTCTTTATAAAATACATTCGTGTGTCAAAAATTAACAGTATTTTATTAAGTCAAATGCTGCTTTTTTATACAAAATATACGACCGCATATATGCTGCTATTATATTCTTAAAAACAGTGGTCCAATTACTGCCCAATCCTACCTAAAACAGCGTTTTGACATTCAAAACAAAGACGCGTCAATTTTGACACTTCAACTGCCACTGCCGTTTCCTCTAAACGAGTGTTGCTATAAAACAAAATCTATCCCAACTAACTACAATAACCGAAACCTAAAACTACATTGAGCCGTTTAATTATAATCTAACTCTAAATTCTCTTGCCTCTGATTGTTTTCGCTTGTTGAGGACGCGTTTCTGTTTTGGACCCTGGCAAGGTCTAGAATCGGTAGTCTTAGTACGTAATCTTGGTCCCACGATCTGTCGATTCTGTTTCTTTCGGACCATGGGATGACTCTGACTTCGGTTGAAGTGGATCCGTTGCTAGTGGTGGCTACAATGGGGTTGAGCCGTTGCATTCGTTGAGCTATGTTCCGGAGTCTGGAGTTTTCTCTGCTCTCTGTGAAAGGAAAAGGGGTGAAATAGTATATTATGTTAGAGTTTAAAGTAATATATTTTTCAGTTTTAACATAAAATCGGTAAAAAAAGGCTGTCAAGTGCCAGTCAAACGAGATATTATTACACGTTTACTTAGACCTAGTTTCTAAAAATGAACTAAACAGTCAAGCACTTCTAAGAAACAGATTAAGTTAACCTAAGTTATAATAGTATTGGCAATACGTATTTTTTTTAAAAACTCATTATTCAGACACTTACATCATACAGATAAACCTAAAAATTACACCGAATTCGTCAAAATACTCTACCGAAAACCGACCAAACCCAAAAAAAAACAAACAAAAGCATATAAAACCACAAACCATTTCTCTCCTGCCTCTCACTCGACCCGTTCCTCTGCTGGCTCGGCGCGAACATGTGCTGATACCGCGCCACCTCCGCCGGCAGCAGCGGCCGCGCGTCTCTGCCTAGTTGCTGCACCGTTATCTGACGCCGACTCTGATTCGGCGAGGTCGGCGAGTCCGAGGCGGATGTGGCGAGGTGGGAGGAAGATGTAGCGAGGTGGGATGAAGATGTAGCGAGGTGGGATGAAGTTGTGGCGAGGTGGGAAGAGGTAGATGTGGGGAAGTTGAGGGAGAGAAGGTCGGGGAAGTTTACGCAGAATACGCCCACGTCGTCCTGTGGAGTGTTTGTTTATATATTGCGATGTTTCTGTGCAGATTGGTGCAGAAAGTAAGAGAAACATTAGTCTAATAAAATATATATTTATACTTATAAGATAACAAGTCTTGACTGACTGTTTCATCATCGCCGAGTGAAATTTGGTGAGTAGTTTTTTGGTGGAATTTTTACCCCTAGGGAGTGAAATAGAGGTTGTAAGTCAGTAATTTTTTTAAACTAGAAATTTTGTTTTGAGCTACTGTTTTAAAATGGTTAGATACGTATTTAAGAGTTTCTGGATATTCTTCCACTAAAGGGTAATATTGGGGTTGACAATAGTGCCTATTATACACTAAACCTCTTTAAATTGAACTATAAATATAAATATTAGGATAATCATTTTTGTCCTGTCGAACTAAAATTTGCGTGCATTTTAATAAGGCGCAAGCAAGCTTAGACTTGGTTTAGTCATCAGCGCATTTCGCCTACTTGTACAGTGTTTATCTGACACTAAGTTTAAGAAAGTGACGGCAATATTTTAAATTTGTTTTAGTATGTTCTCATAAAGGGCCATTTTGTGTATAGGTTAGTCTGGAAGTCCGTCTTTTTAAAGTATGAATCCTGAAACTTTGTCTGCAGGCTTTTGATTGCAGATACGATTATCAGCATTTGAGGAATTACTAGTTCTAAGGGGGTAAAACAAGGGTTGAAAGTTTGTATGAAAGTCCATGGGCTATTGATTAAAAATAAATAAAGGCCTATGTTTCAGAACATGAATAAATTATTCATTTATACAGTACTATTACATCTTAATTCTATTTAAACTTTAAAATGTTCCCAAACTTACTGCGGGTGATTTCTCACTGCTCTCCGGTATCTGTAAGAATGGCTTCTTTTCCACGTCACTAGTGGCTTGGTTTACATCGTTTTGTTTATCTTTATCATCGTTGAGTGGTATATCGGGGACCACTTGCAAGTCTTCAGGCGGGTTGGGAATGTTCACGTAACCGGCTATTATACTTGAGAGCTGGTCAAGAACCTGGGGATTAAAGTTTTTTGGGGATTGGCTTTGACTTTTGCTCGTAATCATAATGAGTGGTTTTCAAAAAAAAAAATAGTTCATACAAATTCGCTAGATGGCGCTGATCAAACTAAGTACGCAGGTGTTACCTTTAAAAAGAAAAATATTTTTTCTTTTTTGAAAACCGCTCATTGTAATGAAATCATGGATAATGTCATGTGGTAAATTCATTGTTCAAACAGACAATTTAAAAAAAGCTTATTATACGGATAGACGAAGATCACATGTTCATCTACTACAATCATCCATGGTCCGAATTTTATAATTTTTCGTCAAATATTTTTTTGCAATATGTATTTGGCGGGTCAATTTAAATGTCCTATCGTTGATAGTTGTAAGTGTCACTCTCGTTGCTAAGCAGCTAGCTTTCGATAATTTTAACACTACCCACATTTTTGTAAACACTTTTTTCCAACATAATGTTGATAAAAAATATTTTATACAAATAGAAAATAAGAGTTATTGATTGTAAATGTTTGCCTTACAATTTCTCATACAAAATAATATGGATTTGCCACTGATCTGCTGTCAAATGTCTTTAGGTGCTAAACATGAATGACGTAAAATCTAAATAAGGCTTACCCATTCTGCTTGCAACCTTCTTTGTGGGTCCTTAACAAGCAATCTTTGTATCAAAAACACTGTGTTGTCTGATACTTGTACAGAATTACCATCCCTAGAAATTAAATAATATAATTTAGGAGTTGAAATTGTTTTTTTTTGACAGGATATTCGATTTTAAAATATGCAAATCTTTAATTAATATTGATGTCCATACACAGTTATTTCAAGACTTTAAGACAGACACTCCACTAGCATCACAATATACATATAACTTAACAGTAAACTTACGGTGGTATATTATAGCTGGCAGCCTGTATCTTAGTGAACAACTGAGCCAGGCTTGTATCACAGAACGGAAACTGTCCATACAGCATTGTGTATAACACCACGCCCAGTGCCCACATGTCTGATGGTTTCCCGAGGTATGGCTTACACATTAGCACATCCGGGGATATGTAGGCTGGTGACCCTGGAAAAAAGTATATGACAGGTTAATTTATGCAATAATTGTTAGATATGGTCATCAAGATTATGATACCAACTGGGTGGCCATAAAGTAAACATAGTAAGCACTTGTGTTAATAGAACAACACAGAATCTAGTTACACCTATTTCAAAATACTTTCATTAAATTGACCCATTCCATGAATCAACTTTCCACTATCTTGCGTTGATTTCGTCTATTGTAAAACATTCCTGTTATCTTTATAGGGGCATCATAGGTATATGTTAGACCTTTTCATTAAACAGACAAATAAATAGATGAAGATGAAATCGAAATATATCAATGAGTTAACTTTGTATGATTTATGTATAGTTTGAAATTGGTATGGCATGTTAAGGCGCATACACAAACAAGCTGCTAAATAAGAAAGAATAACATTGATTACACACTTCATCTCTTTCAAACAATTGTTAGGTACTATTGTTAATTTTATACAGAAACTAGCGACCCGCCCACGCTACGCAATGGTGTATTATTTGGCCGAATGATCACGAAACATCGAAATTTGACTTTTTTTGAATGTTTAATATTTACAAATTTAAATGAATAAATTCCCTAAAAGATGGCGAAACAACGACAAAAACCGTTAAGTGGTTTAGGAGGAGTTAGCGGACAAACATACAAACAGACACAATTAGCGAATTGGATTTATACTATGTAATGATAACGTTAATAATTTAAGGGGAAGTTAGAGGTGAGCATTTAACATTTAAATTGCATTAAATAGCGTGAATATCCGCCAAGTTAAGGCCATGAATGTTAAAATACAAAAGACACAATTGAGAGTAAATGAAAACCATGTTTGCCCATTTTTCATTTGACTTGAATCTTGGAAAGAAGTTGAAAGAATCTTGAACCAGAAGGGCAGGAAAAATTCAAAAACTAAAGAGTATTTTTTCAACAAATTAATAAAAATATTCAGTTTGCTTTTGATGTAAGTAAGAGGTATAGTATGCTTAACATAGGTCTAAAATACATGACTATATACTTAAAAAAAAGGTGTTTTGATGCCCAGAACATCACTGCCTTAATTGGCTATACTTTAAATATCAAACTTAGTATAAAAGAAGACTAATGTATAATAGTAAATACCTATAAACTTGGCATTTATTTTAAAAGAACACTTACCTCTCTGGTCCTTTAATAAATCTCGATCACTACCCAAGTGAGTACCGAGGCAGAAATTAGTTATTGTTATTCGTCCAGTTCTTTGGTTTAGCACTATATTACCTAATTTCAGATCTCTATGAACTATGTTTCTCTGAAATAAACAAATTTATTTGAAAAACAAAACATGTTAAATATACTATAGTTATTCTTTATTACTAAGGAAATCCTAAAAAGTGGTGAGCTTAACTACATGGTCTCCAAGAGTTATCTTTTCTTCTTTATTGATATCATACACCTAAATTACAAGTTTACAAACTACACTATTAGTTTTAGTAAGTAGTTTCGATAAAGAAATAAGTAGATAACTAAGGAAATATATAAGTAATAGAATAAGGAAATAATCCATACCTTATGTAAATTAGCTACAACTCGAACAATGTCATAAAATATAAGAATAGCTTCTTTTTCTGGCACTTTTTTAACTTTTGTCACATACTGTTGCAAGTTTATCAACTCACTGCCTTTCTCACTAAATTGGTGGGCGGTTACACAGTCTAGGACTAAAAATAGCCTCTGACGGACTTTACCAGTGAAGACAAACCCAGGTCCATTGGGATTAGGCATTTCCTCAAGAGCATGATCCTAAAAATATGAATAAATTGAATATTTTAAACCAACAATTAATTATAGCACCTTACAAACTTAATACATCTTCAAATTTTAGGAAGCAGAAATGAATCATCTGCATAGTCATTGTATTTACCTTAAACAATCCATGATGATGAATAACACCATCCTGATCCTTTAAGAGTGACAGCAGAGAGTACTCTGTGTGCAATAACATCTTACCCTGCCTATCCTCCTGCGTTTCTGCTTGACCATCATTCTTTAACGTCAAAATTTTAATTTGATAAAACTTGTCTGTTCTTTCCTTTCTTGCTAGGCATTGCACAATACTTTTTACAGGACTAGGACCTAATTTAGGACCTAGAAGGTAAGGACCCGCCTTACGAACATACTTCTCAGGCACAGGTGTCCCAGGAGCTGGGACATCGTCCTTATTGTAAGATGGTCTAGTTCTTTTAGGTGAACTCGATCCAGCCTTTTTAGAACACTTAGGGCTGCCACTGGAACTTGGTCCAGAGTATCCAGACAGTCGAGGAACTTTCGCACACGGCTGTAAGAGCAGAGGTCGTGATCTTTTGCCGTGGTTCACACCAGAACCGTGAGAACTGCTCTCGGGTTTTTCTTGATCCATAACGTGACGCGAAAATCTGAAGAATCTTAGGGCTTATCTTCTAGTTAACGCTTTAAAAACCATGCAGCGATGTAAAGGATTAATTTGTTTTAACAATGGTGTGCCACTTTGATAGAAAAAAATCGACAAAATCTAATTATTTTTCAATTTACGTAAAACTATTGCACTCAATTTTTACTCTGTCAAAGAATTTATGAACAAAACTGAATGAACGAAAAAAATGAATGAATTGTAATGTAAATCAATCAATTTATTCAATCATATCAATCAGTTGTCATGTCTCGTTGTTTTTGAAGTCCTAATGTACCGGTAAAACTTTAACGATATTGTAAATAGGATTTATTATTTTAGTTAATTTTAAAAATGTTATGTAGTCGGGCCAGCGAACTCGTCAAGCCGATTTAATACCAGTTCAATCAGTCAATTCAAAACATTTTTTGCGTTTAAATGTTTAAAGCAAATAGTTCGGTGTAAAATTGTTATCCCTACTAATATTATAAATGTGAAAGTAACTCTGTCTGTCTGTCTGTCTGTCTGTCTGTTACGCTTTCACGCCTAAAGCACTGAACCGATTTTGATGAAATTTGGTATGAAGAAAGAACTGAACTTGGGAAAGGACATAGGGTACTTTTTACCGCGGGAAAACTTCTCATTCCCACGGGAAACCGACTTCCACACGAACGGAGTCGCGGGCGCCCACTAGTAATGATATAAAATAATTAATTTACAAACCAAAAACTTATTGACGTAGACACCACTGTCAAAAGTGTTGAGTTGGTACTTACATATATAAGTACATTTCATATAATTAAAATAATTCCATGCAATTTAATGGCAAAATCAAATAAGTTTTATCGAGTCAATTTGTGGATTTAAGCTTTTGATTATGATTTATACATGGATTTATGGTATTTTTTTTCAATAGATTGATTTGAATCTATAAGAAAGCATAAGATTTTTTTTGTTTGGTTGCAGGCTTATTGCGTATCTCTACAGTAAATGTACTTTGGTAAAGTTTACTATTATTAGTCAAACAATAAGTTTCGTATCGTCCATCATTGGTGATTTGGTTTGATAATTTTGTAATCGCGATTGTGTAAGCATAGTAAACAATATTAATTTTTTTTGTCATCGTGATTATCATTATTTTCTTGAAAGACACATACAAGATTCACACCGAAAGGACAAGTAGGCATTTCACTTTGTTGTTTGATTGATATTTGTTATTGTTATTGGGAGTTGCCTGCGCGGCGCTAGTAGTGGGTTGCCTTGTGCCTGCGCGACGCTAATAATCCTACGCAGTTGCCTGAGAGAGAGTTTATGGCTAATTTTCGGTTAAGTAGCTGAAACTAACAACAAGCGGTGTTACATAAATCTTAAAAACATATATGTTTTTGGTCGGTTGTCTATGAAAAAGTGAAGTTGACGATTGAATTGTTTTGTCAATCAATTATGACATTTACTTTTTCTAACCAACCAAACCATGTTCGACTACATTTGATTTGTGACGTTTTTTTGTGATTTCTCAATTTCCACAATATTGTGTAATAACAAAAAATAAGAAAAACATTTAGTAATTTCTGCAGCATGTGGAAAAGCCTCAGATTAACCCAGTCACAACTTGCAAAATTTCATTTCAAGGGTCATAAACTTCATCCTGTTGGAGTACCAGCTCTCGATTCTGTACTGAATCAATGGTATGAATTCTGCAAGAAGCCCCCAAAGGGCTTCGAGAAGTATTTCCAACCTGGTACTAGCCAGAAACATGAAAAAAAACCGGAGAAAGATGATTCGCCGGCACCTTCAAAGAGCAGCCCTTCGACACCGAGATCCAGTTCACAAGATAAGGACAAATGGAATATGAACATGTTTTCTCCAACAGGCACTGGCCGAGGAGGTGGGGGTCGCGGCGCCTACGAGGGAGGCGATCGCGAGAAATGGATGCTTTTCGGAGCTGCTGGTGTAATGACGCTCTTCGCCTCCCTGGCATATTTCGAACTAAGATACCGTGAAATCAGCTGGCGGGACTTTGTCAACATGTATCTAAACAAAAGCCTTGTCGAGAGACTTGAAGTTATTAATAAAAAATGGGTAAGAGTAAAGCTTCATCCTGGCTCTGCCTTAGACACCAAGGTGGTATGGTTCGCCATTGGCAGTGTAGACTCATTTGAAAGGAATTTGGAAAATGCTCAGATAGAAAAGGGTGTTGAACCACCTAACTTTATTCCTGTTATTTATAAAACTGAAGTTGAAGCTGCTAGTCTTTCAGGAATGCTGCCTACACTACTTATCATTGGTTTTCTTATCTACATGATGAGAAGATCTGCAGATATGATGGGCAGGGGAGGCAGGAGGGGTGGTGGGCTTTTTGGGGGTGTCATGGAATCTACAGCCAAACTTATAAACCCCACCGACATTGGGGTTAAATTCCAAGATGTTGCTGGTTGCGAAGAGGCTAAAATTGAAATCATGGAGTTTGTTAACTTCCTGAAAAACCCTCAGCAGTACATTGATTTAGGAGCCAAGATCCCTAAAGGTGCCCTTCTTACTGGCCCACCTGGTACTGGTAAAACTTTGCTGGCCAAAGCTACAGCAGGAGAAGCAAATGTGCCATTCATAACTGTATCAGGATCTGAGTTTCTTGAAATGTTTGTTGGTGTTGGACCATCCAGAGTAAGAGACATGTTTTCAATGGCCCGTAAACATGCACCATGTATTCTATTCATTGATGAAATCGATGCTGTTGGTAGAAAGAGAGGTGGACGAAGCTTTGGTGGCCATTCAGAGCAGGAGAACACTTTGAATCAACTTTTGGTAGAAATGGATGGTTTCAACACTACAACTAATGTGGTGGTATTAGCTGCTACTAACAGGGTTGATATTTTGGACAAGGCTCTCCTCAGACCTGGTAGGTTTGACAGACAAATCTTTGTTTCTGCACCAGACATCAAAGGAAGAGCTTCCATTTTCAAAGTACATCTGCAACCACTGAAGTCTACAATAAATAAAGAGACTTTGGCAAGAAAGATGGCTGCTTTGACTCCAGGTAATAATTTGTTATTTATATTTTTTAATACTTTAATTTCATAGTACCTTCTTTACTATATTTATTCAGTAAGTTATTTTAGTCTTAAGCAATTACTCATTTTCATTATCCCCTTAAACTTCCTTGTTAATTTGAAGTTAAAAGGCATTTTAACGTGAATTATTGTTCAACTTATGTAATTTTCAAGATTGATGTTGCAATAATTTACTTTTTTGTATTTCCAGGGTTCACTGGAGCTGACATTGCAAATGTTTGCAATGAAGCAGCCTTGATTGCTGCCAGAGAACTGTCTAACGACATAACAATGAAGAACTTCGAACAAGCCATTGAAAGAGTTGTGGCTGGCATGGAGAAAAAATCTAACGTACTGCAGCCCGATGAACGTAAAATTGTAGCTTATCATGAGGCTGGACATGCTGTAGCTGGCTGGTTCCTACAACATGCTGACCCCCTACTTAAAGTGTCTATCATACCGAGAGGCAAGGGGCTCGGTTACGCACAGTATTTACCCAAAGAACAATATTTGTACAGCAAAGAACAACTTTTTGATAGAATGTGCATGACCCTCGGAGGCAGAGTCAGTGAGGAGCTGTTTTTCGGTAGAATCACAACAGGAGCTCAGGACGACCTTAAGAAAATTACACAAAGCGCCTACGCACAAATAGTTCACTATGGTATGAACGCCAAAGTAGGCAATGTCTCCTTTGAAATGCCCCAACCCGGTGAAATGGTGATGGACAAACCATACTCTGAAAAAACTGCAGAGTTAATAGATTCGGAGGTTAGAGTTTTAATCAACGACGCACATAAACATACCACTGATCTTTTACAGGAACACAAAGAGCACATAGTCTTAGTCGCAGAGAGGTTGTTGAAACAGGAAATTTTGAGCAGAGATGATATGATCGAATTATTAGGTAAAAGGCCTTTCCCAGAAAAGAGCACTTATGAAGAGTTTGTTGAAGGCACTGGGTCTTTAGATGAAGACACCACATTACCTGAAGGTTTGAAGGACTGGAATAAAGACCATAACAAGAAAGTTCCACCACCGGCTCCCACAGACAGCATACCGTCTAAAGCTGCCCCCAGTAAATAAGTAGTTATTTTACTTGTATGTAGATCATTTTTAGTGAGTTTTATGTGAAATAAATATTTTAATTTAAGAGAAGGATTTTTTTTGTTATTTTGAAGTTAATTTATTAATAAACCCGATTTTTAGCAAATGTAATCAAAAATGGACAGTGTAACATTGTGTGGTTTCAAATTGTGCTTTGTCATTTCATTGAGAGCTGATCTGCATTTCGTGTTATGTTATATAAACTTTACAATTAGTTTGTAAAATAATAAAATAAATTCTCGTTAAAATTGTTGTTTTCAATCTTAAGAATAATCTAATCAAAAGAAAGTAGTGAGCTCTTAACTATCCTATTACCTAAATAGAGTAAATAAGTTTCGACAAAATAGAAGAGTAAATTAAATCGATAGAAATTCTAATTATTTAAAACAGTCTAATCTCAAAGTATGTAGGTAAGGTTATTTTATAGTAATTTATTTATTAATTAGTTTCTGTGGGCGAGACATTTTAAAATTGTACGCGCCTAAGTAAAGCTGTTATCCAAAGTAAGTAAACTATTAATATTCTCTAAAAACTTGAAATTAAATACCTACTCTATTTGGTTCCTTTTCAGTTTATGTATATTGTTTGTGGCGCTTTTAGTTAACTGTAATCGGTAAACGCCTTGGGTATTGTACCTAAATTGTTATGAAAAATAGTCTAGCCTGTGAACTTCAATCATCGTTATCTAATCATGTCGAAATGACTGCATGCTGACACCCTGCAAGGGCGGGCTTATAAAGGTACAGTGGATACATACCTACCTTACCAAATGGTTACTCGTCGTATCTTACCCGACCTACCGCCGGTCTATTCTACTATTAAAACTGATTGGTGTCTAATGTTCACCTGTGAAGGAAACTATTTAGGTGATGGTGATCACATATGTGACTACATTTAAATTTAAGCACCTGTCTTAAGAAACATCTTGCGACAATGTTTAAATACTTTCTAAGGAGGTACCTTCCTCCATTATTTGAACACCGCAAAGGAATATCTCTTTGGTAATTATAGAAGAATAGATAGACCATATATTTGGTCTGTCACGATTTCTAGGCCAGCAACACACAGCAGTAGTAGGTATGTAGGGTAGGTGTGTAAAAGAGCCGGTGATCACTTACCATTACGTGTCCGGCCAGCTCATTTTCTACCTTTTAAATTACAAATATAGGGCCTAAAATGCGGTTTGTGAATTAATTTTACGTTACCCTACCTACCTTCCTAGATTTATAGTGCCTACCTTTACAGTCCTATTAGGTAGGTAGGTACCTACATATTCTATGTACCTACCTCACAGATCACCCCCTAATAGATTCCGCATGTTCGTACATTTACGTTGTATCAGGGTCACCAAAAGTTGAAGAGCGGGGGAGGAAGTAATGACATTCTGATTAGCTAATTCAAAAACGTTCTAAGATGCACCCGTCAAATAGTGATAAAATAGTGATGTAAGTTTTCGATAAAAGTATCGATAGGTAAATTATAAATATCGTTTAATAAAAATATCGACAGATTTACATTTACCTGGTTGATTGGCCTTCATTTTTTTATTATAATAAATGAGACTATTAATGTTGTGCCCAAATCAGAAAAGTACCGACCAACAAAAAAATCTTTTCGCACAACTAGAAATTATATTCATAACTATCAATTATTGCTATGGTAACAAAACTGTGGGACAAGTACGCTATTATAACATTTTGAAGCCTTTTTAAGTAGGCATTAGATTGTTTTTTGTCTAACCTAGATAATATTTTGTTTATCTCTTAGTGAGAGAGCAAACATTTTTTACAAATGTAAATCTTTATTTTACTTTTTGGCCTAAGTTTGCGTGAGTTTCCTTTCTAATTTATAAATGTTAGATTCAAAGTAAATATTTTTTACCTAATTAGAGGGTACTACACGATATCTAGTTTAAAATTTGGTTAAAAGTTAAGCAACCTCTTTTTACGAAAAATATCGATACATCGACAGCGTTGATGTATAACTTTCAAACTCTAATATTACTCGGGTAAATTCGTGCTACTTTAAGAAAATGAGATGACCGTATATAATATAGACCGTATATAGTACTGATAGAAAGAGATATCCTTTGTTTGTTAACAATAAATAAACCAACGCAAGTTGAACTCCACGAAAACAAATTTTCTATGCACAAATACGGAGTGACACGGATGCGTACGTGTCTGACGGTTGGTCATGACTAAATCCAAAAATGTAGGCGTGGCTTGCACTATGTTCTAAATCACATAGTGGCGAAACATAGGTCGTCGCCTCTAATGCGGAATCTATTAGGGGTGATCTGTGACCTACCTACATAGAATATGTTCAAACGTTGAATAGCGTTTCGAAAATGCGGTTCGTAAAGCCTTATAACATGCTATAAGGAGTATATCTATATTAACTTTAGTAAGTAGGTATATAAGTTGTTTATATCTTATGTAGTCCTGCATATGTGGTCCATTCATTCCAATTACTACTTGTTTCTTGCCGTCAACTGTACCATATACTCAGAGCGCCAACGTTTCCATAGATCTTGTAATATTTTTTGAGTTAAGATTTAATTTAATACCTAACTAGTTAAGGTGTATTGGATAATGTAATGGTGTAACATCGTTACTTTGTAGGTAAGTATACAATGTATGAGGTATACAGAGGAAACGCTTACGTAGATGCTTGCTTTATTGATATATATCTAGATTTCAGCAGGTCACTAACTGGGTCAAACGTGATATTTGAATCCTGAGTTTACTTAGGATCCTTATATTTTTAAAACTTTTTTATGAGCAAAGATCATTGCCTTTTCATTGTAAGGCAGCAAACATCAGATAAATTAGAAGGTCCATTGAAATAATTACTACATTTCAAGTACCAATTTTTATTGGTCACTGGCTGAAATCAAAGTTTACATTGTTTCTCCCGTCATCACATTACTGTGTAAGGCTAGCACAATCACACAAAACCTAATGCCTCATGCAATTATGCTAGCCTAGTACATTTAATTGATGGAACAACTTTAACAAAAAAAAAACAGGGTTATATTAAAATTATAATATGAAAATATGCAAATATTGACTGGAAATACATCCAGTCATCATCTGTTATTATTTAAATATTCACTACATTACTTTATACATCACCAATTTCTTAAGTAAATTCAGTTTTTGTACAATATAAAAAGAATCTTAGCTCCTCTAGGTTACATGCGGAAGTGTATAACACATTCGCAATTATTTATTTATTAATCTTGATCTAATCGAGCGAACGAGAAATAAAAGAAATCGTAACAAAATAAGTATTAAAATTATGGTAATTGTTACAAGAACTACACTATTTTTATGTTCAACATTTTATGTCAATATTTCATTATTATCTATACTTAATTCTAGCCTAGACATAACATTATAAATGATGAAAACATTTTTTCATGATATCATTCAACAATTAATCCATTAACAATTTCCATACCATTTATTCGCGCTTATTGAACGGAAAATTAAATCTAATCTCAATAACAACATAAAACATCTCCTATCAATGACAGTCTCTCAATTTCTCGGCCTTAGGTTTTCGTCCCCTTTTCTTGCCGGACGTGACTCCGGCTAGGACCATTGCAGCGCGTTTGGCCAAACACGAGGTGCAAAACCAGTCTTCCGTAGCTCCTGGTTCTTCGGTGATGCCCACGCAGACCCAGTGATACCATCCGTCGCAGCCGTCACAACCAATCATAGGTGACCCGTTATCAGGCCGCCCACAAGCTGGGCATACCCAGATTTTATTCCCGTGCTCATCCACATAGAACGGCGTGGGCAAAGTCCCGCTCGGTATACAAGGCCCAGGAGGCGGCGCCGATGGCGTCTCTTCTGATTCTGGGGCGATTTCATCGTCAAAGTGCTCCTGACCCTTTTTGGATAACGGTTTGAATAGTATCCTTTTGTACTTGGAATGACTTGACGGCGGTCGATTTCTTCTGGATGGAGAACTACCGGAGGGCGGCGGCGACGCTGGCGGCTCTTCGTTGCTGTTGTTATGCTTTGAATGCTTCGGTTTTGGTGGTCGAGTAACCAGGGCTGATATTTGGGCGAGCTCCGGAGATCGACTGTGTTCTCGTGACGTAGGCTCCTCTTTGGGAGATACTGGCTCTTCTTCCTTTTTTACAATGGGTTTGATGTTCAATTTAAATGTGTCTGGTGAACTAGGTGGCATAGGTGAATTCGAGTTTGAAGAATTTAATTTTAACGTCAGTTTTGGTACTAATCCATCCGCCAACTTTTCCTTCTTTTTCTCTTTCTTCTCCTTTTTAATTTTATCTTTCAGCTCGTGTTTTTCTTCCTTATCCCGTTTCTTCTCTGACTTATCTTTATTTTTATCTTTTTTGTCCTTTTTCTTTTTGATCTTAATGCCGTCTTTGTCTTTCTTTTCTTTTTTATGTGACTTATCCTTTTTCTTATCGAAAGTTTCAGGGTCTATGGGTGTGGACACTTCTGGAGTTCTACATGTTGGTGTGTTTTGGCTGGGCGGTCTAGAATCTTGAGGTTCTACGGGTTTACTTAAGACGGCTGGGGGCTCTGGACTTGGAACTCTTACCGGGGGCGTAGGCACCTTTGGTGGTTCGATGTTAACGGGATCTTTAGGAGGGTTAAGTTCTATCGTAATATCAGGATGGACAGGAGGCATTTTATATAAACTAGATTTATGGTCCTTATGAGATTTAGACTTATTCTTTTGTAGAATATTCGGAACCGTCTGAGCTTTGTGCTTGTCGTGTCTTTCCTTTTCGCGACTCATTGGAGACTTGTGTACACCTCTATCTTCAGAGTCGACTGGAATAACTTCTAGACTAGGTCGACGCAGCATTGACGGGATTTTTGAAGAGGACGATCGGGAAGAATGGGGGAAATTACCCATCGACATCAAGGGGTTGGGCAAACCAGGACCAAGTCCTCCAGGTAAAAAACTAGGCCCTGGAATTAGCCCTGGGCCGCCGGAGCATAAGGCAAATGGATTATTTAATAGATTAGGGTTGGGTAAACCTCTTAAAGCAGGGTTATTGGCTAATCCTGCTAGGAAGTCTTTGCCTGGAATTAACCCTGGATTAGGAATGAGACCAGGGCCAGGCATCAAGCCACCGCCAGGAGACATTCCAGTAAAAAATGGGAAACCTGGCGGCAAATGCGCGAGCTTTTCATTCTTTGGCCTTTTAGGAGGCTTTGGAGTGGACATTTTAAGACTTTGTTTCTCAGCTTTTGCCATTTCCTGTGCTATTTGAAGTTGTTGTTTCCTCAACAATTTTGCCTCCAATTTAGCTAATTTATCTCTTTTGTCTTTGTGTTTCTTTTCCTTTTTAATTTTCAGACCTGCACTAGCTACATCTTTGGGAAATGGTAATTGAAGAGATTTGTTAATTGATATACTTGGACGAGGTTCAGTTGGTAGGGATCTAGACATTTGTGGATGCATGTCTAAAGAATCGTCATCAATGCTTATTACTTCGTTCGTTCTTAAATCTATTTCTTTAGACAAATCTAATGCACTATCATCATTATTGTTCGCAACTGAATTTTCAGTTTTAACTTTTACATTGTCATAAGTGTGATTTGGTGTTTCATTAACAGAATTATGTAACCTTGAGATCATAGATTCAGATTGCAGCTTCTCTGAAACAACCTCTGTAGTATTTTTATCTTCCTTAGATTTGTTCGATATTCTTTTAAATATATTAATCTTTGATCTATCAGGTTGTGAGGCTAATTTTTCCTCTTCATCCATTGTTTCTTTCTTGATTTCCCTTTCGGGAATTATTGAATTGATAGACTGTGGAGTTTTAGGGGCATTTGGATAGACAGACGTACTGGACACCAGAGGTGATTTTGCTATAGGAATACGTCTTGGTACAGGGATAGCATCTTCCCTGTGCATGGAGTTTTTAGGGCCAATTGGTAGCAAGTCTATAGGCTCCTGTTTGATTTTAATAGGTTCAGGGACAGCAGTACTTAGAGGTGCAGGTGGCGGCATTGGCAGCTTTACAGGCGGCGGAACACCTTTCGGCGCCGGCATAGGCACATGGTTGTGAAGGGCATGATGATCTTTACTTTTAAACGGATAGCCTGGTGGAAACTTACTTGCTTTACCATCTTTGGACTTACTGCTTTCACCCTTGTGGCTTTTATCTTTCCGCTTGCTTTTCATAACTTTACCATTAACATTTAATAACTTATTTTTCTTAGATTTCTTATCATTCTTGTCTAAAGTTGGTGCTTTCATAGGATTAGCATGATGTGAGTTTGGTTTATGTTTATCATTTGTGTGGATGATTGTTGGTGGTTTAGCTTCAGGCAACTTGCCCTCCCTGGCAGGAGAGAGGAAGCCTGACATAGTCATCATCACGCTGGTGATCTCTCTTGTTCGTTCCTCCTCCTCCAATCGTAACCTTGGCCTTTTACTATTTGGTAATGAAACTGGGTCAATCGGTCTCTTGAAGGGGTCTTTTGGTTTCTCCGGACTGTCTGTAACAGAAATCTCTGGGCTTGTGCAGGTGGTATTGCCATTGTCAGTACTATCAAGGCCATTTTGTCTAATTTCAACTGTTGTTGCGACAACTGGGGAGGCCTTTTCTTTTTCAGGGTACATGGGCGGTAAGTGTTCATGCACATGCATGGGCCTTGTGACAACCTCATGACTGCCTGGTTTAAGGAAGTTTAGGTTAGATTCCTTTGGTTTTGGAAATTTTATATCCTGTACCGGAGGAGGTACTGGGGGCACTGACTGTGTATAATCTGCTAGTTCAGGCAAATGAAAATGTAAATCCCGAAATACTAATCCTAAGTCATGTAAATTTGGTTCAGTCCTATTAAATTGTTCAGCATAACTATTCGCTTGAGTCCCAAGTCTGATAATATATTTTTCCAGTACATGCACCAAAATGTCCAGTGGGGTTGAATTTATTCCATTCCAACCAATAGTCTGACATATTTGCGCAACATTTCTTCGCAGTATCTCTCGGGCGTACGCCTCTGACATTATGACACCAACAAAGCTATCTGGAACAAACCACATCTATCAGTTAGGAGAGCTGGAACCAACATTTCTACATAATAAGGCATGGTTTTTCGTCACATTCAACAACAAGGAAGCGAAAAAACACATCTTAGAACAGCATTAAATAGGTAAAACACGAAATCCCATGATTTTCATACCTGCAAGTGTCTAGTAGTACAGAGATGATATTGCGAATTAGTGAATTCATCAAGTTAAGAACATACATATATATTTCACATTAAACCTTAAAAATCACGGACAATTTATAAAAACACACAGTTCTGTTTCAATGCAAACTAACCAAGTGTTTACGTAAAAACTTCTCAGCATTCTAAAAACACAGTACCCCGTGCGCCATGATTGCATTTTGGAATGTCAATGATGTACTGCCAGAAAAGAAAAATAAAAAATGGCGGTCAACTATGGCTGCGTTCGCATAAATGACACAAGATTTTAAAAGATATGCTTACACTAAAAATATGTAAAACGTTATAAGCTAAAGCAAAGTAACTGAATTTTGTTATTACTTTGATAAAAAAATCTGCTAATGTACGTAACACTCACTACTGTTAGAATTTAAAGAGGTGAATAATAAATTGATCTTGTAAATTGAGGTTTATCTAAGTTATTTTATATGGCAATTAAGAAAAGAATGAATAGTTAAGGTGAATGAACTATTTGTCAAGCTGCAGAAGCAAATGGCAAATGGTCGTCTTAGTTCGTTCAACGACGGACGAACTGGCGACAAGTGACTGATGTGCTTTTTTATGGATTTTGCTGATAGAATACCAAAAGCCTTGTATTGTAGTATTCATCACTGTTATTTATAAGTAAGGTTAAGCTGGGATATTGTTGAATAAGTAGAATTAAGTAGTGCTCTACAAGTGTCATAGTCAAGTTCAAGACCTCGGCCTCTCGGTGGTCTAATAATGACTACTTCCTCTGAGGATGTCCTGCTCAGTGTGGGAAGTGTTCGTTATAAAAAAGGCGACGGAACCTTATATGTAATGAACCAGAGACTGGCATGGATGCTGCAAAACCGAGATACTGTAGCTGTATCACACAAATTTGCGGATATTAAAAGTGAGTTTTTGTTTCAATTACTTTTTAACCCTTTATTTTACTCTCAACCTCAGTTCTTCCTTATTAACAAACTTGGTATATCCAACAAAAACTTAGAATATAACTTACGAATCATGCTAGAAACCATCAATTTGGGTAAAAACAATATTCTACAAGTGTAACTTTTCAATTGGATTATGTTTATTGCAGCTCAAAAAATATCACCTGCTGGCAAGCCTAAAGTGCAACTGCAGGTGGTGTTACACGATGGCACATGTTCAACGTTCCACTTTGTCAATTCCGCTGGACCGGAAGCACAAGCTAAGGACCGGGATCAGGTCAAAATGTTACTTCAAAACCTTTTGCCAAAGTTTAAGAGGCAAATTGATGGTGAGCTCGAGATGAAATCTAGGTACTTATGTTTTTTTTTTATATAAGTGTAATTTCTAATACTCAACCTTAGCTACTAATTAAGTTTTGCAATAAATGTTAAGTTTGCCTAGTAAACAGTTTGATACAATATTGAGCCTTAATTTACGGAAAGACAATAAGTAGTTTTTTTTAATTTCAACCTTTATTTCAGTGCTTACTAAAGCACTAAAACTTATAACTCTCTTACTAAAGCAATCAAATTTATTAAAAATAATTGAAACCAATGCAAAGAAATGTTATGTGAACACACCTCTGTAATGTTTTATATTTTACCTTAGTTACATATTTTAGCTATGTAAAAAAATGTGTATCTTACAAGTATAATATCATTTTTGATATGTTATTATATAAAATTATAGAAATTATCTTATTGTAAAGTTAGTTCATTTTATATGAATTATAATTTTGTTTCAGGCTCCTATCTCTTCATCCTACTTTAAAGCATTTATATGAAGACTTAGTAATATCGAAAGTGATAAACAGTGAAGAATATTGGAATACACCTACATTAAAACAGTATACTGAATCAAATAATATTAAACAAGAAGCAGGTTAGTAGTTTACATACTTAAACACTATGTTGTAAAACTTGCTTTGTTTCAACATAGAATGTAATACATTGTAGGGACAGCGATAATGCCATGTCGGCAGAAGCGCGTCGACGTTAAATTCAGTCGATATTCGTCACCCGTACAGTAAGGTAGTTTTAATAGCATTCTTGGGTTAAAATAAACGGCGCAGTCTTTTATGAGATTTATGAATCATACTGTATTAAATGGACTTGATTTTCTTTTTGCTTATATAGACGATGTAATCATAGCCAGTGAGAACGAGACGATACATCAAGAACATCTGCGAATATTGTTTGAGCGTTTACAGAAATTTGGAATCACAATTAACGTAGAAAAATGTTGTTTTGGCGTAAATAAATTAGAATTTTTAGGTTTCGAGGTTACAACTAGTGGCATACGACCTTTACAGGAAAAGGTGCAGGCAATTGTCGATCTGCCTAGACCTGAACGCGTAGACGAATTGCGACGTTTTCTAGGGATGGTTAACTTTTACAGGAAACATATCCCAGGTGCAGTTAAGAGCCAAGCTGTTTTGAGTAAATATCTACATAAAACCAAAAAGAATGATAAATCACGTATTAGTTGGTCTGAAGAGGCTGACAAGGCATTTCAGTGTTGTAAGGTGCAGTTGCAGAATGCGGTAACGTTATCGTACCCCGTGAGTGAAGTCCCTATATCACTCATGACGGATGCGTCGAATACATGCGTAGGCGCAGTACTTCAGCAAAAGGTAAATAACATCTGGACACCTTTAGGTTATTTTTCAAAGAAACTTAGTGAAACGCAAGCACGTTACAGTACCTATGATAGAGAGTTGCTAGGTATTTATTTGGCAGTTAAGCATTTCAGAAAAATGTTTGAAGGGCGTGAATTGATAATCTTCACAGATCATAAACCCCTGACTCATGTTTTCAGCAAAGTTGGTTCTGATTCCGAGACTCCGAGAAGGACGAGACAGATTTTGTTCGTTAGCGAGTTTACAACGGACATTAGGCATATTAGCGGCGATAACAACTGTGTTGCTGACACGTTGTCTCGGGTCGCGACAATTTCCTGTCCCACGAGTCTTGACTACACACAACTTGCAATCGCGCAAAACAACGACGAGTACATAAATAATATAACACCCGAGGTATCAGGTAGCAATGTGTGCATTCGCAGAATGGTAATGCCAGGCACTGATAAATTTATTTATTGCGAAATATCTAAGGCTATAGTCAGACCGTATCTACCTATAAGTTTCAGGAAAACAGCGGTTGATGCAGTACACAATCTTAGCCATCCAGGTACAAGAACTACAAGGAAGATGGTTACAGATCGTTTCTTTTGGCCAGGAATGAATCGCGACATAAATAGGTGGGTTAAAACTTGTGTAGGTTGCCAGCGAGCAAAAATCAATCGACATACAAGTACAGAATTAGGTGAATATCCAGAAGTAGATCGTTTTCAGCATATCCACGTGGACATCGTAGGCCCGTTACCAGTTTCACAAGATGGATATCGCTACTGTGTCACTGTAGTGGATAGGTATACGCGTTGGCCGGAAGCTTTTCCGTTAAAGGATATTTCGGCGGAAACGGTTGCAAAAATGATTTATGAAGGCTGGATTTGCAGATATGGTTGTCCAATTCGTTTAACATCTGATCAAGGTAGGCAATTCGAAAGTCAATTATTTACAGAACTACTAAAATATTTAGGTGTGCAGAAGATTCGCACAACAGCGTACCACCCACAGAGCAATGGTCTAGTAGAGAGATGGCATAGATCTTTAAAGGCATCGTTGATGGCTCGTTTACAAAACTGTTCTTGGGTTGATGAGTTAACAACAGTTCTATTTGGGTTACGAGCAGCCGGACGTAGTGATACAGGCGTTAGCGCAGCGCAGTTGACCTTTGGTCGAGCAATGCGTTTACCTTGCGATTTTATTGAGGCTGGTTGCAGTGTAAAGGGTGATGTAAGTATAACATTAGAGAAAATTCAGCAAGCCGTAGAGAAAAATCGACCGATAGTAAAAGCACATTCAAGTAATAAAATTTTTTATAAGCCAAAAGATTTAGATACATGCGATTTTGTTTTCGTTCGCGATGATACTGTTCGTAGGCCGTTAAAAACTCCCTACGACGGTCCGTTCAAAGTAATCAAAAGAAGTTCAAAAGCTTTTACTATTCAGTTCGACAGAAGACAAGCTAATATTTCTATAGATCGATTAAAACCGGCATATTTGTTGAATGATGACATCAGTTCGAGAACACCCTGTACACCGAGTAACATCACTACA
Organism: Emmelina monodactyla; assembly: GCA_916618145.1. Taxonomy (NCBI): domain Eukaryota; kingdom Metazoa; phylum Arthropoda; class Insecta; order Lepidoptera; family Pterophoridae; genus Emmelina; species Emmelina monodactyla. Next base: position 2,133,081 of record OU745322.1, read on the forward strand.
ACAGGTATTGTACAACCACAGCAAGAGGAACGAAAATCGCGCAGTGGTAGAATAATTAAGCCACCAGTGCGTTTTAAAGACCTACATTTTAGTAATAAATAGTATTGTAGTTTGAATTCTGTTTTATTACACTATTATTTCAGAGGTGAACAGCTACTTTTCAGCAACTAACTATGGGTAACTGGAGTAGCAAGAACGAGCAAGTAGTGGTTAACGCTAATGTACAGGCTCAACTGGACCAGAAGCAGAAACACTTAGAGGCAATGAAGAGTAAATATGATGTTATGGAACCTCTAGTTATTGCAGTCTCAATCTGCGTTATGTTGGTAATTTTGTGTTTGTGTTGTACTAAGTGCTGTAGTCAACTTAAAAGTTGGGTCAAAAAGCAGTTGATGACGTGGCAGCAAAGCAGTGTGTCAGTTTTTCCAGTCCAGGTGCAGCCGACTAAAAAGGAAACAGGAGAGGTACCTACAAGGATAGTTTATGCGTAGGTGATATTTTTTTATATACATTTCATATACATGATTTACTTACCTTACATTTTTTTTACAGATTTTATACATATATTTTTTTTTCATCTGTGTTTCATGTCCTATTATACTTACATATTAATGTATGCGCATTTATACCTACATATTAATGTTAATGTCCTAGTTTGATTAAAATGTTATTCTGATTGATGGTTCAGACTTCGATGTTCAGAATAAAAATTGTAAAATCTTACATGTAACTAAAGGTATTTTTGTATACTACGATATAACTTACTTAGTTATAGTTCATTAATTTTATTTCTTGTACTATGTTTAATAAGTACTTCATATAAATCTAAAAATAGATTATGTTTGTAATTCACTTTGCATTGTATCGAGTGCAGTAGGTATTGTTTTGTATCATGCATTATACTAAGAATGTTACTGTAAACTGAAACGCAGACATAGCGTCAGCATATTTATGTAGTAAGGCACGATAAGTGCGCTTTTGAATTGTGTTTTAAAATTGTTGGTAATTCTACTTACTTATGTATTAGTTATAGAATATTTTTTTTTGTGAAAAATTTTTAATGTATAAAATTTTAGGAAGGGTGTACTGTAGGGACAGCGATAATGCCATGTCGGCAGAAGCGCGTCGACGTTAAATTCAGTCGATATTCGTCACCCGTACAGTAAGGTAGTTTTAATAGCATTCTTGGGTTAAAATAAACGACTCAGTTTTTATATATGCTGTTTGATTTATTGGACATAGCAACCTTAAACAGAGGTAGTTCAGATAGTAATTTCTTAAGGTAGTTTAGAGAAAAAGAAACCTTAAAACATTTTCCACTTTTAAGGTGTTTCCGGAGCATTCCTAGCAGACATTCAGCCTCAGACGGATGGTTGCAACGGTCTTAAATACAATTTAACCCAAGATATTATAGACGCAATATTCAAAACATATCCAGCTGTCCGTAAGAAACATGTAGACTATGTGCCCAACAAAATGACTGAGGCGGAATTTTGGACCAAGTTTTTTCAATCTCATTATTTTCATAGGTAAAGAACTTTTTTAATTTTGTTTTAAACTATTGCTGATTGTAAGTTTATTGAATGGTATATGTGAGAATAATAAATGAATCGAGTATGTGCTGTCAAAAATCAAAGCATATAACAGTATCTTTTCGTTTTCCTGTTTTACATCTTATTTACATTTTAATAGCTTTATATTTGCGCAGGGATCGCATCGCGTCGTCTTCAAGTAAAGATTTATTTGGAGAATGTGCCAAAATGGACGACCATGCGATAGCTTCAGCAATGAGACATACTACATTGGATCTCACAGTGAGTTCTATTAAATAGGTATATTTTCACTGCTATACAATATTATAACCTTTTTGTATTCCTTCCTTAAAGTATTCCACTTTTGCCTTAGAATTTTGACCCTGCTATGGCTGTAAATTCAAAGATTATTATTTCTTATGAGATACAAAATTATAATTAAATTGGATAGGTTCACCCATATGTTATGTTAGCTATCAAATTTTTAAGGCAGTATTTCTAAAAAAAATCGGTCCAAAAATATTGGCATATTTATTTTAATTAATGTCACTATTATTTTTTGTTATTTTCAGGTGGATCTACCTAAATTTATAGACAACATACCTCTTCTCTCTACAGACGATGATGCACCTCACGAAAAAGAAAAGGGAGATAGCACTTCCATACATAGAAATATGATAAAACGGTTTAACCAACATTCTATTATGGTATGTTCTACTTCAACCACTCTTTTTAATAAAAATTTATGATTTCACAATAAAAGTATGTATTTTTTCATGTAAAGGTGCTCAAAGCTAGTCAAAAAACAAATTCTAGTAGTAGTAGCAATAACACAAGTAGTAAAACGACAAATAACAATAACAAAGTTGTTGAGAACGGAATAAAAGCGGAGAAAACTGAAAATGGTGTGTCGGAGAAACGATCAGCCGAAGCAAATAGTAATGAACCATCGGCCAAGAGGAAAAGAATATTGGAGAAAATACACTATGAAGACTTAGAAAGTGATAGCGGCAATCAAGATATACAGGAATTAAAATTATCTAAGGTAAAGAGAATTTGCAGTAGGCTTCTTGAAACATCTTTCAAACAAGTCTTAAATAGTTAATAAACATTAAGGTAGACTAATAAAAATTGTATTTATGAAAAAAAATGTAAATGATTTTTAGAAGCAATATCATTATTTAATCACTATATTTCGGTTTCATTATCAAATTATTCTAGAAAATACAGGAATAACTATTAAAAATTGTTGTGAGTCAAGTAGTCTATTTACAATTTTACCATATGTGCATAGACATTTTAAACTAAAATTTTCATAATGATTTGCAGGTAGAACGATATTTATTAGGTCCATCGTCACAAGTGACTCAATCTAGTTCAGGTACAAGCAATCCCGCGCCGGTTTCAGCATTATCATCCGTTTGTCAGGTTAGTAATTATAATAATATATATATAAATTTAAATTCAGCTTAAGCATTTGACAAAGTGGTTCATGTTATATTTTGTGGTCAGTATGAAGTTTTGCAATCAAATGGATGTGTTATTAATATTAAATATTATTTATCTTAAATGCGAGCTGTAATGATACACATAAATAAAGAGGCATTAGGTGTACCGCAAGGGTATCGTTTAATCCACATTTTTTTAACATTGTTGAATTAGTCATCCATATGATGAGTAACTTTTGACTTATATATCTATTTTATTTTATAAAAAAGGACCTAGTGACACACTCAAGTTTCGTACTGGTGTTATTTTTGACTAAAACCTTTTTTTAATGAATTTTACAAATATTTAAAAATACTTACTTAATTTTTCGAAAACAAAATCAAATTGCGTTACGTAGTAAGAAGGAGTAAGCAGATAAACATACAAACAGACACGAAAAGAGACTTCATCTTAACACTTTGAGTATAACCCTGTAATGGATTTATATCTATTTTTTAATTGAAGTAAGAATGCATGTACTACAAGAAGTATATGCAGGGGTAACCCATAGAAACCCAGCTATGGATACTATAAAATGAAAAAAAAAATGACTTTGTACTTTTCAAATCAAGACATTAAAAAAAAGGCTGTAATCGAACACATAATAGGGGATATTCATGTTTTTTTTTCTTGCCTTAAATTAATAGTTTACAACATTATAACATAGAAAAAAATCTAAAAAATCTTTAAAATACTCTAGATATTTTTAAAAACGAAATTTAAAACATTGAAAAAATTAGAGCAGTTGAAACGCCGCCATTTTGCGCGCGCTTTGCGTGACGACACACGACACGTCCAGTGGGACTTTACTATGAACTTTTTAGTTATTTCATACATATTTACAGTTTTAATAGCTTTAAAACCATGGAAGAAGCCAAAAAATTATCTTATAAGTATTACATAGTACCGGAGTGCACAAATACTATTCGAAAAACACCCGAGAAAGTGTTTTTTTCGTATTTCAAGTGATGTGAAAATACGAAGACGGTGGTGTAAGGTGATTAGAAGGGATAATATATCTCCTAAATCTTGTTCATATTGTTGTGAAGATCATTTAACGTAAGTAGGTATACTTTGTTTATATACACCTTAATGTGAATTAGTAAAAAGTAAGTTTTGCATTAGCTATTGAACATTAGAAAATTCGGTATAAAATTAACCTACCCTATAAGAAAAGATCAGTAGCTATATAACTTTCTATTAAAACTTTATTCCTGTTGTGATTTTACGAATTTTTTATGGTTGTTGATTTATTCCAGGTAAAGGAAGATACAGAAAATTATATTGAATACAATTTAATAAAAGAGCAAGGAGAAAAATGAACTCTACGGTTGAAGAAAGGAGTTTTGCCTCATATATTTTTGTGTCAATATGTAAATGATTTGGTGTATTTTTAGTAAACTGCTGTGTGCATTTATGAATAAAAATCTATATTATGGTCTTAAATATACTATGAAACATCCTCTGATCTCTGCGCTTGTATAATTGGGTTTCGATGCAAAATTATATGCTACCATAAATGCACCTGTTCTCGGTAGATTGTCCTAATGTGCTATGACAGAACCAGCTTCAGTCATCGTCAAAGATTCACTACCAATCTAAACTAAACTTCATTACAATCAGCACAAGAATATAGTTTTTTTTCACAAAAACTTGTAAAACAGTATAAGTTTCGACGCTTATGAATGCAATGTCGTGTCAGATGACGTCACATTACGTTCGACCAATGGTGGCGCGTTTTGGAAGTTTAAATTTCGCTCCCTTATTTGGCACTTTTTAAATATTATTTTAGGGGTTTAAATAATAAATAAATTAAAAAAAAACTTTTGCATTATAATATAACGATAATAAGTATTCAAGAAAAAAATATTTTAGGCCATTTAAAATTTTATGCATATCCCCTATTATGTATTTTTAAATACCATGGATGCAATTGTAAAGTTTTTTAAGTATTTTTTGTTGTGTTACTCAGACAGTGAAAAAAATACTATACTAGTAAACTGACCCAGATTTTTTTCAAAAAATTTAAGTTTTTTACCACATTGGTTAAAAAATATTTAAGATCTAAATTTAAATGACTGTAAATCAATTGTGTTTATTTTGCAAAATAAAGCATTTGATACTATAATAGTTTTTTTAATACAGTTGCTCAAAAAGTGGCGTATTGCAGGGACGTATAGCGTTCGGGATGTGGGCAATTACACACTCGTGCTTTTTTTTTACCTTTCCCGCACTCGTGCGTTCTCTTTCCCAACTGTCAAAATAATGTATATAAAAAGAAAAATTTACCAACCATGAAGTTTATACTAAAAAAAAAAACAAAGATGTGTTTATGATTCATATTAATACTTACGTAGCGTAGGTATATTTCTAAAAATAGCTACTAGTTTGTTTCGATATCAGATTTAATGATTTGATTGAATTAGTGTGGTTGGTTTCATTTCATTATATTCATTTTCATTTCACATCAATACAAAAATTACATTGCAATTACAACTGAAGACTTGGCTGTATGGGCATAGTAACTTTTGCCTACCAAATGGATGAAGAAAAAATGGCGCCATTTTCCAGAAATTTTCTTTGCGAGTTTAGTTGTTTGTTGCACAAAATGAGTTATTTCGTCATTTACGATCCTAATTTAATATTTTATGAAATTGCTTTATTTTTTCGCAACTGTATTAAAAATAGTCGTTCAGTACACGTGCGGAACCGTCATTGCAACTCGTTCCGCCTGTCAACCCTCGCCTTCGGCTGTGCCTCGGCTCGGGTAGACATTTGTCGGAACTCGTTGTAATGACAGCCTTTCCACAATTGTATTGAAATATACTATAGTATTACTATTTTAGTAAAGTATTACTAGTATTGTTTTTGTCAATAGAACGATTTTGTAAATTATGCTCGAATTTCGACAACAGTTTACGACTATTATCTTTACAAAAAAAACTGTTCGGCCTTGACTTACCGCTAGGATTCGGCTTGTAGTTGGTATAAGTAAATTCTTTATTATCCCTGTATTATGATTAAATTAAGTCTTGTAATCAAGTCGTTAAAAAAATCTTGTAAAGCTTGGGTTCGAACTAGTCATACTAATATTATAAACTTGAAAGTTTGTGAGTATGTATGTATGGATGGATGTATGGATGTTTGTTACTCTTTCACGTAAAAAATACTGGACGGATTTTGATGAAACTTTACATTAATATACTCGTAGCTTATACATCAGAACAACACATAGGGTACTTTTTACTACGGGAAAACTTCGCATTCCCACGGGAAACCGACTTCTAGACTTTCCTAGTCGCGGGCGGCCACTAGTATACAACAACCTTGTAGTTTCAAACAGGCATTGTTTATAGGCATGGTGCAACGGCCAGCAATGCCAGCGTCCTATAGCGGTGTCGGCGTCGGTGGCGGTGGGCGCGCTCGGGGAGCTCAGCCCGGGCGGCGCGCTCATGCGGGTGCACCACGCCGCCTCCATGTCGCGTGAGTAGATACACAGGCGGGTGGAACACGAACTCAACAAACAATAGATACAGGCGTGGTGCAACGGCCAGCAATGCCAGCGTCCTATAGCGGTGTCGGCGTCGGTGGCGGTGGGCGCGCTCGGGGAGCTCAGCCCGGGCGGCGCGCTCATGCGGGTGCACCACGCCGCCTCCATGTCGCGTGAGTAGATACACAGGCGGGTGTAACACGAACTCAACAAACAATAGATGCAGGCGTGGTGTAACACTCACTCAACAAACAATAGATAGGTATACAGGCGGGGTGTAACACGATCTCAACAAACAATAGATGCAGGCGTGGTGTAACACTCACTCAACAAACAATAGATAGGTATACAGGCGGGGTGTAACACGATCTCAACAAACAATAGATGGATATTCAGGCGTGGTGTAACACTCACTCAACAAACAATAGATAGATATACAGGCGTGGTGTAACACTCACTCAACAAACAATAGATATACAGGCGGGGTGTAACACTCACTCAACAAACAATAGATATACAGGCGGGGTGTAACACTCACTCAACAAACAGACTAACAATAGATAGATATATAGGCGGGGTGTAACACTCACTCAACAAACTAGCAATAGATAGATATACAGGCGTGGTGTAACACTCACTCAACAAACTAGCAATCTATACTAATATAATAAAGCTGAAGAGTTTGTTTGTTTGTTTGTTTGTTTGTTTGTTTGTTTGTTTGTTTGAAAGCGCTAATCTCAGGAACTACTGGTTCGAATTTAAAAAATATTTTTGTGTTGGATAGACCATTTACCGAGGCAGGCTTTAGGCTATATAACATCACGCTGCAACTATTAGGAGCGAAGAAATAATGGAAAATGTAAAAAAAACGGGGAAAATTATTCATCCTTGAGGGCTTCCGTTGCGTGCGCTGCGAAAACGGTTCTAGATACCAAAAATATATATATGAAAGAATTAAGGGAACTTTTTACCGCGGGAAAACTCCGCATACCCACGGGAAACCAACTTTTACGCGAACGGAGTCGCGAGCGGCCTCTAGTAGATAGATATAAAGGCGTGGTGTAACACTCACTCAAACAAACAATAGATATATATACAGGCGTGGTGTAACAGTCAACTTTGGTAAGTACTGTGAAAATTATGTTTACTGCCGCTTTACCCGTTTTATGCCCATTTCTCCATCAGCAGGAGGTAGTTACAACATTTGCATTAAAATTATGTTATTCCTTTTTATTAAGGTGCGCACTTAATATGTTCATATTTAAAGAGTACCTTACAATTGACTCTTAACCTGTACTCAAAAATCTCTTCCTAGCCACCAAGCAATATTGCATAATCTTACCTTAATGTAACTTCTTAGATTTACGCGATTATTTTATTATTTTTGATTTTCCGACGTTTCGACATTTTCACAAATGCCATTTTTAAAACTTTTGGCGGTGAATTCGAAAAATCGTTTTTTACTTAACTCTATGAAGACGTCAAACATCTCAGTCTACCCGTGACCACGGCATTTGTAAAAATGTCGAAACGTCGGAAAATCAAAGCTTGTCAAACTGAATCACATGGATTTCTCTTACTGATTGCTCTTTCGCGACCACTATTTAATAAGATTTGTCCCCCACACTGTACTATCTACAAGAGGAAACATAACAGCTGCATCAACACTCTCCACCATTACTCAATCCATATTTCCTTCAGACGACCTCTGTGGCGCGGCGGTAACTATACCGGACTGTAAAGCGGATGGTTCCGGGTTCGATCCCCGGGTCGGGCAAATTTCGTCAAAATGGTTTTTCAACATTGGCTCGTGTCTGGGTGTAACTAGGTTCTCCCCTAGTCCATTGTGTGGTACCTGTAACACAAGCGCTTAATGCGCTTACCATAGGGCCACACAGTTGGTGTGTTAGTCTGGAGATTTATTTATTATTATTATTTATTATTCCTCAATCGTCCAATTCTTTCTACAGAGCTAGTCCCCCCCGACGTGAAGTCCGAGCTCCACCGCATATACCTGAGCGGCGGTGAGTTACTCCGCGAGTTATGGCGGTGCTTCCCGCAGCCGGGGACCGCTAACGACACGGAGGATAACTCGTTACGAGCCGACAACTTTTACGACGCCTTGCTGAGGTTTAGGAACGTTAAGCTGAGGCCGTTTGAGGTAAGATTTAGGTTCAGATTATTATTATTTAGATACCTAATGCCCGTTTTCACGAACGTCCCCTAAAATTTAGGGGACACTTAAAATATTTTAAAGGGCTATAAAATCGCTATTTATTACTTTAAATATTATTTGTCTTACTCATTTTATTGTTAGTATTTGTTTTTGTTGAGTTTTGTTGGAAAAAAAATTGGGGCCAACTATTTGCATTTAAGTGTAATTTATTTGTGAGGTGTGCCTTAAATTCAGGGAACGTTGGTGAAAACGGTCATAAGTGTTATAAAACAAAGATTTTGAATGTTTAAATGCTAGTAATTAGTTGTCTTAATCCTTGTTCATCTTTTTTTTATTCTAACTAAAGTAGTTCAAGTTATGTATGTTATGTTCACTGTAACCTCAAACTTTTTAGGTTTTAAGTCCTGCCAGGTCGTGTGAAAACCGTCATTTACATCCTTAATTAAAAAAAATTTGGCTGAAAATCCTAAACCTTAGAGTTTTAAAAGTTACGTCGTTAAGTCCTCCGCTAGTCTTTTTATATTCAGTATGAGAATTATTTTCGCCTCTTTCCAATGTATACTATAAGAAAATTATGGCAATGTTTCAAGTTTACTTTAAAGTAGTTATTCCCATATTCTTTCCAGGAAAAAATGCTCCGAGACCTAACACCCCTAGCCACGACCCTAACAAAACATATGAACCAAATGATAGACACCGCGTGTGCTAAATACGCGCTGTGGCAACAAAGGAAACAGCGTCGGTAGTAGATGTAAACGAATCGTTAGTGGTAACACGCAATTAGTACCGTTGTCGCTCATTTGTACACGGAAACTTATATAAACCTGCAAAAAATGTTAAACTTATTTAAACTGTCGAAAAGATTTTGACGGTTTTCATATCAAAACTATGTCAAAATATGAGAAAAAATTAGCCTTCTTTTTTTCAATAAGACATATTCTTAGTTTATTCTTTGAAATGTGGCGATGTAAGATCTGGCAATAATGAAAAGGACAATATTTAGATTTTAGGCGTAAAGAAGAAGGTTAATCCTAAATTAGTAGGAATCTTATTTTCTTCCACAAATGTCAGATAAACTTCAATTTTGAATAACCGTTTCTAACGTCTATTTGAATAAAAACTTCTTATAAGATTATTAGGATTCATATTAAAATATTACTTATGAATGTGATAAATGGGCGACGACAATTACATGTACCTTATTTTAATTAGAGCTAATAATTTCCTATAATTGTCTTCTATTTTTTTCTAGATTTTCTGTTAATAAAACTAACTAAAGTCTTAAACAATCATGTTTACTCGTCGTCTTTTTGGAAAAAAACTGTTTGCAAAATGCGAAAATGAAGAAAAATAACTTCTACAAAAGAGTAACTATCTTATAAAAAATCAAGGAAATAGCTCTGTAGTGTCAAAAAATGTAAAACATCTTGTTTAAAGACTCTTTCGAGTTTCAAATTAGAATCATTTTTGAAAAGATGAATTCAGTGTTGCATATTGTTAGTTACTCTTTTCTACATATTCTTGTTTGTGGTATGAGATACTTTAGCCCGTGTGTTCAAACGCTGATAAATTCATATGTCAAAATAAAGTAGCCCGAAAAATATTTTGACATTTATTTGGTTTCATTACCCTTCAACTTCTGGAACCTTACCACATACTTTCAAAATCCATTACGATTCTTTTCAGTTTTCAACAAGCGTTCCCATGACTTGCAAAATAATATGTATAGTACTAAAAATCTAAATAAGGCTGTGTAGGTCTAGTTATAAGAGCTTGTGGTAAGGTTTCTGGCCTTTTATAAATGTCAAAACAGTAAACAATAATGAAAGTTTACAACGTTCCTAATTTTACAATATTTGTATAAAGTCTCCTAAAGTTTTTTTTTTGTTTTTACTATTGAAATTGTAATAGCCAATAAGGTTTATATGATTCCACAGTTGCAATAAACCTGTATAATAAGTAAAGCAATGCATTGTTAGTTTTATAAAGATAGATACATAATGCCAAAACAAATTGAATTATATTCATTTTGACAGACTTTTTCAGTCCATTTCTAGTTCTTCTAAAGCACAAAACGATTTTTCGTTACTTTTAATATGTATTTAAATTTATTCTTATTCATTGCATAAATTCTATGAACTCTACCTTACTGATCACTTTTTGCCATATCGGTACCTTGCAATAACTAAACGAATAAAAGAACTTATTTTTTATTAACTTTTCCATGAAAAGTTGTGTATAAATAAGTTTGGTTTATTTATTCCTTTTGAATAGTTTTCCGAAGTTCAATGGGCTATAAAATAAAACATATACAGTAAAATTGTGTTTCTCTTTTACTAGATATTACAAGAATTCTTAACTCTCGTTCTTCATACAAAATAATAAATATTACATCCAGCTCCTGTAGTTTCTGTCAAAATCTTTGCAACGAAAATGTCAAAATGTGGATTCACATCAAGTTTTAATATTTTTTATAAAAGTTTGTGTACAAACATATACATCAGTTTTTAAATATAATGGAAAGCAATAAGTCCATTGCTGTCTGCCTGACTAACAATTTTTGTTTGTCTTTTTATGGGTTAGATACCAAATAAACAAAGTAAGGCCCAATTGCAGGGAACGTTTTAACCTCGCGTTAGCTAACTCAGATTTAAATGGCGCCACCATCGATTGTAATAAGTAGTTACAATCGATGGTGGCGCCATTTAAAACTGAGTTAGCTAACCCGAGGTTAAAACGTTCTCTGCAATTGGGCCTAAATGATATAAAATAAATTCATTTTTATTAATTTTCCTAATGCCTCAAGTAGGAAGTGCAACAATGTGTAGGAACTATGTTAAGTTAAATTGTCATATAGGTATATGCCAATACGTGTTTGCTATTTTTTCAAATAATTTGGATAATAGCATTTTTTAATAGCCTGTAATTGTCAATAAGGCATTAGTATATAGGAGTGTGTATGTAAATAGTATATTTCATTACAAGCTCGGAAAGGCTGTCATTGCAACGAGTTCCGACAAATGTCTTACCGAGTCGAGGCACAGCCGAAGGCGAGGGTTGACAGGCGGGACGAGTTGCAATGACGGTTCCGCACGTGTACTGAACGACTATTTTTAATACAGTAGCGAAAAAATGAAGCAATTTAATAAAATAATAAAAACACAATAAACTCAACTAACTAATCATTTATTTATTATAAAAGTGATAATTCACATATAAATTGAAATTGGTACAGTTTTTTTTATACTAACTGGGGAAGTTTTAGATTGCATTTTTACTGTTTGAGACAGACTATTATTAATTTCGTATGATTGATTGTTCATGTATATTTGTCATATAATAGCCCACATCCCGAACGCTATACGTCCCTGCAATACGCCACTTTTTGAGGAACTGTATTAAAAAGAAAATTTCTGGAAAATGGCGCCATTTTTCCTTCCCCCATTCTGGTAGGCTATGGGACTATGCCCATACAGCCAAATCTTCAGTAGATTTTTTTTATTCATTTGAAATAAAACTTAATGAGATAAAATGAAATGAAACCTAACCTCACTAATTCAATCAAATCATTAAATCTGATATTGAAACAAATAAGTAGCTTTTTTTAGTAATATGCCTACGCTACGTATTAACAAGAAACAAAAAACTTATTATTATTTTTAGTAGAAACTTCATGGCTGGTTTTTCTTTTTAATAGACATTATTTTGACAGTTGGGAATAGCCCACATCCCGAACGCTATACATAGTACACCACTTTTTGAGAAACTGTATTAAATAAGTATTAAATGTTTAAAAAATAAAACAATAAAATAGAAAACAAGTGTATTTAGATATATGAGTAAGCAGATCTTATAACAACAAATAAAAATATTTATGTACAAGACAAGACAAACTTAAAATGTCTTCTGGTGCTTTAAATCAACTAATTTTGAATTCCATGTTGCCAACTACAAAAATAATGGAATGCTACCTATTTTGACACAAAATATTAATAAAAAAAACTATTCTACATACAAGTAGGTACTACATATTGAAAAAATACAAAACTCTTAGATATAATTGATTAATACTTTAGCAATACACAAAGTTAATCATAATAACTACAATCAATAATTCTGATACAATTTTATCCTAAATTTAAATAAACGTTTATTAAGGCCTTTAATAATATACACATCTTAAGATTACCATTATAAGACAAATACATTTTCAGATACTTATCAAATGATGTTTTTGAAATTTTAATAAATATATAATTTATATGGCAATTTATATAACATAGCTTTATGAATAGGTATATTAACAAACATAATACAATTTTCATGTTTTGGATATAAATAATTGAATCCAAAGATATATTACATTCAAAAATTAACAGGTTTTTGGATAAAAGACTATACATATTTTTTAAGCATAAAAAACGTGTTAGTTTTCAACCAAATAAGAAAATACTATAAAATATAAACAACTAAAACACAATTTCGAGAAGAAATTTCTGAGGCGAAACATTTTTACTTCATAATGTTTAATGAATATCCATTTTGACATCAATAACAATATAGCTAAAAGTCTCAATATTGTTTTTCTTAAAACTGGTGTTATTTTCTGGTTATAAGTTAGTTTTAAAAGTGATATTGTCATGTCTACATGCTGTAAATAGCTACGGTTTAATGAAATAGTGAGAAAATTTGCTATAACTTAAAATATTATTTATAACACAAACTCTTATCTGAAGAAGAAAACTTAAAGTCCTGGGTTCGATTCCCAGTCGCGTAATTCTCGGAGACCCGCGTTCTTTTTCCAGTGTCTATAACTTCAAAACTTAAAGTTTTTGTGACAGATACAAATTTTATGTATTTTTTTTACAAACCGAGCTGAATTTTATTCCCCAAATTTATTTTACACAACAAAAGATATTTATCAGTTTTAACCAATCTGTCAAAATACAAAGCGGTGTATATTCAATATAAAATTTATTAACGTAGAGAACCTATGAACATGACTCATAATAAAATAATTAACAGACTTTAGGCCGAGTTGTCGATTTCTTTTCTCAGAACATACTGATATTTCAGCTTCAAAAAGCCCCCATATAGTTTTCTTTGCCTTATCATGTCACAGGTATTCCATCAAAGATTTTAATACACCATTTAAAGCTCAAAACGTTATTTCCATCTATTTAAAAGCCTTGATAATCCACACAAGAAGCAGTATGGCTATAATAGCAGCAATGATGCTGATTATGAACATTTTTCTTCGGTATCTTCTTTGGTGTTCGGCTGCCTTTGCTAACTCATCGCGACCGGCTTCCACGCCTGCTGCTGTGTTTTCTATGTGGGATGCTACCGTGTCTGAGATATGGAGGAGTTGTTAATAATTGTGTTTATAAGGTGTTTTGTCTTTAAAGATACGGAAGAGTTATTTTATAGTTGTATTTATAAGGAGTTTTGGTTAATAATATATAGGTACAGGATTTAGAAAATGAAACAGAATTCATGTAGAGTAATGTCAAAATCCTGTCTTATGTATGATAGATATTGATATGGTACAATCGTTTTACGATCACAAATATGTAAGTAAGTAAGGGAAATTACATTTAAGCCAGAATTCCCAATGCAGAATTTAGGTTGGTTGTTTATTCAAATAATAATATTTAGGTTAATTATTTAATTAGTCCGTTTTCTTATGTTTAGAATAAGTAGAGAATAATAAATCTGTGTTTTTACAGTGTATAATAGTTTAGTAAATCTGTGCAGGTACTTACCAACAGTTTCAGCCTGTTTTTGCACCATCGAGGCTAAATTCTGCATTATTTCGTTCACATCCAAAACGTCAGACTCGATCTTGTTCATATATTCTTCTCTTTCTAACACCATGCTTGTCTCGAATTGAGCGAGACTTGTCTGAAAGTTTAAAAGTATAAAATAATTTAAATCAGAAGTAACAAGTTATGTGGTTGATTTGTTACCGTTTTGGTTCATATTGCATCTTGCATCAATGTAATGCAAAATAATCGATTTGCGAATTTGTACAATAACTCAGTGTAAGCCACCATACAGCGTACTGTGTTATCATAGCTCTGACATCATGCTCAAGAAAAACGGAGTGTCTAACTAGTGGGACGTTAATCTTATCTTATTTTAAAAACGAAGGTTGCGGATTGTACTTAAAAACCAAAAGTTATTTAAAAGTGCTTAGTGGCAATAATATATTTGATTATTTTTCTATAGATATTTTATACAGTAAGTAAGCGCGAAACACCTAAGATACAATGCATTCCAAAAAAACTAAGTTCATGTCATCTAGATTTAATTTCAGACCGTTAATTTACTACTGTTAAGTCATCGATACGGTATTTTTGTTATTAATTGTAGTTTCGATATTACCTGTGCCTGTTGGCTAGCTATGAGCGATGCCTCCTCATCATCAGCGATGGCTTGGCGCTCCATCGCCTCGGGGTCGTTCCTCACTCGCGCCTGTTTTGGAAGGTGGGCGGCCATTTTCTCTACCAGTTGCTGTTACCAATAAAAATGCAGTGTAAATATAGTATCAAACTATTTAATCAAGCTTTATAGACGCAGCTTCAGAAGTATTGACTAATGTTTTTCGATTTTATACACATGTCATTCACACATTCAAAAAAAATATTTTAATCCTACTGTTGTTTTAGGTTGATTGATTTACAAACAGACCAACTTTACATTTATGATTAGTAGATTGATAAACACTTACATTTTATTTTATTTACACTTTCAATTTATTACCTGTTACTTAGTCAAGCTGTGCTAAACGATTTCTGATGAAACTTGCTACATAGATAGACCTAAAATAACACATGAGGTAGTTTACGCGAGAAAAACAATTTTTTGGGTAAAACCGCAATTTGGAAAGCGAATCGTACTACAAAACTTCAATTAGTTCTTTACATTTCCTTGAACTTACCTTCTGCACCGTAGCGTAAGAAGCCAAAGTCTCCGAGAAAGTGTTCGTTAACCTCTCCACCTGCAATTGCTGCGGCTTGTCGCCTCGACGCACCAACACCGCCAATCGTTGCATATGCCGGGCCGACGACGACGCGCAACCGTTCACGTTTTGTTGGATGACGTGGCTGCGGTAATTTTGTTATGTTATTATAGTCCAAAATTAGGTAGATCAGGTAAGAGGGCTCAGAGTCAGTAAGGTAGGTAATTGAAATCAGTAAGTAAAATTTTGAAGATTGTTAAATTCGGAAGTTATGACGTTATTTGTCAAAAGTTAGGTAGTTAGGGTTAAGTA
Source organism: Emmelina monodactyla (assembly GCA_916618145.1). Classification (NCBI taxonomy): domain Eukaryota; kingdom Metazoa; phylum Arthropoda; class Insecta; order Lepidoptera; family Pterophoridae; genus Emmelina; species Emmelina monodactyla. The sequence goes on from OU745322.1 coordinate 2,149,043, forward strand.
GTCACAGGGTTGGTAAGCTAGGAGAATTCGTAATTGAAATCAGTAGGTAAAACTTTGAGGATTGTTGAATAAGCAAGAGTGCAAGTTAGTGGCATTTGTTTGTAAAAGAGTTGGAGGAAAAACGTAACACTTTAAAGTGATTGATAAAGATATTGATCAATTTGTATAACAAATTATTAATGCATACTTATCCTAAATTACTTGATTGGTTTCTTGAGGTGACAATTCTAATGTATAACCACATGGTTGAACTTTAAGCTTGTATATTTTTCCTGATATTTAATTTAAAGCAATAACAGAGTAATCTGTGGCTAGTGAGTGGTTTGCATTGTTATCAAGTAGCTTAAAATATTTTATAACATTAGTTAGTTGGTACCTACCTACATCATTAGTGAAAACCAAGGTAATTAAAATTAGTTTATGATCATGGTTTAAGTGACATACAATATTTATCAAAGTTTTAATTAGTAACAAAACATTTAAGTTCTAATAAGGTTGTTTAATAATAATAACACCAAGCAAATTTTAACTATCTAAATTCATATTTAGCTAACTTTTATATGTAATAATGTTAAAAAAATAAGTTTTAAATTTTCTAAACTTAATTTAAAGTGCTATAAAAACCAACTTACACTCTTTCTCTTAATGCCACATTATCATTGGCTCCACCAATCTGTTTGAGCATCTTCTCCAAAGATTTCAGTCCGCTGGTCATCGTTTTAATATTCTCCGCCACCTCCTCACAGAGATTAAACAATTCTGCCGGACTAAACTCTGAGAAGCCAACATTTGGCGGTGATGATGTAGCGCCATAGTCCTTGCTGGACCCACTGATAGGATCTCGTTCAGTCATCTTTAACACTGAAACAATAACTGTTTCAATGTGACTAATACAACTTATGATTCATTAAATAATGATAAAAGACAGCTTGTTAGAACAAAGTTTCTTTTAGTAGACCTATCTTACACAATCAATTGAGTTAAATCTTATCTTTATGGCTAAAACAAGTCACAAACAAGACTCAAAACAAGTTAAGAAAAAAATGTTAAGGCGAATTTAGTATGAATAAACCAGTAATATTAAAATCTTACCAGCAAAATTTCAGCGTCGGTTACTTGTTTGTGAGCTAAAGCAAAGTGCAAAGGCAAATAAGTATAAATGAATCATTAAATTGACAACAAAACATTAGGTACGCTTGTATGGGTGTAATAACACCATTTTGCGCAATGACTTTAGTTTGTAAAACCGGTTATAAACGAACTGTTTTATATGCAGCAGAAGCAGGTATTATTGAGTTGATTATGCACTACTTACCTACCTTAGCTTGATTTCGAGCAAAAGCAATCTTTTAATCAAATATTTTCACGAAACACGCACTACGCAAACAGCAAAACAAAAGTTGACAGTGGATGTCATTTGACTTTGACAATGTGATTTTGAGTTTGGCATTTTAATTGACACTGACATTTTGGCCTCGTTCCGACATGACAAACAATGCACACGCTTTAATACGTGAGCTTACCCGCTCCGAATTATTGACAGTATCGGCACCAATCAATATAATAGGCATGATGACTGTGAATAAAATACACAAAAATTGTGCTACCATCTAATGAAACGTAAATAAAATATTAAAAAATAACAAGGTATTATTATAATTAAAGCGAGATTAATTAATATTAAAAAAAAAAAAATCTACAAAATACTACAGTCCGCCATGATATTCTGAACGCCAATCAGAGCGAATGACGTCACTATAGAGCATGGTTCCCAACTTAGGGGTTTTCCCCTCAAATTTAGGGGGTAAATTAGTGGGATGGGATTTTTTTTAAATTTTGTTTTTATTATAAAAATTAACAATTTAGTTTTTTCTTATTGCTTTTTTAAAAATAGTCAGAAAAATAATTTATTTTTACTAAAATAATCGGTTATAGATATTATACGACCGTGCAGATTCCTTCTAAATCTTAAAAAAAAGAAGTTGGTAGATCTACCTACTTTTCGAATTGAGTTTGGTCGGAAACTACCAACTTTTAGAGTCGTACGGAAGGATTTATAAAAATTCGAGTTGGTAACACTGCTCTAACGTGACGTCAAAATCGACGCCATGACACTTTGGAGCGTTTTGGTGGGAACTTTAAACATAAAATTTTAAATTGTTTTTTTTCATATAAATCATGCTTTTTTTTTCCGAAATATGATATTTTTTACAATAAGTATATATTTCTGAATATGATACAACAGATTTTCAAAATCTGTCATCATGCCTATTTCAGACGGCACTTACTATCCCAAAACATTGAGCGGGGAGTGCGCAGTTGCGCTAACGTAGGGTGATGCCAATGATATTGTTTTTGCGGTTTGCAACGATCATAATGGGTGCTGCCTGGGCAAAAAGCGTTTATTTGCGCAAATCGGAACGCATTATTGCTTCCGATGTTTGACTCCAACATTACCAGTAGAAGGGATGAGTCGCCTACCATTGGCTGGTGATAATTTCTGAAGTCCTATAAAGCTAAAATTTGTAATGTCCAATGTTTGTAAGTTATAAAGTATCACTTTCACAATCTCACAAACGTTGATCTCTTAATTTTTTATTATTATTTTGTTATAATTAGCTCTCATATTTTATTTTTTATTTATTTAAGTACACCAACTGTGCTGTGTGGCCCTAAACTAAGCAAAGCTTGTACTATAGGTATCACACAATGGATTGAATATTCTATACGTATACCTACTTTACTGTTAGTACCTACCTTGGCGGAAAATTACTTTATGCATAAAAAATGTCAAAATCTCTTCAATTATGATAACTAAGTACATGTTTGTTTGTATACCTAATTCTCTGGATTACTTCAAGGTCCTATTCCTTAATCATGAAATTATGTCTAAGGGACCATTAAGTCTGCCAATGTAAAATGAGTTTTTTTTAAATCGGTCTAGGCTGTCTTGAGTAACCGTGTATGTATTATAATTTTTCAACACACTTGCTCAGAAAGTGAGCCTTAGCCGTTTTTAGGGTCGTAAACCGACCTATCAAACACTCGTGTTTAATAATATTACACACTAGTGCATAACATAACGATCCCTTCCTACAAAGAGGTAGTGCCTTACTGCAAATTATATGCTAGTAAACAGAGCATTTACAATTTGATCGGGTTATATAGTTTTTTTTTGTAACAACAAAGAGGTTTTGTGCCACTGAAAATCTATTTACATATTTGGAATAAATAAATGTGTCCATATTAGAAAAAAAACAATAATTATTATCAAAATATTAATAATAAACAGTAATTTTTACAGAATCATTGTATTTTACCTACCTATCTCAAAAAATATATTTTCTAAAATAGGCAGTATGGCTGATTGTCGTGTACAAAAAAAATGTTGGGCGTAATTTCCCGAATTCTTTATATTTTGTTTACATTGCATTTTGTGGCTGTGTAGAAAAACTATTTATGCCAGATTTAATTGTTTTTCCTCGCAAGTGTTGTTAGCGCCAATGCTGGCACTCTAATATTTTTAAATACCTACCCTCTTAATTTTTATTTTTCGCTGCACCTGTTGATCGGTGCAGCGAAATCTTAAAAGGCTCATAATCGCTGGAGATCTCCTACCACCGCTAACCCACGCCGAGATTGTGAATGGTGCTTAGTGCAATGAACTTGCTTACCAAGTGAAACGAGCTGGCCAGCAAGGACGTAAGGACTGTGTAACCAGTGAGTGAACCTAACGAGCTAGCTTGCAGCATCACCTCCTGTAAGTAGTCATTAGTCCCCATATACTAGGTACTGTAGCGATCTTGTGTCACACACTGTGACATTTCTTTTTATTAAATTTGATTACCAAATCACCGCTTTAACCACCAAGTGTGTTGAAAAAGTGCGTATGGTACTCGTGAGCAACATGTTCATTGGACACTCGGCTGATTTACGACCTCTCCTGCGGCTCGGGCTGCAACCCCCATTCTCGTGTATAATGAACAACTTTGCACACTTGTATCATAATAAACCTACTATTAAAAAATAATAAATCGCAGCATTTTAAAGTAGGTACAGTATAAATTCAATGTTAAGCAAAAAACAACTTTAAAAAACGAAAAATAAGGTTTAACCTGTCATAGAAACGATAAAAAAAACAAAGAAAAGTTAATAAATGGCGTCATGGAACTTTAAAATCCAACCACCAAAGAATGATCAATGCTTTTCATATTTCAATGCTCATACTTAATTTGAAAAAAAAAACTATATTTTTATGAATTTATTGCCTTTCGGGCAACCGTATCAGCCTGTAAATGATGATATGATAATAAGAATACCTAATGATTACCTAAGTATATTAAATTTGCCTATGAACGTTCTAACTTATTGCATCTGTACATTTCCCGCCTTACATAAATATAGGAATCACCTCTATTTATACTATTGTACGGTACGAAAAAAAAACAAAAAGCTTTAGCATAAATAACGTCTCAACATTGCAATATGTACCTTTATCTACATATTTATGAGTTATTTTAATTGTGCATTCGAAGGTGTTAACTCTGCTTTATGGATCCTGCAAAGTTTGCACGTTTGTGCGAAAAATTCCTCTCGTTGCATACGTGAATAAAAATGTCAATGGTTTACTAAGAAACTGGGAACATGCTTGTTTATGAAATTATTTAAATAAACAACGTTTTATATTTTAGTAAGAAATATTGCTGAGTAGAAATAAGAATCTTAGCCATATAGGAATATTTTGAGGAAAAAAGAAATCACCTAATGTTTTTTTTTATTTAACATTTCTTGAACATACACACAATAAAAATATAAAAAACACAAACATTAAGAGAGAGGTTAGCACAAAAAAAAACAAAAAAATATAAACCAAAAAAGAAATAAAATATATCGAATACTTACTTGGAGGTATGTCAGGAATTTACCGTGTGCTTAGGGCTAATCGTTGTAAACGCTTTATAACTAGTTTTAAATTGTCTGAAAACAATTAGAAACGTAGATAATTAGAAAGTAAATACCTTCTTCTACTTCTGTGCAAGCAATTAGTGTTGGTATCTAAGATAAAAATTGTGGTTACTAGCCTAGCTCCCGAGATTAAAAGTGTTTACTTGGTAATATTTAGTTTGTAGTTCTTGACCTCAACCTTATAATTAATATTATTTAACTATGTTTAATTTCTTTAAATAAACTTATAAATATATCTACACTATTTCTTATGTATTTCAAGTTTTAATATTGTTTTTTCGTTAAAAATAAGCCTAGTTTACTTCAGATACAAAAACAGATTTATTGTACCTCTATTTGGCTATAATCATCTAAACTAAAAGATGTTAAGTTTAATTAAACGTTGAAATCAGACGGAGACTTTTCCAGCAGGGTCAAACAAGATAGGTGTCGCAGTTTGCTCAAGATCAAAGCTTTTTACCATCTGCTTCTAGAATACCTTTTTTGCTGAAGTGAGTTAAAAAAAGTGAAAACTGTACCGGGAAAAATTCGGCTAGAGGAGGCGTTAAAAAGTACCTCATAAGCAAATGTACTTTCCTAAATTCAATTACATAGGTAATTCTTATCATAATGTTCATAATAGTTTTCAATGCAATTCTTTAGACTTTTGATTTTGAATTCGCTTTATTAAAGTCATATATTTTTGTAATTTTGATAAAATAAACTGACTGTCGACATGTTTTTTTAACCTATGAACGGCTGATCGCGTTTCTAATTGCACAAATCTACCTGCACCTAGTCGGCCACCCTAGTAACAACTGTTGGCAACATTCACAACACGCAGCAGGAAGCTCGACTTGCATTGCGCGCGCCGTTTCCTCATTAACAGGATGTTTTGCACTACTAGCTGGTGGATTCACAATTTTAGAGTTTCGGTTTAATTTTTACCTATTAATTGTGGACAGCTTTTAATAATGAGGTTAAGATGCAGCTTAGGAACAACATCATCTCATAAATTTTTGCTCTATAGAACTTTTATTTCAGCCTCCTTTAGTCCAATTAACTCGACTAATATTATTTAAATAATAAAACACAGTTTTTTTTATCATTGATATTTTATTTACAAGTATTGGTTTTAAGTTAAGTAGGTAACAAAAGTGAGCTCCTTTTGACAATAGTATAACTACAAATTCTAAGTCATTAGTTAGAATGTTCCAAGTATTTAATAACCAACGTATTGTGAATAAACCTATAGGTGCAACCCAGGATTAGCCCTGCCATGTCGCGGCTATTTCTGCGTTGTACTTACGTAGGATAGTTGAAACAGGTGCGGTCCAGATTTCCATCGCGTGATGGGTTAATTTCAACCTTTGGTTAGGCACAGCTAATTTTGTTTTGGTGTCTGTTTACTAGACTGGTGAATTAAATGGGAGAAGATGGTTGCAGGAACTGTTTGATTTGAAATCGGTTTAGGTCACAGACGGTTGCAAGAATGTCACTTTGGATTTGTGTATAAGAAACATCGCAGACAGAAGACATTTAAATGGGCAGATGGTTGAAATTAAAAGGGCTTTGGATTGTAAAGATTTTCTTGGTTATAATATGTGTCTGATTTGGAAGATCTTTCATAGAAAACGTCAGACACAAGTGTCTGTCTGTCTAAGTTAATCTATTTGAGGTATTTTGAATAAAACCATATCTCTGTTAACATGGAGAAAGACCTATTTTAGAATTCTATTTGAAGAATGACAGGTGTTTTGTGTTAACATCAAATGACCGAGTTTTTGCGTGAAGGTCAATGTTGCCGAGATGTTACAGTTTTAGAAAAATAACGTATTTAGTAGGTCTTCTGATTGTATTAAGTACCTATTACCTAAAAGTAATGATTCATTCAGAAAGGAACGTTTTTTTCTGCAAATATAAAAGGTAAATATTTGATGTTACTTAACTTAATTTAGTTTTTCGTTGAACAAAACATCAAAACAATTTTAAAAAGGTTTTTTTTGAAGGTTTAAAGATGACCTATCCGTGAATTCTGTGGTTTTGTCATTATTCTTATTTTAATAAGGTATCATTTAAAAAAAAATCATCTTTTTAAAATGAAAAACCAGTGACCTACAATTGACATAAATGTAGGTGTATACCTACCTAATCCCTTATTGTAACCATTTGATAATATAATCCAAAGGTCGTCTAACTCCAACGGACAAACGGATGTTTGATTTTTACTTATTAGTATTGATTAGACAAATGATCAACCGAGGTACCAGGCGCTCATAGCTTGGTAGGCAATTGTCTGGACGTCCGGTCGCTAATGAATTACAAATGTGGGAGTCACGAGGTGGCAGTGGCGTAACTATACCATCTGGGGCCCGTGGCTAATTCTTTTGATGGGGCCCTATCAGGGAAAATTGTCACGATGTACTTACTTAGTTTTATTTACATAAACTTCAAGATTTTCAGCGTACTCAATTACACGTTGTATATGGCCCACTAATGGCCCTCTCTCTCTGAGGAAACCTGCATACATTTACTATGAAATAAATATAGGTAACAATATAATTTAAATGTGATATTTATTGATAAAAATCTTTTTTTCGAGTTTTCTGCTCCGCTAAAGTGTCTATAACATCATCAAAGTTTAAACATCGGGCCATAGAATTTTCACTAGACAGAATTGCCAAATAACATAACCTGTCTTGTCCCATAGATTTTCTTAAAAAGATTTTTATCAATTTTAGTTTTAAAAAATTATCGTTCAGCACTAGCTGTAGTCACAGGAATTGTAAGAAATAACATTAACAGTCAGGAAAGCTGCAGGACATTAAAATGTTTTTTTATTATAAATAAATCAGCAAGGTCTCTAATACACAAAGATTTTTCTATTTCGTCTCTGAAAGTGGACCAAAAACTGAGAATTTCTCTGGCAAATGATTCAGATATATCTTTTTTATATATCTCAACAAATTCTAGTCTTTTTTTTAATAGATCAGTGTAATTTAAAACTTTTAAAGTGGAAGGCTGCCAAACATTGAAATTTGAATCAATTTTATTCATTGTAAGGAAACGCGATTTCAGTTGGTTTATAATTATGTCCAATACTCGATATATTTTATGTTTTTTTACAAACATATTTTATGTTCATTTTAAACAAACTTTCCGGACTTTGGAGACGCTCATCTTCGCAAAGCTCATCAAAATGACGTTTTACCTTCCTCTGACGAGTTTTAGAAAATTTAGGAATGATGGACCATTTTTCTGCTACACTATTTGCTTACATTTTTAAATTTTCAAATTCATTCCAATACCTTTCCATTTCTTCAAGAGAAATTTCCTAACGTTTTAAGGCATTTGAAAGATCGGTTGCTTTAGACTGAAGTGCTTTAGAGGCTGCATGGAGGATCTTGCAGTGGAAAACTAATCACATAATAAAATGGTAGTTTTCTGTCTTGTTTTTGAGTGAAACAGCTTCATTTCTTTCATCTGATTTGCAATTTAACAGAATTGTTTTCGTTAGCGCTTTTTGGATATTCAACAAACCGAACTTTTAAGCAAAAACGGCATCATAACGTCCTGCTGATCTATTTTGTTATTGAATAGTTATTGAAGTTGAAGACTCATTTTCTTTATTAGATACTAGTGGCCGCCCGCGACTCCGTTCGCGTGGAAGTCGGTTTCCCGTGGGAATGAGAAGTTTTCCCGTGGTAAAAAGTACCCTATGTCCTTTCCCAAGTTCAGTTCTTACTTCATACCAAATTTCATCAAAATCGGTTCAGTGGTTTAGGCGTGAAAGCGTAACAGACAGACAGACAGACCGACAGACAGACAGAGTTACTTTCGCATTTATAATATTAGTAGGGAAGTAGGGATAAAACTTGCTAAAATATTCCATCTTTTGATACTATACCATGATGTAAAAACCAATTAATGCGTTCCAAAATGAGTAGATGTGCAATTACCTACCGCTTTTTTCATAAATATGTAAAATTACTCGTCACGGCTAACGTGTATATCTCTAAAAATGAATCTTGTTTAGGTTGGTTCAAATTCTTAACGATTAACTTGAAATTGTATTATGGTTTTTAGTATCTTTAGATTTTAATCAGAACTTATAAAAATTTACTTCTCAAATAAAGTAACAAAATATTTTTGAGCTCGTGCCCAGTTGGGCCGGGGCCCTCTTGGGTCGGGGGCCCGTGGCATTTTGCCACCCATGCCACCCTATTGTTACGCCACTGCGAGGTGGCCAGTTACTGTGACGATTATTTGTGACTTTTTATATGTAAGCGTAAAATGGAACGTAGGGATTACGCTGGAAGCGTATAACAATAAGCCTAAAATATTATATGTCACTGATTTTATACTTTTTATAGTGTTAAAGCTTCCAAAATTTGACATTTAACAAAAAGGTAAGTAGATAAGAGATCTTATTCACCGTGCGCACTTCACTCTTAATAATACTGCCACGTGCGAGTAACCTTTAGAATAGCAATAAAATTTCCATTCATACAAACTTGCATGGGTACCTACCTTCTTTTATTGTATGTGACGCGCACACATGTTCATAGTTGTAAGTAAACATGAACTGAAAAACTTATCTAACTTCTAAGTATAACAATCTAGGTCTAGGTGTATATAAGATCTTTTTAATTACCTAGTACCTAAAATTAACATAAGTTGCATTTGAACAATTTTGAAACAAAACTGCCAAAAGAAGATAAGTGTTTATTGTGACTAACTAAAGTTCGAAAACATCTATCTAATACACCCTACATTATGCGTCGATCTTTGCATGGTCTGAGTCTAACCTGTGTTTTTACTAATCATTGTTAATTTTCCATAGATACCTACATGTTCGCTGACTTCTATGAAAATTCACACGTTGAAACTACAATGTTTTGAAATAAACTTCATAGTTCCTTGATTTGTTCTTTAACGTACTGTGAGATCGCATCCTAACATTGGACTCTAAAATAGAAGCTTCGTTAAATCTTAGATTAATATTGGGCCCACGCAATATGAAAGTGCATCCATACTTAATTGGATTAGCAAATCGTAATGCAAAACGCACATTAACATAATTTATTTGCTATAAATCGCTTTTATCGTCCATTTCAATATTTAAGTGGGTAACGCCTTACTCCTACTGAAACGATGATTTAGATCTGTGTTTTTAACCAACTTCAAAAATAGGCACGCATGTATAAATTACGTGTTTTCTTTGATTAAGATATTTTTATGAAAGTATATTGGAATTGCCAATTTTTTTAAGGCAGTAAAAGAAAATTAACGTGCAATAATAAATAAAATTCTATTAGAAAGAGTGTTAGACAATTAAATTTTAAAGTTTACTGGATCTAGAAATTTATTTAGTTAAACGTTGTTTGACCGCGATAGACCCCTTACTTAACAACTTAACGGATTTAAAACAACTGCTGTCGTGTGCAGTTTGAACCGGGTCACCTCCGCCACATGAGTAAAGAAACTGAACAGAGACAAAGCTTCTAAAGAGCTAGCAAAATTTATACCTATTTTGGTAGGGTTGGCACAATTGAATAAATTAAAAATATAAATGTACTTTTTTTTCATTTTTTTTATTAAAATAGGTTTTTTTTTACAAATTACATACTCTAAATATATTTTTTTTATTACTTTTGGTTTTTTATAATTTGTTGTGTCTTTTAATCGAATGATAAATTCTAAATCTAATATAAAGTTTTTTCAAATAAACCAATGGGAAACACTCACATGGCATATAAAATGTACAATCTTGCAAACGTGCTAATATGTCATTACCAATATTAACATTTTTAACAAACAAATTAACCAAGATAGATTACAATGACCTGACACGAAAAACTCAGGTGCGTCAAAAAAGCGTCTCCTCGCTTTCGGAATGATACCGGGAAGCCCCCTCTCCCCCCTCTCCCACTTGCGAAATCCTGCGCTCCGATTTTATTGTAGGTAGTTACTTATTGTAGGTATGTATCTACAATAACTTTTTTGGGAAATATATTCAGAATTACTTACACAATTTTACCGAAATATCTGGTAATTTTCCGTAAAATATATAATAATGAGTATTGAGTAGTTTTAATTATAGAGTTGTATACCTTTCAATCTACATAACACATTATAAAATTATTAATATAAATTAAGTTTCAAGTACAAACTTACCTAGTAGACTCCTTGGGATAGTTAAAATAAGAAATATTTTTAGTCTTTCTATTATTATTCATGCACACAGTACAATGTACAACCATATTTACAAAACTTTTTAAATACTAAAACAAAAGTATTACTACGTATTATGTGAGAAACTCGAAAACAAAAACAAAACACGCACAACGTTCGAGCGTCGCGTCACGCCTGCACGCCCTGAGATTGACCACTGGCTGATCTAGTTTGAAGTGGTTTCGGCTCATACGTGACAAGCGGCCAGTGGTCACGCACACACACGCGTTGCACTTGTAGTGATGTACCTGTCACAGCGCATTCGTATGTAGCTTTGTCTCTGTTCAGTTTCTTTACTCATGTGCCTCCGCCAAATCGAATGTCAATTGATCGAATATCAAATGGTCGAACACTATTAATCGAAAAGTCAGCACATCGAACGTTCAAAATGTCGAATTTACAAATGCTTGAATGTTCAAAATATCGAATTTACAAATGCTTGAACGTTCAAAATATCGAATTTTTAAATGGTAGGACGTTCAAAATCTCGAATAGTTATAAAATCGAAAGCTCAATACATCGAATGGTTGAATTTTCGAAAGTCTTAATGCATATACCAAAATGTATTTTTTTACAATTTTTGTCTGGCTGTCTGTCTGTTCCGGCCAATCTTTGGAACGGCTGGAGCGATTTTGAAGGGGCTTTCCCTGGCAGATAGCTGATGTAATAAGGAGTAACTAAGGCTACTTTTTAACCGACATCAAAGAAGGAGGAGGTTTTTTGTTACGGGGTTACCGCGGACAACACCTAGTTGGGAAATAAAAAAATGTATTATGTATATGAATAAGTTTTATTTATTTCGTAAAATCAACCATTCGATGTATTGAGCTTTCGATTTTATAACTATTCGAGATTTTGAACGTTCTACCATTTAAAAATTCGATATTTTGAACGTTCAAGCATTTGTAAATTCGATATTTTGAACATTCAAGCATTTGTAAATTCGACATTTTGAACGTTCGATGTGCTGACTTTTCGATTAATAGTGTTCGACCATTTGATATTCGATCAATTGACATTCGATTTGGCGGAGGTGACCCGTTTGAACCAAATTGAAAGATAGGATATTGTAGGTATATATTTATAGTCGCAATATTATTTTATTGCAAAATATAATATAACAAAAAACCTCAGCCACAGCAACGCGTGGCCGGTCTACTAGTAGAAAATTTACCATTCCATAAGTGAATTGAATTTGAGATCTTATCCAACAAATCTATTAAAAAACCATCTACGAGTATCAACATTTTTCCATTCATTCACCGACTGGATTTTGTTTACTTACCAACATCAGAGCAAATACCGACTCAAAGAGTTTCAGAACAAAAGGATTGGGCAATAAAATTACCATCAAACAGTTAAAATTACTGCCCGAAAATCAAAGCACATAAAATTGACTTGACGTTTTAGTATTATGTCAAGAGAGCATTTCTAAGGTTTATCTCGCAGTTACTGAATTTGGAGGTTTTTATGATATAAATGAATAAATGAAACTTCAGACTACGAGTACAGTACCAACTGTGAGGTTTTGCACTTAGCGAAAGGTTGTATTGAATCTGTCAGGTATCTGTAGGTTAGTAGTGCTGTTTCTGTTAATTTGGATTGTCAATTGACCAAATCTAATTCTATGTCCTTTTAAAGAGTTATACGTTGAATCAATCAGACGATTTATCCCAATCGGGTTTATTGAAAAGTATTCCAGGATATCTTTGAATGAATTTGTTTATCACCTTTCAGACCTTAAGTAGGTAAGTAGGTATCATAGTTTTTTAAAGGAAATCAGGTCCTTATCAGTAAAAAATTATCGATACGATGTTAATGATTTGAAAACTATGCTCGTCGGAGATAACAACGAAATATTGTTTTCAGTTTAGGTTAATTAATTGCTCATACGCTAATTGCGACCGCGCGCCTTGGAGTAATAGGTTTGTTAACCGTGCTATTAACCGACTGTGTTAGTGAGTAGAACGGTAATTTTCATCAACTGCTTTCAAGTTTATGAACTAGATTTTTTTAACTTCAGGTGGTCCAGCTTTTTATGTGTTCTTACAATAATAATCTATAGCTACTTATAAAATAACAAGTACTGACTGAGTGGCTGATTCATTTTTTAGGAAGGATTTATAGAAGTTCCCACGTGAAAAGCAGTTTAGCCGCAGGTGTAATAATAATAATAAATATACTTTATTGCACAAAAAATACAGAAATAACACATTTTGAAGAAACATTTAAGCGAGAGGTGTAACCGCAAGATGGAAAGATAGATAGTTATTTCTCTATATATTTGTACCTACTACCTACTGAACACGCTAATAATATCAATAAGGTGTAAACTTTAAACCAATATGACATTGTAACAAGATTAGTCAATTTACAATAGATCAAGTGCCATCATTGCTCTACAATAAGAGATTTCAATTGAATAACGATTTTAATGCGTCCCCGTGAGATGGGGTCAGAAAAATAGTGTTGTAGCTTAAATAAACGACTTTTATCGATGAAAATATAAATGAAATATATAGATAATAATATATACCTAAGTATATAGATGTAAAAGTGTCGAATATTTGAAATAGTATGAGTATAGGGAAGCTTCAGTCATTGAAGAAAGAATAAAGAATTGTTATAGAATAAGTTACAACTATAGATGTATGATACACAATTATTAATTTGAATAAAATCACCGAATTCTTAAAAAAGTTGGTAACTTCCTAACGTTATTAAATTTCACGTAAATAGGTCATCAAACAAAGTCAAACCTCACCAAGTATTTTTTTTATTTCATCGACTAAGATAACTTTTTATTTCATCGACCACCGCCCAACACTAAACCACGAAAACACTCAAGTAGTCGCACAAATCACTACAATAGCCCCACTAGATACGGGATCACTCTTACCAAACACCCATCTTCTAAATGACCGACCTATTTTGTTAGCTATTTGTTTACTTTTCAACAATGATCCACGAATGACGATTGTCGGAACGAAATGTGGAAAATTTGAACTAATATGTGGAATGTGGTCTTAAAAGCGATGAGGGTGATAAAGATAAGATTTAAATTCATCAACAGGGGTGTCAAGAGGCTTAAACTAAGGAGAATGTTCCTTCACAAATTGAAGATAAAGCACGCAATCAAGTTCCGATATATGTATCGTTCTTTGCAGTAGGTCTTCTAAAAGCTTTTCGTCCTCAGGTTAAATAACTAGGTGTTTCTACAAAACAGTTAAAATAGCGTCGTGGCAACCGAAACTACTGAAGTTTAAGAAGTGTATAAGCATCCTGAATGCCATTGAGTCATCTATCTTATATTTGCAACTAAAATTGTTTGAAAAGTATTAAAATTGTTTTAACAAAAATCAATTAGACACAGTCTAGAAATAATAATAAAAACTATAAATCAATCTCAGCTTAATAAAACACCAGTTTCTAAAATTATTAACAACTTCGTAGAATAGTTTATTTTTCGTAATTTTCCAAGTTCTTTATGACCTAATGGTTCACAGGTATCCCATTTAAAAATAAACATCAAAATAACGAACTAGAAATCTAAATAGACGAGATATAACTGTAGTAATGGCGCACTAATGGATTTTTCAAGACATTTTTTATTGGAGGAAAACGACTATTTGATTTTACGATTATTGAGTGTCAACATCAATGTCTTGAAAATAACAGTTTGTGGGTGAGTGTGAGGTGGGTGATAAACGTATAGAAGTCATGGACTATACAAACGGTGGTTTTTAATAAGATTTCAAATTAGAACAATAATAAAGCTCTGTTGTTTGCAATACTGACGTCCTCTTACTCCTTACTGCCTGGTCTTAATCTTAATCTTGTGTCAATACTTTACGGTATCAGTATTTCAGTTTATTTCAAAAAGTTATCTTAACTTATTTTCACTACAATCAAAAATGATAATTTTCGGTTGCGGAACTAGTACTTAACTAGACCGTTTTGTTAACATTGATTAGCATATTGTTAGTATTTTTTTTTACCGTCACTTTAGAAAGAGACAAAAGTACCTACCTATAAGTTATACTCTATTTAGTCTTTCTGTAAGTATATCTCTAAGGTTTTATAACGCGTTTCATTAATTGTATCTGTTTAATGTTTGCGTTTCTTGATATTGCCATTTTTCCATTTAAATTTTTTTAAATATTCTTAGTCTCGTTTTAGCGCTATCCCGTTCTTACAAAAAATTAATGTTTCCGAAAACAATTTTGTCTTTTCGCTCCCATTAACCTGAACACTGGAAATGAAGAGATTTTCTAAAAAATATTGATCCGGAATAGAAGAAGTGTAGGTCAGCTGACTATAAAACATTTTACGATTTCACTAAGGTTATTTATAATAAGTAATAGTTTTTATGGTGTCTGATGCAAGGTGGGGTTTTTATTATGTGACAAATCGTGAATGACAACTAGCTAGTTTATTCATGCTTGTTATATAAAAATGTATTTGTAAAAAACCAAATCCGTCTCTTTATGATTTTCAAATGGAACAAAGCAATACTTTCAGAATTACTAAGGTGCTACATTACTACTTCTTAATACTTACACATATTGTTCTATCTTTTTTATTAATTAAATAAATGGCGGTCCTAATAGAGGTAGATATTTGTTAGATTTAGCTACCTCCTTTTAAATAATAGGACAGTATCATATGCTAATATCAACACATTTTATTAACATTACTTAAAATAATCATTCTTACAACTCTGTCTTCACAGTTTTAACATCTCTAATCTGCTTGATTGCTTCTAGAACATCTTCCGAGAACTCTTTAGGCAGTTCCAACGCCAAGAAATGTCCGCCATTTTCAAAATGTGACGCTTTGACTAGATTTGGAAATTTCAAACGCAGAACTACAGAAGGCAGGTAAAGAAGTTCGTTTTTCGCTTGCAGGATCCAAGTTGGCACTGGAGACGGGATACTGAAAAGATACTTTCGTTAGAACTACAACTTAGTAGAACCTACTTATAATTATATCAGTGGTTATGTAAATACTTACGTATCAAGCTGGTATCCCATAGTCCTGGAATTTAAGCTCTCAGCATAAAGCCTGAATGAGGTAGTAATTGAGTTGGAAGTCCAGTAGATCATGAGGTTGTCAATCAGCTGGTCTTTGGAGTATTTAGAGAGTCCACCGTCAGGCAAGAACTTGTGCTCTTTGTCGGTCCATGTACTGAACTTCTCAAGGATGTACGTTAATAGACTTACTGGAGATTCGTTGACGGCTATCCCTAAAATAAAAATATAATGAGGAATTAATTAAAGTTCTATTTTAATTATTTGATGTGGTATGCGTATTAGCAATAATCGGTGTCAGAGTTATTAAAATCAACTAACCCTTCTTACTTGGGTCTAATGTCACGAAAATGAGAATGTTACAATTTTTTTTGCTAGTTCTATGTCACCTTTAGAATTACTGTACACTGTATAGAAAATTTCTGTTCTTGATAACTAAACAATGATTAGTTGTAGAGATTTTTAAACCTTACCCATAGGTGTATAATATTTTTTTTCGTGTAAAATGTTTTACCGTAACACTTCTGTAGGATATAACGCTGTATGATGGCTGTATGTAAGTTTAACTTTTTCGTTGCCTTACCTATCGTATCAGGTTTAGTAGCCTGTATATGCGTATATCCACTCTCTTCAATAAGGAAGGCATACTTGCTTCCCAATGGGTACATGCGTTCCTTGTACTGACTCTCTACTACCAAGGACGGGAAGACAGTGCCAAGCAGCGTCAGGAAGGTCGTCGATGGGGCTTGCGAGAAGGGCATATTGCAGTGGAAACCTGAGATTTCCTAATTCAAAAACAGTATTCATGGAGTATACAGAAATATATTTTTAGTAATAACTAAAAAAGAAGCATATATCTTACCTTAGGGAACAGTGTGACCATGCTAGCAGCAATGACGGCGCCGGCGTCACCTCCTTGGACAAAGAACTTCTTGTATCCAAGACGATGCATCAAGTTCCTGAAGACGACAGCTATCTGGGGTGGACCTAACCCTGGTCTGGCTGCTGCCTAAAACAACTCTTGGAATTACTGAAACATTCTTATTTTAACCCGTGAAAGCTATTTCTGTATAGTTATCTGTATCAGAAAAAAAATTGTTGGGTAAAATTTTGCTAAAAAAAATACAATTCTTGTTTAGGTGTAAAATTGACAAAATGTTATCAAAAATGCAAGCAACGATGATTGTGCACGAATGTTGTCGTCAATGACATAATCTGATAAGAAAGATAAATAATCGCTTAAAATGCTTTTTTAAATCAATGCTATAAAAAATAAATACAATTTATTATTGAAATCACACAAATTCATAGTTCATATACAACGACTTTACAGTAGGATGATAAACTTGATGTAATTATTAAGAGGTTCTTACTTCGGAAAATCCATATCCAGGTATGCTAGGTATGACCAGTTCTAGCACAAAATCT
The DNA here is from genome assembly GCA_916618145.1 of Emmelina monodactyla. Classification (NCBI taxonomy): domain Eukaryota; kingdom Metazoa; phylum Arthropoda; class Insecta; order Lepidoptera; family Pterophoridae; genus Emmelina; species Emmelina monodactyla. The sequence continues at coordinate 2,166,679 of OU745322.1, forward strand.
CGATCTTTGCTCTCAGCTGTCAATATCGGGATGGATTCGTAGAACTCCCTGACAGACCCTGGCCAACCGTGAAGAAGTAGAAGAGGAACCACTTCCTTCTTGGTATTCTGGGGACAATGAACTTTGAAGTAGGGAATCGGATTGGCTTCAATAAAGTTTATTGGACAAATCGAACGGACTGATTCATCAGTTAGAGATGACAGGCACGTATGAAGTCCACTTTTAGTAATATTTGGAAAAATAGCTTACTGCTGCGAGTCTTCCTGCCTTACCAAAGTATATTTTTTCAGCGTTTAGCGATTACCAAAAGAAGTAGTTACTTTTTATTCTAATATTGTGATGGTTTCTTTAAAGTCGTATACAATTGAATAGTTGAAGATTTATTTGATATAGTATCGGGACTTACCTTTGGTGTTACTCTAATAAAGTGTATGTCCAATCCTTGGATCTTGGTCTTAAACTGAGGATACTTATTTAAGGCAGCTTCTCTTGCCTTAAAGTCATACTTGTTACTCCAGTAGTCTACCCAATCATCCAGCTGGTTTGAGTTGAACCCGTACTCGAAAGCAATGCCTTCTAACGGAGGGGTCCATTTACGATGGTTGTTAAGGCGCTGGCGAAGGTCTTTTACCGTCTGGAATTTAAAATATACTAAATTATGTGATTGTTAAATAAAAAAAGAAAATGGACATTACAGAGCTTGAAAAACTTGTAAATACCTTTTCATCAAACTCAATCTTAAAAGGCCTAATGCTCGTGTCTTGTTTTGTATTTGCTAAGTCTTTGGGACCCCACCACTCGTCTAGATCAAAATGAGGGAGTGGAGGGGGGCTCTTGAAGTGAATGAGGTAGTATGACCCAGCAATGAGGATCACCACTGGGGCAAGGAACATCCATAGGCATTTACACATCTGGAAAATATATAGTTTGTACTGCTGCGCTCATGTGAGCGTCATAATAAGATACAAAATGTTTTAATGATAATTGTATTGCAAGCTTGTTCATCATTCACTAGTCTATGCCCACCATCTATAGGCATATAAAAGGCAAACAGTAAAGCGGTCCCACGGTCCCTACAAGCGCGCATCTCACACAGATGACAGATCGGCGCTTCTAATTAACTCTATTTTAGCTTGTAAACACTATAGGTTAGCTACTTTCTGAGTAGAATCACACACCGTGGGATAGCATCTTAAGAAGGATCGACATTTGCCGAAAACGATAGCAAAAGATATTCCTAGGTTAATGCATTTTTTTAAAGATATTTGAACTTGATTCTTTGTCAATCAAATAAGTGGAATGTATGCCCGAAAGTTCAGGTACCTTTGACCGTCCGAATCGACAAGTCAAGGTTAATTGATAGACAATGTTAATGGAACGAGTCAAACTCTAAATTCATAAAAACGATATATGCCGTATATGAATTTACAAATATGTAAAGTCCAAGGCCAAGATAAAAAATATAATGTTTGCTAACTTATAAATAGCTTATCAAAAATTTGTGCCTTTAGGTTTAAGTTAGGTTATTGATTTTAAATAAATAAATATTTGTTTATTAATTAACAAAAAAAATTAAGTTGCCGGTAAAACTTGCACACTTGCGAATCAAGATACTTAATTAGTTTAAAAGCATCAAAGAAATAAACAAAATGTATATAGATTTTACTAATTACAAACAAACTTTACCTTAAATAAGGATTATTACACACAATAGCACAAATAAAAATACAAAAAATCACACGTCGTTTGTCTTTAAAAACATCATGACAACTAAAAACTACCAAATCATATTTTGATCGTTTACGATATGTGTTTTTTTATCACTACTAAAGATACGGGCACACTGACGGCATATCTTTATAATAAAAATACGTTTTGATTACCGTAAGATTAAGAAAATCTTGCATTAATATTGTTTTTTTTCATTGTTTAGAAAAATGCCAATTTTTTTTATACATCCAATTATTTTAAGGTTTTTGCCATGCCTACTAATTTTATTTGCAAAATTTTAATATAATCAAAATTAAATCTAATTATAGATACTTACCTATATATTTAAAAAATTTTATAAACACCTTATGTATTTCATAGAGGTATCCTAAATATTATTACTCATACTCGTAGTTAATGTTTACCAATTTTTTGCAAGGTCACGATGATTTGTGATTAGGTAAAAAAAATAACTGGTAATCATTACGATGATAGATTACACACTACCTATATAATAAAGGTTAAATATAAAACAATTCAGAATACATCTTAATCAGGTGTATCTCATTTATCTAACGTTTTTTTAAATGGCACACGAGCAACTTTAGTTGCAGCAATCAGCAATTTCTTGTTCTTCAACAGTTGCTGCACAAAACAGTAGTCAAACGAAACTTGAATTAAAGTCGCAACTAAGAATCGCTTGGCACTTCTTAAAATGAGAAAACTTAAGTAAAACAAATCTATATGTTTTAGCAAAAATACTTATATATACTTATTTATACTTATGTATATTTACGACCATATATTTTCCATGGTTTCCATATAAATTAAGTTATAAGGTGGGTTAAAAACAGTCTGTGCTAGTCGGTTTGCGTGTTTTTTCTCTTAGGTATACTTATAACTCAAAAAAACTGTATTGCATGTGTATATAACAAAGATTTAGCTGATCTACGACTTATGACCACACGTTTGACTTATTTAGAATTACATAAATAAACCATGGGAGACGTTATCTGCCGTATACAAACTGAAGTACACATAGCTAATAATGTACACTGGTGATCTTTTTTTTTAAGATTTTGATATTGCTTTCATTGTTCAAATTCGGTACAATTTTTTAATAAATCAAACAAAAAATTATAAAAGTTTTTAATTTACCAAATAAAAAAAGTTTTTCTTACTTATTTTCATAGCTAACTAAAATAGAACTGTACAACAACAACGTAACGCCAAATAACATATACATGATAATTATTAGATGTAAAGCTTGAGAGAATAGTCTAACTCTAGGTAAGCTCGCTACATCATTAATTTCTTATTTGCTCTCTGGCCTGATTAAAGTCAAGAATAAAAACAATTAAGTAGGAAGAAATCCAAAAATGCGGCCTGCATTCTCGCCCTATTTTGCTGACCGTACATTCCTAGGTAATTAATTAGTATATAATTACTATGCATCGTGCGTAAGACCTGTTAATCATTTGTTTAAGGCGAGTTCGACCTTGGTGACCGATATCTGCTACATTGTTGTATTGTTAATGCAATGAAATTACAATTTTATTATGAACTGCAGTTGGAAGAGGTAATCTGGAAGTTATCAGGTTAGTAGGTATAAGGCCTGGAGGGTGACTACTTAAATCTCTAAGCAAAATGTGGGTAGCTAAACTGTATTGCATGTGTTTTTGGTATATAGGTCTCATGACGATTTCTTAGCTAGTACAATGGAATGTATACGACGAAGTCATTATATTAAATCTTTTGGTCTTGCTTTATGAGACCATAGTAGTCGACTATACCTTCTAACAATATCTAGAATATTTGCCTTTAAATATTGTAGAATATACAAAACGACACGACTTATTTACCTTATAGTCTTTCTGACAGACAGGCTAGGCCAATAAAGCTAAGAAATGTGGAAAAAACCATGGTAAAAATAATAAAATCGCTTGCGTTTAAAACTCTGTGTTTTTGTTTTTGTTCTACATATAACTTCATTATAAACCCAAATCTCATCATCAGCCTCAACAAAACAACGAAAATACCGAAGTTTCCAAAGAAACTGGAAAGCGTTTAGTTCCCATACTTGCGTGCGCGCACGGCCGGCATATCAATTAGTATTGAACTTACATCAATTGCCGAGTCTAATCGAATGCAATTGTCTTGACCTTAGTACCAAGAAGGATGGGTAGAGACATCCGATATATGCATACGACGCAATACACCAAAGTATTCGGGATAGTTCTGTCTGTTATGTACCTAATTTGAACTTGAACATACCCTATCTGTAACTTAGACATAAAAAAAATATTGGCCACGATTGTGAGAACTTTCTTTCCAAACTAAACTTTAAATAATCTTGTTCCTTTCTATTGCTCTCCCTAAGTTTCTAAATCATTGTAAAAACTGAACGTAATGCAGTGATGACTTTATGGTAAAAGTATCAAGTAGGTAAATTGTTATTTTTACATAATCTTCACTTTACCTTTAAAAAAATTACATAAGCAAGTCAAATGTTTTGTTAGAATTTACCTAGGTTAAACTTACGAACTAAATTAATTCAATATTTAGTAGTTACCTTGGTTTTAACATTGTTCTAAATTGTATTATTACGCCTTAACGGGTATCCAGCTTCAGTGTTGTCGAATATAGCTTTTTTGTTTTGCAGCTTTTTCATTTCAGAACGAATTAAGACGATTATGTAAACATCCAGAACTAAAAACATCTAATGCGTCATTGTTGCATATTGTTCAATCCTATCTTTCTGTATCTGTTTGTTGGTAGGTATTAAGGAACATAATATATGTAGTAAGTCAAAAAAATATGCATTGTGATTAAATTATCAAAAAATTAAACATCTTCTGATTTTTTTTTTCTTAGGTTAATATTACTTAAAAAGCATAACTTACCTAAGTTGATGATATTCAATCCTTCTTCAAAAATTGACTCCTGTTCAATCGCATCCTGTACTTTATTAGCATGATTGATGGATGGCACCACGAAGAACAAAATAATGGAAATAAATATCTCAATTGTAGAGAAATATATGTTGACTTTCAATATTTTGAGACTTTTCTGAAAAGAAAAAATAACAGGTATTATTTTTGTAAATAAAAAAAAAATCCTACCTATCTTTTTGACAATCTGAGCTTGAGATATTTACTTTTGCATTTAGAATGCTAATTTATTCATTTTGAAGTTATAGATACCGGAAAAAGGACGCGGGTCTCCGAGCATTACGCAACTGGGAATCGAACTCAGGACCCTTAGATAACCTTAGATATTTACTGGATAAAAAAGACCAAATCCGAATTCTTGAGCTTTATCCTACTAATATTATAAATGTGAAAGTTTGTGAGGATGTATGGATGGATGGATGTTTGTTACTCTTTCACGTAAAAACTACTGGATGGATTTGGATGAAACTTTGCAGTAATATAGGTTATACATCAGAATTACACATAGGATACTTTTTACCGCGGGAAAACATCTCATTCCCATGGGAAACCGACTTCCACGCGAACGGAGTCGCGGGCGGCCACTAGTTAGTAACTAAATTCAGGATAGAATACCAAGAAAACTTAAGTTTTAAAAAATATAAAGGTTTGAAAAGTGACATTCGCTGCTTGAGATCGACGCTCACACATCGGCTGATATTTTGTTTCAATGATTAACATAGCAAATTAAATTAAAACACTATTAAATTTGAAATAATTGCAAAATCTGATATTGTAAATGCAATTTTGTAAATTATGAAAAATCATGAGCTTATAAAAGTACTTATATATTGCCCAATTTTTTTTTTTTGCGTCATTTTTTGTAATGAACATTATTCGATATTTACTTACTTTATGTGCACCAACAACCAGTATAACAGTAAATATAATATCACACACATTACACACTACGAACTGTATGAATATTTCTTTAAAAAGATCTGATATTTCTGAGTCTTGTAGCTCCGGTAGTAATGGCACAGCCAAGGATATTCGAGCTAAAAGTATTAAGAATAGCAATACCTGGAATTAAAAATAGGCTTTCATTATAGTTTTTATCGCAATAAAATATTAACTGCATTTGCTAGCTGCGAACCTTAGTTAAGAGCAAGACAGCAAAAAAAGTCGATAATGATATAAGTTAGTGCCTAATTAGTAGGTAGTTCTTTGTTTGAATTAGTTCTCATTTAAGGAATAAACCAGAAATGAATCATTTACTTTAAAACTCCACATTTTTTTAACTACTTTAGTCTAAAGTAGTTAAAAAAAGTCTAAAGTCTTTAGAAAGAATAACCGATGACGTTATGCTACTATATAAATATCTTGTTTAAAATAAGTATTTAATAAGAATAAAATAAATATGGAAATTTATGAAAATTTGGTTATTTAAAGCTTACCTGATATATGAAATACTGTGAAAATCTGCTTGAATGATAGTTATGATATGATTAAAACAAAAATGTTTCTTATAAACGCTACTCACCAGTTTAACATAACTCCAAATTAAAAGCGACATTTTAATCCAAATACATATTTACTTTCTTAAAAGCACAAAACCACACAATCACAGTAATAAAATAAGACACACATGTTGCACATAAGTAGCTGTACCAAACATTAAAATGACAATGTCATTTTATAATTCGCTTTTGATAAACTTTGAACTTATCTCCGCGTAAATTATTTATAGAAGTGCCTACACATTTGAAGCGTTTAACCTATTGGTAGGTAAGCGATATTTTTTGTTGGTTTTTTTTATTATTATTAATTTAAGCGTCAAACTTCGAGAACACTGTTAAATCGTCCTTGTGTCATGAATAACTAAAGCTGCAGATACGATGGTGTTAGCAATTAACCCGTGGTCACGCATAATGTTGTATGTTGTTGTTTACGAGGCAATTAATAAAAATGCGTCGCTCAATCACCAACTCGCTTAAATAATTACGTAGGTATTTTCTATGATGTATTTAGATAAAAGTTATGCACATTATTTACGATTATTGTGCACACTGCACTGTTGTTGCAGTGAAGTCGGAATGAGATTGAAAGCTTATTTTTTAGGAATACAGCCTAGATCACAATTTTGTAATATTTATTTAGCTTTTTTAATTACTATATTCTTTTTTGACATGTGTTTTTGTGTATGTAATGTATCAGTATTAGCATTGAAAAAGAAATATACTGTTTTACTCCTGATAAATAACATAAAATAATTAAAATTCCTTTTAATCACTAAAAACCAAAAACTTTTCACTATCTCAAAAACCTCGCTCATTTTAGCTCGCTCAAACATCCGTCGCTTAGAGCCACACAGCCCTACACAATACATCTAATCATTGACATTATTTTGGCCGGCACTCCAACTAGAGTTAATTTGTCATCGCTAAACATTTTGATGTCAACTACAGCGAAGTGTGTCGATATATGCGCCTACGCAGCGTTGAACGGTTGTAGTGTTTGGCTTGTGACCCGATGCAGTTCATATTTTATTTATTTTTCATTTTAGGATTAAAATAGGAGTTAAGTAAATTTTTAGGTTAGAGAATATTAGATAAAAAAAATATGTGTTGATTCGGTAATAATTTTTAGGTTTTCATTGGAAGACGAACCCAGGTTTACGCCTTTTAACTGTAAAGTATCCCATCCAAACCATGTTTACTACTATGACTCATGAAGAGAAAATGCGAATGCGTATAGGCTGCCAAAAGTAAGCCATTTAAGGTTTAATCTATGACAGTTCCTGCCAATGACTACACGTGATGCGCCTTCTCAATCTCTTGAAACACCGCAGCCAAACACTAGGCTTTTTCAAATACTAGCAGCCAATTGCTGATCGAGACTCTTACCTCAGCCTGCGCAAAATAAAAAAAAAAGACATTTTTTATCATCATTATTAGGTACATGGTATTAAGCTAAGTCGCTATTCATGTCTGTTTGTCCGCTTACTCCTCCTTAACCACTAAACGGATTTTAATGCAGTTTTTACCTTTTTTATTGTTTTTTTTTTCACTTAAAATTTGTAGATAAAACATCATTTTTTTATAATTTAGCCAAAATTCAAAGTTTAGTGAGCAAGTCATTTAAAATTACACCATTGTAGAGCGTGGGCGGGTCACTAGTTATTTATAAAATATGCTAATCCACTTGTTATATTATCTAAATGAACCCTCAGTAAAATGTCTTCATCAGTTCTCAACGTCATAGTTAACCTAATTCTAACTTCCTACTCCGAAACTAAAATAAATGCATTCCGTAGTTTATTAAATAACATCACTTCAATTTTGTTTACGATTCTAGAAATTGACAGATTTTCTTCATCATTATTTGAGTTTCGTGAAGAAAAAGGTTTTAATGTTTCTATTTAAAAAGTTTGGAACTTTTATATCTGGCCAGTATAGAACTTTGAAAACAAAAATGTTTTTTTTTTACATTCAAAAAGGTCTGAGTAAACAGTGCGATTGAGATCCTCTTTGCTCTATATTTTTTTTAATTTATACCTTATCTTTGATAATATTTGCACGGATGGAACCCCCACGTGCCATCACTGTTATCTTTTCCAAATAACGCGTATCTTAAAAATAGAATTGCATAAAAACGTCACTATCTATGCAAACTGAGAAGAAAAAGATAAGTCTAAGATAAAACAGATAAGTCTCATAGTGTAAAAATTTTGTTGAGAATTACTTTTATTAAAGGTTAGAAAGTTATTATTAGAAAAGACTTTTAAACAGTAAGTTGAATTGAAAAAAAAATGGCACATGCATTATATTGTGTCTTAGGTGCACCTTTTGACACACAATTAGCCTACATTAAATGTAGTTTATTTTAAGTCCTAACGGTTAAATATTAGGTTAGTATGTCGGTAGTTGGTAGGTACTCCGATTTATAAAGTTTTTTCACTCTATTATTCTCTTTACACTGTTTGATTTGTAGTAGTTATCAGACCCTTAATAAGTTTAGTTAAAAGTTTAGTACAAATCGGCACGCTCACCTTCAAAGGTTAAACATAACAATAAAAACGAATTCCCTCATAAAATAATTCCGGTGTCAAAAATGCAAAAATGCGCCCATTGTAGTAGATTTTAGTATTCGATCGACGGCAAACATTTGTCGGGAAATCGAGATGTTGCACAGATAAATCGATATAAAGTCGAATGTGATGCGAATTGCTAAAGTAACAAAGAGCATAAAGGTTATTATTAGTTGCAATTATTTCTGAGAAAATCGAGATTTTTCTAAGAAAATAACGATATCTGTACGTATTTATATATAAGATACAGAGTTCCTATACGTTTACGCAGAAATTATTTGCCTCGAACCCTTTTTCTATTAGTACCTAGCTATTTCAGATATATATATGTTACGGCTAATACCCGAAGTGCGGCTACACCTAGTTTTAGCCGGTTAGAAGTGTTTTTAATATGGAAAACTGTAAAAAAAAATTATACCTATGTATATAAAAACTGGCTTCAATGATGAGTCGACGGAGTCCTTTTTCTGGGTGGTATCAAAAAAGTAACCTAACTAACCTAACCTATTGATCTTCTAACCGGCTAAAACTAGGTGTAGCCGCACTTCGGGTATTAGCCGTAACATATATATAATTATAATGATAATAAATAGAAAAGTTAAAGGTTTTACTACATTCGGCGTTGTAGAGCAAGGATAGATTCCTGTCATGAGGCATATTTATTACAGGAAAGGATACCTAAGATCTGATCAGAACTTCTGAATCTTAGTAAGTGGTAGAGTCTAGCTGTAGGCTCTGTCTGTAGCGATCACTGGGCTGACTCGACCGGTGAAATACCGCCGTCGCACAGAAAACCGACGTGAAGTAGGGACGATGTTCCTGCGTTTCGTTCGGTGAGTGCGGTATCCGGTGCCCAATTTTCTCAAAGGCTCAGCAACAACGCTTAAAACTAAACGAAAGGGGTCTCCATCACCTAACATACCAAAGATCAAGCTGCTTGTGTGTGATCTACCAAAGACGCCACGCGCTACTAACACAGCTACAACTATATCTAATTTGATTGCACATCCTTCCTTTCTTTCAGTTATCTTTCAGCATCACATAGGAAGTGTCCTGAACCCACGGAAACTATTAATTGTGTACCAAAGTGATACTTTAAGCGCAAGTGACGCGTGCGCTTCCGTTTGTGTTTTTTTCGATATTCTTTAAATATAGACGCGATCTTTTTTAAGATCGGTATCCGCTGGTTGAAATAGCTTCGATAGTTAATGATGTCCTGTATGGTAGAATAGTGTGGACAAGGCTTACAAAAATAGTTTTACGAATTCAAGGGATCGTATGAAAATACAACCATCGATGAGATACATTTATTCCGAAGAGCATCATTTATTTTTGATAAAAAAACGTAGTTTCCTTAATTTGCGATATCAAATAAAAAGTAATAAAAAAAAACTTTATTATTAATAAAGCCCTTAAGAATAATAATCGCATAGACCCGAAACATATTTTTTGCCATAGAAAGTGCCTATAGAATAAACAAAATCATCTCCACTTTAACCCGCGCGATCTGTCAATGCGCGTGCGACTGACAGGCAGGTCGACCGCGGAAGTCGTTAGTACTGCGACGGTGACGCCACGAACTAGCACGAACTTGCACGAATGTATACGATGGTCATTGTTTTTTAGATTGTGGTACAATTAGGTTTAAACGCAAAAGTATTGCAATGTATATGAGCCAAAATTTTAATGTAGATAATAAAATTACTGGATTTTTTTATTTTAGTTTAAGTATCGTCTCATATTATTAAACAATCTGTGTAGATAGGTATGTTAAATATAAAAATAAAGTATAATTTTATCTGAAAGAAACATAAAAAAATATAGATAAAATTAGAGAGCAGTGAGTATACCTAATTAAAATTACTTACGACCTCTTTTGTAATTCTTTATTGTTGATTAATTTGATATAGGATATCAGGAAATAATTTACCACATATTCCGACAAACTGTATGTGTGTAATCAAAAGTGATAGATAGTTATTAAAAAAAAAAAAACCGGCCAAGTGCGAGTCGGACTCGCGCACCGAGGGTTCCGTACAAACCTGCAAAAACTACTTAAAATTTTAAGCTTTTCGGAATTTTTCTGTTACCTGTGCTGTAAGCTATTGCTTCTTACCAAATTTCGAGATTATATGTCAACGGGAAGTGGTCTTTAGGTTTTAATTCCCGTGCGTGTAGTTGCGAGTTTCAAAATATGCGGTATCAATGGTTGTACTTTTGCGTTTTGCGTTTTTGCGTTGACTTAGTTTTTTTTTTTTCACGGGTTAAAGGCAATTAGATCTAAGTATTTGATATGATTTTCAACTTGATAGCTCTACGCGTTCATGAGAAAAAAAGTAATAAGTTTATATTTATTAAAAAATATATATTTTGTAATGTAACTAAAAATTTAAGGTTTTCGGAATTTTTCCTTTATGTGTGCTATAAAACGTTGCTTCATGCCAAATTTCAAGATTCTAGGTCGACTGGAAGTACCCTTTAGGTTTTGATTCCCTTGCGAGTACTTGCGAGTTTCAAAATATGCAGCTTAAATTGCTGTTTCTTTTGATTGCGTTGACATAGAAGTTTGATTTTGTTACAGCTTAAAGGTATTATAGACCTGAGTATTTGGTATGAATTTCAATTTAATACCTCTACGCGTTTATGAGGGAATGGGTAGTAAGGTTAAAATTATTAAAAAAAATATATTATGTGATGTAACTAAAAATTTATGGTTTTCGTAATTTTTCCTTTATCTATGCTATAAGACGTTGCTTCGTACCAAATTTCAAGATTCTGAGTTCACGGGAAGCACCCTGTAGGTTTTGATTCCCTTGCAAGTGTCGAAAATTTGCGGCATAAACGGCTGTATCTTTTGATTGCGTTGGCTTAGAAGTTTGATTTTTTCACAGCTTCAAGGGACAGTAGACCTGAGTAATTGATATAAATTTCAGCTTCATACCTCCACGCGTTCCTGAGGAAAAGGGTCTTGACAGACGGACGGACGGACGGACAACAAAGTGATCCTATAAGGGTTCCGTTTTTTTCCTTTTGAGGTACGGAACCCTAAAAACGACTTAAATAAGAAACATAGTTTGAAGATACAGGTTAAAATGTAAACTATTAATACACTGCATCGATTTATAAATTTAATTCGCTCTATTAGGCACATGATGTCAAAAGAAAGAAACCATGTTATGTTTCTTCGCCGCCCACACAACACGTTAGATTTACTGCCCACATTAAATAACAACAATGAGTGATGTACGTATTTATTAAGTTATAAAATCGCTGTAAATAAGTACTGTTTCAATAGTTAAATGATAAACTTATCTTTTGTTTCGAGAAAGAGTGATCGGAAAGCAGTCATTTAGGTTTGGCGACAATGTACTTTCTTTATTATAAATCTAACAGTAGCCGCCTGCGACTCCGTTCGCGTGGAAGTCGGTTTCCCGTGGGAATAAGAAGTTTTCCCGCGGTAAAAAGTACCCTATGTGTTATTCTGATGTACTGTAAAGTTTCATTCAAATCCATCCAGTCGTTTTAACGTGTAAGAGTAACATCCATTCATCCATACATACAAACTTTCACGTTTATAATATCAGTAGGTTTTAAATTTCAAACTTGTAGGCATCATGCAATGCATTATAGGATAATTTTGTTACACCCAGACATGAGGTAACTTCACTAGTAGGTACCTAATATTAAAGTTATTTGCCCGAGTTAGGAACCGAACCCGGGACTTTCTGTTTACAGTTTAGATTTTATGAAACTATGCTACCATGTTTTGTAAGGTTGATATGCCAGTTTCTATAAATTTCCTTAATTTGGGCTGCTTATCAAAATTAAGACACGTATCGTAAAATATTGGGTATAAATTAATTTTTAGCTGCAAGTAAAATTTTTCGCAATATTTTTGTTAAGCTTGCAATTTGACAGTTTAATACATTTCAATTCTATTCACTCGCTACCGAAAATTTCAATTGCACTTTACTTGGGGGGCTGGTTCCGAAGCAAAGGGTCGAACCTTTTTGCTAGAATCTATAGAACCTATAGGCAAGTCTAAAATCCGCGCCACATATAAATCTCAGACAACCGATAGATAAAGGTCGCGAAAAGCCTATATTTCATAAACCGTATCCCATTAAATCAAAGCCTGGAATAACCTGAATTGCACTTTGTCAAACATATTTTATGGCAGAGTTAAGGTAAACATTTATGGAGATATAAGGCAGGAGTAAAGATACTAGCGGTTTCTAGAAAGTTCTGTTGTAGGTTTTAAACAATGATGGTGAAAGTGTATTGTTTAACCTCTTTTGTGGGTGGTTTTTGATACTGGCCATTTAGAGATATTTAAAGTAACATAATATCGAGTTATTGTTAGGTTTTGTTACTTTAATAAGAAGAAACCCTTAAAAGATCACGTTGTTGGTTGTCTGACTGTCTATCTGTCATTGATGTTTTTTTGGCGTGTCGCACCCTTGGTAAGTTGAATTTCATACCATTACTTGAATGCGACTGAATTGTAACTTTTAAACTCTTATTTTTACGTTTGACGCTTAAATTATTTTTCATCCTTACATTTTTGCAATTATTGGCATCAGTAAATATGTTAGAACAACAATATTTTAATTCCAATTAATAAAATTATTTTAAAGGTTATTTTTATACAATTTAAAAACTTTTCAATTCTTCAATTTTATTCTCTGAATTACACATGCAATACAATCTGAGTGCATTGTCAAGGGAAGCTTTATAAAACAATAGTTGCTGGCGTGGGTGAAATATCCAGATTCAAAAGTGATTCGTTCTTTATGTAACTGATGGTTTGGACTACGGTTAATCAATTTGCAGGTTTATAAGGTTACTTTAATGATTCAATCAATTTGTATGTATATAAGGCTACTTTAAACGCATGTATCAGTTCATTTTTATATCACTTTTTCGTGATTTTAAGGAAAAAGACTTAGATAAGGATAGATAATAAAAATAAAAAGCTTTTTATGGTAGCCTAGTGGCCGGCCGGCCGAAGTCGGTTTCCCGTGGGAATGAGTTTTCCCGTGGTAAAATTTACACTATGTGTTATTCTGATGTATAACCTATATTACTGTAAAGTTACATCCAAAACCGTCCAGTAGTTTTTACGTGATACATACTTACAAACTTTCACGTTTATAATATTAGTAGGATAAAATTTCAAATATTTGCAACTATGTATAGGCGTTTCTCGTATGTTTCTTCGGTTTCATTATCTTACTGTAAGTTACTAACACACTTGTAGTAATAATAATAATAGTAGGTATTCGTATAAACGAAACTATATTTTAGTACCTATATTGTAGATCCAAAAAGAATAGACTGTTTGGACAAATGTAGCTTGCATGTCGTTGATGAAGTAAAAAATAAATAAAAAGAATAGTTAATTCCGCTGATAGTTTATGTCCATATCCCAGCAAATAAATTGAATAAAACTTGTTGTGTCTTATCGAGCTTTGCACATTGCACTTTACATGAGCTTTTGCTCGCAGATGTCTGCATTAATTTTAAATATCTATTTCGTTGACTTGAATTACTTGTTTTCTTTTAAAGGTAACACTGAACACTACTAAATGAGTTATTTATTATTGTTGTACTTATATTTTATTTATCCAAACATTATCGCTGGGTGTGTTGGCATCATTTTGTAAAACATGGATAAGATTAAGTATCTAATATTTGGTCTGGGTTATGTTGACAAACTGTTAATTAGACAAATAGAAAAAAAATACATAGAAATGTTTTTTATTGATATATTTAATAATAATTGAGTTATTTTAATCACATTAGGGGCTGATTTTTCAATAGTCAGATAAATGCTAACTGACTGATAAGAGGTATGTTTTCATTGTCACTTCATACATATGTCAAGTATTTATGTTCGACGTGCAACAAAAACATACTGATTTTCTGTCAGATAGAATTTATCTGACTATTGAAAAACCGGCCCTAAATTTAATAAAAAGGCCCGTTTTGTACTTATTAATCTGACGCTTCTAAAGCATAAAATAGCTAGCGTTTGAACTATCAAGGTTGTTTACAGGAAAAGCCTTAAATTAGTTAATTCCCAATTCCCTCTTATACCTCAATACCTAAACTATTAGTTACTTAAATACATTTTAACTAATTCGTGCGCCAGTTGTTGTTGTAACAACTAATTTTAGAATTGTATTCACTAACATTTACAGAAATAAACTAATTTACGTTTCACATCTTTGTAAACTAGTTTATAATTTTAAACTAAAATGTAGGTAGGTTACATTTTAAGACACTTTTTCAAAATGTTAATCTTTTTTTGTATCATACCAACATAGCGACTTTGACTGTATCTTTTTTGCTCAAATCCTAAAAAAATATCAAGGCTACATATTCTTCAAACTTATTTTCCCAATGGGTATTTATTTTCTGGACCTTGTCCCTTACATGTTACTGAATATACCTAATAATACATAGTACAATAAAAGCAAGAGCCCAGGAATCCCAGACCTTCGTTATTTTATAAAAGCTGAAAATTTGCTCATCATGATAAAAATCATAAAATATATAATACATTCAGATTTCGATGTAAAAACATTTTGTTTTCCTTTTACACCCCGTAAGTAAACTTATAGTAGTTCACTTATTCCTAAATCGCTCTATTATTAACGTCATATGCTCTCAGAAATTCAAACATTAAATAAATTTACAAATTCACTTGGAATAAGTAAATGTTTACAAAATACTGTCAAACGAGGGTCAATCAGATCTAAATATACTTTACTCCGCCATTCATTAGCAATTACAAATTGATGGTAAGCATACAGAATTCAATAAGCATAAACATTTTAACAAAGGCTGAAAGGTTGTTTGGAGCGGTAGAGTCTAGCTGTAGGCTCTGTCTGCAGCGATTACTGGGCTGACTCGACCGGTGAAATACCACCGTCGCACAGAAAACCGACGTGAAGTAGGGACGATGTTCCTGCGTTTCGTTCGGTGAGTGCGGTATCCGGTGCCCAATTTTCTCAAAAAAAAAATCTCTTTTTTCTTCTTCCGCATGCTCGTTTGCCCCTTCCTATTATAAAAAAAAGCCTTCCTTATGCCATGATCCCCATGACCCCCCCCCTGGATCCGCCCTTGAGTCACAGGATAAAAAGCACTCCAAAAGTAGCTACGCGTTCTGATGTACTTAGGTACTCTTAAACCAAGAAAAGTAAAATTATAGGAATGGCAGAGTTCAGCTGTATTAAGCGTCTTCAGAGATTAATGGGCTGACAATGAGATTGGCCCCGATTCTGAAAACACTCTCTAAACTAAATTAAAACTATCACCGTCACTTACTCAACAACAGTATAAGACAAAGACAGGTAATATTTTAGTCCGGTCAAACTAAAATGTACGTGCATTATGACACAATAAAGGCAATTTTAGGCTAGTCCTCAACGCGTTTCGTTCTATTTTACAATGATATGGACTTACTCGTAATATAGTGAGAACAATGTACCTGTCTTTTTCTAATAAAAAGCATGAGAAAGTGATATTTTTAATTTAGTTTTAGAGAGGGTTTACGGAATTGGGGCCATTGTTGTATGTGTATGGGCGGCGGTGACCTCTAACCCCCATGTGTTCCATAAGAGAAAATAATACATTGATTGAATTCAAGGCCCTTTTGGGTTAAAATAAATAAATAACTGTGCTAACGTGAGGGTAGTTCCAAATTAACAAAATAATCGAAAATAAAAACGCTATATAATTATCATGCATATGTTACTAGAACCACTTGTGTTTTACCCCCAAACACATGTTTCATATAAAATCTCCTGCGACTTACTGTAGTAAGACTATAAACAAGGAATCAGTAGTCGGGTAATATATTTGTTTACATGTAGTGTGACGTCAGCAAACGACGCGGGAAAACTGCGCACGCGTCGTCTTCGATCAGCGAGAATCACAAAAAACTTAAAAAAAGAAGGTACAGTCAGCTGCACGAATGGATGTTGCTAATGAGATATATGATTTCTATATATTGCTTTAACAGATTATTCGATTTTTTTATCAGAAGTACCTTCGTTTTATTCATATTTTTATTTTATGTTATACCAAATAGGGAAAAATTAGAACTCTATTAACATGATAACCATATTTTAGAATTTTATTTAAATCTTATATTCAACTAGATTTTTATTCGACGGAACAAAAAATCTAGTTGAATGTAAGTTCGATGGAACCAGACAAAAAAATATTATTTTTCAAATAAACCCTACCAGAATTTAAAAAAAAAAACAAAAAACTTTTTTTTAAAGTTTTCTTGTCTAGTTTAAGCTGACAGTACTTCATCAATCAATACCTCAATCCATGTCCCTCATTGGTAATATCGCCCTAATTTGTTCAGTACCCGGTCCATACAAGGATCTTCTTCCGGTTCTACACGAATAGGAATGCCACGTGCCGTCGAACTTGAGTGTTAACTTTTAATTTAAGTGGGAAGTGGATTTATTTTTGTTTTATTTGTGAGGTCGGATGTGTGGGAGATAGATTGATGAGGTTATTTTGCATTGTGATAAGTTAGAAGTAGTTTTTAGGTAGGTTTTCAGGTGAAGGTTTCATCTAGTAGCTGACATTAAATTTAAACAATTTAAAATATTTAAAACAAAACATGAATAATTTTGTAAGACATAACATTATTTAATGATTTATTTATGACCATATCCTTAGGTAATGAAAGAAAGGTAAATAACAATGGCAAAATGAAGCTATGCTTTCGTTGCCATTCGTAAATTCAACGAATCAATTTAATATCAAATCTATGGTGAAAAGTGTTTGTTAGGAAAACATACATAAGAGAAAAAAGAAACCACTGAAACTTCTAAGAAACCAATAAATATCACAACTATAAAATTCTATAAGATATCACTAAAACTATACGTCCAATAACATATCCGAAACCGTTAATTTTATCTAACTATTCAAATTAAATAAATCAACTCGCCAATCCCAAATTTTAACACCAATTCATTTACACGCCAACTTTAAAAAACAAAACGAAAACACCGAGCTCATTAATCAGAAGCCAGACGATTATAAATCATAGCATAGTCATATTATGTAACTTAACTACGAAGTAACTGCTCTGTTTTCCGCAATTTTCTGTGACATTAATCACGAGGAAGACGGCAATATGTTTTAAACGCAATGGCCGTAGCAGCAGCGAGAAAGAGATGGGTATACATCTGTCAGTCGCGTTATCAGCGCCCGCGCCGGTTTACTGAAAAGCTCGCGTTTATCTTCAGTTGTGTTCGAAAGCTCGACGCGCGCGGACGTGTCCACGACGCTTTTGCGCGATTTTTCAGATGAAAATTTTCGATTGACAGACTCCGCCTAGACTTTGCATAGTGTCCAGTGACTATACTGTAAGTGTAGTGTGTTATCAAATACTGTGAACATAAATTGGTGATTTTCGGTCGATTTTGCCGTGGTTTCAGTGGCATGCGCGGGAGTTTATTTATTCCGAGAAGTTGGTAAGACGTTTTGTGTTATTTTAAGATATAATTAAATATAGAATGCTACGATTTCTCGTATAAACTGTACTTTGTAATTAGTTTTATGGATTTTTTGGTGATTTGGCTGTTTATGTCGGGAGTATTTTTCTGTATTTTTAGTGTGTTAGGTCATTCATTTATTTTGGTTTATGGCGCCAAAGTCAAAATAGAACGAAAACACTGATAACAATTATATGTGTGCGCTATCTACGATTGAACCTTCATAAAACAGTGTATCTTAATTAATTTCTGAGATTTTAAAAAGGTTCCAATTTTCAAATTCTAGTTTATTTGTGCAATAACAACTAGCAATATTTTTTATTAAGAGATGTGTAAAAGTTTTTCAATTGCCAATTAGTGGATAGTTTGTGTTGAAAACATTATGTCGAACTGAGTTTCAACTTGAGTTTGTATGTTAAAAATTAGATTAAATAAATTTTAATTAAAGGAAATAATTGGCGTCAACTCTTATACATTTTTTTTTGACATAATTAACTGCATTTTGACATCTGAAGGCAGAATAAGAAAATATATGCTATATAGCTTCTTCATTTTTTACAAGTAAGTACGTTGCTATTTACTCTCACATTTTTTTGTCATTACTTGACAAACGTTTATTTTATCCACTTGATAGTTTATCGTCGCCACGGTCTATAGAGTCTTGCAGCATTAAGATGCGCTTGCGTTGAATCTACACACTTTACGCGTTCGGTCTCGGTGATAGTCATTACTCTGACTATAGTTCTTTTCTCCGTGAATCTGTATTGTTGAAAACCTTTCTGCGAATAAAGCTTTTAATATTGTTTTATATTTTACTATAAAAAAAAAATAATGGAAACACACAGTAATAATACTTTAAATAAAACTTAGATACCTAGTATATTTTCCACCTTTGCGGGAAAAATACAATTATTTCAATTTTTGTGGATTTTTTTTCTAGAAAAAACACAATATCTGTAAAAACGTTAAATAATACAAAAATAATTCAAAGTCAATGTTGACATTGCATAGTTCAAATATAGTTAAGGTGCCTAGTAAACCTAGAAAAACAAATTCTTTGAGTTCGTACTAAAAAAGAAATTCAAAAGACACAGATGTCAAACCAAATTATAAATTACTTAACCTTAACAATTCATTATATTTTAGTTTATTCTTCCCTAAAGGGACAACAAGGTCTATAGAGCCTGACCTGCGCAGGATTCGAACCCGGGACCCTTTTAGCATGCAGCAGACGTCCTAACGCAGAACACGTGGCAAACAATGTGTTTTTGTTGCAAACTGAACAGGAGTGGTGTGGAGTTGCTTTGTTTTTTTTCTATACAATCTAAGGAATATTTATAAGAAAATTTAGAATAAGTAGGAATGGATAAGTAGGAAAGGAATGTAAAAAAGTATTAGAGTATTCATCATGAGTTACAAGAACTCTTAATGGAAGTCGGCATTTAATTTTCAATTTCAGCTCATTAAAGAAGTTACTTCTATAATTAAGGATGCTCATTTAAATTTAATAAAGTTGCTTAATACGTTGATATTGACTCTGTTGCGAAAAGTGAGCAATTTATAAATCAAGTTTACTTAGTTTTTCTTTCTTTCTTTCTTCTTTACCTACACCTACAGATGTGTACCTAAAAATAAAAAAATAACCTCAAAGATGTTTAAAAAAAATTATCACCAACAGCTCCACTGTCTTCCACCCGTCTCTGTCCGCCCAACTGCGTATGCGCAACACGTGGTTCCGTAGGTAGGAAAAAATTAAGAATAAAAAAAATGAAGACGTTACTTCGCCTTTCAGCTGCCTTGGTTTTAAGAATCGTAATTATAATTCTATTATCTGTCATCGCTGTTTTTGATAAATATATTAATTTCGACATCGAATTCTTAGTACAGCTATGGGTTAGTGCGAATTGAGATGTTGTTAATGATCAAAACACAATTGTAATGGTGTAATAGTATTTAAAATTTAATTGTTTTGTAATTTAATAACTATGAAATTGGTCTAGTTATCTTTGGGAACTACACAAAACAAAAATAATTAAATTTAAGTATTTTTTCTTTTACTTACCGTTAAAGTAATAAAAAATATTTGTTACTCGTAGTTAGATAAGTGTTTGTCAGCACTTGACTCTATAATTTGTAGATAAACAGACTGCTTCCATAGAACCAAATAGCTTTGCTATTAGATTCTGTACACGGAAAATATCTTTTAACTCACAACACAACATCTCATAAAGATATAAACGAAAAACGAAAGGTATTGGATAATTTTACAAAAAACTAAAAACAAAGCTAGAGTGGCCAATTTTTATACAAAAACCACGTCTTTGACGACTTAGGCCTTAAACAGCGGTTCCTATAATTTTGACACTAGATGCTGCAAATATTCCTTTTTTATTAGTGGCAATCACGCCCTTTCTCGTCGCAGGCATATTCGTCTCAAAAAAAGTTACGGAATTACTAGTTCGTTATTGACAGCCGTAAAAAAATATAATTTAATATTTGTATGTTACATACACATAACCTAATCTACTTTTTAAGAAGAAAATTGAAAACCATTTGTCATATCCGTTGAAACAGGATTCCCGCAGTATTGCCGCCCACGTTCGCGGAATGATGTTTTTTTTTCTTTTGTTCCGGTCTGTTCCAGATTCGAATAGTCTTTGATCGTTCTCTATGATGTCTGTAAATTAGGCAGAATACAGCATGTAGCATTTAGATGGTCGAATTTCAAAATTATTCTGTTGTTCCTTTTTTAAACAGTTCAAATTCATTTAGAACAGTCTTATTTGAAATTGAAACTATGGGAAATAAAACAGTGAGTTTTATAACTTCGTTGCAACAAAACAATATAAAAACAACTTTTAAAATCTTTGTTTTTCTACTCTTTATTGTTTTACGTGCCTAATGAAATAACTTTTTAAAAATAGTCACCCACCTCACCTTACACAATAAAGACATAAAACTCAATAAAAATAATCACACGTCAATATAAATGAGAATAAATTCATTTTACTGCTTTTCCGCAAAATCTAGGAGCCTGCCAAACCACCAATGGTGCTGAATGTGAATCTCTTTTATTTCTCACCAAATAATAAAACGTTTCGGGGAAATGTTTAAAGTCTTATGAAAAGCTAACGTCATTAAGTTATAAAAAACTATGTAACGGCAAAACATTTAGTAAATAATTACTAATAACAGTAGTCTTTTTATACATTAAAAATACGTTTTAAAAATTTATTCTTGAAACTTAATAAAGCTGAAATTTTAATTTTGAAGATTATGTTGTCCTAAGAAAGGAAGAATAATTCCTGAAAACATGTTTTCGTGAATCATAAAAACATAACGTAAATGACGTAGAAGTAACCTCAGAACACAAAACGTCAGTCTACTGTTGTAATACATAAACGATACAGAAATAGCGCGCGGGCAGCTATAGTAGTCATATTTTGTTATTATAAACAAGATTGGTCGTAATTCCTAGGAAAATTGAGGAGAATAGCTTTTAATGTAGATTCTATGAATTTTGAATGGGAAAAACTTGTGTGAAGAAATTTCGATGAAAGATAAAGTTGTTATGCATCTTAGAAATTATATAGGAAACATGAGGCAAAAACTAACCAATCTTTGAACCTTATTATGAAATTGTTAATTAATCTTTTAAACACTTGTCATAAAATAGAACAATAACGCCTTATTTCACTATTACACAATTTCTTTTTACACATCATAAAATACCATATGTATTTTTATAAAACTACTATATAAAATATATACCTTTAGTTAGTACCTTTGTTACCCAGGAGATTTTTAGTTTATCTAGTCTATTCTATGAAAGCTATCCATTCTTCTCCCAAGTCATTAATAAAACGACTATATATTTACATCAGAGGTTCTCAAATAGTGATCCACGGACCACCACCGGTGGCGGTCTGTGAGAGTTTAGATAAGGTCTGCGAAAAATAAATATCTTTTTCAACACACTTATTACATCGTTTTTAGGGCCATAAACTGAGCTATAACACACACGTGCATAATAATATTACACACTAGTGCGTAATAGAATAAATCCTACAAAGTTAAGGTAGTGCCTCACTGCAAATTATATTCTAGTAAACAGAGCATTTTCAATTTGATAGAGTAATAGTTTTTGTAACAATATAGAGGTTTTATGTCACTGAAAATCCAATTAGGTAATATTTGGAATTAATAAATGTGTTCATACTAGAAGGTCTCGTCGGAAAAGGTTAGGAGCCACTGATCTATATAATACTTACGTCCTTTATTACATCTATTGTCTCGTTTAGAGTTATCTATAAGCAGGTCAAGAGACGACTGTTTCCTTTCGATATCAATACTTCCTTATGCCTATGATCAGGAGAATCGCAATTGGCGGGCTGTCATAAAAGTGACATAAGAATGTGACAGTAAGGTGCCAATAAATTTAAGAGTTGAAGGGTTTGATCGTTTTTGCTTAGAAAGTGGGTAATTTATTATTTTACGACACAATTAATTTGAAAATTGCATTGCATTATCGATATCATTTGTAATTACTCTTGTTTATCTGTTTTTCTTTTAACTTTTTCTTGTCATTGTTTAAATGCATAAATCATAAATAAATAAATAAAATAAATATCAAAAGCCAAGAAGATTCTATAAAAAATTGTAGACTTAAGTCCTTAACTCATAGGGGTAGGTATCTTCTTAAAGATTGATTATCATTGGATGGTATCTATTGTTTGAATTAGTCTTTTAGTTGTTAGTTTAAACTAATAAAAAATACTGGTACATCATTTTAACTATCTATCATTTGCAAAATATTTGAATGTTAATTAAGTGTAATGCGCGGTATGAAGTAGTTTTTTTTTCATTAATTTACGTCATTTTTATGTGATCAATAATGACTTGACCCCCATAGCGCTGAGTATAGATTACGTATATTATAAATATTAAAAAAAAAATATTATTAACTAATTACTATGTTCAACTACTATTTCGAGAAGGAACTTATTCTCTGTTTAATACGCACTGTAACGTTATGTTTTTAATCTATTTGTTGGAAGTAAGAAGTCTTTATGTCATTTTTTTTTAAATACGAATCTTAAGTTAACGTATACGAAAACTATAACAAAAATGATATCTATTTATCAAACGGCCTTGCACACACATCCCTAGCTATAAACCAATTGACTGTAGCACAGATTGAAGAGTTATGATTTAAAGCTACCGAATAAGTCAGTCCGTCGTATTAAACTGTTAATTCAATTCGACAAACGTGGCCAACGATTGTCTCAAATCACATGAGTGCAAGTGTATTATCTTCGACTGCCTATCTGAGAACGTGAAACGAAACGTAACTGTCAGAATGACACGAACGAATTTCAGCTTTGAGAAGTAGGGGTTAAGGTTGAGTTTCGATTGTGAGGTGGAGATCTTCAAAAGTCATTTTGCGTTTAGGTTGAGGATGGGACAATAAATTTCAATTACTGCCGACGACGGGCCGAAAGACAATGTTTAAGTAGAGTATTGTTTTTTTTGTAAAGTCAGTAACTAAATGTGTATTTTGCATAGAAAAATCTTCTTTAAGGAAAAAGTTCACGACCTTCGGCTTTCTAAGCACTTGAATCTGAATTGTCCCTTTAAAGAACTTATAAATAAATTATCATATTAAAAACTCTTTACAACGCATTGTGTTGCAAAACAGTGGTAATTCATCAGCAATTTCCTTTGGTAAATGGCAAATTGATACGTCGAAGTTGTGTCAAAAGCACTTAGGTAAATCATGTTGCTGCAGTAGGTTGTAATCTAAGTTTACAATAGAAAATATGCCTTTTAAGTTGGATTCATCAACATCAAATCTTTATGGGCCTATGAATATAACGACAAAGAATTTATTTACGAAGGTTTGCGATATTGTGTATCGAAGATTTTCTTAGTACGTAGGTAGGTAATAACGTAATAAAAACTGTCATTTGGCACAAACCATTTTCTTTATTAAATGTTATACAGATAGGTACTAAGTACAAGCCGATTCTACAATTCTTTTGACCCTGACGCTAAGTAGGTATATAAGACGACTTTTTGAACAAAAAATAAAAAAAAAAACAAAATATGTATATGCCATCCACATACCATAGCTCTTGTTTCGAAATCCACTAAAGCAGCGGTTGTTGATATTCTTATTACCTTCTTTACTTTTGAGCTTAAAAACCCTAACAAAATCACTACTTTTATCTAGGTATAAAGTTACTCACATTCAAAATAAACTAACCACAACAAAAATAAATTGAAACCTCGAGCATCCTTATTTACTGGTTACATAACAACCAAAAATTAATTCAATCAATGCCTATGCGATTAAATATTTCTTTATGGTCATCAGATATTACGCCTCTTCCTGATACGTGTGTTGCATTTATAGGTTATCTTCCTTCCTTGTCTAGTAGGTGAATGAAGTGATGAGTGCGAGAGAGATGGTAGAGTTTCTTGATGCAGTCAATTTTAAGTATTCTTGGTGGGTAGTTTGGATATAAGAGGAGCTTCCGGTAGTCTATGTCGTTGACTCGATGGAATGGTTTTTCGGCTCATCGGGATGTTTGACTATTTTATTTTATATATTATTTTCGTTCAAGTGATATAAGATAAGCTTAAATGAAACAAATTTTACGGATTAATGACACGTTTAGAAAATTCGCGTTTTTACTTATTTTGTTTCGGCATTTTCACAAATATCACCTTACAACATAAAAAAAGATGAATTGTATTTAAAAGTAAATACCTAGCTTTAAAACTTTCAAGCAATACGGTTCTTTAATTAACAAACGTTATTTGCAAAAAAAAAGGAACTTTGAATATCGAACATCACATCCAAAGCTGTCATTCCCGAAGTCTTTGTACAATCTCAATGTATTTTTAACCTCTAAATGTCAGCGTCAGGCTGTGGTAGTACATTGTCGGCGCGAGTGCGTCGGGGGTCGACACAATGAGTCCGTTTTGTTCTCGAGTATCGATGTGAGTGTGTCGAGTTGATGTAATTTCAGAGGGGCAGAGGCGAATTATGTATGTTTTATTATTTTCAATAATTATATAATAAAAGAGTAAAACCCGTTAAAATGGGTTTAATTTCTAGTAGGTTTGTTTAAGTTTAAAATATAAGATATTCATGAACAACAATTTGAAATAAATTACTTTAGATAGGGTAATTAATACTCAAGTGTAACACAACAAAATAAAATAAAAACGTACTAAATGAACTACATAACTAGTCTTGGATATAATTTGAATTTAAAATATTTTACTAAGGTTCTAAGTTCTAAGTTTAATTTTGAAAGATTAAAATACAATAATTGTTTGTTTTTTTATTTATAAAATATTTAAAAATCGGTTTACTTTTGCAAAAAAAATACAAATAATGAGCAAAGTTTATGTTTTAAACAAAGTTATAAGACTTCACCACTCCATTCCTTCACTGTCCCTTAAGGGGTTTAACCAAAGATTTATGTAGTGGCACTTGTCCATTGATGTTTGTAAGACAAGTTTTAAATTATTTACAATAACAATGATTTTAAAACGCTACTGGTTTGGTTTTTAAAAAGAGAACGTCTTACTGGCTTGATTTTTTTAGAAAATGTAAACAAAGGCGATATTTGTAAGTGTAATATAAATAAAATATATGAAATAGTTAAAGTTATAATTGATAACCGTTATTTTAACTGGTACTAGTTATGTATTGGCAATGGTTGTCGTTTCATTGGAGAGTACGTGCGAAAAATATTTATTAATAACGATAACGTAAATGCGTACCGTTAATTTTGAACTAGGTCCAGGCTTGCATTGTTGATTTTGAATACTAATTTATTAATTAAGGATATGTAAATTAACTTTCTTATATAAAAAAAAAGATTTTTGCTATCCTTGATTTTTTTCATAAATGTTTTTAAAATGGAATTTTGGTAAAACATAAACAAACTACGTTGAGATAATTTAAAACAAATACCTAAATCAATTTGTCCCAACCACAAAACCAAGATTGACCCCTACTTAGCAACTCAGTTGAATAATAAACGACATTTTATCGATACAAGCCTCAAGAATTCGTTCCGCAACTGCTCAGAATTACAATCATCGATTCGGAAAATCGTATCGTTTGTGTACAACATTAATGTGCGGCGCGTGAAGTGTTAAATAGAAATAGGTCATATAAACAGAATTCGGTTTTTGTGGGTCAAATTCGTATAGGATTTTGATTCATTATTGATTGAGTTTTTTTCTATACAGATGATTAGATAGATAAACATTTGGTATACATCATTACATAGTATAAATCCAAATCACTAATTCCGTCTGTTTGTATGTTTGTCCGCTAACTCCTAAACTATGTAACGGATTTGATTGCGGTTTTTGCCATCTTTTAGGGAATTTATTCATTTAAATTTGTAAATAAAAACATTCAAAAACAGTTTTATTTAGATAGCCAAAATTCGATGTTTTGTAAACAAGTCGGCAAAAATTATACGGTCGCTAGTATGTTTTAATTCAAAATAAGAATTGTTTTTCTTATATAAAAAAAAGTTATAAAAATAGGCTATATACCTAAACTTAAAATTCGAATTAGGTTAAACTAACGTAATTGGTCGAAATTAGAACGCGGTGATTTGATTGGCCAGTTTTAATACCTGTCCTCGACGAACCGCTTAAATTGTTCACTTGACCAATTTAGCTCTTTCCTGTGATTTCGTACGTAATAGGTAGTTATGGGGCTGAAATTTAAATACAAACAAGACTTCAGTTTCGACAATATTGATTCATACAAAGTTAGGTCGATAGGATTAAAAAATAAATAAGAAATATCTTAATAATATAACTACGAAGTACTAACTACGAGACATACTTATTTTTAACTCATGGCAGTAATCGTTCTAAGAAAGGCACTTAAAACATTTTAAACAACATCTAAATGCATTAAATGGCATACATGAACAAACCAACAATATGTTGCAAAGAAATAATTAGTAAAACTATGAATGTTAATTTCATGGCCCTTTAAATGTTTTAAGCGTACTTATATTTTAAAGAACATTGGTGGACAGACATAATTCAGGAGCAGGAGAGTCATCATTTATTTCAAGCAATTTGAAACATTGAAACAAAAGATAAGCGATTGACACAATTTCTCTTTTTCATCAATCTAAAACCTTAATGCTAAGTTATTCAAAAAGAAAAGTCTTCGTTAGTTAGATATTTGTGTATAAATAAATAGTATTTTCTTCTGAAGCTAATTAAATATTGTTTAGGAAGGCTGGCTGTGTGCCAGCAAACTGGCGATTGCCGTGTAGGTAATGAGACTTAGAATTGATTTGTTTTGGTAATATTTTATATTTGCTAATTCACTGCTTAAAATAGAATGGCGTAATGCATGGTTTAATCACAAAATGTAAGTAAGACTCAACGTTGACCTCCGTACATACTCTTGGAAGTCTATTTGTACTATTTAGTAGCTAATGTATGATGGCTTTTGAAACCAAAGCATATTAGTCGATTAAATATTATTTAAATCAAATCGCAATTTTCGTAAACGTATCTACAAAAGAAACTATTTCCCGTTAATTTTTTTTAGCTAAACATCGCTTAAACCATAAGTTTCCATCACCTACACCTAATAAAAAACAACAATCAGTCAACCCCCAACGAGGTGCGAACTCCAAGATGTAATCTCCACATTGTTATTCGGCCGACATGCGTACGCGCCGTGTCCTCCCAACATTGTGAGATGCATCGCGAGTAGGACAATAGTTCCGAGAACGGGCCGCGAGTCGTCCTACTGCATGAGGCGCGCATGTCGATGGGTTATAAAAGTGCCGATAAGGTATACAATATTTGTTTTATATGCTATATTTGTGCATAGATTTATCTTGTTTTGTAATTTAGTGTCTTATTTAAAAAATAGTTTAAAAAAAAAACATCTAAGTGTTATTTTCCATAACTAAGCAAAGTCTTTTTAGCATGCTTTCGCTAGTTTTAAGGATATAAAAATATGTGGGTACATATGTTATTATAAACGTTGAAATAAAGAAAACATAAGTGGATATAAAACCTGCACCTACACTTATGTTTGTAAGTATTAGGTATAGTTGTAGTGTACAATCTCAGTCAATTGAGCAATTTATAAGATTGTTCGACCTAATTCTAGTGCTTGAGACTGAGGGAGCACGTCGGCCTAAATACCTGGATCGTGTTCTAACGGTCGAATTAAACGTTTCTAAAAACACAATATGGCTTTTTTTTACACGAATTCTACATATAACTTAACCATTTATATCAATAAATTATTCGGCAAAACCTCTTTTTATCTATCTTTCAGATGTACACTTTCATATCGCATTAATATCGTAATCTTTCACCTGAAGTAACTTGCAAGCATCGCGTTACACAAGAAACGTAACAAATCCTTTGAAACTGAGTCCAGTAAAAGCCATATCCGACGCAACTTTATAGCGCGCTCACCGCAAAGGGTTAAAATGGGTTCACGTGTTTATACGGTTTTTAAGATTGATTAAATATATTTCGTAAAGATGAAAGAGCTAAGATGTAGGAAATTTTAGTTTCTAGAAGTATTTCTAAATAGATTAATTAGGAATCGGGGTTCAGGAAGGATTGTGATGTAAATTTTTGCAATCAAAGTTATTAAAGAAAAAAACTAAATTTTGAGATGTAGGTAACCGTGGTGATAAGCTTACTTGCATACTGATTCAAATGCTCTTTGGAATTCTTGAGTTATTTGGTATAAAATTATTTATTTCTGGAGGTATAGTTACAAGCAAAAACTTCTTACGAATGGACTTACCATTATCCTACCTTTTTGCATACATTACTTAAGGACTTCTTAAGTAAGGGTATCCAATATAAATTACAATATAATAGCCAGGCCTTAGCTTATAACACGTTTAATCTGGCCTTAACGCCATCTAAAGGTTATCTTAGAAATCTGATACAGGGAAAGCTAAGAGCTAAAATATGGTCAATTAGGTCCTTTATTTAAGCATTCACTTAGTTTTAGAGTCAAGTAAGTGATAAGTAGGAAGTGTAAACCGATACTGTGATAGCCGTGTTAGGTTAAATAAAGTGGGGAAATTATATTCATAGTCACTTGAATGGATAAATTTGAATATTTACAAAGAGCTACGTCGTGTAGGGTCTTGTTTTAGAATTATGGCAATTTGGAACTTGCTTTTCAAGTCTATAAGAACACAATGGCCCCGAGTCTGAAAACACTCGCTAAACTTAATAAAAACTATCGCCGTCACTTACTCATCAATAGTTTAAGACATAGACAGGTAATCATTTTAGTCCTGTCAAAATGTACGTGCGTTATGACACAGTGATGGCAGTTTTAGGGTAGTCCTTTTCGGATTTCGTTAAATTTTACAATGACATGGACTGATTGACCTACAATTACCTGTCTTTTTCTAATACAAAGGATGGAAAAGTGACAGTGATGTTTTTATTTCGTTTTAGAGTGTTTTCGGTATCGGGGCCGATATGACTTAACAATGATACCTACATAATAGATAAAACGGAATAAATTAAGTAATGGCATTGGTAATAATATATATTTTTTTAAGTAGCTAAATACCGACTTAATAAAATACTTAAAAAAAAACCTTCATGTATTTTATGAAGTTAGACTTTAAAATGCCAAGCCAGCTTAAAAGGTAGGATATTCAGAGTAACTCATGTCACCGAGACCGACCATGTAAAGTGTGTAGAGTAGACACCAAGAGTGTAGCTTAATGCTGCACGAGTCTATCTATACACGTTTGTTACTAGTAAATAGTACTAAATAATAACTAGTAATAGTTCTAAATATATACTTGCTTTGACCACTGAGCTACCGCGCCGCTACGGCAACCCAACGAAATTTTTTCTGGTGAAATGAAGAGGCGGAAACTCCTCTCATTTGATGGAATAACGTCAGCTATATGATGTAAGCACATAGATACTGTATTGCCCTATTACTCAAAAATATAATCAGTAGGTAAGAGTAATGTTCCCTAAATTATCAATATACACTCAATTTATCAATAAATCTCTATTCAAGGATTTAACAATGCCGCCCCTAACATACGAACTGTTAAGTAACAAAAGATTTTTGTTAAATAATATAGGGGATGCAATTCGCATAAATAATTCGAATATTGTGAATAAATAGCTTTAGGATGTAATGCGGAAGTTTTTGAGGTCAGTTTTTTCTCATGTTATTTGTTATACGTTACGATGATTTAATTCATGTGGGTATTATGTATTTTAAAATATGGTTTGTTGGTGACACTGTGGTTGCAGAGCTAATAATAGAATATTACAGACTTGTTTAACGTTTTGCACTGAAAAATGTAACACATCAGTAAGTCGTGATTTTTTAAAGATCTCTTTTTATTAGTTACTTTCTTAAAAACCCACGCCATTTGCTTCGGTTTAATACGCGGTCATTATTAAAGTTGGAGTACCTACTTGTATTTTCGCCTTCAATAAAGTGTAGGTAGGTACGTATCAAATTATCGCTATTTCTTGCTTAGCTATAAACTAGTCTTATTTCAACTTTTCCAACAAACTTTATATAAAATACTAGTGTCCGCCCGTGACTCCGTGGAAGTCAGTTTCCCGTGGGAATGAGAAGTTTTCTCTTGGTAAAAATGTGCTATGTGTACAACCTAAATTACTGTAAAATTTCATTCAAGCCGTCCTGTAGTTTTTACGAGAAACAGTAACAAACATCCATCCGTACCTACATCCATCCATACATCCATACATACTTACTAACTTTCACGTTTATAATATTAGTAGGACTCAAGAAATATAAAATGTTAAATCCTTGTTACAGTGAACAGAAGGAAACAATAAACTATTACAAATCAGAACCCACATAAAAACTCAAAGATTTCTATCATACCTACTTTTCCAGTGTTTTCTCACAAAACGCAATAGTTCTATTTTCAGTTCATAACATTTGTTTACAGTTTGTTTCAGTTATTTTGCAGAAGTTTCAGACAGACATTGAACAGTCATCTTATAGTACTAAAATAACCTCTGGATTTGCTTCTGATAGACTTACAAAGGTTAACGTTTTTTTATTATTTCTAATACATAGTACGTTTACATAACTGTGCTTCGTTCATGCATATCTTTATTATGAATTAAAAAAAAAGTTTTTTTTTTATGTTAATTTATCCAAAAAGTTTGTTAATTTTTAACCAGACACATGCGTTTTAAAAGCTTTTTACCTTTTAATTACTTTTGAGCATAAGGTCTGTTTTTAAGTCCAAGATAAGACCTTTTAAACCGTTTAAACTTCCCTGCTTGAACCCTGCATCTAAATCATTTAAAGATAAATTCAACCTTATGCCAAAAGACAGAAGGGTGAAGATATTGTTTAAAAATAGCTCAATTTCAAGAGCAACCCTTTATGGACGAACTATTTTTAAATCCGTACGTGATCCTTGAAATATCTACATACCTTTGTTTTATACGTTTGTATGTACCTGCATTTTTGTAAGTAGGTATTTATTATGTTTGTCAAGAAATAAATCTAAGTACTTAGTTATATTTATTTGAACTTTTCTTCTCATATTTTTATATAAATCACTGTTAAGCAATTGCTTTAACAAAACATTTCCAAAAACATACCCACCTATTCCTTGAATGAAAAAAAAAACGAATTAAAATTCGATGCGTTTTGTACCTACTAATGTCAATGTTTTAGTTAGGTATAAAGTAAAACGAAGAATTAGTGTACATTTTCCTATCAAATTGAAAACAATAAAAACCGCTATATATGAAAGAGGCAAGCTATTATGAAATTTTGATTATGTACCAACATTGTTAATGTTATTTGTGAATGGTTCTATTTAAGTCTGGCCATTAGTAGGATTACTTCTAGTGGCCGACCACTGATTGATGGTAACTGTGTATTAGCTCAGTTTAATCCATTCAATTATGTATAAACAGCTTTCCAACCTGCGGTTTCACTCGCAGTTATTTGTGTTCAGTGTTTTCCCGTGGAAATATTTAATTTTAAATGTACTAAATTATAATACATAGAAAAATTATCATAAAATCTGTTAAGCAATGTTTGCCTGATTGAAAAACAACACAAGCCTACACATTTATAATATCAGGATTAAGTAAGTATATGTGCCTCGATATCATGACTAAACTTGTTCAATTATAAAGTACCGTACAACATTTTTTTATAATACATTTTTTAACACAATCAATATAACTTTAAGAGAGCTTTTTTTAATTATAATTACAATATAACTTTAAAAAAATCATTCAATTATTTGTCTTATTACCAAAGAAATATGATACACCTAACAATACTAACTTTTCTTGCTAACTAAAGCTTAAACTATAACAAGGCCCGACCCTAGCTCCCTAGCTTAATATTATTGAATCCCCGCTAGGTGCGCAGGAGTCGCAGGAAGTTTACGTAGCACGTGCGCGGGCTTCCATGCACAGGATGTTTTAAATATCGAACGCGGATTCGTAACAATGGCGGACTGGAATGGCGGCAAATTGCAAATGACGGATTTAGAATGAGGTTATGGAAAATGATACGTGGCTTTTTGGAAAATATTGGGAATTAATATAAGGTTACATACGGTAGTTCTGATGTTTCAACAAGTAAAATATGTGTAGAAAATGTGATGTGTAATCTCTGTGTAATCTTTTATGTTTGAGATTCCATATTTCATTATTGTGAATTTTTTATCAATGGAAAACTCTTTCCAAAAAAAGTAAATTCCTTCAAGGTAAATAAGAAACACTTAAACAGTTAAGAATAAAGCCACTAATTTCTATAAAAAGGTATAAACTAACCGTGATTGTTAAACTTAAGTAAGTTTATTTATCTGATCGTTAATTTGGCATCGGCTAATGGGTTTCATTAGATTTGTTTGTTTTGTTGACTGTCGGATAAATCTTGGTTAAATTGTTTTGCAATATTTCGACATTTTGTTTATGGAATTGAATATATTGAAATCAATACCCACACTACTAAATAAGGAATCTTGTAATGTTTTACTGTCAACATTAATTAATTATGAGCGCATTAAGTAAGCACACACACATACATAATTAAAAATTCTAAATATCGCATGATTATATTAGAAATTAAGAAAATACCTGCATTTTTTAAAAAAATTTAGTCATGACTTTTATTAATCACATCTTAGTTTTTTCTTGTTATTATACCTTATTTAAATTTATTTGTACAAACACCCTGTAGTAATAGATATAGTGCAGTGTTTACTATACTGCGTATACAAAAACGCCGCACGCGCCATCTGGTGTCTGTTCTAATATTCATTATGCAACTGTTTGTTCTGAAATATTATTTATGTTTTATTTGAGTATTAACTACTATTTATTTACAGTACAGGAATTTCGATTGATAAAAAATATAGTTTTTTTATAATATAAAAAATACAAAAAAGATTGGAAATAACAGCTTTACAAAAAGCGTGTCTATTCAAGGGTTAAATAAAACTATAAATAACACCCTACTTCGTTACAAATAAATCAACTGAAACTGACTCGTTGAAGGGTTTTTTATAATACAATAAAAAAACATATCAACTGTTAAATGTATTTCTTTTCAGGTGTGGTTACCCCTTTATATTTGAAGTTATAAATCTATTTATAACGTTTTGTTTTAATGCCCTCGATCGATGGTAGAGTAATATGTTTTTCTATTAATGCTGTTTCGGTTCGTTTTGGTATAAGTTTTAATTGTATTTCAATATTTTAGTTTTTATTACTTAAAGATAACTAATAATCATAAAGTTTGATAAGTCATATTGTATTTATTTTGGCATTGATATTATAAAATCCTCTTCTCAAGAATTTGGGTTTATTATAAAAATTTTGGGTTTATAATATAAAACAAAATAAAAATCCATCGACCCATACAGGTACTAAAATACCGTTAATATTTTTAACGTTATTTTCCAATGAAACTCACTCTTCGCCGGTTTAGCCCTTCATGAGCTTATGATAAACGACTAACGGGCACGTGTTATATGATGTAATGAAAACCAACATTAAACAGAACTTGCCCGTAAAAAAGGTTGAACGCGAGACGTTCCAAATTTAAACGTAAATAATTTGAAATGTAAGCTTCAAAGGTGGAAAAATTAAAGGATAAACAACCAGGTTTTTGTGTGCAAAAAGTTTGAGTTTTAATAGATTTGTTTGTAAACGAAGAAGTTTTGATGCTAGATATTATAGCACTGGCATTGAAAAAAAAACATTAGAAAACACCATAGATTAAGTGTCGCTTCTGTTTATGAATCTCATACTAAAATTCAAATAGCTACATTAACGTATTATTTTAACCCCAGATTGTCTTTTATTTGCTGTAAGTCTTATATTATCTTTATTTATTTATAAATCTAACCCTCTACATTACGTAGCGCTGAATCAAAAGTATTTTTTTATTCTCCAGTTTAATTTTATACGGAGCCAACGAACTTTCGGTAATGTGTTTTAGTTGTGTTTTAACACATTTATAGTTAAAATAAACTCGCGTCATAATTATTATACTTACATGTATAAATATTGTTTTATGGATGCGTTTATGTAGTACATATTTACATTTATTAGGAATAAACTGTTCTGTGATATCAAGGAATAGATATGCTTTGTCTATGATAAAGCAATACCTAGTATTAGAAAATGTAATAGAAACAACTTGCTTTAATAAGTTTATTATATTCGTTGATCTAAGAAGAAACAATACGCTTTACACTTTTAAACTATAATACCTACTAGTATAAAAAATGGATTAAGAAAAATACACAAATGCGAAGTAACGAGTAATGGATGAAAAGGCCTTTCACAGCCCATTTAAGACATATATTTCCGTACGTAGAAATTCTATGTTATGTATATTGGTACATCTATCCAGATGCAAAGTGAAGTAAGACGTTTATAGGTTTTCATACAGCTCGTATTTCAAGATTTACTACTACACTGCCATGCCTCGGTTGCATTACAACGCATAAGATTTTATTAACTGAGCATATTTCAGAGGAGTTACTATAATACTCAGTAGCAGCTGTTAAAATTTTCGTATAAATTATTGCGATGCGTATAATTATACACTGAGCTTTATATGCAGAAGCGTTCTTAGGGTTAAGGGTTTTTTCTAATTCGTTAGATTTTTTGTTTACTTTTTGTTTTTCGTAGAAAATATTTAATTAGACAATGAATGTTTGTGAAGTTATTTTCAATTATTTGTCCATTGTTTCAGAAACCCTAATGGATCAAAACAAGAAAAGCTGATTTCAGTCGTGTAACATGACGCGCCCGGCCACCATTATGTTTTGGCGCCAAACACCAATTGCTGTCATGTTTTTTCTTCTGGCAACGGCAAGCTTTGGTTCAGCCAAAGATGTCATTTTGGGTAAGTTTATTTTTGGTTTGATTTTGAAATAAATCTTGAGGCCTCAATTAACTGAATATTTTCGAACGGGGACCTTGAATATGTTTTGGGCGTACACTTTACGAATTTTAAGTCCCGTATTATAAATGTGATGGGTATAATTCCTCAAAATAAGATATTGGGAATTCAAGACGGTAATTTAAGTGTGTCGTTGAATACAAATTTACATGTCAAAATGACATGTACAAAGCCGGTATATTTTGGTGACAGGAAACGATTCCTGTTGCCAATTTAATATTCTAAACCTAATCCAACGGCTGTCATTATAAAAAAAGGACCTTACGAAACTTTAAATTACAATAATGGTGACTTTTGGGTGGTCTTTGCAGACATTATGCTTGATACTATGTTTAATCAATAGGTTCTTCCAATTCCTAACCCAAAACTCTATCCTTCATCGTAATTGATACCTATATATTGTAAAAGAATCGTAGGTATTAAAAGTATTGCCTTGACTTTGATTTGCTGAGATTAGCTAAGAGGAGGTCAAAAGTCATTAAGTAGTCTGATATTGCAATATCGGTAATTTGAAGAAAAACATTAATGTACTTTTTAATTGAGTTACTGTCACTACTTGCGTTAGCATGCTGAGGCGTTATAAATGAGATAAGTAATCAATTAAGCCAATCACAATCACTTTTGCAAATGACGGTGGCCGATTATCCACGGCGATTCTTACCTTACCCCGCGCCAAAAGTGGCAACTTGATTCAAAACTGCCATATTAAATAAATATTGAATTTCATCTAATAGTTTTTCCTGTAATACTATTCACACAGCAAAGCGTCTTAACCACAAAATCAACCGAAAATAACCTACCATTATTCCACCATAATGTCTAATACCACGTTATTATAATAATATCGTGTAATTTTCACTGTAATAACACAACGGATGAGTTTATTACTTCACGGCGACAAATCGATTGTGGTTCAACCCTCTCATTTGGTACTCATTAGTACCGCCGGATGCTTAGATTATTCATTTAATGACCATTGTAATTTGAACTATGGTTACGATTTAACTTTGTAACTTGGCAAGTTGGTAACTTTGCTGTAAGGACCTATAAAACTTTAAAATAAGAAGCATAGAAACAAAATAAAATACTTATTAAAATTCGGTTCAGTTTTTTAAGATGAAGAAAGCCTGGCACATAGGTATTATGTAACAATTTAGTGTTGAAATTCTACCACTATTTCCAACTAGGTATTTTTTTTCAAATATATTTTGTTTTAATGTAAACTTTAGGTACCTATAGGACACAATGTTTATAAAAATACCTTTTCTACATACAATTTTATTTATAAAGAGAAAGAGCACGGCTCATGAAAAATTGGTCTTTCCTGTCGTACTGTACGCCTTGGTTGGTAAAAGGATGTTAATTTGGTTAACTTTATAATTTGATTAGGGATGTGATGCATTAAAAATGTCATCGTGTTAACTGTCTTAATACTTCTAAAATATACCGAAGTAGAAAATAAAATTGAAACGGAATAACGAAAAAAAAGGTAAATTACAAAACAGTCTCAATGAAAAACAGAAATACAAAATTTTGATTTCACATTAAGCATTCTAATAATGTTTTCGCATTAACGTTTAATATAAGTACCTACTATGTTTAAATTTGATTATTAATATTGATGTAATATAACAAGATAACTTTGAAGGATATTCCCCATATTAGCTCTGCTTACGTTTTATTTCTATTTGTAACCTATCAATAACCAAACATATAAATGCAACATGCAATAAAATACACCATAACAGCCTTATTGACTGAGATGGACATATTGACAGACATAATACACCTAAACAAATAGTAAATACGATTTTGTATAACTATACTGATCCAATAGTTAAGATAAGGTAACTGACCACTTATTTGTTAACCTTTAAGGAAAATATAGCTATTATAGTCTAGTTTTATAGATTTTTTCCTAATGAAAATACGAATTTACATTTTAAAATTAGAATATGTGTGTGGTGAAAATTCTTGACCTAAGATTGGCGATTTCTTCATCGTAGTAGAAGAACGATCTAACTTTTAGGTAATGAATGAGGTTCCATTTTTTAATTAATGTTAAATTAACAGAAGGTTCGTTTGCAATATTAAAATTAATACAGTTATATTTTTTCATTGGGTACTTTACAGAAGTTTGTCGAAGCAATATTCTTATAATCGACAAGAAATCCTATTCCTAACTTGTGGAAAACTAACTTTCAAAATATTGAAAACATTCATAATAATAATTGGGACACTAAATCCCGCAATCTGAGTTCTATTAATAATTTTAGTATCAATAAATATCAATGTATTTTACAGCATTTCGTTGTAATCCATCGGAATATAAATAAACGTAGAGGAAGTCGGTATCTCGTTGTTAGTGCTGCCATCTATCCGCGCATCCTTAGAACGTGGCGCGCATGCTCAATAGGGGTTTGTTGGAAAAATCGTGATTGGGACGTAGGGCTACTACATAATTAGGATTGTCCCGGCATTTTATATGATTTACAGAGGTTCTGGTACAGATTGATAAGACAAATAAGAAAACGAAAACAAAAAAAATTGATTAACCAAAAACAGACAATTAAGTTTTTTCTTTCTTATTTATTCTTATTTTATTTAAAAACGTTACTGAAATTATAATTATTGGTCCAACTAAAACCCTAGAGTTCCACAATTTTATTCCAGATATTCCAAATTTCACAAGAATACAGTCTTTTATAATTAAAGAAATGTTATAGCTTTTATTATTTATTATAAATATGTTACACCTACCACCCCTGCATCCGACTCGTGACGTCCCCGGCAGCCTTGGTCACGTGGGAACATGCTGTATTCAAACCTACGGCCGTTAGAACAACATTAAGATAAGCCACCTTTATTGAGCCTTATGATGGAATTTTGTGATAATAGCTTAGGAATTAAGAGTGGTAGAGTCAAGCTGTTGGCTCTGTCTGCAGCGATTACTGGGCTGACTCGACCGGTGAAATACCACCGTCGCTCAGAAACCCGACGTGAAGTAGGGACGATGTTCGTGCGTTTCGTTCGGTGAGTGCGATATCCGGTGCCCAATTTTCTCAAAGGCCAGCAACGCACCCTGAATGCATATGTAATTGTGGGTGTATATGGGCGGCGGTGATCACTTACCATAACGTGACCCGCTTGCTCGTTTGCTAGATTCTCTTATATAAAAAAAAATGTAATTTACAAATATATTTTTAGGTTTGTGAACGTACTAAGTAAGATAAGAACGTACAAACCTAGAAAAATAAATATTTTTTGCCTTAGGAGAATTTGTTACTGTTCACCGCTGTAAAAAATATTAAACTGACGAATACAAACGACCACTATGCTTTGAAACCGTTTAAAATAAAATAATTATGAATAACCTATACTAACTATCAATCAAGTTAAAACCTACGTTCCAAGTATCTGCCCATTTGACCAAAAAGTCATTGAACCCAATTTCCCCGTAAACATTTCCTTTAAATACATTGGCATCGCTTCCTTAACCCTTAAGATGCATCAACTTCGGAAGTCGCTGACAGTTATGTCCTTTGATTACCGACCCGTTGTAACTCCATTTGCCTACAGCGAAGCTCTGTCTATTTCGTAGGTTTAACGACTCATTTGACATTTACACATAAAAACAACTCTAAAATCTATACTATTATTATAAAGCTGAAGAGTTTGTTTGTTTGTTTGTTTGTTTGTTTGATTGTTTGTTTGTTTGTTTGAACGCGCTAATCTCAGGAACTACTGGTTCGAATTTAAAAATTATTATTGTGTTGGACAGACCATTTATCGAGGCAGGCTTTAGGCTATATATCATCGAGCTGCAACTATTAGGAGCGAAGAAATAATGGAAAATGTGAAAAAAACGGGGAAAATTATCCATCCTTGAGGGCTTCGTTGCGTGCGCTGCGAAAACGGTTCTACAAATCAAAAATATATGTATGAAAGAATTTAGGGAACTTTTTACCGCGGGAAAACATCGCATTCCCACGGGAAACCGAGTTCTACGCGAACGGAGTCGCGAGCGGCCACTAGTCTAAAATAAACAGATTTTGTGGTCGTGTAGTTATATGGCGGGTTAAGATCGGTTATAAGGGAAGATTGTATCATAAAGATTTGAAAAATTTTCACGAGAAAATGTATTTTGGAAACGTTTTTGAATTAAATAAAATAATGCCAAAAAATACCTAGTCGGTAACTTCTTTTTACATATAGAAAAACAAATAAAAATGTTCATTATTGGAATTTTGCGTTATAAAATACCAACAAGAGTAATTTACTAATTAATAATATACCAAGTAACAGCATACCAAATTTATTTTTTGTCACATCGATGTATTTTAAAATTTTAGATAAAAATAAATAAATGAATAATAGGAGCGACCCATCTCTAGATTTCAGCGTGTTGAAGCTTAAAGTGTCGTAAAGTTTTTATAGTTGAAAAACAAATAAATATACTTGCCTCATCGGTGTCTATTTACGAATTTGTTTCGAAACATAATGTAATGTGATCGTTTTAGGTTAGTTTTTATCTACAAATTATGCAATAGTTCTAAAGTTGATGAAAATATTACAGTGACTGTATTATTACAGTATTATTTTAAAATAAGCGTTTGTTTTTATATTGAGTACCGTGTAGTTTGTAAATAGTAGACAGTCAATAAATAGATTTTACATGAACAATT
The DNA here is from genome assembly GCA_916618145.1 of Emmelina monodactyla. NCBI lineage: Eukaryota > Metazoa > Arthropoda > Insecta > Lepidoptera > Pterophoridae > Emmelina > Emmelina monodactyla. The sequence goes on from OU745322.1 coordinate 2,207,136, forward strand.
AAACGCTTTTACTTACCTATAGGTAATATGAATAAAAAAGTAGCTTTTTTAAATGGAAAAAACTAACTGGTGTTGAATATTTCTTTTGATACGTTTTTACGTAGAACAGTAAGTTTTACTAACTTCCAATTATATTCTCTTGCAGAAATCTTCGTTGCAAATGTATAAATAAATCTACTTTGTTTAAACCAATGTAAGATTCACCAGAAAGTCCAGTTAAATGAAATCCAGACTCGGTTTTCGATAAATCAATGTAAAATAATAAATACTACCTCTGTGATCCATTTTAAACTTTATTGCCTTGTGATAGAGATTGAAATAGCATTTAGACAAACATGTTGCGAATGTCAAACTGTAAGTTAAGATTAAGTTGGCGATTGCTCAGAATGACAGAAAGTAAATATCGAATATTATTCGATGTCATTTCCATCGCAACCCTAAGATTATAAGGGCTTGAAGATTGATTTTAACACGGGAGTCTATTTCAATTTATTGAAGTAGGAAAATATGAACAAGTTTCTATAGCAGTTGTCAGAAAAATAACAAGAGAGAGATAATTAATAAAAAGATTGTAGGTTAGAAAATATATAGTCGACTGAGTGAGGAAGGAATATGTTCAAAAAAATAATATCGTCAATTAAGTAAAACAATTGAAACGATACCCGTAATTTACAAAAGCGCCTTCAAACAAGCAGCTGCATTTAAATTGAAAAATTCTTAAGGTAATTAGTTGACTGCAATAACCTGGTATAATAGACTAATAAATTCATGAAACCATCTGCTGTATTTGCAAATATACCCCAAAGCCTTTAATTAAGTAAAAGACAGCAAAACTTTGAATTGTTGAGTAAGTTAAATTATATTTTTAAGAATAAGGCATTCTTAAGTCGATGTAAATAAACTCTAATAAAGGCTAGCTCTAAACTTTATAGTCATATGATTGGGTAGGTACGTAAGTAAGTAAAACTATTATTTTACTTCTACAGTCTTTCTCCATTTGTTTAATTTATATTTAACAAATAATTAATATTTTCTTTCGATTTTTTATGCATTGAAAGTATTTTGTCCATCAATTCTGCAAACTAATTAGACAATTTGTTGACATCATAGTCATTAGAAAGTTTGGGTATTCCATTTTGGTCTCAAAAAAAACAAAAAAACGGTAGATACCGTCATCATCCAAACTCATAAGATTAATTGTTTTCATAAGCCGTAAGTTATACAAAATTGCAATATCAAAGTTATGTTTTGATATATCCTATTACCTTGTATTAAGGTTGAAATTTATTTTTAAGTGAACCAAGTTTTGCCAAGTAAGGAGAGAACAGAAGTTAAGATTGTTTAAGATTGTTTTAATGGTTCCTTTTTTATCGATAAAAATATGTCTTCTTATTTAAGGAAATAATCGTTTCTTCTCTTATGCAAAAAAGCAAGTAATTATTAGTTTTGTTAAAATGGTCTGGTCAATTTTTGGTAAACAAGTTGGTTGGCCACGATTCGTGCGATTTGAAAAATATCATAAGTAATGCCTTCACCGAATGGTCGTACCCGACTATTTAATACAGGACATTTTTATAATATTTTTGTAATAAATGTAAATTATACAAACCTCCTTATAAAATATGTTATTCAAAAACATTTCATTAGCCGAATTCCATGTTTGTTATCAAGTCTAATTACTTAGTTATATTTTTTTAACAGTCTTTCTGTACCCTAAACATTTCTTTCTGCCGTAGGTAGTTAAGATTTTACAGTCTGTTGCATTCTAGGAATAAACCCACATCTCGGTATATTTTGGTTCAGGTGTCCAGATGTCGATATGAACTTTCAATCCGAACTTTCAGGTCCTTTCAGCACGCATTTAGCCTCTTTCGGCGGACTTTTAGTTCCTTTGACGGCTTTTTGCCTCTTTTTCGGACTTTTTGTCTCTTTTTCGGACTTCTTGCCTCTTTTTCGGACTTCTTGCCTCTTTTTCGGACTTTTTGCTTCTTTTGCCGGAATTCCAGCTCATTTTGCCTGAGTTTGTGTTGCTTATTAATAAAAGCAATTTGTCGCGCATGCACATCTGCCGGGATTTATTAGGTCCTTTTGTTTATTTGTGTTGCTAATCATATTCTGCTTTGGCTACAAATATATGACGCTGGTTATAAATAAGTAGGTGATTCTAACGTATTTTACTTAGCTTATTTACAGTTTAACTTATAGTAGCGAGCGATACGCTTTGATGCTTGGTTTTACTTTATCTTTAATTTGAAAAGAGATCTAATGCGAATGATACTAGTGATTGATTTTAGCTGTGTAAAATAAACCTTGTCTTATTAAAATTAGAGTATATGAGAAATTATTTGACATCATGCTAAATAATGTACGTTAAGTTGATTTTCAATAATACTAAATAAAATAGAAAAAAAGTTTTAATAGTTATTCAATAGTAAAATAAGTTTCATCTTCATGCATTAAATACAAATACAACCTGCCTACCGTGCACTATGAATTTTTATGAGAAACATCAAAGTAAAGATTATTGCGATGTGAAGTCGAGACCCGCGCCGGCGTATCACAAAGAAATGCCACGTTTTGTAAATATTAGCATTTTTCTCACGATCCACACATATGGTGGATAGGTTAGAAAAGCTGTGGAATGGACACGATTTTTTTTTATAAGTGTTTGAAAAGTAGAGTTCTCGGAGATGTGAAATGAATTAAATAAAATTTTGTTTACAAAGTAGTGTATTTAACAAACCGCGTGAATTCCGAAATTTCTTTTTTGTTTGATAAGTTTTGTTTTACTTACTCGATTTTTTTCAGTTACGACTGAAGAAACTGAAGACCTTTCTTTTCCTTTCCTTTCTTTCTTTCTAGTTGTAACTGTCACCCACCAAATAACCAATTTGAATTATAAAACATTTTAGTAAACGTATAAGTGCTTGAAATTATTTATCTTCGTTTAAAAATATTTGTAACAGCGGCTCTATTGAATCTGTGTTCCAAATTTGACCTGCAGATTTATTGCAATATTTTGTCCTTGTGAAGTTATTGGTTAAAAAACTCGTCATCTCGGAATACTTTTGAAACATGTGTTAAAATGTTAACTGTCTGTTTTTTTTGTCTAAATTAAGTTGTTTTACCAAAACTTGCAATAATTGGATTAGCAGAATTTTACCTGTAGAAAATTTTGAATTTATTGATTAAACATTTTAGATTTTATTTGGAACGCCAAAATATAAATATTTTGTCAATGTATTTTTTATAATAATAAATAATAAGTGTGAAATATAAGTATCATACATAAGTATGATTTTTTATTTTTTATTTACTTACACATTTTTTTATTTTCCCAGTTTAAACTTTGTGTCAAAAACAACTGAGCAATCATGGTGTATACTACAATATAGGTAATATTCGTGATGCATAGTCAAGTTGAAAAATAAATTAAGACAAGCATCGATAGTTTCCCCAAAAGCAAAATTCTCCAAATTAATCTAACCAAAGACTAACAGTTTTGTAGCAACTTCTCGAAAGTTCCATAGCATTTAGTTGCTTTCTGTGAAAACAAAGTATAGAATTTCTTCTAAGGTTAACTTACTGGAATAACACAATGACGAAGAATTAGTAATATTTCGTTTGTTGGAATTAGTTACTAATTTAGTCTAAGTCTGTAGTTTATTTTATAAACAGCGAGTAGCATTTTAAGCAGAAAAGTTCAGAAATTCGTCCGAAACTAAAAATTTAGAAATGATTGTGTTACCTTTTCATTTTCAATTTAAATTTCAATTTGGTGTGTTTTGTTGGTAACTTTTTGAAGTTAAATAAAGCAAATATTTAGGTAGGAGTAAGTAGGTATAGGGGGTGTAAAAGAACTGCTTCCGAAAACAAAAACTGGGCATTGCTGGAGGGGTACTGGTTACGTTTTGAGCAACAAAAATTGTTTTATGATTAAAAGATTATTTTTTTTAACGTAATTATACAAAATTGCATTTATACTATCAGATTTTGCTATGATTTCAAATTAAATAGGGTTTAAATATAATTTGCAATGTAAATAATCGCACCTGAACCAACAGTTGATGTGTGAGCGATGATTTCTAGCGCCGAATATGACTTTTCAAACCTTAATAACTTTTTAAAATTGGGTTTTCTGGGTATACTGTTAGTGAATTAAGTTACTATTGAGGCTCCAGAATACATGGTTTCAGGCTTCGGAAGTGGTTTTCTTACACCCGTTATAGCTACGACTAGTGTTTTATAGCTAGGCTTCTATTGGTTGGTTGATTGAATTTCTCGGACATTAGTTAGTTTTACCTACTTATATAAAAAAAACTCCTGTCTTTATATTTTAGCTACAAAATTCCAACCGTAGTTAGTAGACCCCAAGGAAACAATAAAAATCATTCAAACACTTTGCTATTAAATTATGTTGCAAAAAAACAGAAACAAGCAGAAACCAGACATTGCCTTGTTCAGGGGACAGAGAAAATAAATATTTATTTAAAGTCCATTTCTGTTTGCCCTTGAACCTGCGAACAGTTTTATGAACACGGCACGCAATGGTTACTGAAATAGACTTATGGTGTTGTTGTAAGGGGTGAAATTGTGAATTTATGGTAAATGGGTTGGCAATTAGTTTTAATTTCTCTTATAGGTGTTTTCGTATGTAAAGATAAATAAAGATTTCTAGAATAGAGTTAAATTCCGTAAATTTAAATAGTAAGTTTTAATAGAAAAAAAAACCTTAACTTAAGCAGCACAAATGATATCATTTTTTTTTTTAATAGTCACTCTTCTTCATGACACACCACTGGTATCTAAACGATAACTTCTACAGTAAAAGTTATCATCCATTATTTTGGCATATAATATCCTACAATTAATCATCATTTCTCGAAAGTGATATCAAACTTTCACTCAAATAAAAAAACACATAGAAACTATTCGCAAACCCAAATCTTATAACTCTAAAATCACAACTTGACGAGTAAAAGTTACCGATTGAATAGAAATAGACGCTGCATTAGTAAGATCTAGAAAAATAGAATGATTTGCCAAATTCATAGTTTTTGTGCGTCTAGGTTTAATCGAAGGTCAAATGTCTAGACTTTTGAGGTGTTAGTGCTTACTTTTTGTGTGCCATTATATTTTATGGAGTTAAATTTGATTAGCTCGCTGAACAGAGACTCGTGAAAGTAGAGAAGTAGTGATGTGAATTAAAGATTAGTAAAAAAGAAAGTAAAAATCGTATGTCGACATTAAAATCGAGTGTGATTTAATTTTGTAGACACTTTGTGTAGGTTTTAGGTTATCTTGAGAATTTTACAAAGTAGTATATACTAATACTTACAATTTTTGAGAAAGTAAAATAAAAAATATGGTTCTTAGTTCATTCTTACAAAGTAAAATACATACACCAGTTTTACAAAATTCAACAATCTTTGTATACCTGTTCACAATTATTCAAAATCTTTACTTTGCTCTCAAATGGTATTCTTGCAGCGTTTTAAATATATTTGCTTACCAAATAAGCCTTAAAAACTCCGGTAGCTTTTGAGTTAAAGTCAAGTGATGTTAAATACACAAGTAATGGGAATTTGAACAGGTCGACTAAAGTTTACTTGGTTTTTTGTAGTCTTGTTTTTATGAGAACATTACCAGTGACTATGAATGTTAAAAAAAATGAAATTTAAGATACCTGATGTTGACTTCATATTATAAATATTTAATTTTGTATTTTTCAACCAACCTTGATATTAAACATTTAATCGTAAAAAAACATATGACATACATTTTTTCGCAAGAAAAAAAAAGACGTGAAAAGTAAGACGTAAAAAGCTGGAGACGAAAAAAACATCAATCATTTTCCTCGCTGTCCTTATTAATAATTAATTTTATACCTATCAACTATTGAATAAAGACACTATGCCATCATCATTCGATCTACACAATGTTTTAATTGGCTAATCCCGAAGCACTCCATACAAAGATGAACTTAACTATAAATATACGAGTATATCACACCAATTTCTGTAACTTAAGTATACCACGCTATGACTAATAACACTATATTAAACCTCGTCTCGACTCGGTCTGCAGTTATTTACGATGTGCTACTCAAATACCTACTTTAGTTAGTAATTTTACTTGTTATAAACACTACAGCTGATAGAACCTACGTAAGTAATTCGTGAAATTGATGACTCATATTATTTGTTAGTATTTTTCGTCGTTCAAACATAACATATGGTGTCCTGTAAGGCACTGGCCTCCTTTTTCGGTATGAGAGGGATTGAGCCATAATCCACCATGCTGGCTCAGTGCGGATCTTGTGGATGCATAGGTATAATTTTTTTGATAGCTTTGGGTCTTACACACGGTCATTTTGTATTTAGATACATTAATTGTATGTACCTGTATTTCCCGACGTTTCGACTGAGTTTTACATAATCGTGGCCGCGGGCAGACTGGAATAAAAAACAATGAAAATGAAAAATAACTTTTAAAAAATTGTGGGAACCTACTATTAAGGTATCATGCGATTGAAGTTTGATTCAATTATTTAAAGCTAAGAAATTTTGTGCAGAAATAATAAACTATCTGATGAACGGTTAACTTTTAATGTTTTGCAATAAATTTTCCAAAGGCCTTTTAATTGCGTAAAATATACCTAGCATTAAAATTCCTGACGCCAACTTTCAAAGAGGGCTTAGTTATTTTTCAATAAGAAATTCCCTTTAAGTTCAATTGTGTTTGATCTTCACTTATTTATTAGATAGTAAGGAATGCTTTAAAATCTGCGCAAACGTTTTTTATGTTGGTAGTATAGCAGATCTAAGCGGAGCGGTTTCTTCTATTCTCTTCATATGTATCAGTGTATGTTTGTAGGCAGAAGAAATATCCGCGGATTTCATTGCGATCTCGTAACGGTTTTTATATGATGTCACGATTGTTCTGTTTTTGAAATCTTTGAAAAGTATATTCAAAATATTTTTTTATGTATCAAACGCTTATAACCTGCCTAACTATTAAGAGGGATAAAGGCATTGTTGTAGTATTTTGTCCAGCCTAGACTCAGAGCATGTTAAGCAGTAACTTAGACATGTGTGGGTAAAACCTTCATGTATTTACTAGAATTAATAATAACAACAACAAGGGCAGCGAAAGCGAATTAGCCATCCATCACGCCTTATAAAAGTTTTTTTATTGAACTACCTTTTAAAATTTTAATTTATATTACCTAGTACAGACTTCTAATTAATTGATTGTCATTTTTTAAATCAAGCATATTGCTTAACCGCTAATCGCTCCGCTCCAACCTAAAGTATGATTATTAAGGGCCGTCCACACGTGTTAAGTGGCAGACTTGCGATAGACTAATGCAAAGATTAGGAATTTCCGCTACAAACTCCTGCGCATCTAAAATATCTTGAATATGAATCATATTGTTCATGTGTTTGAAAGGGCAAGTACGTGGTGAATAGTGGACTGAAATATTTGGTCCTTTGATGATAATGTAAGTAGGTACTTCAAAATGAGATTTTTGAGAAGGCATTTTAATTTTATAGAGTTGTAGTGATAAATTATTCTTTTATTATTATTGATTGGAGGTTTTCAGAAACATTATAGTCTGCCTATTTTGCTCTTCGAATTGATTCACAGTTAACTGTTTATCTGTAGACATAGGCAGGACATTGCTACCAACAAATTAAAGATTTGCCTAAAATCCCACTACCATGCACGTAAGCAGTAAAAACAAAGTACATTTATATAAATATTTATATTTTTGACAACACTGACGACAATTTGTACTAATTAGCACTGCCCTAGTACAAAGTACTCATTATACGACATTGGTACACTTAACACGTATGCAATATTATAAAATGATGACCGGCCTCTACCGTGTCTTAATAAGTACTGATTTTACAAATTGATTTTCCTTAAAAAACCCATGTTTATTTATGCTTACAGTGGTAACTAATAACCGCAATACATGCTGTACAAAGTATTATAATAAGCATAATATTTATACTGTTAAGTGGAAGGTTCTATGTTCAATTTTCAGGTTAGGCCATTTCGTTCTAAAACTCGTAGTCTCAATGTAATTAGCTTAGGCGCAAGTTCAAACTTTGTGTGGTACCTACGACCTCGTATCATACAGGCTTAGACATACTTAGTAAGGAGTAAGGGCCATATAGTCGAAGTCTAAATATTTATTATTAGCTTGAAAATGTACAAACTAAAGAGCAAATCTAATCTATTTTATTCCGTTATTTACGTCTCAATGTCAAGACTTACCTCAATCAAATGTTTACGTACGTCACAATTTTCCCTGTAATCGGTTTTGCAATAACAAGACGTCAGTGTTACGACGTCATAGATCCTTAGTTGGCAGGTATCATGCTAATCGGTGAAATATTATATTGTCAATGACTCAATTACTCTATGACCTGTATGAATACTTATTTTAAACTAAACATAACGGGTGTAAAAAGACCACTTCCGAAGCCTGAAACCATGTATTCTGGAGCCTCAATAGTAACTAAAGTAATTAAAAGTATACCCAGAAAACCTAATTTAAAAAAGTTATTAAGTATTGAAAAGTCATTTTCGGCGCTTGAAATCATCTGTTGGTTTAGGTGCGATTATTTACGTTGCAAATTAAATTAAAACCCTATTTAATTTGAAATCATCGCAAAATCTGATAGTATAAATGCAATTTTGTACAATTACGTAAAATATTTCCCCTCCAGCAATGCCCAATTTTTGTTTTCGGAAGCAGTTCTTTTACACCCCGTATATGTTATGTGAAAATAGGTTTTATCGATTTTGCATTGTTAATTTCTGCAATAGTTCACTATTTTTTTATGTGCTGTTGTGTATAATTAATCTTCGGAAAGTATGGTGTAATCTTGAATTTTGACTTCCATAGAGTAGCTTTTTTCTCACAAACATCTGAAAAATGCCTCTTTCCTTCCTTTGCTGTTTTAATCGTTTTATAATAAAAAAACTTCCTTTAATGTATTTAGCTTTAACAACATATCTATCTGCAATTTCCCAGCGATTCAGGTACCTCTCAGTAATTTCCTTAACGGTAATAATGACTTAATCTGCCTTACTGTTAGAGCCGCAGTTAGCACTTAGTTAGCTTTACCGTACACTTTATATCTTGTGAAATGAGGATCTTAAATATTAATTTATTTAATACTTTATCACTTGCTAAGGTTATTTCAAAGTAAAGAGGCTTGAGATAAGTTTGAAGTTTATAAGAAGCAGTAGGTAATTTTAGTAGATACTTAACCTTAATCAATATATAGTTAAAATAGATAAAAGTGAGGTCTAGTCTAGTAGTTAATCTATAGGTACTAATATTATAAAGCTGAAGAGTTTGTTTGTTTGTTTGTTTGTTTGAACGTGCTAAAACATCACGCTGCAACTATTAGGTGCGAAGAAATAATGGAAAATGGGAAAACAACGGGGAAAATTATTCATCCTTGAGGGCATCCGTTGCGTGCGCTGCGAAAACGGTTCAGGGCGCTCAAAAAAAGGGAACTTTTTACCGCGGGAAAACTTCGCATTCCCACGGGAAACCGACTTCTACGCGAACGGAGTCGCGAGCGGCCACTAGTAAATACTAATCCCCCAAAGATATTTTGTTAACCTAAAAAGCCTAATTTAATACTTTTCGCTTCTTTTAGTTATGAACACATAAAATTTACAGGAACAAAACATGTAATGGTTAATAGGTTCAAAGTTACCTATGGATAAAGTTTTTATAAGAATTAATATGTGACCATAATATTACATAAAAAAGTCATATCCATCAACGCGCAAATACATGAGATTGAATAAAGAAAGGTACTTTTATTTTAAAAAATTGCCTGTCCATACATTTAGAGTTGCTAATTTACAAAATGTTAAATACGAGACTTAAAATCAAACGGTTATAATTTATTATATATAATTCATTGTAATATTTTAATTTTATATTTTTCAAATTAATAACCATTGAGGACTGAATATAAATAAGATTCATGGTTATTTGTTAAGCTCTAGATATTAATACAAACGTTACACAACCAATTTTGTTATTTGAGGATCGAAATCGGTAACTTTTAGCGGATGCACCCATATTTGTTTTCGTTAGAGCGAATTATTTTCGACGTATTTCCGGGTTCTGACAAATTCGACCTGTCATCGTATTTAGGTCGAATACCGTTAATATATTATCGGTCTTAATGGCGATATAATTTGGGATGCTACTGCAAGCATATTTTTTATACCTAGGGATGTTAAGGGCTGAAGTGGGTGGCCATAACTTAAGAAAAAAGCATGGGAATTTTTGGACCAATCAGTACCTACTAAAATAAAAAAAACCATTGCTATAAAAACCTATCATAACGACAGATGTTTCATCCTTTTAAATGTAAGAAGTATGACAAACTACATCAAACGTCTTCAAAGCAAGAAATTACATAAGATTATTAAATAATTTCGACAAAAACTCTTTTACCGTCTGGCCGGCTTCCCGTACGTCGTAGGTGTCACTAATTCTATGTTTTTTTATTATAGGCTGAATAAAAGGCTTGTGCCTCGGATAATTTATAATAGGTAATTTAGCAGCAATAAGCGAAAATTAACTGCAAGTGGGCAGTGAGAGCTTAATTAGTTAACTTAGTACTAATTGTGGGAGCATTTATATTTATGAGTAGAATATCGCTGAAATTAGACTAAAATTTGAAAACGTCTTAGTGTATCTAGAAAATAGATAGAGGGAAAAAAATTGTACCTACGCATCGTACCATTGTTCATTAAATTGATTTGCATAGAATTACTATAAAATAAGGTTAAAACGTTGGTAATTAATACGTAACACTTGAAATAGTGCGTAGGTAACAAAAATTGAACTTTAATAAAGTCTGCAGTAGGTATATTGTTTTTTTTCAATAGCTTATATCTCGATAGTAAAATTGACTAATTATTTTTAAATTTATTTTCCGTTGCAATTTTTTTTTCGTCTTAAATATATAAGAAAACAATTATTTTTAACTAACTTAAAACAAAACTAATAGCCAACATCACATTCTTATTACACACCTCACTTATTTAATACATTACTTACTATTCCCCTCTCTTTCTCTCAGTTAGTTATTTATATGCGCACGCGTCGGTTTTCAATTAGTATGATTTGTGGGAAATGGATTTCAGGGAACCCCCTAGGGTGGAGAGCGAAGATTAATGTAGGTTAGTTACGTCGGGGTGGTATTGGAAGAATGTTAAAAGATATGGCAAACTTATTTAGTTATTTAATTTAAAGTGATCGAATTAGCTCTTGGTATCCTCACCTAACCACAGCCAATAAAAAAAAGATTATTAAAACCTAGTTCTGTTTATTATTAAACCCTAAATTTCAATTAAAAACTAAACTTATATAACCTAAATTTCATGCCTTTTAATTTTGATATTTAATACCTATCTTTCGGTATTTTATTTCCTTGAACTAAAGAATTTAATTGAATTAACCAAAGAAAACGGAAGCAGCGCGTCGTGTTTCGATTTACAATTCTCGAATCTTCCGCCTGCAGCCGCCATCTTTAATTGGGGAAAAGCGCGCGCAACGTCTTCGAATTTCGAACGCAAAGGAAGCGGATGTGTCGCTTTTGACTTTTTAATATTTTCTATTTTATATTCCCTTCGCGACATAGATTGTTGTGATTAAAAATAAGTTTCTTTCAACTTTTGACGACTTTTCTGTATCGGTATGTAAGTGCTTCCTACTCTGAAGCTCTTTGATGTTTTATGCTTTTCGTAGAATGACGGAAATCATATCAAATTATGCTATAAATTAATAATAATGTAATAAGAATTTATTTTGAAGAACTCTTTGGCATAGTGGTATGCATGACTTTTAGCGGTAGGTCCCAGATTTGATTCTGGGATCGCGCAAATATAATAGTTAAATGACTTAAAAATTGGACTTTATATCTATTTTTCGGAACCAACGCATACTTTAGGACAAGTAAGTTTGTTGTCAGTCCTGAGATTTTTTGATTTATTTCATAAAGTTTGCTAGTTTTTCTAACGTCATAAGCTAAAATATTATCAACTTTCTTGAAGTTTATAAGGTTTAGTTAAAACAAGCAGAGCACGCTGAATTTTTTTAAACAGTTAAGTGAGAGATAAATATCAAAGTTAACAAGCAAAAACTTAGCCTATTTTTATCCCCGTTAAACCATTCCGAAATAGATCACAATGATAAAAAACTACACGTAAAATTGAAAGCGTCAAGTATCAATGTCATTTCTAAAAACGAAGCAAGCGAACCGTACCGCTTTATTTTACGGCTGTCAAAATATTATGTCGTTCAAATATGACACGTATGTCATAGAACATAAGATTGAGGATGACTGAAGGTGAGTGCAAGATGACAGATGCGTAGGTTGGCAGATCCAATGACATGTGTCATTTGAGAATTTGGCGGGAAAGGTAACTTACTAAAGCGGTTGTTGAGTTAATTTTAATAGATTTATTTTAATGAAAAAGAATTTACTGCGGGGGACTTGAACAAGGTAGGTATTTTAGTTAATAAGAAGTTTTTATTCAAAGTAAAAAAAACATAAAATTTCCACCAAAATTTTCATATGTATTTACGCAAATTAGCCCGAACATGAAAAGGCAATTCGTAAAAAACACAGTCTTCTACTGATTTGCTTAGATATTCGTAACAAATCTTAACTTGATTTTTCTATAGATTATTTTAAACTTAACTATTTAAAAATAATTCGCTCTTCATAAAATTACACCCATGCAAGTCGCTTATGTATACCAACCAAATAATAAACAAATCATAATACTGGCCGCATATAATTCATGCAACCTCATTCGTTTCTTCCCCAATTAACTAAAAAAAAAAGTTTCGTAGAAAAGAGTTCAACGACCCCGATGCACCACGTTGAATTCTTTTCTATACAATTTCCTAGTTGACACTTTTACAACGTGCGACCTACCCACACATAAACCGAAACTAATTCAAATTCCTAAGTAATTTAAAATTATGACAAGCACATTTATAAAACGGCCAACACTTTCATAAAACTCAAATCAAACATGCGATAAAAATATTATGAGGCCGGGTTGACATCAATTTGAATTTATCTTCTTAGATGCTTAACAAATACAAGTAACTACGTTATACCAAACACATATAAAGAGTTTTTATTAATTGTACATCTACATTTTTACTATCTATATCCTACAATTAGGAAAATATCGTGAGAGAATCCACGTGTTATGATGAACTATCCATCGTGTAAATCTACTCCTGACCGAGCTTGGTAGATGATGATGCAGTCTTCTCGCTATCCCAAGAAGTTGCCTGTTTTCACTGAATGAGACTTACCTATTTAGACTGATATTATGAGTATTAACATAATCATACCGTGTATGTATAATATGGGATTGAGAACCATTGTTTTCCAATTAGTTGGCTGTGAGCATACATTTTGGACTCCATAATTAGGATTATTTTACCAGGATTAGGTACATATCTTACATTTTATAAGCCCTAATTTATAACTTAAATTTATAAGAGCCTTTAAAAAGCTAGTATAATTATTTCAAAGAGCTTATATTAAAACCTTATTCATAAATTCTGTATAATCTTTCACTATATACGGATAGAAACAATCAAGTTTGGTTTGACATGCTTTTATGAATATAATTGACGAAGTGAATAAAAAAAAAATGGCGCCTAGCTTTATGGTCTATTGTCCCTAATTGGCACAAAGAGAACTTTGTAGGCAAAGCCTTGGCTTATTAATGACTATCTAAAGCAGCGGTGGGCAACCCGCGAATGTATTAAAAAAATATACATATAAAACAAATTTCACATAAATAAAAATAAATAAATAAATAGCCATGTCCCATAGTTGAGCACAGGCCTCCTTCTCGGATAGCGAGAGGGTTTGAGCCGTAATCCACCACGCTTTCACATGTTTATTAAATTTAAAACCATTGAATTTTTTGTTGATATATTATTATCACAAGTGTGGCCCGCCTTTGGTCGATTTTTTCACCATGCGGCCCTTGCCTACTAAAAGGTTGCGCCCCTGCCTGATCTAAAGTAAAACGTAAAGCACACGTTTAAAGTTATTTATGTTCTTACGTTAACTGTGACTATGAACAACTAGTTTTAACAATGCTTAAGATGGAGTACGTCCTTAAGAAGCAATTAACATATTTTATAACTATTTAGTGCCATAATGATAGATTTTGGGACAATATGTGTTTTCCCAAAAAGATACCTATTTACTAAAAAAGTTTTAAAAACTGCCTTGTGTTGTACCTACAGTTGAAAAATGAAGTGATTCCTTAAAGTAAAGTTCGACCATTGTTTTAAAATCGATTGATTCTTTGCTTTTTTTGTTGACCTGCATCTGTGTAGCATATGCATCGAAAATAATTTGCCTTTTGCAAATCTTAATTGGTAGTGATGGCAATGTATCGATTATCGACTTTTTGGGATTTAGTTAATATAAAAAAGCGATATTGTTTTAGATTGTATTAAGTGCCAAGAACTAAAAAACAAATGCTGCTACTGTTTACACAAAATCGAAGCTTTAAGCTTCATAACCAACCATAGCCAATAAACAAAGAACATGCTTTAACAAGCTTTTAATAACTAAAATATGTATTGGAACTGAAAAGTGACCTTTAAAATTAACATGTCCAACAACCAATTCGTGGTATTCAATAAAAAGCCAAAACAATGGCCGTCCTACATCACTATACTTCATCGATATCGACAAACAAAGGAGTGTTGTTTTCGCGCCATAATTCTCGCGCCACAAATCTTGGCGGCCATTAAAGTTTCAACTGGGCTCTACAAAAAAACAACTGCCTGCTGGATTGGCTATACTTTTGTCAAGCAAGATATTTCTGACTTTCATCGTTTTGCGGGATAAATAAGAAGTTTAGACAAAGAACAAGAAATGCTGTTAAAGTAAATAGCAAATCATAACTTCTTAAAGAGCTTTTTTATAACTAATGTTTCAGTAAGTTGTTTCTTAGAATGTTTAATACATTTTCGGAAATTGAATATATTTTGAGTCAACTGTAAACATATTTTATTCATTAGTTATTATTAATACACGAAGCGGTTACAAAAATACGTCTCAGTGGTTAAGTGCATATTCGTGACATTTCTGGGTCATTAAAATTTGGTTCACCCAAAAATATAAAATTTTGCATCGTAAAATGTTGTTTTCGTTTTTTCTTTGACAAAGTTTAGGTATACACCTACAGTCTTTAATACTGCTTGGATTTTTTTAATTTATTAAATCGGTAATCACTAACCTTAATTTAAGAAATAAGTTAATAGCTAACAGCTCATCCAAAGTATGCATTCAATTTTATGTAAGACAAATTTTTATTTTATTTTCATTTATTACAAGTTCTATGTTTTCATATCAATCAACTACCATAATTCATATAACCTTACTTTTTCATTCAATTAATTAATTCATTATAGCCCAGTGTCACTCCCTGCTTCAAACATCACGAAATCACCTCTCTTGCCGCCAACTTACTAAAATAACATTTAGTTTGCAATACTCCACACCTGAAACACATAAATTACTCTGAAGTTACTATTTTAACGCGACTAACTGTCTACGGAGTTAACCCGGGTTATATTATTTTAGTTTTAACGTTGGTTTTATGGGCATAAAATCTGTAACACTTTTGGATTGAAAAGATACTCTTTTAAAATAAGTGTTAGGTGTTTCATTCCTATTTAGTACCTACTTAGAAAGTGTTTTTTTACATCAATAACCTAAATTTTGTGTTGCCAAATTGTTAACTAATAATAATAATAAATCTCCAGACTAACACACCAATTATGTGGCCCTACATTAAGTTGCAGTAAGCACTTGTGTTATTGTTACCACATAATGGACTAGGGGAGAACCTAGTTACACCCAGACACGAGCCAATTTCGAAAAACCATTTAACGAAATTGGCCCGACCCGTGGATCGAACCCGGAACCATCCGCTTAGCAGTCCGGTATATATATCGCTGCACAGAGGTCGTCATAACTTAATTCATAATGACTTTTTTTTTTGAAACCTAAAAATAATATAGACAAAATGTGAATACAATCAAATAACCATCTTCGCTGTACTTCACACAAAAATAAGCCTCAAACAACCATTATTCTTTCCAGATGAAGAAGAGCAGACAGTGCAAGTGCTGACCAACGAGAAGCTGCGCCTGACCTGCGGGAACAACCCCCGGCTGCCGGTCACGGAGACCCGCTGGTACAAGGACGGACAGCCGATAGACGGGAACAGCAGAATCGTGAAGCAGAGGCAATGGTACAACAAGGCCCACAAGCTAACTCATCTTTCAATGGCGCCACCATCGATTGTAATGAGAAGTTACAATCGATGGTGGCGCCATTTAAACCTGAGTTAGTTAACCAGAGGTTTAAAAGGTTTCCTGCAAGTGGGCCTAATAGTCAAGAGCAATATTATTAATACTTAGCAAAAGGGCCAATAGGCTTTTCAATAGTAGCAAAAGTTTTAATGTAGGTATATTCTCGAACTTCGTCGACACCGTTGGTTTATAGCGTGTAAATCGTTTTATATTTTGGAGTAAGTGAGGTTTAGAGCTTTCCTAGTCAAGTGACGATGATTCAATGTGCATACTATGCACCGCATAGTTTTGCGATTATTCAAATCTGTCTTGGGGATATACGTAGTCAAACTTTTAGCCTTACATGACTTTCTGCCATCCACCACTCAAGAGTTTATAGTTCATAAAACATATTCATAATTACTTAACTATCTGGATCAAACAAATGACTGATGTCTCTAAAAATAAAAGGACTATCGCCAAATTCCTTGAATTCCTGTAATCGCTGGCCGATGTAAAATAACGTAACAGATTCTAATAATAACAATGAGATTGATTCGAGCACATATATCAGCATCGTTTTGTTTTGAAAGGCCTCGAATAGAATCCCATAACACTCGGCTCATTGCATCTAATTTATCGTTTATACTTCCACCAAAGCTACGTATCTAAGCAAATATTGATATTGCTTCGGCTATGCGTGGAATGTTTTTTAATACTGGATCTGAGGGAGGTCTACTAGGTTTATAGAGTATTTATATGGAGTAGTAAATATAGATTTCAATTTAAAATTTGTAGTTTAAACACTAAAAATCTTTGTATAAAAACATAAAATATAAGTTTCAAAGTGTTGTAAAAACATATTAGTTGTAGCGTAGTTGTAAGGTACAGTTGAAGTTAATGAGTCCAGTGTAATGATGTCCAGCTATGGGCGTATTATGGCTAATAACGATGAAATCTTTCAGGAGTCATAAGCTTGATTAAAAAAAAGTCATGATTATTATAAAAAAAATACTTATGTTTTTTCATTGTTTGATCATAGGTTACGAATAAGGGGTTTCCGGCCGAAAGATGCAGGAACTTACGTCTGCAAAAACGATGAGGTTAAATTGAAGGAAATGAAAGTGATAATCGAACACAAAACGGAGCCAGACTTAGACGATACTGAAGGTTGGTATATTTAAACATCCGAAACATCAGATATCTAGACGGACTAAAAGCATACCGATATCTAATGCAGTTATGGACTGACATAACAAAATAAGCTCAAATATGCATAAATTCTATCTTTGGTACTATTCTTGTACAACATGTGCATCGAAACAGAATTTCCTTCATTCGAAACTTCTGTGTCATCTTTTGAATATATTGATTTATTAACATACACTACATTCCACCGTTTCCTACAAAATCTGGGTTATAATAACTTCCTGCTTTAATTTGTTTTGAAAAGATCTTCGATTTTTATGAGCACATCAACACTTGCATTCCAGATTATAACAATGTTATGACTACTAACTGCATTCATGAGCTTATTTTCGATATTGCAGATTACCAATCAGACGGGGGTTTGCATCAAGCGGCAACACTGATGAAAAATACGACAGAAGATGAAATTATTGTGGAAAGTGTAAATGAGAAAGGAATTAAAAACAAAGATGATATCGATGACGATGACAAAAATAGACACGGTCAAGTAGACAATACTCAAAAGAAAACAGCACCGCAGTTTAAACATCAAAATAATATGTTCAAAACTGATATGAAGCCCGCTGGTGGCTCCATTCGTCTCAAATGTATAGGAGAAGGTATCTACGCAATAATTTAAATTTATGTTTCAAAATCCTTCTAAAGTTTTACAGCTTTTTAATATCTACCCTAAGATGTCACTCGGTGCACTGAAAATATCACGAAAACACGTGAAGCACGTATAAAATTTTATTGCCAACTTAACTAAATTTAGACTGAGCTCTTTAAAAACAGGGGTTACTAAAAGTGTTTAAGTATATCGTTAACTTTTGCAGGGAACCCGACACCAAATATAACTTGGTCGAAGAATAATGTAACACCAATCACCAGGTCGTATGGCCAACCGACTTATGGAAAATGGTCGATATTTTTAGAAGAGTTAACAAAAACTGACGACGGCAACTACACTTGTCTAGTTTGTAATGAACTTGGGTGTATAAGTCACACATATACCATTCACATACAAGGTAAGCCGTTTACAATATTTGTAGTAAAAAAATATATACGATGGGAAATTTTACGTCTTGTGTGATGTTTCTTAGAGCGGTATCCTTCGAAGCCATATATAAAAGAGGGTTATCCTGGCAACAAGACAGTACTCGTCAATGATACAATAGTGCTGTCGTGTCCACCAGTTTCTGACTTAGAGCCTTATTTGTACTGGATTAGACCTTCGAATTACTCGTTGAAAGATGCAGAAGTTGGTCCGAGCGATGCGCCCATACCGACTGGAACCGTTAGAGAGGTCTCCCATTTTTATCAATAGGTGATGGTACCATTGTGCTAAATTCTGTTGGACAGGCTATTTAAAGGTCGTAGAAACGTCAGGTGTCAGTTATTTTAATACTGTACTCTAATGTGGTTAAGGTTCTTAAGGAGCTATAAGGAAATAGTTTTGTCATTACGGTCTAGCATTTACTGTCTGTAACTAATCATGTAATCAAATGGTGATGGGAACTGTGAATAACACCTGTGTATATCTTCCAAGTTATAAAGGTTCTTGCTAAGTGGCAGGATTTATTTTATTACTTGTTGTTAAACTACCTGACTTTTTGTATAAGATATAGCACCTACTTTTATTTTATATGCGATTCTTGTCAGATACTTTAGCAGCAAGCAGTAAACATCAGCAGCTTTTTTCTTTTAAGATATTCTAATAATAAGTATTCCCCTTTAGAACGATTATACGCAAAGCCTGTGCTAACTCGAGGTGCAGCAAATGTGACCAAACTAGTCGGTGAAACGGCTAGATTGTCCTGTGAATTTCTATCAGACATGTTTCATATAGTGTATTGGATGCACTTCCCTAAAGATGAGAAAATACACTTTGACGACAAAGATCCGAAAGACTCGCCGAAAGTAGAGGTTAATGTTATTAACTGTCAATATCTCGGTTTGATTGCGCATGATATGCATGATGTGTAGAAATGAGATTTAGTTGCAGGGTAAAAAACTGTGGAATAAGTTACATTTGCCCTTTTGCATGATAACGCTTTTGTGATGGTATGTTTTAGTTTTTAAGTTCTTAACAACTACCTTTTTTATTTTTAAGTCAAAGCAAATGATTTATGTGTAAAATTATTCGTTCTTCTTAGTTTAGTAAGCTATTTCAGAAATTAACACCTTACCTTCTGATTAAAATTTTAAAATAAATGGCATGGTGTGAAAAATCTACAATTTGACTGTGCGTGTGTGTGTCATACTTTTCACAACAACCTAATTCAATTCCTAATAGATTAATTATAATTTCAGAGTGATGATCCCAATGATAAGCCAGAGCAATTGACTTTATATAATGTTACCAAAGAAGACGAAGGCTGGTACGTCTGTGTTGCTTTGAATACTTTGGGCAATACTACAGCTAAGGGATATCTTACTGTTTGGGAATGTAAGTATTAATATACCTACTTATACTTTTTTTTTCTTTTAATAGCGTGGTTTTTAATACATATTTATGTTTATTTTGTGTCACCAAACATTTCATATAAATCCATACAGAAAAAAAGATTTTGCAATTTATATTACTGATTGCTTAGTAGAATGCTTAAACTTTTATGTTAAAGCTTAACAAGTAACTTAATAATTTAATACGAAAAAACTTCGACTATTGCCCCTTTATTCAACATAAAATTAATACATACATTTAATACATTTTAATCCCGTATTATTTTTTGCAGCATTACCAAAAGCAGAGCCCGTTCCAGATCACGGTAAAAACAGTCTCCTGATCAACATTTTGACAGCTGTCCTCGGCGCCATGTTTTTCGTGGCTGCCATTATTGTGATCATGATCTTTAAGAAGTTGAAGAGAGAGAAGATAAAGAAACAATTGGCGATCGAGACGGCAAGGGCTGTGATCGTCACGCACTGGACGAAGAAAGTGACGGTGGAAAAACCACAGATAAATGGAACACCAAATCCGACCGAACAGGCATTGGTAAATTCAATTGTATGACTCTTCTTATTAATATTACTCTTTATACACAAATTTTAAACACTTAAGATTTAACAGGAATAGCACAGTCAATAACCTAACTAAGTTATAGTAAAAAGAACTTGCTTTTAAGAAACAGTTTTTGACCAACTTCATTTTTGTTTGCAGTTAATGCCTGTAGTGAAAATCGAGAAACAAAAGCTGCAACAAGTTCAAAGCAATAATACTAGCGACGCTCTGCTTATGTCGGAGTATGAACTACCTGTGGACATTGATTGGGAGGTGCCCAGAGACTCTCTATCTATAGGGAAAGTACTGGGTGAAGGTGAATTTGGCAAAGTTGTGAAGGCTGAATGTGTTGGGATTCTGAAGCCAGGAGTCAAGGCTGTTGTTGCTGTAAAGATGTTGAAAGGTAAGACTAATTTTAAAACGCATAGTTTATGTAGTTATGATTCTGAAATAACAATTAACTAAAGTCGTTTAGGTAAAATGTACTTGAAATAATCTAAGTTAAATGACCTAATGCAAAGAACATGATTAATAGTTTATACTTATTTCCAGAGGGTCACACTGATGCAGAAATGATGGCGCTAGTGTCC
This sequence comes from Emmelina monodactyla, assembly GCA_916618145.1. Lineage (NCBI taxonomy): Eukaryota > Metazoa > Arthropoda > Insecta > Lepidoptera > Pterophoridae > Emmelina > Emmelina monodactyla. Next base: position 2,228,323 of record OU745322.1, read on the forward strand.
GAAATGGAAATGATGAAAATGATCGGCAAACATGTCAATATTATCAATTTGCTTGGGTGTTGCACTCAAGACGGCCCCCTATACGTTATAGTAGAATACGCCCCCAACGGCAACCTTAGAGAATTCCTCAGAAACCATAGACCTGGCAATAGATACGAGTCAGAATTCCAGGACATGAAAGAGAAAAAGACTTTGACCCAGAAAGATCTGGTGTCGTTCTCGTACCAAGTTGCGAGGGGCATGGAATACTTGGCATCTAGACGAGTAAGTATAGTTCACCGTTATATTTACACTTGTAAGTTTCAATAGCAAATGTGTCAAGGAATCACATTGCTACTGAACATGTTGCAGAGTTCTAAAACTAAGCGCAAGCTTGTGCCTGCAGGCAACACACAAGAGCTAGTTTAAACCGATTTTTAAGTTATAGATAAATTAACATTTTAAATGCAAAACTGAAAGTAAAATTTCAACCGTAACCGTTGTCAATAAACACAGTAGTGCTTGCGAATGTAATAGCTCTTAAAATATCTTTTTATGAATTTCCAGTGCATCCATAGAGACCTGGCAGCTCGTAACGTGCTGGTCTCCGACGACTGTGTCCTGAAGATAGCTGACTTCGGGCTCGCCAAGGATGTGCAGAGCAACGACTACTACAGGAAGAAAACTGAGGGCAGACTGCCGGTGCGGTGGATGGCGCCGGAGTCGCTTTACCATAAGGTGTTCACGACGCAGACTGATGTGTGAGTATTTGTTGGGAAGATAACGGAAACTTTATAAAATAATGGGCTACATCACTACATAGTATAAAACAAAGTCGCTTTTTATGTCCCTATGTCCCTATGTCCCTTTGAATGCTTAAATCTTTAAAACTACGCAGCGGATTTTGAAGCGGTTTTTTTTTATAGATAGAGTGATTCAAGAGGAAGGTTTATATGTATAATAACATAGTACAGGGAAATCAGTTTTACTCCAAATTTAAGGCGTGCGAAGCCGCGCGGGTAAAAGCTAGTTAGATTATAAAAGGAAAAATATGTACCTATAGACTGAAACAGGGAAGTAAAAATAAATAGGAAATGTCATGTTTTGAAAAGAGTGCAGAGAGTTTTTTCCGCCAGCTTTTTCTCTCGGTCTACTACGGCCATTGCTGATGAATGTAGGGCGGCCCGTGACATCTTTTTTAATTTTTATTTTACGCTTTTGACAATGTATAGAGATTAGTGTTTAATCCTACATACAATAAAGTAATTTCATTTTATTTCATTTTATGAATCTAGAGAGATAATAACTTAAGTTCTACTTTTATTAACATCGGGTCATAGGATTCTAAAATCATAGTTATATACAATATTTTATGGAAAAATAAATAAACTCCCGCCTTACCCGTCAAATTACAAAATCTTGTTTTAAATAAAGGGGCTTTTGGGATATCAAATTAAGGGCCTTATTGAATACTACTAATCATTACAGTGGATTGATATCCTACTTATATTATAAACGTGAAAGTTTGTGAGTATGGATGGATGTATGGATGAATGTTAGTTACTCTTTCACGTAAAAACTACTGGACAGATTTGGATGCAACTTTACAGTAATATAGGTTATACATCAGAATAACACATAGGGTACTTTTTACCGCGGGAAAACTTCTCATTCCCAGGGAAACCGACTTCCACGCGGCCACTAGTATTAAATAACATTCTGGCTATTCCAGCTGGTCGTTCGGCGTGCTCCTGTGGGAGATCATGACGCTGGGCGGCACCCCGTACCCCACCGTGCCGGGGCAGTACATGTACCAGCACCTCAGCGCCGGCAACCGCATGGAGAAGCCGCCCTGCTGCAGCTTGGAGATGTGAGTTGGGAGCTTGAAATAAGGGATTGGATGTTGATGATGTTGATGGTTTGGGTGAAGTTGTTTCAGCATATTCAGTAGCTGTTAAGAAACCTGAATAAAACTCGTGGAGTAATATTTTAGTATCTTAATTACTTACTGCGTTTCGGATCAATGTTTGTTAGAATATTTTTGTGATTTCATATGACAAAGCAACTAATAACTTGACCACACTTTTTAAATTTGGCTGACTTGCTCACAAAACATTAAAGGATTTTGGATTACTTAAAAAAATATGGTTGAATTTTAGTAACCATGCCACTCAGTACCTAAAATACGGTAAAATGTTTAGGAAAAAATTGCGATAACCTCACGAACCGACAAGAATAGCGTCTCTGCTTTTTACTAGGTGCGTATCGACTATGATAGTTATCATAACTTTTTTCTTACCTTTCCAGCTACATGCTAATGCGCGAGTGCTGGTCCTTCTCCCCCGGCGACCGGCCCTCCTTCACCGAGCTGGTGGAAGACCTGGACAAGATCCTGACGGTCACCGCCAACCAGGAGTACCTGGACCTAGGTCTGCCGCAGCTAGACACGCCGCCGTCCAGCTACGACGGCTCGGGCGATGAGAGCGACAGTGAATTCCCGTTCATCAAGTGATTGGCAGTGAGAGACTTCAGTGTAAATTTTTGAGAAGATGATAATGTCGTCGTGGACTGAACTTTAGTGGTAGTGAACTCTGATATCGGGGAGTGACAGTGATGGGATGTCATCGTGGAGTGAACTTTAGTGGTAGATAGTGAACTCTGATGTCAGTAAGTGACAGTGATTGGAATTGTGTAGCTCTTTATAGTATTACGTCATTACGAGCAGAAGATGTATAATGTTTGATTTATTTACCACCGAAAATATAGACAAATATTTATAGTGAAAGAACCTTACGACGTCGAAATGTTATTCTTTTGTTGATACTGCAACACGAATGTTTAGGTATGCCTAATTATAGAAAGTTGAATTTCCTAAAAAAAGGTTTTAAGACCTTAATCAAAAATAAACTATGAGTTTATAACTTGTTAAGTATTTTATCTTATTTTGGCAAAAAAAACTGCTAGTGCCTTAGAAAATATTGTTAAAAGTAGTAAGTAAGTATTTCTATTCACAAATAGATAAGAATTTACGTAAATTAGTCATTTTGGCATTTATAAGTTTATTTATTCCCGTTTATGTAAATAGCGTTCTTTTTATACAAAGTTAGCAAAGAATACAGATAGTATTTTAATTTTAATGTTTGCTAAAAATGAGAGAAAATAACAAAGAAAGGTATCAACATGATTTAAAAAATTCTTCTTGTCTACGGTTATTGTGATAACTGCAGATTTCTTTAAAGATGTGTAAAGAAAGGAAAAAATTCATATGAAATAGTAAAACCTATCTAAATTAAAAAAACTCTAAGTATGTTTTGTTATGTACATTAGCCCCTAGTAAACAAAATGTTGATAAAACTAAAACTTCACCAAAGTAAAAAAGTATTAGGTAGTAGCTAAAAATCTTGTTGCTATTCCGTATATTACAATTTTCCATTCTTGATTAAATCCTACTTGTTACCTAGACTAACAAAAAGTATTTTTTAACAAGCATAATACTGGGTTCCCACGATGCGCGATATAAATTACCTAAAGGCTGCATTAAGAAGCTAAAAACAAAACAGACGTAATTCCTTAACACGTGGTTCTGCTCACCGTGGGTTTACACCTTTAGTTTAATAAATAAATGTGTCTCTCTAAGTACCGATAGATAATAACATAGTCAATTTTATATTCTGCATTTTACCACCAAAATTGTACTTAATTATATTAGTTCTTCAATGATATGCAATTGTAAATAATGAATAGTTTTAAGGTCCTACTTTTATCCGAATGTTAGATACTATCTTACTGGTTTTAAATTTGTTTGTATATATTATGCTTGAATGGAATTGTATGCACGGTGTATCAATAAATGAATGGAAATATACTTTTCTCGTTTTATTTCTACTTATTTGGTTTGTTTGATGAAATAGTTTCAAATAGTCGTAATCGCTTTAAGGAGTTCCTTTTTAATTTGTTTTATTTTTGTTTTCTTTAAATTATTATAAGTGTCTTCAAAAGTTAATCTATAGTCATGGAATTTATTTCCGACGAGCTTTGACCAGGGAAATTAAAAGAATAAGGCGTACCTATTAGCTCCTTAAAGGCTAGCATCCTCAACACCGTAATGTAGTTGTGGGTGTATATTCTCTTCCCCCCGGACCGTAACCGTGTTAAAATCTTAAAATTATCAAATATATATTATATAAATAAAGTCAAAATACTGTGTTAAATAATAGGAGTGCATAAGTGTGCAGTGTACTATAAGCTCAGCGCAAAGCTGCCGTCCTACCTCAACTTACGTCACTGGAAACATCGCAAAATAACAATAGTTATTCATCAACACTTTACACATTTACGCAAAGAAACAAACAAAATTAGCTTTGGTGTGACTTGTGTGCCCCTCTATGCGGCCTCTGTGCTCCTGGTAACTGCAGACCCAATTCACGTGTCTTTTGACACAACATCAATGTTACGCACATACTTGCTGGATAAGCAATAAAAAAATACATCTCATAGCAACAACAAACCAGACAAGAAACTAAGAAACACAAGTTGCCCGTCTACTATTATGCGATCCTAGTGGTTGCCATTCTTACTGGAACTTGCCTACTTGTAGGAAAACAAAGATACTAAGACCGACTTCTGTATGCACCGCCACGCGGCCGCTGTACTCCTGGTAACTGCCGACGTTTTATAACAGCAAAATTTTCGGTCCCACAGTTTAGGTGCCATAGTCATAAATGATAAGGACAATATTTAAATTAATTACGAGAAAAAAAAAACGTTGGCCGGCACTTTTGAATTTGGGCCCAAATTGATTTTTTTCTTTAAAATCTAAGAGACTAACTATGTTCATGATATTCGACTCATTCAAATTTATAAATCTCTTGCTGAGAGTATCATCTGCTACTGCATAATATGTTTGTGGGGAAGTGTCTGTAAAACTTACGTGATAGAACTTACTCAGAAAGAGCCCAGAGATGTCTCCTAAAAATCTTAAATCGTTTCCCTTTCCGACATCCTACAGTAGATTTATACAAAACCTGTAAAGTTTTGTCTTTTAGAAAACTTTTTATCTCCCGATGTCTCTGGCGCTACAGAGACTAAACTACTGCAGGCTGCAGGGACTCTCAAGTATTGTAATTAATTTATAAATATAAATAAATAAATAAATATGGGCGTTGGTGATCATTTACCATCACGTGATGTGCTTGCTAGTTTGTTGCCTACCCTCATCAAAAGCTACAACAGTTGGTGGTGATCGCCAGTCTGGTAAATATGGAAGTAATCTCTTCCTTTTTCTTCAACAAGTCAAAGTGCCTACTGGGCTGTCAGTAAGGATCCTAGAGCAATGCGATCCAAGAACTTGAATTGATTTACCAAACTAATGTATAAGGCAAAAATTAAGTGATTAAAGTTGACTCTTAAGCAGTAGATCATTTTTGGCGATCGAGGACTCTAAATTCTAAAGAGAGAAAAATATATAAATAACTAAGCGTATAGGATGCTCTAGGCGTGTATGAATAGTGAAAAGAGACGCAAAATTTTAAAATTACGCTTTTAAATACTTCTACAATTCTTCTCTTTAATTTGTTTGCATATTTGTAAGGTGGTGCCATCTATCTTAAAATGATAGAACTAAGTACCTACTACATAAATGACTGGCAATGTTAACACTCTGCGACAGATGGCACTAGCGAAATATGAGTTCAATAAAACCAAAAGAATTGTTATTATCTGATTACATTTTATTAAAATTTGTTCTTTTTCATATAAATAAGTGGCATAGCCTCTGAATTGCAGATTTGTCAAAGCGTGGCTTTTACAAACATTATAAAAATTGTTGTTTAAATCTTATAACTCTAGCTTAGTACGGCTACACCCTTTTTCATTAGGATAGGAACACACAAAGCAGCCTGGTGTAGCCTGACCTTAAAGTTAGTAAAAAAATTCTCAATTTCAGCTTACAATAAAATATCATCATTTTCTTTTCAATTTAATTGTAAACTGATTCTAACTTCTTGCTTTGATCTAAGACTTATTTGAGTGCGTCGCCATAATAATGTTTGTTATTAAATCAAAGTGCTTATGTATGTGTGTGTAAAATAATAAACAAAGACAGTCACGCACACAAATAAGCCACAATCCATATAAAATTTTTCTACTTATTACATAAGAATAATTAAAAGGGGTTTTACCCTAAAATCACAATATTGCCGTACCTACACATTATAATTAAAAAAACAAATATATCGCGTGATGTTAGTTAATGATGCTTAAAATTATACATTAAATATAGTATCTCAAATTAGTCGATAAAATAACGTTATTCTAGATTCACAAATAATACTTTTTGTTTGTCACAGTTTTCGTCAAATAGCGATTCGTTTTAAAATAACGGTTATGTTTAAAGTACTTCAGAATCACAAAGTTTTCAATTTCATTGTTCAATGACCAGGAAAAAAGTAAACTTATAACAAAATTTGTAGTCAAAATATCATGTCTATTGATTAGAAACATTAAGCCTTTGAATTCGAGTAAAACAAATATTTTTAAAAGGAGTCATTGAATAGTAGGTACCTGTAACGTCGAAAATCTTGTCACAATATTTTCGTCTGAGTCTAAAGATTCAAATTCTACGAAAGTCTTGTCATATATTGTGATCAGCAAATTCAATGGAAATAAGCAATTAGTCAAAAAGAAATAACCAATTCATGGGAGTTCTTATTTGCCAGTACTATAACCATATTCACATGTCAAAAGTTATGTATTCGCGAAGTCTTAACATCTTTGAAGATGATTCTTAAAATAACATTACCATTTTCTCAAAATAAAATAACAAAAGCATATCCGGTCGATTTTAAATCGATCATACGTCACTTCCTATACAAGACTCCTTGACTGTTTTCTTCAAACACTGGCCATTATTTTGAAATATAGCATGTGATACACAATGCGTTATGATCAAAAACACATAAACATCTAACTTACGTCTAGTACCCGGTGTTAAGTCAAGACGAAACCTTAATGCGAGTGACGTAAAGACCAAAAATGCGCTTACTGTTTCGAACACTTATGTCTTTTCTAAAGATTTGATAGTCCATACGAATTCACGTGACGAAAACTAAAATTACTCTTACGAAATAACTTTCTTTGTTAAAGCTCAAATTGGTTTGAAAGATATAAAATCACATATTGACGCAACGCAACTTCTTATCAGGTACTCGAGAAGCGAACTGGAAGCCAGAAACACTGGGTTTCTGTTCCACTTCTGGTCTGTTATCTTCTTTTTTCTCCTTGTTTTCTCCCATGACGGTTCTTAAGCAAATCTTCATATCAGCTGCGAACTTCTTGACCAGCCTTTCTAAAGAGAACAGATGTTCGTCTAGCGCTTCTGGTATTTCTTCTCTCATGAAATCTGCTAGCCTTAATAAGTATTCTACGTTGGAGCCGGAAGGTCCTTGGCATTCTAGGATTTGTTTTGCTATATCTGGTAAAGGCGCTGCGCCAAGCCAATGTCTGTTTTCTGGTACAGCTATGTATAAGAGGGCGTTCTTCTTATCTGTAGTGGAAGAGGTCTGGAAGAGTGGTCTAGGGTGGAAGTTCACTGTGAAAGTTCTGTAGCCGCCTAGTTGACATTCCCTGGTACTGAGGTAGGGTAGAGCTGCCGTATTCTCCGCTGCTACAAGAAACGCTTTGCCCCATGTGATTCCCTGAAACAAGGATAGGTGTAAGTTAAAAAAATTGCAAGAATTTTTATGACGAGAAACCTCGTTTATCATATTTAAATAAAAATATCTTATGTTTTTCCGTGGTTATAAGGTATTTTTCTGCGATAAGACCACATTCTTACTTTTACATTAAAATAATTTCTCGTATTTAGAATATCGGCGTTATCACCTAAATAGGGTAATATGAGCAGGCCCTAAGATCTTTGTAAATGTATTTGCCTCAACCCAAAATATGGAACAATACAAACACAGGATAGACAGCTTTTAAACTTGGCACGCATTGTTTTAAGTCAAACAAGAAAATAAAGGATGATTCAGCTCTCATAAGGCGTTTACGATATAAGCATGAAAGGGCGCGTGTCAGGAGATATTTATACTCCATAGAGTTTATTGTTTCACGAACAATTGTAGTTTGTATAATCAAACAAAGATGTCTCAACGGACTACTACTATTACAAGTTTTAGTAAATAAATTGGTATCTATTCTCTATTTTTATCTAGACAATATAAATAGAGACGCCACCACGTCTACTGGTATTTATATTTGCTTACTAAACTACGCGGTAAAAAAAAATTGCTATCAAAATAAATACAATGCATTAGTTGGTACCTACTTAATTACACCCATAGTAATTTCAAATTTTCTTAACTTTGACACCAATATTATGCCAACGATTCAGTTTAGACTTTTGCTATCAAAAATAGACATATAAACAACCGAAACCGAACATCTAATATATCAGTTTAAGCTATGTATCTCTATAGCTATTGTTTGTTTAAACAAATTCAATATGACTCTATTTAGTTATTAGTAACCAAATGAGCTGTTATCAAAATATTGACCGTTAGCATTATCTGCGTATTACAATAATTAATTGATTATTCCTAACTGGTAACAGTTGGTGTACACGTGTGCCAGTATTTACTAAACGTAATTAATAATATTTAGCATATAATGTTTATTGGTGTTAAGTATCAGTGTAAATAATATCCTCTGCATGCTGAGTTCATGACCTAGTTTTCGAGCGTTGAGATAATGTTGTCAATCTTATTAAGTAATTGTATTTTACATTTGTACATGTATTTAAGTGTCTCGGAAGCCAAAATCAAAAGCAGACCGGTAGAATTTCTCCTTGTTTGCAATTCAGTAAAACATACATAGTATGGCTACTTGTTTCCATTAAAAAAAAAAAAATTACAATATTTTCATATTCATCACGCACTATAGGAGATATCGTAAATCACCCAAATGGTAGAATGAATATATTTATAGATACAAAGGCCGCGTGTAAGACCACGACAAAATCTGCAAATTTAGAAAGAAGCTTTGCCAAACAATTATTATGTATCTAAAGTGTGTAATGATAGTGTTTTAACATAATCCTACTTAATATTAAAAACGTGAAAGTTTGTGAGTATGGATGGATGTATGGATGTTTGTTACTCTTTCACGTAAAAACTACTGGACGGATTTTGATGAAACTTTACTGTAATATAGGTTGTACATCAGAATAACACATAGGATATTTTTACCGCAGGAAAACTTCTCACGGGAAACCGACTTCCACGCGAACGGAGTCACGGGCGGCCACTAGTTTCTATATAATTCAATTATGTCGATTTACGTCACATATATCTGGATTGAATCCAGAGAAATCTAGTTGCATAGTGATAAATATCACGTTTTTGCAACCAAATACAAAAACAAATAAGCAACATTGTATTTAGATGATATCACGTGATATATGGCTGAGTTTACTCACTTCACTTCTGTGCAAATATTAATTTTAAATCAACTCCTTACGTTCCAAATTGTTGATTTCTTTTTTTGTCAATTAAAGTCTTTTTCTATTGTTTCGGATGAAATATTATTATTTTGGTTGTAGTAAATATTTTAATTAAAACAACATTATTTTGCACAATTGCCAATAATAATTTAAGGCATTCACACATTTTAAATCACGTGCCAGAATACAATTACAGTTTGGCAATGTGCTAATTGTAAATATTATTTTAAAATAGCAGCTTTCGAGTTCATATAAACTGAGATATAAGAAAAAAAATAGCACCAATAGTACAAGAGATAAGATAGCTCATTTCTCTATGTTATTAAACCAACTATCTTATTTGGTGATAACTCAAATAATACTAAAACGATATCGAACAGAGTCTTTTATGTCGAAAGTTGTTAAAACGTAGACGAAAATCCGCTATAGATGAAAGACGTGTATTGCAAAAAAAAATAATAGTATTAGCCACAGAAGTTAACGAAAGGAATGGTATCGCAAATCGATTATTATCGATGTTGCAAACGTGCAACTGAAATGCTTTAATTCGATTGCAGTCGTATTACCAAAGGTTTCGGGTTAGTATATGGTTAGGAAATTTACTTGTTGATAGACATTTTTTTTTCTAGGTAGATGAATTGATCGAATTGTCATCTAAGACAATGTTGATCTATACCTATGGAGGACATTTCTGACATTCTGGAACGTACGTATCCAATTCCTTAAACAAACTTAATTCACTAGTCCTAAAAATCGGGTAAAAATCATGACAAAATGATGTTCCCATTTTTAGATTACATCATTACTAAGAACAATTTTTATTTACAATTAGGACGCTATGGACAAAATAAAAGGAAGAGTTACCAAATTTGCCAGAAATTCGCTACTTTGTAACTAGAATATTTTTATCGTTTTTACGATATTGTGGCATATCAGAGTAAAGTGGCTTTTGTAAACAAAGCGTCTGTTAGCAAACCATATCTACGACCTTCGATGTTTAATTTCAGATAGACATTTATTTTTACATCTTGTTTCTACCGACGTTACACTTCGTTACGTTAAAGTTACGTAAAGTTCATACGCCTTTAGGCAAATACTTGATAATGATACAACGGTAATAAACATTGTTGACAACAAAACTTTGATAAAACATTGAGCTTAGGTTTGTTTATGTTTTTTGCGACCTGTCTGTCAAATTAAAATTTTGTTTATAAGGTGATAGTGCTTGCTTTAGGTACTGTGATACATTTACGGAGGTTTTTTTTAAAATATTAACAAAAGTATGTAAGGCAGCCTTACACAGTTGTTTTATTGATATACATTTTAAGTTAGTCTATTCGACGATACATATCATTAATAATCGTAATTTATAGTTCAGCAATTGATAGGTTTCCTTAAAACGAGGAATGTGTCGGCACATCACCCTTCATTCAATTTCTGATTCAAGTATTCTGTCATTTCCTGTAAGGATGCATTAATAATAATTCGAGAGTTTGATGCACGTTTGCATTTGTAGAAGCCTACGTTTGCAAAGCCACGTCGTCCTTGTTTAGAGCTTGGCCGAATGGACTCTATCACGCATTTAGAGAGTCTACGTGCCGAAGGCTTGTCAAACTGTTGATTTCTGATTTCTTGTACCCCTTAAAGTCTAGAGCCTTTTAGGCGGCTCAAAAGTTCTTCTTATTGAAAACATGATGAATCTATAGCACATTTACGACAACGATAATGATGTATGCTTTCTCACGAGCTACATTAACATAATTATATTTATCATTATCTCAATAGCATGTATGCAGCGCGTGGCAATACTATAAAAACCGAATAAGACTGTTTCTGCCTGCTTAAGTGTCTCGTTCAATTTCTTTGCGATAAGATATTCCAAGGATTGGTGAATTTGTTTGGTTTTATCGTTTCCTTAAAGTTAAAATGCCTTGAACCTTAACAAGGTTAATGGTAAAAACGCTTTACAGTAAACGTGAAAGAAAGTAAAGAGTTTTAGTTAATATCATGTGACTAAACGTCTAAACCGTCTGTATTTTTTGTTGAAATTTATGAGTTAGGCACATTTAGACAAGTGGCACTATCATAATTGATCGATCGAATAGAATAATGTATGATATTGTCATATAATAGGTATTTACGCATTCATTTTTCGTGAGAGGTAGAAAATTATTTTGTCTACGGAGCTGTTATTCTTTGTTACAAGTTAGTAGATGCAAACTATAAAGTTGAGTAAACTAACGTGAGTAATAAATAGTTTGCTTGGTCATAACTAGGTGCGGCAGATTTGGCACCTTTGTGTCATATTGAGGTATGTTGAATTAAGTAAAGAATTACAGCAACCTTAGTAACTTAGTATATACTAGTGGCCGCCCGCGACTCCGTTCGCGTGGGAGTCGATTTCCCGTGGGAATGAGAAGTTTTCCCGCGGTAAAAAGTACCCTATGTCCTTTCCCAAGTTCAGTTCTTTCATCATACCAAATTTCATCAAAATCGGTTCAGTGGTTGAGGCGTGAAAGCGTAACAGACAGACCGACAGACAGACAGACAGAGTTACTTTCGCATTTATAATATTAGTAGGGATGATAACTAGTGGCCGCCCGCGACTCCGTTCGCAGGGAAGTCGGTTTCCCGTGGGAATGAGAAGTTTTCCCGCGTTAAAAAGTACTCTATGTGTTATTCTGATGTATAACCTATATTATTGTAAAGTTTCATCAAAATCTATCCAGTCGTTTTTACGTGAAAGAGTAACAACCATCCATACATACTCACAAACTTTCATAATATTAGTAGGATTACAGTTTAAACACAGTTTGATAAAATTTCTTTCTTTGTAATTTATCAAGTGAATAGAATTAAAAGCTTGTGTAGTTATTAAATAGGTAATGGACCTCGTTAATTTAATATTTTTATCGGTTTGTTATCGATGTTGGCAAACACTTTGGTACATTGTTTTGCCATTTTGATATGAAAGCTTAAAATATTAGCATGGGTAAACAAACTGTTTAACATTGTCCATAATATGTAAAATGGTTTGTTATTTTACGTATTAGGTGTGTTTTTGAAACATAAAACTGAAGACTCATTCATATTAGAGATGGAGTAAGTCTTAGATCAGGGTAGGTACGATTGTAAAGGTTTTTTTTAAATTAACTTAAAGTTAGTTAGTTTGACAATGATAAAGTACGACCTGTGATGTTTCAATATTAAGTGAATACAAGAAAGCAATGGCATTATTTTAATTAAGAAGGTTCTTAAAATCCACACAGTTATCTGTTTCCGCAAAATAATAATAAGTTTTAATGTTACCTACAAAGATGATAATATTTTTAATTAACATCGTATTAACTCCTCCACTACGCACATAATTTTAAACTTCATAAAAAAACAAATGAATTTGTTGACAAACATTCTCCTCATTCTCCTAACACGTCACTCGCCAGCCATGCGCGTACGCACAACTTCGACAATTGCTCGACGGATGCGTCGAACGAGACGAAATCAAATTGGCGAATTGGCGGATGTATGAACTTGTGAGCGTGATTGTAAGATCGAGTTGAGTTGGATTTGAAAGGAATAAGACTTGGAATTAACCACATTATTACGGATTTTGATCTACTTTAATGATTGATTTTTATTTTAGTTTTCAACGTTTCGGTATAAACTGTTTGAGAATGAAATGTTTCTCGTGTGTAGGTAGGTACTTAGAGTAGTAAGTTTTTTTTTTGTTTTGACATCAGCGCCATCTGTTTCTTAATTTGCTCGCACAATTTTTTTTTTAATACAAAAAAAGTAAAAAAATTTGAATATGCCAAAACGTCGGAAAGTTGTAAGAGGCAGCTTCAAAACTGGAGGTATCAGTAGAGTTTATATTCAGATTTAGAAAACACAAAATTAGGATTTAGTTATGAAAGTTAAGTCAAATATGTATTTATAAAACGTTAACTATGAACTAATTTGGATAACGTCCAAAATTGATTTATTTTTGTCCGCAAACACTTAAAAATAGACGTTTTATATCTTCCGTGACCGATATTGTAGTTTATATCAAAACTTGCTTTTACCTGCGCGGCTTCGCACGCGTTAAATTCGGAGTAAACCTCTTTTCACTGTACTATGTTATTATACATGTAAACCTTCCTCTTGGATCACTCTATCTATTTAAAAAACCGCATCAAAATCCGTTGCGTAGTTTTCAAAATTTGTGCATACATAGGGACAGAGAAAGCGACTTTGTTTAATACTATGTAGTGATAATGTCATCCACTTCAAAGGACATTGTATTCAATTGAAAAGAAGTAAACATTTACAGAAGTATTACACATTATCCTTAGAAATATAACCGTTACAAAGAATCACTGTATTCTTAGCAACGATAAGATTATAATTTAAAATTGATTAATATAGTTATCACTTTATTTATTTAAGTTTGTACCTACAGACTTTTAAAAAGTGTTAAATATATATTTGACCGAAACACATTGCAAAATAATAAAAGAGTGTAAATGACATTTATAATTTATCAACTGTAGCCAACCTACCCTTAACTGCGTAGTATATCTAATACGCCATAACTGAATTCGTACACAATTAGTCACACTCAAAGTTATTTATTTACAATGCATTTCCTTCAATTAGGTACTTAAATATACCATAATAATCCGTAACACGTGTTGGTTTGTTCCACGTGACAGCTAGGCATTGTCTCGTGGGTTTGCTTACGTAAATGCATCACTTATTGCGCCTTACTTGTGTGTGTGGTATATATTTGTTTTCAGTCTAAACTAACTGTAGAGATGTTTAGAAATATTCATGCTATGTAGGTAGCTGTTGTGAATTTCAGTTTGTAAATTATTATAATATTACTTGATTTGTTAATGTAAGTTGAAATAAAGTGCATGAGTAATGCCATGAAGTGTTTCCATAGTTTAACTACAGAAACTTTTTTTGTCATAATTTGTAAGCTGAAAACAAAAATGTGAAGAGAAGTAACTCCGACAAATTGGCGTATACTTGACTATATCAAAAAGTACCTCTATATTACAAAATTGTTTCTAGCAGGCATTATGAGTTTCCATTCCCGTGTAACTATGTGAATACTGTATTTTTTGTGTGACAAATATTTTACAGCTTAGACCTGGACATATTGATCTTATGCCACAACTCACCCACTACAACTTATGACGTATTTCGAGTGTGATAAGTCAGAAGAAGCCTTTTGATACACCTAACTTGGCTTGACAACACTGCCTATTTTCATTTTCTAAAGAAAAAGAAAAGAAAATCTTCGTGTAATATCCTATGTAACGTATAGCTATATTCGACTATGCAACATATAGATACTGTTTGCATCCTACTAATCCTACTAATATTATAAATGTGAAAGTTTGTGAGGATGTATGGATGGATGGATGGATGGATGGATGGATGGATGGATGGATGTTTGTTACTCTTTCACGTAAAAACTACTGGACGGATTTTGTTGAAACTTTACAGTAATATAGCTTATACATCAGATTAACATATAGGGTACTTTTTACCGCGGGAAAACATCTCATTCCCACGGGAAACCGACTTCCACGCGAACGTAGTCGCGGGCGGCCACTAGTATTATAAATGTGAAAGTTTGTGACGATGTATGGATGGATGGATGGATGGATGTTTGTTACTCTTTCACGTAAAAACTACTGGATGGATTTTGATGAAACTTTGCAGTAATATAGGTTATACATCAGAATAACACATAGGGTACTTTTTACCGCGGGAAAACACCTAATTCCCACGGGAAACCGACTTTCACGCGAACGGAGTCGCGGGCGGCCACTAGTTGTGTATAAAGGGTAATGATCTGATTAGCAGTGAAAAGTCGACGTTCTCACAAGTGTTTTTATTATCAAAAGCTAACAGCTAACAAAAGCTACAGCATGTAATGGTAGCAAAACATTAACGTACTTTGAATGGTGTAAGCAATCGATTTGTAACAAACCACGCTGAACAAAAACCGTTGTGAATTGGATTTTAATCAAAGCGAAAATTGTTAAACACTGTAACAAATTGGATACGTAGGTTCTTTCTTTGGCCTTAAATTCAGGGCATGAGGGTGTATTATCCTGTAGGTGATTCAAAAGATGATTATGGGTATCGCCAACCGGAGGGCTAACAATCACGTAAGCAGAAATTGTCTTCGCTCGGTAACAAGTGTCCTTAGCGCAGCTAATGTTGTCAACAAGCTCTTTTAATAAAGATGAAGTCTGGTAGAAGACAAATTATGGCGGAAAATACTCCTAAAGTTGTTAAAGGGGTAACAAACATCGTCTTCAGAGTTAAGCGTAGACGACCTGCATAGTGTAAACGGCTGATAGCGATTTAAAGTTAATGTAAATTTAATGCAATGAGCGACGAAGCAATTTTCTTGGCTAGACTGGCACTTTTGGTGAACGTAGATTGCAAACTAATTCCTGAAGAATAACATAAATCGGATGACATAGAGAAGAATAAAGAAGCATCATACGACAATACGTATTTATAAAAACAAATAATATTTGCCAGATAGATGTCCTTATCAAAAGAAACTTAACCTTTAGTGTAAATCATCAAAAAAAACAAAACAACATGAACTGAATCATAACATCATCCGTTGGTTAGACAGAATTTGAACTGACTTGAAATGTTGATTTTTTCTATGATATCCTTTAGTTTCACCTACGATTGTAACCTAAATAGGACATTGCACATCGTGACTTAATAATCTAGCCTAGGCTAGCTTATCAACTAATTATCACAACAAAGCTTTGCTATGCTTAAATTGATTCATTATAGGTACAAGTATCATCACAGTTTGTAGAAAGTGATAAAAAAGAAGACGCATGCTCTGACTTGAAAAATTTAATTCAAAAACTCATCAAATATGTCAATTATGGATATTCCGTAACTCGAGTAGATTCTGATACCCTCACGATAGGGTCAAGATGATTCTCATTATTTCCTTAATAAACTTGATCTTCTATCAATTAATAAACGTCTGTTATCTGGATGTAGGTCAATAATTACTTTAGGTTGTTCATTAATCTCAATTGAAGGTGAAATTGAAGACCACTTCAAAAGACACTTGCGAAAGGCGTTTTGTCGTGGTGCTGATCAAAGTAGTGACCGATAATTTCGAGAATGTTCTATTGACAGTTGATAATTCAGAAGGTTTTATTTATTTATTTATTTATTTAAAACTTATAGTACTATTGTACAATGGCGTACTTAATGCCCATGGGCATTCTCTCCCAGTCAACCATTTGGCTAAAGTGAGAAAAACAATAGCGGTTTTAAATAAAATAATAGAATATATAAGTAAATTAAATACATACATATTTTAAGACATATATAATTATACATAATATAAATATATACTAATAATATATATATTATATATATATATATATATACACACATATAAATATATACACATATACATACCTATACATATGTAATATAAAATTATAATAGGAAAATATAAAACAATACATATCAATGACTATAGTAGGTACTTAAATTAAATCATGACGAAAAATGTTCGCGTAAAAAACGTTTAAAGCTGTTCCTGTTAGGCGATTTTTTTAAGATAAGAGGTAAAGAGTTCCAGAGTTGTATACTTTTAAGGGTAAAGGAGTTATGGACAAAATCGGAATGATGGGAAGGAATTTCTAGTGAGAGTTCAGAGCGAGAACGCAGGTCTCTGTGGTGAGCGGAACCGAGATATCTAAATCTAGATTTAAGATATTCCGGCGCAAACGGATTGTTTAAAATATTGAAAAGAGTACACAGGAGTCTGACGTCACGTCTTTTAGAAATGGGTAACCAATTAAGTTTTGATCGATACTCAGAAATATGGTCGTATTTTCTCAGACCGAAGATAAATCTAATTGAATTATTTAGGAGGCGATCCAATTTGCTAAGAAGTTCTTGCGTGATGTCTGAATAACAGACATCACCATAGTCGAGTATTGGGATTATTAAGGATTGGACAAGGAGAATTTTGGTGGAAATGGGCAGGAAGTTTTTGAATCTGTATAGTGAGCGTAGCGAAGCAGTGACCTTTCCACAAATCATGTCAACTTGATGAGTCCAGGACAAAGTATTGTCTACATAAATACCTAGGTTTTTAATGACGCTATTAAATGGTATTAGTGTTCCATCATAAGTCAGGTTTTGCACACTTATTTGCTCCAACATTGTTAGTCGACGAGAGCTGCCTATGACTATAGCTTGGCATTTATTTGTGTTCACGGGAATACCAAAGCTCTTTGCCCATGCTGCTAACGAGGCCAAATCATCATTTAGGGCAGCTACTGCGGTGTTAATGTTATTAATATCAGCGTGCGAATAAAGTTGCAGATCGTCCGCATAAAGATGATAAGGGCATTTGAAGTGAGAAGTAAGGAGGTTTATGAATAATGAAAATAACAGAGGAGAGAGTATACCGCCTTGTGGAACACCAGCAGTCAGTTCGCACCAGTTGGATGATTCCTGACCAATACGAACTTGTTGCTGACGCCCACGAAGATAGGATTGAAACCATCGCAATTCAACCGATGAAACTGGCAAAAGTGAGAGAACGCTTAAAAGGATGTCATGATTGACCACATTGAACGCGTTGGAGAAGTCAATAAGGACGAGTACTGTCAATCGTGACCCCTCAAGACCCTCCCTGACATCTTCGAGAATTTTAAGAAGGGCAGTAGTGGTACTGTGTCCCAATCTAAAGCCAGATTGGAACGGAGATAAAAGGTTATTATCTAAAACGAATTTAGATAGCTGGGAGAAAACAATGGACTCTAGGATTTTGGACAGAAAAGGAATGATAGATATTGGTCTAAACTCATTAGGAAGAAGAGGATTGGAAGGTTTTCCCGATATTTATCTAAAATTGCGATAACAGATGCAGGACAATGTCCAAGAGAGTTATATATTGCTTAAGAACTGGTACAACAAAAACTAGTATGTCAAAATTACCTAACATATCAATTTCAAAAAATCTTGTTGCAATACCCTTTTAAAAGGTAGAAAAAAATAATACGACTTTAAACAAAGAAGGTTCAATTAACAGCTGCCTAAACAAAAGAAAGTTTGTTGTATCAAGACACGGATTCTACCTTCATTTTTGTAAACAGTTTAAAGGACAATGGTAGCTAATGAACTTAACAGTAGCGATAAGCATTTCGTTTCCTAACAAAACACGACGACCTAGAAATCGAATGATGTCCTTGCTTGTTCGATTCAACTTAAAATACATAGAAGAGAACAACTTAATTACCTTTTAAGATGTAACTAACTCTTAAACATAAAAAGAAGGGATGAGGAAATGAAGAAGATTCTAGAAACTTTAATGGCTACCCAACTGCGCGTAGGTATTTTAAGTTGATTAAAGTTTATAACGTCACTTTTCCAATATGCAAGAAGGGTTTTGTAACAAAATTTTCTCGTTATAACCCTACCACAGCCCAAACTGTATTGTTGCCAACCGGAAAAACTGGTAACCAAAAGGTGGACAGGTCAAATATTTATCACAACACGTCAATAAATAAATAAGTAGATGAACAGGTGTTCAGTTTTTATTTCTCACGGAAAATTAGGAAATTGCTTCGAATTTACGCAAGCAAGCATCAGCATTACATTAATATTTTGGTGTTTTTGTTACGTTTTTTTGGTCGAAAATTTTCAGTGTCATGCTTAAGTTTGTGAGCGCCTAATTTTTGATTGGTCCTGCATTCTTCTACGAGACAAATTGGTGTAAAAACTAGTTTTATGCTGGTCATAGTGACTTCTGTCGACTTGGGGTCAATTTTCTGAAGAGTCATTTGTGTGTACTAATTTTCGATGACGTCTTAAAGTTCGAATTAATTTATTATGATGCCTAATGAGGACACACCTCTTACGAAGGGCGATTAAATTCAGTGAATTTCACTATGTCCAAATTGTCCAATACTCAACTGATTGAGCTTCGTAAAAAACTGCTTGGTAGAAATTATTTATAGGACTTCCAAGAAATAAACTTAGAACAAATTAGCTGACTTAAAAAAAGTAAGTTTGTTTCTCAAAGAATATATAACTGTTATTTTGGGGGGAATTTATAACTATTAATAATTCTATATAATTCCCTCGAACATTCTAAGATATCAAATGCATTTTGACCTATCCTTTCTTCCTTGACATCGAAAAACGCCTTGAACGAAATATGACTCAAATAAATGCTAAAAATACCCGAATTCCTCAGAAAATCACATGTTACTTACTTCATTATCCTCTATTAGGGTTGCCACTCGTCCAGGCTGTAACAAGGCAAAATAGTAAAGTAGTAGAAAAATTAAGTAAACTTACTATGGCACTTAAATCTATGATAAATCAAATAAAATTAAGTAGAATAAGGTTAAATATAGTAGATACCGCTTTTTAAGATTAAGCATCGTATTTTTTTATAAACGTGACATATTCGAAACCTATTTTAATGTTAACACTTTTTTCAAACATGGGAAGCTATTTTATTTTGCTTCTAACTTCGTGATCGAACAAAAGATTAGTAGATTTTTGGGTAATTAATTCAAATATATGTATTTTTGCTACCAAATTACTTACAAATTAAGAAACACCATTAAATAAGATAATAATATAATCCTTTGCATAATTTTTTTACGTTTTATGCAAAAAGTAAGTTTTATCAATATATATAATCTATAGATTTATATAATCTATATATAATCTATACAATAATCTTAGATTACAGAAATCGAATGTATCACTACATAGTACATAACAAAGCCGCTTTCCGCCGTCTGTGTGTCTGTGTTACGGCTAATACCCGAAGTGCGGCTACACCTAGTTTTAGCCGGTTAGAAGTGTTTTTTATATGGTAAACTGTAAAAAAAAAATTAATCCTATGTATATAAAAACTGGCTTCAATCATGAGTCGACGGAGTCCCGCTACGCGGGACTCCTTTTTCTGGGTGGTATCAAAAAAGTAACCTAACTAACCTAACCTATTGATGTTCTAACCGGCTAAAACTAGGTGTAGCCGCACTTCGGGTATTAGCCGTAACATCTGTATGCTTTGATCTCTAGAGCTACGCAAGAGATTTTGATGGTTTTTTAATAGATAGAGTAATTCAAGAGGAATCACTGATCACTCTATCTATTAAAAAAAGCTTGTCTTTAATAAAATACATACAAAATGATCAAAAGTCATTTGTCATTATTTTATCGTCTAGACAGATATGTTGACGTGAATGTACATCCTGATATAAATTTGGGTTAAAATATAACTCTCACATAAAGATTGAACTACTAAAAATATTTCACACAGATATACGATTCTTATACTGATTGCTATATCTAGTGTAGTTTTATCTTGTTTTGTAAAGTCTGCGTTTTATAATTCTGAATGTAAATAAAAAGATGCATTCGTACCTACTTACAGTAAAAAGGCAGCAAGTAGGTAGGTTCTTACATTTTTACAGTCATAAGATTGCTTTTTAAATTTTCTTTGCATAATAAAGGTTTTGTAAACTTTTATAGTTAGGTTAAAAAAAAAACAATTGACAAACTTTGGAAACGTGTTACTTCCTACAATTGTAGCATCGTAATGTCCAAAAGACAATAATATAATTATTAACGTAACGGTGGGCGATATAGACGAATTCATTATTATTGTTTGAGGCCAGTGTTTTTAAAAATAGTTCTTAATTCAATCCATTCAAAAATAGAACAGCAAATACAGACGCGACATAGTTCAACACACTTTTTATCTCCGCGCGTATTTCGCAGTTTCGGAAAGCGGCATCGTCGTTTGTTTGCAAACATTCTTATTGTGCCAGTGAAATTGGGTTATGCTAAAAATATGCCATCAGTAACCTCTGCCGAATATTTGTAGGTATAATTTAGTGATTGAGGGGTACGATTAGGTAAATATGTTCCATTTTTAGAATTTGACGTAAAACTATCACGGTGATTTTGCGTGATACACATTCGAATGGTAATAGCTTGGCATTATATGTGTTTAGCGAATCGTAAGTAATTGGTTCGCATTATACCTACATTAGAAGTGTAAAGTTTTTTTTCAACCTTGACATATTATAGAAAATTTCTTTTGACTTGATTATTCAGAATAGTAGAAAAAAATCATTCGTAGGAATAAGTTTATACAGGTGTTCCAAATATTATTAAAAACTCTGAAGCAATATTAGATCGTAATGCAGTCTATATAAAAGTTTTTTAAATCACGATTGAGACACAAAAACATTGTTAATAAGTTGAATTTTAATTTTCTAATCAAAGCAGGAGACATGTTATAATAACATATAGGTACTTGCAGTCTGTAGATACTAACTGTTCAGAAATGTTATCATACATTTGGTAACACCTGACTTTATTAACTTTAAATGATGAAATAATTACCATTTTATATCATATCATGACAAAAAATAATGATTTTTTTAAATACACAAATAGTGTCTTTGGAATATTAGTAAGTATAAGATTTATTTGAATTTCATTTTATGTGTTGAGTTTTCTGTGGTTTTTTTAAATACTTTAATGTAACTACGTGAAAAATTGAAAATATGGATTTAAAGTAAAGGCGTAATTTACACGTTATGAAGTTAGTTTACTACTATATTTAATTAAAGCAAAAACGTGTAGGAACCTATCAAATACCTGTGTACCCAAATTAACAAAGGTATTAATTAATCAATGTATACAGTTACTTTCAGAAGTCATTTCGATAAGATATGTACGAATATTAATTAAGTAGGTAATTCGTATCATTCAACAACACAGTGTTTATAATGTCTTCAAAACAATTAACATACCTTTGATTCCGTTCCGCGATGCGTGGTGTTTCCTTGCCAAAATCTTCTAGAGAATCCCTGCACGTACCCCGTGATGGACTGCTGGTAATCGAACCCGGGGTTCCAGCAGAGAGATCCATAACCAAACACCCATAGGGGCTCAGTCCGCACCTTCGAGCTATCTCTCGCACTTGACATCCTTTCAGAAGACTTCGCCCCAAAATCTGACCCCGAGCAATCAGCCTCTGTACCCTTGCTCATCTTCTCCAAAGAATAAAACACCTTTCTCTAATATAACTCGTAAAAATTGCAAAACCTCGACACGAGTTACAATTCGGGATGCGAAAAAGAAACGGGGAAAGTTACTCTATGGGACAGCGTTTGAATAAAATATCACAGATACAATTTGGTTCACTTGTTTTCTACTTGTGTCGCATGGTTTTATTTGTTAAACGCGAGTGAAATATCTAAACTAGCACTACGAAAGCGAGAGAGTGATGAAGTAACCTTCCATGCTGCCGTTCAATAACACACTGGTCTGACTTTTGTGACAATGGCATTGACATTACCGTAAAAGTGGGAGGGGCTTAGCCAAGTACGTTCCGGCCAACGCAAAAGTTTTATAACAAAACTCGTTTTATTGTTGTTGCATCGTGTAGTAAAATGACTAATGAGTGTTTTTCAATGTTGTTGGATACAAAATAAACAAAACACTAGACGGGTGTGATTAGCCTTTGCGTTTCATGGTTATTTTTACGACGTACAGTCGGCTTTTAAAGAATGAACGGAACGCGTCAGCCGTTTTTTGACGTTGACATTTCGGCGACTATCTACAGCCAATCAGCGTTCGTTGTAACATTTTGGCGCGCGCAATGCTTTTCATTCATGGTTTACGACACGAGAGCTTTGGTGTGAGTGTGCGTCTGATGCAATCGTAACCGGGATTTTCAACAAAATGCTTTTAGTAACTGAAAAGTAATAAAGAGGAGATTAAGAGGAAAGTAAATAATAATTTAGGTGCGATTGCTTAAAATTAAAGAGACCGTTGCTATAGAAATAAATAGATTTAGTACCTTAAATAAAGTAGGTAAAAAAATAAAGTGTGTTGGTATTGGTACGAACCAAGCCTTGGTACCAATAAATACCAAGTACCTAATACCTACGACATTAGTTAACATAAAATCATTGCTATGACTCAAACTTACCGTCTTCGAATTACAATTTGGAGGTCGACGTTGGATTTTTCCCAAAGACGTATAATCCATAAATTTGAAATCTCAATGATAAAGAAAAGAAAAGAAATTAATCATAAATATTCACTCAGCTAAAAAAAAATACAGCTTGAAACACCCCAAAAGACTAAGATATAGTAGAATTAGAAACAACATTTTATATTGCATAGATCGTGTTTTAAAATTTGTACGATGGTGTAAGTACGTAACGTGGCCATTTTAATTGTTTAACAGCAGTTTACGAAATTTTATAAACCAATATAATTTATATACACACGGTTGGCAGGTGAAACGTTCGTTAACTACCAGTCACAGCTTACGGGTTTTATATCTCACCAATAGCAAAGTGATCATGATCATCATGATCCAAATGCAATGAATTGGATGTAGATAGGTTAGTAGGTATACTAAAAGAGTTTCCAAATCGGTTCATTTTTGGTCTTGCTTCTCCGGATTGATGTCACTTCATCATCATTATCATTACAAAATATAAATCCAAGTCGCTAATTGGGTGTTTTTGTATGTCTGTCCGCTAACTCCTCCTAAATTAACGGATTTTAATGCGGTTCTGGCCATTTTTTAGGGAATTTATTTAATTTATTTATGTAATTAAAGAACATTTGAAAAAAGATTGTTTAAGTTATCCAAAATTCAATGTTTTGTGAACAAGTCGGCCAAAACTACACCATTGCGAAGCGTGGGCGGGTTACTAGTTGGGTATATTTACACCATGGATAATAAATACGTGGTACTTTTGACCCGAAAGGTATAATTTGAGTATGGAAATGGCTTCGACTTAAGTAGATATTAAACTGCACTGTGGTTTTTTTTTTTTATTTTATTGTAATCTATTCTGGGATAAAAAAAAATATTTAAAAAATTATCTGTCTAACTGTTCAGAGCATATTCGCATAAGTATAAATATTTTTTAATAATTAAGTTGATTCTAAAAAAGCACAAATGTATCTAGGTGAATTGTTGCTAGGAAAATAAACTATTTTATCCACAAAATTTGTCTTTCCCAATAGTTTTTTTACACGATTTGCGGTTGACGTTAATATTATAAATGTGAAAGTTTGTGAGGATGTATGGATGTTTGTTACTTTTTCACGTAAAAAACTACTGGACGGATTTGGATGTAATTTTACAGTAATATAGGCTATATATCAGAATAACACATAGGGTACTTTTTACCGCGGGAAAACTTCCCATTCCCACGGGAAACCGACTTCCAGGCGAACGTAGTCGCGGGCGGCCACTATTTAGTCTAAAACCTAAAGAAATAATTTTTGCAGGTCTAATATAGTGATAGTGAGTGATAGTTTCATTAATTTTAGTCTTTGGCCCTATGGACTATTCTTCTTATTAAATAAATGCGTAAATTTATATGGTTTATAATTTTCCAATCTTAATATTTTTGTGGACCTTTCCTACTTACCTTCATGGGTTTTATGGCTCGAAATCTCATTCAGAGGGAAATGCACCTACATGAATAATTCATGTAATTCCTTATGAATTTTGAAGAAAAGGTATTTGAAGAAACAAAATTGCACTTTCTGTACGCTTTTTTTCGTCAATTTATGAAAAAGAGATTTTGTATAAACGAAATATAGTTTCATATATTGTTTTCTTTTTATTTTATTGCCTTTACCTAATTGATGTTGTCCATTTGAACATCTATTTTTTCAAAACACCGAATAAAAAAACATAAATTCAATAAATGGTCCATATATTTCATAAAGAATCACAATTTAGGTTTTAGTTTAGGTGTAATATTATAATTTCAACAGACACTGAATATATTAAAATGTGAAATACGTTTATACTACTGATATAACTTACACAATGCACAACAATATTATTTTATTGGTTATTTTTATTATTGTGGAAGGTACTGGTTGTGATGTTTTCATAGTTTTTAATAAAAGCAGATAAATCATAAAATAATATAAATATTTAAAGTCAGTCAGATATATACTTACCTAGTTGGATAGTTTTTTTGATATGATAATAATATTATTATATAAATACATAAAATACTTGCTTTATTTCCAAATATATTAGATGAAAGTTTATATTCAAATATTATTATTTTTTCCTGTAGAAGAAATTATAAATTTTGCACAAAAAAGTATTAAATATGAATAATTATTAAAAGTTGCATGTACAGTGTTTATGATAAATACTATTAAAATCGACCAATACCTTCTCTATCTACATTAATTTTATAAAATTCTTGGATATGTGCTTTAAATACTGGATACTATAATAAACCTTAATTGTCCATTTTGCACCATTTATAATAAAATAATTAATTGGGTAACTAACAACAATTCTTATTGGTAAATATAATTGAGATTACATCGAAATATCAATATTCACTTATTTACAATTTTAATTTTAAATTATGTAAGTATTGATTATTTGGCATTTATTATTCGAATATTTATATAAATAAACCTTTAAACGGTTATGAAAATATTGGGTGTTTTACCTCTTAACTCTCTTTGGCAAAAAAAACAAATATTTAGCCAAAGGGATCATATTATATAGGTACTTATATATCATTTTAATTATGGTGTACTTAGTTATTCGAGTTTGAAATTATAAAAATTAGAGCAATAATCAGGTATGATATATTATATTTATGCAAAGAAGAAAAATAAATATTAATTGTTTTGTATAATTTGTGATGTTTCATTAATATATATTTATATATTTACACATGTTTAAAGGACATATTTAGAGATAGATAAATAATTCATTAATATTTGTATTGCTTGGATTAAAATAAAACAGTTTATACAGTACATATATACGATATATCTCTTAATTATATTCCTGAACACAGGACAGGTACTTACAGATATATTATTATGTTGTTTTTATTTAAATCGTTAATTATATAACAACAAACATGACTAGTGATATGTAATGATAACTTTTAATAATAATGGTAAATATCTTTTTATATATTCGAACTTGACGCTTGAAAATCTAAGGTTTTTTTTGTTATCTGTGAATACAATTTTAATATTGCCATTATACAAATTTATACCTTATGCACCATATAATAGGACAACTAATAATTATATTGTATAATTCCTTAAATTATTGTGATGATTCCAACTAATATCTACAATAATAATGTCAGGCTTTTTGGTTTAATCCACAAAAAGGTTTAAAAAAATAACGGAGGTAGTTAAACTTTTAATCCTATCGAATATCATATCATAATAATTATTATGCTATTTTACTTACAATATAATCAATCATACTTATTTACACATTTGTATATCAACTATAATTTGGTCATAAAACATTGGATTTATATACAAATTATATACACGACCCCATTTATAAAACAGGGGACTTAAGTTGGCCGATTTTGTCCAAACTAAGTTGGAGTTTGAGTTGGCCGCATGGTCACAACTCATTGGCATTGGTGATGTCCAACTTAGATTGGATTTTAGTGGCCAACTTAAGTGGAATGCTTGGATCATACATTTGATTCAGGTCCTTCTGTGTTATGTTTGAAGGAAGCTCGGATTCTTGCTAAATACAGAGCGCAGATGTGACCGTAGCATTTGTTATACCATTCTGGTGTTCGACCCCTGGAAACAAAAACAAATTATTATTTATTACCTTTACTTTTAGAATGGAAAATAAAGTAATCCTGTAGTGGCCCTTTTTTGTAGCAGGGGCTTAGAACCCTAAGAAAATATTGCAAAATATATGATTATAAATATAGGTTAGTCATTGGATTGTTTCAGATGCTGACTTTTCTCAACTGATGAAAACAGTCATTGCAGTCAATCTGTTTTTCATAAGAGTTATGTTTATTTATAAATTGTATTTAGAATTTGCCGCTCATATTTAAAAATAATCCTTTCATGACTCGATGGAAATCAATAATGGTAAAAGTTATTTAAAAACAATAGATAACGTGTTTTCTCCTTGCTGATTGAAGATGTAAAACAAATAAAAAAAAACTGGCAGCCTTTTTTGCTAGGCTTTCCATAAATGGCTTTGGCATCAAAGTAACACGCAGCATTTTTTTTAAGAAAATTTTGATAAGCTAATAGATACTATTACTATTTTATAATTCTCTTGTCCACCCCTAAATACTTTACAATTCTTTTTGCGTTTAACTCAGTAATTTGAGGTCAAATTCCAAACTCAATTCATATTCGCAAGACCTGTTTTGATTTTAGAAACAGTTTTTTTCCATACTGTAGGCTTTTCATTACTGCCACGGGGCATAATCAAATCTCGACTACTACCACTATGTAGACGTCATACACAGTCCAACTAAATACCACTGGCCGCATACAAATCCCCACTCCATCCGTTGTTGGAGTGTGACGTCACCGGGAAGATTCAAATTTCGACTAATACCACCATGACGTTCACTTGCATACAGACTACTTAAATATCACTGGCTTGATACTGATTCAGACATCCACCTCATTAGCACAGGCCACATACAAAACCCAAATCCAACCTCCATACTTTTTTTGTTTACTTTTTTGTAACTGGCCACCCACAAATACACTTCTTTACTCACATAGTATCGACCCGTGCTAGATGCACGACCCCGCGCGCGGCGTTGTTGGCGGTGAGTGTGACGTCACCGGGCAGTTTCAAATACCGACTACTAGATCTATGACGTCTACTTGCATACAAACCCCTTTAGCACTGGCCACATTCAAAACCTGACTCCGACCTCCATACAAAACACTTCATTGACACTGGCCGCTTACAACAAGCCTCTTTACTCACATAGTATCAACCCGTGCTAGATGCACGAGCCGACTCCTCCCCTTCCCCGCGGGCTGCGCGAGGTATCTACTCGCCAGCACCACCCCCCGCGCGGCGGTGTTAGTGGTTAGTGTGACGTCACCGGGCGCGCCGTGAGCGACGGAGGTCTCCGCCACCGCGCACCAGCCGCCGCCGCCGCCGCCGCCGCCTTGCTGCCAGGACCTGGAGGCAAAGGGAGTTTAGTTAGAGAAATTAGGATAAAAAAGAGAAGAAAAGAAGATCTAGTTGTAGATGTATTGAGAAGGCCAAACCCTATTGGAATTATTTGAAGAAAAAAGTATCGAAAACGTCGGAGTGAAAGAAAAATAGATTTTATAGATCCCACTAACTCAATGAGTTTGGGGATAAATTCGTAGGAATCTACCAATTCTGCTATCCGTTAGTAAAGACGAATTATATTTTAGGTACAACAGCTTAAAGCATGTTTAAGATAACTTTTAAAATACATTTTAACGAAACAGTTAAAACAATATGGAAACACACAAGTGTCCCTCAGGCAAGAATTTCTCAATAATCCAAGTCCCTCCACTAGTCTATCACCCACCTCAGCACGCAGTAGTCTCTGTGCGGCAGGTTGTGCGCGGCGGCGGTCACGTACTGGAACACCTCCGCGCTGGCGCCGAGCTTCTCCGACACGCGCCACTTCACCAGCGAGTCGTCCCAGATGTGCCGCTCGCGGAGTATCCTGTTGAGTGTTGGAACTTTGAAGTTATAGATACTGAAAGCGCAGTATCCTGTATGAATGGGAGTTTGTTGAAGTTGAGTGTTGGAACTTTGAAGGTATAGATACTGAAAAAAGGAACGCGGGCCTCCGAGCATTACGCGACTGGGAATCGAACCCAGGACCTTTGGAAAACCTGTTTCTTAAAGTTGAGTGTTGGAATTTTTAAGTTATAGATACTGAAAAAAGGAATGCGGGCCTCCGAGCATTACGCGACTGGGAATCAGACCCAGGACCTTTGGAAAACCGGTCCAATGCTCTGACTGAACTACCGCGCCGCTACGAGTGTGAAATGGGTGTTGGAACTTTTTATTGATCATGTTACACATGAGGCATGAACTGAGTTTAATATCCTTGGTACTAAAGCAAGTTGAGTTACATAAGAGCAGTACTTTCTTCAGCAGATAAGGCCGGTTATTCTTCAAGTTGTAAAAAATTAAGACTTATATTTATGACATTTAACGTTTCTTCACTCGTACTTTAATCTATCTGTCCCCAAAAAGCTTCATCACTTCACATTGTTTCATCAACAGAGTTGAAATCACAATAGATTTTAAAATATACCTTTGCATAACTTCTTGAGGAGGTGCCTCAACATCAGTAGTTGCTCTCCACAGTCTTAAAGGATGTCCATCTCCAACTTTCTTGCAGCAGAGTTCTACGTGGGGAGCTGCACCGGATACCGACATCCAACCACGGGATCTATGAGTGATGTCACACAGAAATTAGCTCCAAGTATATCAGAAGTGGGATTAATTTTATGTTTATTTTAAAAAACTTTCAAACAATATTCTGTCTTCAATTTATTATTGTGTTACCTACCATAGAACCCTAAGTTTCTGATTCAAGTGCTATACGAGTATTGGTCAGCTAAATCTTAGTTCATCACTATTGAACACTACATCACTACGTACAACTATAAATTAGTAGATACATCTCAATGTTAAAACATCTCTTTCAACGACACCTAATGATAGAAACACATCCAGTGGTCACAGGACATCTATAATGAGATGAAGTGTAAATGTTGCATACATAATCATGAATCAAACTAATGACTTTTGCACTAAACATCCAATCTCACCTCTTTCCTGAACGCCCACAGACTCTAAAAAGCATGAAAAAGTGTAGATACAGCTTAATAATATGAAACAGAGAAATTACAGGAATCAGAGAGGTAAGAATAAGAGTTCTAGAATGATCTAGAAAAGTTCTTTATTACTGGAAAGTGATAGTTTTGGAGAATGAAATAGAACTTACTTTTCTTTGGCTTCTTTTAGTAGAGCTTTGATGCACGCTTGTTGGAATCCTTTCCAGTCTTGATTGAAATCGGCTCCAAGTTCTTCAAGTGCAACCTGGAATGAGAATATTTCAACTATTAATTAACTTATTGGGTCATTTTTAACGCTGCTTTCAATTTTTTTTTTAAAAAAACAATGGCTTAAGACGTACGTCTATTTTGTAAGTCTTAGAAGGACTTTCTATTTACATCAAAACTATGTATATTATGTAGGACCTGTAGGGGTGTCGCGTAACTCAATACCTTAACTAAACGCAGCAACATCATTCAGTAATTTCATTCAAAATTTTACGCGATTGCGACTCGAAAACCGATTTCGTTCAAGAGTCCCAACACCGATACCTTTCAAAAGTATTGATTTTCGAGTTACGCGACACCCCCACAGGTAACAACTAGTAGTTCTATTAACACCCTGCTAGTTGGGCCCTCCTTTTAGAATAACTTGTGTGAACCTGTAATCTAACTAAATTAGCAACTCTGCTTAATTCACTTTAAATACTAAAAAAGGTACTGACCGGCACGCTCTCCTCGAAGTAGTTGAACTTGCAGCGCGCCAGCATGTCCGCGGGCGCCAGGAACAGCCGCGCGTGCTGCGTCACCAGCAGCAGCAGGCACGCGTGCGCCGCGCGCGACTCCGAGATCTGCCGCTGGTCCGCCACCGACTCGATCACCATTCTACGGGAAAGGACCAAACTTGAGTCCAAGTGCGGAAACAAGAGCCCACTAACCTAACCTAACCATTCTAGGAGAAAGTAGGGTTAGCACTGACTCGATCAATATTCTAGGGGAAAGTAGGGTTAGCACTGACTCGATCAATATTCTAGGGGAAACGTAGGGTTAGCACTGACTCGATCAATATTCTAGGGGAAAAGTAGGGTTAGCACTGACTCGATCACCATTCTAGGGGGAAAGTAGGGTTAGCACTGACTCGATCAATATTCTAGGGGAAATGTAGGGTTAGCACTGACTCGATCAATATTCTAGGGGAAAAGTAGGGTTAGCACTGACTCGATCACCATTCTAGGGAAATAGTAGGGTTAGCACTGACTCTATCAATATTCTAGGGGAAAGTAGGGTTAGCATTGACTCGATCAATATTCTAGGGGAAAGTAGGGTTAGCGCTGACTCGATCAATATTCTAGGGGAAAGTAGGGTTAGCACTGACTCGATCAATATGCTGGGGGAAATGTAGGGTTAGCACTGACTCGATTACCATCGTAAAGGGTCATAACGGTATGTCACCACTGACGCCTTCACCAATCACTTCTCCTTGGGGTAAATACAGATAAATCAATTAACGTAGCTTTGATTTTCAAATAAATATTCATACCATCACACTATGTTGTCCTAATCGTAGTGAGCGCTTGTGCAATACATAACTGATTTAGGGGAAAACCGAGATACCATAGCTTATATAACTCGGATTGTCAGTACAACATTGATAAATAATTCATTCTTCAGACTACCACACCAATTAATATATAGGAGAACAGTCTTATATTGAGGAATATTTTCCAAGGAATTGCCAGTATCGTAATTAGGATATGCTAACTCAGTGCGTCATACTAAGTTAAATAAAACAAAGCTATTGACTGCGTAATACCTATTAGAATTTCCCTCTTTAGTGCTTCCCGTATGTGGAGGAGCGTGGTGAAGCCTCAACAAAGTGGGAGCCAAACACACGGCGAGGTTTGACGCTGTCATTTGGTTTACTGCTGAATGTTCTGCTACCTGAAATAAAAATAAAAGATTAGGTGTGCTACAAGGTATTACTCTCAGACCCAAAAGTTTTTTGTTCTATAATAGTCATTATCATTAAATACTAAATTATATTAAGAATTTTGTTGTACCTCTGCTAGAAATATAAGAAGGGAATGTAATGCTTCTAAATGCTCTTCTGGTAATAAAAGCAAAGCGCACTGCACAGCATCAGGTCTCAATGGTTCAGGTACATCTGGAATTAAAATATATATCTATAAAATTTGAAATTAAAAAACGTATTTTGTAATATTTTACAGGTGGAAGAACTGAGTGCAATTTTGTTGATACCATTGTCCTGCGTTTTTCTGCTCTTAAACAGTTTTGCTTTAAGTTTTTATGTATAGCAGGTTTCACTACTTGTAAATTTGCCTCATTTCATAAAAGTATAACAAAAATACCTATATAAGTATGAACAAGAATTGGTACTTACGTTGAAATATAGCTATAAAAGTCTCACTAAGTTTATTTGTCAGCAGTGCATCTGGTAATTCCCTAAAATATTGCTTCACCATATCAGCTACGTCATGGGCTTGAGCTCCATCAAAATTCAAACTTGAAAGGTTTGGGTCTATGGTATTCAGATTTTCTATTGCAAATGGTGCATTAGTCGCACCTGCACTTTCCACCACTGCCCGAAGTTTTGCTATTCTAGATTTCACTCCCGCCTTTCTAAAAATACCCATCTGAAAATAAATGACATGATTTACTGTATGAACTTTATTTGCCTTTGGATTTGAAAAAAGGGACAGGAAAAAATCCTTACCTGATCTAAAGCATTATTTTTCAGCCAATTCAAAGCACTCTGGATTGGCTTTGGCAGCGAATGACCTGTCCTTTGTAATGTAACCGTTAATGGAACTCCAAATACTGTTTTATCTGAAACGTTCAAACTCGTAATTAATTTACATCCTTCAAAATTGAAAAGGATAACATTAATGAATTTCCTTTTAGATTTTTATACCTTTATAATCCGGGGTTTTAATTTTTCTTATTAACTTTGGTAGCTCCCAATTCCAGCCTGACTTGTGAGAAGGACAGTACCTCTCCATACATGCTGTCAACCGAAGTAACGCTAGCTTTCTTAGAATATGCAGCTGGCCACACGATAAAGATGACATTGGTCTTGATACTGCAAATGTTAAGTTAAATATTTAATCGTAAAGTCTAAAGTCAAATTATGCTTAGTCGCTTAAGAACTTGATTTAATAACTAATTACATTAAAATGCTATGAGTGTTTCTAATCATGGGAAAAAAAGTTTATTAAGGGAAAAAATTTCATTAAGGACCAACAGCAATATACTGGGTGTAAAAAAACTGCTTCCGAAAACAAAAACTGGGCATTGCTGCAGGGGTACTGGTAACGTTTGGAGCAAAAAAATATTTTTTATGATTAAAGAAAAAAAAAATGTTTTTACGTAATTTTCCAAAATTGCATTTTTTTTTTTTACCTGATTTTCTAAAATTACATTAATACTATCAGATTTTGCGATGATTTCAAATTAAATAAGGTTTTAATTGATTTGCAATGTAAATAATCGCACCTGAACCAACAGTTGATGTGTGAGCGATGATTTCAAGCGGCGAATATGACTTTTCGATCCTTAATAACTTTTTTAAATTGAGTTTTCTGGGTATGCTGTTAGTGAATTTAGTTACTATTGAGGTTAATGAATAAATGGTTTCAGGCTTCGGAAGTGGTCTTTTTACACCTGTTATATACCTACGCAACAGGCATATTATACAGTAAAAAAAATCTACTCTGTTTAAATGATTTTTTTATAATTTTCAATAATTTTATAGTCGTAAGATAAAAATACTTACGATAAGCTTCAGGGTCCTTTTGGTTAGGCATAGGCTGTAGAGTGTTATTTGCTTTTGGTCCTCCGTTGAGAGTGTTCGTTCTAAAGGAATACCATCTCTGGATATTGTTCCTGTGATTTCAAATACACATTAATTTACCATCCTAAATGAAATGCGGGAAACGCGTCCTTGCTCTCCTTCCAACGATCAAATAATTAATTTCGCGAAAACAAACGTTGTTTTTGTGGATTCAGCACAAACAATTACCCAACACATGAAATTTAATTATTTACTCACGAACTGAAAAACGTTCCATGCAATAATAAACAACTCAATTAGTTTAATGGAATATTTAAATTTTGTAACTTCGCCAAATGAAGATTATTTTGTAAATTCTCAACTGTATATTAATTGTATCTTCTTTAAAAAGCTGTTTGGAAATTCCAATCCAAATCATTTGAGAATTTGTTACCTCGCTTATTGATTTTACCCATAAACAATTGTAGCTTAAATTCTTGGAATAAATTCAACAAATAAAACCAAAAGGTTTTAGGCTTTTGCTTATATAAATAAAATAAAATAAACAGCCCTATGCAAGATAGATCAATTCATTAAAAAGGTTTATCTTCTTGCCATTGTAATGTAAAAAAGAATCAATCACTAACTTTTACGTTTAATGTTTTATATAGATATATGATTTTAATGAATGTTCGGTTACCTATTCATTTGATGTTTGCATCTGTTACATTATCCTTAATTTTTACGATATTAATAACTTACTTTTTAGCTTTGACGTCAATACAATCATCATCATCTTCATCACCATCGTGTGATCTGGATCCAGTAGAGTTTGGACTTCCATCTAAATCGGAGCCTCTTGACGCTGACTTGTCCCTTTTCAAACTTCTATCTCTGAATCTGTGAAAAGTTATTCACAATCTATCATTTTCATATTTTAAATCGACTTCAATGATTCAATTTGTGAGGGTTTGTCAAGGATAAGGCAATAACGGAAGATAAGACTAACACTATGCATTTAATATCTATAGCTAGACGATTTCTGATTACTGTAAGGGTACACAGTACTTAAGCCGCCTTACATTCTAATGTAAGGTTAATACATATTAGAGGCTCATTCTTACTTAGGATGAATACAAGCACCATAAATTCCCTAAGTAAATTATTATAACGTCATTCATTTAACCGCGGCACCTTTGATTTTTTTGCCGTAATTAGGTGAGCGATAGTAAAGTATAAAACTTGAAGCCTTTAACTAAGTTTTAATTAGCCATCGCATGGTTTCTTGTTGCAATTCTGCTCTCCTAAAGATAATGGGCGAAGCTTAACATGAGAATTACCATTCGTTTGAAGTTATGACAGACAATTAGTTTTAAAGAAACATTACGATGGATAAGCAGAAGCTATTAACGTTTTAAAGTGTTTTATGAGATTGCAGTTTTAAATTCTTAAAGGCTTTAATAAGCGATAAAGATTATGAACTGAGCTTTAAACTATTTTGAAACTTTAAAAACAATTACTACGTATTTATGTGTTTGCAAACATAAGTCTCCATAGACTAGCAATGTAATTTTCCTTGTTCTGTTAATTTAAACATGGATGTTGTAAAAAACCTTGACGTTTCTCTCCAAGATGCAAAGCATTTCTTTAAAAAGGTAACAATACCCGTGGAGATAATAAATTCAAATTGTGCCCCAATTCGCAAAGTACACTTGAGTCTAATTTGACAACAGGTAATGTAAATAAAAGGTTATGATCATGCTTTTAAAATAAGAGGAAATTAAATTGACATTTCTTTGAATATTTATCCTGTTTAACCTATTTTTGAATGAATGTTTATCTAGCCTAACACATAGCATTTGGTAGTTTTGAAAATTTTAAATGTAGACTATTATTTGCGTCCTCTATGTGGCAAGAGGCAACTTAAAGAAGAGTATATTAAACTAGATTACAGCCAGCAGTCTCATTCTCCACATCAAATCTCATCTTAGAAACGCGGCTAGTTATCTAGTACTCTAATACTAATGCCAAATCCCTTATATTATTACTTTAGTAACCCTTGTCCAGCAGTGGACGACTTTTAGTCGTTACGGTAAATAAATCTAAAAGACTCACTTTTGTCCATCCTTTCCCAAATTGAGTGAACTGGTTCTTATAGCCTGTCGTCTGTGTGGTGTGTGTCCCGGCGATTTCTGTACTTCTCTTAAAATTTCAGGATCAGCCTTCAGCTCTACCGGAGATCGCGGTTCAACACACATCTGTTATAATATATCCACTTTAATATAGTTGGTTTTTACGACAAAATATAATGGGTATGGTGTAAACAGGTAGGCTAGCTGGTGCTTTTAATTAAAAACCTAGTTAAAACTTAATAAGGCAGCACGCAAAACAAGGTAATTTGCTCGTAATAGTTAAACAAATGAGACTGTTATAAAAAGCTTCATAAAATTACTTACCTCAGTGGTATTATGATGAGTATTATGATCCCTATAGTAATTATGCCTCCAGCTAGCTGGCTGGCATTCCGAATCACTAAGAGCGGAGTCATCGTTTTTCATTCCTCGATGAAATATTCTTTTCGCTCTGCCTAGTTTTGATTTTGTGCTCTTATTACTTGAGCTCATACTTCCATCTGAGGCGTAGCTCGAGCTGTCGTCTCCGAAGGGCGGGTGTAAAACAAATGACTGCTCCAAAGGTGCTATCGGTGAT
Organism: Emmelina monodactyla; assembly: GCA_916618145.1. NCBI lineage: Eukaryota > Metazoa > Arthropoda > Insecta > Lepidoptera > Pterophoridae > Emmelina > Emmelina monodactyla. Next base: position 2,264,994 of record OU745322.1, read on the forward strand.
GGAGGCATGACTGTCATCGGTGAAGGAGGCTGGGTCCTAATAGCCGGTGCATGGAGAGGTGAACTACTGAAGTCAGGAAACGGAAAAGCCGTAGGCGTCGTCGGAGTCATATCAATATAGTTCAAATCTGGATATTTATCTGTTTGAACGTCTAAAAAATGCGGTGAAGAGACGATGACTTCTGTTCGGTTTTGTCGTTTTCTTCTCCTTGTTTTGAGGGACTCCACTCTTCGGAGTAAGGCTTTGGCACCATCGCGGAGACGCTCTGATCCGGTTCTTCTGAACCTGGTTCCAGTTTCCTCGTCATCTTCTTTGTCGCTTGGTAACTGTATCGTCGGGTGCTGGCCTGGGATTGTTAACCTGAAACAAAATAAAAAAAATATCAATGTAAGCAAACAACTTTGTCCGTTTTGTGCTTTGATTATAAGTACACTTGAATATACTGTAGCATCTTCTTTGAACGTTTGGTGATTTAAACAGTTACCTAGATTAAAGCAAAGTTTAAGTTTGTATCTAGGGAATGCAACGATTATGATACGATTTTCAATATGTTTAAGTAATTTTTCCATTAATTAATAAAAAGTTATTAATTAATAATTTGTTTTACTATAATCACTAATAAATTGCTGAAAATGTTCAATGTCTTGCAACGGACGGCGGTCACAAAGGTTCATTGTAAAACTTTTAATGGAAACGTCAATTAAAAACTTGGCCTTTTAAACGCAACGCTCATTTGGTTGTAAAATAATTTAATTATGCCTTGTACAACTTACAAATTAAAATGGTTCGGAGAAATTGTATGATTTTTTTATGAAAGTAATTTTAAATATAATTTGACAAAAAGTAAAGCTATCTAAATTTTACTGTTTGAATATCTAGAAGACTTAAAAAACCCTAAAACAGTTTTTTTTTGATATTTTTTGTTTCTTTTTTAAATTTAGTATCTACTTAACTTTCGCCCTGTGTGTTAGTGATTTTTTCGTTGGCAAATCATTTGTTGTTACAAACTTGCGTCGTTAGCATTCGACACGTAGAGTTTCACTAACTACCTCCACATTCAGAAACCGAGAATGAAAATACGAAAGTTTTAATTAAAACTACCGTGGGGAAAACTACCACGTTTGGTTTAATAAAAAATTGGTTTTACGATGCACGTGGTGTGTACGACAAAGTTTTTTTAACTAAAACACAGAGCTTATGCAGTGAATTAAAAAAAAAGATTGCTGGGAGTTTTTTTCCGCCGGCTTTTTTCTCTCGGTCTACGGTTAGGTAAAGTCGACGTTTGTAACATTGACGTTCATAAAGTATATGTTACATTGAGATTTTACTTTTAATTTTGCATTATAAATGCTAATTTATTAATTTTGAAGTTATAAATACTGGAAAAAGGAATTTTCCTTTATCCAGTATTTATAACTTCAAAATATATGTTACATATCTATGATGAATAGAATAATTGTGATTTTGATTTTTTTTGTTTAAGTTTGAAATGTTACACAATTATACAGTTTACTTTGTTATTTGGTTCGTACACACAGTTTTGATTTGCCCACTGTTGGCAAAGGGATTGCCAATCAACGGCGTCAATAAACACGTTGGCAAGTACAGTGTGTTGTTGTTACGGGGTGTGGAAAGACTGCTTCCGAAAACAAAAACTGGGCGGTACTGGTTACGTTTTGATTAAAAAAAATATTATATTAAACTTCTTTTTTTACGTAATAGTACAAAATTGCATTTGTACAATCAGATTTTGAGATGATATCAAATTAAATAGTGTTTTAATTTATTTTGCAATGTAAATAATCGCAACTGAACCAACAGCTGTTGATGTGTGAGCGACGATTTCAAGCAGCGAATATGACTTTTCCATATTATATAATCCATAAACTTTTTTAAATTGAGGTTTCTGGGTATACTGTTACTGAATTTAGTTACTCTCTCAAGCTTAAGAATACATGGTTTCAGGCTTCGGAAGTGGTCTTTTTACACCAGTTAGGTATCTGGTTAGTCATGAACTTAGTCGCCTTATACGACCCATGGGACGATATGGGTTAGCCTTATATGAAAAGATAAAGTGAAATATGGATCGTTACAGAACAGTTTTGATATCCGGTGCCCAATTTCTCAAAGGCCAGAAACGCACCCTCAATGCATATGTAATTGTGGGTGTATATGGGCGGCGGTGATCACTTACCATCAGGTGACCCGCATGCTCGTTTGCTCCCTATTTTATATTTAAAAAAATGAGGTAATTTTCATATGTGTTACTATCTAGTTATGGTATTTAATGCAACGTTATTAATCATTATATTATTTTCAATTAAACATTGTTAAACATTATAAGACTTTGTTTTTTTTTAATCAGAGTATCTGACGCCATCTTCTACGGGTACTTATTCATTGTAAAAGTAAAGTACTAACACATCTTAACAAAAATGCAATCAAACGTCAAAACAAATAAATTAATTACCAACCTAAATTAAGTTGTAACCAAAACAAACAAATGCCTCAATTAACGTTTTCTAATTAAAATAAATCAGTAGAAAGTTTAATATGGTACAATTACATTCAATTTCCTCTTTGCAACGTAATGAAAGAGGAAGTGCGTTGTTCTTATCGTAATTTCAAAATTATGTGAAGTGTTCCACATTTAAAAAAAACATTAACAATGTGGTTTGTTTTTTTTAATTTGGGTTGGTGGTGTGACCAGACTACGCTCATTATAATAAGCGTTTTATTTTGCGAGGTTAATAAAATTTGTGAGTTTGAACAAGTTAACAAATAAAATGCGTGAAAATAATAAAGTTCTTGGTTTTCTTATACCAGAAAATAAGTATTTCCAAAAAATGAATGCCTTTATTTTGAGTGAATTTTTCTTATCATTTTTTAACCCGTCTAAATTTAAGGTTTATCTAATTTTTTAAGCAAAAAATGGTGTATATAAGTAAATAATTTTTATCTCTGAAAAAAAAAGAGTTACTTTTCGCACTTGTGTGGCATCACCTTCCCAGGTACAGTCAGCCACAAAAGCTAGCTTCATTACCAGCCCGCAATTTGAGTTAATTCAACATTCTAACAATTAATCTTGCATTAAAAAAGGTTTCCGCTCTAAAAACCGAAATGCCCTTTATGTGGGTTAGCGGGCCCAACGCAATGGAGATAAGGTTGTGGTCGCTATAACAGCGATTTATGTGACGAAATATTATTCAATTTTGTCTTCATAAAATTACAAAAAAAAATAGAAAAAAATCAAAAGTATTTTTTATACCGCTAATATGTTAATATTATAAAAACTTTCTTTAAAAGTTGGGCGTTTAAACTTTTGATATATTAATGAGGCTTATAAGATGTTAATTGAAATTTACCTTTAACTATCCCAGAAAATCCCAGAAATATTTGAATACCGCAGTAATAAATATATGTAACCGACTACCTCTTTTATGTAATGTGCCTACTAAAACCACCAACTCACTTAAAAAAAAAACGTTTTTTTGCTCTGAATCCGCTTGCATCATAACCACAACTTGAAATATCTATCATTATGTTCGTAGTTTGGCAATTGGTAATGGAAGCGTGATAGGTGAAGGGCCAACTACCTTTTATATTTGTAACGAGAGTAAATAGTTTCAAGTACTACGCTATAATTACAGGCATTGTGGTCGGCCCTTTCTTGTAAGAAGGTACAGGCATGCCAAGATGCAATGGATAATGGGTCTTGTATGGGAAGGTTTTGTTTAGATGTGAATTGGCTCGATTGGTTGTGCTGATTTGAAAAAAAAAAATATCTTTGTCTTATAAAAATTTGGCATTATAATACCTAAGCCTTAACTTAAAGCCAAATTGATCAAACTTAATATTAACAAAAATGTAAGTATTATCAGTTTTATTATGATAAAATGTTGAAACGTAAGTCTTCGATCATTTGGTTGCTACCTAACAATTGAAATGAACTTATTAAATACATTTTTTACATTTTACTAACTCCTCTATCACACACAAAGGTTAAGAAACAAGTAGGGTTATAAAATTTAACGTCAAAGCCAAATCTGTATTTAAATTTTCACACACTTTATATTGCAAGACGTTAGCCGTTGGTAGACCTGTACCTACCATCATATGTGGATGTACAAGTCACGATGTGGAGTGACAGGCAGAATTACTGCTGTAATCGGCAACAGATTCGTATTGCCAACATCTCCATAATAATATATCATATTTTTTGTATTATTCAACAAAAGCTAAGTAGAATTTTGTACACTCACCAACAAAAATTTTATAAGTGTCGTAAATAAAAAATAATCTTAATTAATAAATCAAAAATACCAATTAAAAAGTGCAATAAGCTTTTAGTCCTAAAACCACTAAATCAACACTCTGTACATAAACAAATTAAGTACTAAATCAGTTTGACAATGTAAAAACCTTCAAAAGGCAGAGATCAAAACCCTATAATCAGATTCTGAGAGCTTCACCCTTTGAACTTTGGATGACAACGACACTTTATTATAATTTTGTAACTCAAAGCCTTATTTAAGCTTAATTGTAATCTTTTGTTTTTAATCGACTCGAAAAAAGAGACCTTTACGATCGTAAAAAAATATATTCATGTAATTTTGTTTATTAGGTTATTAATTTTGTAATACGTTGATTTGGCAAAGCAGTAAAAATCTAACTTTCAAATTTTCGCAGTTATTAGTTTATTTCTCAAATCGATTTATTGTTTCTTTCATTTGAAGGTACTGAGAAGCTCTCTACGGGTCAGCAATACATAGTTAGGATATAAATAAGTAACTTATCGTTTAGTCAAGACAATATTCTAAATCAAAGAAAAAAAAATGATTTCGTAATCTTTGAATCTTCTTTATTGCAAGTCATTGTTTTATATAGCAGTATAATACAAAGAACTAATATTAACAGACAATAAATAAAAAAATAACCATTCAGACACATTATGAAGTAGCTATCATTGTGGTACTTAATCATTGACAGCTTCTTCGACGTGAAGTGAGGCCAATTACGAACTACGACTTTATAGATAGAGTGTTTTTTAAGAAGGGAATTGGAACTTTAATATAGAGCTATGAAGGTAAAGAACTATGCTGAAGCTATTTGAGCAAGATCCTTCTAATATTATAAACGTGAAAGTTTGTGAGTATGTATGGATGTGTGAATGTTTGTTTCTCTTCCACGTAAAAACTACTGGATGGATTTGGATGAAACTTTATAGTAACATAGATTATATTATACATCAGAATAAGATATGGAGTACTTTTTACCGCGGGAAAACTTCTAATTACCACGGGAAACCGACTTCCACGCGAACGGAGTTGCGGGCGGCCACTAGTAATAACATACTTCTAAGAGGTTTCGATTCCTTTAAAGAAAGTTTAAGTAAATTGTTCTCGTCTGAGTATAATCAAGTTTCAAAGTCCATTGTATAGTTTTACAACAAAAGCTAACTTTAAGCTTGTATTATTGAATAATTAAGAATATCTTAAAATGAGTAACATTTGAAAACACTATAACACTCTTTATCTTCATATTCTTTAATTTGAACAGCTTTCACGTATATTTCTCAAAAAACATCGACTACAAACTTAAACCTTAAATCATTTGTTTCATCTACCGCCATTCTAACTCTGAGTGAGATCAAACTATGAGATTCGCAGGCGCCATCCACACTTTTACGTCGAAAGCTCTCATTGTCACGCCGCTTCAGTCATTAGGCTGCGTTCAATTTAGATTTCTGATAATTTCTTGTTTGGTTACGTTTTGTGCCTTTTATATTACTTAATAATGTTTATTGTGCTTAATCTTGATTAGAGTTAAGTGCTGTTTTGAAGTACATTATCGATGGTGTTTTGATTGTTGCTCTCACTTGTTTTTTGTTTGGGTTATAAACAAAACAACTTACTTTCTTCTTTTGAACGTGTTTTTTACCTTTTTTATGGTTATTGTTGAACATTCTGTAAAATTCGCTTAAGATAAACTTTTTTTTAAATGACAAAATTATTCAAGCATACTCATAAATTCAAATTGGCAATAACTCAAATATTACTCATTATTTTCCGCTCTTTTCTTCCCAATACATACACATCGCATCTGTTTCGTGCAATTTCCTCCGAAAAGGCCTTCTCTTTGTGTCACCTCGTTGACATCTTTGTCTCGAGTTGTTCACGAGATCTCCTAGCACTTGAGTGCACACTGCTCGCTTTATTTGCTTTTAAGGTGAGTACTGACTAGGGTAAGAGGCTATGTATGAAATTCTCACGAGTTACACACTCGACTGCCAATAATGAAACTTTAATTTATATCATAATTTGTTTCAAATAAAGGATATATAAAGGCATTTTTAGAATAGAAAGAAATCAGTTATGTTAAGAAACGTAGAAATAAGTTGTACATTCATTTATGCAAAAAAAGAGTTAAAGGACCTGTGATTAAAAAAATCTTTACCCTATTAATTCGACTGCACTACTAGACTAGTCAGCCTAAATTGTCTTGGGTAAATAAATGGGCTACAAGCTAATTAACAAAATAAATCCGAACCGGGAATCGGACCCCAGAGCTACCGCTAAAAGGCAATCGTCTTAAACTTATTCCAATAAAAAATAATTTTAAAATATATGAGTACTTTTATTATTAGCTTTATCGAACGATTATTAACTTTAACGAAAAACCAACAGAGAATAATTTAATACATAAACGGGACAGGTACCTATTTGAAGTGTTATCTTATAACAATTCCCTTTGTCAGAATCATTCAGTAATGACCTACATATCATGATATTACAATCGGCCTTTAAAGCCTATAAAGTCTATACCCTGTCCCTTCCTATTATGAACGTTACACACAAATGTACCCAGTGTGGCCCTACCCTCGTATCTTCACATAAACAAAGAGCTAGTGTGTGCTTTACTACTTACTAAGTTACGGAGTGGTCGGCTAAATAATTTGTATAGAAATTGTACTTTAAACAACCAATATTACTTACGAATGGAGTGTGAGCAAGAAGCGTCTTAAGGTATTCGAAATGGTAAGTCTCGGTGAAGGTAGATTTGTAACAAGCCAAAATAGTCTTAATACATTTATGCTTAATGTTGTTTTTAAGATGTACGTAGGTAAATGCTATATAAAATCTTAATGTATCCAAGATTCTAAGTAAATTACTAACTAGCTGGAAACCTAATTCATACCTAAGCCTACTAACAGCAAGCAAAGACCTAGTTACTAAGTGATTTCATAACTTTTGATTAACGTAAGCCTCCTCGAACCCTCCAAATGAACCCATAAACACGAAGGTATCTATTGCTCATGACCCCGGGTTCAAATGGTCAGTGTAACTCAGCAAAACGTAGAATACCCTTTTAATGCTGACAAGTCTAACTTTCAGAAAAATGCCACGAGAGACACATTTAAGCTGGTTTGATTTAGTTTTTATGTAAACGAGTTTGTTGACTGCCAAATGTCTGGATGGTAAGGTTACGCTGCTAGAATTTTACAAAATGTATACAAGTAGACTTAGATAGTCTTTTATTGTAGCAACTCAGCATATTTTTATCAAAATAGCTGTCTATAAAAATACGGCTAGTTACGGGTTTACTTGAGAAAGTGTCAAGATTGGTAGTAGATCTAAAATTGCTTTGGAGACTGTATTTTCGTAAAATATAGCAACTCGTTTCGTAAAACTTAGCAGTAGCATAAAGCATGCATAATACACCGTGCCTCACTTTAACATATACGTCAGTTTCTACTTTAGCCTAAGTTGTAGGAAACCTATTCACATCACATTTACTTAATTTTGCTTTTATCAATACGAGATTCCAGTTTGCTCATCTTACTAATATTAGAATTTCAAAATCTGTTATGTGTGTACGTGTCTTCTACGGTAATAAACTACAAACCGCACATGGATGAAACTTAGTAAGCATAAACACAACCTCTTTAAAAGAAAACACGGGAAAAGCCATTTAGCTGCGATCGAAACCACAGGACCAAAAGCTAATAGGTACTCAACTTTATATCAATTCTACTTCAACTACTTTTTTCTACAACAGCTCCTTTACCACGTTTTCTTTACCAACACGCCCTTTCCTCTAGATATTATTTCGACGACCTCTGTAGTGCAGCGGTATATATACTGGACTGCTAAGCGGAAGGTTCCGGGTTCAATTCCCGGTCGGGCCAATTTCGTAAAAAATGGTTTTTCGATATTGGCCCGTGCCTGGGTGTAACTAGGTTCTCCCCTAGTCCATTGTGTGATACCTATAGTACAAGCTCTGCTTAGTTTAGGGCCACACAGTTGGTATGTCTGCTATATTCCTATGCTTTATTGTAATTGTTTTATATTTTTGTGTGTGCAATAAAGAATTCATCTATCTATCATCTATCTATCTATCTATGTCAGTCTGGAGATTTATTATTTACTAGTGGCCGCCCGCGACTCCGTTCGCGTGGAAGTCGGTTTCCCGTGGGAATGAGATGTTTTCCCGCGGTAAAAAGTATCCTATGTGTTATTCTGATGTATAACCTATATTACTGCAAAGTTTCATTCAAATCCATCCAGTAGTTTTTACGTGAAAGAGTTACAAACATCCATACATCCATACATACTCACAAACTTTCACATTTATAATATTAGTAGGATGGAGATTTATTATTTTCAGCCATTACTACCAAAGGGACTTACATGTCAGGCTCCACGTCTGTGTACTGCCCATCTGCGTCGACCAGCGCTACCCTGATGGTGGGCAGCGTCTCGTCCTCGTCGTCTTCTACCTCGCCTCTGGCCTCACGGGCCTCGCGCTCTGCTATGGCTCTGGCTGCTATCACCTGGAGAGTTGTATAGGCAATTAATGCTGGTATGTCAAAAGTAGGTATTCTTATAATTATTGATCATTTATTGAGGATATTATTTGAAATACACTTTTACTTCTAAGAAGTTGAATTATTAATCACGACATTAGTGATACTACCGTTCTTTTTGTTAAGCTAAAGCGTTGTCAAATAAAGAGAGAAAGAAATTCGCTCATTTTATTTTGCAATTCACAAAGGTAACATTTTCAAAAAAAGTAATATTTATTTTAAGATAAGTAAATTTTTTGAGGAAGAAGGAAGGATGTAACAGTTTTCTTCCTAGGTCGTTAGGAAAAAGCCGTAAATACATATAACCACGCTGGTACAAAAAAATAGGTAACAAGACACTACAAAACTAAACTAATCTTTAGGTCGGTAAATCATAAAAAATGTAGCTCAGAGAAAATTCTTGTTAAAGTAGACCTTATTTTCATAGTGGTCAGACTTCTTTTGCATTAAATACTAACCTTTTACTAAAACTAAGAGAAGAACACATACATAGTAATCCACTTAACATATTTTAACCAAATTTTGCTAAAATTCAATTAATAAATATCTTAACTTTCCAAGTTGTATACCTTAAGGCCGTTAACCAATCTAATGCTTACCTGCAGTCTCCTCTGAGCCTGTGGTGTGATCTCCACTACCCTGGACCACCGTCTGGACTTCCTCTCGTACTGCCATTTGTCGCTCAGGGCGCACTGCTCGTCGTCAGAATCATTCTGGAAAGAAAAACCTATTTTAGACTCTAGTGCAATATAGCATTTCTATGGGATTGTTAGGGTCGACGACATTTCGGACACAAAAAACTCGGACACCTTGGCCAACGTATGGATTTTCAATTTTAATATTATTTTTTACCATACATTGGCCGAGGTGCCCGAGTTTTTTGTGTCCGAAATGTCGTACGTAGGTAATTGGAAAGCGATAGATACTTTTAATTGCATACATCTGATCAAATTATTTGATAGGCAGTCCTACCACAAGGAAGTCAAATTTTGACTAAAGTAGATAGGGTTGGGGTTTGCCATAACAAAATAAATAGAAAAATATTCGTTCTTATATAGATATTGAAGGAGTTCTGGTTAATAATAGTTATTTTTTCAATTTCATTAGATGCGCAATTCATTTTTGTAGAAGTAGTCATTGATGAAATTTACTATTCAATAACATCAAACTCGCTAGCACGTTCTTTGTAAGAATCGAAAGAAAAGCTGGCATTTTCTGTTATTAAAGATTTTCTATCTGGTGATATTACTTTCCAGTCTGTGCTTAAGAAAAATACAAGTATTCAACTTCCATTGTCAGGCATTTTTATAGACCTGTAAAGTTTCTAGACCTAAAGATGGGATCCCATAGAAGCGGAGCAGATACTGAATAACACTATATTTAATGTATCTTTCTATTATATCAGGTAATATATTAATTGATGTTTATAGTATCTAATAACAATATATATTTCTTCCACTTTCAAAAACGTGAACGCATGTAAAAATATTTTTTTTTTCGTTTATAATGAGCATCTAATAAATAATTTGTGCAAAAGACTCTGTGGATAAGTTCCCACATTTGCTTGCCTTGGCTATTAATAATTAGTATTTTTGAGTATCATCGGGATGAAAACCAATTACGAATCATCGTATTTAAGCTTTCAATATTAATACGTAAAACAATATATTCCTTTCCTAAGGCTCGTATCAAAACGCGCCCGCTCCGCTTTACGTCTATGCGCTGTAATCATCATTTTCTTCAATACACTCAGTTGTATTTCCTCTTCTATGCTCGTTAGATTTAACGATGTTTTCTTTTATTGATTTTCTACTTAATTGCTGCCGACGACTTGTTTAGAATAGTGATTTGTTAAAATCAATTTTAGTTCAAGAGCTTTGAGTTCAGTTTTGCTTGATTTCTTATGTTTAATTGTTGAAAGCACTTTTGGAATTAGTATGTTCTTACTTTAGTATGCTTTAATTATTTTAAGAAGAGTTTTAAAATGGTAACTATTCGGTACTATTGACAGTTTAAAAAAAAAAAATAAAGAGAAAAGGTTTCTCCTTTAATATATTATCGAGATAGCAGGCATTCATAAGGTAATAGATTAAGTTCTTAGTTCACAAAATGCATGTTTCATCTACTTATGAGCTAAAAAGGTTTAAATGGAACATTGCATATTAATATCATTTTAAAATGATAATTGACTGCTTTAATATTCTCACTTTTTTGTTCCTATCTACCTAAATTATTAAATAATAAAAGTTGCTTAAACTAACAATGAACTTTTACATATTTTGCTCCAGTGTATACAACGCGTTAACGTTTGATTGATTGAAAAAAGGCTGAATCATCAACTTTGTAAGGATCCCAAGATAAGACGACCTCTTTCAAATTTGTTTGTATTACCGTCAATGTCAATTGATCTGTCAAAAAACAAATTAGTCATCTCCATTCAAATTTATGAAGTATTATCCTTTGTAGGGCGAACTTTGCGTAATCATCGAAACAAATTAATCCCCCAGGGAGTTACTAATCTCAATTTGTAATCCGAGGTAACTTCATAAGTACCTTACCTCATTTGCCTCTATACAAGTGAGTTAATCCGGGTGACGTCACATCCTTTAGCCGCAATCAGCCTTCTATTTGGATAGGATTTAGGGCTGTCGAGGCGTTTTAATTAGGAACGTACGAAATGAAGATATCGTTGTACAATTCTTCTTAGTATTGACAGTGTGGTAACCCTGTTTGCACTATTTTATTTTTATTATCAATTCTAAGTGTAGTAACTTGAATCATGGAAGTAGAGGAGTAATCCCATTATCATCTTTTTTTAAGCAAGTATTTTTTAATAATTATTTAAATACCTATTTTTTATTAATTCCAACTACGTGTTTTAAAGCTGTGCTAAATAAAACTGGGAACACTGACCTACAAAAAATTCGACTTCATCACATAGTATAATTCCAAGCAGATATGCATCTTATAGTCTGTCCAAAAACTATATGCAATAACCTAAACAAATGCCCCATTTTAGAGATGTGTTGATAATAATATTGAAAGACAAACCAACTAGTCGACTAGTCAAAAGAAAGGACATCCAAGCCGAACATTGCTCGATGAAGTTTGACGACGGTGATGTAAAAATCGGAATCTAAAGTTAACATACATCTGCAAGAGAAATCAAGACAATACTTATATGTCTACTTGATAGTTACGAATTTATGAAAATAACCGGAACTTTTAAATATCTAATAGTAGAAGATATAGGCCGAATAGTTGCCGATACTGAAAAACTGATTATTCGGCATAACCGACTCGGCAACTCATAATCCCATCTCTACTTGATACCATTAAGGACTCTTATTTTCCTAAAGCACTTACATTTTTAAGAAGTATACTAATGGCAATTGTTATTAGAATTTAATTGTTTTTTTAAAGTTCCATCAACACGTTTCATTTCAGTACACAACTAGATTTAGTTTATGAATAAGTTTTTATTATTCTGAGTTTCAATTTGACATAATCTAAAATCCAATAAGTAAGTATAACAAAACGGTACCTTAAGAACAAAAACTGGTTAATGCGTAAAGTTCAGGTACCAAGCAATCATAACTCTTAAGAGTGCTACTTACCTTTACTTTACGATTATACCCTAAACAAAGCCGAGATAAGTTTAAAAGCAAGATTAACTTACAATGCCGAATAGATTAATTATATCAAGGACTATAACTTCACAAAATTAATGTTAACACTTAGGAAACTAAGATTAACTTGGATTAAGTAGTTTTCGAATTTGAATCTAGTAGATAAATTTTCTAGGTATTGGTTAAATTAACTTCGAATAAAAAAAAACTCATAAAATGTTTTTAGGTAAATAAGAGTCTTGCAACACATACATAATTAATTATTTTCTAGAGTATAATCATATAAAATTAAGCTCTTAGAATATATATCGTATTTTTATCCCATTACTTTATTTCTTCCAATATATTAAAACCTATGTCTTATCCGTCATAACAATTTACGTACCTACAAATCTTATTTACAATAGTTTTAAAACAAGGAAAATCTTCTTAATATTTACAAATCAGCTTCTGACATCATCCCAGTAAATAATGAATGACCACATCACGTGTTTAGTTTGATAATGTTATGAAGTTTTTGAACCACAGTAGAATGTCTTCTGTTTAGTTATTTTTCCTGCTAGCAGCACGCAATCGGAAAACAGGACTCTTATAAGATCATGGAATAGTTAATCAGATAAACCCTTTTATCTCAAGATGTGTAAAATAGCCAGGGGTACCAAATAGTTGGATCCAAAACAGTACGATAAATCCCAAAAAAAAAGTAATTAGTACAAAAAAGTAATAATTACGTATATAAAAACGCAGCTGAATTCTTCTTTTGTGACTTAAACAAATGTATTTAATATATTTTTTACCAATTATTGCGATTTTTCTCAAAGTTTTTTTATGCGTAGTAAACGATACGTAAGATTCCTCAATGGTATATTAGTTCATACTGGATGACTTCACTTCTTAGGTCAGAGGCTAAAATTAAATTATCTTGTGATCTGAGCTAACTCAATTATTGTTCAGTAAAGTAAGGTAGCTATGTATGTTTATATAGGCTTAATGCCTATCCGAAGGGTAAATGGTAGTAAGAGGTACCTTGACGTAGAAAGTAATCCTTAAAAAAGTGGTTAGAGCTTGTCGGCCTATCGCACATAAAATTTCATACTTGTCGAAACAGAGCTAATTCCATTTGCACAAAAATATGTAAAAAAAAAGATTATGGATAAATCTTTAAATTGAATACTACCCTATCATGTATATTATTTATATATAATCATGGATATATTACAAGACGAAAGTCATATAAACTCCCAACAATGCGAAACCACTTACTCACAGTTAGCCGGGATCGCATCAAAGTTTACCAAATCAATTTGAACTCGACAGGCACAGCGGGCCTTTACCTTTACATTCGCATATTTATTTGACTAAGAAATAACAGGTTAATTTCAAGGTACAAGCTTCTTCAAGAGAACAGATAGAATGAGTTTATTTACTTTTTATTAGCTGTTATGTTTCAATTAAAGTTTAAATTTCTAAGTTACGTAATTTATTTAAATTTAAAATGCCTGTTATCTATATTTGCAGCAAGATTATACAAAAACTTTTTGCACAATTTCTACTCAAACAAGACTATCATAATAGTTCACTTATTCGTATACTTTCAGTTATTCGAACGGTCAAATAATTCGAATATCCAGCACGTCTCTATCGTCTATTGATTGAACGATACCCATAACATTGTATTGTAAATAGGCGATCAGCCACGAAATTGACCCGTTTGCTCGCTGTATCAAATATGGGGCTATATGAAATATTGGGGCTATTCTACTGAGCCGTGATATGGGGGGTGGGTGTGTGATATTGGGGGGTGTACGTGATATGACGGGGCATGTTAAATTATTTTAACGATGCTGTTGCTAGGCAATTATATGAAGCTGGAATGTAACTGCAGTAGATGTTTACAAAAGGATATCATGTTATTTAAAAATTGTGAATGAAAATGTTTTTTTTTATATAAAAAGCTTACGCTTATGTATTTTATGTTATTTTATATGCTTCTTGGACGGCACTACAGAAGTCCTCTAGGTACCAATAAGATGAATAAGTTTATTAGAAATCCAACAAACAAAAAGTGTTTTTTCCTACATTTTTTTATTATTAAGGGCAGATTTTTCAATAGTCAGATATATGCTAACTGACTGATAATAGGTATGTTTTCATTGTCACTTCATACAGTCAAAGTAATTAATGTTCGACGTACAACAAAAACATACTGATTCTGTCAGATAGAATTTATCTGACTATTGAAAAACCGGCCCTTAGTATTATTGTTTGATACACCAAAAGTTAGCCAATAAAAAAAAATGCTGTAGGTAATACTGTAGATTTTTTTTAAATAAAATCCTAAAAACGAGCACAAAACAATTAACAGTTTAATCAAACGTTAAATCCGTAACAAAGGGTTAATTGGCGATGTAAAAGGTTCTGACTGACCCTAAATAAACCTTAACTTTGATTTACTCTGTTTATTGAATGTGATTCAACTGAGAACACAGTTCAGAAGAAAACTCGATTTCTGGTTGAGTAGCTTTTGTGATGATATTTATTTAATTAACAGCTCTTCCTATAGACAGGTGGAAGTTTACGATAGCTCAATAGAATAGAATAACTAAACGTTAACGACATATTTTTTTAAAGATTAACGACATTAAAATGTGCACAAATGTGATTGTGAAATATGACACTTGAATTCTCAAAAAAAACTGATAAGTAAATTGCTTTTATAATATGTTTATAGCTAGCTAGTAGATTTGTCCAGATGGACATCGGAGTCCATTACTGATACACGCAACATTAGGCATAAAAGTAATGAACGAAAAACAATTTTGTGATATACTGTCTATTATTACATATTTAATATATTACATTTTATTACATTTTTGTGGCCGCCAGCGACTACGTTCGCGTGGAAGTCGGTTTCCCGTAGGAATGGGAAGTTTTCCCGCGGTAAAAAGTACCCTATATGTGTTATTCTGATGTATAATCTATATTACTGTAAAGTTTCATCCAAATCCGTCGGGTAGTTTTTATGTGAAAGAGTATTAAACATCCATCCATACATACTTCCACGTTTATAATATTAGTAGGATAGAATGCAAACATGTGAATATACCTAAGTTTATGAATATATCTAGAAGAGATTTGTAGTCTAGTACAACTAGTTCAAAAACAAAACTTAAAAACATCATTTCAAATTAGTTATACTATATTTAGTCACAAGTTAAATTTAACCATGTTCTAGTAAACTTCATCTTATCTCCACTGTTTAAGATTGTACACAACAATAGAAAACCGCAGTAACTGGCATCCTAAACTGAATTCTAAGCAAAATAATCGTTATTCAAATTACGAGTAAGTCAGAAATACCTTTAACTTGGAACAAACTAACTGACTATCCTTTGTGTGTTCGTAGTACTAACGAAGCAGATGAAATGTTATTGTTA
Organism: Emmelina monodactyla; assembly: GCA_916618145.1. NCBI lineage: Eukaryota > Metazoa > Arthropoda > Insecta > Lepidoptera > Pterophoridae > Emmelina > Emmelina monodactyla. The sequence continues at coordinate 2,280,926 of OU745322.1, forward strand.
GTAGAATTTAAGAATATATTAAGTTTAATGGTTGTTAATGTGCTTTTGTGAAGCTCTGTTGGTCTAATGCAGTCTTACTAAGTCATTATGAGCTGTTAGGTCGTCATAAAGATTTGCCAGATTGACTAGAACCTTATCATCAATGAAGCTACAAGTTTGTCATACTATAATTTACATACCCGTGTAATTATCTTATTGACTCATAATAGTTAATCTCACTATACCCAGTTGTTAAGGCAAAAGTAAACGAATTCATGAGCTATGTGTACTTTACAATAAACTTGACTAGACTAAAGCCAATTCGACGACCTATGTAGCGCAGCGGTATTTAGATTGATAGACTCGTATCTGGATAAAACTAGTTTCATATAGTGTCTCATGACTCCTATAAAACAAATTTATATAAAATATACTAGAAATGTATTTAAAATCTTAAAACACTATAATAAATAATAATAATAATAATTTATTCATTCACAAAGTTTACAATTATATAAATGGTTGATTGGAGCCCCCATTTAAGCTTATCTAGCCTGTATTTGGAGATTCCGCTTTTCCGGGTTTATTTTAACAAAGTAGTTATATAAAGGAGAAAAAAACAAAAAAAACACTTGGTTTACTGACTTACCGATCGTTTCTGATGGTGATGATGCTCCAGCTTCATGCTGGCACATCTGTTGAGGGCAGTCAGCCTCCTAAACAGAGACTGGAGCGAGTCCGCGTCCAGGAAGGGGTGGTCGTTCTGGACCCCGGACACGTCGATGGGGAACTGCAGGTCTGGAAAGAGATGGAAGATTGTAGTGACGAAGGTGGAAATGAGACAGCAGATACGTTTGTGAAGATCAGTTTCCCGTTCCCGTTGGGTAACCCTAGAGACAAGGAATAAGTCTATTCGTCTAGCGTAAGAGGCCTAAAAACCGCATCAAAGCCTCCGTCTTGATTTTTATACCTATATTTATAAGTTAATGGGTTTTTTGAAAACCACCCAAAAGGCACTGAACTCACTTAAAAGTGTACGTTAGCAGTATCCGGCCCAATGGTTTGTTTTACATGGGTTCCGAACTACATACATGCTGGAATTGATTTATCATTAGCGATCACCTGTCCTAAGACTGACCGCGGCTACCGTTGCTTGAGCTCTACAATCGAATCAACATTTAAAGATACCACAATCCACTGAGTTCTTAAACAATTGAACATCTCAAAAGGAAAACTTTTATTTTAGCAAAAGTTTTAAAACAATTGACGTCAGACCTTTTTGGAGAGTCTATTTACAGTAAGAAACTTTTTGGGAGTGAAACGTGGCGATGTGATGTTTTGGGCAATCTTTATAAGACATTGTTTTTAAACATTTCCTTTGTACATAGAGATCAATGCATTAAATTCCTACCTATTCTTTTAATATCAGATGAATAGTAAAATACTTTTGAAAATTAAACTTCGACCTTCAATATATTTTGACAATGTAAACACAATGTATAAACAGCTGCCTTCGAATACAATCGATATTAATTTTGTAAACTGTTATTTAAAAAATCCTACTATTGAATTCACAAACCAATTTAATTGCTTCATAACTAAATGAACCCGAAGAATCATGATTGAGAGATCTTAAAGGGACATTATTATACAAAATGATCTTGACATTATTAACAAACGGTTTGGTTATTCCTGTGAGGAACTACAAAGCGACGACTGAGGTACAACATAACCTAATCAAGCAATTTGAATTCAGTGAAGCGCAAATCTTCAACACGTGAAGTGTCTTGAAGGTTGAAATCAAAGTGTTTCTGTGCAGGAAGATGTGAGGGTCAGATATGGTCTGTTACCTCATTTGATTAAGGTATTGATAAATTGAAGGTATCTATTCTCATACACGATTTTGTTAGTAGAAATAAATACAGAATTCTTAAATAAAACTCTCCTGTTTCGTATTTATTTCAATCTAAATCCTTGTTAACTTACGTATTTAAACATAATCAAAGCAACTTTTCAAACTCAATTTGCAGCAGCACACTCGACTTAAATCATTAAAAGTTACATAATATTTTCCTGTGAGGGAACATGCCAACTTATCGTTTGAATTAAAACTGGGGCAGTGGTACAATAGTTGTTTGTAAGTGACTTGTGACGTCATCGCATCTGCACGACGGAAGTGGTGGGGGTAGGTTCCGATACAAAACGGGCGCAGTCGCGCTTCGACTGTCGAGCATGTAGGTCGTGCAGACAGCAAATGGAGTGGCCGGTTATCGGGATTAAATTCTAGGGTTTATTTATTTTGTATTTTCATTTCGAGCATTTTCTAGTCAAGGAATGGCAAGCGTCAAACAAGCCCAGCACTTTAAAGAAGATAAAGCAGATGAGTTTTAATTGAACTCTAGATTGATTTGGTGGTATTAGGTATAGATTTTGGAATATAGTAACCATCGTTCGATGTTCACAGTTATCATCACCCATTTAGCAACAAACTGTTACGTTTTTATTTAAGCATGCATTAATTTTTTTAGCTATGTTTAAAGTACTCAAAAATTATTTATGAAAGGCAATAACTGTGTATGGAACTAACTACACAATAGAAGAAATCATAGAAAAGATCTCCTCTTTTCGTTTTATTCGCTGTCAAGTAAAAATTCAAATAAGATATATACAATTTCCAACCAAATTTGACTCCAACACCAACAAATGCACAAATTCAAATTCAGCGCAAAGAATTTTGCGGAATTTTCAAATGTTTGCTCACATTGCACCTCGGATCACTTGAAATCAAGAAACAAAATTGCATTCCGTTCGATTCAGCAGTCAGTATGAGCTGGGATTGGCCATTCAGCGAAAATCTCGTTATTTTGGAACGGCCAAACATTTTGCAAACATATTTTCGTTTTAGATTCAATTCGGAACGTTCAATGTATGGCAGTTGAAAACAGTGATGAAACTACACTATGAAAAAACTCCACAAACTCGACGAAACATTTTTGAAAAAAATCTGATTGATATCAAAGTTTTGAAATTGTAAGTTATCTAACCCGAGATTATTAAATTCTGAATTTCATCTACTAAACCACGAATTTGATAAAAACAATATTTCCAATTCTTATCATTCACCCACTGAAAGCTTCTATAATCAATGTCCTCAAAGGCACATTTATGGTAAACCATACACAATTACAAACAATGTCCTCAAAGGCACATTTATAGTAAACCAAATAGAGGCTGTTTTTATCGTTTCAAGTTCACTATCACTTCCACTTTCGCCCCAGCCTGTACCCTGCCTGTAGTTAAAATTAGCTCGGAGGCAAACAAGCGTGAAACACCGCCCGAGCGCGCCCGCCTTTCATCCTAAATAGCTACAGGCGAGCACACGAGTGCTAGGGTGATTATACAAAACTTATGAAAATACAATAAATGTGTATAATTAAAATAAAACACGATACAACAAAGAATAAGTTTGAAACTGACCTGTGGGGGATAAGCTATTTTAGCAAAGTTTATAAAATTACGTTAAGATTTTTAAAAAATATACAAAGTACGTTGTTTATAGTATCAAAAAGCCTACTTCAAAAAGGAGGGATTAAAAAAAATTGAAGCGTAAAGTAAATAAAACGATACGCAAATTGTGATGGAATGAATATATACGTAGGTAAATGCTGTTGTGTTTTTAATAAAAACACTTCATATTGAAAATAAACAAAAGCAATTTAAATTTAATTTTAACATTTCACATTCTTGGAAAAAAACTGTAATGTTTATTCTAAGTAGAATTTGAATAAGGATTTAAAAATCCAATCAGTACAACAGCCAGAACTATAATCAAAAGAATATAATATCTTGTTATTCATTAAAAATTTCTAAGGAAATATTAAAAACTTTATTCTAAAGAAGTAGGAACAAAAACGTTCAAAATAAAGAAGGTAGGTAAAAAATGTATCTCCTAGGTACTAGAGAAATAGGGTTTCTCAAGTAAATTAATAAAAAATCCATATTTCTAAATATTAAAATCTTGAATAAAAAATCAAAGCTTCTCCGTTCGTATTAAGCTCATCCCTTTCCTAATCTTCAATTTAAAGATGAATTGATTTCAATTCCATTTTTGAAACTCAATTTCTAAACCTTCACTGCCAAGACCTTTCTGAATTGATAGCGAAAAAAACTAAACGCAACTAGACGTATCAAAACCCTATGGTTACTGGCCGCTAATAAAAAAAGTTTTATTCATTGACAGTCCATTTAGAGGTTTAATCGAATACATGGCTGACTGCACACACGGCTTTGTATATGGCTGGTTTTAATTTGCAAAGCCTCGAATAATCTATTTATGGGAAGCGAGTAGTGGCAGCAAAAAGGGTACTTTTAAATTGACGTGAAAGCTATTTTCATGTGATAATTGAGGCGGCTATTTATTAATATTCATTGGGATTTATCGAAGCAAAATATACTGAAATGGATCGGGAATCTCGTTAGCAGGCAAAAAGCTTTTTTGAATGTTTAAAATAAGTAAAATGGAATAATTTATGTTTGCCTATCATCCGATAACGAAAGCTTGATATATAAAAGCAATATGTTTTTTTTACTGAAAGAAATAAACGCTTAGAATATTCACGCAATGCGTAATATGTGCTCAGAGAGAAAGGTGAGATTACTAGTTTGGTTTTGACTTGAGACTACGCTAAAGTTTTTGTACGTATTATGTTTTTCTCTAGGTAGTTACGTTTTTTTCCAACATTACTTTCTTTCGCAGCGATGGAAAAGCCGCTTTTTGTTCAAACAATTACATTGCAAGAGAGAGTGTTCACTAGTAGGCTGGTTCTTACAATTTAGGAACAAACAAACATACGTGCCCTTTGTCTGTTTGATAGTGAAAGTGCATCCGGAAATAGAAGCGAAAAAGTTGTTGCGTTTAGTTATTTTTTATTTGTTTTATGTCACCATAATAGTTTGATGGTAATTGTAATAGTTTATTATGGAAAGCATTAAATCAAAGTGTTTTGGAATTATAATTTAAAAATCAAAAGAATGTTGCTATTTAAAATAATAACCATAGTGTTCAAAATTTAAAATGTATCTTTAATAATTCTTTTCAGTTTAATGCTACATTTCGATCACTACCCTGTCTTATATTATATTCCCTATGTTCCTTGAAAATTATAATAAAAATCTTAAGCCATAAAAATCACTTTCCCGTATCTACCGTTCCCACAGAACCCTACCGTTAAACTAAACTTTAACCTATCAGTTGCCACTCCGCATTACACTACACTAGCGCGTGACCACTAAACGTTTGTCGACCACAAACCACAGTTTACTGCTAGCCTTACCACCCAATTATGTGCAGTTAATATGTTAGTGGTTAGGACGGTAAGCAGAGAAGTGCATTAGGACTAGGTGAAGGCTCTTCCGTTTCTGAAGGCTTGAGTTTGTAAGGTTTTATTATGAAAGGGATAAGGTCTTGCATAATATTAAATCACTAGACTGCCAAGGTGACCCTAAAGTAAGCGCAGTAAACAGTTGTGTTATAGGTGCACACAATGGACTAGGGGAGAACCTAGTTTCAAATAGACATGAGCTAATTTATGTAAATATTATTTTACCAAATTAAATGTGGGATGATGAATGTAAGTTGGTGTGAGTATGGTTTAAAATAAATAGGTGTTTAGACATAAATTAGGAAGCAGAAATGCTGGAGAACATCAGGGTCTCGATATAGGCCTAAATTGGCTGCTATTGGTGACGTTTATGCAATATCTGGAAATTGATATACAAAAACTAATGTCGTGCCCCCGCACGTTTCCACTTAGCACGTTGGTAGTTATAGAAATGGCCCCCCGTTAAAGGGTATCGATGGTACATAGATATAGGTAGAATCTCTTGCCGAGTCAGCGTGGGCAATAATCACTACGTAGTATAAAACAAAGTCACTTTCTCTGTCCCTATGTATTCTTAAATCTTTGAAAATATGCAACGGATTTCGCTTTGCTTTTTAATAGAGTTATTTAAGAGGAAGGTTTGTATAATAACATAGTATAGGGAAAGGAGTTTTACTCCGAATTTAACGCGTGAAAAAGCCGCTGGCAAAAGCTAGTACCTACTCGATAAAAGAAGCGAGTGGAGCAATATTACGAGTATGCCCTGCAGTGGGCCAATACACGCTTTTGTTTTCGGTGTCAAAATAAAACTTCTAGTTGCATTAGATCTTACATCTCGTCATTTGCGAATGTATATCTTTAAGTATTTTTATACGTCAGCTAAATTTTCATTGTTTTGATAAGGTAACATGGTTTGTTGCAATAGTGGGTTCCAAGTTGTGTATATTGTGTTAGTCACAGTTCAAGCTGATGCAAACTTTGAAGTTATATCGAAGTTATCCTTGAAGTAGATGGGTGCAACCTATTTAGTAATAAACTTAGATGTGGTCGTAACTTTATAGAAATTAGTTAAGACTAAAATAATGTGCTATTAAATGTTAATTAGTTTTCAAAATGTCGTTACTAATCAAAGACGGAAACTCAAAATTGGCAATCCAATTTGAAAAAATCGTAAAATATCATTTTGTTTACGTATTATTTATACGGTCTTCTAATCGTGAGAGCTCTAGGAATCGCCTTACAGTCTCAGACGTGGTTTTTAATACTTAAAGTTTTTTTTACCATAGCTTGACATAGTATTTCTCTCGTAATCTAAGCTGTATGCTAAAACCTATGATAACCCAAAACCCTTGACCACCAGCAAGTTCAAACCTTTATCCCCACAATCGCCAATCCCACCACTTCCTTTACAAGTAGTATTGACACCGACCATCTGTTCGACGCACAGTGGGCCGTCATAGATCGCACGCCTCTATTGAACCCAGATGCCGAGGTGTAAGGTCAGCTTGTACCACTGTGCGGAGTGGTATGGTGCAAGGGATAGGAGACAGCGATTGTGCTAGTAATGTAAGGGAGTTTGGATGTTTGTAATAATATCATGGACAAACCTCTAAACTTAACTCTAAACTCAAATATCAGAGTGAATGGATTTGGATGAAAATTTGAACTTAGATAGACTATATTCAAGAATAGTATTAAAAGTTCTAAAGTATCTGAAGAGAAAAATAAATTATCCTTATGAGAAAGCAAAATATCGTATCGTAGGTAACACCGTCTTGGCTATGCCAACAGTTTAGTGTGCTGCGGATAGAAAAAGTAATTGGTAATGTCTGAGATAGTTATAGTGTTTAGATTTTAAAACTAGTTTCAGTCAACAAATTACTCATCGGGATACTGATCAAGTAACGTACTGATAATCAAACTAATTTTATTTGCTACATTCCAATTCGTATTTTTCGACATGAATTTTCCTTGCTTTTCCCAACACCTTCTAAAAACAGCATTTGGCATTTAATTAATCAAAATCACTGGTAAAATTTACCGTTTCAAATCGATGTTTCGCTTGTCACTTGCACCGTACGACTTCAAGCGAATCGGCCAAGGTTAAGCCGGTCTACATAGGCGGATTAAATAAGCAGAACATGTGTTACAACTGGTCTATTGTGTGGTCTGAACTTGTGTGCACTGCCCCTTATTATAAAGAAGTCAAGACTACTTTGATATTAAAGCTGATCTTTCATTTTGAGAGTGGTTGGACCTTTTGCGTCTTAAGGAATGAATTTGATGAGGTTTTCTGCAGAAAGGCAGCTTGTGTTTTGTTTTTTAAAGGCTTTATTACTTTGAAACAATGTTTTTCTACTTTCAGAAATGGGAAGGAGATTGAATTTGGTGTATCATTGTTTCGTTTTTTTCTAACATTTGTAATCTGACGGTGATTTGAGATTTGGTTTAATAAAACTGGAATATCAACTGCGAGTACTTAATTTTCTATTTCTTGTCCAAAATTTAATTCTGTAAGTTATAATATGGTTTTTAATTAAAAAACTAGCACATCACCACAAAGCTATTTCACAATCCGGCCTGTTTTATTCCGTTCTATAATACTCCGTGTTTGACTTGAGCACACATTACACATAACTTCGCTAGTTTAACTTCGCAATTACTAAGTAGTTTAGCCACTTAATTGACCTAAGTCGGCAAAACAAAAAGTACAGTAAAAAAGTCATTTGCCACCATACTCTGAGTCCGGTTTGTAAAAGGCAGTGGCCTCCCAAGGTCATTGGTATGGACATCTTAACTTTGGACATATTTCAATCATAAAGTCCTCAATGGGTTTTAGTGTAAGAGGTAGCGTCGAATTTTGACAAGAGATTTTGAACAGAGCGAAAATTAAAACATTTTTTTATATAATGGTTGTCTGTAATAGGCCAGTAATATTGATACGATTACTGAAATACGAATGCAGCAAGTACCTAGGTATATTTAACGTAAAACATATCAAAAAAAAAATTGTTGCAAGGGTGATCAACTACAGTAACTGTTGGCAAGATGAACATTTTTACACAAACCCTTTAGATTTTCTGTTAAAATTAACGGTAACATTTTGAATTGTGTTTTATATGAAAATAAAATACAATAATAAAAAAACAAAAAAAATCGCCATGCTACCTCTCATGCTACTATATTCGACACGAGTGTCGCCTACGCACAATGCGTGTCATTTGTTTTGATTACAGTTTGAGTAGCCATAGCATAAACACTGTTAAAAATTGAGTAAGAATGTCCCAATATTATTTTTTCTAATATTAATTTTATAGAAAAGCATTTGTTATATCTTAACTAACTGCGAGCATGAAAAGTAAAAGACTCACTAAGCTAATAGTAAATCAAGAAGGTCAAATAAAAAAATATATACAAGTAAATGATATTTAGGGATAAGAATAACGATAAAAAGAAGTAAGAGAATTTAGATTAATCTAAATTAGTCATTATGAATGGTTCTAGATAACGTACAAAAACAAACACTGTTTGGTGACGTATGTAAAATAAATATTGAACAAGCGTTTCTCCCCATTTCCAAACGCTGTTTAATGAGTTAATCTTTGAGAATGTACTTCTATTATGTATACTAGACTCACTCCAAACTAAGGTATAAAGTATAATCCCATATATTTTTCTATATCGAGGTAACAAACACATTTAAAATGTAAGCAGAGTTAAACTAATAGGAAAGTACATACTCACATCGATCTACATATTTAACCAAGGTTAATTATCAAAGCATACGGGCTTGCTAATTCAATGAACAAACCACACATATATAATCAACATACCTTAACTCATATTCAACTTTATCCAACACTTAATATCACAATGTCAAAATCCACACGATCGCAATATAAACACTCCTGCGCATACACGAACAAAAGACAGGCAAACAGTCACAACGTGTTGCCCACACGACAACCATATCTAAACTGACGACATTACCTGAACCTAGCGATAAAAAAAAAACAAAAAAACTATTTTGACAGATACGAGGTATCGGGCTGTCAAACGATCACGACCCCCGCCGAATTTAAAAAAACATTTGAATTAATGAGTGAATGGTTCTGTAGATATTATTTTGGTTGGAAACCTTTTATAGATAGTATACTTGAGGATAATAAAATGATAACCTGATTATAAATAATAGATTTCTAGAGCAAATGGATTTCATTGTAAGGGATTATATATTTCGTTCAAATTCTTGGAAAATTATTTGCTCTACCCAAGTTAAATATTGATTCAAAATTAATTGAAGCCGTTTGTTTAAGATATTATAAGTAGGACCTTAGCCCTCTTATTAACTTAAAAGATTGTGGAGTATTTTTATCTAGGTACAATAAAATAATAACTAATGTGCATATTTCGACAATAGGAAGTACTCATAATTTAATTTTAATTACATAATTCCCAAACTCTATTGTTTATTTAAACGCTTAGTAATCGCATTTAACACGGTTTAAACCAATTAAGTTAATCCTCTTATTGTCAAAAAAAGTAAACAATTAGGTACGAATAGGTACCTATTATTAAACTGTTGCGTGGAACCCTGAAACTGTTTCAAAGTATATTTTTTGCCGTATATTTATCATTTATGACGTCAGGGATTAACTATACGTTTGAGGTATTGCAAAAATTTGAAGGCACGTCTCCAAAATTTTGGGCTTGTCTGGGCGTGATTTTTAATCTTAAGTTTGCATGTTTTTTCGTTTGTTTGTTTGAGGGGTCAGGAAAGTAATGGTAATTCTAAATTGTGAATGATTTTATGACCCAGTTTTGGCAGAATTTATTGTAGGGTTCTGCATATTAAGAAACATAATTTAAAATAGTTTCAATACATTAATTATTTTAAAATATTTAAAATAGCTTAAGCATCGTGGATAACGATGGTACTAACTTGCCCAAATATTGTTAGGTAAACTAAATCAAATAAATAATTTAGCGCTTTTAAAATAATAGTCATACCTACAAAAATCTTAAACCGATAAAATAATTTTAGCAAGGAAAGAAAGTACGACACATCCGTGCCGCTTCACTTTTTTCTTCAAAACAAAGATAGGATTAATGGCATATTAGTAACTTTTTTTTTGTTTTCCGTCTCCTCGTATATGACTGATTGTCTCAAGATACAATATTGTAGACGTTGGCTCCAAGTTTTTTTTGTACCATAAAAGTAGGCGTTTTTAAAGTTTTGTAAGCTTTTAAGATATTTGGACACAGGACGATTAGTAAGTGATATACGGCCTTTTGGACAGTTATGACTTATTCTAGAAGTGGGTCGGTTACCTTTAACTGCTTGTTTTAAGCTAAATAATAGATACTTCTGTTGTAGAGTATTATTATACTGGTTTTTTCATTTAAATATAGCCTTTAGTCTATTTGTATTAATATCACTAGGTTAATGTCTAGATAATTGTTATACAATCACGCGAAAACAGCTCCACAGATTTGGGTAATAAATTTATGAATCGATATTCCTAACATCGTTATGGGGAATACTTTTTTTCGCTAAAAAAACAAACATTCCAGCGATAAACTTAATATAAAATATAGTTAGTTATAGTAGTAGTAAAATTAAGTCGAAATAATTCGCACGGTAACTTCCCATGTAATCCTACTAATATTATAAACGTGGAAGTTTGTAAGTATGTATGGATGTTTGTCACTCTTTCACGTAAAAACTACTGGACGGATAAGGATGAAACTTTACAGTAATACATCATCATAACACAAAGGGAACTTTTTACCGCGGGAAAACTTCAGATTCCCACGGGAAACCGACTTCCATGCGATTGGAGTCGCGGGTGGCCACTAGTAGTTGATAAACAGAGTAAATTTTATAAACCACAAACACACTTTTGGTACGCAATTTTAAATATTCTTATCTCTAATATGACGTAAGCGACCTTGACTAAAGCCCCATTGATTAGACCGACAAACAATTGAATTATGACTCTAAATCAAGGGCATAAGATAAACATTGAGTTAATACAGCGTACAGTTTACCGGTAAAATGAAACATTAGTTTGATTTAAAACTTACATTCATATGTACTTTCCTTTCTATCTTTTTTTAAGTCTTTTGATATTACTAATAAACAGTTACCATTCGTATCTCTTTACATAATGTACGTCGGTGTATACCTAACACGTTAGATTTACGGTTTTCACTAATATGTAATTTATTTATCTGATTTGATTTATTAAAAATGCATAAAAAAATGTTTACATCTCAGGTTACTGGAGTAAAAAAAACGTGACTTAGGGCATGATTCATCCTCAAAGGAACACAATCATGACGAAAATGAACTATTCAAAAATGGTTCAGTTAGAAAAAACATGTTAGATGTTTACATTGAAATGGAACGTCATTTGTGTCATTGTCATTCAAAATATATGTTGTATAAATGTGGATAAGAATATTTTAATTAAACTAAATAACTAATATCGTTTGTATTTCTAGCTTATAATCTGAATATGTGCTGCAAAAGTGCATATTCGTCACACGAATGAAGAACACCTGAAAAGGTTCGTTTAATACAAATTGTGCTAAAAATGTTGTTTCGTTATTTTAGATTTATTAATAAATGCTTTAATAAAGTAACTATCTACTTAGATTTTGATTGTGACACAAAGTCCCAAAGAATGATTTTAAAGTAGACTAAGTATATTTGTTTATTAAATCCTTAAAAATTCAGTTAACTTTGAGATATATCTTAATAACACGATAAGATTTTTACTTTCTGTTTACATCATGTAAATAAATTAAGATTAAGTATGTAAATAAGTAAACCAGGAAGAAACCCTTTAAAAATTGCTATCATTATTCAGCATTACAAGTTTATCCATACTAAGTTATCATAACCTCAACAAAGGTGGTGTAAGCGATCAATTTATATGGACTTAGATTCGACTTATATTTTGATTTGTCGCAGGATGTTACTTAAAGGAGGTTATACAAAATATTACAAGGAATTATAGTTCTATTATTATTTTTATGAATTATTAATGTTGACTTGGTTGATCTACTAATCTTCATTAGTTTTTAAAACGAATACCGCTCGGTAGTTTATAGGAACCTAATCTGCAGTTATTATTTATGCCTATGCCCTATTACTTACTAAATCGTATTTCACTATAAAACACCTACTCTTGTCATGAACTTTAATATTTAACTCTATTAAATTCACATCACTTTAATTTAACTTGCAATTTATTTACATAATATGTTATTTGAAGTACTAACCCTTATATTTGTGTATTAATCTAATTTTAAGCATCAGAAGATGTGGGTCGCTCGTGGTACAGGGGTAAGGAAGATTAATCGATTTAGAAGTGTGTCTACTTTTGGTTGAATATCTAACAATCAGTGACATTTTATACTGTAAATATTAAGTATGTGAAAGGTCAACAAAACTTTATGAAAAAAAATTACAGTTGGGGTCCCACGGTGCGCGAATGTTGTTAAAATTTGGTTTTAGAAGTTAAGATAGAATTTTAAATAAGTTGCAATTACGACGTTATAAATTTTGCACTATACCTACGCATATTGATGATAGGTATAAAATATAGCATTATTTTTCGCCGCATAAGAGAAAAATAATAATAATTGAAATGATTTTGTACTCTGAGCATGTACATTACCACGAAATATTGAATAGGATTCGAATAAGAAATATTCATCAAAAATAAAACAAAAAAGCATCGCTACACGAGAAACTAAGGCGACCAGTATCAAAAAATGAATTTAACTTTTTTTAAAACTAAAAACAGATGGCTCACGGATTTCAAATTCAAACTTCGCGTTCCAATTTTGTGTTCCACTGGCTGGAATGCTATGATTTCCATATTCAAATTGATTTTATTTTTAAAAGCCGACACAATGTTACTTAAAAGGGTGCAGGCTTTATACTAAAAGCTTCAGATTATTTTTATAAACACCGTCACAAATTATGTTTTTTTTTATGATGAAATATGTTCTGAGTGTATTATTTTTGGATTTACGTTGTTATGATTTTATAAAGAAGGGTCAAGCAGAGGTGACAATAACGAGTTATGCATACATCTTGCTCGGTACTTACATACTCGTACTTACTATATTATATTTTTTTTCTACTTCATAGTAAATCTATATAGGATAAGTCTAGTGTACCTAAATATGGTAATAGAGTAATTTATTGGTACTAAAAGTTATTGAAGGCAGAATTATATAGAAGACAAATTGGCTGAAAAGAATACCTAATTGGTAGGTAATAGAGTAAAGAAATTGTGTGTGACTTACCTTCGTACATTTGAGCATATTGAGGGAAGCCAGCCGCCCGCAGCCATTTGCAAGCCTCCGCCGCTTCGATCTCTGCAACAACAAAAGGGCATAAGTCAAACTATAACTTTAATCAAAAATATACCTAATGGCTACTGTATCAAAAGACAATGTATCTATCCAAGCTTTTTAATTTAAGACAATAAGGCCAACGGTTAATTTCTTAATCAAAGACTAGAATCATGTCAATTCGTAATTGCTACAATTGTTCTGAATTGCGAATTAAAACGTCAGACACTATATTTATTGGTTACCACCATACAATTGACCTAATTTGGTGATTATCTGCTTTAAAAAAGAGATCTTTATTTAAAAAAATCGGTAATCTTACGTAGTGTTAATAGTTACAATGTTGTTTTAATTAAAAATGCAGAAATAATGACTCAATTCTAAAGTTTTTATAAACGTTTATTGAAATTTATACATACTCGTAGATGTGGAAATACAGGTTTAGTTTGCATTTGCAATAATTATAATGGATATTTTTATTGTTGTCTTGAACACTAATGATAAAAGGCGATTAACAAAATATTCCACGGTAAAGTTAACTAAAAAAGCTAACTTGAAAATGTTGATTAACCAGAGACCCACTTCCGTTCTAATAAATAAGTAAATATTTTATCGCATCCGCTTATCTTTAACTGTTTGATTAACTTATAAAATTGTAGATTAGTAGAGATTTACGTGGGTTCAACTTTTTTCAATTTGTATGCGTAGGATGAATTTTATAACTTACTTAAACCACAATCGTAAAAAAAACAAAAATCGCTCACCTACTATTTGAGCAACGCTCAAATTTGGAACGCTCAAATTCATTTTCACACTGTTTGATATCACTTCACAATTTAACTAAAAAGTTTGTTCGAACATTAAAAACTTTTTGCGTCACATCTTTTTAAAACCTTGCAGCCTCTGGTGTATCGTTTTGTGAAATGATTCACAGCTTTCCTGCCTAAATTCGATCGAAAGAAAGTTAAACGACCATTTTGTAAGTTAAATGAACCATTTCATTCGCATAATAAAAAAAATTAACCCTTCGTATGCTGAAGCATAAGCAAACGCATGAAAAGTCATAAAATGAGTCAAAAATATCCGCACACCAATCGAGTGAACATGACAACGTTTATTTAGCACTAGACATTAAAGCGACATTTTGTTAGTCAATAATATTGCAATTTTAGTATATTTTGATGTGAAACACTTGCTAATAGTCATAAATAATTTTATTAGGTACCTAAGGGTTCAGTCACCTTATTCACTTTGTTATTTTAATTTAATGCGTCAGTTGTTAAATTATAAGAAAACATGGGAAACATAATAAGGTGTAAATTTGTTTTGATAAAATATGTTTTGGGACTAGTTAGTTAGTTAGTTGGGGTTAATTTGAGACATGTTTATTGCATAAATTATACTTTAAGATTTATGTTAAAAGGCATCTTTACTCACGAAATATTTTTTCCCAAATTGCTAGTAAATATTTGTATTTACAGTATTTTACTAAATATTTAAATTAATTGAACATCTTTTTGAAATAAACAAAAATAAACCTATAAAAAACAACACGCTCCATTTGAACTCTAGTTTTCTCATTTTATTTACCTGACTAAAAACCTGCGCAAACGTGGATTCTCGATAATGCGGTAGTAAAGATTGATTTTATCGATTCCACGTACACCGTGACATGAGTCATGGTACTTACTGGTCTTGGAAAGAATGGATTCAGTAGCTATCGAGAATTTATTGACTCATACACGTTTATTGTTGTCGTTTACCTATACGTATGGAAAAAAGTAGGGTAATTATGAGTTAGTTGTCGGATATTGGTAGCTTGAGTTGGAAGTCTTTCTTGAGGTTAAATAATACGTAAAGTTTTTTTTTTCCAATAATTGTTACTATCATAATTAAGAATCTTAAAAATAGAGTAAGTAGAAAATTTCGTTTGGGCATATTATAAGAAACACTAATCTAGTTTTAAATAAAAAACACTTACCTAAATAAAAACATTGTTTACATTAAACTGCAATTAACCTATAACTAGGTCAATTTATATCGTTGTTGTATATTCTTTAATATTTATGAACGAAAACAAAATTCGGCTCGTTTTAACTTTTAAAACAAAAACCTACTTACTCATTTGCGGGTCGCAAACAACTCGTTAACAAGATAACCTCTATTTATCAAATCGTTAAAAAACTCTAAACTTACTGTAAAATTTATTCTAGATACAAACATAAAAAGCCGTTTATGACAGTTTAACCTTTAACCGCGCGCTATAGAATTTCAAACGCTGCAAGTCTGCATCTAATTTTGAGTAATGCCACTTCTGACGTGCAAGACAAATGCTCCTACTGGGTGGGCGGTCATCTTCAACCTGTCATAAAGTGACGTTGACAATTGTGACAGAATATTTACAATGGGAATAATGCAAACAAAGTGTGCACTTGAATTTGTATGCGTTTTTTCTCTTTGTCGTTTTTGCTGCTTGAATTTTAAAGGAGGCAAGTATGACTTTGCAGTTAGATGCAATGTATAATGTTAAAATACAGTTTGTTGCATAAAGTAAAAAAATATATTTAGTAGTTGAGTAGATTCAATAAAACATAACTAACCATTAAAGTAGTATTTAAGTTAACTTTACAACAGTCACGTAATCAAAAAGTTTTTAACTAGTGTTGTGTAAATGTATTTTATTTTATTTTAGGCATAGAATTCGCCACTTATATGAACAGACACGTAAGTCATAAACATTTAAGTATTTGTTAGGTGTCCTATTAAATCCTATTGGATAGGGGAGCGAGGGGCTTGTTGTTACAGGGGTAAGTAGTAACAGGCCCTTTTCACCAGGATCTTAATCACTATTAGCATATATCTTTGACTCAATTTAACCCATTAACCGCACCACATCATATTGCCATAGCCAGTGTTCCGCCGGTTGGCGCAGTGAGCAAATGTGTGCATGCCCTTCAATTCTACCAGGTAATATAAAATTGTACGGTCGTAAAATTTCGGTTTTTGTTTTTAATATCGCCTATTTTCAAATTTTCTACATCTCATTTCCATTCAAATTTATCTATCTCTGATAACGTGTAACAGTTTTTATGATTGCTAAATTGATTAAATAGTTATCTTGATAAATGTTAAAAATCATACCATGAGGTTAGTTGTAACAAAATCCCGGGGCTTGTTGTAACATGTTACAACATGCCCCAAGTTATGATGTAGATATCTATTTCTTTCCTTTGTTCAAGAATGAGGGTGTATAAAAGAAAGTCCAGTTGGATGACCGAAAAAGATTTTTATTTTTTATGGATCATTTTATCAAACACGCGAAACCCACCAAGGAAGAGCCAGTTCTGTTGCTACTTTATAGCCTTAGCTCACACGTGAATATTGGAGTGGTTAAAAAGCCAAAGAAAATAGTGTCATAAGTTATCGTTTGCAACCTTTAGACGGAGGAAGGTACGGCCCTTTTAAAAATTACACGAGTAGGGCACAGACAGCATGGATGCACAACAATTCGGGGAAAACTATGACAATATATGACATCCCAGGTATTGTGAAAGAGTCGTTACCGCTTGCCCTAAACCCTGCTAATATTATGAGTGATATTAAAGCTTTAAATGCTGATATTTTTCAAGACTCCGACTTTGCGCCATCTTATGTTAGTGATCGTCCAGATCCTACACAAGAGCCAGATGACATAAATGTCACAGATAATATTATATCTTTGAATCTTGAAAATCCAGAACTATTAAATTCTGTTCCTGAAGTAGATATAAGCACCACGGAAATTATAAGCTAAATAGAAACTGCAAACGAACCAACTCGGAGTTACTCCGGTCTACAAAAAACTCTCTGGCCATCGAAGGTTAGACCTTTACCAAAGGCACCACCAAGAAAAACTAATACAAATAACAGACGCAAAAGAAAATCTACAATATTGACGGACACTCCTTAAAAGAAAGCTTTACAAAAGGAATATGAGGAAAAAATGAAGAAAATACTGAAAAAAGATGACAAAATTAAAGGAAAAGGGAAAGGAAAGGTGAAAGGGAAGGGAATTGCCAAAGCTAAATCAACAAATAAAAAAATCGGAGTGGGCAGAGCTAAAAAAAATATTTTTAAGTGTTCATTACAAAAAAAGTGTATTTGAGTTGATTTTTGATAAGAATTACATAATACTTACTTTAAAAAGAAGTTAATTTTGTTAAAAATAAACAAAAAATAAATGATTAGAGGTATTATTGTCGTTTTTATAGTCGTTACTACTTGCCCCGGTAGTCGTTACAACTTGCCCCAAACACGAGGTAAGTTGTAACACCGCGCATCTTCTAGAAAATAATTGATTGTTAAATAACGAGCAAAAGTTATGGTATTATTTTTACTTGATTTAGTAGAGGAAGAGTTACAGTATCAGTCAATCTTTATTTTGTAGAAATTTAGTCAATAGATCTCAAGATATATTCGTTTTAATGAAAACTGTTACAACAAGCCCCTCGCTCCCCTACTTTATTTATACCTATTGCTTTTTATGTATAGACCATTACTTTAAATGGCCAAATGATGCAGTTTTTTTACGCAACGTTTTAAATAAATATAAACTTAAAAATTTTTGTTATTGTCCGCCATTTTTTTTTCATTTGGCAGGCTACTAAGTTATTTTACTACTTACATGTTTATTAAAAAAATAAAAAGTAAAAATAATGTTTTTAAGTTTGCCCACCATCGGATACAATTACAATTTATCTTCTTGATTTTGTTAAACTTTCTTTATTGTGCAATTTTTCTTTAATCGACACGGCCCCATCGGACCAAGTTAAAATAAAATAAATAAATAAAAAGGCTACATCTGACTGGACTGTTCTTATCTTGTCAGTAAGATAATACTTTGGGAAAGTATAAGTTTTTTTGGATTGAGTTAAAAAAAGATAAGTTTATATGTCACTTACTTTAGGCGCCATTTAAGGGTTAAGCTTTATGACGTCGATCATACAAAATAGCGGCAGCAAAAATGTCGATTCTTACCCTCGCCCCCCGCCAATTTATAATGCGTTAGTTAGATTGTAAATATCTTCATAAAATTTACAATTTTAACAACGTAAAAAGCCTAAATTAGAATAATAACAAACACGAAGTCTTAAAACGGTAATCCGTCAAAGGTTGTAGAAATAATTAGTTGAATATATTCAAAGACATGTTTCTGGAATTATATTATTATTTTATTAACGTTATTTATAATGGATGCGTAGACATACAGGGATCGTAATAGGTTTATTTCTGATTAACTTATGCATAAATAATATATTCCTCTTCATAAAATTTAATCGTTTATTGGTACTAACATATATGGAAAACTTTGTTTAATTATTTAGTAACAGTAATGTTAAGCCACGTAGTTAAAATAAAAAAGGAAATTAGTGCATCACCCAATGGACAGAAACGTTTTTTTTAAGTAAAAAAACATATTTTACTAAAATAGTAAAACATGGTTTACTATTATTTTAAAAACGATTACAACAAAAAAAAATTTGCAATTATTTGCAGTAGGTAAAACTAACGCAGATGGTTCTAAGTAAATAATTTTCACTTACATAAAACAAAAAAAAATGTTTAGCAGGTATTGTCCAACTCATAACTTATCTTTCTCATTCCCTCAAGAATCACTCTGCACAACTCAGTCGGGCAAATATGTAAAATCTTCATAAGCTCCTCTCTCTACACTCTTAATTAAAGAAATTTTAATACTACCCACACCTAACAAAAACGTCTTTAACTACCCCCAAAGAGCGTCCCTCCAATTAGCGTGAAATGCAAACGAATTCACCCAAACTTGACTCAGAACCAAAGAAATTAGAAATTAGCAATAAAACTGGAGTTTGGTAAATTAATTACCTGGCGATCAAAGACTCGCTAACAAGCTGAAAACGGAAATAAATTTAATGTCCGCTGTTTTTTTTTATGATTTAAAGGTTCCCAAGGCCTTTTAAGTGCCATTTAAGTAGGTGTATTTTGTGTAATATCATATTGAGATGGTATAACTTCTTAGATTTACGCGATTATTATTACTTGAAATTAAACTCATTTTAACGGGTTTTACGCGTTTATAGAGTAAAGTAAAAAACGATTTTTCGAATTTTTTACTTTACTCTATGAAGACGTCAAACATCTCAGTCTACGCGTGGCCACGGCATTTGCAAAAATGCCGAAACGTCGGAAAATCAAAAATAATAAAATAAACGCGTAAAACCCGTTAAAATGAGTTTAATTTCAAGTAATATTGAGATGGTTTTTGACAAAAATAAAGTTCAGTAAGTGATACACGTACATTGCTTCAGATTTTCAATAATATTTAAAATTCGCTGGGGTTGGTCTCCATTATCTTAATAATTTATACCCTGTTTGATATTCTGGGGTAGGTTACCCTAATATACGTATGTGCTGTATGCACATCCCTTTTGCTGACTGTACCTATAACATAAGTACGATCTGCAGAAGAGGAAACGTCAGCAAATAATTTATCGTCTTAACCGTAAAGGCTATCACCCCAAAAGGGTCCCAACCATTAAAAAGGGCTTGGGAAGACTGATCGAACATTTTCTTTTTTTTAGTTTAAAAATTCAAATAATGAACAAAACTAATACTGAGACAGTTATGCAGTTTTTAACACGAAGGTAAACTAAGGACCTGATGGAAGCGCGTTTGTAAGCTTTTCCTTACCCGACTGCTACAGAAGGGAGTGTAATATTATTTGCTTATTATGTCACTCTGTATACATACAATTTGCACACATACATTTAATAACCCACATACACGAGACAGCTAAGGTTCCCTCGAGTCGTGATGTTGTTATACCCTTCTTTCGCACCTCTTGATTAAATAATACTGAATTTTATACACAAAAAAATCAGTCGAGACATCTTTTTTTAAACCCAAAGGTAGAAGAAGTGACTAGCATTAAAATCTCATCTATCATTGAAATCTATATTCAACACGCTTGTTGGTATGATAACGCCAAACAAAAATATCATTTTGAATTTAGAATTCATTTTAAATTAGGTATATGAACCAATTTACGTAATAGCACCTTTAACAGGAAAAGCAATGTATTTGTTCTTTACAAGCTTACTGAAAATTTGAGAAATTTTCTTTACACATAGTAATATCTAAATTATGCAAATTAAATAGCTACCCACCATTATCCGCCGTACAAAGTTACGTAACCCTAAAGTTACTTGTGGCCGCCCGCGACTCCGTTCGCGTGGAAGTCGGTTTCCCGTGGGAATGAGAAGTTTTTTCGCGGTAAAAAGTACCCTATGTGTTATTCTGATGTAAAACCTAAATGACTGTAAATTTTCATCCAGATCCGTCCAGTAGTTTTTACGCGAAAGAGTGACTAACATCCATACATACTTCCAAACTTTCACGTTTATAATATTAGTAGGATTACCATAAGCAACACTTGACTTAGCTGTGTTAAGTTACTCTTAGGGTGTAGTTGCCTACGTAGATACCTATAACTATGTGGGTGGATGTTTAATTTGCTTTAAGCTATTGTTATTTTAACTTGCAACATTAAAAGGTACCACTAGTATTACAACGATTAGTCATACATAAAGTGAAACAAGCATTTATAGGAAAAAGATTAAATTATCTAAAATATGTATTATTTCGGTTGCGTAGTCAGTAAATTATCGGTAGATTTTTTTAAATTAATTCTTCTTTTTCTCTCTGAATAATTACATTCCTAACTTAGCCTACCTAAATATATTATCAAAGGAAACTATGAAATTAAAGACTGACATAGGTACCTTAATAAAAGTTAAAAAGCCCGCCTAATGAGATAGCAGAGGGTATCATCCTACTTATATTAGGTATAACGTGAAACTTTGTGAGTATGTATGGATGTATGGATGTTAGTTACTCTTTCACGTAAAAACTAACGGACGGATGAAACTTTACAGTAATATAGATTATACATCAAAATAATACATAGGGTACTTTTTACCGCGGGAAAACTTCTCATTCCCACGGGAGACCGACTTCCACGCGAACTGAGTCGCGGGTGGCCACTAGTTTAGCATAAACCTTTTCCATCTCTCACTCCACAATTGTAATAACCTTGTACTAGTGTTAATTATTAAATAAACAATATTACAACAGAATCCTGCAAGATGTAATCTGACATCAAATCTTAGCTAAACACTCGACGATCTGAAGATGAATGACGTCACGCGTCTGCGCAGCTTTTGAGGTTAGAGCGGTGTCAAGTTGTAGGCTGACAGCGATTTTTGATCATCGTTATAAATACTTGAATATTTCAGTTATTAAATGTAATCGGCTGTGTAGATATCTGTCAAAAAGAATTATTGTAGGTATACAGGACATTTGTATTCTATCATCCTGCAATGTTTGTATATACCTTGTTTAAATGACTTTCTTTAAATATTTTTATGTATTCAACATCAATTGACATTTAAATTTCTATTATTAATGTTATAAATTTATATTTTTATTTTTTTTCTAGGTTTTTACCTAGTTTTTGTTGACTTGTAAATATTTTTTACCAATAAAAATGTCTATGTCTGCCTATGTTTAAATCCTAAGTACAAATTAAGTCGATATTATACAGAGAAAAATTGAATAAAAGTCAACAGGTTTTTATGGATATAATTTTGATCAATCAATAGTAGATAGGGTATACATTGAGAGTGTTGTATTTTGCATACTGTTCGAGTTGTAATTATTTGAATACTTACCCCAGGGGTAGGTATAAGTTATTATTTGGTATCTAAATTGCGAAGAAGAATTTAATATCATAAAAAAAACATTTGAGCTTTAGATTTTACTTTTAGTTTTGCGTTTAAAATGCTAATTTATTAATTTTGAAGATAAAGATACTGAAAAAAGGTCAGAGCATTAGACCGGTTATCTAAAGGTCTTGGGTTCGATTCCCAGTCGCGTAATGCTCGGAGACCCGCGTTCCTTTTTCCAGTATCTATAACTTCAAAATTTAAGCTTTAATTCTTAAAAAAAATATTCTTTAGTCTTTAACTTACACCATAAGATTTAGGAAACCCACTGATGCTAAATGCTCTGTTTGTTTATAACGTAATCACACTTCGAGACTCCACCTCCGCGGCGAATCTTGCATTTGTTTGTTTAAAACATTCCGCGGCTTTGATTTCATTTTACATTGAGATTTTAGAGGTGTTTTGTAAAATATTTTTGGGTCTGTTTTTTTTTTCAAATTCAAATTCAAATTATCTTTATTGCTTGTTTCGGTCTGTTTCGGTTTCAAAATATCGAGAAAATTTTGTAAGGTAACCTATGTATAGGATTGTTAAACTTCTCTACCAATAATGTTTATTTAAAGTAGGTGAAAATATTTCGACACTTTTTTACACGTAGTTTGTCGTCTACCCTTACAGTTATCAAAGACGACAGTTAGTAAAATAACGCAAACTAAATAAGAAATAAACAATTATTAGCGATATGACATTACTAATATTTAAGAAATCAGAAATATCTTACATAACAATTACAATTACATAAGTTTTTTATTGTAACCAAACAAGGAATCTAAGAACAAGATGCTAAGTCACCAGTTTTTGTCAAAGTAACACAAGGTAGCTCATAAATAAATAATTGCAAGCCTAAACAAATATTACCCAAGCAAATACCTAATAAGTAGGCAGAAGTGACCAGTGAGCTTGCGAAGGGCATTCATTCCACTTGGATACCAACTGAGCCCTTTTGTGGGCGATAATTGGACGCACTCATTGAATAAATATTGCAAAGGGCTCGAAAGTTTTTCCCTTTACATGAAAAAAATTGGTTTGTTGTAAAATTTATGTTGTTTAGAAATTTACACTTCGGTAATCTCACTATATGAAATGTATGTTATTTCTATTTAGTCACTAGTTTTTTAAAGCGTTTGTCATACCTACTTATACCATTTTAACTTAATTTTCAATTGCGCACTTGTAATTCTATAGGTGCTAAATTATGCCTTGACTTGTAATAATTAGCACTTTCGGTTTAAATGTTCCATAAATAGGTCCTTTAAATGTAACGTGTTAACAGGCATTATAGTTCTATTTATAGCAGCCAATTAATTTATCAGACGCCCTTCATCCCAGAGTTTGAAGTAAGCTTTGGCTTGATTACAAAATGAGGGGAGGTCTAGTCTAGACTATGATATACATATCAAACAATATTCATATACAGTACTTGACCTACAACTTAAATTGGTAAATACGCCGTGACATTAACCAATACTAACTTGTGGTCGAAGCATTTATCTCTTATTAGTTATTTTGACAGCTGTCATCGCTAATATTCCTACAAATTAACGAATCAAATATCAGATTACCGATATTCGTGATCGCTAAAAGTTCTGTGCTGTAGAGTAGCTAACAATATAAGTCTCTCGAAGTTTCGTTTGTCGTAGTTGACATTTCCAAGGCGTTTTTCCAACAATGTGTCACAATATTCGACACAGGCTGTATTGTGTTTCGTTCCCACGGGCGTTGTACGTGGCAGTTCCCGTTACGTCATATCACGACGCTATCATCGGGCCCAGGAAGCGGATTTACCATTGGTAACAAAATGGCCTTATTTTTTATTGGGCGATGGATAAAGACTTTAGAATGGACTAGGAGAAACTAGCGATGTTATAACAGTGGTCACCCATCTAAGGGAGTAAAAGTCAAAATCTTAAAAGAGGCACCAAGCCTATTTCAACGTACAATTAAAAGATAAAATTTTTCACTAACTATTTTATCTTCCACTAGTGGCCGCCTGCGACTCTGTTCGCGAGGAAGTCGGTTTCCTGTGGAAATGAGAAGTTTTCCCCCGGTAAAAAGTACCCTATATGTTATTCTGATGTATAACCTATATCACTGTAAAGTTTCATCAAAATCCGTCCAGTAGTTTTTACGTGAAAGAGTAACAAACATCCATACATCCATACATCCTCACAAACTTTCACGTTTATAATATTAGTAGGATTAATCCAACTTCTATTATAAATGCGAAAGTTTGTATGTGTGTTTCTTATTATGTCACGCAAAAACTACTGAATGGATTTAAATGAAATTTTGTAGATAAAAAGACTATAACCTGGAATAACACATAGGTTATTTTTTACTACGGAAAAGTACCTCATGTCCACGGAAAAAGTAGGGTAAAACCGCAGCGCGGAAAGCTAGTACCAAATTAATTACCATAAGTTGACAAGATTGTGAAATTCGAGTTGCGATCGAATACCCTTGGTACGGTTCGACAATTAAATGCACATCACATGCAGACAATGGCCGATGACAAATGCATGGCTGGCACGATTTGTCAACTCTTGTCACAGATTTGTCAAATCTGACAGATAATGAAATGAAACCATTGGCCACCGAAGTGGCGTCGCTCTCGATGGCTGAATCGGAATGTCATTTATATTGCATTGTTTTCTTTATAAAAACAATAATAAAATAACGGTTAGTATCGAGCGAGGGGCTTTTATGAGCAAAAAGTTGTCATTCGTTTGGTGAATGCTATAAATCTGTTGACCTAGCTGCTTCTGAATTTTCTCGTTCTTACATTATAAAATCATTGTAAATGTAGTTTTTGGAAAAGATATACAAGAATTTATGTGAAAAAAATTTATATACAGCGCTTGGTCTCGTAAGGCTTTATTTCAAAATATAGGTATCATATTTTTCCTGCTTCGTAACCTTCAGTTAGGCTTTAACAAAATAACAGTTTGCATTTTATAGCCTTTACTTATCAATAAAAACTGTACCTTTTCAGACATTTAAAAAACTAAATTTAAAAAAATACTCCTTAATTTTTATTGGATAAGTCTGCGAACAAATTTGCAAATAATTTAGAGCATATCCGTGTTTGGTTCGATCGCCTATTAAGACTCATTGGACCTATAAAATCATGTCTTTTGCACAACTTTTCTCAGACCTTTTACTAGAACTTTCATCCATGAAAATAAAATACTTAAATAAACTAAAGTAATATTTACCAACTCTTACCTAACCCTAAACATGTATACAACCGAGACAAGTCAAATAAAAAACCTATCGAAACCGATATGTTTTATTCATAGCTAATAAACGTGTGTAACCATTGTATTTAAATTTGAGAGCTTTCGCCAATTATTATGATGCGCTTTCCTTTCACAGACCAAGTCGGTGTACGTAACTATGTTACAAAATTCTACATAGATACCTACATACGTACATATATATCGTCACGCCTGTCTCCCATTGGGGTAGGTAGACTTTGGATCGCCATATACTTCGGTCCAGACATAGGTACTTCTTGCGCTTCTTTCACAGGGTGTTTCGTCGTTTCGCCCCGGTCCTGAAAGCACCGCGGTGCGAAACGCACAACGACGCTTTTTGAATTGGCCGATTCGCCCCGCGGTGTCAATCGTCGAACAACTTTTTTCGACTTCGTCGTTTGACACCGCTATTTTATAAACCAATGATTATGTACAGTTAAAGGCAAAAGTGAATCATTTGTCTGAGCGGGAGGGAGGGCTAAGTCCATCTCGCTCACACCATATTTCTTATACAATAATATTATTGCAAGACTGTACCGAAAAGGGTGTTTCCGATGATATAAGTTTTCTTTAGTTTTTTCTATTTAGAGGCTTGATTCCGACTGAGACATCGGCGCTCTCTTCGGCCTGTTCATATTCTAAACCGATCAATACCTTAAAGAGAGCACTGTTTTAGCGAATTATTTTGACTATCAATTTCACTATCCTAATCGTCGAAAATCGTATTTTTATCTATCTCTCAGCGCCACGAATCTTTATTAATAAAATTTAAACAAAATATTATAGATATTATATATGAACATTAATAACAATAAACTTACATCTAAGACTAAAAATATGGTCGTCGTGCACAGGGTGTCTTCCGTTAATTCGTTATATTTTGGTAAGTAAATACATTTGTATGTAATATTTTTTGTTACAATATGCATTTTTAGAGTAGTTCCTATACGTAATTACATTATAAAACGTGAATTATGAATATCACCATTAACTATTTGATAACTCCGAATACTTTGGGTTTCTATGTTTAATCAAAAATGTATTTATTACTTACACAATATATAACTACGACTAAATTGAGTTACATGTACGAATATTTAGAGAATATTTAAATAAACCCTAACTACCTATTTAATCTACAACTTACTTGTGTACTCAACTGTACAAAAATCATTAATAAGATTTTTGGTGGTGGTGCCAACTGACGAAGTCGAAAAATGATATTCCCGTTTGACACCGTTGTTATTATTAACTAGCACCGCGGGGCGAATCGGCCAATTCAAAAAGCGTCGTTGTGCGTTTCGCACCGCGGTGCTTTCAGAACCGGGGCAAAACGACGAAACACCCCTTTCACACACATCAATCTCTTCATCCGTGCTCGTCGGTACCTATATGCATTATATTTTTACCCACATATTAAGTTAATTTGAGCAATTGGTCAGCTGGAAGATATGATATGAAGATGAAATAAGCTGCGTTGTGTTCAAAATTAACAATTGAGTTTTCTCTCTATATTTTTTATCGCAATGTGCAAAAATAATTAAATAGATCAATAAAAATAGGTTTTATGGCACTAAAGAGCATAACTGTAAAAACGCAGTAACAGTTTTTATGTGATATTTCTTTTAGGTACTAAATAAGTTTGTAAGAGAAATGTGATGTTCTCAGGAGGAAAATATTAAAATGTAATCCAATTTATTTAAAATTATCATTTTGTTAATTTCTACCAGTTATCTAATATAAATTCAAATATATAAATTCAAATTTAGTTCAAGATTAAAAAATATGTGTCCATAACTCCATAATGCTTATCGATAAAAGATCTTTTTTATATAGAAGTTTTAAAAGACTTCTACATAAGCAGGGTAAAACCCTTATCCTAAACGTTTGTATGCATTTATTTTTAGCCACTTAAATTGACGACGAGTTTGTCTTACTTGGTATCTTATCCCATGTTGAAGGCATTTCCAATAAAAAATACTGCAACCTACCATGACAAAGTTATAAATACCTAGATTTTTACAACAAGCCAATAGCTTTAACAAATTCAATACCATAAAAACATAATTGCATACTATAAATGTAACAATTTATTGCTACGCAATGACCCTATTATATTTTTCACACGAAGCAGAAAAGATACGGGTAACTGGTTGCGACCGGTTTGGGAAATTTAAAATTCGAACTGTCAGTCGGCCATGTTTTTATAGTGGAGTATCGCAATGCAGTTCGCTACTTGTCTAACTTGATAAATAGGTACGCAAGTTGGAGGCTTTCAGCGATAGTAAAGAGTTTGTGTAAAAATTTGAGAATTTTCAAAAAAGTAGGTACTGTAAAAAAACCTACTTAAATGAAGTTTGAAACCTTTTAAGGCTTTGTTTAAAAGTTAAAAAAATAATCGACTAGTTAGTAGATATAGGTAAATTATGTTGACTGCAAAGTTTTTTTTTTAAATAATTAAATATTTAATAATTAATATAACCCTGTACACGCACATGGAAAAGCTTCTTGTCCGGTTATATTACTTTTGGGTTGCCCTTTGTCTCAAGTCTCAACTAACTTAGGTGTCAAAATAAGTAAGATGCCTAAATGCGCGGCTTTTAAAAAACTGACAGTGTAACCCTTTTTCCTGCAGGAGTCATGTTTAGAGGATCGAAAATGACGATACTTACAACTCTGACACTTACTTATATGTACTAAAGAACTTGTTTCATTTCATTTGGAGAACTAAAGACAGAATTTTAATAGTATCATTCGATACTCTTATGACATGTACCACACATAAACATGGTTTTAACAATCGATAAATGTTTTCTGACTGTATGTAGGCACCCAATCGTTTGTATTGATGAGTGCGTACTGAATAATAATTAAATGTAAGGCTTTGTCGCCGTTTTAAGACAATACCGGTTGCCAGTTATAAAAATCGAACAGTTGATGGCATGGGCAAAAAAAACAAATATTTCTATAAGGAGGGATTTTCGGAATTAGTTCTGAAGAATATACCTACTCATTAGGTATTATTACTGTATTGTATTGCCATAATTAATTACAGGATTTATAGCAGTAGATAATATCACTTGAATTTTCCTATGTAAAGGAAAAAAAGGTAATTTAATTTAAATTACTATGTAAAGTTAACGTATAGGACTAATTTGCCACAATTTACTGTAGGTACCTAACGTATAATAGACTGATAGTAATTCGATAGACGATAAGTAATCACACTTAGATAATCTGCAATGTACCTATGTTTTAAAACAGAAGATTTTTTTTTTTAACTTTACCAAAATTGCAGATTAAACTGATTTCAACTAATAAACTATGACGCGATTGCCCATAAACGCAGCCATACCATTTTTTTATATATAAAATAGGGAGCAAACGAGCATGCGGGTCACCTGATGGTAAGTGATCACCCATGACTACCCGCAACACTGTGGATATTTGGGGTGTGTTGCTAACCTTGTGCGAATACACTCTCGACTTGAAGAGCCCCATGTTGTAGGTAGCCGGGAATACCGCTGCAGGAAGATCATTCCACATCTGCGTAGTGCGTGAGAGAAAATTCCGCCTGAAACGCACGGTGGTGGAGCGCCAGCTATCCAGGTGGTGGGGATGAAATTTCAATCTGTGGCGGGAGGTGCGGTGGTGGAATTGTGCAGCTGGTATAAGGTCGAATTATTTTTCAGAACACTCCCCATTGTATAGATAGACGATACAGTACGCAAAGAAATGATATATCTCTTCGCAGAGCCAAAGAATCGAGGCGATCAGAAAGAGCTCAGTTGCCGGCGATTCGAGCCGCTCTACGTTGTATCTTGTCAAATGGAAGAAATGCCATACCTCTAGATAGCTGGATAGATACGAAAATACGTTTGTTACTGTAAATTCTTTATAAATACAAGCCCTGAGACGTATTCACTCGACTGTACAATTAAAAAAAAATCACTGCACCATTGTACTTTAAATTGAGTTACAAACAGTAAATCCAAGTTTCAGAGTTAAAAAAATTACATAATTTTATCGTGCTACTAAACGGGAAAAAAAACTAACGCATATCGATAATTAACTGTTTAAGGCAAGTTTCAATCTAGACTAAGGTAGTCATATTTAATTTTAACTTTAATCACATTTAATGTTTTCTTTCATGTGAAATATTTCTCCAGTACATTTGTACTCATTCAGTACTTCTTGTGAAGGCACATACTTTTGGGTACAGCCATTCAGAAGTTCACCATTGAATACACTTTTTTGACATTTTCATGCGAAGTTTAAGTAACAGGTTCACATTCAATATGGGACAGACAGCAGAAAAGATTTTATTTGAATTACTTTACAAATACGATTTTTCTGATAAAACTATTATTCTATAAAATGTGCTATAGGTTTAAAACTTAAAATTGGCACAAAAATTGGGTGTTTCGTCGTTTCGCCCCGGTCCTGAAAGCACCGCGGTGCGAAACGCACAACGACGCTTTGTGAATTGGCCGATTCGCCCCGCGAAACGACGAAAAACCCCAAAAATTACGGTTGAGTCGAGAAAGATTTTTTTTAAAACAATACCCTCCCTTCTGGAGCAGTCAAGTAAAAATGAAGATGTTATCCTATTTCATTTAGCACTTTATTTTTGTAATTATTCCTGATCGTTACGTTAAACAAACATAAATTAAAATTTTAAACACGACTGCAATTATTATCTTCAAACTTATGACTTTTTAATCAAATTTCAAAACGAGCACAACACAAATTTTCTCCATTCGTTTATTTTCCTGACGGTACTCACCCAAAAAATCCCGAGACATCTCGTCTTCAGAATTCAATTCAGCTGCCAAATTAATGGAAATAAATAAAAAGCAGTCACATTGCTGAGGACGGACTGGTTTCATTGATAATTGACTGTATCATTGATTTGAAGATATCCCAGGGTTTAAGACCCTGCAATTCTTGAAACTGATTGAGAATCTGGCTTTTGAGGCTTGCAAAAACTCGTCGTTGATATATAACTAGTGATCAGGTCACAGATCGCATTGATGTATTGTGGCCGACTTGTTCGTAAAACATTGATTTTTGGGTATCCTAATTTAAGAAAAAAACACTAACGGCCGATGTCAATATTCTTCTATAGTTAAAACCTTGGTAATTGGAAACTGCTAGTTTTGTTTTTGTGAATTATTTCTGTTATTTCCATATCAACAGCTATCTACCACAGTTTATTGCGATGCAAAAACATGGATAATACCTAGTTACCATAGTTACACAAATAACAAGGCGTTAAAGGTTAGTAGAATATTGGTTTCGGCCGTAAATGTTCAAATATACATTAATACTGATTTTTTTTCATTTATATTATGTACTGATGATGATAATGTTAATAATGGATATTTATACCTATACTACTGTTTTATACGACATTAATTCATATTTGAATTTGAAAACTTTTTGAAAATTCATTCGATCAAAGTTTATAAAACAACTGAATGTAGGTTTTATAATAATAATGTTAATGATGGATATTTATATACTACTGTTTTAAACGACATTAATTCACATTTGAATTTGAAAACTTTTTGAAAATTCATTCGATTAAAGTTTATAAAACAACTGAATGTAGGTTTTATGCTGTACTTAGAAACCTTGTCAATAAATAATGTATTTTATTGTAAAAAGCATATAAAATTCGCTGCCTGCAAATACATATACAAACTGAATGTTGACTTTGTTTAAAGTATACATACGAACACATAATGTTTTCATGCAGAATACTTAATTTTCACAACATTCAAACTCCAATTAACTCAATGTCTATGGAACCCGTCTAACTTTACTGAGGCCGCTCGTCAGATTCTAATTAAAAGTGTAGAAAATAAAATATTAATTTGTAAAACAAAATGTGTACATTCTTCAATATGTACGAGTAAGTAGGTACCTAAGAGGAAATAATATACAAAAAATATTAAAAAAAACATCACGCTATGGTCAGTAAAAGTAAATTAGGTTTTTAAAAAAAAAATGGTATTTGTAATAAATTGAATATTTAACACAAAAATATATTTTTATTCAAGCTATTAAGTAAGTAGTTTCTGCGATAAGCAAGTTCAAACGAACAAAAAAGTCGATCTATGCATTATAAAAGTGCGTTGAGAATTTTCAGGCCTTAATTTTGTTGACGTACACTTTGAATATTCAAATATAAACCATATTAATAGTGCTTTAGGGCTCATAATCTTACAAAACACATCTTAAAAGCTCCTTGCACAGCATGAGTCTCCCGGCATAATGAGGCAAAGGTAAAACTCCTCAAAACAAGGCTGCTGAATAAAAAGGAATGTTAGAAAAAGTTGGCGCCTACAGCATTATTTTGTTTCATTTTCATCATGTTAACTCAAATTAAAATGCCATCAGACACTTCAAATAGTTAAAGACAATTTCAAGATGGTTCTCATATTTTTTGCCGGATTAAATTTAAACTTTAAATCGAATATGGCCATAACCTAAATACCTGAGTCGACAATTGCTGAAAGAATTTCATTATTCTATAAGACGACAAAAAGTGGGTATGCCTTATGACTTCGAAATGAATTACTTACAAATTGCAGAGTTGCCATATATACAGGTTATTTTATTCGTTTTGTCAAAAAGAAAAAGTTTTGTAGAATGCTGGCTCACACAGAAATAGTCTCAGAGCGTCTAAATAATATTCCTATAAGTTTATATAAATTTTAATGTCAATTTTAATCCTTTTAATGCCTTAACATTATCTTCTCGATGTACCAAAGACATTATAAGAGTGTATTGAGTGAGTTATATGTGGATTCCAGAGGATTTGTATGCACTTCTTAATTTATTAGGTTAATCCGCTTATGATGGTATGCGGGCTCATTGTGATTTAAATTTGCTTTCAGATAGACGCACAGGACTTTTGGTTCAATGTCGTGATCGAAAATGGTAGTGTAAAGCAAAATAAACTTTAAGTCACTGTTAACTTAATACGATATTGCATTAAATGTTTTTGTTTTCATGTGATTCAAAAATATTTGCCTAAGTTTTTAAGTTTTTTTCATTAAAAGCGCAAATGTTAAACCCATGTATAACTGTACAATTATAGGTATTGTCTTAATATATAAAATAATTGTATATAAAAAACGAAAAGCAAAAAGTGAATTTTGTAATAAATGACCTCGTATGGGCAAGATAGCATTAAATCCCATTTTTATTTAAAAGCTTTTACAAATATCAATGTGCATCGAAATAGAAAATTAAAGCACCGAAGTAGAATGTTTTTAAAAGTTACTTTGTCGGCCTTATGATTTAAATATAACGCCATAATCCGATGGTATTATTCTTTTGGATACTTTGATAGAGTTTTTTTCCATGACGTAGGTAGTTGCTATTGAAGATTTACATACCTGTAACAATAAAAAAGAAATATATTAAAAACAAAAAAAAAAAAAAACAAAACAAAAAGAAAGCGAAAAAAAGTTTGTCGTTCCATAAAAATATATTTCGTCATGTTAATCTCATGGGACCACTCCCGTAGCAGACAGAGACAAATAATAACGTAACTTATTCCTACACGTTTAAGAAAAAAGAGTTATTCTATTAGAAAGAGGATATTAAACACCAAAAAACAACAAAAGATCTGAAAGTCATTATGCCTCTATGATATTATGCTAACAAACCAAGTTACTTTTTTTGTTAAACCAACAAAGGGGTGTTTTTGCCTGTTAATCAAATTTCCTTTCCATCCAATTTGAAAGATATTATCTCTTAGTAAATAATGTAAAAAGGGTCCATTGTTTGCATAATATTCCACAAGGACAAGAGAGGTATATTCAATTTTTGGGTCAATATTAAGAATTAAAACTTAATTTAAGGTGTACGTATTTTCAATAGTTTTTAGTTTATTTCAAAGGCCCTTCGTACGTCCCTATTCACTTTTTTATATAACTATAATTTTTAAAAAGCAAACAAACATAAATTAATTTGCACTTAAGAACCTCAATTTTTATTTTATTATTCGCTCATTGTCTACGTACCATTGTGTTTCTCATACCTTTTATTTATTATAACATATCTCTACTTTATTCCTTATTGTTAAGAAGACAGTCAGACAGACAGACAGTCATTGTTTGTGTTTTTATTGAAAGTTTTTATAGCACTTCTTTCATCTGGAACATCTTAAATAAATCACCTTGTAAGTATTTTTTTATGACTTGATTGATTTAATATCCCATGACGTGAAATATAAATGTAGACCAATTAAAAAAAAATAGTAATTGAAGGAGTCGAGAATACTCGTATTTCATGAATATAATCGGAAATAGTTTATTAAAGTTATATTAATCTGCAGAGAATCGTTCCAAGTATGTGGCCCTAAACTAAGTGAAACTTGTATTTTAGGTATGGACAATGAGACAACTAAATTGTTCCCACCCGGAGATTGATCTCGGGTCGGCAGTCAATACGTTTTGAATCAATCCCTACTATTCCCTACTATAATATAATTAATATTTTAATATTTAATATTTTAATATAATATTATAAATGCGAATGTAACTCTGTCTGTCTGCCTGTCTGTTACGCTTTCACGCCTAAACCACTAAACCGATTTTCATGAAATTTGGTATGAAGAAAGAACTGGACTTGGGAAAGGACATAGGGTACTTTTTACCGCGGGAAAACTCCTCATTCCCACGGGAAACCGACTTCCACGCGAACGGAGTCGCGGGCGGCCACTAGTTTACCATATGTATCTATTTTTTTTTAAATGTAAACTTACAACAATTAGAAAAAAAAACGTGTCAATGTATTTAATTATCACTTCGCTTATATAAGTAAGAGATAGGTATAATAAAGATTTCGAGCCTTCCTACATAATTTCTTTTCCTCGTTGTAAAAGTTGTTGAGTCCTCATTACATTGTTATTTATGGAGGTTTATTTTTAATGGGATTTTGACACTAGGCGGTGAAGGTCACATTATTTATGTGTAGTGTTGAAATACAGTAGATAGAAGGCTAGTTACGTAAATATAGGAAGTTGTGGGGTTTTAAAGTGAAAATTTAATACCTAAACCATTCTGAAGTGCAAGGCAAATATGCAATATCTAAAAATGTCTAAAAATGTAAACCAAGAAACATTGTTACAGCATGCAAATTGAAATAGAACCGACGCCAATCCAAGAAAATGAATATTTAAGCAACGTAGGTATTCCGTAATAAAATTTATTTTTTCCTTAACCCATATCCCTCTAACAAAACCTTGATCAAGTCTTAAGGTCTCCTTCAATCCCCATCTCAGCTAATCAGGTCACTTGAGATAAGCACTTGAGATGGACTAACCAGACAAATGAATTGCGATACTGGCGTGTGTAATTGGTGGCGGCTCTTGAGCGTTTAAAGGCAGGCTTGCACTGGGCGTTTGTGGTGTAAAATAACATAGAACAATTGCAAAAGCGAACTATAAGAAAAATTACAAAAGCGAACTATGTGAGTCAAATAGTTTTTTGTATGAACAATAAATTTAAAAGTATTTTTGTCTACTACGCAATCGAAAATAAATAGAAATTTAAAACAAAACCGACTACAGAATCGAATTCGAAATAGTTTCAGTTTATGATATGGCGTTAGTTATTAGAAGCCTTGAAAAATCCTTGAAAAATCCGTACTTGCTGTTAGGTACATGAACAAGAAACTTATATATTAAGTTTAAAATCTATGACGGTTGCATGTAGGTTATATTTTATTTTACATCACGTTTTAGTTGAAAATAATAACTAAAGTCCAGCACTTAATCTTTCAAACTACTAACAAATGGAATAACTTTGTATCATTATCACCACTTCACATAAAAAACCAATAGGAAGGAACGTCAAAGTTCTATTTTCAAAAAAGCGCCTCGTGTCACCCCCCCCTTTACTCTATCTGAGATCTCGTGTCTTATTTAGTGCTTTCCTTCAAGATAACACGTTGTTCCTTTATTTTATTGTTAATTTAAATGAATGGGAACAAGCCAGTTTAAGCTTGCATGTGATGGCCCATCTGATATGGGACTTAATACGCAGTAGGTACTTACACTTAAGAGAAGACGATAAAACTGATATTTTTGAAGTTGTGGAAAGATATAAGAAAATACTTGAGTTAAAAATTATAGTTTAATTTTCTCATACGTAGAAATAGATAATACCTATAACAAATTGAATTTCGTACAGAGGACAAAATGAAATGACTTACTCTAAAATTTCTATTAGGAGAAAACTTTGTTTTTATCTTGAATTGCTTGTTTTTTCTAAACTACAAATTTTAGAAGTTCCATATTAGTTTTAAAACAAACATACAAGATATTATCTAGATTTTCATGGAAGCGAAATTTTGCTATTGTCTGCAGAACCTTAATTTTCGTGCCTTTAAAACTAACCTCTCTTTCTTTTTTCTATTGTAGTAACCATTAATGCTATCTCTTTTCTAGCCACGTAACATATCCTACTAATATTATAAACGTAAAAGTTTGTAAGTATGTAGCTAACTGTGTATGGATGTTTGTTACTCTTTCACGTAAAAACCACTGGACCGATTTGGATGAAACAGTAATATAAGTTATACATCAGAATAACAGATAGGGTACTTTTTACCGGTAAACTTCTCATTCCCACGGAAAACCGACTTCCACGCGAACGGAGTCGCGGGCGGCCACTAGTTATTTATAAGTTTTAAATGAGTTCATGGTATGGATATCAAAGTATTTCTCCGATCGCACGGTTTTTTCGTTGTAAAAATATGTAGGGTAGTGGGTAATGGGATTTTTGAGGCTGTGAATGAGCCTGATAACTTTTTGCGATTAAAAACCTTAAATTATAATGGTAATGTTATTAAGTTAACGATTTCAACATAATTTTGCTTCACACATTTACAAAGAAAAAAAATGAAACTAAATTACAAGGATGTAAGTTTTTATACATATAGTACGTAATGTGTGTTTTTAAAAATTTTGTACATGTTTACAGCCAAACAAATTATTAGTCTCTAAGTCGACAACCCTACTCCATATCTGTAAGATTCTATTAGGCATCGATAACTATTTACGATAAACTAATTATTTTTTAAATAAAACCATGATCCAAGTTAATTCTTTAGAAATCAGCAGCTACTATGTAGGTTTCTCTGAACATATTTCATTTTGATAATTGGATTTAATTATAGGGTTGTCACGGATTGAATGATCGTTTAAACTTGAACTATCTTCAGTTCATTACTATTTATTTATTGTTGCGTCGTCTAAGTAATGAGCGATACTAAAATAAATGAATGACTGATTTTATAGTTAAAAAAATCTTCAGTGTAGTGTTAAATATGTTTAAAACTTATGGTTAAAATTAATATAGTTATATTTAAAAATGATCAAAAGTAGACCCAACTCGCCGTAATATAATAAAAACGACTAAAATTCTCAAAATTTACCAATATCCATCGAAGTCACATTTTTCTAAAGTTAGTTTTAGAAATATTTATTGACTTTACTCAATTCCAGAAATATTCCAATTTCCTTTAACCAAACCTTATGACTATTTTTGAACAATTTTATAAACAGTATATCTTAAATATCTTAAAAAATATATAAAGATTAACACAGATAAACGCTTAAACTTAACATTTATACCAATCCCTAAAAGGTGTCAATTCTCAACGCATTCGACAATCGATAATTATTGTCCAATCTACATATTGAATATATCGATCGGTGATATGTAATTAATAGTATAGGAGTCCCACGATCACAGTGTAGATATAAGAGTTCATACAATTATTTTAATTATGTGATGGTTTTAATTAAATTAAATGTCGGAAGTCGAATTGATAGTCAGTGTAATTTAATTAGGTGAGAATTCAAATGGTTTTTATCTGATGATTTCAATATTATTCTTAGTTTTTGTTACCTACTGTGAGTTGAGTATAGAGTATTTTCGACCTGTATTAGTTAGAACATTTTTGAAGATTCTAATTATACTACTGCTAATTGTATTAATCTCTATATTAGGTGATTTAATGTTAAAAAAATATAAATAAAACTCTGACACTAGATGAATATGTGCTGCAAACACATATTCACACGATGACAAAGAAGGTTAATAAAACTAAGGTTTAGAAATTAAGAGTTTTACACCAGTTTCTTAAAATTCTCTTTAAACTATTTAGGTAGTAAAGTAATCAACAAGGTAATTACAAAAACCTAATTCCTAAGTAACCCTTCCAAAATCAAAAACCTAAAGCTATAACCAAAAGAGTTTAACTAACTTTAATAAAACTAAGGTTTAGAAATTAAGCTTTTTATAACAAGAGCTTTTAACTAGGTAAGTTAGCAAAATAAACAAGGTAAGTAGAAAACCTAATATCTAACCCTTCCGTAGGTTAACTCACTTTACATACGACATTATCCCGCAGATCGATTATAAAGCATCATTATAATTAGGTTGGCATAGATACACGAGCCCTTTGATCAACCACCCTTTGATGTGGGAGGGTAGGCCTATGAGAGTTAATAGGTATGTGGTTTACATTAACTGCCCGGCTGTGGCTGTTTATGGGTTCAAATTAATTGCGGGGTTAGGTATTGATTAGGTTTTTTTTTTAATTATTTGTTTTTAGTTTATTGACATTGTTTATATATGTAATAATACCTAAGTAATTTAAATTTATTTATTAAGATATATCAAAGTTTTTTTTATAAATGATTACTATTTTAACCGTAGTTTTTTCGATCGAATTAATAAATTAAAATATTCATTTTTTAAAAGAGACTATATAACCTGAAAATATTTAACTCCTTTTCAGTTTAAAATTCAGTTTTCATCAACGTTTTAAAACATTATTAGATAACTATCAAGCCGTGATAAAAAGTGAAATATCAACTTCAATAAATTTTAATAATAAAAACCAACGTTATTCAAATAAATATGACCTCAAGGCAAACACGGTAAGAAATATTCAAAGCATCCATAATATTGACTATTTAAAGGGTTGTATTCGCCCTAAGCCTAAGGATAGGATTCAGTAGGAGCTTGGTTGAATGTCATATATCATGTAGGTGAGTCAGCATATTGCATTGTGTGGAAAAGGGTCTTCGACTACCTAGTATTAAGTCAGTAGAGATAATAAGCAGGATTAGAAGAAAGGGATCCCAAATGTTGAATATTGAACAGTTACTAATGACATATCATTAAAAATATATGTTTATTGAGTGAGAGGTTTGTATTAGAATCCATGGGTTGGCAAAAAGAGAGTAGGTATAGTCTAGAGCAAAAATATCGAAACACAAAAGTCATCAATTAAAAGGAACGACAGCAATGTAAATAAACCTTTTTGCTGTTTTAATTTGTTTTTTTTTTATAAAAATAAAAAATTGTATTAAAAATCTATCTTTATCAATTTTAATTAGAAAGTCTTATCATAATCTACTTCCGCAACAATATAGGACAGCAGCAGGTGCAAGTGCCGTGACGTCACAAAGCTTCATGTCATTTTGATGTATTGTGTGACATAATGTCATACGAAAACAAACATCTTGTTTCGGAGTTACATTTTTTTGTTGCTACATTAAGATGATATCTAATCTAATACCATGACATAACTGGTGCGGAAACTTCACATTTTAATCCTTGTGTGGAGTTGATGCAATTAATGCAATTAGTACCTAATTGTTAAATTTATTTCAAATCCGAAGTAAAATTTCTTTCTTCGCTGTTCTTAAAAGAAAAAAATATATAATAGGCTAACTTTTGTGTTAGTTACTTTAAATTCACACTAACTTATGTATCTATCTACCTAATTCTTACACAACAAAATACTTAGGTAATTTGTCCCAATAAATATTGTCTGCAAATTTAAAAAACGATTTATTTATTTGAGAAACAAGATTAATAGCTATCACACAGCCATTCATTCACCCATTAGTAACTTGCCATCTTTAGGAGGAGATGACAAAACAATTGCTATCGATAAACACAATTTCATCATGCAACAAATTGACTACTATAAATTACTTATTACAAAATGTGCCTTTGACCTTTATCTTGCATTGACTTCTATATGTTTATGGTTGTCACAGAAGTTATTATACGAAGGAAAGAGAAGAAAGATCTA
Organism: Emmelina monodactyla; assembly: GCA_916618145.1. NCBI lineage: Eukaryota > Metazoa > Arthropoda > Insecta > Lepidoptera > Pterophoridae > Emmelina > Emmelina monodactyla. The sequence goes on from OU745322.1 coordinate 2,320,853, forward strand.
AATTGGAATAGGCTAATTGATTTACGTTAATACATAGTGTATGACGTGTTTGAAAAAAAAACGAAATAAAATTTTCTTTTACACATAAAATATACTAAACGCATTCAGTATTTTTTCATTAATTTGTTTTAAAGAATTAGGCAAGTTTATATCCAAAATGTCATACCGCGCCACAAAAATCACGAAAGTTTTTAATCCACATAATTGGTCACGATTATCTAGCATTGAATATCGATTAAATATTATTTCGCAATCGACTTTCACTTTAAACTGTTTAGTCCTAAAATGGTTATGATATTTTAACCACTAACAAAGGACGCCCACGTTCCATTGTTTTAAATTGTATCATATATACACATATACAATATACACTAAACATGGTAATATTGTTGAGTAACTGTCAGCTTTCTGTGATATATCAGCGAATAAATAAGGTAATAGACGTAAAGCCTTTGAAATTTATATTGGTGTTAGAATAATGATTTGTTATTACTCGAATGCGCGTGCGTAGAGTTGTTTATGCACTGTTTTCGACGTGGATGCTAAATTATGAAATATAAATCTGTATTGAATACTCTGTAACCATTATAAGCTTAAATTACATACTTATGTTTTTTTTTTACAAAAAAAAAAATATTTTGATAAAAATATTTTTACCGATTCATGTGTTGATTAATTATTTATTTTTAAATAACCTTAAGTGACCTCTATAAGCATGTCCTAGGTCATAATCCCGTGTAAGAAGATTGCATATTGACCAGTGTAATTTAAATGTACTCAGTGTAATTGACACCTGGTCATTAATCAAAATTATTATATTATAGATAATGAGATTCGTCGTATAAAGGAGGTGTATGGTCAGCAATGTAATGAGGAAGTGAAAACATAATGATTTTTGTGCAAAATGTATGAGTTATGCTTACGTTTTGCGCTTATTTTTTATATCTGTGTATTAATGCTTTTTAAAATAAATAAACCAAAAAAGAAAAAATAAATAACACAAAAAAAAGATTTTATATTGAAAATAAATAGGATACTTAGATAGGATCTACGCAAAAAGTAGTTCAATTAATGTATTAAAATAAAAACCTATTTTTTTATAAGATATGTTTCTATATTTTTGCTGTCTGTATATTAATCTCCAAGATTATTGAGTAGAGATAATAATTTTATGTAGGTACTCGTGTAGCCTTGAGTCGCGTTGGTCACATTTTTATAGGTCTTTTTGTTCGCTACTGAGTAATAAATCATTTTGTATGAAGACATCTTGTTAAAAATTTATTTTGAAATTGTTTTATGACTTAAAGTGTTTTAGGTCATTGATCTTTAATAAATAGTTATCAAATGCGTGCAAACATTTGTAATCGAGAAGAACCCCGTTTAGGGTCTTTTTCTGTAACCTGCAAGTTTGTAGAAATAAAATAATAATTATAAATGATTCAATGTCATTGGATTTAATAATTCGATCCTTATACCTATAGGTAACATAACATTTCGATGAAATGATATAGATACCTACCAACATTTGACTATCTTTAGATATTGAAAGTTTATTATTATGTATGAAAGTGTTATTTAGCTATTTTCCCTTTGTCATAAGTTTATAAACTAGAATCGGGACAACGTACTTTGACCTGAAAGCGTAGTGTGAATTTCCAGAACTTTCAACAAACAAACAAACTTAATTTATATGTACGGAACCAAGCGCATGTCACATGCATTATTCGCCTGAACACTTAGTCTTGTCTTGACTACGATGCGAGAAAATTAATGAATAGTTTGGTAACCGGAGAGAAATTTGATTTTCTAAGACAACTATTGTTGTTAGATGCAATTGTTGTTCCAGCTTTACTGTTTTAGACATTTATTTTAAAAAGTTGCTGAGTTAAAAAGAAAACTTTTTTTTTTCAAAAAAACTTCAAGGACCCATTTTTTTTGATTCGCCTTTTTGTCGCATTTACTTTAGCTTTGCTTTTTTAACTTCGCTATAAGTACCTAGGCCTACGTCCGCGCATGGACGAATCAATAATTCAATAAATAATTATAAGGATTTTGACAATTAAATGTAACTAAATTATTATGACTTAAGTCAATTTGATATGTACTCAATTAACTACAAAAACTATTGACATGATTGTATTTTTGACCATTACTGTATATACTTAACATTTGTAATTATTGGAATAAAGGGCTTTATTATTATTATAAGTAACTAAAGAGTTAATAACTTCCATTGCCCAATAACCAATTCTTCTAAAAACAAAAACTAAGCTAATTGCAAATGTCTTTCTGTCAATGTCAACCTACGCCTATTAATTTCGATCGCCTCCCGTAAATCAACAATAGAAAACTCACTGTCACTCTGACATATACTAATTGTCAAATTGTCTTCCGAAAATGACTTTCCGATGAGGTTCATTACCTGTAAAAGAAAACAAGAGTAATTAGATGCCATTTGTTTTGTCTAATGAAAGCATTGTTTATTGACAAATAGTAAATTACGCGCTATTTAGTTTTAAAGAGGACTATTTTGTTTGGGGAAACTGGATGTATATTTCATCTTTCCCTATAAAAAATACTAAGGCGGGCTTAATTTTATCATTCAATGAAATTTATCTCAATCAAAAAGTAACATAACCAACTAACCAACGATTAAGGGCTACGATAAAACAGACATATTGTTTCAAAATACTATAAACTATCCAAAAAAGCGTAACCCGATATTTATGAACAAAACGAAATCGACCAAAAACAATTGACATTCGTCTCCAACAAAATAAACAGCCACTTTTTATTGAACTCCCGCGCAGGTGTTCATTGCAATTCTAATCAGGGACTGTCAACTTGACACGTGCAAGCTTTACTGTATCGTGTGCATAAAGATAAGACTTCAAATTATGTGTGTCCCCAGATGATATCAGTTTGGTTATACCTTAATTTGGAGTGATTTGAATGCGGTTTGTCTTTGGAATGTGTGTACAAATAGCGTCATAGAGGCATAATTTAGTCGTGTCGCGGTGAAACAAAGGTTTAGAAGTTACTTTTAAGTTTAAAATTGAGGTTATTGCTTTTATGGCTTGATAAACTATTGTATTCAACAGTCGTGCTTGGTATGCTCTATTTTATGTAAGTAAATAGTTTAATATTTTCAAGGTATTTGGAGTTTAATAATAGGTAGAAATGAAGTTCTGTTCCTTCACTGAAAGTGCGAAACTTTGCATGAGAGAATCTCTTGTGTGACAGATTCTCATTTCCGGGTAAAACAACGAGACACCATAGATACATAATCACAAATTGACCCCCAAAATCGTGCCATCGTACCAACCATTACTTCAGAGCACGTTTACGCGCGTTATTTACATTAACGTTCCTAATTTCGATGCCGTTCATTGTCCTTAGCTATCCAGCGTGTAATTACTCTGTGAGACTCCACCAAGCGTTGGACACAAACAATGAACTACGCTACGTAATCGTCCTGCCTCACCTAACTTCAATACAATGTGTTTAATTAAAACACGAGGTTTAACTTAATATGGCGGTTTTGGTTAATAATATCGGAGCAGGCAGTTCGCTCAAAATGGTATTATCAGCGTTTATTAAAATTTCTAGTGCAACAGACTAATAGGTAATATGCGTTACCATATTATGGACCTAAATAATTACCTACCAGTATAGTGTTTGGTGTTGGTGAATCTTAATATTCATGTGAAGTTTATTAAAATGTGTAATACAAATTTATAGTTGAAAGATTAAATAAGGTTTTCATGACTAGCAGTAAATAATTTTATATAAAATAAAACATATTTTCTACAATGTAATAGCTGTAAAAACAAAAAAAAAAGATTTTCCTACACTATAGTTGCTCGAAAGAGATGCGTGTGTCCAAAATAATGTTTTCGTCTCTTTTTTTAGTTTCCGCAATGAAGTGTGAAGGTAAACGCATTTTGTATTGGAAGCTCTCTTTCGGAACAGTGAACAGGGACATACTCGTAATTAAAAATAAAGTTTATTTTGTCACATTTTACGAACACTAACGGATATAGGTGTCATGTGAAAGGCAGGAAGCAATTTCAAATTTGATTTAGGTGTGTTTTTTTATAGAAACAATTGTTTTCAAAATAAGCCCTGGTAAAAAGTAGCACAAAATAAAAAAAAATAGGCATCTTAATATTTATTTAATTTGGTAAGACTTGGAACAATACAACCTTAGACTCTTATGAATTCTTGCTTCAGAAACATTTCCTAACAAATAAAACTTTTCAGTTCTTATTACCTAGGCAGTCAGGCTGTTCTTTCTACATAATAAAAACTACAACCGTATGACTCATATAACATAGAAACTTTGCTTCCGAGGATATCATTACGTCAGAGTACTGTCACATAAATTATCTGGAATTTCGTCATGTGGCTGATTCACAGACCAAAACAAAGGACTAATCTGCCATTGTTGCACCTAACTTGGACTTTCACTTATTATGGACGTTTTTATTAGATGATATATACAGGGTGTTTGGAGGTTGAGTAGCCAAATGAAAATGGTGGATAGGTGAGGTTATTAGCTATTTACTTCCACTTATTAAATTTCATTTTGGTTCAAGTTTTAGAATTTATTTGATTTTTAAGATTTTCTTAAAAAAATCCCCGATTTTGTCATTAAAAGTCCAATATAATTTTTATTTACTGTCGGAACCAAACGAAAATAGTTTTAATTTAAAGCCTTATACTGTTTTATTCAGATGAAATCATAAATTAACACAAATCATCTCATATAAAGTTACAGTGGGTTCATAAACTTCGCGGAACCAGTGGGAAAAAAATGTTCAGTCAACTTTGCTACGAAAAAAAATAAAAAAATATGAGAGTTTGAAAATTTCATTCGCTTTTAAAAACTTCTACATTTAATACACTTTATAATGATATGCTACATGTAACATAAATAATTAGAAATCTCAACAGAAATAGTAAGTTAGTCCTCAAAGACGCCTGGTAAGGAAGGTACGAACCCGTTAAACTACGTATGTAGTTAAAAACTTCGGTCTCATTCTAACAAAGCTATGCCTATTGGGTTATCTATTTTGTCACTAGGCAACACTTATCTTGTTTGCGACCTCATGTATAAAAAAATGTTTTTATTTTCTGACTGAAGATTGTTGTTGGGCCATATGAAAACTTTATAGCTTCACCGAACTATGCGACCACTAAGGCCACCTAGTTGGATGCAGACCTCAGTTCAGGGCGTCTCGATCATTTCCACTACACTGTTTCCCTTAGGGGCCTCTCTCTGAGAAGACCCAGCAAGAAACTCAACGAGGGTCGGATCTGATAGTCGAGGAAACCGGATGTTGAATGCCGCACCTGCCGGTTGGAGCGGTGTATTTATAGGGAAGATTTAAAGCTGTTACCACTATCGTGTCCACCGGGCCGGCGCGGCAGCGGGCACGGGCTGGAGGAAGCAGATTGTTTCTTACGGTAATCTTTTGACGTTTGACGTTCGTTTGACGATTGTGATTGTTCGCCTCTTGCGAGGGTCGCAAAGAGCGGATGGTTGGGGTGGAGTAAAAGAAACTCCTAGATTCAGTCTCCGTGAACCGGTTCTACATGACTTGCAGCTGGTGAAGTGATATTTGCTTGCATGCGAAAAGACCACGCTACCGTTGACTAGACAGACGAAAGTCAGATACCTTATTTTCAAGTGACATCTTTCACCAGCAAATTAAAAAAAACAACAAAAACCTGTAAAATGAGATTTTCAAGCAACATTTAACTCCGACTGTAGAAAAGTGTAGGTCACCGAGAATCTGCGCTAAGCGGAGTTAAACATGTAAAATAGTAGAATCCTCTTCTATTCGAGGCAAGAAAAGTGAAGAGGGAGTCGAATGAGATAACACAATAGGCATAGTTTTGTAAGAATGAGACAAAAGTTTTTAACTACATACGTAGTTTAACGGGTTTGTACCTTCCTTACCAGGCGTCTTTGAGGATTAACTTACTATTTCTGTTGAGATTTCTAATTATTTATGTTACATGTGGCATATCATTATAATGTGTATTAAATGTAGAAGTTTTTAAAAGCAAATGAAATCTTGAAACTCTCATATTTTTTTATTTTTTTTCATAGCAAAGTTGACTGAACATTTTTTTCCCACTGGTTTCGCGAAGTTTATGAACCCACTGTAACTTTATTTGAGATGATTTGTATTAATTTATGATTTCATCTGAATAAAACAGTATTAGGCTTTAAATTAAAACTATTTTCGTTTGGTTCCGACAGTAAATAAAAATTATATTGGACTTTTAATGACAAAATCGGGGATTTTCTTAAGAAAATCTTAAAAATCGAATAAATTCTAAAACTTGAACCAAAATGCAATTTAATAAGTGGAAGTAAATAGCTAATAGCCTCATCTATCCACCATTTTCATTTGGCTACTCAACCTCCAAACACCCTGTATAACAGACTGAGTTCAAATGCTATCGCCGCTTTGCATTAACTTTTTTTTTTACTTACATACAGAACAAGGTACATTTAGAATACCTACTTATGATATTTAATATTTTTAATGATAATATCTAGTAAGTAAATACCTACTTGACTGCTACCAAATTCTAAATGCTTGGTGTCAACTTTCTGTTTATAATATAATTAGAGTTGATTCCATCCAATTGCATCAATAATGTACACAATGTAAACAGCACAAATAAATGTATGAAACCAAATTATGTTTACTGAACCATTATTAAATATTAATATTCCTTATAAAAAAGTGCGTGGTAGCCTTGTGGCAACACGAGCGGGTCTACTATACCTACCGAAGGTTCCGGGTTAGATTCCCACTAGGGTGTACCAATAATTTGGTCTTTTTAAAATTATGTACATGTTTATCACGCACTAACGGTAAACATCGTGAGGAAACCCACATGACTGGATGATAATCCATCATGTGATCCACCAACCCGCACCGAGCCAGCGTGGTTGCTTACGGCTCAAACCCTCTCGCTATCCGAGAAGGAGGCCTGTGCTCAACTATGGGATATATACAGGCTATTATTTATTTTATACATTATAAAACATCTTGATATGTGATTGCCCTTGCCGCTACGAAATAATTTGTGGCGCAATGCAATAAGTGATGTTTCTCAATTTGATCATACCGACCTATTACTTTATTTATAGTTGGCCACTAAACATTCCCACTGTGTGGGTCGCGTAGTGATGGGTAAGAGGGTATCGATGGATTTTATCTATTAATCTTTAATCATAATAAATAATATCCCAAGGACTTATAACATAAAAACGTAAAACGATGTTAATATAGAGCTAATTCGGTAGTTAGAGTTAAATGAAGGTTAAAAGAGAATTGGTTTACTTTATTAAATGGTATTTTTTTGGTGTTGTTGTTTCTTTTTACAGAGAAGTGTAAATTCCATAAATATTGTACGTTAAAACGTAGCCTTTAATATTCAAACTACCAAAACCAACCATTTTTTATGACGATGACACCAAAAATAATCATCTTCAAGTGTGTGAGGACAAGGAAATAAACAAGTTAAGTTGAACTAACGATACCTAGGTACTTAACTACCATTTTAAAAAAAAACGAAAACCAGCATGTTGACTGACAATATTTATTTTTAATCTATTGAGCATATATTTCTTTAACTATCGACAAGACAAGCCCATCTCTATCTCTTAGTATAACCTTTATGTGGGCATCGCGTGCAAGTTTTCAAACTATTTTTATCTCAGTAAAATAATTTATACGAGTCTGTTGCATATATCAACTGATACTAACAAAGTACTTGCAATTTTTCATTGTTTCATTAAGAATTTTTCATTGTGTAGTGTAGGCGAGAGTGTGAGAAAAAAGAAGTACTTCTAGTGATGTGTAATAAACCTTTTTGATTGATACTATTTTTTTTTCAGAAATGTAAGTTATTACTTTAAAAATAAGTAGTAATTCTTTTCATTTCTCTATCCTGAACATCTTACACAAAAAACTTTAAAAAAATATTTTGTTTGTTGTGGTCTCGAAATTGAACTTTATTTTACCGGCCTAAATAATTATACAAAACAACATTTACTTAACTATTATTCTCACAACAACTAACAGTTAAAGTAATAAACTTCAATTAAAACAAATAAAACTAAACTACAAAGTGTCCACTTCCTAATTTAAACACATTTCCTGAACCATTTTAATTAAGAAATTAATTTGCCGGCAACATAGTGTTGGGGTTATTCGACCTAATTCTGTAGTAGAGTTATGTTAGCTTATTTCACTCTACAGTTAGCTTAGGGAATTTCAAAATTTATATATGAGATATTTATTTAAATTTATATTATTGCAAAGCTGCTAGCATAGGAAACTTTTGTCGAAAAATAGAAATGCATCGTCGATTTTATTACAGCAGTTTTAACTTTATAAATAAATTCGAATAAGTGAGAAGGTTTAAGTACCTTAGCAAAAACACGAAGTTCATTAATAATAGGACAAGCATGAAACACATGATTATAATAATTGTTATTGCTTTTAAAGTACCTCCCTTCTCCTTTTATACGTCTCTACCTTTGATCATACCACTTATATCAACGCACTATAACACCGGAAGCTCCTTCATTAATAAGATATCCTATAATCATGGTGTGTGAAACCTTATATATTAAAAAACACCACTATCACCAACCAAAATCAACCCTAATACCTAATGGCCAAGGTTCAAAATTGACTAGAGCAAGGACAGAAAATTAAAGACGGAATGCTGCCCGTATCACTTTCCAGCCTTTGATGGTATAACTACCGCCAATTGTAAATATACTTACCTTTTCTCGATTCAATAATTTCACCTCACTTATTCGTATAACATGCAGTCTATAGCGATTGTCAATCGCTTCCAAGAACGATTGACAACGATTGATGGATTGAAAAGTACACAGCACTGGCCGAGGTGTTTGTTTTATCGCGCTTTCCTTATTCAATTATCGAAATATTTCGGGACATTTGCCTTTGATGTAGGTCAAAAGATATAATTTTTAACACTTAACCTGCGGGGTATTTTGGTGAATAAATGCCGCTAATTCGAGGGTTTTAAATTTTATGTAAAATGAAATTGAATCTTCATATCCTTGGTAAATTGATAAATATCACTTTCGACGATGCGCATCTTTTATTAATATTATTATTTTGGTGTGCATGCCTGCAGTACTTACATACGTCACCTTGACTGGAAAAAGAGCTTTAAACATATTCAAACTTACACTTTTGTTGCTATATCGTTCATGCCGAGTGAAATAAGCTACAATAAAACCTTTTTTTATCGCGTTATTTAATAAAGACTTAGGTGTCCACTGGTGTCAAAAAAGCCAGCTTAGAAATGATAAGTAATCACATCTCAATTTTAGCTGTAAGAAATACAGTGGGTATGTATATTTCTATGTTTCTAAACAAATGAAACCTACATTAATACAATCCATATCAGCACTCAGAAGTGACCTTTATTGTCTAAGGACGTTCCGAGATATTCTTGAACACTTACTGTTGACAGTTATGTCATGATTAGCGGTTATTATGTAAGTGTCAAAGTCACTGTATACAAAAATACCTTAGCCTTATACTGTTAGACCTAGAAAACTTATGTATATTTGTTTTTCACATTGGATAATCTTTTTGTAGTCAATTTTCATGTTACTGTTAGGTGATATAAGTAGGGTTTTTTTTTTAAAACGTAAAGTCACATTAGTATCCACTTAATAAGTAGGTACATTTCGCTGATGACATGCCGTTTAGTTTTCCGCAAGTAAGTAGTGACAACACGTTTATTTTTAGTTTAACATGACCCTAGGTTTCCTAAAAATCTATTAAATTAATAATGACTGTTAAGGTAAAGTTGAATGGTTATATTACGACTGATAGGGTAGGCTACCATTAACCCTTAATGCAGGTCGTAAATTAAAGTGCACAGTATTTTAATAGTTATTATAATGTTATATATAGTATATGTTAGCAGAAAGCAGTTAATTCTGAAAGCCTTGCAGTTATGTTTTTACCAAGGTTCAAACAGTATATAGATTATCTATCTATAATAGATACCATAAGATAAAACTAAAGTAAAACTTTTTTAATCGTTTCTATCAATAAACATTAACATGGCGACAAGCAGTCTATGGCCGTCAAAATCCGAAGTTGTATATTAATTTGAAAGCCATCAAGTTAAGCCCCATTTAGCCTGAATACATGGCGATGAGCAATAAAAATGCTACAGGTTTTTAAGTCGCAGTGAACGCGTTAAGTGGATATTACTACTATATTGTGACAGTTAAGAAGGTAGGTACTTACTTAAAATATTTTTAAAGACAAAATTGAAGATGTACTAATTGAATAATTTTGTATTGGTTTAATTAAAAAATAGTATAAATATTAAATAAAATACAGTGGCTAAACAATTCCATACTCAAAATAAACTTTTTCAATTAAGTTTAAACCCCGAATGCATTAACATATTTTGTTCTAAATTCTGTGTCTTTTCTGTTTTACAATACCTGAGAAACTTAATTTCTCAATTAAGCTTCATTGACCTCTCTTAATTTCTGATCTTGAGATTCTTTAAACGTAAAATTGTGAAAATATTGCGTCATTCTTTTTCAGATAATTATTACTCCAAATTATATCTTGTCATAATTGAATGACTATTGAGAACTCATGAGTACAGTCAGCAAAAAAAAACAGTGATATTAACACAAAATTTTATGTCACGTAAAAATATTCAGCCAAAAATGATATTCGTTTATTTTTCCCATCGTTCAGTTAAAATTGAACCGGGGCCAAGTTTAACGTAATGGCTATCGAAGTAATTTGGCACAGAAATCATATTGCGACATCAAAATAACGACATCCAATCAGCAGGGTAAATTTACCATTACTTACTGACCAATTAACTGCTATAACAAGAATTTCAAAGTAATCGGAACAAATGCCAGCGTCATGGCACATCACTAGATGTCATCACTGGCTCATGTTAAAATTTCTGATATGCCAATTGTGGTTATGTATTTCCATTTTTTTATTTGTAGATAAGTAGGTACATTACCTACATATTTATAAAAATGCAACGGTATTTAAAAGAAAGACGCGAAATGTTCATACGATTATCTACAATATTTATATTCTATATCACTTTAATAATAGAGGCTGCCATCTGGGGAGCGGTAGCGCCCAAGCCACATATTTTATTTAAGTTGTAGAGTTTGTTAAGTTAGTTGTTACATGAAAATATTTTTAGGGATATTTAAAGATTCAAGAAATCTATCAAATATCTATTCAGAGGAAGATATTTGAGTAGTAGATATCTCATGACAAAAACGAGGAAATTCATAAATTGCTGACTGTACGCCAACCTTCTTTAAAGTAGGTTAAACAAGGCTTTTGGTAGTTTTTTGCTTCTTCGATTCGCCAGTTTTTATTGAATTTTAATCAATACTTTTCGAATAAGAATTTAAACCAATGATTTTCCTATGTGTAATAAATATAATTTGGTAATTCAAATCCTTTAATTACCATAAGTAGTTAGTCATTTTATTTAATAATTTCATCTTATTTCGTATTGGTTATTGAGCATTTTTTCTCAAGATGTTTAATATTAAAGCCAAAAGACAGTAGCACCTTTGCCTTTAAACCAAAACCTTATCTAATTCCTTCTCAACATACTTTGCCCCTTCAACTCAAAAAAGCATTATTTCTCAATTCCACCGCATCCTTGCCAGGAAATGAATCCAAGCCAGATGCTCAGTTAACCGACTTACAGAAAGACGGTGCGGATATGAATACGACCGCCCGCGTTGCGTGTCTCGAGGTTTTCTGCTTCCAATGATTAAAGAGAATTCATGGTACACGAATGTATGAAGTTTCGGAAGCTTTATGACGTCAGATTACTGATTATAAAAAATAAAAACTGGAGCATGAAACCTTATTAAATATGACGCCTTCTTTGAAAAGATCTGACTGGCCGGTCACAATAAAAAGGAGTTTTTACAAAGGCAAAATATTCTCTCCGTAAAGGTAAGGTAAGTGAGTTTCCTTCTAGGTATGAGATAAGCCACCTTCGATGAAATCTAACGCAAGTTTTTCTTTTGAGTTAAATCAATTTGAAAACATCAAGAAATTATTTCTGACTGATAATACCAACAGGTACCTACAGTAATTTAGGTAGAAACTAACTTAATTGTTTTGTTACCATCTATCCATCTAAGTTTTAAAGTCCATTCAAGTTACACTTTTTAACCAAATCAATTAAACCACCGGAAGCTGGTATGCGATTCGATTTAAAATCCACTCGATTAAAACTGTATGCGAGTCTACAGTCCCATATCTAGTGGGACTAGTTTTATTGACATGTTCGCACGAACGACGTATCGATACCGATCGCGAATCGATCGTATCGATATTTCGAATTGCATGTCGTGAAACTTTGTCAATTTATGATCTTTATCAAAAGCATTGTTCTGCGCTAGGGTTGGCGATTTGGAAATATTTTAAGATAGGTAATTAGTGTGTACAATGAATTGCTACTCATAATATAATATTATAATAAATAAGTGCAGTAACAAAAGCTTGACAGAGATAATATAAGCTTTAAGAATTGTAAAGTTTACATAGTGTTTATAAATAGGGTTATTTACATTTGCATTCTTTCAGTTTTTGATTATTAAGAAAAAAATTTGTATAATTAAAAATATATTTATGTTAAGGAAATAGAAATATTCCTTTTATTCTAAAAGTAATATTAATATATCATTCTATCACTTTCAAAAAGTTCATTTTCATATAGACATAGACATTAAGTAGCGTTCAATGATTCGCACTTTACCTAAAGTAGATTTCCTCAAAAACGGCAACCCTGTTCAAAATTGGAAATGCAGTGCCAGATACCATTTTGACAGCTCCATGATAAGGACCAACACAATCCATACCGGGTTTTTTTATTTGTTTTGCCCATGACAGTAGAATTTAGAAAATGGATTCCATTTCGGTCAAATCGGCCTTAGAAAGGATTACAAGGGGCTTATGCAAATTTGAGGTCCGCTCTCGTGGTATATATAGTAACTGAATAATAATATCATATATTACTTTTACCTGCTTTTGTGTTTGAATTTATTATAATCCGTTAACAACTTGGTTGGCAGTTTTTTTAGTGTTCGATATACTTAGCTAGCCTATATACTTGACTAGCTTTGTAAATAAGCTGTAAAAATCTTCAACATTATTTATTTTTCAAATATTTTATTTTACATGGTTTAATAGATAAAAAACTTATTTTGATCAATCAAAAATAAAATAAACTAGAAAATACCAACTTTGTATTTTCCGTCGGAGATTTAGCTGGCTCTCGTATCTTATCCGCCATCTTTAATTTATCTGCGCATGACCATCTCTTATCGACGCGACGCCTTGCGTGCGCGCAGGCGGTGTGATGAGCTTTCCCTACTTGAGTGCGGTTTTCAAAGATTTGCTGAAGATTAGGGATTTAATACAAACATTAGCGGGGAAGTTATTTAATGATGAAGCTATGATAGCGGGTTACTTACATTAAGTTAGTGAAGAACAATGATAGAACTTTTTTTTTTTTTTTACTAGCCATTATTGTCCCAAAATTGGGCAAAGGCCTCTCCCCGTGCTTTCCATGTGCTCCTGGTATCGGTCAAAGCATTGAAAATATATTTTATTGAACTTATAACGTTTTTCCCGAATAGAACTTCTTATTTTATTTTGAAAACTATCCGCTTACAGTTACCTTTATTTGCGTGGAGTAAAAGTGTTTAACATCACACTCCTGGATACCATATCATTCAACAGGTAAAATATTTTAGAATCGATTCGGTACCTACAGTAACATAAAACAAACAAAAAATCCAGTGATTACACATAAGACTAAAAAACAAACGTTTATTACCTTTTTATAAAATTTAAAAACCAAACTTACCCATTTATATAAGTTAATAGGTAAAGAAAGTTAAAAAACGTCTCCTCGTTAACCGTGTAGAAAACTCCTTGATTAATGTATATCAGTATACTCTTTAGAACCAGACTTTAATTCGACGTTATAAAAAAGAACAACCAGCAGACAAAAAGCAGAAAAATCAAAATACCGTCAGCGCCTATTGTGTGAACCCGGCAAATTATGCGAGAAAATTACGGAACAGATGGCAGTGAATTCGAAAATCATTTTTTACTATACTCTATGCAGATGTCAAACATCAACCCGTGACCACGACATATGTGAAATTGCCGAAACGTCGGATAATCAAAAATAATATAATAAACGCGTAAAACCCGTTAAAATGAGTTTAATTTCAAGTAATAACGATCGCGTAAATGTAAGAAGTTACATTAACAACATTGACTAAGAACTAAACAAAAAGTAGCAGAGCGGTAACTTCAATCAATTTACATTAAAAATCTGCCAGCGTTAAAACATCTGTAGCTAGTAAATCCAGCAATAAATGTGTGTCGTAGGAAACCTTGCGAATCTTATTAAAATATTTTAAGGTTAGAGTAAGGTCTTATAGGGATGTTACGGTGTTTGTCGATGAGATTATCGATAGCCACATTCGGGGCAACGAAATTAATGTACCTACCTAATTTTATTTTACAATAGGAAATATTAGTTCAAAAAAGACAAAGCGGGAAATATAAAAAACGTACATTAACAACGCATTCTGAATTATTTTTAATAGGAAAATATATAAAACATGAGTAAGTTTATCTTTGTAAAATAAATATTCTGAAAATCTTACAATAGGTATAATAATATATATTCATTTTACAAAAGTATATTACTTATACATAATATTATACATACGATGATAAAGGTATGAGTGACGATAATTTGTTGCCATCCCTAGTCTTAACCTAGTACTTGTTGACCATTATAATTGTCCCAGTAAGATAAATACGTGACTTTATGTAACCCAATAAAAGTATTATCAAACAATAATTAAGTCATAATTATCGTTTAAGAATTCAATGAGTAATTACTTTGGAAATAAAGAAAAAGTTTACAGGCCCGTTTAATTACGTGTGATTTTGGGTGGCTACCTTTTTTATGTTCATTTAGGTACTTAATAAGGTTAAATTACTTTTGACAAGTAGATAAATAACAATAAATCTCCAGCCTGACACACCAACCGTGTGCCCTAAACTAAGCAAAGCTTGTACTATAATAGGTACCACACAGTGGACTAGGGGAGAACATAGTGACACCCAGACACGAGCCAATATCAAAAAAACATTTTTACGAAATTGGCCCGACCTGGGGATCGAACCCGGAAACATCCGCTTAGCAGTCCGGTATATATACCGCTGCACCACAGAGGTCGTCTAATAATTAAACTTACTAAGTGCTACATCGCATGTTATGAAGTAGCAAATGTAGATAAATATGGTAACTATTTCTAAACCAATGGTAATTTCAATAAACATACCTACCTTATACCTTCAAGAAGTAAAAACACTGCCAAATGTTTTATTAGTCTGTGGGCCAAAAGGCCATAGGTGTTCTAACCAAGAATTTATAATCATAGATTGTTTAATTATAACTCAAGGTTCAATTCTTCGAACAGACCTACATCAACCGGGGGTTTTTATAAACATTTCGCTGAATTAAAATCCTATTAAACAAACCACAATACATAATTATATGAAGCTAGGTAAGTGTGTTTATGTATTCTTAACTACAGCAGGAAAAACTATACAGAGTCCTCATGACCACATAGCATAAATTATGGAAAAACGCTAAAAGCTTCGAGTTCATATATGTCCCGTTTTATTTGCAATAGCCGACAGGGGACCTCGAAATACAAGTTTAAGTACGGCCCTTAGTCTAACTAGTGATGGGCGATAACATCGACTCATGTCGATAGTGTTAGCTGTATACTGTCGATTTATGTATTGGGCACAATCGATGAAAATGATTATCTGTTTAGAGAAGCAACAGTGATCAATAATATTCAAGCATGGTTAATATGAATCAGTTGTTTTATTTGTCGACATAGACTGCAGATTTTTAAGGAAGTTTCAATTTTATAAGTCAGCTATTTACCTATTAACATAATAACTTTAATACGAAGAAATAATAAAATACGGTTAATACACAACATAAATCATAACCATTTTACTTGTTCATTGGAGCAATTTATTTAATAGAAGGCTACAACAAAATTAGAAAGCACTTGCAAATTAATGGATGCTTTAAATAATTAAAAATAAATGATTGTGCATAAATAACGATACTAACGAATCATCCTACTTGAATGGTGAAACCGGATGGTTGCTACCGTATCATTCATTTATTTAATTTGACAATTGAATACGAATAATATTCATTGTTGCAACTGTCAAACTTTGACATGTTACAACGCGAAATTTTCGAATACTTTTGAGGTTAATCTGGAGGTTTGACCCAATTTCTATTCCATAACGTAGGTGTCTGTTCAATTTGAATTTGGGTTGTAAAATTGTTAAAGATCTTTTAGCGTTCTATTTATTTAAATAACAACACCTATAATCAAAAACATATACAAAAAGTACTTATTCAAATCTTTTAATGTTTGATTGCGGTGTTAGAAAAACAAATCTTCGATTCGACCTCATATGTCTGATTTTGACAGGTACTCAACACATAAAAACTTAATGTTCTTTGATTTGCAGTAGGCAAAAAAAAAGGAACATACATTATATGGTATAGTGTTTGTGTTGATACAGCGAGAAGTGATAACCTTTGACATTGAGAATAATAGCCACTAAGTTAATAATAGTTTTAAGATATAAACGACGATCATACAATAGTTTATTGTAATGCAATCACTATCATCACTTTAGATATAAGAAATCCTCAACTAGGCTTTGTCCTTCGCCATTTATTAAAACTACCTGTTGAAAGCTAGTTAGTTGAAATAAAATGCAATAACTTTAATGAACTAGGTTTTCAACAATCGTTATCTACGTCTAAATTGAAATAAAGTTTTCTGTAAAAAAATGTCTAAACATTTCTATTTTCAATATATCGTACTCCATTTAAACTGTCAAACACAAAAAATACACGAACATCTGCGATGAATATGCGTATTCTACCATAATTGAAAATCAATATTACTCGCTACTTGATTCGTAGCAAAAAATGAGAGTGAATTCACAAAGAACGACAGATTGGAATACCTATACGAAATGAAATGATATAAAATTCACTGGAATATAACACATTTTCATATTCGATATTGATTGTATATCGTTTGCAGAAGGTTTTTTTATAAGAATCTTACTAGATGGAAAAACAATTTTGAACAAGTTTTTTTATTACAAAAGCAGAATGGTAGATTTTTTGACGTTTATTTATTTTTTGTACTTACTATTATACTAGTAAATCGTAAAATATCTAGCGTAGCGTACACGCTAAGCTTTTGAAGTAGTTTTTATCAAATATTAACTTATAAATATACAGCCATCCGAGAATGACGTCTAGACAGAACAATATCCTAAGTATGTGAGGCGAGGGAAGGCAACACTCAAAAGACTAGGAATTTCACAAATGTTCAGAACTTCAATTTCTGCGCTGTAACTACATATTTTCGTATTCATCTTTAATATATTTTTTTATATGATTTATTGCTGTTAGCTAGGGACATCCCTTCAATACTTAGTCATTGACTGCGTTTTCTTAGTGGAACTATAATATGCTTCTATACTTCTGTAAATCATTGTGAAAACATTAACAATATTATCATCCGAGCGACATCCCATTAATACCTGTAAAAACTTATCGCGCAAATACCCCTCGACAGTTTGAATAATCGACAACCCCTTAATTATCGATAACATCGGCCCATCACTAAGCTATTCGACATCCGTCCAGTTGCAAAAACTTCAATAACTACGCGTCATGCAGTCTGCTATGCGCCAACTCGACCATGATCAAAATGTGTTAAGAATTCACTTATTTTTACACAAAAACACCTCATAATACACCTTGTGGTGTAAGGAATAAGGTTTATGGTGGATGAAAAGGTAAAGTTGGTGTGATACGTATCAAGTAAGTGCAGATTTACTTTACGTAATAACCGCTTAGGTAAGTACTTGTGGTAATGATGGAGAGAAAAAGAACTAGTTTTGAATTAAACTTAGCTTATTCAATTCATTAATGATTAATGTTTGAGGCTTAGGGGCCTTAACGTATCCTGAAAACCAATAGTATACAGAATCAAATATAAAATTTTGCTCGTAGTTAATCCATAAATTCTTTAAGCGAAAAGCGTAAAAACTTATGAATGAGGAAATAATTTTATAAACTTAGGTAATAGGTAACAAAATAGAAAGGTATGGATCAAAAGTCTTATCTCCAAAGAAGAAAACTCTGTATTTTAACACTGCAAAAGTTTTAAGATATAGATAACCTACCATCAAATATTACTGGCCTTATACACAAAGACATAAACTTGTAGTTATATCTTAGGAAAACAGCTTTAAATTTTAATATTTAAATATTACTTTGTTGTTTATAGCTTCTAACATTAGCTAGACATTGTAAAAACATTTGGTCATGCGACCTCTGATCTCTATGATCTAAGATTGACAAGGCCACTATCATCAATAAAGGTAAGTATTTAAAATCACGTCGTATTTAGTTGCAGTAGGTATCACATCATCTTCTTTACATAGTAATCTAAGTCGCTAATTGTGTCTGTTTGTATGTTTGTTCGTTAACTTCTCATAAACTACGTAACGGATTTAAATGCGGTTTTCGCCGTCTTTTAGGAAATTTATTCACTTAAATTTTAAGTTAGAAACCTTCAGAAAAAGTTATTCTCAATAAGCTAAAATTCAATGTTTCGTGAACAAGTCGGCCAAAACTACATTATAGCGAAGCGTGGGCGGGTCTCTAGTTGAGTTTATTTTCAAGTTAAGTTTTGATCCCGATAGCTGTAGGCTTTGGACAATGTTTGCTAATTTAGTAAAAACAACTAAGTATTATAAAACTGTAGCTTAAAAACTTGCGGGTATTTTAATTAATTAAATTTAAAAAACTCAACTTAGGTATTTTTAGGTTTAACAGTTTGGATATTTTATCTCAATTCATAGGTATATAAGTATATTTTGAATCTTGATATCGTGTTGCAATGTCATTATAGAGCTAGTAATGAGTGTAATAAATTAACTATGTTTACTTCACTGGTGTCAATAATTGCTTGTTATAATTATCTTATTTATCGATTTTATTTACAATTTGGTTTACACATTGTTGATATTGATAAGAGATACAAAAGCCAAAGTGCATTTTGGTCGCTTTTTTGTCTTCAGTAATGTTTATTTTTAGTTATTAGGTAAGTTATCAATATTTTTTTTCTTTTTTGGTAGAAAAAAAAAGAATAATAATTTACTGAAATTATAATTTGGTGGACTTATTCTTTTTTTAATACTTACGAAAAACATATATAATAAAAAGTTAAATAAATCCTATTAATATTATAAACTGTATTATAAATTTGTGAGTATGTATGGATGTGTGTTTGTTACTCTTTCCCGTAAAAACTACTGGACGGATTTTGATGAAACTTTACAATAATATAAGTTATACATCAGTATAACATATAGGGTACTTTTTACCTCGGAAAAACTTCTCATTGCCTCGGGAAACCGTCTTCCACGCGAACGGAGTCGCGGGCGGCCACTAGTAACAAAAAAGACGCCTCCACTTCATGCCTTCATAATTTTAATCCGACAAATACAAAACATCGTCGTTATTTTTCAAATAAAAAACCTTAATCCCCGCCCTATTAGCCTATGCACAATTTATTTACGTAATCATCTTAGCAAGTCAGTTAATATCTCGATACTAATATAACTCGATTAATAAAGCTCTTAGTTGCGATAGACCTCCAATTAATTAGTATTCATGACCTATAGTTTATCAAAGCATTTGTATTACGTATAAAAAATGCATTAGTCAAATGTAGGTAGAAATATCATTGTAATATATTCATGGTAAAGAAATATCCGGTGCGATATTTTTGTATTAAATGAGTCGTACGACATGAGATTATGTGCGGGGCAAGCCAATTTTCTATACGTAATATAATTATGCATTTTCAGAAAGAAGAAGATATATCCCCTACGCGGCAAAATATTTATTATAATTAAAATGAATACGAAAATGAACGTGTGACATTTTCTATTTCAAAATCTAAATATAATTATTTCGAGTTAGAAGTATTTCAAGCCAATAAACGATTTTTGAAATGCTGTGTCAATTTCTCTTCCTTTGGTTAAACTGCCTGTCAATACTCAACAGGTATTTACTTGGTAAACAATGTAAATGCTCCTCTCGAAACATCTGACAATCGGCTGTAACCCCTCAAAATCAACAATAACACTAGATCCACAATCCGTGTAATGTTGTCTCTGTAGCGTTATTCTGTAACTTGGTTATGATAATACATTGATTTATGAGAATTATTCGTATCCCAAATTACGACAAGCTACGTAGACATTTTAGTGAAAGATCCCGGGTTCAAAAGGTATTATTTACTAAAATTTTGGATTATAACCTGAACTTGTTTTAAATGGAAAAAGAAAGCTTAGTGGCCCATAAAGTTTTAAAAAAACTACTAGACTGTAAAGGATAAGCCCGAGACGACATCTCGTCTAAGAAGGTTCTGTTATTCGTCCTTCAGAAGAAATGTACATCACATATTCCTAATGCCCCTAGTTATGTCAATAATCTGAACCTATGAAATGAAATGAAATTACTTTATTGTATGTAGAATAAAAAAAAGATGTCACGGGATACCCCTACATACATCAGCAATGACCGAGAGAAAAAGCTGGCGGAAAAAACTCTCGGCACTCTTTTCGAAATTGTACAATCATAATTTAGATTTATATTCATTCCAAAGAATCTCCATCAGAAACATTTATATGATTATTGGACCTAGGTGAATATGCTATCTTACCCTATCTTTCTCATTCTTGCCTACCAGCAAGCAATGTCGAAAGTCGTCATTACCAACAGCATATTACAAGTTGTTGTTTACAGACCAAGCTCAGTTACTATCCAAGTTCAGTTGGCATCAAGTTAGAGTTACAGAATCTTATTTGATGTGCCAAACAGCCTTAGGGTTCAATCCTCGACTAAGTTTGCTTGGCGTTTTATTTGTTTTGGTCGGGAAAGGGTTACAGTGTAAAGGAGAATATACACTGTGTATTTGTTGTGTCAACAAGCAATCGGAGAATAAATCTAAAACTACTTTTTTGTTGGTATATGAATTTAAGATCCAAATAGAGTGGGGCTAAAAGATTTAAAGTAAATTTCTACATTTACAAAAGACGTTCTATCTTATATGCGTGATAATACCAAACATGATCATTGAGTGAAAAGCATAGTCGATCCGCCCCATCACAAACCTGTATTTTTAAATTAACTATATTACCTTTTTTGTTAAGTTTTTTTTACATGCACATTAAAATCAGCTTACGACTGTTTAACCAATCATATTTTATTATTTAAAAAACTGTTTTACACCTTACCTACAACTACTACTTACCCACTATTCCACTTATCCCACTTCTGAAAAGTCCCTGAAAGCCGAATAAAGGGTTGCTACGTACCTGAAACGGAAAACAAAACATTTAAACTTGTGAATAAATATTGTTAGTCTAACTTATTATATTTTATTTACCATAGCAATAGCATTTCAGTGAACCTATTTAATATGCCTGTCTTCATATCAAACATTTCACAAGCGTCCGCAGGCGAATTGTAAATTATATTGTTAACAACGAAGTTGTATGTAAAATGAAAACGATATAATAAAAAAGAGATATTTCCATTTATTTGAAACAAAATTAGGTTGGTAATGTTTTTAAAAAGGTATATCTACTAATGACTTCTCAACCACGTAGTATTTGGATACGGCTTTAACCGCCATTTACATACATTTTGCAAAGGGTTTTTTTAATATCTTCCAAGCTTTTAAAAGTTTTTCTTATAAAATTGTTTTTTTTTTTATTATAAACCCTTCTACTTGTCTTCTATCAGAATTTAGAACCTATTTATAGATCGTCAAATTGAAATGTAGGTGAAGATCTACCTACGCATCACATAAGTAATTCATTAGCGAAAATAAAATCATTCATATAACAATAACATGACATAATTAATGAAATGAGATTAATTTCGTAACATTTATTCTATTGTTTAACTCCTTTCACTTTTAATTAGATGTTGCTTCATGTTTGAGTATCAATAGCATCATTAATCTACATATGTTTTTACCAACCTACATAACAAATGAATTGTGAATAAAAAACTTATGGTTTCGCATAAGTAGCTTTTTTTCTATTATGTTTGTAAAACATGGAAAAATAAAAAATAATAATTGGGGAAATACCCAAAAAATATATTTAAAAATTAATTCATTAAATTTCTTGTAATATTCAGTAGGTACTAGATATTTACGCCACGCTAAAATGAATGTTGCAGGTATGTTATTTGACACGAATGTTTGGAAACCTCATATAGACGGCCTTAAATATACACCAAAAACATTTCTGTATTTTACCCCACGTCAGAATTATAACGAAACATTGTGCGGCAGTTCTTGCTACAGAATAAAACCGAGTATTCCTTGACGATAGTTCCTAGAAGGTGTTTAATAACCCTGAGCCCTAGAGTGTCTTTACGCCGAAATCGGTAAAAACCTACCGGAAAATCTTTGTAAAAAAGGTTTATTTAGGCTGTCGATTTTTCTTACACTTGGTAGGTATTTACTTTTGTAAATCAGTTGTAGGCGAATATGCTCCAATCCCACTGGTAGTCCAGATGATTGTAAATGATACAGGATAACACAACATAATGTCGTTTATTACCAACTAGTGGCCACCCGCGACTTCGTTCGCGTGGAAGTCGGTTTCCCGTGGGAATGAGAAGTTTTCTCGCGGTAAAAAGTACCCTTTGTGTTATTCTGATGTATAACCTATATTACTGCAAAGTGTCATCCAAATCCATCCAATATTTTTACGAGAAAGAGTAACAAACATCCATACATACTCACAAACTTTCACATTCATAATATTGTAGGATTAAGTACAAACACGTTATATGTAAAGTACCTACTATTTTACCTATTGCAAAAGTATTTCGTACAAAGAAGCCGAGAAGACTAATGAAACTTAGTTACGGAATTCTCATTAAAGTTAAAACTTGGGAAACCCCTTGATCTAGAATTCGGCAGTTAACCACATTGCTTTTTCGAAACACCCTCTCGATCGATCCTAGCTCTTAACCCTTCGAATGCCACACGTTCCTCAACGTATCCGTTATTTGAGAAATGTCCTAATTGGCAGCCAATTTCTAACAGTAATTTTCCCGTAGCTACAAATAAAATTACTGTATTTACCTAGATTGGCAGGTCCTGGCAACTGCGGCAATTATCACATTGATCATTAGAACCGCTTGCGCAGGATTACGGGGGTCGGTTTTTTTGTAAAGTTGAGAAATTGCTTTTAAATTGACAATTTGTAAACAATCTAATGTCAAGTTTTATAAGTACGAGATCTAATATAATTTATACAAGAAATGATTGATCCAATTTGGGTGACAAGAAGTATAATAAAGCATCCAAAAATATATAAATCTTCTATTGTTTTATTCCGTAAGAAACTAAATAGTAAAGTTTACTAAAGCATACCTATCTAACTTTGAGGCTATTAAATAGTTATGTAGGTACAAACAGAAGTCAGTCAATCTTGTATGTTTACGTGTAGATAGTTATATTAATGGCCGGTATTCCATATGTAGGTCAAATTGAATTGTTGTGAGAAGTATCCCCACTAGGACGTGTGCTATCAATATCAATCAATAGTTGAAACTGTCACAAACTGAGATTGATTGATTGACAAACAACACTTTTTAGTGATTGATACGTGTCACAAATGTTTACTCGTAATTGGAGTGTTTTGACCATTGAATTGATTTGGAGTTTTCCGTTGATTGATACGATAGTGATTGATAAACACTTGTAAGGTTAAAAATAGTATGACGTATCTTTCTCTTGGAAATAAAATATTGGTGGACGATCGATATAGAGATCAAAAGCGAATCGATTAATGACGAATTATACATCATTTATTATTAGATCAAAGGCCTGTGTTGCTATTTTTGGTGCGCTCGAGTTGAAAGCTAAGTTTAAGAAACATGTTTTCTGAAGTCAAATAAATCTCCGTCATATATAATCAATTCCGTTTCTTACGAGTATTGTAAATATTTGTGAGTTAGTTTTTCTTGGAAAAATCACTCTATAGATCTTCCTACTAATATTATAAACGTGAAAGTTTGTGAGTATGTATGTATGTATGATGATATATAAAACTACTGGACAGATTTTTATGAAACTTTACAGTAATATAGGTTATACATCAGAACAACACACAGGGTACTTTTTACCGCGGGAAAACTTCTCATTCCCACAGGAAACCGACTTCCACGCGAACGGAGTCACGGGCGGCCACTAGTCATTCATATGTTTCTTTCCATTCATCATACGAAGTTTTTGATTGCATAATTTAAAAAAACTTTATGTTATTCTATTCCTACTACCATGTATGTTATTCTCATGTATAACCTATATTACTGTAAAGCTTCATCTAAATCCGTCCAGTAGTTTTTACGTGAAAGAGTAACAAACATCCATACATCTATACATCCATTCATACCTACAAACTTTCACGTTTATAATATTAGTAGGATAGGATACTTTCAATTGCAGTCGTAAGAAAAACAAAATTGCTCTCAACGGCTCTTCGCATTTCAACGATGAAATAAAAGGGGTAATAATATACTTTTTGTTGTCTTGAAACGGCCTTAACAGCGTGGAATCTTCACTTTAATACCTTTTGAATGATGGATTTTAATGTCAGTTTTATGGCTATTGTTACGTGTGTATGTAACGTGACAGGTTTGATGGTTCAAGTTAATTTTACTTTCAGCTTCTCGTATTTGGCATTAAACACGTTCGTTTCTTTTTGTCAGTATGTTTTCATATCATTTGAAGAAAGTAATATTAAATATGTACGAATATTTTCAGTCAACGTATCAATTGACTGAAAACCACACCTCGAATAATATAGAAATATTTCTTTCGTGGTATTTTACATTCTTACGCGATATAAAAAAAATCTCTTTAGAAGTAAAAACAGTTCCATTAGGTTTCATGTATTTCGGTGAAACAATAATTGTGTAGCAACTTGGTTTCGACTCTATGTATAAGGTTTTTAGTTCAAACTGTCATATTAAAATCACATCTATTCCTCGATCATTGATTGTTCTCGAAATTAATCTCAACATTTTAATTAATCTAGTCTTGAATCCTAACAAAACACCGTATCTGCGTCTTTACATCACTATCTTTAAACAGGAATCCGATACAAGATGTCTAGTGATGTGTTGTGGAATAGGAAGTGATGAGGTCGGTAACACTAGCGGCTGATATCAATACGCGTGAGTGTGGCATTTACGTGTGGGAAAAGGTAAGAGTGATGCCGATTTAACCATTCATTATTTTTTTGATAATATTTGTCACGTGAAATGACAGACAATTTAGTTAAAATTTGACGAATAGTACGTATAATTTGACTAGTGACCCGCTCACGCTTCGCAGTGGAGTAATTTTGACGGACTTTTTCAGGAAACATTGAATTTTAGCTAACTAAAGAACTCTTTTTGAAATTTCTTTATTCACAAATTTAAAGGAAAAAAATACCTAAAAATGGCAAAGCCCGCATTAGAATCCGTTACGTAGTTTAGGAGGAGTTAGCGGACAAACATACAAACAGACATAATTAGCGACTTGGATTTACTATGTATTGATAATGTATCATGCTGCATTTTTATTGTGATTATATCTTTTCGCATTGGGAGCTTGGCATATGCTTTATGACTTTAAGAAATATTAAATCGTTATAAGGTATGACAAATATAATGGTAGGACTCATCCCAAACATTTAACTGATGTTATTTTACAACTTAAACAAATTTTAAAAGTGACCATCACCGACTTAAAGATTAGGTGCAAAAAAGGGGAAAACAAAACAATCAAGTTTTGCCTGATACGATACCAAGAATTTTATTTTTCAGTAAATTATCACCAAAAATGAACTCAATTACAGAGTGAGCTTTTACACTAACATAATTAAACACAAAATCGCTTGCTCTTCTACCTTGGAACGCGACTCTCACCTTATAAATAATATCTGACCCTACATTGGTAATATCAATAGAAAATATTCATATTAAACTCTGATGATTTATTCCTTGTTATAGGCGTCTATTGTACTGTGTTATGCAATATTCGGAAACCGTCATAAATAGAGAAAGATTATGGAATTGGTAAGTTATTTCCTTGAGATGGAATAATGCTTTGTGGGATGATAAGAAAAAGCATTCTTAATGGTAACTGAAACGAATAAATGTCACGAAAAAGCTTCTTGTCGAATTTTGATGAAATTTCACATATGCTCGTATGTAAACTATTTTCTATAAAACACATACTAAAATTAGTTTTTTCCTCGAAAAAATTAAGCTCATTTAAATCAAATAGTTTTTATTTTTAAAGATTTTAGGGTTTTTGGCATCCGTTTAAAGGGTATATTCAAATGTAAATCTACAAAATAGTTAATTTAGTTATTTATGTAAAACTTTGCAAATAAGATGATTAAAATATCTATTTAGTTTTTTAAGTAAGAAATTACGCAGTCCAGACATTTTTATCAAAAAATATGAAAAATTTTTTTTTTTTTTTTTTGATTAATAATAATTGTGTAAGCAGTTGTTGGAAATAAATTATCTTTTCAGTTAATAGATAATTATTATACTCTTTTGATCATCTGTTCAAAGAGTTAACAAAATCAGATGACCAGAAAGTCTTTGAAAATAGAAACTCTGTTTAAAAATAGGAAATGGTTAAATTTATTTACGTGTATTCTGATTATAACGAAGTAGCATGGTTTCTTTTGGCGGCGGTGTAGAGTTTCTTTCGTAATCTTATCATTTTCAATTTGAAAAAGTTTTTGTAAATACTTTGATTCTTTTATTACATACCTAAGGTATACCTAATATGAAGCTCCACCCATCGTTAACACACTTCAACTGAAATACTTTTTTACTAACCTCTTCCTTCATTTACTTTATAACCAATGCAACGATATCCTTCTACCAAACACCCACAACTAAGTTATTACAAAAAACCCTATTTCCTTCAGCCACAATCACATCAATTACATTACAACAAAGTGTTCAATGATCTGTATGTCACTCTATCTGCCATCAAAGACCACGGCTCAAACATTTGTATAACAAGATCTCCCATGTAGATTGGTTTTGTTACTTCAATGTCAATGTCAGACACCTACAGTTAGTGAAAAAGATATCTGAATGATTAGATTTTTAGGTTGTGAGTGTTCACACGAATGATCTGAATTGAAAGTCGGTTTTTTGGATATTGAGTTTTCAGAGTAGTAGTACGTTTTCTTCTTCCACTGTTTTTATACTAACAAAATCGTTTCTGTTCCCGTTCCATATTTGGCGGCATAATCACAAAATATTGACTGTGACCTTCTAAAAAAGGATGATGAAAACTTTATCCAAACCTATTAAATCCCTACAAAGATTTTTGATAAAAAAATTTGACACAGGAAAATAGTTGATTTTTGATTGGTTTCTCCACTTCTCGGTAGCAAATAGATCGAACAGCCGTCCAATAAAGGTTGGTACATAGAAACATTGAAAAAACTTTGTGGGTAGTAAGCCCCATTCAATTTCCCCGTTTTATTTACAAATACCCTATCTGAGGAAATCTATTGTAATTTTCTAATATAAATAAGGAAATTGCTTTCGAACATCCCTCGTCTATGAAAGTAATGTAAGAGGAAAGTTTCCTCAAGAAAATCTGCTTTAAACCAGTGGTAACTGGAATCATCTGGTTATTGGAGATAGTTTATTTTAGTTTTAAAGGAGTTTTAATGCAGTTTGTGAAGATTGTCTAGTTAAATCGAACTCGTTAGTAAGACGAGGTTTAATGTTGATCTGTAGTTATAAAATCGTGGGCTAAGACTTCTTCTTCTTATTCTTTTAAGTAAGTTCTGACCAAGTAACAAGTATACGTGAAACTTGCCGTTGAAAAATGTATCAAGTTTGACACAATTGTATAAAGTTTTCCGTCTTGTTGGACATTTGTGCGTATTTATAATAAAAACTTTAAAAAGTTAATATCATGTGTCCCTATGTATGCTTAAATATTTGGAACTACGCAACGGATTTTGATGCGGTTTTTTTAATAGATAGAGTGATTCAAGAGGAAGGTTTATATTTATGATAAGATTTATAAGGAAATGATATGTCATGCATTGAATTCTCATGTCATTCTATGTAACACTCATACAGTATGGATATTTGAATTCAAATGTGAAGTAGGTATGTGCACTCATTTATAATTCCTGCACAATTTAGGTCAGTGGTCCTATTCTGGGTGCTACGAAAAAATGAGAATTGCAATATTTAGTTCGAATGAGTATTTCTGCAATTTTTTCCAAAATTAATGAATGGGAATAGATAAATAATTTAGGTCATTTTACAGTCTGGAAAAAACGTGTATACCTAAAATAACAAATAGTTCATAGTGGAAAACATTAATAGAAACAACAATTTTTTCCCACAACATATATTTGTAACCAGCCTTTTTTGATTTCAACAAAAGTTTTTATCTAAACGATGTTCAACTACGTTTAGACACAAAGGTCAAAGATATTGTGAACTTTCGAATAGTACCTCTGAATTCGAGAACTCCATGTAAACACTTTCAGGTACCTTCACAAAATGAATGTAAAGCGCCCACTCACATTTGAGTTATAAATAAAAAAGCAGCAGTAGTTCTGTTCATATTTCTAATTTTGCTGATATAACATGGCATTTTTGAATGAGGGAAACTGAAGAGTTAAGATTTTATAAGCTTGGTAATTTAGGTCATAAACTTTTGTCTCTTTTTTGAATAATAATGACAATATGAGATTCCCTAATGATATTACGGACTAGCACACAATTATTACACAGAAGTTTGTTGGCAGTTAGGTACTGCTTGCATGTCGGAAACTAACCTACTAATTAGGTATTTGTAAATCTTTTTATTACTATACTTTAATATGAATTGAGTCATAAAATCTAGCAGAGCTTTTTATCAATTAAATCCAAGATGCAGTTTATTGCAACATTTATGATCAGGAATATGAAAGACTAATTGAAAACGTTTCCAAGATACGCGAAACTACACTTATTGTAACTAATGTCGGGTTTTAAATCAACTATAATATGTGCATGCCAATTAAGCGTAATCCCGTGTACTGTTGGATCAAGCTTTTACCTAAACGAAGCCAAGATACTCAAAGATAAATAACATAATTAATTGCTTTCTTAATCTTAACCTATCGACCGGAAGCCCATCTCATTTCCATCGAACATACATCTTAAACCATTTCCCTTTCTGATAACGGCCACCAAAGATGGCGACTTCGGAAAAAAAACAAAAGATTTAAAAAATGAGAAATTGAATGTCGAACCATATTTAGCCATCTACGTGGAGGTCTTCATGGTATTTAATGATGTAAATTAAGTTATTAAGCAAACCAACGAGAGATTAAAAGAAAGTAATTGATTTTTTTATTAGGGAAATCTGAAAATAGACTTTATTGTCTCAGGCCATAGAGAACAGAGTTGCGGGAGTGACAAAACAAAAGAGTACGATTATGAATAAATTTAGGTAAGTTTAAATTATTTTTCTCATTATGATGCATTCATAAATATGGAGTTACCAATTCCTGGGGTTATCAGTACCAAGAAAGAAAAAAATATTAAAATAAACAAAAACAACGTGACGTTTTAGTTTCACGTTTCATGTTAATTTGAAGGTAGGTTTAAAAAGCCTCTTTCTTCGTAGATTACTTTATGTTTACAACTCACATAATACTTTTAATATAAACTGTATAAAAACCAATATTACCATCAACCAGAGTGCCATTACTTTCCAAGAGTTATTCGATTATATGACTTTTCGATTCGAAAACTCCAATTTTGGTATCGGATTAATCGTTGCCGATTTGTTCCCTCGAACTTTTGGGTGTTGATAAAGTAATTATTAACAGGCGTGGAGTTTCAGATGTATTTACCAACTGACATGTTGGCAAAATTGTACGCAATTGGGTCAATGAGTTAATCAATCAAACAATGATTGATACTACCGCTAGCCATTTCTACTGCTGGATATTATCATTGTATTTCGTATAGAAAGACAGAAAATAGCGGAAAAGGTAGAGTAATTACTGTCACTAAGACCGAATATGTAAAATGTGCGACAATGCGAGCGCATCTTTATACTTTAAGAGTCTTTAGACGTTGGTAACAACTTACTATTAAGTAGACCAGATAATTTGTTTGTACTTAGACATTGATAAAAAAACTTGGTTCTTAGAAATTTGTGAAGTAATAAAAAACGTCCAAAGGAAAATAAATATGGATAAGCTGTAAAAAGCTTCTTAGAAGCTCCCACTGAAACGTAATAAGGTTCATTATGAAATACATACAGTACCTTTATCTTTCTAAATAAAGAACCTGTCTGCCATAAGGGACTACAGTTCTAAAAGCTCTAATTTTGCTCTACAAATTTCAACTTTAAGTCCATCTAAATTCGTGATGCAATTTCAAGCCCCCGTGGGATAAAGTATCAAAAACATTAGCAGAACAACCGTCTTTATTATGCAGGCATTTCAATTACATGTTAACACATGATGTTTACCTGCGAATAGTGCCACGATCGCTCGGTAATTCAATAATGTAATAATTGCATGGTATATACAAATATTACCTTAGGCTTAATGTTTGGGCCACCATGCACTTTCACCAGGGCCTTGGAGCAATGGGGATTTAGAAGCCACTTAGAAACTGATAATATTGAAAATTATATAATAATAATAATAGAAAATCACAATAGTAAAAAAAGATTTTGATCGATATTTGGAACTGTAATGGCAAAAAAATACACAGGGCCGCAGACAAACTCATCTAAATGTTATAAATAGTTAAGCTAATACAAAAATTTTGTTTAACAAATTAAGGATGAAGTATTTAGTTCGTTAAATTGCGGCAGTGATCACTTTATGCAACAGTCAACATAAACATAAAACATACCGTTTTAGGACAAATCATACACTTTTAAAATTTATGCAAATAATAGGAGCGATCTGTTTGATAATTGCAAACTGAGCATTGGTTAAATAGTTAGTTTATTTGAAAAATATCTGTTGTTTCTCTTCGAAGCGTAGTTAAGTAACTTATACCAAATTATAGCCAACAAAATCACCTTGGAAATATAACTTCGTGCGGTATCTAAAGGCCATGAGCTCCGAACCATTCTCAATTTAATGTTTGGAGATATCAATATTCGATGCTTGTAACTCATTTAATTGTCAGGTGTAATTGTGATAATGGATTTGTTTTTTTGCTGTTTTTAATCGTTATGGTTGTATTTGTTTTGCTTTTAATAATTGTTGTTGAAATGACTTCACTGATTTATTTTATTGCTTTTATGAACGGGGAGTTTGATGCGATATCACTTATTTGAAATGTTGTGTGTATTTTTTTTAATAATAGGTATACGAGGATATAAAATTTTGGTTAGTCAATTTTTTTGGAGAGTTTCTTTTATATTTATTTAATATAGTCTATTATCAAACGAAATATATTTCGATCTTGAGTTAAGAGACGTAGGTATATATTTTTTTTAAAAGATTAAAAAATTTAAGTTCTTACACAGAACATAAAACACTTTTAAGGTAAGACACCGTTAAAAGTTAAAATGTTTAGTTAGTAAAAAAGTTTACCTAAATATATATCAAAATTATCAAATCTCATAATTCCATCATCCATACTACCTAATTCAGACATTTCTGTGTTAGTTTCAAAACATCTGATACCTAAAATGATTCGCTGGCAATCCAAATGATGATCATTAGAAGTCATCAGCATTGTAAGTAGGTCAGGGTATATCCGGGAGTACAGTAATTTGTAGTTTTCTTTGAATGCCCTGTGGTTAGGGTGCTGGCAGAAAACAAGAGGTAGCGATTTATATAAACAACGAAGACTGTATGGCTTAATCGTGGTTTAAAGACATAGGCAATAAGTAGGTATGTAAATTCAAGTGAATAAAGTTTATATAAAAAATAAGTCAAAGTTTAATTGAAGTGAAGAAAAAATAACTGCTACTTTTATTGACGTTATCTTGTTTCCAAAAGTAAACAAAACCGTTCATGACGATGATTAAGACAGGAAAACAATAGTCAAATAAATAGCCAATTGAACCTTCCCGGAACTTTGAAAATACTTACAAAGTAACTTTGCTAACTAGTCACCCTAAAGAAACAGATTTCCTT
Organism: Emmelina monodactyla; assembly: GCA_916618145.1. Classification (NCBI taxonomy): domain Eukaryota; kingdom Metazoa; phylum Arthropoda; class Insecta; order Lepidoptera; family Pterophoridae; genus Emmelina; species Emmelina monodactyla. The sequence goes on from OU745322.1 coordinate 2,353,366, forward strand.
GTTTAGCAACTGTGTTTTAACAAGCAATTAAAATGTGGAAAACTGAAATAGAAAATGATGACCAACGTACTAAATAAAATCGTTATCAAATAAAAAAAACAAAATCATTTCCAGTAACAGTTAATTACTCGCAGGAAGTTAAGTCAAAATCGACAAACGTTAACACAGATAAGAACAAAACCAATGATGTAAAAGATAAACAATCGCTGTTCCCTTACCAATATATCGTCTACATGACAACGTAATCAAGCACCTACACTATACAATATACATACAATAAAAGTACATTGAATCTGCGAGATGGAACGGTGTATACGTAATGACTTTGTAAACGAAACCTTGATTAATGCTGTACTCGAGCGTAACACAAATATCAAAGACATGCCTTTATCCGAGTTCTTACGAGTAATTTAAAAAATACGAGACTGCCATCTTTTTGTAACCAATTCAGAGGATGGCGATGTTCTTACAGCCAGTCCAATTACAGGTAACGTTTTTAGGACGACCGAAGTCCATTAAATTGTTTCAACCCAAGAGTTGGTTAACGATATGGAAGTGCTTTCCAAAATAGGTCAGGTAAACAAAACAATAGAACGAACTAATTAATTGCAATACCACACGAAAGGCATTTATGATATCAAACAACATAATACAATAAACAGCATTCCATACATGGATGTCTCCTAATCTGCGAAAACCAAATTTGAACTCTATAATATTGACCGAAAATTCTAATTGGATTAAATGGCTTGTATAATTATTTTAAAGGCGACAATTATAGTTGATTATGTCAAGGCAGTCTTGTTCGTCATGTTAATATATTTGCCAATCTCTCGTTACAAGTCTATTACGCTTGGGGAGATAAGTTTGAAATTGACATTTTGGACTATCAAGATCTAATAGAAGGTTCAAAGAGTTGTTTAATGTCAAATGAATAAGGGTTGGGTTTAATTAGATGACTTTATATAATTCTAAATATTTTATCACTCAGAATTTATTTTGGCTGTTGTATCTATTGGCTTATTATACTCAATATTTTGGAACAAACTCAAATTCTTATAACGGTAGATTTCAGAAAGAAAAGGCTAAATAAATGTTTATAAAAGTATAAATGTTGAATAAAATATAATGAAAATATTTTCTTGAATTAAAACATGAACGTAAACGGAATCTATGTTTTAGTTTGTACCTTCATAATGTTCAATACGATAATAATATGTCAAAGTAATATCAATAATTCGGATAAGATTTAAAATTAAGATCTTGTTCGATAATAAACTGAATTAATTTTTTAACATTCAATTTTGTTATTGCACATGATTTATAATCTTATAATTACTATATAGGTATGTTGCCTCGATTTCATAAGAAAAACAGCAACCTTGAAAACTTTTCAAAGCTCTGACCTACTCTTACTTTGTCTATAAATCACACGCTTCACCCTTGTGCTAATTTCTACGCGCCTAATAGAGAACAAAGCTAATAAATATCTTTCAACAATGTCTTGCCAATGTTTGCAGAAATCACTACACAATGCCAAAGGTCAGAAATAGCCTAGGCTTTAGACTAACTACATACCTTAGGACAAACTCTGGTAAATGTTAGGTAAATAGGCTTTATGTATTCAATACGGTTGTGTCAACCGGATTAATATGCAATATTAATGGGTAATGAATTCCCACGAAGATAACGTGTCTCATTATTAATTGAGAGGTGGTGTTCCACAAGGGTACACTATAGGTCTTATTTATTTTACATTCTTTAGTAAACATCAAACGTGATTAAGAAATTATAAGGTTCCTACTATTTCTGTAATGGTTTAAACGTGTAGTGAACGTGCCAATCAACGATCGTTTTTGGTATAATGACCGTGTTTTTATGTACGTAGGTAGTTATCAAATATTTACTCGACTTGACTACATTTAGATTCAATTAAGGAGAGAAACGGTTGAATCATTCATAGTTCTGTGATGATGTTAGCGTTAATAGATGATTCACATGCAAGGAGAAATCATCAATTATCATTCATGAGTAAATTATCAAGGTCGTTGATATTTTATTGTCTTATATTTTTAAACATTTAGATATCATTATTCTCTTTGTGCAAGTTGAATATTTAACATATTTATGTACATTAGATTTCCCTCTTTACGGTTATTTTTAATATAAAGAGCACTTCGTGAATTTGTTTATTGCTTAACCAGTCTCGTAATAGCATACAAATCGCAGTGTTCTAACTCTTCAACCAAAACTTATAAAAACAAATAATTTGATCGTTTAAAGCTTAGTTAATCGCTACCTTCTATACTTTAAGTGCCACATCACCCAAGGTTCCAACACAGGGAGACCACAAAGCACGTCTGTAATTACTTCCGTTAGCCGTCGCCTAACGAATTTTACATGTGCGTACGAGTGCCAATATAACCATACAAGTAGTTGCCACGTTTCTGACCATGTTTGTTTAGAGCTTGCCGGAAACCAATTTGCTTAGTACTTTATTATTTATTTCATATTGTTCTTGTCTGTGTTTGGAATATTAAAACAACGTTACAATGATAACGCAGTGTGCAGTATATTCAACATTTAATTTGAAATCTATTGCATCGTCAGAACGTGTCGTTTTAGCAGTAAAATTCTGTGCTAGTACTTTATTTTCATACCCTAGACACCAAGTTTCCAAATGGTTTACATTCTTAAAATAAATATAACCTCATTTTTCTTTTATCTTTTTCGAATCCAGAAATAGCATTCTTAAAATAGGTCGGTAAATTCTGAACCTTATTCGATATCCCATAGAAGGTCTACGAAGTTACATTTCAATTTAGGACCCTTTTACATAGTGTAATGTGATTGTGGACGGCTGTTTGTGGGAGATAATCTAATTGGTCACTTCACTACGGTTTCACACTTTAGTAGTACTTATAGTATACATTAACCTAAGTGAAAAGTTGAACAGTTAAACTTAACAAATAAGCAAAATAGACGACGATTAATGACAGTTAGAAGTAGCTAAGTCAAGTAGTATACAAGCTTTAATCGATAATAGCACAGCATAGTATAGTAGCTTTCCAACAAACAAGATATTAATATTTAATATAAGCAATATTCCAGACGCATAGTATATTTGTGTATAAATGCAGTATAGAAGCATCAGTATAAACAGGTACTAAACTCACCTATAAAGATGTTATAGGTATACCTAAATAGGCTTCTACAGTCCGAGATAGTGTTTCCAACCATCTTTGGTCAGTTTTATAGCAAACGCTAAAATATAAAATGCATTCTATAGATTCAGGTCAGCGCAAACAATGGAGAACTAGTACATGTCGCGTGTTCCATATTCAAACAGAATAGGCAGGCTACATAGTTTCGTAGGCTTTTGTTTCGTTGTCGAACACACTCAAAATGCTGGCCGAATTTGTGACTGGCCAGTGACATTTGGCGGGGTTTAACAAAGCCGGGCTTGACCGAAATTAAAAAGAGACAATGTCAATGTCAGAGTTGAGCTTGCCGTCAAAAAGTTGAATATTGTTTTGCCTGATTTTGCGAGTTTAAAGATTTGTTTTTTGAACTCTCTAAACTAAACTTAAAATATTGCTACGCTTTAGACAGCAATACAAAAATCAAACTTTAATTCTACGTTTTTTATGACACGACACAGGATAGAGATACTTATTATAATAAGTATGAAAAAATAAAATAGAAAAATATTTTTAGTTAAGTTCGGAGACTACTTATTTCTAAATCGGAATCAAAGAGAAGACATTTAATCGAACCAGTATCAAATATAACGATAGAAGCTTACCAATTGAAGTGCACCTCAGTACAATAAAGTATCTACCGCCTCATACGTAGGTATTACACATAGTTACCTGTTATCGCAGGATCCGATGGCACATCAATAATACGGCCGTTGACACACATAGTTCGGTTTATAGTTGTATGTTTATATGTATGCAGTAAAATGTAACCCTAGTATTGAATACTTAGGGATAGGAGAACAAGTATTTTTATAGCGAAGTAAGTTGGTTGATCATGTTCCAACATTTTTATTACATGAACATTAATTTTTAAGGCATCTAGATCTATAATATTCGTTTTACTCTGCCAAGCTTACCATCATAACATCTAAAGCGAAGCTTTATTAATTTTTTAAATCAACTGCTTGTATGCGCTAAGTGGATATATTAGCAAAGTTTTAGTATGATTCCCAACAAGTTTTGCTAAAACAATATTAATCAGACAAAAAGCAAGTTTGAAAATTCAAAAAATATGAAATCCATCTTGTACCTAGTTCATAACCTAATTTAGTCGGTTCCCACTTCGCTATAATTTCATTATGACCATCTGCCTTCAGTAATTGCTAATTCCGCTAATGTGCGGGAACGTTAAATTGGAATTTAATTATTTGTTAAGAGAAAAGTTGTTTGGAATAATTTTATTATGGCGGTAATTTAGGTAATTAGGAATTAAAAAGAAAAATTATCAGTACCAAATCAGACAAATATAAAAATAAAGGGGATAAATAAACAAAAAAGCAAAGGTTACGGCCATATCACAATAATTATCGAAATTTAAAAGAATAATTAAAAAAAAAAGTTACCAATTTCTACCTATAAAAAAATCCTTCAGGGTTTAAAAAACTTAAAAGATTCACAAGCAGCTACTTTATGTAATCCATTTAAATACACGCACGTTAGCATGTATTATTATTTCAAAGTTTCTCGAAAAGTATCAATATCATCTGCTCTAAACAGCTGCTAACACACGCTACCAAAAAAAATGGCGCTACTATTTAAAAATATGCATCTGCTTCCAGATTGCTATCGACCACAAATCCCTGCGAAACCCCACAAAGGATAAAATCTGAAGAACGTTTACAAAAGAACCCTAATTAAGTAAGCAGATGGACTAAGGCACGTGCTATGAAAGGCGCCACATAATTAAATAAATTTAAACCTTAGCCCCAAACGAATAACGCTCAAAATGGGAGTTTTATCGTAGAGTCGAGAATGTAAAATAGAAAAAAACTAAGGGTCTAATTACTGAGGTGTGGTCAAAAGGAAGTTGGTTATAAAAGGTGCAAAGATGTTATTTGAGGCTTGTTTAGTTCGTTTTTAATTTCACTAACCAGGTGGTTCAAACACGACGAATTAAGTAAGTCAACTTTAAGTGTTTCTGACTGGATCTTACCTGAAAATAAAAGAAAACATCAGATTTTACTCGACATTAGTTAAACTCTTATTAAGTCTTGATTTAATCTTTTTTGAATCTTATGGGACAACTATGGGGCGGAGAATAAACATGTTTTATCTAATAAAAGTTGAAAATGGGTTACTAAATAAGATCATTATATGATACACCTACATCTTGAATTAATATTATACAAAATCACTTTCTTTTTTTTATTCACCCATAAACAGTGTCATTTTTTAGTTACACCTCATTAAAACGAGATTTAAGTTGCAATAAAATAATTTAATTTCAAATTGGTCCATAAATAATTAAGAAAAACAAACTTGACAGCTACACGATCAAATGAGCGTCTATTTTACATTTATATTAAAGAGTTCGCATCTGATTCATTCATAAAGCGTTTCCTGTAGGGAAAACGCCGTTCGTCTTTTAAATGTTGGTATTTTATCAGTTGTATGCAACATTGTTGTTAATTGACAGTTTAACTTTAACTAAAGCATTAAATGCTTGTGTGTTAAAGTCTTTTATTTATAAGAGCAGTTAAAATGGACACTAGTTACAACCTGTGTCTAGTTATGTTTTTGTTAGGTACGACAGCTGTCTGGACACAAATCAGTTGGTTTAAAATGCAATCATAAGTAAATGTTACTAAATCCACATAAAATTTGAATAATTTATATTACTCACAAAATTTTTACTAAAAATAAAATTTCTATTGAATAATTAACACACCATAATAACGTAATAAAAAACAAAGGGTTCTCAATAATATTTTTTGCATCAACTTTAATTGGAAACCACAATTATTTAGTGATAAAGGAAGGAAGCGAACGTCCGCTTGCAGAGAGATAAAGATAGATTTATGCAGATTACATACGTGTAAAAGAGTGAGCAGGCTAAACAAAGTATGAAGATATCTACAGCCAAGTTTGATAACTTTTCATTGAGAAGTTGCGATAAACTTAAAATTAGCTCTCGAAGCGAGATTAAATTTTAATTGAATAAAAATATTTACGACAACTAAATTTATCGTTTTTTTTTTCTTTTAAATATATTTTCCTCAATCAATTTTACCTCCTCAACTAAACAACTTGCATGTTTTTTTATGATTGCCAATCTGTCGCTTTTAGCAACTGCTTGTGAAAAATAGAGTCGTAAAAAACACATGTCAAAATTCGCGAGTTCAAAAAAGTCAAAACAGCGTCCGTACTATTGACACACGGTCATCTATCACAATGATTACAAAATATAACCTGTCAATGCTTAATTAATTATGTGCAACATCTTTTGAAAACGGATTTATTTGGTGTCAAGAGATCACAGTTATTTATAGTAAAAGTAATTCAAACTATCATTTGTTATGTCATTTTTTATGTTGACTTATTAATCAAACTAAATACAACGAAACTCGCTGATTTATTATTTTAAAGTGGGTTCCCACGGTGCGCGATATGATTTTGCGATCTTTTTGGTTTTAGTAGCTAAATTAAACCTTATTTCAAGCATAGAGACATTAATTTGAAGAACTTACGTAGTTGTATAGCAGCATATCTTCAAAATTATGATTAACATCTAAAAAGCATTCATATTAACCTAAAATTAAACGCTTTGAGTATAATTTATTCTGAACATGATTATACTGGAAATTAATTTGAACAGAACCGAGAAGCAATTATATAATTAATTTTATTAGTACATTATACAACGGTTGTACCTACTAGCCTTCCAACCATTGCCCCTTAGTTTTTATTAAGGTAGTAATATTTTAATACCATTTTTATTCTTAAGAAATAATTTGAACGAACGATTATGCATAATAAAGTTATCTAACAAGTAAGTAATTTTTTTTTTCTATCTTTCGTTTGAGAAGCAAAATATAATCTCTAAAATTTCCTTAAAAATATTAATTAATTACATTCCTTTCATTTTATATATTTTATTTTTATCTTATATTCATTATTTTTATATTTCACATGTATTCCATGAAATAACATCTTGCAAAGACACCTCTTTCATAAAAAAGAACAATAAAAAAATAGCAAAACTCGTTACAAAAGCGGCATATACAAAAGCCAGTCAATTAATTAGTAAGTATGCATGATTTTACACGGCTATAAAGCACTATTATTCCAATAAGGAATGCTAAAGTTACAAATGTGAGCATAATTCATTTAAGAAATGGTGGATGCGACACACTGTATCTAAAAACTGTTCATTTTAAATTCAGTTTGAAGACGACGTTCTTTACCTTTGATTAAAAATGCAGATTTTCCTATAGGCCAGTGTTGATATTTGTTACATTTTGTTTTTAATCTTGTTGAGCTATTCTTGACAGGTACTATTTCGCAAATTTACTAATGCTACTAATATTATGAATCTTAAAAAAATATGTTTACAGTTTTTTTTAAAGCGAAATATAGAGAGGAATGTATACAATTTCTTTATTTTGTTAAAAATATACTAAAAGCTAAGAAAAAAGGTTGTTTTTACAATATTAAAATTAAAAAATCTCATTTTAAAACGTAACCTTTACACCCATGTGTCTTAACCCCGCATCGACCGCGCGGGTCCCTCGGACCCATGCTGGGTCTAATACACACGACAACTCAGTATTATTGTATTTTACACCAGTCATTACGAACATTGTCGACTTCTAAAGGGTTTATTTAATAAAATATTTAATTGTAAACCCGACGGGGAAATATTACAGCCATTATCAAAGCTGGGTGATTTATAATTGGATATGTGATATTAACAATATGTTTGTGAATATGAATGATATATGAAAAGAATAAGAATTTTAATGTTATGACATTGTTATTGTTGTGTTGCAAATTGCAATATTGGTGTATTTTCAATTAGTGTATTTTCATAATAATTATTATATTATTCTGTCTGTTTGTATGTTTGTCCGCTAACTCCTCTGAAACTACGTAACGGATTTTGATGCAGATTCTGCCATCTTTTAGGTAATTTATCAATTTAAACTTGTAAATACCTATAGAACATTCCAAAAAAGTTTTTAAGTTAGCCAAAATTCAATGTTGCAAAGCGTGGGATTATTTGTACTTTAATTTAAACAACCGACCCTGTTTAAAAGTACTAATATGGTATTTTTTATTTTTTATTGGATTTTGATGTCATAATTTTATGATAAATCATTTAATATTAAAAGGTAGCTTCACTTATTTTATATCAACTCAATAACATAAATAACGCGGAACCGACTATTATCAAATTACGTTTTTAAATATTACTCATTTGTCATTTAGTTCAGTAGGTAATGTCACACTTTTGTCTGTTTTAAACACATTTGACAAATAAATTACAATGTGTTTTGTTTTCTTCAGATGAGTACAGGATTGAAGTCTTATTTTAAAGGTTGTTTTTTGTTGTCGGTCTGTTTATAGGATATTTTTATCGACTCATTTTTTTTTAATTATTAACTTTATTAATAAAATACATAAAAGATTCCGTGTGTATCAGTGTTATTAAGGTAAATTAAGGTATAGTATTAATCCTATTTAATATCTAAGTAGTAAAGTACTATAAAGTTACAAGTACAATTAACCCTTTAAATGCAACAAGCAGCAAACATAACTTCATCTAATTCCGTAACTGAGACCACACGTAGTCAAAACTCACTCATATATGTATAAAAGTTATTTATACACAAAACATTATACGCAGCTGCGGTGGATGTCCAAAACATGCTTTTTAATTAGTCAAACAAACAATCGGAATGTTGGTTTGATAGAAAACACACTTTTTGAGTTGTAACATTATTCAAATTGATGAGTTTTGTTTTCTAAAATAATTATGACGATGTTTTTGACCTTCTATTCACTTTTTGGAAGACTTACCGAAAATTAAAAAAAAACTCTGGTCAGTACAAAATTAATTATGTTGGATTTATAACTTTGTCCTGATTAATGGAAAAATATAGCAATACAAATTTAAGTTGATTTAAGCTTGACCATTGATTGGTTAAATTTCAAGATCATCTCAAAAGTGGAAGCCCTGACCTATGACAATACCTCATATTCTTCGTTATATAGAAAATTTGTTATACAAAAGAACAACAAGACATGTTTATTATGTTGGTTTTAACCGTTTGAAAAAATCTCTTGATTATTCTGGTGATTAGTAACACAGGTTGTCCTAGTGCTGACACCAGGCTCTCACATTATATGTTTTCTTGTGATTGAATGATTGAATTGTATTTAAATGTGAGAGCAAATAAATAAAGATTATTATTATATTATTGTTATAACATCCAGATACTTTAAAAAACATTATTTCAACCACAAAAAAAACTTCTCTTAGAAAAATAATCATAAAACTTGTTACCCAAGCTAAGTCTAAGTAGTCATGAATAACGAAGTAACTTAGTACCTAATATAAAACATGGAATGTTAGTGGAGGCTTTCAGGCTAGCCACGGGGGTCGGAAGTGTTTGTTGCTACTTCATACGTTGTGGCATTCTTGTGCGAGGTTAAAAGGACGTAACTTAAGTAAGGGAAAAGTTATTAATTTTGGTATTATATTATTTAACTGGTATTTTTTATTTATTTTTACGCTTATACGGCTAGTGTGTTGTTGTCGTTTGCGCTATTTTTATTAGGATTGTATATAAACCTTGCTATAAATGAAACTAATGTTTATCTAATTTACGGATGGATGACATGTTTTTTCAGTAGGTAAGTATTTGAAAAAGGGTAGGTAGTAATTAGTTGCAGTTAGCGTGCCTATGAAAAATATGGATATATTTTTCTGATAATAAAAACAAAAAACAAAACTGTTCGCTAAAGCCAGCCTATTTTATAGTGATTTCACATAGGGGGAGGTCCCCGAGAACCGGACACTTAAGGAATAACAGAAATAAAATAAAATGCACAATAGTCTTATTTATTTATTTCACTTTAAAAAGTTTTTAATTATATGCCTAACCAACAAAGATAAACCACCAGTCTTAAATATTACTTTAAATGTAGTAAATATTTAGTGAAAGTTAACATAGCAAAAACGAGGTTTCGAAAAAGGCCCCCTAATGACGGACACACAATTTTTCGATCATTTTTAAACTCAAAAATTATTTTAACAAATATCAAAACAAATCAACTGTTAATAAAGAAAACTAATCTTAATTTTAATAAACTTTGTACATAATCAGGAACGTTTTTTATAGAATCACAGACCTTTAATTGTACAACCTGAAAAAATCACAAATGTAGCTAACTGAGCCCTCTTCCATATCAATAGATAGCTTTTTTCATAAAATTTTATCTTTGGGGGTATTCTGACGATCTTGGTTTGGGTTTACCCATGTGAAACCTTAAAAATAAAACACAAAAAATAATAACAACAAAAAACACTTGCTGTTAAACTGTCCGGTACTAGGGAACCTTGAGAGTGTCCGAACTTAGGGACCCTCAGGTATATACAAGATTTTTTTTTATTCAAATTGTGTGTTCAAGAATCATGAAAAAGCTATGAATTATCACTACATAGTATAAAACAAAGTCGCTTTTTCTGTCCCTATGTCCCTATGTCCCTTTGTATACTTAAATCTTTAAAACTACGCAGCGGATTTTGAAGCGGTTTTTTTAATAGATAGAGTGATTCAAGAGGAAGGTTTATATGTATAATAACATAGTACAGGGAAAGCAGTTTGACTCCAAATTTAAGGCGTGCGAAGCCGCGCGGGTAAAAGCTAGTGTAAGATAAGAACAAAAGCAATAATAATTAAAAATAATGGATATCATCCCACAGTTTAAATACTATTTACAGACCCCGAAAAATTACTTGAAACAAAATTTATGCTAACCACAAAATTTAAACATCGCTTCCCGACGAACGAGTCAGCACTGAATATTGGTTCTCCTCCTCCACACTTTACTTGGGAGAATATTAGCGACCACCTGCGGGCGGAGCCTGCGCACGTACTGGCGCGGATCCATAACAACGCCACCCGCAGCTCCTTTGCAGCCGCCATACTAAGCGTGGATTGGCCTATGATATTGGCAAAATATCCTTTACCAAATGACTTAGCGCAAGCTGTAATTACAATTTTAATTAATAAAATCCAAGACTGTTTTCCGTACAGGAAAATACCTAATAAGTGTAAGGACATTTCTTGGTTAACGCAAGAAGCACTTGACTTAAAATCTTTTTTGTTCACTTTATTTGACATTTTAAACCATTTTCCCGCACACTTTGACTTACTTAATTTAATTAATGAATCAAAGACTAAATACAATAACATATTAAAACACGCTAGAACATCTTACTATTCTAATAAAATTTTTATTAGTGATAATAAAATTAGAACCATGTGGCAAATAGTTAATACCGAATTGCGAAAAACTAAGAAAACTTCAACAGATTTCACAGATCTTATTAAAAAACCGGCCAAGTGCGAGTCGGACTCGCGCACCGAGGGTTCCGTACAAACCTGCAAAAACTACTTAAAATTTTAAGCTTTTCGGAATTTTTCTGTTACCTGTGCTGTAAGCTATTGCTTCTTACCAAATTTCGAGATTATATGTCAACGGGAAGTGGTCTTTAGGTTTTAATTCCCGTGCGTGTAGTTGCGAGTTTCAAAATATGCGGTATCAATGGTTGTACCTACTTTTGCGTTTTGCGATTTTGCATTGACTTAGTTTTTTTTTTTTTTCACGGGTTAAAGGCAATTAGATCTAAGTATTTGATATGATTTTCAACTTGATAGCTCTACGCGTTCATGAGGAAAAAAGTAATAAGTTTATATTTATTAAAAAATATATATTTTGTAATGTAACTAAAAATTTAAGGTTTTCGGAATTTTTCCTTTATGTGTGCTATAAAACGTTGCTTCATCCCAAATTTCAAGATTCTAGGTCGACTGGAAGTACCCTTTAGGTTTTGATTCCCTTGCGAGTACTTGCGAGTTTCAAAATATGCAGCTTAAATTGCTGTTTCTTTTGATTGCGTTGACATAGAAGTTTGATTTTGTTACAGCTTAAAGGTATTATAGACCTGAGTATTTGGTATGAATTTCAATTTAATACCTCTACGCGTTTATGAGGAAATGGGTAGTAAGGTTAAAATTATTAAAAAAAATATATTATGTGATGTAACTAAAAATTTATGGTTTTCGTAATTTTTCCTTTATCTATGCTATAAGACGTTGCTTCGTACCAAATTTCAAGATTCTGAGTTCACGGGAAGCACCCTGTAGGTTTTGATTCCCTTGCAAGTGTCGAAAATTTGCGGCATAAACGGCTGTATCTTTTGATTGCGTTGGCTTAGAAGTTTGATTTTTTCACAGCTTCAAGGGACAGTAGACCTGAGTAATTGATATAAATTTCAGCTTCATACCTCCACGCGTTCCTGAGAAAAAGGGTCTTGACAGACGGACGGACGGACAACAAAGTGATCCTATAAGGGTTCCGTTTTTTTTCCTTTTGAGGTACGGAACCCTAAAAAGATGGAAATGACTTCAATGACAAAAAACAATTAGTTAACTACTTAAATGAACAATTTATTAATTCATCAAAGCAGTGTGGAGCTCCTGTACCCGCTGTGGATGAAGCTGTCTTAATACTGCAGCAAGCCGTTACACGCGCAGACCGCTCTTTAAGACTAACTTCTTTCAGTCCTCGCGAAGTGTTCCTGATTCTTATGAACAAGGTCGCTAACAAACCATCCAAGGACATTTATGGCATTTCGGTGCGGATATTGCGTCCCGTTGCGGATACACTAGCACAACCTTTGGCCATCTTATTTAATTTATGCCTTAAGTATGGCACATATCCAAAGGTATTTAAAGATATTAAAGTATGCCCATTGTACAAAGGGAAAGGTAAGAATTCAGAGGCAAGCTGCTACCGGCCGATATCAATCATACCAGCCATAGCAAAAATTTTTGAAAATGGCTTAACATCAAGACTTTCTAACTATTTGCAAGATTGTAATGCGCTCTCACAGTACCAATATGCATATAGACCGGAGCGTTCCACGACCATACTGACTCGGGAGCTACCCCGCCGGATTTTGGACGCGCGAGAGAACAACTTACAGGTCGCTGTGTTATGTTGTGATCTGTCCAAGGCTTTCGATGTCGCCGATCACGTCACATTAGCTGCAAAGTTTGGTCACTACGGTATAGTTGGAAAAGCCCTGGACCTTATGATAGAATTCATGAGAGACAGGGTTCAATACGTGATTGGAAAAAGGGGTGAAATAAAATCTGATGGACTGGTTTCCGAGATGGGGGTCCCGCAAGGTTCCTCACTCTCAAATCTCGCCTTCTCAATTTTGCTCAATGACCTTCCTGGTGCTGTGGAGAACGCACACATCTTGATGTATGCAGATGATGTAGCGGCTGTTGTGACTGCTAAAACAGTTGATGCACTAGAGCAGACGCTCAACTCTATTGCGCAGCAAGTTGCCCGTTGGTTTACGTACAATGGATTGGTGCTCAATCTACCAAAGACGTGTTTTATACGTTTTGACCTATCTGGTAGACCGTGCCGTCCACTTGTAGTTAGCGCAAATGGGACTCAAATAGAACAAGTGAAAGAGGCCAACTTTCTGGGCTTTTATATAGACCACGCGCTAACGTGGGAGACCCACATAGATCATCTATGCGGGAGGTTGGCACAAGCATGTTTCGCCTTAAGTCGAGTGGCTGCAACACTGGGTAAAGAAGCAGTTCGTACCTGCTACTTTGCAACGGTGCAGTCACTTCTTCATTATGGTTTAGAGTTCTGGGGACGCGCTGCCGATTGGGAGCGTGTCTTCAGATTGCAGAGACGTGCGGTGCGAACGCTCGCGCGCATACCGAGTGATGAATGTGTACGAAAATTTTTCATCTCGTTGGAGATTTTAACACTACCCTGTCTATTAATACTCCAGATTGGTGTTTATGCCCACCAAAACTTGGCTAAGTATGCGCGTAGGGGCGACCACGGTCACGGCTTACGCAATCCAAATCACTTGGATTGTATAAGTCACCGGTTGGAAAAAGCCTCTCGAGCAATACATGCGATGGCCCCACAAGTTTACAATCTCCTTCCTCAACATGTCAAAACTGCCACTAGTGAAAAATCTTTTAAGTTTTTGCTTAAAACATGGCTTCTCGGACAGTCGTTCTACAGCTACAGCGAATTTTTGTCTGTTAGTAATTGAGCAACTGTTTTACCACATTTTGTATTTGACATTGATTTTTATTATTTTTATGAATAAAAACCTATGACCTAATTTAATATTTTTGTTATATTATGTATTTGAAATTGCATTGTATTCTTATTATCGTTTTTTTATTTTATCTTTATTTGCTTGACATTGTTATTATTTTATTTTCATTGACTTATTATTGACCTTGTGATTGTATTTCTCTTATTTGACATGTAATCTTTAAATTATGAATAAATGATGATTATGATTATGATTATGATTATGAACCTATCTAACCGCAGCAAAAGCAACAAATTGGCGCGCTTTTTTCGTTCTGATTTTAACTATGTCCGGCTTTAGGACCCGTCCGGGCTTATGGGACTTCCCCCTACCTAGATTTAAACCCTTTTCCGAGGATAATACAAACTTTCCTGCAGGTACTTTTTATGATAAACGCGCAGTTAGTGAAAGATAATATTGTCCTAACGAAAGTGATTATTCCGAGTTAATACAACGACAAAACGGCATTTGTTTTATGGTCGTCATAATGGTCCATTAATGGGTAATGACTGGGTTACAATTTAGTCAATTACACGCTGCTATAGTAGGTACTTTTACGCTCGTGTATAGGTATTAAACTTGCAAAAAGTCACGAAGGACCTGGTATAAACAAGGTACCTACACCTACAGTAGTAATAATTAAATTGGGTTTTTATTTTAAATAACTTTATAGTCAAAAATATATTTCAAATTTAGATACAAACATTTGATCAATACTTTAGCAAACACAAATAAAATTGCCAACAGATTTTTTTCAGAATAAAAACCAAAATTATTGCGAACACAAAATATTTAGTTCCAAAAATATTTAAACTCCAAATATCTAAAACTTTTTTTGCTTACAATACAAATTGCGTAAATGAACAAGTTCGACGTGCTAACCGGTACGTGACAGACAGACAGTCCATTTTTAAACCTCATTCCTTTGTTTATGGTACCAACGAAAACCGAATATTCTAGACATTTCTATCAGTTTTATCTTCTCTAAGAAATAAAAGGCAACTTTTTTTAAACTATAGTTATGTCGATCCTATTCCTGGGCAAAGGCCAGGCACTGGAATTTGTACAATTCTTGAAACAAAAACATTGTTATATTTTTAATACAACGGCAATACCTTAACTTTACTCGGGCGTTTCATATAAGATTTTACATCTAGTGCGTTTTTCTTCTTATACCACCTTCGTATTTCTTATTCCCTTGCGCCATACTACACTCAGTCTTCATTCACAAATCGACACTTGAAATGAACTGTCCTATCCTACCAACTGAAACCAAACTTATGGTAAAGGACGCACTATTGATGGTGCGTTCTTTTAATATAAAACAAAGTTTCCCCCGTCTATTTGTCTGTATGCTTAGATCTTTGAAATTACGCGACAGATTTTAATATTTTTTTTTAAAAGATAAGGTGATTTAAGAGAAAGGTTTATGTGTATATTAATTAACATAGTATAGGGAAAGGGGTTTTACTATAAATTTAACGCGTGCGACGCTGCGGGCAAAACCTGGTGTAAATTAAATCAAATTTCAATAAGTTACTACACACAATACAACGTCATAGTTAACTGCTTTTACGCGTTAACGCATTTGACCTTACAATAACACTGACACTCACGATTCGGGCATATGAGTGTGCTGTGGTATTTGACATCGGCAGTCCATTTAGACTAAAATCAAGCAACCAGTGAAAACGATGCTATAATAATTAATATAATGGAGCGAATATATTTTTTCAAATATCCATCGGGTGTAAAAAGACCACTTCCGAAGCCAGAAGTCATGTATTCTAGAGCCTCAATAGTAACTAAATTCACTAACAGTATACCCAGAAAACTCATTTTAAAAAAGTTATTAAGGATTAGGTATAAAGTCATATTCGCCGCTTAAAATCATCGCTCACACATAATCTGTTGATGCGATTATTTACATTGCAAATTAAATTAAAATCATCGCAAAATCTGATAGTATAAATGCAATTTTATAAAAATACGTAAAAAAAACATTTTTTTTTGCTTTAAACATATAATATAAAACATATAACCTTTCTCTCCAGCAGTTTTAGTTTTCGGAAGCAGTCTTTTAACACCTCGTATTAGTGCAGTGATATTTTCGTATTGTAATATAAAGTAAGGTTTTTGTAACTTTAATTATATCTTAACAAGAGTATTATTACTTTTGAGACATCCAAATATGTGTTTCCTTTTTTGGAAACTAACTTTTGTCAATTTCATTAGGGAAAAGCTAGCTCAAACATGTTCATATATTATGGTATCTTATTGTAAAGTGCATACACACACTTTATAGTGTAGGTGGGCACAAATATAATAAAACCGTAAGGTCAAGTAGAAGGTAGGCGTAACGAGTGCTATATCGGACTTTTTTAAAGAAAAGGTACCTTTTAAAGTAAGATGTGAGTGGCTGTTTCTAAGTAAAAGGTCAAAACACATTTTTTTTGTTTTTTTTTTTGGTAAAATTATAATCAAACTGAAATTACAATGCTAAAACGTCTCGAGTGCAAAATTGTGCATTCTGTAGAATTAATAAGATGTAGCCTAAATACGAATTTTAAATCAAATTCTAATAACATTTGACAAAAACCCTGCAACATTCACTTACCTATTATACTTGAAGGTTTTTTTACATCTTTATACCTTATTAATGCAACAACACACAAAAAATAAACCAACAAAAACTAAACATTTCTTGAAGGCAGAAATGATAAAAACTCAATTGTCCGCTTTTTATGGCGGTTTCTATTCCATTTTGGTAACAGTAGCCGATTGAACACCACAAAACCGTGTCTCAGAGGTTAAATCGTATCACCTTTTGAATACTACAAAAGAATCATAGTACAAAACAAAAAACTTACGCAATCTTAGATACCGCTATTTTTGCTGCATAAACCCAGGATCCATCGAAAAAGAACCTTAACTTTATGCCCTTAAAGTTTTATTTCAACTGCAGGTAAAACAATTGACTCTAAGTCATAGAATTCCATATGTGTCGGACGTACGATTTTCAACTGTTTCGTATGAATGGACCTAAATGGGGATGTAATAGTGGCCGATCTTCGTAAAGGAGATATATGGCCTGTCATAGGCATGTGTGGACCCAAAGTGCCAGGAAAGATAACAGGCCTGTCACTGTGTAGAGGTAACTGTTTGCCTTTGTCAAGTTTGACGGGTGACGTTGATTAGACTGGTCCAACGGCCTTAGTAGGCACAGTTGACAAGATAGTATTTGTCAAACTTACGCTTGCACTATGTCAAAAGATAAAAACAATATATTATTAAAAGCGCTTTACCTTTTAAACATAAAGTGTCTTTGTTTATTTTTTATCTCAAGGCGAGAACTTAAAAACATTTATAGAAGAAAAAAAGACTCAATTGACCCAATAAAACTACATTATATTTCCTTTTCTCAAAGTCACGGCCTTAAATGGGTAATAAATATTCAAGATACGTAGACATTCTTCAAAGGGACAACAGCTACTTGAGGGTTTAGCTGATTTAATACCAATCGAAGCAGGAAAAACGTAAAAAAGAACTTAACACCATTTGCCAAGAAATTCAATTTTCGTTCGTTTTTGTAGGTTAGGTACTAGATACGTGGAAAGAATTTATTACACTTTCAAATATTATTAACTTCATTTTAAATTTCGAATCTCAATAAAAGGTATGTTACTCTGTTTTCGTTTTAACAGAGTCCTTGCATTACAAATATGTAATCAATGAAATGAAAACAACATTGAAACGATTTCGTTGTGTTACATTTTTGGCGGAAATGTAACACAACAAAATTGTCACATTCACTGAAACATTTTGACTAACACATGAGACATCAAGCGATTCTGCATAACTTTTGTATCCAAGCAATTTGCTTCATAGTACATAGCCTTGATTTTTAGCCTTAAATACTTTACTCTTATTTACCACAGCCTACCAAATGCCCATTGGTTACTCGCGGTAGTCACAAAGGTAGTCCATTGTACGCAGACTGTCCAGTTGTCACAGTTTCAAAGGATATTGTGTGCTCGTCAGGTCAATGGCGTTTACTACATTCTGTAAATAGGACAGTGATGCTACGACTAGCTATGTTAAGTAAGTGCGTGTGATGAATATAGGTAAGGGTTCTAAAAAGCCTTAAAGCTTCTAACGTGTAGATCGGTGACCACCATAGTGTGGATTTTACAAAGTGATTTGTTGGTACCTGATTTGGTTTTGATAAGTTCTTGTTTGTGTTTTATTTGACCCAAGGCCCGTAATAATAAAACGCCAATCGTGTATTATAGTAACCAAAATGTGTGAGGACTATTTTTAGTACTACTCAAGCTCACGTATAAGAGCAATTTATTTATATTATTCAATGTTTTGTACTTGGTAGGTAAGACTATTAAGTACATAGGTATGTATAAGTAAGTATATATACATGACGAAGACGGCAGGATAGCTTCGTCATCAGAGCCGTCTTCAGGGGCCGTTTAGTACTATAACTTGTGTGGGCGTACGTGGGTTATGTGTTAGACTCAAATAAAACCAATAGATCTGTTTCAACACTGTAATTATCTCCTCTTGATAGCACTCCGTAGGTCAATCGATTAATTCACAAGAAGGCACGGATCACGGACAGTTTCTACGCAACCACCAAGCATTCACATTTTCCAACTGCTCTTCACCAAAGCCCAAGACCATCTCCGTCACTCTGACAGCTGCTCGCTCGATGTCACATAGACTCTGTCTAGCACCATATTTGGTACTGGCAATCCGCACTCTTCTTATATCAACCATAAGCATCTCCGACACGGCCATCCTGCGTATACACGTCCTCGTGTATTATACTGTGAACAAACACAAAACGACAGTATCTACTAGTTCAGCTCGGCCAATCCTGACCATTAATCATGACTCTACTTCACACGCAAACCAAAATTTAAACTCATTCTCCGAACTATTGCTTTTACTACTTGACTCAGTAAATCAAACTATCATAAAACAGTAATATCACAACACCAAAGTCAGTATAGATCATGTACCATCGATAAAGGTCATCACTTTATAACAACAAATCAATCATTGCAACACGCCACGACACGAGTGAACACCCCTCTATCTCCACGGCCTCGGCCAACCAGCAACATCACCATTGCTCCCACCACTTTATAAGCCACCACACTTTTCAAAAGCCTCCACGCTTTTCCTAAGCCACCACGCTTTTCATAAGCCACTACGCTTTTCATAAGCCACCACGCTTTCCATAAGCCACCACGCTTTTCATAGGCCACCACGCCTTACATAAGCCACCACACTTTTCATAAGCCACCACGCTTTTCATAGGCCACCACGCCTTTTCATAAGCCACCACGCTTTTCATTAGCCACCACGCTTTTCATAAGCCACCACGCTTTTCATAAGTCACCACGCTTTTCAAAATCCACCACGCTTTTTCTAAGCCACCATGCTTTTCATAAGCCACTACGCTTTTCATAAGCCACCACGCTTTTCATAAGCCACCACGCTTTTCATAGGCCACCACGCCTTTCATAAGCCACCACACTTTTCATAAGCCACCGCTCTTTTCATAGGCCACCACGCCTTTTCATTAGCCACCACGCTTTTCATTAGCCACCATGCTTTTCATAAGCCACCACGCTTTTCATAGGCCACCACGCCTTTCATAAGCCACCACGCTTTTCATAAGCCATCACGCTTTTCATAGGCCACCACGCCTTTCATAAGCCACCACGCTTTTCATAGGCCACCACGCCTTTCATAAGCCACCACCCTTTTCATCAGCCACCACGCATTTCATAAGCCACCACGCTTTTCATAGGCCACCACGCCTTTCATAAGCCACCTTGTCAAATCGTTTACCATTAAATTACGCCTTAAAACTTTATTTTTTTAACCAACGAACATTCAGCACCAGAATCATAAAAGAAACAATACAGTTCACCTTGTGCTCACGATAACCCGTGGCAGGGTTAAGTTGACCCGCAACTAGGTGCGCGCACGTCTTGCCCCAGACTCCACGACGCCGCCGCCACCGCTCCTACACCAAGCCGCGAGATGTTCCGGCACGGCACATTTGTAGCAAAGCAGCATCCTCGCTGTATGCTGCTGCTCCGCTGGGTTTGGTTCTCATGTCGGCACATCTCGTCATCGCGGCTCCAACCTTGATTTATTTGCAAACGACAGTCGCGTCGGGTATAGCTATTTCTCCTGAAACAAATATTACATCACACAGCATCACATAGTTCGGCAAACTTTTATTCAAAGCAATTAACTCTCACCGGATAGCGTGACGCAGGACCTCAATTGGCGTACGCGATTGACTTATGAGCTCCGACTCCACTGGTGCTGACTCAACGCACAATCCTTTTTTTATTTTATTTTATTTTTTACTGACGTTTCTTTATCACAGGATTTGTCACTATGCAGATTTTTGAACAAAAATCAAGACAAGGCTGTATGGCTTAGTTCCTTTGCCTGCTCGTAATATGAGCGAATTTAAAAACAACAATAACAACAACCAGATTTTTGAGGTTATGCAGGATTTGATTTGGTAGTAGTAAATCGGCTTGTGAACAGAATTTAATTCTTAGTTTTTGACATTCCTTGGTATGCAATTCTTAACAACCACGTTGATGCTATTTTCTTCTTTCATTGTTTATCGTGACGACATGTTGACTAGGTACCACTTAATTAATTTTCTCAAAACACAATTTACAGTTGCGCATCATGATCTCGCGTCCGTGTCCTTCTATTCCAAGTTTGAAATCAGGTTACTTCATGCAATTGTTTTCGGTACATCTGCGCGCGCATGTTCTAATTTTGATTTTCAAACAATGCATAGCAACGCGCATGTTTACATTTTGTTTTTCAAACAATGCATAGCAACGGTCAATTTCACTTTTTTTTCTTCTCAATTTTGAACTAACACAGATCATAGCAACGGTCAATTTCCTTTTCTTCATTTGAACTAACACAGTATCATCCCACTTCTGATGACGAAGACGGCAGGATACCTTCGTCATCAGAGCCGTCTTCAGGGGCCGTTTAGTACTATAACTTGTGTGGGCGTACGTGGGTTATGTGTTAGACTCAAATAAAACCAATAGATCTGTTTCAACACTGTAATTATCTCCTCTTGATAGCACTCCGTAGGTCAATCGATTAATTCACAAGAAGGCACGGATCACGGACAGTTTCTACGCAACCACCAAGCATTCACATTTTCCAACTGCTCTTCACCAAAGCCCAAGACCATCTCCGTCACTCTGACAGCTGCTCGCTCGATGTCACATAGACTCTGTCTAGCACCATATTTGGTACTGGCAATCCGCACTCTTCTTATATCAACCATAAGCATCTCCGACATACATACAGGGTCTGTCGTAATGAATGGATAACCCGTTACCTACAGTTGATCCGGATGTGAGGCTATAAGAAAATGGTGTCTTTTTGCCAGGGTTGTCAACCATAAGAAAATGGCGTAGACTTTTAAACTTTTTTATAAATTTCGCTATTTTTTTCATTTATTCCGTTGCCATTTCTTCAAATTTTGATGTATTTGTATAATTCTTTTAGTATTATACTGCTGAAAACGTGTATTATGTAATTTAAATACAATTTAAGGTGTTATTCACGTTGAACATTATCAAAATACTCATTTTAAGAAAAATATTTCCAATTTTTTTTCTTTATGTCAACTTTTGATCATCTCCTGTGGAAAAAAAAAGTATGACGTTATAGCTGCCCATGATCTCAATAAATTGTCTAGTATGTGTAGATTCTAAAAAGGTATAACGATGTGTACTTTACAAGCAACATTAAGTTACAGGAGCGAGAACACTAATCAAAGTCGAAATTTTTATTTTTCATGTTATGTTATAAATGGTTGTAAAACTTCGTCATAATGATTTTATTCTATCAAGATACTTTGCACAAACACTATTGGGCCACTAATAGGATATTCGGAAGAAAACCCGGTTGTTTTTGGGAAAAAAATAACATTACTTCACGATAATAATGTAATGAAAATGTACAAATGAAAATTGTTGTGCTCTAATAGTTACATGCGACAAACATGTTGCGACCAGTTTATTCGAAATTGAAACGGATTTTAAAAATCGAACAAAGACCGCATTACAAAGAAATGTGGAAAAAATTAGAAGGAAATCGTTCTTCCATAAATGTATTGTGCACTCTAATGAACACACGGTAATCAGGATGTCGCACATTTGGATATCTTACACGATAAACACTAGCAGCTCTATTGGTGCTGCCATTACATACACCGTAAATGTAATGCATGTTCGCGTATTCGGCCGGCGTGTACTGTTGCGGCATGATACACAAACTACACAAAACCTTTTCCAAAACAACAAGTTCAATCGATAGCACAACACAATGTCCGTAAATGTGAGCAAAGTCATCAGTATCACCACGTTTCACGATCAAGTCCATATCACAAGGAAAATCATAGTCAAATATTAGAAAGCAGTAACAAATTGACGAAAATAGTGGCCCCGATTCTCTAAAACTAAATTAAAAATATCGCTGTCACTTTCTCATGCTTCGTATTAGAACAAGACAGGTACATTGGTCTCACTAAATTTAGTCCACATCATTGTGAAATTGAACGAAATGCGCTGAGGACTAGCCAAAAATTGCCTTCGCCGTGTCATATTGCACGTACATTTTAGTTTGACAGGACTAAAATGATTACCTGTCTCTGTCTTATTGATGTGTAAGTGACAGCGATAGTTTTAGTTTAGTTTAGAGAGTGTTTTCAGAATCGGGGCCAATGTGAACAAAAGGACATGCGATGGTCAAAATCACACTGATGTGATGAGTACCCTTTTCTTTGTAATGCGGTCTTGTTCGATTTTTAAAATCCGTTTTAATTTCGAATAAACTTGTCGCAACATGTTTGTCGCATGTAACTATTAGAGCACAACAATTTTCATTTGTACATTTTCATTACATTATTATCGTGAAGTGTTGTTTTTTTTTTTCAAAAACAACCGGGTTTTCTTCTGAATATCCTATTAGTAGCCCGATAGTGTTTGTGCAAAGTATCTTGATAGAATAAAATCATTATGACAAAGTTTTACAACCATTTATAACATAACATGAAAAATAAAAATTCCGACCTTGATTAGTGTTCTCGCTACTGTAACTTAATGTTGCTTGTAAAGTACACATCGTTATACCTTTTTAGAATCTACACATACTAGACAATTTATTGAGATCATGGGCAGCTATAACGTCATACTTTTTTTTTCCACAGGAGATGATCAAAAGTTGACATAAAGAAAAAAAAATGGAAATATTTTTCTTAAAATGAGTATTTTGATAATGTTCAACGTGAATAACACCTAAAATTGTATTTAAATTACATAATACACGTCTTCAGCAGTATAATACTAAAAGAATTATACAAATACATCAAAATTTGAAGAAATGGCAACGGAATAAATGAAAAAAATAGCGAAATTTATAAAAAAGTTTAAAAGTCTACGCCATTTTCTTATGGTTGACAACCCTGGCAAAAAGACACCATTTTCTTATAGCCTCACATCCGGATAAACTGTAGGTAACGGGTTATCCATTCATTACGACAGACCCTGTATATTGTCATTTACTAACTTAAAATTAGATAAAGCAATTTATTTATGAAACCAGCGGTAGCACTACTTTAATTAACCCATTCAGCGCTTTAAAAGATGATCGACAAAGAGTGCCTTTTTCATACTTCAGAACAACTCATTGTCATTATTATTATTACTAAAATAAACAAAGGCGTATCTCATAAAAACAAAATATATCTAAACTATAAAATCCAGGCTACATCAGTAACTCGCCGGTATGAGTAACAGTCGGATGTAACGTAGGAGTATAATATGGTAACCAGATGTCGAGATTAAAAAATAGTGGTTTTATTGTTTCTTTCGTAAAGTGCTCGGGTGTTCTCGTTTATTTTCGAGGATTTGTGGGAATTGGGTCTAGACTAGAGGAAAATGATGTTTGGTGTTAGGTTAGTTAACATGAAAATCTAATACTAAGGTATGAAAGGTATGTGTTTTAGGTAATTACTACAATAATAACGTGTACAATCAATGAACATATAAATTATTTTCTCGTACCTCAACTTAACACTATAAAAGTAAAAAAGAATAAACTGCTACTACGAACTAATTAAGGACTTCTTCCCGCACCACAATTCGGAACCAGAGCAGACCGTTTCCCGAAGGCGGCACTTGATCACAAGTATGACGTGTGCTCCAGCCATCGTCCTACTCAACCATATTAGATATTATCAATATTTATTATTTTCAATAACATCAATATCAAATACAATATTTTTTATTATCAATATTATAACCAAAGAATAAGAATATTATTAAAACAGCTAATGTTATCTTGAAGAAAGAAATTAGGTCATAAAATTGCTCAGTAACTTATCCAAAAAAATATTTTAAATTTTACTTAAAGCAATTCACTGACGCATAATTTTGTTTTTCAACTCAAGCATGCAGGTAAAATGTGTTGTAAATTTCCGAGTCGGATTTCGGATCTTCACGGTCCATTTACAGAAAGCATTCCGCATAAAACACAAACAGTAGGTTATGTTAACAAACCATATCCAATCGTGGAAATACTTATAAGGAAAAAAATGCAAGTTTTATACTTTGTTGTGACCTTTTATTGCTAAAATTATGCAAAGTAACTTTATGACGTTGTGTGAGAGTCAAGGAAATATACTTTGTGAAGTAAATAAGGAAATTAATCTAATACATACTATTTTTATTAAATCAGAATACTAATAATAGCAGTTTCATAACAAAAACAGTCAAGAAGATAAGTTGACAGAATTATTGAATTTCATTTTCAGTTTTTCCAGGCCACTAGCTTATTTTCGTCAGATTACTTCAATCTAAGCTCAGCCAATTATAAAATTATCAAAAAAATATAAAATATTTGATTGAAGGTATTTTTTACCTGTATTTAAGATTTTTTAAACTTTTATGTACATACAACACATTGTACACTTTATTACGCTTTTTTATTTTTATGAGATCAATTGAACTCTGGTAGTAAAATCACTGTTTTGTTACCTAATTCTCAGTAGGTATTGCCAGCACAAAGAATAAAAGAAGCGATAAATCAACGAACAACTCCAACGTATTGCCACTTGCTATACTTAATTGAATAATACCGTGGGTGTTACAAATAACCTCTGAATGCGCAGTAAAAATTAAGAAAATTTGCGGTATTTCACCGACAAAGACCTTTTTATGGCAACTCTCAAAGTTTAGTGAAGATTTTACACGTTTGTTGTAAATGGAATTTCGGTTTGGACATTGTAATGTTAAAACTATTTAAATCAATTTCTGGAAATACTGACGTAAAATTTCCCTTTGAGTAAGCATTGTTTAGTACCAATCAATAAAAGTTTATACACATGCCAGTTAAATCATAGCAAAAAGAGACATCTACAGTGTCAGACCGCTACATTTACTATAGAAATAGACTTCCAATTTTAGGACAAACACTATCGAGAATATAAACTTCCAAACTATCACAACAACTTTGTAGTCCTAAATTAATTGCAAACTTGTATTCTGCGCACTATAGAAGACTAGAGGAGAACTTAAGTTACACCTAAACATGAGTCAGGGACCTACCGAATACCACTTCGCCACCAGAAGTTATCATTACCTATCCTACTAATATTATAAATGTGAAAGTAACTCTGTCTGTCTGTCGGTCTGTCTGTCTGTCTGTCTGTCTGTTACGCTTTCACGCCTAAACCACTGAACCGATTTTGATGAAATTTAGTGTGAAGAAAGAACTGATCTTGGGAAAGGACATAGTACTTTTTACCGCGGGAAAACTTCTCATTCCCACGGGAAACCGACTTCCACGCGAACGGAGTCGCGGGCGTCCTCTAGTATTTAATATGTAATCCTACTAATATTATAAATGTGAAAGTAACTCTGTCTGTCTGTCGGTCTGTCTGTCTGTCTGTCTGTTACGCTTTCACGCCTAAACCACTGAACCGATTTTGATGAAATTTAGTGTGAAGAAAGAACTGATCTTGGGAAAGGACATAGTACTTTTTACCGCGGGAAAACTTCTCATTCCCACGGGAAACCGACTTCCACGCGAACGGAGTCGCGGGCGTCCTCTAGTATTTAATATGTAAAAGTGTTTCCTTGATGGTTCAGTGCCGCCTTGTGTGAAGAGATATTTCTTACATGAAGTGAAATATTTTTTACGCAAAAAGATATTGCTCAAGACACATTTTCGTTTTGAATTTAAATACAATTTCTTTCTGTGTACTAATATTATAAATGTGAAAGTTTGTGAGGATGTATGGATGGATGGATGGATGTTTGTTACTCTTTCACGTAAAAACTACTAGAGGGATTTTGATGAAACTTTACAGTAATATAGATTATACATCAGATTAACATACAGGGTACTTTTAACCGCGGGAAAACTTTTCATTCCCACGGGAAACCGACTTCTACGCGAACGGAGTCGCGGGCGGCCACTAGTATACAATAAAACAGAAAAAACCTAACGAATGAATAACGATACTTAGGTACTAAGTGAAACTATAATGTAAGCAGATGCCGAAAATCTTTAGATCTTTCCAATACACGGTACAAGTACTGTTAAACCACATTGAATATGTCAATGGATAACTTTTCAACCGGTTGTATTGAAGTAGTTAAGCGTTAAGTACATTACAACATGACACGCCACACCGACTCGTGCGCATCCTAAAACTGTCATTCGGGTGTCAAATTTCGTAATCAAACTGTCAGTTTGACACTCGCATAATGGCCGCCGCCGGTCCCGCAATTTGTTTACTTTTGCACGTTAAGCTAGTAATCTTACAAATTATGCGAAAGTTGGCGTTTTTTAAGACGCCGACAAGTGGTCGTATGTGTTTAAATTTTTGACTTATGACGCCGTAACGTATTATTACCAAGTGCAACGTCTGACTGTATTACCTTTTTTTTTACTTTCGAAATCAATAAAAAGTTGTATCAAGTTGTAATATAAGGTGTAAGGATAGCTTTCACTGGGTATTTTATTGTTTTCCAAAATTTGATGCGTGTAATTTTACGTTGGTTGTGATACATGACAGGATTAAATAAAAAGTGTAAATTTTAAACTAAAAAATGAACATTTAAATGAATTTTCTCGCAACATTTTATTGTTTACTTACTTTTGCAGTAGTGTAGATGGTACCCATTATATTTTAACTTTCGAAGAAATTAACAAAACCGTCACTTTGTCACCTTTTACTACACCAAAACTGTCATAAACCAAAATCCATTACTGAAACACTGTTTTCCAATAAACTAATAATGACATTAACATATCAACAATGGGAATCGCTTTCTAGTCAATTGCCATAATGTTAACAAAAAGTATTTCGTAACAGCTTGAGGACAGATTCGTGTATCAATTATCTATGCATTGTACGTCTTTATTTACATGCGTGTGTTAACAAGGTGAATGTCGTAAGTTACTGTTCGACTGACTGACGGCGGCTAAGGTGTTAAGAGAGTTTCTTATTTCAATATTTAAAAATTGTACTATAAAAAAATGGCTGCCTTTTGCAGTAGATACCTATAATGAATCGTATTTGTGAGAATTATATAAAAACAAAATAAAGATCAGGTATAATTTTACTTTACAATCAACAAAGTTGACGTTTAATCTCCTTAGGGCAAAAAAAGTATGTTTTCTTTAAATAAAAGATTAACAAAAAATTCTAATAAAACTTACTTTTAGGTCGGCTACCAACATGTTTGTAAGTTGTAAAAGCACAAAACATAACAAATGTTGACCCGAATAAGGTAAGCTTGAAGCAAATTTAAATATAAATGTTACTTGAGTCCTTAAGTACTTAACTTAGACCACACTTACACATTATCACAACTCAACGGTGTCTTCTAACTGCATATGCAGGTAACTAAAATACAATAGATAATTTATTGAACCTGAAAGTGTTAGCTGTAACGAAACTACTTACATACATACATACGTCTAGGTAAAACAGAGCTTCAGATGCCTGATGATCTAGATAATCTGAACGAACTGAAGATGAACTAAATATTCTGATGAATAGGTAGACGAAAATAAGTGTACTGTAAACGTAACTTGTAATCACTAAGCTCGATGTGTAACAAGCTGTCAATCTGATTTGTTTACAAAATAATGTCATCACACTGGCGCCCTAAAGATTTATATAAAGACCATTTTCCATATATTTTCTTACCAATTATTTTTATTTCATATACCTAACCACTGCGAAGTCTACAAAATGCAATAAAGAATCATTCTCTTGAACAGTAGCAAATGTTTTAGGCAAAATTATTTTAATGAATTTCTTACCACATTAATTTATAAAGATTTTTGTGTCTACTTATTACGCTAGACTAACGTTTTTTAGAGCTAAGATAAGAAGTAAAAGAGCTTAGAAAGGTACGCAGTGCGTCACTGCCTGTTTTCGGGTTAATCCTTTGGTAACCTCTCAGACACTCATGCGGCGAAATTGGGTCACCAGTCCTAATCCGGAAACCAAGAGTAAATGAGAAACATGGGACTTTCCGCTTTTATGAAATCGGGAGTCCATTAACCAAGAAATAATAGTAAAAGATTTACCTAGTATTTACCTCATCATATTACCTAATTGACTATTTCTTACTCAACTTTGCGATGCTATTATTTTTATGCAAGATGAACTTAATTTTAGTTTTGCCTAGTTGTTCATTTGACACATACCTACACCTAAAGCTAAATTAAAGATAAATTGATTAAAATATGTCTCAAATCAGATTTCTATTTTTTACACATAACTATCATTAATGTAATATCTCCTACGAGCATGACCTCTGTTGATAACAAACGAAAGGGCATGATCTCCGCTTACTAAATCTATTTGGTTTTAGTGTCAACGACCTACATACCGTAACATCGGACTAAAGCCGAAACAGAAGGCCGATTGTTTCGGCCGCACTTTTTTCGGCTAAATAGGTCAATAGTCTGAGCGGCACTTGACCGGAAAACGACTGCGGTTCGCGATTGATATCGATAGTTTAAGTATCGATAAATGGGAATCGAATACAGATTAGTTTGTCTATAAATATTTTGTTTATGATCTGAAGGTGCAAAGGACTACTTGTTAACCCTCGATCACTCGCGCGATTTTCAGCCTCGAGAGCACTCGCGGGGTGTTGTGACCACCCCACGTATTCAAAGTATATTTCTAAACGTATTATATTACTTAACGGAAATATACCAGCATTTTATTACTTTGTATTACATGATGTATGAACATAAAAAACGTAGATTTTATAATCGGCTTTATTTGTATTCTAAGAAACATTACAAAAATCTGCCTTTTTATGCGTAAAATTGAGATCAGTTCACAAAGAAACAAAAAAATATTTACTTCTTAATTCTTTAGATAAACTTTCTCGTTGAAAAACATCAAAATAAGGATTTATTAACATAATGAAATAAAAATTTTAACAAAAAATTTTTTTTCATACAAAAATACTCCTACGAAAAAGTATATCACGAGTGCTCGCGGGGTGTCGTGACGCAAACTTTGAAAGATCCTTACACTGCAAGTGGTTGCGTCACACTGCCCCTCTCATCCCGTTTCGACGCGTTTAAAGGTTACTTGAAGGTACTCAGAAGCGCAAATTCGTAACTAAAGAAATTACTATTCATTTTTACGTTCAAAACTGCGTGGGGTGTCACCACCCCGCGCGAGTGATCGAGGGTTAAGTTTTTTTTTTATTGCATATATGAAGAGTAAAAATTTATTAGGTTTACAAATTGTTATAAATTCAGGTAAAAACTGATATTCCTTTCCCTGCGTAACTTAATAACAGTAAATTATTATGTAAATTTTTCTATAAAGACATATTTATGTGCTTTAGTTAAGATAAAACTGCGCTTAACCATGTTTAAACGTCTATAGCACTTTTTTATCTTACCAAAATGAAAAGAAACATCTCGAAAACCAGAAAGATCATTACCTGAAAATAAAAAAAAACACATTACAAAACCATCTCACTTTTAAAACAAGGTAATAAAGCACTTGCATCATTTAATTAAATCAAAATTACACAACTTTCACTTTCAATTAAAACTACTGATTAATCAAAGTTATCTAACATCTATCAAAATAAATCGATTAAACCATAAAACATCGATATGGATGCACGTCACTAGTTGTTGCATCATTGCGTTAAGATTAAGCGTCTTTTTGCCTAATTTTTCTTGGTCCGAGACTTTTTCATTGTTTATTTGAACAATGGTTTGATGTCAGCGTTGGCGTAATAGTGAAAAATATTAATTTGGGACACGGGGCCTATTTCCTTTTGTATGTTTCGGCCGAATCGTGAGGCAATCTGTTAGACGCAGCGAACGTGTTAAATGCGTTTGAAAAATTAGCCCTTCTATTTTGGAATTGGGTTTCTGTTTCTATGTTGTTTTGTAATTTTAAGACGATAGGTAGCTATATATCTTTTTTGTTTCTTTTCTCCGAATAAAGAGCTGACATAAAGTGTAGGTATTGAAAAAAAAACATTTCATATTGTTAACTGGTAATGGTTAAAATATGGTCTACCTACCTATAATGTTATTTTCTTTAAATTAAACACTATTTTGAAATCTTAGACTTTTAAAAATCTACTTTTAGTAACATGGAGTTTTATATAAAAACAGCTGCGCACACAAGTCAACAAAACAAGAATCTTTTTTCTTTTGTTTTGTAAAATTTTCAAAAATGTTTGTTATAATTTATTCTTTTGTTTTCTAATTTGTAGATTCTTTAAAAAAGCGTAGAAAAAAAGGTACTTAATCATAGGTATTAAGAAGGCTTTAGTAATTTTATATACTTAGTAAATTTTCATATTCTATCCTTAATTCTGATTCTCCCCTAGTCCATTGTGGTACCTAAACACAAGCGCTTACTGTGCTTACCATAGGGCCACATAATAGGTGTGTTAGTTAATAAATAAATAAATAATTTAAGTGTAGTACTTTACAAGACATTAGGTTTAACCTTACCGTAAAATAGGTAATTTATTTGTTTGCAATATAACGCCTGCGGCTAACTATCCTTCCGATCACATTTCTACTTAAAAATCGATTCAAATCGCCGTGTGTGGCACGAATGATATACCGGTGGCCATCAAAATAATGATATTAAATCGATTTCACGGCTGTTGTCTTATTAATCGAGTTAACGAAATTGTGTAACATTAATTTCCAATTTATGGCCCATGATTCTTAATCAGCCCAATGAAAAGGTATTTTTCGGTTGAGGAGATATCAATCTGATATTACTTTATCGATAACTGAATTAAAAGAGAAGGGAGAGATAGAGATATATTAAAAGAGAAAAGTATATTAAAAGATAATAATTAGGTATAGTTTTTGCCAAAAGAAAGATTAATATAAGTAATCATTTTGTTTCAACCTTCATTTTTAGTACTTTTTTTAGGTTTCATTTCTAGAAAGGATTCTGAACCCTATCTTAAAACTAACTTTTTATAAGATTGTTCTTATCACTAAGTAACAAAAAGTCAGAAAAGTGGTTAATCATCTCAGTATCTTTCATTCAAAATTAACCCCTAACTAATTGTCAAACAAAAAATCATCAATATACTAGCCTTGACCAAAACACCTAGTTGCCTAGACATAAAACACCGAACCAGGCCAACTCAAATACCCCAGTGGGCCAACAAATCACCCGCAGAAATTACAAATGACATTGGCCGGCCATTATTTAATGTTGGCCCAACGTGCGTGCGTGAATTTTACATTGAATTATGAAAGCTGTGGACGTGTCTACGTTTTTACAGATGTAAATTACAATACGTATAGGCAGCCATTTTGGTACACAGGTGTTTCGTAAATAAATACCATAAAATTCACGTAAATATATGAGTAATGTCATTATTAGTTTAAACTTTGAACTGTAGATACTTATTCGAAAAATACCTTTTGTGTAGATATTATTTCTAGTAAAAAATATATAGGTAAACTGCTCAATTTTGGCATTAAAAAGTCATTAATAATTTATAGATATGCCACATCCATAGGTCATAGGTTTTCTAAGTCATTGGTATTTTATGAGTTCAAATGTCAAATGACACAAATATTTAGAACGTCGTGTTAAACGATGCTTTCTCACGTTTGTGCGCAAAGTGTTTGGTTTCAAATGCTTTTATTGTTTATTTAACTAATAAACTATCTAGATATACGGTGTATATTTTATATGAAGGTTCTACCAGATATAGATCAAATAAACATGTCGATTATGAATTACATATGTATTTACGCATTTGCAAATGGAATAACTACGCAATATGTCATAAGAATGTGTTGAATTGGTGACATTTAATTCTGATAATTGTTTTTTTTAATTTTGCTGTATTAAGCAAATTGAACGTACTGTGAACACAAAATAAGGAAAAACTGGACCGCTATACATCAAAATAAAGATTTCTCTTCATCATAACATAGAAAACTAAAACACAATTTTAACAAGCAACGGAAAAAACTAGACGTTAATCTTTCTGTAAAATTTAAAAAGATCCTTTGGAAAAACGTTCCTTAAAACTCGTTAGTATATTTCTATATGTAGGAAAGATTCTTTGTTTTTTGTATTATGCCTGTGTATTTTTAAAAGCCAATTTAATTAGATATTTTCTATGGTTTTTCCCGCAAGTTGATGCTACTAATGTTTACTAATTTGCGAAGGCCTTTTCTTATCTTAACTAGATTTGAAAATTCACAGCTTAAGATATAAGTTTCTGATATATTATAAAAACAGTGTGTTTTTAAAAAACATAAAAAACATTCAGTTATTAAACTGCAGACCAGAATTTGAAATATTAGAAGCTTTATTATGAATAAGAGCGTTCCATTCATAAATGACTTGATAGTTGAAACATGGTTGAAACTTTAGACGTGTTTGGTAGCAGTTCATGTTTCAATGGATACCGTTTTGTGTTTACATAAAGTCACGATTGGTGATCCCTGATTTGTATTGTTGTTCTTAGTGAATGAGGCTCAACTATTTTGGACATTATGGTGTCTATGGGTAAAAGGAATTTGTTGTTTATAAAATTTTATATTTTTATGCACATTTGTAAGTAGATACTGTTTGTTACTCATTCAGAGATATAAAACATCTGTATATTTATAAAGTTTGAATAATAACCCTAAATACTAAGACTACTTCCGGTGTAAACCGTGACTTGGTTTGCGCTCTTTATATCAGGAAATAAGTCACTTTATTATCTCTTAACCTACTTACTTCTAACATTTTTCAAACTAGGTAATATTAGACAAAAAAACATCATGTAGAATTAAAAACGACAATCATTTCTACCTTTTAAGTATTTAGAATCAATCTTAACAGCTGTAGAAAAGAATCAATGCGCATTTTAGTGCAGTATTAAGTATTCCACTCCTACGCAGGCAAATCTATCGATTCTGCAACTCTGTGCCACCCACGACACAAGGATTTAATACTCGTTAATATCCAATTTTATTGGCAACACTATAAGCTTTGTTGCAACTAAAAATATAAACTTTAATCTGTTTTTCTGTTAGTGGGAAACAAACGAGTGACCCTACTTTTTTATGCCATATTTTTGAAGTTCGAAACAAAGTTTGTTTCTGAGTCCCATTTGTATGGGTTTTAAATATATTTTGAACTAAGAATAATTGTAAATTTAATGAGATAGTTTTGTAACAGAGGCGTTACAAATTTTAACTAACGTATGTTTAAAGTGCGCTTATGAGTTAAAAGGTTTACCTATATTTAGTGTCTTACGAAAATCATAAGCAAATGTTGCATGACAGTGACAAACATTTGAAAAGTTTGTATAACTTTTTATTTTTTTGAAGTTATAAATACTGGAAAATGGAACGCGGGTTTTCGAGTATTGTGCGACTGGGAATCGAACCCAGGACCTTTAGATAACCGGTTTAATGCTCTGACCACTGAGCTACCGCGCCGCTACGGTGACACAACGAAATTTCCCCCAGTAGGTATCTATGTCCTTACGTCATATAGCTGACGTCAAATGCGAGGAGTTTTTTTTTATTTTTTGTTACAGATTTTTGTTTATAGACATTGCAGTTGATTACCTTTATTAACCCACCCCCATCTCGCAACGTATTTTAATTCCTGCTCAAGTCAGTGACTCGCAAGAGCATCGACATTCGCAACATCAGCAAACCCATTGTCTTTCCCTCACAATGTAAATGAACACATTAATATACCAGCATATAATTAGCATGCCAGATTTCCTAACCCCTCATTGCGAACTACAGGATAAGCCCACGCGCAGCCAAATGGGCGCTTTAATCAATGGCTTCACTCCATTCGAACTTTCAACCGTATAAGCTTGATCTTAAAGTGCAGTTTGGAATGAGAGATTGGGATATGAGTTATTATAATTCAGTAAAAGTATTGTGGGATTGGAGAAGGCTGTGCAGGAATTAAGCAGATGAATCCTTGCAGGTCGGCGATTGAATTGTAGGTTATGGGGTCGTAAATTCAAATCAGAAGTATGGTTTCAGTAAGTTTAAGAAACCATAAAAAACACTGAGAAATATTTATTAGGAAGTGAAGATTAACCAACCGATGCGAACGAATTTTATATTTAGATAAATTAATAAACCGTTGGAAACTTAACAAAGAACACAATTGTTATTTAATAGAAAAATCCTAGACGGGTAACAGAATATTTAAAATATTTATACACACAAAAGAATTCGTCAAATCTTTATTTGCAAGACAGTCTGTACTCACTAAAATTTACGTAAGTCGCCGCATAATTACCCATTTTGTCTATTACGTGAAAGTTAAAAGAAAATGGCGTGAATGTACAATTCAAATGGGTTTTTTATGTAAATGTATGGTAAATGTTATATAATAATCATTTTGAAATTTTGATAGTTGTGAATGAACCCACAGAGTTGGTTTTCTTTTCTTCTTCATTTATGTAATAAGAACATCTTGTTTTATAGGTGGAAAGATATTACCTAAACTAGTTTTAGTGGGTTTTAATGAAATTTTCTTGAATTTAGATGTTTTATCATAGGTTAGATCAATGGTTGGCTCTTAATATACACTTTGGTAATTATGTATTATACCTACACTACCTATTTAGTTTATATAACATACATATGTTATCCATAAAATTTGTGGTTAAATCATTATTCTGTTAATATTGGACTGTTATAGGTATTGTAATGTGAATGTTAATTCCTTCCAAATATAATAGAATTACATAGGTACACAACGATTACAGGGATTTAGATATAAATTTGAAGAAAAATAGTATCCTACATAACCTATATTATTATACAGCGTCCTTTTACTTGAGGAAAACAGTATGCACGACACATCTCATTCCCACAAAGACACTGCAATACAAAAGGCTAGCTCTGTAACTTTAAGGTATACATCCTAATAACATTATAAACGTGAAAGTTTGAAAGTATGTATGTATGGACGTTTGTAACTCTATCACGAAAATACTACTGGACAGATTTATATGAAACTTAACACTGTTAAGTTTACAGTAATATAGGTTATACATCAGGATAACACAAAGGGTACTTATTACCGCGGGAAAACTTCTCATTCCCACGGGAAAACGACTTCTACCCGAACGGAGTCGCAGGCTGCCACTGATTTCTGTAAAAACACTATTGTTCTATGTTTCTTGTATGTTTAACTGCCTAGAAATATAATTATTTCAAAACACGATAGTTACCTATCTCTTCTCCCATAGCAAAATACAGTGAGTTTACTCAATACATTAGTTCGCCGAATTCGTTTAACCAAACCAATATTTGACATTGAAATGGAATTACACCATTTATTTATTTAATCCGACTGTTTCTGTATATGTTTACAAAGTCTGTTCTAAACTTAACCGACGTCAACAAATGAGTCACTCGGGGAAAAGTGTGTGTGAAGTTTCTTAGAAGTTTAGTCGGGATTGTCTATATGGTAAGGTATTAAATGGTTAAGATTGTGGAATTTCCGAAGATCAAATACGTATCATGACTTAATATCTTACTAATAGGTACCTATTATAAACGTGAAAGTTTGTGAGTATGTATGACTGTATGGATGTTTGTTACTCTTCCACGTAAAAAATACTGGACGGATTTAGATGAAACTTTACAGTAATATAGGTTATGGTACTTTTTACCGCGAGAAACTTCTCATTCCCAAGGGAAACCGACTTCAAAGCGAACGGAGTCGCGGGCTACTAGTAGGTAATATCAAAAAGTAGATAATACCTATGATGTAGGGACAAGCTTTTCGCCTCGCAGATACATCCGTAGTTAAATGCTTTTTCCCGTGGGAACGAGGTCTTTGTGCCCCATTTTTCATTTCAGGATATAGTCTATCAACGTAACAATTTGCGTTTTGCACTAAAACCTCACAAACCTCGAAAGTTTATACTGAAGGCAAGTTTTGTAATTAGTGTATTATTAAAAATACAACAATTGTAGATTATAAATTTTTTGATACTTATTTTCTTTTTCCAAAAACTTATTAGGTTTATTGTTAATTGCTTTCCAATTTATACTTGCAGGAAAAAAGCAATAATTTCTTTAAAATCATCACTCCAACGGAATACAATTTCTCAGTACATACAAATAACATGCCAATTGTAATTTTAACTGGTTGTATAACGCAATTATCAACGACATTATTTAACTTACCTTCGGGCGTTAAAAATAATTTGCTAATTTAACATCCTTTTAAAACACCGCCAAATAATAATAAATAATAGCATTATTATATACAAAAAACAGATGATGTACTTGATACCATCTTATATGGGTGTACAGAAATCGCCGACTTAAGATAACTTGAAAAACTTTCAATAACTCATAGTTCTTAAAACAATGCAATAGGGTTTATTTTAGCGGAAATATATTGTAAAATCAAGATAGGAAATAACAATGATCATCGTGACCACTTCAATAGACTTAGCATTTTGATTAACTTGCGGAAACAATCAATTTTCGATTTTATTGCGTTCGGAAAAGGTTGAAATTGATATGGCAGTGATGTTAATGAAATCTCGGAGTTTGTTCATAATAAGACTAATAAGTAACTGATTGACGGTAATTCTTTCTTGTGCTTCTGATTTGCATAATCTCTTGATTATTTTTAGAGATA
The DNA here is from genome assembly GCA_916618145.1 of Emmelina monodactyla. NCBI lineage: Eukaryota > Metazoa > Arthropoda > Insecta > Lepidoptera > Pterophoridae > Emmelina > Emmelina monodactyla. Next base: position 2,391,053 of record OU745322.1, read on the forward strand.
GGTGTGTGTAGAGTTATTAAAATGTTAATCATATCTGAAAAATATCATTAGATTTATGTATGCAAGTTTAAAAACTCTCAAATTCATTAAATATGAAGCTGAAAATTGATCATCTTTACTATTTTATTTGCGGAAACATTTTCGATAATTTGCTACAAAACTTTAGGTATTATTCAATGCAGATCTAAAAAAATAATATACCTATTATAAAAAGTTACCATTCACGTAATATAAATAAAAACACCACAAATGTGCTCATAGGCACCTAAAAAAACATTTTGATATGGAACCTTTCCAATAAAACTTAGACTCGCACTTAACCAATCAAGGTTGCCATATTAGTAAAGTCGTGACAACAGTTTTAACATTAAAATAATTATCTACAATGTATTTTTTATCTCAATGTTGTCAATACTAATTCTTTTTATTAACTTCTTAAGTAATCGGGTTTCGCAATGGTGACAACATGAAAATAAAATAAAAAATCTTACATTTTGTTTGGTTGGTATCAAATTTCGGAGTTACCAAAGGATTCATCGTATTTGGTTAGTCTAGATTGTATCTTTTGCAATAATTTATTTAAGTTTTTACTTAAAAATAAGTCAGTGTAATTTCATAAGAAATAATGTAACCTTATTTTTTTTGCACAATGGTCTTATGAACATTATAATTACAAATCAAAACGTATATTAACTGTAACTTCCAATTTAATTCTTCAATTTCGTTAAAATATGTCCAAAGAAAAGTTTATCAAAATATAATTCGCAGAAGGAACTTGAAGGCATTATAAATCTTAATAAACGATTAAAATTGGGAGGCACCAACATTATTACTAAGAAATAAAATAAATCATAAATAACACATGAACGGTATCAGATACCATTTTCGTTGCCGAAACACTTTTTTTATTGAATAAAATAAATTCTGCAATCCTGACAAATAAACGATAAGGATAAAGTACTTGTTAAATGAAATATAAATTAACTGAAACGTTTTAAGATTATTGTTACTTTGTATTGGAATTACATAAAAAACATGTGCATTCCACTTTTTATCATTAAATTTAAAGTCTCTATATAAAGTAAGTAATTTACAGAAACATACCTTCTAGGTACTTATGTAGTTTCACTAGTAACAAAGTAACCTATCAATTACTACTAAAAACGAGAGGTTTTTTATCACCAGTCGTAATTTCATAACTGGCCAAGACTTCTGTTCATAGTTTTCATAAATACCCGCACTTTCGATAAGTCAATACTATGGAGAAGAAATTTGTGTTTAAATAAGGTAAAGGTGAGATAGAGCGATTTGTATTTTTTTATATACCTAGTTAGCCGCTTTTTTTGTGTTTAATTTGATTTGAACCTTTGAGTTGTGTTTAAAACATATCTAATTTATAGTCCGTAGGAGAAGAAATATTATTTCCTTACGTCTATCTTTTTTCACTTCAAGTTTCAATCGCAAATAGATTCATAACTTACCTAACAGTAAAGGAAATAGACAATTTAAAATTTATTTTAATAATACCTAGGTTAACCAAGATATCAAAATCGTGGTTAATTACCACGGCTACAACGTTAGTAACAAAACAGGCCTTAAAAACAATAGAGACAAACCGTAATAGATTATAAAAATCTTTAAAGAAAAACTAGCACCTCTGCTCTCCACCTTACGTCATGGGAGAAAACCAAATCGCCATTACCAATTCTTTCCAAAAGAATCGTGTGAAAAACTCAAGCAATTCTAACTCAAACAATAAACACGTTTCTATTAACTCAGTTATGTGCTCACTTGACAGCAGTTTGGGTTCAATCTTTGTGAAAAAGAATGAATGGGTTTAAAAGTAGGCAAACATATTCTCAAGGAAATTTGTATTGTATTTTTTGGCATTTTTTCGCAAAGAATTGAGGGTAATGTTTATACGCGGATGTATGTAAAGATATGTAGACTTTTTATGTTAAATTATGGAATGATAAGAATGGTGAGTATAGGAGTACCAAGTTGTAATGACTCTTTTTTTCATAATAAATAGTATAGTAGTATACAATATGCTAGAGCTAATCGAAACAATTATATAATACAAAATAATAATTGCCTACTGGCTCGACTATATAAATAAATATAAAATTGTGTCAGTATAAACCTAAGTAACTGTTTACTTAAAATAATATGGTGCCAAAGTGCAAATTCAAAGTCAATACAAAATAATAAACGCCGATTTAGCGACACCGCTACCGCTATCACCTGCCATTGGTTTTTTAACACCTAGTTAATTTAGTTATCTTCCAAAATGAATCCATCAGGCTTCTCATTAAATAAAAGAATCCTACTCAATAAACGTCTATCCAAAACGCCGCCGCGATTATTATTCATGACACACACTTTAAAAAAAAACAAAAGAAATTTGACGCAATGACTTAAAAAAGACTGAAGTACAGGTATGCTTTGAGACCCCCCCCAAGGGATCGCGCCTTGCCGCGGCGGGGGGGCTTAGTACCCCGTAGCAAGCCAGCTACTGGGGGAAGCTAAGTGGTCCCACAAGGGGCCGGTCGTGAGGTAGACCGGCCCACGAGAGGGGGGCTGCTCCAGCTGGGCGTAAGCCCAGCGTGCTGATGCGCCCGGAGGGGAGGCTCTGGCTGGGCACTGTGTCAGTTGCACCCCAGGAGGGGAGGCTCCGGCAGGGCCTTTGGCCCTCGTTCTGTCGAGCGCCCAGGGGGGTAATCGTGGTGGGTCGGGTGGCGCGGCGTGGCGGCCGCGGCATCCGATCCTCCGCGATTTGGATTGGAGGTGGGTTGAGGAAGGGGTGGTGGGGAAACCCCTCTCCTCGGCCCAGGGCAGATTCGGCGGCGCGCCACTGTCCCCGCAGTGGCGCGTCGGCGACTCCAGCCGGTGAGGCCCCAGGTCGGCAGACGGCCGAAGACCCTGGGGAGGTTCCCAAGCTGCCGACACAGGGCTAGGTCGGTAGCCAATCAAGGGAACGTGAGGGGGTAGGCGCGCCGCGGTTTGTCCCAGCGCGCCTCCAAACTTGAGGGGGCTGCCTCGGTGGCCAGCCGTCGGTGGGGTTCGCGGCGAGGGCCTCAACAGGTAATTCCCGCGGCCCCGCCATTATACGACGGCCTGAAGGACAACTCCAGGTTTTTAGTCGGTGCGAGTCCGACATAACCCGTCTCCTTTCCCTGGAGGGGACGGGTATGCGTAGGCATTTTCCTGGATTATCAAAAAAAAAAAAAAAAAAAAGGTATGCTTTGAGATTTTACCCTCGATTCTTTGGAATATAGGTATCTACAGAGTGTTTAAATTGTTGTTGAAGTTCTATTAAAATGACATCAATTACAAAAAAAAACTAAGTATACAGTTAATTAAAATAAAATAAAAATACTTTTAAATAGGCAAATACTAAACATTTCTAAAAATATCAAAAGAAACATGTAAAAGTGTGTACGCGTATTGTACAAAATAATTCAGTATTTTCACACGCGTTGTATTCATAGTAGACCTGTACCCACATGAGTAAAGGCCCTTATGTAAATTATTCATTGTACGTCCATCAGTTTAAAATACAGTGAACCACAAATAAAGGGCCTCATGAGCAAGTTTTATATGTGACGAAAAGTTTATAAATGAGCAAGTATAATGACGTATTGGTATGTGTTAAACTAAAAAGTATTACTATGGTCGATTTTTTTAATAAAAAAGTGCACTATATTAAGTTCCATCAAAATCCGTCCAGAAGTTTTAACGTGAAAGAGTAACAAATATCCATACATACATCCATACAAACTCACAAACTTTCACGTTTATAATATTAGTAGGATTCTAAACAGTATACCTAAATCATAGTCACATCAGTGAATGTTTGTGTGTCGGTACTCTCTCAGTCCTTTGAAAACGCAAAGCGAATTCAGACATCTACGTTATTCAGCACAATTTTAAAATATATTTGCTCTAGTACCTACCTTTCATCAATTGGAGTGTTTCATATGTTATTATTAATAAAAAAATAATAAAAATACATGAAAATTAACAGAGATTAAAGAACTAAAATCGAAACTCCCGGCTTCAGTAACAAATCATAAAATTGCTTTTACAATTTTAATTAGCTGCAAATAATGTTATTTATAACATTTAACGGAATCTCGTATGTTTCCTAAAGCGTCGATTAACTTGATATCGCTCACGATATAACAAATTAAGTATTCATTTCATATCATAATAATATCACAGGATCGAAACCAGTCACGGAATGTGGTCTGACGACCTTTGCCTTTCCCAAAGTCGCCAAAATAAATTTCGTAAATAAAGAAATTGCGGTTTTCGGGTTTTAGATGGCCACCGCAACAGTTTGGGATGGGAATTTCTATTTTAGGGTTCCGTGGTTGAGTTCGTAATCCTACTATCCTACTAATATTATAAACGTGAAAGTTTGTGAGTATGGATGTATGGATGTTTGTTACTCTTTTACGTAAAAACTACTGGATGGATTTTTGCTAGTTAAGCATTTTTCCTCGTGGTGTCTAGGAAACAACGAATTACCTAACATCTAGTAATAACCATTTACAGTTTCATCAATTTTAAATTTCGACTCGCACATGACTGAATGAATGAATGGTTTTTTAACCGATTACTAGGAACAAGCGCGAAAGTGGAATGGTCAATAACTTCCGGAGATCGCTTAGTGCGTTTTGTGGTTTTGACGAAAGATGACGTCATCAAGAAAAGGCTCAAGATCCGTAATTTCGCACTACCCGCTATATTGAAACGCTTTAATAAGGTCTATCTTCTAGTACGATTATTAGTCAAAACGGTTAGTTTAATAATTTAGAAACAGTTAAGCTTAGTTATTAATAAATAAATAAAAAATACTTTTGCGACAAAAAAACTTTGTCCTATGCCAATTTACAGACTTTAGTATTGTTTCGTAAATTTAACCCTAAAATTATTTAACAGCCACTCCACCTACCATGTATGTAAGTTAATCGAGCTTTACATATTCCTAACTGTGAAATGGTTCGAACCGTCCTAATGTGTTCCCTTAATGCTACAATTTCCAAGTTGCCAACATAATGTTATGCTCAAACGTGACATTATATTGAAAACAATAACTTGAACGATAACTTTATTACCTGAGTTAGATAAAGTTAGTTGAAAAGCTAGCTATTAAGGAACTTTAGGGTCTGGAGGTTGGTAAGTGGGAATAAAGTTCTTATTTGAGGATTATTTATGGGATGATTCTTGCTTCGATTTAGACCTTAACACTTAGTGAGAACTTCAAGTGTAAATGTTAAAATTATTTAAAATTAAGATTATTATTTTGTTAAAAACATATTTCTGTGGAAAAACAGTCATGTGCTAAAATTATTAAAGAACTGTCTTATGGGCATGTCTAGTAATCTCAATTATTTTTTTATAAACCCTAAAGTTAATGATGAGTTTTGATTCAAACACTTATTGATTCACAAACTGTTTACATACCATTAAGTTTTGCCAACCATCTCTTTACAAGGTGTGACTGCAAAATCGATGACTAACACAAACAAAATTCTCACACATGATATAATATGTGTAAGTTACAAAACAAACAGACACTAGAAATGGGAAAACACGATTTCTCCATTTATTTGCTGTTTTCGTACTAAACCAATACGGAACTAATTTTATGCGAAGATGCCGAGTTTAGAAGTTAACTGCTTGATTTAGGTTGTGGTGACCTTGGTGGTCTGTCGATATTTATAAATATACAGGGTGTATTCAACAGACATATTGTTACCTGTGATATAGAAAAAAATATTGAGAAAAGTTTCAGAGTCTTTTAAATTTGGAATTTGGCGCCATTTTTGAGGGACTTTGATTGCAACTTTGTTTTAAAGTAATAAAAATAACTAATATAATATAAGCATTTATTATTTAATATTATTATCATTTAAAAGTTATTGATTACCTCCCGGAAATCAAATACTAAATTTACTTTTCAAAATTTGCTCGTGTCTGTATGTAACTAGGTTCTCTCCTAGTCCATTGTGTAGCCCTTAAAACACAAACGCTAACTGCGCTTGTTTTAAATCTTCATAGTTGGCGAGGCAGTCTGGATTTCAATTAGTTGTTTATGAATCATAGTAAAACATTTATGTACTAAGCAAAAACATAAATGTTACCAACCAAAGTATGAATAACTGTAAGCTTAATATAAAGGTTCCATAAGAAGGTTTAGAGTTAAAATAATGCCTTCAGCCTGCCTTTTACAGTCACCTTAAGGAGGGTGTAACTTAGGAGTTCCCTTTTATAACCAATTACAAATATAATAAAACATAGAACGCCTATGGTATCAAATGTAGCTAAGTTAGTTAATAATTAGATATTATTTATCGTAAGCTTAACGGTTAGAGTCTTTTAATTTGGTTTTAAAAGTAGGTAAATTATTTCGGGCAAAATAATTAGGCGGTCCACAGGGAAAAATGTAGACTATATCAATATTTGTCGTACAAATTTTATTTTCACTATCTCTTTTCCTATGTAAATGTGACTCTTTTCAGCAATTTTATGTAAAGGCTTGCATGTTTTAAGTAAGGCTATAGGAAAAAATAACTTTAATTTTACTTGACTTTTGTCTAAAATAAACAATACCTAGTAACATTTTCTAATTTCTAAACAAAATTAATTTTCCTTTCTTACACTTTGAATAAAAATTAACAAAGCCTAATTAGTATGGAGTCGGTTTTATCAGCAATTTACATAAAGAACAATGTAACCTTCTTACATTTTTAATTAAAAATGTTTTTAATTCTTATCTATAAAGGGCCAGTGACCGTCAAAGTGAAAAAAAAACAAGGATTTCGTTCATACAAAAATGTAACATCAAAGTTATGTTGCGGTAAAAGTTAAAATTTTGTCATTTAAAAAAATTATATGAAAAAAAAAATGGGATGCAATTAACTGTATGAATAAAATTTTTTTGCTCGCATTCAGTTTTGTATTAAAATGAAATTGTTTATACCTTTTTGAGTGAAAGTGATTGTAAACAACATTGTATTTAATCAAGTAGGAAACAAATGCTATGTAATATTCAACTGATTGTGTATAAAATTAGTAGGACAGTTATAATAGTTGACGCAGCAACTAATATATGTCAACAGTTAAACGTCCAACGAATTGCATGTTTACGTAAATTATTTAATATTCGCTTTCTTGACATGTGAATAAAAGTTGCAAAACTAAACACTAAAATGAAATATTTGGTAATAAATTTGGTAAGAAAGTGCAGTTATACCTACACAAAGAATAGTAGTTTTACAGAACAATAATATTTTGTTTGTCGACTTTGGAAAGTTCACGTTTAACCCTTTAACTCAAAGCATATTAAAACACACTACTTTTTATTCAACAATAGAATTTAACACAATTCTTCATTTGCATCCGGAACACGCTAACGAAATCTAGACGTTTTAAAAAAGTCTGACATGCCACTTAATCTGCAACATGGTGTAATTTGTTATTTCCCTACATTGTTGTAATCAGTAGCTTGTGTGTCTGAGCTAATAAAGTGTTAACTTAATGTAACTTGAAGAGATAACATCGAATTAAAACAACAAAGTATTTAATATTTATTGAAAAAGCTTTATTTTGATAGCAACATTTAAAGCAGTTATAGAAACGACTAAGTTTGTTTCCTCGAAAACCGAGCATAAGTTAATTCCATTTGATGAAAAAAGTATAAGCAATCGATTTTTTATCTTAATTCATAAAAAATAACAATTAGCCGTTTTGATCCCATTGTTGGGCAAAGGCCTCTCTCAAACTCTTCCACTTTTGTATATTTTAAAGTTCTTTTTCATCCAATTTTGCAACACAGCCTTCCCAAACTTGCCTATCATAAAAACACACACATAAAAACATCTGCGCATACATCCTCTCCAACCATGCGCTTACGCATCTCATAGTTATCAATCAAGCCAGCTCGCGCATGCCGCTGGAATGCGCTTGCGTGTGATAAGCAATGCGTCTATTAATGTTGTGATATCAAACACTTAAGTCTAGTGTATGTAGGGTAGTTAGTGATCGTTTGTTTTAAGAATGTAGATTTATTTCGCACATTCTACTAAGATTATAAACGAGAAAGTTTGTGAGTATGTATGGATGTTTGTTACTCTTTCACGTAAAAACTACTGAACGGGTTTTGATGAAACTTTACAGTGATATAGGTTATACGTCAGAATAACATATAGGGTGCTTTTTACTGCAAGAAAACTTCTCATTCCCACGGGAAACCGACTTCCACGCGAACGGAGTCGCGGGCGGCCACTAGTTATTTAATGAATAAAGTTAAATAACTGTTAGTAATATTAACATTGCGATAATTTTTGTTTTTCAGTAGCTTCTATTTATCAAATGCTAAGATTTTACTGGACATACTTGTAATTCGTAAAGCAAATCTTGGTTTAATTCGTCCGAGACAAATATTCATTTAATTTATAAGCGCTCTTGAAATGTTAATAATCACTAATGAATGTGTTCAATAAATATTTTTCTTCTGTCGCTCTGTCTAAATAGCTAAATCTTATGACTTTTAATATCATGAACTAATTTTTTAACAGACTTAATTACAAACTCTACTAGGTAGAAGTTTATTGAATACCTACCTTTAGTTTCGATGTTATATTTTTTGTAATAATATTATTTATAATTATTAAAATATTAATGTAACCCTAAAATTTATAAAAGTCATAGAATGGCGGTTTCACTAAAGTTGATTATGTTGTTCTTAATTAAAGTTAACATCATAGGTAAATGGAATAGTGAAGTTAATAAGCATGTCTAATATAAGGTTACCGTTATTAAAAATGTGTATTTTTGGTTGGAAATTTTATTAGGTTCTTTCAACTTTTGTCTATTTCTCTTACCTAAATTAACATTGAGCAGAATATTAATCTTATATATATGAGATACAAATATCTGAGTGTTATTTTATATATTTTTTAAATACCATTACCATAGATTTAAAGCATCAATGAATTAATCCAAGGGCCATTCTGCTAAGTGCATATCAAGTAGACACTTAACTTTCAGTTTATATATAGCATTCTGTTTATTACGCCCATCACATTTATTGACACATCCGGGAACAGAACCTGCATCTAAATATCTCGTTGCCATTAGGGCACCTTAATTTATCTTTATGCGTATTAAAGTAATTAAGAAATCATGGGTTCAACGAACTCGGGTTATTGCACACATATTCGCGAAGATGCAAAATGGACTCTAAGTAAGAGTAATTGAGTTTATTTTGCAATGGTCAGTGATGGTGAGGTATCAGGCCTAATGATTGTATTTGGCATTAGCCTGAGGTGCTGCGAATACGTCGGTAGGCTGTATTTAAGATCTTTGATCTTGTTTGAAGGTATTTTCTTGCAAATGGTTTAAACAGCTCGAAATTACTACTAATATTTCAATTATCTTACTACTCTAAAGAACCGCTTCATAATTTCATATTCTTTACGATGCTGACACAATTCTTTATCACAACAATAAAACGATTTGATACAAAACATCTCTATAAAAGTGACATACGAGGCTAACTGTTACTTCTCAGCTGTCAAACGTTTCCGTGTTCGAACGACTAGAGATGCGCTAATTGCTCTGACAGATGAAAAGTGACAGATAACGCTCATAGACCGCCGGCGGTTCAATGAACACACGCTCAGCTCGAATTATAGGGATGTCCTTAATTTTGTTATGACTTTGACATTGACGTTTGCAAAAAAAAACTCATGCTAATTTACAAGTCTGAAAAGATTTAAGCTTGTTATACGTATAATTTTTAATTAAAATCTGACAGGAGCTCATCTTTTTAAGCAAGGGTAATTTTAACACAATGGACGACGAACGAACCCAACACGTGTTTGAAGCTTTGCATTTAAAATTTAAATTTCAAGATGTTTTGCTATTCATGGCGACAACTTATTGGTTAGAGACGTGACGTCATCAAGAGGGAACTTGTAAGACAACCTGTTCATTTTGTGATGTACCAATATGGTAAGGTAAGGCTCTTATTTAAACATACACTTATTACTACTTAAAAGTCAAAGTGTCAAAATAACTTCAAAAACTATTTTAAAAAAAACCGGCCAAGTCGAGTCGGACTCGCGCACCGAGGGTTCCGTACAAACCTGCAAAAACTACTTAAAATTTTAAGCTTTTCGGAATTTTTCTGTTACCTGTGCTGTAAGCTATTGCTTCTTACCGAATTTCGAGATTCTATGTCAACGGGAAGTGGTCTTTAGGTTTTAATTCCCGTGCGTGTAGTTGCGAGTTTCAAAATATGCGGTATCAATGGTTGTACTTTTGCGTTTTGCGTTGACTTAGTTTTTTTTTTTTTTCACGGGTTAAAGGCAATTAGATCTAAGTATTTGATATGAATTTCAACTTGATAGCTCTACGCGTTCATGAGGAAAAAAGTAATAAGTTTATATTTATTAAAAAATATATATTTTGTAATGTAACTAAAAATTTAAGGTTTTCGGAATTTTTCCTTTGTGTGTGCTATAAAACGTTGCTTCATGCCAAATTTCAAGATTCTAGGTCGACTGGAAGTACCCTTTAGGTTTTGATTCCTATGCGAGTACTTGCGAGTTTCAAAATATGCAGCTTAAATTGCTGTTTCTTTTGATTGCGTTGACATAGAAGTTTGATTTTGTTACAGCTTAAAGGTATTATAGACCTGAGTATTTGGTATGAATTTCAATTTAATACCTCTACGCGTTTATGAGGAAATGGGTAGTAAGGTTAAAATTATTAAAAAAAATATATTATGTGATGTAACTAAAAATTTATGGTTTTCGTAATTTTTCCTTTATCTATGCTATAAGACGTTGCTTCGTACCAAATTTCAAGATTCTGAGTTCACGGGAAGCACCCTGTAGGTTTTGATTCCCTTGCAAGTGTCGAAAATTTGCGGCATAAACGGCTGTATCTTTTGATTGTGTTGGCTTAGAAGTTTGATTTTTTCACAGCTTCAAGGGACAGTAGACCTGAGTAATTGATATAAATTTCAGCTTCATACGCGTTCCTGAGAAAAAGGGTCTTGACAGACGGACGGACGGACGGACAACAAAGTGATCCTATAAGGGTTCCGTTTTTTTTCCTTTTGAGGTACGGAACCCTAAAAACATCAAAAATTTCGAAAACTCAATAAAAAAGTTAACCCTTTAAAGCCATATGACAGGTACCTAGCTGTCAATGTCAAAAAAAACCCGCGCGCATTATGTCATTAATAAAACCGTTATAAAATGCGTAAAACACTTTCGTTGAAACATGCGTCTCCTTATCAAACCACTTAAACAATTCGTTCCCAATAAAGTAGGATATTTATAGTTCTTGTTCGTAATCAAGTCGGGTTTAAGTTATTGAATGGACTCAGTGACCTTGGGCACTAAGTTGTAGCCGATATCGGTATTTACTCAATTCGAAACGTTATTCGCTATTTATAGGTCAACTATTTTTAAAATATCTGATAATGATTCACGTAATGTTATTTAAGTTACTAATATAATATATTTATAATAATTTTGAGCGATTTTTTAAACAAATATTGTTTACATTATAAATATTTCGTACCTTATCGTAATATTTTTGATAAGTAAAATTTTGGTTTAACCTATATATGGTTTAACATATATAATTATGATTTAATAACATTTTAGTGGTCAGAACTAGCCGACCCTTACCAAAAGTTGAAGGGATAACTTAGGCAACTATTTTGAAGCCTCCATAACTTAATTAACTTTGAACAATTTAACCGTTTATTACTAACATAAGTACGCAAAAAATAACTTATAAAGTTGCTAAGTCATTTTCCATCTAGTATTGCGAGTCAAACTTGAACCATCGAGTTTGCAACACTACCGAGGTCAATGATCAAAGTGTTTTTCATACGACTTAGATGATCGTCCATACAAAATAATATTTGACTCTGGGTTGCTTAACTAATGGTCACTCGCAAGTGATATTTGAAGGTTAAGATACGTCCTTGCTTGGGCTAAGTTGTTTAAATTATATTAATGCTATGTTTAACATTATATATTTTTTTGAATTAACGCAATAAATGTTGAGAAGGCTACTCGATGTATTTAGTTATTAATTAAAACGTAATTGCTTATGCAATTCTAAAACTGCTTAAATTGCTGCACTTATTAAACTCGCTAATATTATTAACATTAGTCTTTTGAGTTAATATCACAATTTAAAGGAAACATTAAGTTATCTAAACAACATTCCTAACTAAATTTGGCTATAAACATATATTTATTATTTCGCTATCAATTTCGACAGGCTCGTAGTTTCCGAGACAAAACAATTGAAAATCAATTTAGCCAAGTCCCAAAGGCACTCAAAGGCACAGATAGAATATTACGATCTAAAACCACAATGCATTATAAATTTAATTATCTCAACAACGGGTTTGCGCGTTGACAACTAATAGATAGTCTTTATAATGAAGTATTAATACAAGATAGTTCAGGAATCAAGTTTGCCTTGGAAGTATTTCCTACTGCCGATGGGTTAAGAAGCAAAAATTATAAAAGAAACAAAACAAAACAACTTATAATGTGAAGGTTATGAGTCATTTTCGGAGTTTTGATATGACATTTTAAAACTTTATAAGGATGTTTATTTTATAAGCCTCGGATTATTTAAACGATGCAAGTGTTGTGGTAACTTATAGTAGGTTCCTATTATTATTAGAACTTAAATTTAATCACCGCCGAGGTATCTCATTCCATATTCAAACTTATGCAATGAGGAATTTTGATTAGATTCAAGATATACCCTTAATTATTATTACTCGGTTTCACAACCCAAAGCGTTTGTTTACTATCAGAGTCTTATGTGTGTGTTATATTAAATAGGTGGTATAAATACGAACCATTTTGCAATGTCAGCGCGAATAGCTCATCGTCGCGCAACCATTGGAACTCACTGAGTATAGACATATCAACTTCATAAATCATCAGCAGGACATCACAACACACATCCTCAATTTTCCAAAACTTTTATAACACAACGCAAACCAACACACAGTGGCACTCAGAAACCCGTAAAGCGTAACGTCAAAACATATTTATGCGGGCTGAATTATTCATAAAACACACTGCTATTTAACGTTACATCGCTAAAACAACCAAGCACAATCACAACACTGATCATCTGTTATCTGAGAGCGTCACAAGTCGCGAAATTCGGTTGATAATCGTCGCGAAACGTCAGTTTTTGACAGGTGACGTTTCGGGGTGAACGACCGCGTGCGTGCCGGCGCGTTGACTGGCGGGCGTGCGCGCGCGCTGCGTACTGACTCCGCACCGCACTAGATTGAACCCATACCCATGCCGCGTAGAGCCGCGACTTAGCGGGGGGCAAGTCACTATGACGCGCCCTCGAAACCAGTGCGTACACGACGACAAATCGACGTCGCTTGCGAACACAAAACATCACTTAAATCTTAAAAACAGTCGGTATACAAAAAGTTGTATTATGCCTTAATTGTAGAAACCGCGCGCCTATTCTTCAAATTAGTTTCCAACTAAACAAAGAAGAACTCCGGCGCAATTTGGACTTCCTAAATTAAGTTTGCAAACAAAAGTTTCGTATAAAGTTAAAATTAAGCGCCAGTTAACTTATTCAGCACTAATGACACTTCCATGTTCTTTAAATTTTCGGCTTTGTTAGAGTTTATAACAAATTATAGAACCTTACTTTAAATACCATTTAACCAGACTTAAAAAAAAATCGTTAATAACAACCTAAAGAACTAAGTTAAAACCAGTCGACAAGTCTTCGCTTTTAAAACTTTTAATTTACCAGCTAGACTTTCGTTTAAACGAAATTCTAAATTATGATTATTAATGGAAACAACGCGATAACCTAATAGCGTGATCTCTACTTTTTAAATTGCTTTATCTAAATTAAATAAACGTTATCTTACCAAATTAGACACATATTTGAGAGAAGTTTCGTCATTTGAGTTAATAAAAGATAAGGTTTTCATCAGAAAGTCGAATTGTGTGGTTTAAATTAAAAACCAAGACACGTTTTTATTGCCGTGGTCGCCGAGCCATTTTCGTTCGCAGCCTCCTGGCTGCGGGACACGGATGGAACGGTGGCCATCGTGCCGCGGCCTTCCACGGACTCCCCGCCCCTCTCGCTCATAGAGAGGGGCCATGGATACGTGGCCGCCGCGTGGGGGGATATCGCCCTGGTGGGCGTGTACTTCCCCCCAAAGCGTCCGGTCGTGGAGCTGGAGAACTATCTCCAGACTCTCACGGCGGCGCTTGTACGACTGGGGAGGAGCAAGGTCGTGGTCTTGGGCGACCTAAACGCCAGGTCCACGGCCTGGGGAGACCATGTCGACCGCCCCCTGGGCCGCTGTTTGGCGGCCTGGGCAGCGTCGACAGGTCTGGTGCTCCTCAACAGGGGGGCAGTGCGCACGTGCGTGCGCCAAAACGGGAGCTCTGTGCCGGACGTCTCGTTCGGCACTGCAGCCCTGGCCGCGCTCGTGCGCCGGTGGGAGGTGGACCTGAGGGAGAACCTATCCGATCACAGATATATTCGGATAGAGTTCTCCACTCAGTGTCCACCGGTGGTGGGGGGGGAGCGGGAAGGAAGAAGGTCCTTCCCGCGGTGGGCCCTGTCGCGGCTGGACCGCGTCGCGGCCACGGAGGCGGCTTTCGTCCAGGACTGGTTTGCTCCGTCAACCAGTCCGGACGTCGACGAGGCCGCCCTCCAATTGAGGGAGGCAATGACCGAGGTGTGCGACTCCAGCATGCCTCGGTCGCGACGGCCGCCGCCCAAGCGCGCGGTCTACTGGTGGTCGGCGGAGCTCGCCGGCCTCCGGGACGACTGCGGCGCCGCGAGGAGGGCCTTCCAGCGGGCCCGCCGCCGCGCCAACCGTGATGCCGCCAACGAGGACCGCCTCTATGCCTCCTACGTGGAGGCCCGGCGTGTCCTCAAGGTGGCAATCAGAGAGGCCAAAAAGGCGGCGCGGCTGGAGATGCTGGCGGGGTTGGATGCCGACCCCTGGGGGAGGCCGTATCGGGCGGCGCGCAATCAGCTGCGTCCGATCGGCCCCCCCGTAGTCGAGGCCCTCCAGCCGGCCTTGCTGGAGGAGGTGGTCCGGGGTCTCTTCCCGGACCGCTCGCCGGACTTCGACCCTCCCCGGATGGCCCCACTCCCGCGAATGGGTCCTCCGGCCGACGCCGGGATTCCCCCGGTGTCGGAGGTGGAGTTTGCCTCGGCGGCGGCTCGCCTCCGGGGGAAGAAGACGGCGCCGGGGCCAGACGGCGTGCCGGCACGGGTGGTGGCAATAGCCACCGCCCAAATGGAGCGACGTTTTCGGGACCTCTTCGACCGCTGCTTTGCGTCGGGGAGGTTCCCGAAGGTGTGGAAGGAGGGGGTTTTGTGCCTCCTCCGAAAGGTGGGTCGGCCGGAGGATTCGCCCTCCGGCTACCAAGCAAGCTCCTTGAGAGCGTGATCGCGGCACGCCTCAAGGAGCACCTGGGGGGGACCGGCCCTGACTTGTCCGAGGCCCAGTACGGGTTTCGGACGGGCCGGTCCACGGTGGATGCGCTTCTGGAGGTGAAGCGCATCACCCAGGAGGGGGCGAGGGCGGGGGGGAGGGGTGATGGCGGTGTCTTTTGACATAAAGAATGCCTTCAACTCCATCCCCCACGCCACAATATTGGAGGCGCTCCGGTATCACGGAGTGCCTCCATACCTGAGGGCCCTGCTGACGAACTACCTCCAAGACCGGGAGGTACTGTTCGTCGGCAGGGACGGCCGCATGAGGCGGCGGCCGGTGGAGTCAGGCGTTCCGCAGGGGTCGGTCCTAGGACCACTCCTGTGGAACATAGGATACGACTGGCTCCTCCGGGGCGCCCTCCCCGATGGCGTTGGTGTCGTCTGCTATGCGGACGACACCCTCGTCACGGCGCGGGGGCGCAACTTCGGGGAGGCGGCCGACCGGGCGTCGGTGGGGGGAACCCTGGTCGCCCGTCGTATCGGGCGGCTGGGTCTGGAGGTGGCGCTCCCCAAAACCGAGGCCATATACTTCCATGGGCCTCGGGGGGAGCCGCCGCCGGACGCCCATGTCGTGGTGGCCGGGAGGAGGGTGGTGGTGCAGGCCCAGATAAAATATCTGGGCCTCACCATATCCTGCCGGTGGAAGTTCGCGGAGCACTTCCGCCTGCTCCGCGAACGCCTCCTCAAATCGGCGAGGAGCCTTAGTTGGCTCCTCCCGAACATCGGGGGGCCTGCTGTGGCATGCCGGCGCCTTTATGCCGGCGTGCTACGCAGCATGGCGCTGTACGGTGCGCCCGTGTGGGCGCACGATTTGGGGGCGACTAACCGTGCCCTGCTCCGTAAGCCCCAACGCGCCATCGCACAGCGAATGGCGCGGGCTTACGGCACGGTTAGTCACGGGGCGGCATGTGCCATGGCGGGCACTCCGCCATGGTACTTCGAGGCCGAGGTGCTGGCCGCCGTCTACCACTGGACGGCGGACAAGCGGGCTCAGGGGGAGCCCGCAGCACCTGAAGAGAGGGTCGCCGTCTGGCGAAGGGCCCGCGAGGTCATGCTCCGCCGGTGGTCGGCGGAGATGGCCAACGCGGACGACGGGCGGTGGACCCTGGACGCCGTCGGTCCAGTCATAGAGGGATGGATCGACCGGAGGCATGGGTTCCTCACCTACCGTCTGGTGCAGGTCTTGTCCGGGCATGGCAGCTTCGGGCATTTCCTGTGCCGGATCCAAAGGGAGGAATCCACGGCGTGCCACCATTGTGGCGCGCCGGACGACACAGCGTGGCACACCCTGGCCGAATGTCCGGCCTGGGATGTGCCACGTCGTCGCCTCCAGGCGTCCGTTGGCCCGGACCTCTCGCTGCCCGGCTTGGTGTACGCCATGCTGGGCTCCGAGGCGGTCTGGGTCGCGGTGGCCTCTTTCTGCGAGGACGTAATGTCGCAGAAGGAGGCTGCGGAGCGGGTGCGTGAGAACGATCCTCTCGCGCCCCCGCACCGCAGACGTCGAAGGGGCCGGACGAGGCGCGATCGCGCCCAAGTCCAGCCTGGTGGTGGCCAGTGGGCGGGGGACGTGGGAATCCACCTGCCCGCATTGCACGGTCCACCACCGTCGACGGGTGGGAACAATCGGGCGCTCCCGGTCGTTCCCACAGGCCCCCCTTCACCGCGGGGGGGTCAAAATGGGCCCGTCGTGCAGTAGACGGGCCCATCGCCGGTGAAGTCGTGGCGTAGGGCCGCCGGTCCGGGCCCCACGGCTTCACCACCAAGGCGAAGACGGAGCGCCGCGGTGTTTTAGTGGGTAGTCCCCTGGGCGACGTGTCAGTTGCTCAGGCGGGAGTCCCACACACGCCCCCCGCCACCCAGGTGGGGGGTACGGTGCGTAAATGCATTTCACCGCGAAAACAAAAAAAAAAAAAAAAGACACGTTTTTATTAAGGTTTTACAGTAAAACATGTGGAGTACCAAAGTGTTATTGTTTTTTTTTTCATTAAAAAAACAAGATTTGTTTTTTTAGTCAATAAAGCTGAAACACAAAGCGATGGTTACGGATGGCAGTAATCAATATTCTCGGAGTACAAAGGATATTGCATTGTAAAGATGAATAGCAGTTGTTAAAATATATTACGGGAAACGTAGGTGTGGTACATCTAAAATAAGGTTGGGTGACGTCAAATTAGAACTAAGTATAAAACATAGTTTAGGTTAAGAGCGCGCATAAACCTAGAAAAAAATCGAATTTCACCCGCGCGCCGCACACGCCCCTCTCTCGTCCCGTCGTCCGGTGACTCCGATGCATGCTACCGCGTGTTTAGAGCGATCGCGCACAGTTTACCTAAAATAAGCCGGATCACCTAGCTGTTGTTAGAAACGCTAAAAATACTTTTTGCTTGTAGTAAATAATACGCAAAGGTAAGTAAGTGTATAATATATTTTTTTGTAATGTTGTTTTTAGAATGCGCTTTATTTACATTTACTTATATGTTTTTGTTCACTATTCGTTGACTGATTTGTACCTGTACAGTCAGCACCATATAGTTTGTAACATCCAATGTAGTCAAATACTAGAAAACAACTTTCAGCGAATCAGCCAGTGTCATCACATTCATCAGAACATTCAGGTTGCTCTAATTTATCGTAGCGTGCAGGAAGCCTTATAGAAAGTCGCATTCAATCCCATATCAACCAAAGCGCCATCAGTAACGTAGCGCTCAGGGTATTCACAATCTTCGGTACAAAGTAAGAAAACAACTTTATGCTTCATGTAATAGAGGTGTACTTTGCTTGACAGGCAGCGTGTCTAGATGAAACTGTTATGACAGAAAACTTTATTTGATTAAAAAATGTATTTATGTGATATATACATTTTTACAGTTTTATAAAGAAGATATTTTGTTTGTAAAGGCATGCTTTAATACATACGTAATACCTACGTCTGAATTGAATGGTATCCATATGTGTTTAAATAAATATGTTACTAGGTTTTCATAAGTAAGAAAGAGTCAACAAAATTATCCACTGATCTAAATACGAGAATTTAATTTTAGATTCTGTTTGACAGATTGAAGTCTTTTTTAAGTTTTAGTGAAAACTTAAAGCATGTAGCTTAGTTTGTTTACTTCTAGCTAGCAGCGATGGTGTCAGGGCTGTGGCGTCCGATAGACGATTCATGAGCATGGGTTTCATTTCAAGTTTAAGCAGTCTTTTTGAGAATTGAAATGACCTACTTTTTTTTCATTTCTGGTCCAAAAGATGACTTGCAATGATTTTATTATTAAAAATCATTTTTTTATGAAAACTGAAACAACATTTTATTTTCATCAAGCAATTTAAATTATCATCATCATTCAGAAAGATGATCAAATTGCATTTCAATTCAAAGATACCATTTTAAATCGTTTAAATAATAAACACATACTAGAATATCATAAATTGTCAAGAGGTAGTAAGAGTAGTAGTTGCAATAAATGAGGATCCGAAGGAACATGCAACGTACGTTTTTTTTATGTATATAGTAAAAATATTTAAATTGTTTTAGTTTTTATCTGTTTCATGTAAATATTTGATTTCATTACTATATTAATTTTGGCCCTCGTTGTCATAAATATTTACTGAAATTACTCAGTTGAAACTTAAACATTTATAAAGAAGTTGCCATGTTGTTTTCTAAGTTATTAAATTGAGTCAGACTCGCGGGTGAAACGTTCCATATCATTATCTATATTGGTTTAAATATTTGTTGCTCTATCGGCAACGAAAATATATTATGTGAAAATTTCAACTGTCTAGCTCTCATGGCCTATGAGATACAGACTGATGTGCAAACGCACAGACAGCGGAAAATTAGTATTTGTGTCCCGATTTTATTCTTTGGGTACGGAACCTTACAAACAACATTCTCAAATATTCCATAAATCGGTTCATCGATACCTTTGATAAACCTTTTGCATCTTTCTTTGTTAACGGAGAGCATTAAAAGTGCAACATGCAAACGCGGGACTGGTCTCTAGTTTATTTTTAAAATCAAAGTAATATTTTTATAGGCTAACATGAAATAAAATAAGTAGATAAATACTTATTGTAAAAATCAATATGTCACATGAACATTCTAGTTAAGGAGCCGGATGTTCATAAGTAAATAAAATAAGAACAAGTTAAAGTTTTAATTCTGTTTCATTATACGTGTATCAATATATGATTTATTAGTCCTTGCTGTTCCTACTTGTCCACGACAAATATAAATTTATATTTTATTTTGAATACCAATGTTAGGATACCTACCTGAAAAATAATTTATAGTAGGATTCAATAACCCTAATAACAATTTTATGATCGGAAATTATGACTTATTTACGCGCGGCAAATATTTATTTTAAGGAAAGTTGTTGCATCTGGCTCTTGCCTAATTATACGTCAAGAAGTGATAGGTATCTGATGTGTAAAATATGAAACTTCTTTGAAGAAGGTTCAAATTTCAAACAAAATAAAAAATATTTAAAAATTTAGGAATAAAAATGTGTCTAGCAAAAAGTTAGAATGTTAACTGAACTAACTATTCTATGTAACTTCTTAGATTTACGCGATTGTTATTACTTAAAATTAAACTGTAAGCGTCGCTATACAAAACCTGCAGTCTGTGAGCATTCCATGGATAAGCCCAACCACTATCTAAGATTTGATACCGTTAAAATCCTAGCAAAAGAGAAACATTTTATTCCTAGGTTGGTAAGAGAAACGATTGAAATTATAAAACACCCTAACTTCAATAGAGAAGATGGTTGGATGCTATCACCAACGTGGGATCCAATACTTAGTAAAATAAAAAAGAACAACCAGCAGACAAATAAGCAGAAACACCAAGACACTGTCAGCGTCTTTCGCGTGAACCCGAACAACTATGCGAGAAAATTACGAAACAGATGGCGGTGAATTATAAAAATTGTTTTTTACTAAACTCTATGAAGACATCAATCTCAGTCTACCATTGACCACGGCATTTTTTTTGACACCCAGCTATATTTCTCCTTTAAAAGTAACACAACAAAACAAGCAGTGTCACAAATAAATAGTGACTTAGATGGTATATCTGGATGGGCAAGAAGTAATGTATTGCCGATGAATCCAGCTAAGTCAAAGTGTATGGTTTTGGGTACCAGGGACCAATGTAAGCGGATAGTTGAGGAAATCCCAGAAATAAAAATAAATGGTGAAACGGTAGAAAGAGTGACTTCCGCCAGAAACCTTGGTCTACTCATGGACAGTGAACTTAGGTTTGAAGACCACGTTAATTTAAACATCAGAATTGCTTTCTTTCGTCTAAAGGTTTTATATGGAATAAGGGAATACTTGAAGGAAGAAGTAAGAATTGTTCTCACCGAGGCACTAGTTTTGTCCGTCATGAATTACTGCGATACTGTATATGGTCCAAGACTCTATGCAAAAACCAGCCGTGCCATACAACGCGTTCAAAATGCATGTTCTCGGTTTTGTTTAACGATTCCAAAACGCTCACATATAACACCATACCTCAATGAGAAACGAATTTTGAAAATGGATGGAAGGCGCGAACTGCATTTGGGGGGCCTAATTTATAGAATAATACATACAATGAGGCCACAATAACTGTATGATAAGATCAAATGGCTAGGAACGTCTCATGACAAAAACACTCGAAGTAAATCCCATCACACGGTATCCATTTCGAAACACAAATCGGCAAACTACAGGAGTAGTTTCAAGTTTGCAGCAGCGAAAATTTGGAACGATCTTCCCCCTCCACTAAAGCAGCACATGCCATTTGCATCCTTTAAAAGACGTTTTAAGACAAGCCTTCTTAACAAGCAAATAGCTGCTGCAAGTTTTGTATACGTCTGAAGGTGTACACGAAAATGAATAAACGTTTCAATTTTTTTACGGTTGTTATGTTTTCAATCCGATGCTCTTATTTTGGTTTGAGTATTAATATATTTTATTTATTATTTGTTCATTTGCATTTACTTTATATATGTGTGTGTATGTATGTATGTATATGTGTATATTTATATATTTTCTTGTATCATTACGAAACATGTTTCTGGTTTTATATCTACAATTAGTAACACATCATGCCAACAAGACTGCAACCAATATACCAAGGTTAAGTGACTCTCTGCTACCTATGTCGTATACAACATCTTTTATGTAATGGTACATGCTGAAAATCAGCGTTACTCAGGCGGTGTGACGGCTTGTTTCACTTCCTTTATAACACATGCTGAGCATGGACCCAATTACCGAAATATTATGTATTTTTAATTTTTATCATCTTTTTTTACATATTTTTTATTTTTATTTCCTTGTTAATTATTATTTTAGTACCTAAGTGCTTGTAACTTCAATAACTGTATTTTTTGTAACTATTTTTTTCGGTAATAAATTTGTTTTCTTTCTTTCTTTCTTTCTTTGCATTTGTAAAAAGGCCGAAACGTCGGAAAATCAAAATTAATTTAATAAAACGCGTAAAAACCCGTTAAAATTAGTTTAATTTCACTATTCCAAGGCTCACTTGCTAAAACGTTTTAACATGAAATGCTAGTACCTACATAAAATTGATTGTTCGGCGCCGACTGTGACTTTTACCTGAAAGCTTGGAACCTGAAAACAAAAGCTAGAAAGTTTTTGAAGTTTGAAAATATAGGTTCTTACACACTTGTGCGTTCCTGGTTTATTTTTTGACGATTAGAAGAAGAAAGCGTATTTTTATATTTCGCTGGGCGCTTCGATATCGATGGCGCTTTGGTTGATGCGTAATTGAATGCAACTTTCTATAAGACTTTCTGGACGCTTCGATAAATTAGTACAACGTGAATGTCCCGATTAAATGTGATGGCACTTTTTGATACGATGAAAATGATGACTGGGTGTTATCAACTATTTGGCTACAGTAGACGTCACGAAGAATATGATGCTGACTGTACTGCACTGCACTTTTTGCTGGTGGTAAATAATTCGCAAAGGTAAGTATGTAATATAATAATTTATTTATAATAATGTTGTTTTTACTATGTGCTTTATAAAATGACCTTTTTTTCAAAATGCGGTGTCTTGTATCTGTACTGCAAAGCACAGACAGAAAGAAATTGCAATAATATATATATTATGATTTATGATCTATTCATTGTAACTTGTCTTAAAAGCCATTAAAATCTATTTAAATTAGCCATGAGATACATTTTTAATTTCTAAAATACTCTTTTGCTGCGTTTTTTTGTTAGCCATATTTTAAAGTTTTTTTTCATAGTCAAACAAGAATTAGAAATTAAAACGAAGATTTTTTCGGCCCCGGAGCACAGAAACACAGTCCTCTTGTCTCAACGGAGCGATCACAACTAAACCATGAAACAAAACATGCCTTAGATCCCAGGATAGGTGCGACAGACGAAAGCGTTCTGCGAGAAATAAAAACGTAGTAAGCGCCGAATAAGTTTTAATGTTATAACTCGTAAAGTATACATTATTTTCTAAAATCGCTAGTAGGGTCGCTGGGTAATATAATTTGGTAGTATGTATTAAAATATTGGCTCAATAGCATGCATAATATTGGAAATAAATGAATAATAGTTGAAAATTAGAGCTAACTTCGTGATTTTTTTTTATCGAGAAAATTTTATTTTTTTATGTTTTCACTCTGATCAGTCCCTTGGAAATATGCTTTAATATCTATGGTATTTTTTTCGGGTAATTTGTGCTTTGTTTTCTAGGGTAAAAATACAAATTACGACTGGAAATTTACCTGTATACCCCCTCTTAATATTTAGTTTTTGGGTTCATAATCTGGTAAAACATTTGGAGACTGACCATTGTTAGTTATACGTAGATCTTATGTCGCATTTCCCACGGTGTGCCATATCGTTTTTTTGGGTATATTGATAGTCAAGATTAAGAATCAATGCTTGCAGTTTTATGCACTATGAAAGGGCAAATTGCAAGATTTTTCATTCAGATAAAAGTTGATTTTCATATTTAAAAATTGATTATTGTACAATGTAATTTAGAAGTTATTTGAAAGATATGTTACGGCTAATACCCGAAGTGCGGCTACACCTAGTTTTAGCCGGTTTGAAGTGTTATTAATATGGAAAACTGTAAAAAAAATAATATTCCTATGTAAAAAAAAACTGGCTTCAATCAGGACTCCTTTTTCTGGGTGGTATCAAAAAAGTAACCTAACTAACCTAACCTATTGATGTTCTAACCGGCTAAAACTAGGTGCAGCCGCCTTTCGGGTATTAGCCGTAACAGATATATGGAAAACTCCTTATTCGATAGAGACGCGTTCTACAACTTCGATAATTCATGATGTTAAAACTAGAAATGGTAATATTCCAATATATATAAAAGGTAAGTGCATAACCAACAAAGGAATAGAACATCATTCTTATGAGTTATAAATAGGTTGGTACAAATTTTTCTTATAAAAACTTTCCGAGCCCCTAATCCAACCAAGTGAAACCCTTGCTATAAAGCCTACTGATGCAAAAGCTAATTATTTCATCTCCAACATTATATAATTCTTTGACATGAGCTCTAAAAGGTCTTTTAACAATTCTGAACCCAATTATTGTTATAATAAAGAACGTTTTCTTTTGAATTCCCGATCAAAGTACTTGAAAATATGTAGAAAAGTATTTGAACAGCAGGCGCTCTTTTAAATAAGTTTATATTAGAAAATGTTTGGATTTTACAAGGTTTTGCAATGCTAGTCTGGGTTATGAATTTTCTTTTTTGTATTTATAAAATGATTCTTCAATGTTTCGGGTCTTTGAAATTAGAATCATGTTTAAGTTCTTAACTACAAGTATTTTAATTTTCAGTCACAAACGATAATTCTAATTTAATATCGAATAGTAAGGCTTTGGACCAAATTACTATCATTAATTCTTTATCTAAACTATGAATTGTCTCTTTAGGTTATCTATAACTATTTATTACCTTGATCGTTTAAACTTTAAGACATTTACTGCTGGGCAGTTGTTACATGAAATTACATACAATGTCTTGATTTTATAAAAGACTAGCTTTTGCCTGCGGCTTCGCACGCGTTAAATTAGGAGTAAAACCCCTTTCCCTATACTATGTTTTTATACATGTAAACCTTCCTCTTGAATCACTCTATCTACTTATTAGATAAACCGCATCAAAATCTGTTGCGTAGTTTTAAAGATTTAAGCATACAGGAAAGCGACTTTGTTATTATTCTATGTAGTGATACTGCTCTTAGCGATATAGCTCTTATACTACCTTTGATTTCATAGAATTCTGTAATAGTACAAGAGCTATGCCACATTTTATACAACTTTTTTAATTCAAAATTTTACTCAAAAAAATCATAAACAAAGTATCCCAAAACAAGTTACAAAGGAACAGGTAATTATCAAATGGAAAGTGACAAGTTTAACGAGTAAGAAATTATTAGTAGATTAAAGGCACTAAACACATAAATACTGCATCATAATACACTTTTACTTTTATTAGTTGACGTTATATTACGTTTCCTTATCAAGAATAATTAGAGTTCTCGGTATGTTTAAATAAGAAATAAAGATTTTATATCTAGTGGTTATGATAGGTAAGTGTTTATGTAGCTTTACTTCGTCGTAAGTAATTATTAGTTAAAAAATAGTTTATATTAAAAACCTAGAAGCTGGGCATATTCTAGACTAGGGAAAAAACTTAATTCAAGTAAATTAAGTGAAGTAGGTAATAAGGCATACAAAATGTTTACAAATAATAGAAGTCTATGATTAAGTTGAATAAAACGTACCTTCTAACTATATTTTAAATCACACGCATATTAAATTCAAATAAAACCAAACCAAATAAATTGCAATGAAAACAAAACAAAATAACTAATTACTCTAATTACCTATATCTTGCATATAAAAAATTAAATTGTTTTTAGGCAATTATTAACCCTTAAACAGTAAACTTCTGACCGGAAGCGCCGGTCCGCCATATTGGTATCGATGTCCCGAGTCAGCTGATCGCGTTACGACCGGAAACCACCCCGACACCGGCGCGTGCGCACAGTTACGTAAATGAGTCACTTTTGATTTAGTTTCAAGTTATAGGAGGTAGCGTGGAGCAATTTTTTACTTATGTTTTTGTATTACGGAATTTGCAAGTAAATTTAAATAAAATATTTAATTTTATATCTATGGCTAACCCTGTTTCGAATAAAAATTTTTTACGTTAAGTCTTTACTTAAGTAGGTATAAGAGACTAAATTTCTAGTAAAATTATGTGAAGCACATAAATATACAGGTACAAAGGTAAAATAGTAAGTTTTTAAAACTTGTAAAATGATAATGTGTACCTACTTTATTACCAGCACAGTTTTTAAAATCATTTTATAGTGGCTATCCCTAAATTAAATATATCATTAACAACTCTTTTAGTTTAACCCTAACATCTAAACTTTATAAGTTTACATAGTGGTTATCCCAAATAATCAGATCGTGGGACACCATGTATTAGATGTGAATAAACAGAGACTCTGTGTACTTTTGTCCAGGCCCCTTTTAATTGACAGAACTGGATGTATGAAGGGTAAGAACAGGGGAGGTGTGGAGACGGTTAGGAGTATTTTATTTTAAACCAAGTGTTTAATTGGAGTTACATATAACAACAAACGTTTGCAAAGTTTTTACTACAGATTTTATTATGCATCGCTAATAAAAAAACTTCACTTTAAAAAAATGTGTTTCCGCAGGAATATAGCGTCAAAATAAAAAAAAACCATTAAACGTTTATTCCTTTTCTGATGCAGGTAATGAATTCGCATGTTATGGTCACAGCTTCGTTATCTCTATCATATCCTCGCCTTCTGATCGGCTGTAAAACAATAATCCACCAAGGAAAATAAAAGCTTTAAAGCCTATGTTTTTAATTGAAAAAAACAATTATTTTTCTGTGAAAGAGTAAATTTGATTTTAATTTTTGAAAATAAAACTACTCTGTTAAGAGAGCCATTAATTTGATTATGGCTAGCAAAAAAAAAACAATCTTTAAATTTTGAGGAGCTTCTAAATTTAAAATGCTAAGATTAACTTCAAAAAACTGAATATGCAATCGCGACGCCGTTATTTTCTGTCCTGACCGCGAAACGTTCACAAATACTCTTTGTTTCTTATTACAGACAGAAAACGACGGATAATGGTAAAAAAAACTGGTTTGAAGAAATAACCTACTTCAGTTTCAGTAGAGACTAATCACGAACTTAATATCTTTCAGTAGTCATTAGTTATAAACAATCGAGTTTAGCAGTTTCACACTATTGTAAACCTAAAATAGTATTCTACTAATATTATAAACGTGAAAGTTTGTAAGTATGTACGAGTATGTTTGTTACTCTTTCAGGTAAAAACTACCGGACGGATTTTTATGAAACTTTATAGTAATATAGGTTATACATCAGAATAACATATAGGGTACTTTTTACCGCGGAAAAACTTCTCATTCCCACGGGAAATTGACTTCCACGCAGGCGGCCACTTTTTGTATAGGTATACACACTTGATAAAAAGTAAGTACGTTGTGTTGTCAACTTGTCACTTATATTCTAAAGTGGAGTTATATTCTAAGAATTAAGTCAATTATATTCTAAAGTGGGGACCGACGATGCGCTATTCGTCGCATAAAATGCTTACAAAAAAGTATTTATTGGTTTTAACAAAAAATCATTCACTTTGTGTAAAATCAACGAAAATATTTGCCCAGGAGTCATTGTGCTAAATATATCAAGATTTCAATAACATTGAAATACCTCTACGAAACAGAGTAATTTATCTACTCGAATACTTGGTAATTTTATAACTGGATCGTCTTAGAGATGTGCATTTAAGTAAAAATAATCGCTTACTAGATAAAACATTTTTTTTCTTTATAATAAAGTGTAAAATATAAAAATATAATTTATTTATAAAACTGTCATTGTTCCTTTTTTTACATAAAAGCAGTGAAAAATCTATAAACACATTTTACTGAAAAAGCTGGTCAAATAACAGTATAATAAAAATCGATAAAAAATATTTTATTTAAAGTAACATATGATAAAGAAAAAACATCGATTATAATAAAAATCGATTATTTTCCCATCCCTAGATCATCCTACGCGCATGTCATAATTTGGCAAAATGATCAATAACATTGTAGACCAATGTCCGAATTGATTGCTGTGGGTTATCAAACTACAAATTGATCATAAAAACTTTAACATCATTGTAAACTGCTGGACACAGGTATATTTAAATACTCGGGGTTCTGTATGTTTTTTTAATGATATGAGAAAAACATCATCGAATCATAATATTTCCCATGAAGAAATACTTACATGCCTTTCTACTTTTTTATTATCAAAAGGAAAATAGTAGGAGCGTATGTTTTCGCAGACTTAATTACCTACCCTTTGATTATTACACCGATTTTTGTCAATAACCGATAAATCTCAAAGAGTAAAGATTCCACGAAAATGAATCAAATATTTCCTTATTTTTACCCCATTTACCTTTCCTTCCGATTGAGAATTCCCACCAAAATTGATTTTGAATCGAATTACAAATCCCCCTTCTTGCACGTGTATTTTATTATTAAATTGGCTTCACCGAGATTATTCTCTAAATAAAACTGTATTTTGTCCTACAGACATGTAAGCTGGTATAAAAAAATCATTATCTTAGCTCAATATTGTGTAAATTATAGATAGTAGTTAAACAATTCGGGTTAATATACACTAGTTGCTTAGTAATAAGAATTAAAACAATTAATTAAAAAAAAAACGACATAAAAAATTACCTAAAAATCTACTTTTTTTGCAAAAGTGACGTCTTTTAATTCAATTTAATTAATTAAATTTCTTAGTTTAATTTAATATAAGCCTTCTTTAGAATTAGAAAAAATATTAAGTTTTAATTCTATTTAGAGGCAGATTCTTGATGACAAGTCTGTCATTTTGTATTGTCCAAGGATCTCTAAAATTTTTGTACATCTATGCCTTAAGGCTTTAAAAGCTTAAATAAAAACAAAGTTATGACATTACGACTACAATTTTAAAATTGAAACATTGATTGTTTTTTATTTACAATGTAATTAACCGTTAGGTTAATGAAGTTGTTTTAGATTTCATTTTTGTTGGTTAATCCCGTCGAAGCAAAAAATTGACTATCTATGCAAAAATTAAATTACTTACATAATAAAAGTAGGTACCTAATATTACTTAAGTACTTCTCAAACCAAACCATACGTTTGGTTAGATTCGCAGTAAATAGTCAGTTGCCTAATATTTCTATTCCAGATAATTTTATGAAGAAAAATATAACAAACATAAACCCAAGAGACAAGCATTTATATCCTGAAGGTATTTTCAATATACTCGTATGTATTTTTATACTGTCTGTACTTACAACAACTGTTAAAAGTCAATAATTGTCAGACCATACACATAATAACTGTGTCCTTAACCGACGCGAAAAAACCGCCATAAAAAGTAATGGGCCCCACTTAAAAAATAATTAAAAATCAATTTGTCTTTAATTAACGAAATGTGTTCTTTTTTCTTAATTAATTAATTTCTCGTTCAGTCACAATTATTGGTCGTCATCTTAGTAAGTAGAAAGTCGCCAAAATTAATAGGTTGGTATGTAAAATGGAGGACGTAAATTAAAAACCGGTCAAGTGGGAGTCGGGCCGGCACACAACGGGTTCCGTACTTATACATCGTCTCGTCTACAAAAAATGCAAAAGAACACGTTTGTTTTTGCCACCCTTAAATATTTATCTTATTTTGTTTCAGTATTTGTTGCTATAGCGGCACAGAAATACATTACCTATCTGTGAAAATTTAATTCTCTAGCTAAAGCGGTTCATGACTCATGATACATCCAGGTTGGAGACAGACGGACAGACAGCAAAGTCATAGTTAATGGGTCTCGATTTCATCTTTTGGATAAGGAACCCTTAAAATTAATTTTGGTTTTATTAGCAGGCCGTCATCGATGGGACCGGTTGGTGATTCTTGGAGCGGCTTGTCAAACGAATTATTATCAGTATCAAAATTTACATCCTATTGGTAAAGGAAATAAAATCGGAAGAAGTTAATCCCGAATTAGCATTTGTACCCGATGTAGGTTCCCGTCTAAGTAGATGCCCATATGGGGTTTTATAAAATAGATAAGTTTATTATTGTTGATGCCAATTAAATACTTTGTTAAGGTTTTTCATAAATTACCCATAACTTCATCAAGTATTGAAACTAAACCTTACAGAACAAATCCGCAAATAAACGTAAAACCAAGTCTACTTTCCTTTACTTTTCTTTCTCTAAGATTTCCGCTACACTTTACCCACTCCAAACCTTGTACTACCCCCAGAATAAACACATAACACTCTAATCTATAACCCA
Organism: Emmelina monodactyla; assembly: GCA_916618145.1. Lineage (NCBI taxonomy): Eukaryota > Metazoa > Arthropoda > Insecta > Lepidoptera > Pterophoridae > Emmelina > Emmelina monodactyla. The sequence continues at coordinate 2,421,048 of OU745322.1, forward strand.
GCCATTAGTATTTCCTGCGAAAGTCGAACCCTGGACATCCTGGTGACAGTTCCTACTGCACGCGTGGCGATTTACATACAATGCAGGCGTGCGTACGCGCAGCCATGGATTTTATAGGGTGGCCAAGGTGTTGTTAATATTTAAAACATGTTCTTCGAAATGTTAACGTTACTAATTTATCAATGACTAGCGACCCGCCCACGCTTCGCGATGGTGTAATTTTGGCCGAATTGCTCACGAAACATAGATTGTTGGCTAACTTCAAAAATCTTTTTCCGATTGTTCTTTATTTACAAATTTAAACGAAAAAAATACCTAAAAGATGTTGAAAACCGCATAAAAATCCCTCAACTGGTTTAGGAGGAGTTAGCAGCCAAACATACAAACAGACAGATTTAGCGACTTGGATTTATACTATGTAATGATGATTATGTTATTTATTTAATTTTAATTAATTTTAGTAATACTGATATTATTCAGTCAATTAGTATGTATATGAGCTTTTATTAACGAGCTACCAGCTCGCGCTTCGCAAAGGTGTAATTTTGCGCGACTTGTTCAACTTTGGCTAGCTTTTTTTTTTAATGATCTTAAATACAAATTTAAATGAAGAAATTCCCTAAGAGTTGGTGAAAATCGCATCGTCTCCATGGATCAGTAAATAATGGTCACCCTAATGCCAACATTTACAGTGTACGGTCCTTAACCTTTCTATGTTTATCCAATAGTGTTTCATCTTAAATGTCCGACCATCGATGCCACATGCCGGCGATTGAAGCGAATTCAATTAAATATAGGTAGGTATTTATCAAATGGCGGTGGAATTCAAGAAATGTGGGTATGGTTACTTTAGTCATAAACTAAAGTAAGTATAAAACTTTACGATAGATACCTACTTACGTATTGGTAGTTCGTAGGTAAATAGCTATAATAAAAAAGCAACGGTTTTGCGCAAAAAGAGTTTTGATGAAGAACTAAATTGACTTAATTGCCACTTGCCATCTTAATGAAGGATATCTATTCACATCTAATTACAAATACGGAATGAAAAAGCCCGATATTAAAAAAATATATAACAAAAGTAATTTACGTTCAGTGTTTCAACTCCTATAACTATTCTAATGTCGCAGTACGTAGTCTATTTCTATCTAAGTAGGTCAAATACTTAAGTAGGTATATACAACAAACACTAACGTTAATACCTCACTTACCCCTACAAGAATAAACCCAACGTGGCATAAAACAACTACACTCATAAAAAGAAATAGATAAAAACAAGCATAAAACCTAAAAACCTTGTCGCTGTAAAATGACAATCTTGAAACAAATCAAGTTAAAGTTTAATTTTGAGATCGCCTTGTTTACATTTAATTACGGTAGAAGGACGCAGAGGACGAAGGGCGGGAAGTAAACTCATGTTCAGTTTTAGTTGAAGCTTACCTTAAGCTTATCAAGAGCAACGGAGCATGTTGCAGAATTTGCTGTTGTAAAATGTCAGGCGCGTGATGTAATAATCTTTTGAAGTTTTAGTGGCGTCTTATAATGTTTAAATAATGAAGAGGTATTTTAGTTTAATAATAATTTAGAATTTTGAAAGTTATTTTCGACGTTGATTGAATAAGCTTAGTTTATTAAGTACTTGAGCAAATGAGATTTGTGTAAAACAGAATAATGGTTTAAAAATATATTTACACAATAAATTAACTAAAAATATTTTATCGTAGCACGTCTACAACGAACGTAGCAAGTTTTTATTTAAAAGTGATATGTAACAGATAAATTTTAGATACCACAGAGCAATTTCGATCACACATGCAACAGCCCGGCTAGCTCAGTCGGTAGAGCATGAGACTCTTAATCTCAGGGTCGTGGGTTCGAGCCCCACGTTGGGCGCAAATCTTTTTGCGCTTTTTACTACGTTCTAATTTAAATATTATCAAAACTAAGCCACCAAAGAATAATAAATATTTATATCAAACATACCTGCAATTTTCCTCTCCCTCATTTTCCTCCATAGTTGCTCGGCTTTTCTCATAGGCCAGTTTTCTACTTTGGCGCTGAAGCTTCTAAAGAACTTGTATTCTTTAAAGTGCGACATCCTCCTTTCTATTTTACTTGGTCCGTGTCCTGTAGGGGGCGGGGAAGGTGCCTTCGGTGTGCCAGACGGCGACGCCATTTTTGTTTCTTAACCTTTTTAAGGATTTTCGTCAAGGACAGCGTAATCTAACTTAGTAATTTCGACTTTTTTACCATTATAGTGTCTTACTTTATTTTTTTAGTTCTTAAATAATATATTTTATAAGCATGATAAGGTATATAAATTCGGATTAATTCGGATTTAATAAGACCCGTAGTAAACAAATGGGCCGATTGTAACAGGTCGTAAATTAATATTATAAAATAAGGTGTAAATATTTTTGAGGAATCTTTGGTAAATATCACTAAAGTCTCGACTAGATTGTTGTTTTACTTAACATTAACCTGAAACAAAACAAAATATGTAATTAGATACAGGAAAATCTGCTGACTATACATTTTGTAAGTTTATGTAAAATTTGTTATAGTTTAACGTAATAACTTATTTAAGAAACAGTTTGTAAGTTATAGCTTAGCAAAATCTATTTATCGACTAAATTTAGAAAAATTCGGGTAACTCAATCACCGCATAAAAAAGCACGATTTAAATAAAGTAGGGTTAAATCATCAAGCTCTTATGATACGTATAGACGTCTATACGTATCATAAGAGCTTGATGATTACGTACGTCTATACGTTCTCTATAGAACACATCCCTTATCACTACTATGTCCAAATATTCAAGTGCTATCTCCGAGCGCTACTTTGTTTGTTTTCAAACGAAAACACGCGAAAACTCACTCAATATCCTAGTGTATGTAACGATATTGCACAAATAATTGGAGTTATATAACGGAGTGCAAGGGAATAACTTTCCTATATAAGTGCCTATACTAGCTTTTACCCGCGTGTGTATAACATACCTACTTAGTACGAATAAAGGAGTTTTAACATTTAAACCTCCTTTATTGTTGTATTTATACATGTATGTTATTATACATGTAAACATACCTCTTGAATCACTCTATCTATTCATGCGCCTGTTTTTACCTGTTTATTAAGATCGAGTTATTTAATTATTTATTTTTTAAAAGAAAAAATATTTATTTTATAAAGGTAATATAGTTACCTGAAATGTGAAAATGTGACAATATGAACCGTTTTTAATATTGAGCAGAAAAATACGAAATAAACACGTTTATTGCACCCCCCTTAATATTTTTTTTAAAATTTTTATTTATGTAGTTACAGCGGCAACGGAAATACATCATTTGTGAAAAGAACCCTAAGAACCCTAAAAACCGCATCAAAATCCGTTGCGTATAGTTTTAAAGATTAAAGCATACATAGGGACAGAGAAAGGAACTTTGTTTTATACTATGTACCTAGTGATATGATAAGCACTTTTGACCGGGACATAGAAGTGGTAAGGGGTGTCTATAATGGGTTTGATTTCGTTTTTGCCTGCCAAACTCTTCGTATTTTTACACACCAAAAACATTGTATCTATTAACGAAATATCAAGATTTAGTTATTTTGCAGTGTATACAGTATCAGGCGGCTTGAAAAGAACTGACAGTAGGGTGGCCCCTAACTATTTCAGTGGGCTTCTTAAAATGCGTTTCCCAAAATACTCGAATACTAGATGAATATGGTGTTGCAAAGTGCATATTCATCACACGAAAAGTAAAATACCGCTGAAATTACTTTCTTGAATTAACTTACCATTTCGTTACAAATTATTAAACACGCCACCCTCTTCACACCGACATAAAAACGTAATAAAATATTATTACTTATTATTAAGTTTGTTGATATGTAAATGACACATCGAATGACATACTTTGAGGTAAGTGGGTTATTTTGATATACCCTTGACACGCGTTTACGGTTTACGGTAATGTGAAATAATAATACTTTTTAATTATAACTTGTAATAAAATAAACGCAATCCGCCATTTTCTTAAGGTTTTCCATCCCTGTGGCAAAAACCTTGAGCGTACCTAGACATTGAAGCGTCAAATTATGCTGAATTATGTATGAATAAAGTAAAATGAATTCGAAAAACAAATTTAAAATTATTTTATTCTTATTTATTAAAATATCTTATTTATTAAAATGTACTATAATTTAAACATAAGGGTAATTTGCATAGAAGTTTTCTAAATTAAGTCCAGAATTAAATAAATGTTTAACCGCAGCAAAAAGTTCCCCATTTTTGTTCCAGAAATTAAAATTAGGTACACATATTACATAATTATCTAATGGCAATTTAAGTTAGGGTCTTTGCCCTAGGTCAAAAATATTGAAAAAAAATATATCTTTAACCTCATTAAATACCTGATACTTATAAAGCAAAGTAGCTTTTCATTTATGCTTGTAAGTATGTTTAAATAAATGCGAAGCTTTGTGAGTATTTGGGTATACCTATGTGTTCGTTACTCTTTCACGCAAATACTACTGAAAGAATTTAAATGCAACTTGGTATTAAAACCTGGAATAATACATGGGGTTCTAACGTAACTTCTAATATTAACGCGGTCATTACTTAAAATTAAACTCATGGTAACAGATTATAATTAATTATGAAGTTATTGATACTGGAAAAAGGAACGCGGGTCTCCAAGCATTGCACGACTTGAAAACGAACCTAGGACCTTTAGATAACCGGTCTTATGCTCTGACCACTGAAAGCTCGGAGACCCGCGTTCCTTTTTCCAGTATCTATAACTTCAAAATTAATAAATGAGCATTTCAAATGCAAAACTAAAAGTAAAATCTCAGATTAAAATTAATTTATATAGGTACCTAGTATTTTAGGTACATTAATTATTTTTTAAAATACTTTTTCCATGGAAAAAAGTAGGTACTAACTAAAGTACCCCATTCCTACAGGAAAAGAAATTTAGCTGCGGGTGAAACAGCAAGTCAGAAAAATTGTTATCCATATTTGTAACTCTAAATAGTATAAGATAGAATCGGTATCTGCATCTATTTGTATACATCCGCTTACTCCCTTTCAACTACGTAACGAATTTATTTAGTTTCTGGTATAATTTAGCAATTTTTTTGGTTGTCAAGGAAAATTCAAGGTTTAGTTATCTAAATTCTAAACGATCGAGTTAAAAATTACCCATTGTTTAAACAAATCTAGTTTTAGTATTATAACTACCTATGTATTTACAAACTAAATTCTGACAACTTAGCATCCTTTTTAGTTTTTATCAAATAAATAAATAACTTTTTTTATGGAATATCAATTTCAAATGGTGATTTAGTCAAAACAATTTCTGTATGTCATTATTTCAAAAGGTACCCGATTTTCTTAAATAAAAGTTTAAATGCAAGGTAGAAATATTAATATAAAAAGTGTATTTTAACCACATAGATCCTATTAAAAATAAAAAAAAACACTTACCTCACTATAATGTCTTTCATATCCTTAACTTTACCACAGAAACAAAAAACATTCAAAATTTGAACACTACACACACATATCCACATAAATCACTTTTTAATTCTTTTTTTTCCACTAAGAAGGCAAAGGCTGAACAGTTGACAGATACTACGTAAGGTCACAATCTCCCGCGAAAATGAAAAAACGTGCTTTCAAAGCGCGCGAATCTACAGGTCTGGCCGCATTGCCACAGATTTTCCCGCGCCAAAACCAAGACAGAGACGCCTATATGCAACGGTTAAGCCAGAAAGAGACAAAACACATGTATGCGGGGAAAGCCGTGAAAATGTATGCTCGTGTGGGTAGTCAGTTACTAAATGCGGTATTAATATTAGCTTATTAAAATATGAAATACTTTTTAATCATAAGTTGAATTGGTATGGTATATTTTTATTTATAGGTTAGCTTTTTTTAATGTCAAGGCGATATTTCTGCTAAAGCTGTTTCAGGTGATTTGTGTAATAAGTTTTTCTATTTTATTAAAATTATTTACGTTAGAAAGTTGAAGAGAAATAAGATTAAGTAGTCTTACATATTATTTGTTATATCAACAGAGCATCGACCTACATTAAGAGGAAAAACGTCCTTTTCAGATATGTTTGCGATAGGTATCACAAATAGTGTCAGTAAGATAATCCACTTGTATATCCCATTATATTCGTATTGGGTGATCGTTTTTGTTAGATAATGATGGAATTCTAAGCCGTAATCCTGTTATGACATTAAGTCATATTTAGTTATAAGGAAGATATCCTGTCGATTTCTTTAATTATTATCATATTTCTCCATTGATTAGGTATGTGTTTTATCTAAAAAGGTAATTTTACAAAATAATTGTAGTAAGTAGACCCCTTTCGTAAAATCATAGGCACCTTTAAATAAATAGGTCTTCATCATAACTTAATACCTAAGTAAGTACTCAAATTCTACTAATATTATCAATGTGAAAGTTTGTGAGTATGTATGGATGTATGTATGTTTGTTACTCTTTCACGTAAAAACTACTGGATGGATTTGGGTGAAAATTTGTAGTAATAGAGGTTATACATCAGTATAACACATAGGGTATACTTTACCGCGGGAAAACTTCTCATTCCCACGGGAAACTGACTTCCACGCGAACGGAGTCGCGGGCGGCCACTAGTATTATAAACAGGTATCTTCTTAAAAGACTCTTTCACAAAAATTCAGCGTCCTAAGCAATTTTTATCCTGAGCAATGATTAAATAAAGCTTTTTGCATAAATTTTCGCCATTAGAGTCAAGTCAAAGAGATATTTGAATTTATATTCTACAGCTAATATAAAGAGGCATTTTAATAACATTTCTGTTTTAAAAGGTTTTGTGTGAATTTTATTAGAACGTGTGTTACGGTTACCTTAATTTATAATACAAATAAAGTGCTTTTCATAAACGAAGATTCAAAGTGAATTTAATTACTTGCGATATGTTCCGACTTTCCAATCGTATGCTAAGGGTCTGAATTCATTTTTTTACAAAAGAATGTGTGTGGATTTTTTGAAATAACTATTTTCATTTTTATTTTAAGGAATCTGACATATAAAGAGGGCTTTAAAATATTTTTTAGTGTTTAACCTAAACTTTAAGTTACCTAGTCTAGCTGATACCAGAGTTCAATTAGGGTAGGACAAGAGGGGGAGTAGGTAGCATTCATGTAAAAAAAAACTAAAAGTGTGTCTTTGTGTTCGCCCAAATGCGTTAATACTACTGTCCTGTCTATATCTACAGCTAAATTGACTGTATCACAGTTAGAAGTGCAGGAAAGTTAGAATAATGACTGTCACCGAGACCAAACATGTAAAGTGTGTAGAGTCGACACCAAGAATGTAGCTTAGTGTGACACTATTCATGCACGTTTGTTACCTTCTACAATTAAGTGGAATAGCTGTTTGTTTACCAAATCTTAGCAAAAAGCGAGTGATTTAAATATACTTGAGCAAGTATTTTTGTAATATAGCAACAGTAACATAGCAAGTAAGACCTAATTATCTACCAAATAGGTAAATTAAAAATACCTTATAAATAAATTTAATATTAAAAACAAAACAAAAATATTTATTTTAATTTTAATTTACATTACGAGCTAATTTACGATATTTACATATACGTATCTATATATATAAACTGTCTATCGCATGCTTTTTATACTCGACATAATTTTAATTTGCTTCACCTTTGATATATTCCAGACATTAACTATGATGGGATATAACTGTGATGGGAAATAAGAACAGCTCATAAAGTTTACTTACGTCAATTTGCCTTTATACTTAGTCAAATTTATCTAATTTTCGGTGCCTAATTTTCTCAAAGGCTCAGCAACACACCCCCAACACCCACAGTGTTTCGGGTAGTCATGGGCGGCGGTGATCACTTACCATCAGGTGATGCATGCTCGTTTGCTTTGCTATATTATAAAAAAGAAGTATGAATGCCAATTATTTTAAACCTGTAATCAAAATTGGGCAAAAGCATGTAGGACTAAATATTTTAGCTTTCAGATAATTGATACCATGAATCGATAAGCTAGTGTAAAAAAAGCACCAGCAAGCTTAAACCAGTTTTAAACCAAATTTAAAAAATATCCTCAACTCTAAGTTAGTAGCCGTCAGGCGTTTTTACAAAGGGTTGGGAGGCGTTCCAAAGGGTCACGACCTCTGAAAGTCTTAAACTGAGATCAAACTTTCTAACTGTTCTGTTTAAATATAATTAATTCACAAAACTTTCCTTTTTGGGAAGAGAGTGACCATGGATTAACTAATATTCTCAGAGCATGTTTTTGTGGTAAGACTAAGTCTTACTAAAGTCATTCTCAGCTGGTGATTCACACCTCTACCTGTGCTTAAAAGATCAAATTTTGAAACAAAAACATATCTTCTTACTTTTCTATTGAATATAGACAGTGTTATTTAAACTATTGTTATGTTACATGCTACCAAAGCCTTTGGGATATGTGTTGGTAGACACTACCCCCTTATTAATAAAAACGTTTAAGCTTGTATCAGTTGCGGGGCTGATTTGCGTGAAGGCTCAAGCTATCCTGCAGCCCCGGCACTATGGCGTAATAGGAGGAACATCGACTGGTTTTTAGTGGGTATACCCGAAAGGGGGAGTCCCACACACGCCTCTCGTCCCCCCGGGCGGGAGGTACGGTGCGTAATGCATTTTCCAGTCGTAAAACAAAAAAAAAAAAAAAAAAAGCTTGTATCAGTTAAACCATGTTTTATTTATTTCGTAACTGACACTCAACGCGTGCTATAAAACAGACCTTAACATCATATTTTTAAGCAATATTTTTAAACGCATAGGTATCATCCATACATTTAATACTGTAAGCCGATGACCAATATTTTTCGATCTAAAATAATTTGTTTAGCATCGGCCGCATCACTCGAAATCTCAAAGAAGATATTAATAGAACATCGGTGTATGACTGGAGTGGTTCTCGATTTGTTATGAAATTGAAAATAATTTCATGAATCTTGGGTTCGTTAGGTCACCTTTTATAAATAGGCTGTGGTAATGAATTGTAACTGAAGTGGGGACTACTACGTGTTGGTTAAATGTTTTATTATTTATTAAAAGTGATAGTAGTTATTAATTATGTATATTTTCTAGAGAGCGACCCGCCCACGCTTCGCAATGGTGTGATTTTGGGCGACTTGTTTCCGAAACATTGAATTTTGGCTAACTTTTTAAAACTTTTTCTGAATGTTCTTTATTTACAAATTTAAATGAAAAAATACCTAAAGGATGGTGAAAACCGCATTAAAATCCTTTAACTGGTTCAGGAGGTGTTAGCAGACAAACATACAAACAGACAGAATTAGCGTCTTGGATTTTTACTATGTAATGATGATGATTAAAAGTGATACTATTTATTAATTATATATATTTTCTAGTAACGGTAACTATACTTATTGAGTTTAAGGGTGCAACGTCTAACAGAAGTATTCTCATAGTAACAGAAATAAAGATTTATGTATATGCAAATGCAGGATAAAAATATTACAGCTTTATTCGTTTATTCTCCTTTTATATTTCTACAAAATAAAAAAAACTTACCAGACAGCATTAACTGCTTATAAATTTAAAACTACAAACAAAAACTACTACTACTGTAAAAAAGTGTGTTTTATTAAAATAATATTTAAAATATAAAAAACTACTTACCTACCTGTTGCTCAGACAATCAAAAACCACTTACAAAGGCATACGGAGTTGCGTGTAGAATATCATTTACCTCGGCAGCGTGGTGGATTACGGCTTAATCCATCTCGTTAACCGAGATGGAGGTCTGTGCTTGACTAGGAACGTTTTATATATCACGGTTATAACTACTTTTTAACATAACAAGGTATATCAGCAAAAAGAGACAGAATTTCTTTTTAACAAATGGCTATTATATACAACTAGTGGCCGCCCGCGACTCCGTTCGCTTGGAAGTCGGATTCCCGTGGGAATGAGAAGTTTTCCCGCGGTAAAAAGTACCCTATGTCCTTTCCCAAGTTCAGTTCTTTCTTCATACCAAATTTCATCAAAATCGGTTCAGTGGTTTAGGCGTGAAAGCGTAACAGACAGACAGACAGACAGACAGACAGACAGAGTTACTTTCGCATTTATAATATTAGTAGGGATAAATACTTTAATAACATTGACATCTTTACAACTAAATCTGGCTTATTTAAAACACAACTTTTGACCAAAATACCAAGTATGCAACTTTAAATATCTAAGAAATAGTCCTGTTAATTTATTATTTACGTACTTTTACTATTTATTTTCTATTTAAGTATTATTTTGAAGATAAAAAACATCGATCATACATTTATACATTTTTTTTATTTTTTTTTATAATAATTGTTCTTATGATAAGTTTTATTGTATTATAAATTGTAAACTTGTTTGTGTTTTATAAATAAATAAAAAAATGCTGCTTAGACCAAATTCTGTTTTTTCTTATTGGCCTAAAAACGTACCTTCAAATTTCTCGTTTCAATACCTAAAATATATAGGTATATATATTTTTTTTAAAAGCAAAGGTACATTCGACCTTCAATAATACATGTGTTATCAAAATGATTACCACTGTTTTAATTCGTACCTCCTTAAAACTCTAAGAAGAGACTCCCCATACATCTGTAAAATATAAAATGTTATAATCTAAATATTATAGTTATCACTCGCCGGATTGTCTATCGTAGCTTTAATCTTTTCTATTTATTTCCGTTCAACGTAAAAATAACGAATTGAAATTAGACTCGTGGCCTCTCGACTAGGCATCGGAATCGACGATTCACATTTGTATCATGCGTATGCGTTTATAACTTTGATGACAGGATATTGCTAGATTTCTGAAAAGAAACAAAAAAAAAACATAGTATTCGATGTATATTTTTTAAGCATAGAAATTTGTATTTTTATAAGATTTAAAACCGGAATCAATATTGGAGTTATAACTTTGTAGTGTCAATAGATTTGCCTTTTTTTAATTATTTAGGTTTTTCACAGATAAGGTTATGAATTTAAAAGCAAGACTGGCAACAAGAGATACACCTCTTCAAGCCTTTATTTGCGACTGTGCATTCAAACTATGATTATTTGAGACACAAACTGAAAATACATCACTATTTTAATATCCTTCACTTTAATTACCTCATTAGGTAGTAACCAATAAAAAAACAAATGCGTTTTGACCGAAGTCCTACAAATCAAACACTTGATTTCTAGATATATTTTAACTCCGAAAGTCTACTTACTTTATTCTACATTAAATTCGAACAGTATTTAAAATTAGTAATAAGAACAACCTCTTTGCTTCAGTATCGAGGATACTATGACCATTTCATTGTATATACCAAAGCTTTTATACCACCATTTGTAATTTTCCGGGTCAGGTGGTTCGTCTACGTGGCGTACTCTAATAACAATGTTAGCCTTTGAGAATACTGACCGAAGGGGAGATCGGGGGTTATTGAAAACAACTATATTCGAGATTATTATTTATAATTTTCTGGTAAAAATCACTGTAAATGGGGTCAACTTAAAAAAAAGATAATCCATAAGGCAGATTTATAATGTGATGTAAGGACCATATTTTATGTTCAATTACCTAGTAAAAAAATGTACAGATACCCTGATTCCGACTTTTACACACAATGCTTAGTAATGCACGATCATTCTGCAGTACACATAATGTTTTGTGTCCTTGTAAATAACTCCCAAATTATATTTTGAAATGTTTTTCTACCTATTTAGGTATAGACTGTTCCTACAAGAAAATTGTTATTTATAAAGTAAAAAGTTTAAAAAATCGTATCATTGACCGCATTAATATCTTATCTGTAAGGTTCTAAGATACGTCATATCCAATTTAATGGGATTTTAATCCTAGATTTTAATTCACTTTTGAAACTGCACCTCACCTATGCACCCCAATTTCCCCTACGTCACATTGTAATCACGGTAACAAGAACGTCAAGTGAACAGCTGTATTCTGCAGAGGAATAAGAATTGTTGGTTACAGGTTAAGGAGCAGTAGGTTTAACTTTCTTTGTCAGACACATTTTTTTTCAAATGTCGCTTTAAATATTTTTGAAAGTTTTGAAAGAAAAACAAATATTGGTTGTGGAAGCAAAGAAAAAATCTAGCTTAGAATCATACCTAGTACAACTTGAATATGACTACTAATAATAGTTTTGGGTTCAAGCAATCTCATATTCATCGATATTCCTCAGCCTTGCTTATTAGCATAGAAACCAATCTGAAAGGGCTGGACACCACATTTCTAATACTTCGCTACACAAAAAAAAACTTAAGGAAACATCTACCCCTTAAACAAAAGCGCAACTGTACGCCCAAAGCAATATCCAAGTCGCAATGTTTTAATTTAATAACACATGGCAACCCTGGAGAGTTACTCTCCGTAAGTGGTAAACAGTAGAAGAAATAAGATTTGTTGTGACAGCCCTAGAGAATACGCCCACGGTTTTCCCCTATATAAAAGTTGCAGATGGACCTAAGGCTTCTCAGAACCAAGAAAGGAATCCTTGAAGTCACATCGCTTCAGGCGCTATCAAGATTCAGGCTTGTAAAGGCTATGACTATCATTTGATATTGACTAAAACAGGTAAGTGATTTTAATAACAGTTGGAAAAGTTCTTTAGCTATGCCTTAAGTTTACAGATACTTAAATTATATTTAATTTAATTCAGATGTCTTCAAAATGCACGAAAAGCTGTGTATTGTGCTCCTAATAATCCTTGTGGCTCCAACTACTGATGTGTTTGGAAAAGAAGAAAACCACACTGTTGCGAAATCGCACAAACATCACCAGAAATACAAATCCGAAAGTTCTCGCATGAAAAGGTCGTTACATGAAGGCAATCAGAAAAGGAATTCACCCGAAAGAGCTAAAAGACAAAGTTCAAGAAGCTCAAAATTTGACCCTAAGTACGACAGCGATGAGAAATCAGAAAACTACAACCATATTGGTGAAAGGATTAATGAACCTCCATTCTGGGGCACAAGAGGCAGGCGCGACAGCGTCGAGGAAAATTATATTGACACGGCTTACATGCCCCCAAAATTACAGAAATACTGCCACTATTGCCGCAACATAAAATTCTGCAAATATTGCTTTGAAGTTCTCAATAAAGGCAAATACGCTGAAGATAGTGAAGGATCCTGGGAAAGACCCAGCAGGAACAGCTTAAGCGAGCTCGATGATGATAAGGAACCTTTCTGGGGAAATAGAGGAAGAAGACAAGAACAAGATGAACCATTCTGGGGGACCAGAGGACGACGTCAGGAAGATGGTCCATTTTGGGCTAACAGAGGCAGACGTGGGAAAAGTTTCTCGAAATCGTACCAACGGTTGATGGAAGAAAATGACCCTTTCTGGGGAAATCGTGGACGAAGACAAGAGTCGGAACCGTTTTGGGGTAATCGTGGACGCCGCATGCAAGATGAAGCAGATTATGAAAATGACGAACCTGAACCGTTCTGGGGTAACAGAGGACGCCGTACAGAAGATCTTAAGGAAGCTATAGTTGAAGCCATCAGCGATGCAGAGAATCAAATTGATCGTATGTCTCCAATAAAGAAAAGAGACGATTTTTCTGGACTTTCTTTTTGGGCTAACAGAGGAAGACTAAGCAAACTAAAACATTTATTTACATCCAAACCTCAGGCTAAAAATCTGAAAATTGTCAAACCGTACGAGGCTGGAACTATTTTAGATGACAGGATTTATGCAGAGGAGCCACATTACATCTTGATTGAGAGAAATAGCCGTTCTTCGGCAGAAGAAGATCCCTACTACATTACTAGGGGCAAGAAGAAATATTTGAAAACAGAAGTTGATCAGGCATCCAGAGACAGGCGTGGATCAATCGAAGAAATCGTGAAATCAGTACGCAACGACCCATATTACATTGTGAGGGGAAAGAAAAATGATGACGAAATCAAAATAGAAAACACAACAACTCATGACGAATTCGCTAAAGTTAAAGATCTCATATGCAGCAGTATTAACCTTGTGACTAGTCATGGAAACAAAGTCAAAAGAGAAACGTCCGAAGAAAATGAAAGGGAGAGACGAAATATATTGAAAAAACTAGCTGCCCAGTTACAAGTTGATCCGTATTTTGTGAGCAGAGGCAAGAAAAGCGGCAATGATAACACAAATGTAGATTTAGTAGAAGAATTCGTTAATCAAATCGCTGAAAAGTGTAATAATTAAGGTGTTAAATAACTTCCTACGTAGACTTAAAGGCTGGCATTTATTGTAGCCATAAACAAAGGCTGGATATTAAAATTGTTAACATAGCATGCTTGTTATACTAATAAAGTGAACTGCAAGTGTATAATCTTAACATTTTAAAATAAAATGTGATTGTCATTTCGTTTTTTATTATTTTCGACTTGTCTCTCTAAATAGCTTTTGTTTGGTTTCGTTAAAAGTTAAACAAGCCGTAAACAGGTGAATTCCATTAAAGTTTTCGTATTATTTCATAAAGCTGGCTTTTAAACTTTTTAATGTGGCATTCAACTTTAGTATCCTATTTGCATAACGTTTTTCCTCCGCTGTAAGAAAGTTCAGGGTTCAAGCTTCATGAAAACAAAATTGTCTGTTCTAGTTTACTTAAAAATATATGAATTAATCAAGTGTAGCACACTATAGACCCGCCCACGCTTCGTAAATGTGTAACTTTGGTCGGATTGCTAACGAAATATATGCGTTTCGATGGAAATGGCGGACGAAGATACAAACAGACACGATAAGTGACTTTGCTTTACATGAAACGATAATGAGTAGTAAGTCAACCAGTCAAACGTTTCATTAGAATCATATTAATTTGGGTGAGTAATGGCCTAACTGAGAAAGGTATATCTGCAAGGTATTCATCATAATTCAAACTGAGACTTTAGTATGTTAGGGGTCTTTGATGGCTCAGTAGCTCAAGGAGCTTTACAAGGCCACTCTGACATTCGGCGGTGCGGGTGATGTACTCTACCGCTCCACCATTCTACCCAGTGGGTGGCAGATATGACAGTCTATAGTACTCAACCAAAGCAAGCAATGACTTACTGGAGATACGCGCAAGATAGCTCGGTAGCTACCGTCCTGGTTTTCACTGAATCCAATGGCTATACACTTGCTGGCCGGCACTTCACATACACTTCAACTAAGAACCTACTTTGCGGTGTGACGGTGAAACGGTTTAGGATATGTCCATTCCAGAGAAACTACTTTCAGTAGTGTAATTGCAGTGGAAGCAAAATTATTAATTCAGAGACCTTAATTTCAAAGCCGGGTTGGAGCAAAAACAAACTATTTTTCTAAGTACCTACATAATTCATATTATTTTAGTGGTCGTTTCTTTTCAGATTGTGAAAGACTGATAAAAATGGCGAACATTAAAAAACAAAAAAAAAATAAAGAAAAAACAGTTGTTATTCGTGCGAGCGTTTATTTTATTATCAGTAGGTTTTATACAGGTATACATTGTCCAAAAATTGTCACATTGAAATTTAAGAATTTTACACTTTGAGCAACATATTAACTACTACGTACACGTATGTGGGATGAAAACGGTGGTCATAGTGTATCAAATAATGGGTTATATAGTAAATAGGTAATCAGTTAAGCTTTGATAGTGGCTACAAAAGTTAACCCACGCATATACAGGGTGTTAAAAGACTGCTTCCGAAAACAAAAGCTGGCTATTACTGGAGGGGTACTTGCTACGGTTTATTTTTTACTTTATTGTACACCATTGTATGGTTTTTTTTTTATCGCGATCGGTGTTGTCCTATCGCGTCCTAGATTTGACCATTTTGCTTCAGTTATATCGCAAATACAATTATACGTACGATGTCTGAGTACACCTAAATCTATATGATAATGCCATTCAAATTATTTTATCGACATGGAACTGAAACTACAGGAATTTAAGTTACTAGACCACAGACCTACTATATCTAGTTAAAGAAGTCTAAGACTTGGAAATATGGCGATATTTAAATGTTTTTTATGGAAAATAAATACAAGTAAGTTTCATGATGAATTCTGGCTTTCAAATATATAAAATGTACTGTACCTACGTTATTTTATTATTTTTAATAAAAATGTTAGATATATGTAAACAGCAATAAAATTATGGACATCCAAAATACTCCTGATATGGTACCTAGGTATCGACATGTAAATTTTTCTAAAACACCACGTTGCTACATAAATCCATGTGTAACATTCATTTATCTATAATTATGACCCAATTACAATAATAATACTGAGTTATATTTGAATAAGTTTCAAAATTTGGATAATAAATAGTATACACAAAATATGATATAATTGCATTGGTTGAAAAATTTGACATCAAATGTCCTAATCCATTAATAATCTCAAATAGTTTCTTTTCATCATCCAATCGACCGTTATTATAAACGTTAGATTATAATTTTTAGTTTATTAGCGTAGTAATACATTAACGCTTACCAAATAATTAAGTTGGAATATTACTAACATTTAACAACGTAAATTTAAAAATAACACTTTAGGCTTTCATTTACATCAATTTACACATCACATCAACAAAACTGGACGCTTTCAGTGCGCGCACTGAGCGTCATTTCCCGAGCGC
The DNA here is from genome assembly GCA_916618145.1 of Emmelina monodactyla. Lineage (NCBI taxonomy): Eukaryota > Metazoa > Arthropoda > Insecta > Lepidoptera > Pterophoridae > Emmelina > Emmelina monodactyla. Next base: position 2,437,751 of record OU745322.1, read on the forward strand.
TGATTGGCGCGTCGGTTTCTATCTGAACCGGATCCACGTCTCTGATTGGTTCAAACTTTCCACAGCAGGAGGTGATTGGTCGAATCTTCTCTTCCTGCGTCTTCCGTCATTGTTGAACTTCGGAAGTCTTCGTACCCGTCTCCGCCTGATATAATTAATGTTTCTTTGTTGTTTTGTGTGGTTTCGGTCTGTTTCTGCAGTTTCTCCGCGTTGGCAGACCGTCGGCTTAAAGCTTTTGTTTTGAGTGAAGTTTGCGCAGGTTTGGTAGGTTTCGGAGCGACGGGGTTCTCGACTATAGTGAGGAATCTGACGTGGCCGGTGTGCCCGTAGGTTACACCTGAAACAATACGACCTGGATTAATAACTTTGTACCTATTACATTTAGATTCCATCTGTCGTGAAAGTTTTTTTACTGACATGAACAAAACATAGTTTTACTAACGTTGATTTTAATTGAGTTAACCAGTAATGGTGTTAAATTTATGTAAACGTGTAACAACTGTAATCAAACTTCCAAGGCCTCTTTCGAAAAAAAGCCACTGTTGAGCAAAATCCAGTTTTCACTACCGTCATCACCTCTTCTACCACTCTTCAACTCACCAGTGAGCGGCGGCACGGTAAACGTCCCGGTCCTAGGGTCGGGCGCCCGAGCCAGCGGCGCCGTCAACAACACGCCGGCACTCGTACCCACCCATAGTGTACCCGCGTGGGCCAGCAGAGCCGTAACACGGAGACAGGCTGCTTTATGCTGGCGGATTATATCGTCGCAACCTAGAAATAAGAAACATCGCGTAGCGTTAGAATTAGGAGTAGAAAACAAAAAAAAACTGTGTACGCCTCAAAGCAGCTGAAAAACAAAAGTACAATGAAGATCAAGAAGAAAAAGTCGAAACGAATGACGATCGTGAAGCTAGACGACGCGACGTCGCAAATCTAAAGAGAAAAACAATTGACGATCGTCAAATAGAGGAAGAATAAACAACACGCCGGCGCTAGTGCCACCCACAGAGTACCGGCGTGGGCGAGGCGAGCCATGACGCGGAGCAGGCCGCCTTGTGCTGGCGGATTATATCGTCGCAACCTGATAATAAGAAACAAAAAACTGTGTACGCCTCAAAGCAGCAAATGTACAATGAACATCGTGAAGAAGAAGTTGAAACAAATGACGATTGTGAAGCTAGACGACGCGACGTCGCAAATCTAAAGAGAGAAACAATTGACGATCGTCCAATAGAGAAAGAATAAACAACACACCGGCGCTATTGCCACACATAAAGGACGCCAGGCATAAAGGACGGAAGGATAAATGGCTTTACGGGTAGCGGTTAGACTGATTTAGAAAACAAAACAATGGATTTACGCATCGCAACAGATGGAAAACTAAAAGACAAACAGAACGTAAGAAATACAGTGTTTGCATAACAAACAAATGACGGTCGTGAAACTAAAAGGCAGCGCAAATCTAAAGAAAGGATTGATGATCGTTCAACCAAGAAAACTTCACTGACATAGGCCAGTGCTGCTAGCAAATTATGTAGTCATAACCTGACAAAAAACATCGCATCCGACAGCAATTTAAAGTGGAGTGGTTACACGAATGTAGATCAGACTGATGTACAAAATAAACTACGATTAGGTGCAAACCAAATGGCCAAGTTGATCATTCTACATGTTTTGTTCATAAAAAACGACCAGTTTTCCATCTAGATGTCCTCACCATTAAGCATCTTATTGACCGGCGGCGTGATGTTGATCTCTGCCAGCATCTCCCGGCTGGCGGCGTGGTAGCACCTCAGCGTGGCTGCGTTGTGAAGGGACAGCCAGATGGCACCGTCAGCCACTGCCATGTGGCTGATGGGCTTGGACTCGGAGGATATTTGGAATGTTTCGTCCACCTGAGAGCGAATGATGTGAGTTTAGTGGAAGTTGAGAGGTCGTGGGGGTTATCAGTGATTTGGAAGAAGCTGCAAAGTTAAAATTGGTTGTAGTTTTTCGACTCGTGAATGGCTTTTGAGTGTTCTGTGTATGAAAAGAACATTGGCGAATGTTTCTGAATGGTTAGCTGAAAGAGTTTATTATGGCTGCTTCGAATGGTGCATTTGGAAAGATTTTTAGACAGTTACTTTTTAATTTCTAAACCTATTTTGTAATTGGTCAATTGGATAGATTGATATTAGGTACAGTGGATCTAAAGGGTCTAAGGTATGAACACCTAATTGGAGTTTACTCCCACTTGAAATCAGTTTAAACCATAGACATATTCCTGACACAAAATTAAACTAAAAAGTTAAGCTACGCTAGTTCTATCTACCTGTAAAGTGTGCGGGTTGACAATATTGATGTAGTGGTGGTTGGCGCTCCACAGCCGCCCCCCCGACACGAGCAGCGCGGCGGCGCCCCCCCGCCCCCGCCCCCGCGCCCCCCGCCGCCCCCGCGCCGCCCCCCACGCCCGACAACACGCACTTCTCTACCCACGACCCGTCTGTGAGGAACAAATAAGGGTTTTAAAGACCTCGACAATTTATGAGCTAGTTCTGAATCTTCTACCTATGACAAGTTTATACAACATTTGTTCTTGATTTTTCGATCAACAAATAAAACTTGATTTGATTTTCAAGGAAAAATAATTTTGATTGTAAAAAGACAATTCCTAAATTAAACGGGTATTAACAAGCAAAACTTACCAAAATCTCGACAATATACAACTAGGTCTCCGTTACCCAAAGCAACGAACACTTTTCCTTCCATGTACCTGCAGAGGAAATATAAAAATGTAAGTAATTAGGTATTAGGTTGAAGTAAAAAAATACAATAATTAAACTTAGTGTAACCGACAACCTTCTTTCATGTTTATAAATAAAAGGACTTTTCTGACTCTATAATGAGAAATCGACGAAACGTATCTAGATTCTAGTTGTCTATTTTATAGACTGTGTGGTGACAATATTTCTTTCTCAATTGTATCTCAATTAATTATTAAGTGGTCTTAACACGCATGGTGTAGGATTTTGCATAATACCCTACTATTTATAATCTCTGTTTTTGGAAGACAGATCTTTTGTAGATATTCTTTTGTCAAATACGAGTCAAAAATACATGCCCCCTGGTATTTGAAGTCAATACTCACACAATAGAATACACCCCCGACGCATGCTGCAGCTTAACCTTGTTCTTCTTTATCCGTATGTTATCCAGACAGTTGTACACGTGTATACAACCGTCTTCCGTACCCAGCCACATGGTGGGCTGCGTGCCCCCCGCGCCCCCCGCGCCCCCCGCGTCCTCGGAGGACTGGCGGCTTGGCGGGGAGGACGAGGTACCTGTGTGGTACATGCACTTGGTTAGATTAATAATAATAACCACACAATTGACTAGGGGAGAACCTAGTTACCAGGCATGAGCCAATATCGAAAAATCATTTTTACGAAATTGGCCCGACCCGGGGATCGAACCCAGAACCATCCGCTTAACAGTCCGGTATTTATATACCGCTGCACCACAGAGGTCGTCAAAAAAATATTCTTATGTCTTTTTTGGGTACTGTTTTGAAATAGAAGCTAGGAGAAGATTGGGAGAAGAGCCGTTTGGATAAACGGATCTTAAGCATCAAGTACTGTTTACGAGTGACAGAGAGATTTTTAAGGAAGTGACAAGGTAAAAGCTAAGATTAGGGTCCGTGTCCTAATTGAAAATGTTTTTTCTAACTTAACCTACATCTGAAGGAATTCAGAATAAACCGATGGGAGAGCAATCATCAACGTATAAAGGTAATTTTCGGAACCCAAAGAAAATTGAACTAAGAAAAATGTAGAGTCCTCATATCCAATAGTATCTTATATTTACCATCAAACACCTACTCACCAGAATTAATCCCCATAGCCTGCTTATCCACCGCCGGATTAGAATTCGACTTCATAACTGGATGCACCGGAATATTCTGTCCCGTATGCGGAGTACTAAGACTTTTACTATGGTTCGGAGTTAAAGTGGCATTCTTCTGCAAATTGACGTTGCTATGAAGTCTGATGCTGGCAGACTCTTGGCTTCTTTCGGAGTGGGCGTCCTGGTTCTCGCTGGTGGAGGAACCGTCGTCTTCTTCATCGCTTGATGATGAACTGGAAATGAGAGAGGATTTTGAAGAATGAAGTAGGTATGTTGGTGGACAAGTTAAAGGCACAGTAAAGCAAAAGTTACGTTGCTTACTATTTTAAGAAAGGATTTACCATCTCAAGAGACTCTTTTCTCCAGTGATCTCATTATTTAACTCACCTCAAAATGGCTTATGTTAAAAGATTTGCAAATCCAGTAATATTATTTATTAGATATATTTAAAGCTTAGAATGATATCAGAGATTAAGGACTATGCCTGAACTTTTTTCTAGCTTCTATGTTTGTAAAAATACATTAAAGTTTATAAGAATAAGACCTATCGCGTCCATGTTTGGAATAAAATCTTACCTGTCAAGTCGTATATTCTTGCAGCTATCATCAGGGTCTGATATACTGATCCCAGGTTTAGCTGAGCTACTGCTTAGTGTGCTGGGATTCCTGCAGGGAAGAACACAATAGAATAAGAAAATATTAAGCAAGGCGACCTTTATGTAGCTTTGAAGGCAGGATAAAAATATTTTAAAGTATAGATGTAAAATAAAACAGTTAATAAAGTCAGGCAATTGACAATTAATCTAAAGGGTTCTGGCTAAACGTTTACCCCCTTTATAATAAACGCAGATTACGTATCCGCTAAACCTCTTTCAGTCTCAGTCAGTTACGAAAGGTTTAAAATGCGTTCATTTTTTAAGTATAAGGCCCTCTAAACTCAGTCCTTCGCAACGCTTACATATTATTATTGTTATAACATTATTTTAAGCTTGTTTTTGTCGCGGGTAGTGCCTTATCCGTGACGAAGTACTGGTCCTTTGCAAAATCACCAAAGTCAACAACAAAAGAAGTAAAACTAGAAGAAGCTATCTATTCTAATATTATAAAGAGGAAACCTTGGTTTGTTTGTGTCGAATAAGCTCAAAAACTACTGCACCGATTTCAAAAAATCTTTCACCATTCGAAAGCTACGTTATCCACGAGTAACATAGGCTATATATATTTTATTTTGGAAAAAAAGGGTTCCGTAAGATATTTGGGTTTTTCGGACAAGAGGTGTAAAAAATCAACCAGAAAAGTTACTTTTGGAATAGAGATAGTTCGATACCCAGGGAAGAAGAAAATGCGATAATTTTACTGCGGGAAAAAGCCTCATTCCCACGGGAAAAGCCATTTAGTTGCGGGTGACACCGCATGGCGGAAAGCTAGTTTTTTTATATACCTAATATAGCAAAGCAAACGAGCATGCGGGTCACCTGATGGTAAGTGATCACCACCGCCCATGACTATCCGCAACACTGTGAGTGTTGGGGGTGTGTTGCTGAGCCTTTGAGAAAATTGGGCACCGGATACCGCACTCACCGAACGAAACGCAGGAACATCGTCCCTACTTCACGCTGGTTTTCTGTGCGACGGTGGTATTTCACCGGTCGAGTCAGCCCAGTAATCGCTGCAGACAGAGCCTACAGCTGGACTCTACCACTCCATAAAGAATATTAGCTATAAACTCACCGCGTAGGCGGCGCGGGCGCGGTGGGACAGGATGCGCGCGTGATTACCTATCTCGCCTCGCCTCGCCTCGCCTATCCTCGCCTGGCCTCGCCTACAACCTGCTTCATCTCCGCACCTAGCCACAGACTCACCTTGCGATACTTCATTCTGCACAGCATCTAACTATAAACTCACCTTGTGGGAAGCGCGGCGGGCGCGGCGGGCACGCAGGCCACGCACAGGATGCGCGCGTTGCACACGCCGTTGCAGGACGTGAGCTGCGGCCGCGGGGACAGGCTCAGCACGCACACCTGCCCCACGTAGCCGTCGCTGTTGCACACCTGCGGGGGAATGAAACAAGATCATTGACTAGTTGTTTATGTTTGAGTTAGGTAGGGATTGGGATTGGGATTGGCGGATTAGTTGGTTGTAACGATTATAAAGATATTTCGCCTAAAAAATAAGAAAAATGATAATCGTAAAAAATATACATTCCTTATCAATAGCAAGTCGCTATTTTTGTTTTAGTTTGATTGTGTTTTTTTTACCTTTTTATTCTAAAAACACGTTCAAATTTAGTTATTAACTTTACATTAGATATATTTTTCTAAAAGTATTTAAAATTCTAAAAAGTTTGTTTTTGTTTCATGTTCTTTCTGTAAACTGAACACTGCTTTACCTCACTATCACCTTTACCGAAATTACAGCCCACAAAATTCCCCACAACTTTCGTCCGAAACTTTTCCAGCGGCGGCCTTAACTATTGCGAGGCTCCGGGCGGCAGGTCTTTTCGAGGCCATATGCTATGAAAAGTATGAGATGCGAAAAGGAGACCAATTAGTTTGGGCCCAAATTCAAAAGTGCCGGCCAACGATTCTTTTTTTCTCTTAACTATTTGAAATATTTCCCTTATCATTTATCACAATGGCAACAAAACTGTGGGACCGAAACTTTTGCTGTTATAAGATTTCGAAGTTCTGATATTGCCATACATTTTACTAGCAATAATATTTAGTATTTAAAAAAAAATGTATTCAGGCGTAGTTAGTGACCAAGCTCTGGAGAAAGCTAAGTTCTGGCTCTTCTTAAACCAGAGAAATGTTCTATTGACTCATTTCCCTACTTTGCTATACTTTAAACTTTTCGAACGTCTTCTTCTAAGTCAACTGACACACATGATTAAACCAACACTTATACCAGCGCCGGCTGTCTTCAGACCTTCTTCTTCGTCTTTTTTTCTTTTTTTTTATATCCCAGGAAAATGCCTCACGAATACCCACCCTTCCAGGGAAAGGATACAGGTTATAACGAGGTTGCACACCTAGCCCAATGTCGGCTACCTGGGAACCATCAAAACTACCAGCCTCTCCGCCAACGACCCCGGACCTTCCCGGCAAGAGTCGCCAAGACGCGCCACTGTGGAGTCAATAGCGCGCCGTCGCGACACCCTGGACCGAAGAAGACGACGGCTCCTGGGGGATTTCGCTATCCCACAACAATGATTTAACCTATTTGAATGATAAACCCCATTTGTATTAGCCCCTACATTTCAGAACACTCCTCTTTGTATAAAGCCTATGATCGAAATCCTTGGTGTCGGCATATCGAGCGACGTTCAGTTTCATAGTCACTTGGAAGAAGACAAAGCCAAATTGGCTTCTAAAAATCTTGGAGTGCTTAACCGAGCGAGACAGTATTTCAAACCGGCCCACCGCCTTCAACTATACAAGGCACAGGTGCGGCCCCACATGGAGTACTGTTCTCACCTCTGGGCAGGAGCACCTCAATGCTTACTTCTTCCATTTGACAAGATACAACGTAGAGCGGCTCGAATCGCCGGCAACCGGGCTCTCTCTGATCGCCTCGATTCTTTGGCCCTGCGAAGAGATATATCATCTCTTTGCGTTCTGTATCGTCTATACAATGGGGAGTATTCTGAAGAATTATTCGACCTTATACCAGCTGTACAATTCCACCACCGCACCTCCCGCCACAGATTGAAATTCCATCCCCACCACCTGGATAGCTGGCGCTCCACCACCGTCCGTTACGGGCGGAATTTTCTGCCACGCACTACGCAGATGTGGAATGAACTTCCTGCAACGGTATTCCCGGCTACATACAACATGGGGCTCTTCAAGTCGAGAGTGTATTCCCACCTCAAAGGTCGGCAACACACCCCCAACACCCACAGTGTTGCGGGTAGTCATGGGCGGCGGTGATCATTTACCACCAGGTGACCCGCATGCTCGTTTGCCCCCTATTAATATAAAAAAAAAAAATGATCCAGCCTGGGACCGAAACACTAATTCAGGATGCCCAGAATGCACTGGAACGAACCCCTTCCCTGATGTGCGAAACACAAGTATCCCAGAACAGGAAGTGAACGAGAATGACCAATCTATTCCATCAACTAACTTACAGTTTCAGAAGGACTTGACGCACGAACTTGATCTTTCGCCACAAGGCACCCGTGTACAGCTGCTTAGATCACTGTCATCTTTACACATTATCTTGGTGCAACATTGTATAAATAGCTTACATTTAGAAACCACTGTCAAAGTGTTAAAAACAAAGTGGGTACTCGAAACAACCTGCTCCGACGGCTCGGTAATACGAGATAGGATGCTGCCATAGATGTTTTAAGAACCACGAGTGCTCTGTCCATCTCAGCCACCGAATATGCCTGCCTAGTTTGGCACCGAATGTCTCACGTGAAAGAAGTATATACGCTTTGTTGCCTTAAATCAACACCATTAAACAAGATATTGCTTAATAGGATATATAGCTCCGATGACACCTCTAGCACCACCAAATGTTCAGTGAGATGATCACTGTGCGGTTGAAAAAAAAGAACAGGAAAACGACCAGCAGCCGGCCAACGATCCTTACTCAGAAGCCGATAAAGTTTTTTTTAATCAAACCTTAGCCACCAATACATCGCCCTCAGAACTGGGTAAGGTTCTGGATACAAAAACTCCCCTCTTGCCGCGATCAGTAGTGGTCAACATGAATATTTCTATTTATTTGCATGTTCACCATGAGTGCTGCTGTGAAAATATGATTAGGTGGGGTTTCAACAACATCAGATAGTGAGACTGTGGCGCACCATCCCAGTCTCTGTCAAACTTGCTCAATTGATCCAATGATCCTCTCGCACTGTATTATTAAAGATCAACATCCAGGACTACTTGACACGATAGAAGAAAAAGAAGGGGATTACCTACAAGAGTTCTGCTCACATGTGATGGTCTTTATCCGCTTAATAACATACTGACCTACCTACGCAAGATATGAAATTGTTGCAAGACGAACTCCAGCCGAACGCTTGGATATCATATAAGTTAAGCCAAAGAGCATTAACTGATGATATTATCAAAAAAATATTATTTAATAGGCATAAGTCTGTTTTTATTTTAATTTGAACCGAACAAATCGCGTTTAAAGTAGTAAAATATGTTGTTTATGATCCCTGAATAAGATGACAAAAGATTTTTTACAAATGTATGAAAATAATTCGACTTTTTGAATGAAAAAAATCAACTTTCGTTTCCCATTAACACTTAAGATGTTGACTTTAGGATGTTAATATAATACAATGAAATTATCAGATTGATGTGGTCAATCATTTGAAACCATTTTTTTTGCTGGGCGGCACTTTTAGTTTTGGACCCAAGTTTATATGGAGCGTGATTGTCTCCTTTGCTTGGTTGTTGCGCGAGGCCCCTGCAAGAGCGAGGCCCCGGGCGATTGCCCCGCTCGCCACCCCCTAAGGCCGCCGCTGCTTTTCCCCCTATCTCCCCCCCATCCCCCGCTACGCACCCACACGTCGGGCGGCTGCCCCGGCGGCGGCTGCGTGCTGGCGGCGCACGTGAACTGCAGCCCCGCGCGCGTCTTGCGGATCGGCACCGGCGACAGGAACTGCGGCGCCGCGCCCAGCGACGACATGCCTGGGGAAATAACAATAATAATAATAAATCTCCAGACTAACACACCAACTGTGTGGCCCTAAACTAAGCAAAGCTTGTACTATAGGTACCACACAATGGACTAGGGGAGAACCCAGTTACACCCAGACACGAGCCAAATTCGAAAAACCATTTTGACGAAATTGGCCCGACCCGGGGATCGAACCCGGAACTATCTGCTTAGCAGTCCGGTACTAATACCGCTGCACGACAGAGGTCGTCAACAAGGTTGAAACTTGATGGAAACTCTAAAACTAGTATAACGCGATACAATGCAGTTATCTTTGTTGCATACAAAAAAAGAAATGTTGAAAAAACAGGCAAAAGGTGGTCTTTGTAGGTTTAAGGTATTTCTGCCCGGCATTGGTGGGTAGGTAAAAAAAAAGAAAAGTGAAAGAAGTCGATCGGTGAATAGTGTCTGGATAGATTTAATTGGCAAACTATCAGCAACAAATTTATTATTACGAGTGTAAATAGACCATTTCTGAATCGTGAAACCATATACATATTCTTGAGCCTAAATAGTAACTAAATTCACTAACAGTATACCCAGAAAAATCGAATTAAAAAAGGTATTAAAGTTTGAAAAGAGATATTCGCCGCTTGAGTTCATTGCTCACAGGAGCTTTTATATCAACTAAATTGCAAATAAAACTTAAATTAAACACTATTTAATTTGAAATAATGCGGAAATTTAATAGTTCATTTGCAATTAGGCAAAAAAGGGAAAAAAATATATTTACACACCAATTTTTTTAGAAAAACCCTTCCAGCAATGCCCAGTTTTCGTTTTAGAAGGCACACTTTTTATACCCCGTATAGCATATATTAAGAATAATTATCATTTAGATATGAGAGTATTTATTCCTTAAGCTAAATCTCAGAATTCTAGACAGTCATTCGGAATTACAGAAAGAAATTCTAAACGGCTTTATTATTAAAGTAAGAGTATTCATAAAGGTTTAAGTAAGATATACAAAAATATAGGTACTTTTATGTTAACTATTTGAGTTAGGACTTACTAATATCTTTCTATGAATAAAGTAGTCTTGTAAAACTTACATAATTTCTGTTTAGTTTCACAAATAAGTTCCTCCCAGCTGCTTCTTTTATCAGTTTTTCCAAATATCACCGTCAGGTTTTCAGGCCCGCTGCTGAAATTGAAATCATTAATAGGCAAAATCTTTTCATTTACACTTGACAGTATCTATAAAGGCAAAGTATCAGTCTTACTACGAGAAAGAAACTAAAAGCAAATGATTCTGACAGTATGTAAAAATAACATATCCGCCACAGAAGATAGATGATATAGCTATGGAAAATGATGACGCCCTAACGAGTTGTAAGCAACTTAAAATTAAATTTAATTCATTTTTTTATTTTGTAATCCACACAAAATGAAAGGTCTTAAATTAAAGTACAGATAGATTAATCAAAATATTATTTGCAAAATGGCGCTTTTAGGTAAATCCATAACCTGCAATGTATTTATTTTTGTCCGGATTGAATCTTGAAAATTAAATTTGATATACTCCCGGTTGTTAATGGTGCTAAAATTGGCTAAGGAGATGAATATAAAAAAAGTATACCTAGATTTTTTATCACTTACGGTGTACTCAAACTGACTTCCATATAACACAGCTGCGAATCACTGTTCTGCCTCTCCAACAACTGCCTATTCACACTATGCAGCATCTCTCTCACTAGTTCCTCTAACTGTGTATGTGGGGTGTGTAGAGCCGCCACATTCTCTGATATTTGGGTGAGAGTGTTCACGTCGGATGTCAGGGTTTCAACCTCGTGCATTATCTTTCGAAGATTCTCGTCCTTAGCTGGAGGAAATAAGGTCGGCTTTAGGTTACTGTAGATTTTGGAGTAGATCCGTTAAAATGTTTACTGCAAGTATTATAGCAATTTTATCAAAAAAACCGTTTTCACGCCTGTTAAAACTTTATTTAACTGGTGTGTTTAACTGTCAGGTCTATGAAATATCAAGAGACCATAGATTTTATAAATTATTATCGTAAGGAAACATTTAATTTTCACAACTAATGCTAACCCATTTCAAGGCCACTTGATTCCAACATGTAGGCAATCTATTAAAATCCGGACTTTACCAAAATTCTCTGCACTATATTAAGATTATTTTGACACACCGCCATTAATCTCCTTACCTTTAACGATTTCAAGATCAGCCAGCGATATCTTCATAAGCAGTTTATATTTAAATCCTTCCATTTGACTCGCTATGCTACTTTGGTACGTTCTGAAAATAGATATAGTTCAATTACCTTATTGGTCTCTTTAATATGGTTTATTTTCGGCTATCGGTACTTACGGAATGGGTTTTTTGATGGTTCCTGTTTTTCTTTTGACACTTGTGATGAGAAGGATGTCGTTGAAGAGGAAAAGACCTCGATCTTTAATAGTTCCTTGAGCTGACGGCATTGAAACAGTTTCGTATTTAAGGAATGCTCTGTCTGCAGTGACCAAGTTTGAAAGTCCCTCGATCATTTGTTCTAAGTCTCGAAGTGTTTGCTGTTGCTGTTCTGTTTCTAGACTCTCTTTTTCAGTGCAATTAATTAGTTCTAGTAGTTCGTGGATTTCTTTTTGTGCTTCTAATAGTAGCTTGTGGTCGGGGTGTGATGGATCTGGAATAAGAACCATGCTTAAATCTATATATTTTTATTTAATCCTTCATTGTTGGAACTGGCAAGTAAGAAAGATTCAAAAAGTCCGGACGCACTTGGAACTCCTTTGTCATTTCAAAACTTTTACTTCTTGAATTTAAAAAAATTAAGAAGAAAAAGTATCTTTAACAAAAATTTGGATTCCAAAATCAAACTCTCACCTGTGTGTTTGATCAGCCTTTGTATCAAAAGTTTGTAGCTCGGGAACTTCTGCACCGGTTTTATTAACAAATTGTCCAGTGACAGTTTCCCTTTGTGCTCCCTCGCCATCACATCCAGGAATTTGGCGAAAGCTGGTCGCGACGCAGCCGCAGTTTTTATTGTGTCTTTCGCTTTTTTCAAATTGTTTATGAAAGACATGTATGTGTCTATTACGGTGGGTTTTGTGAACTGGAAAGAAAATATAGTGTTATATTTAACGGGCCGAGTACATTTATTTAAATCGTTTTATTTTCTTCGAAATCATAAATAGGCGTAGGTAGTGTCAGTGAAGTTATGTATCTTCTATAAATTTGTTCATAAAACGTGTTCTACTATTAATTAAAACGTCATAGACAAAAAAGAGTTATGTTTAGTCTATAACTGAATAACATAACATAATCAAATGACCCTATCAGTTCAAACGGATACTTACAGCCAGATTCGTGAACAAAGATTTTATAAAAAGCAACTTTATTAATAAGAGATCTTCAGACTAAACACACTTATTATGAGACTGGGGTGTAATAGGTACCACACAATCTACTAAAGAGAATCTAGTTACACCAGGACATGAGCCAATTTCAAAAAACGTTTTCTAAATCGGTCCGACCCAGGAAACGAACCTTCCACTTTACAGTCCGATAAGCATACCGCTACATCACAAGGTCGTCAATTACACCATTATTGTTATTATTACTAACTAGTGGCCGTCCGCGACTCCGTTTGCGTGGAAGTCGGTTTCCCGTGGGAATGAGATGTTTTCCCGCGGTAAAAAGTACCCTATGTGTTATTCTGATGTATAACCTATATTACTGCAAAGTTTCATCTAAATCCATCCAGTAGTTTTTACGTGAAAGAGTAACAAACATCCATCCATCCATACATCGTCACAAACTTTCACATTTATAATATTAGTAGGATTACCAATTTACTTACAACTTCTAAAAACACATCTCCAACTTTCTGCTGCAGGTCCCATTGCTCCAGTCTTCTCCGGAGCTGTTCCAGGAATACTTGGTGCACGTTCAGGATGCTGGGGACCTGGTAGAAGATCTCGTCTACCAGGAACGAGTCTAGGAGACCGGCATTTTCAGGACTTTTTAATGGTTGCAGGTATTTCTGGAATCAATTAACATGGGCTACTTCAGTATTATTTAATTATTAAGCATCCATTTTAAGAATAAAACAATTAAATAAATAAATCTCTAGGCTGACACACCAACTGTGTCGATGTGTAATGTACGATAGGTGCCACACAATGGACAAGGGGAGAACCTAGTTACACCCAGACACGAGCCAATTTCGAAAAGTCATTTTGTTAATTGGCCCGACCCGGGGATCGAGCCTAAAACCATCCGCTTAGCAGTCTGGTATATATACCGCTGCACCACAGAGGTCGTCTAAACAAATAATGCTTTTCCGTCATTACAAGTTTCTGAAAACCCTCTCTAAACTAAATACAAAATAATATTATCTTGATAAGTACCTAATTGCACCAAAATACTGATCATTGATAGATTGAAAAGTATGCCCTGAAAACTATCTTCCTATCCCAAACTTGCTTGCGTAGTGTCATAATGAACAACTCATTAATCCTCTCTGCTTATTGTTGCAATATTAATGAAGGCAATATTTTTATTATTTCTAAAGGGTTTTAACTCCAAACCGCTACTTTTGAGCATGTAACCGGCACGTTTGGAATCCAATCGGTCTAACTAAACCATGGGCCATTGCGCTTCAATAATGTGGACAATTCATGTTGGAAGGTGTGTTTCTGCATTGTTACCTTTATCTATCTACAAATTGGAGTTACAAAGGATACAACATTTTGTTTAGGGTAGGGTAGGTAATGAATTGTAGTTATTACCAAATAAGTATTTTTTACCAAATAGCCGCATTTTTTTACTAGTGACCCATCTGGTTTACGTAGAGATCAATATTACCCTTAAGTTATAAAAAATATTTACAAAATTTTTTGAAGAAATTCGTATTAAAATGTACTAATGGTATTAAAATTGGATATTTGGATTTTAATGAGCTAACGTAAACAAAAGAAACTCGACAACTTTGTTTTATGCTGATTTGGGAAAAGTAATCTTCTTAATATCTCTGTACCCTAAAAAAAAGCTTCAAAACAACTTGTTTTTCACAAAGCACCAAAGTCATTTTCCTGTTAAAACTTTTTCAGCTGAACGCTTCGCCCTTAACCATTGTTTACTGTACAGTATATATTTATATACGGTAATATATAAACGGTATTCAGGTAAGTGGGTCGCTAGAAACATTCTACGCATCTCAGACATTATGAAATCTGTCCATGAAAGCATCTCAGTCCAGACAGGGGGTAAGTGGGGAGTGAGGACCGATGGTTGTTTCTCGAACGACGTTTAACGTTATCGAACGTGTTGTCGGGCGATTCTGAAAAGATTAAACTGTTTACGCGAAGCGTCGGGAAGCTATAAGTCATCAAACAAATATTTCGATGATTTAAGTTGGATAAAACAACGAACTGTTGCTATTTATTTTATTATTGACTTTATGTTATGCTTTACGCTATGCAAGACATAAGAGCCTACACATTGTCCGAGAATTGTAAATATTTCAAAACGAGACATCAATGTCGTTTGTATTTTCGAGCTACATCGGTCCTCACTGCTTACATCGGGGGGTGAAATAGGGGTGTTCAAGGGGTGGAATGGGGCAGAAAATTTAAGTGGGTAAATATGGGTACTAGGGCTGATGGAACGTGTTTTAATGCGTTTTAGTGCGTGTGCCCTAAGTGGGTTATCTACTGAACTTTATGGACTGTTAGGGTTCCACTGAGCTAATGTATGGGGTTCAGAATTGAGTCATTCTAGCTCAGTTCATGGTTCATGTAAATTCTATGGCGTAGTTTCTATGTCGAAGGATTACGTACAGTTCCAACTGATGCAATATTTAAGAGGGTTGCTGTTAGTTTGACGTGTGTCTGTGTGTTTGTGTGTCTGTCTGTAGCATCGTAGCTTCAAATAGACAAATTGAGTTTGATTTAGACTTGTTTGGATTGAAAAGTCACAAGTTTGAGCGAACTCTGAGCTGTTTTTAAGCAAACTAATTGATCGAGTTAAAAGTATATGTAGTCACATAATTACAGAAATTAATCGTTTCCCAACATATTTTACATTGTCGTTAATACATAAATTGCTGCAAAATATGCCTCTTTGTACTCAGTTACTTTTTTATGTAATATAGGTAGCAAACGAGCATGCGGGTCACCTGATGGTAAGTGATCACCGCCGCCCATGACTACCCTCAACACTGTAGGTGTTGGGGGTGTGTTGCTGACCTTTAAGAAAATATATAAATAAATAAATAAAATTGGGCACCGGATACCGCACTCACCGAACGAAACGCAGGAGCATCGTTCCTACTTCACGTCGGTTTCCTGTGCGACGGTGGTATTTCACCGGTCGAGTCAGCCCAGCAATCGCTGCAGACAGAGCCTACAGCTAGACTCTACCACTCAAAAATATCTTTGATACAGACATTAATATTTCATGAAACCGCAAATCCGTCTTTTGCTTAAAATCCGCACGTCATTAACAAGTCTCCACACGAGCATACGTCACGTCACTCGCTGACAGTTGACAGCTTTCAAGTTTGACAGTCCTGAAGGCGCAAAGTAATGAAGACTTCCCTCAAAGAGCAAATCAATGACCTTATTCACTTTTATGGGGGATTTTAATTTGCTGTCGGTACATTTTACAGAGTGAGTTAAGCTTTATTAAAACTTGGAAGGAAAACAATTTTTTTTTTCACCTTATTATTTTTTAGTTTTTCGCAATATAAGAATCTTCGCTTTAGATTGCCTAGTCCAAGATAGGCACTATAAAACGCATTTGTCAGTTTTATTTCATAATTATTTCATCTTTACGCTCGCTTACAGCCTTGTGTGTAGCAAGCTCAACACATGTTGCTCGACCGAAAAATCTTACTGAATATTTAACTAAATAATTGCAAAAACCACTGCAAAAAAACACTAAGCAATCTTGATTCAGTCGTATAAAAAAAACATTAAAAAAATGTTGTCACTTGTTTTTAACAAATCATACGGTGTAAGACATAGAGATCACATTGATCATAGAGAGCTTCACCGGTGCCTATTTTACTAATAACAAGAAAAGCTACAGCTTAATATAGTAAGCTATAAAAATGCTTATACCTTACAAATTCAGTTTAAAACGTTCCAAAACTATTAAGGCTTAACTCTCATTTGAAAAGCAATCCACCGCCGTGATATAGTTAACTTTCCCGACTATTATTTTAATCAATGTCATCATAAAACTAAATGATACGCCATGATTAGTTTGGTTGGCAAGGGCTAGCTAATTGCAACCTAATTAACTGAATAAACTAGAGTGTCAGTTAACTAATAGTTAGGTCACGAGCGTTAATTACGGTTGGATAAATAAATTGCTAGTTAGCGCGAAATATTATGCACAGAGCGGACGGAAATTCGGTTGTTTTACAGTAACTTTGACGACGTATAATCAAAGACATGTTTATAAAATCGGGTCACTTATAAAATTAATCTTGAAACACTTAAACAAAATAAATCTGAAGACTGGATTATGTTTTTGATGTTTTTTAGAAACGTTTAAAGCATTTTCAGATACTTTTTTGTAACATACAAGTTTGGGTACTCACACATTTGTTCGATCGCCTTTTTTAATAGGTATATTTTTTAATATAATAGCTTATGCAATTTCGCTCTCATACCTAAAAAGTTAATTAAAATTATAAGACGTAATGAAAAGGAATAAGACACAACTTACTTTGACTAAGGTTTCTAATGACTCGACATACGACTTTTCAGTCTCGTATAGCTCCACCACCACGTGCGTTCGTGTGTCCTGAAAAAAAAAACATAAAAAATATTAAAAAAATATTATTCGAAAATTCGAAAAAAAAACGATCGATTTTTTTTTTGAAATCTATGAAGGTTTGTATTTTTACACTACCCAATCACAAATACGTCTTACTGAAATAAGGAACAAGTAAATAAAAATTTGCTTGAAACACCTATTAAGAATACCAATTTTTTGCTGAGGCTCCAGTTGTTATAGTTCTTTTCTCTTCGCCGGTTTTTCCTAACAAGCAAAGTTTACAAATACTCTTATATACTTGTATTCTTACAACTCAACGTATACATACATAATATAATATTATACGAACATATGTTGTTGTATAACCTATTAGTGATAAAGCAATATGTCCTACATACAAGTAGTTTACACTGAAACTATTCTATACTATACGGTAGACAATATTAATGAGCTATCGATTTGAACTCGACTGCAGATAACCGTGTTTACCAATAGTCTACTCGTGAAGTATATTAATTTACTTTTTCATATTTACACTTACTACTGGAATACAATTTTACTATTTAATGCGGAAGATTGTATGCATAAGTCTGATTGTGACTCTTTTAGCCAAAAGATTTAATTAAAGATAAAGATAGACAGGCTATTACCAAAAAAAATCATATGGTACTTTTTTACTTTTTTTTCATTCATCTTTGATAAAAGTGTAAAAAAAGATGTTTGTTACGAGTAAACTAAGAAATTAATAATAGAAAAATTAAGTTGAAAAGCTACATTAGTGTTTTATAACATTGACTATGAATATTTCAGTAAAATTTCAAACTTAGAACTGCCCCCCAAGTCAAGTGGCAGTAGAAAATTGCGATAGCGAGTGAATAGAATAAGAAATGCATAGATTTAAATCGTTAGATAGGCTCTTACCGCAGTGACACCGCGCCGTGTTGTTCCACAGTCGAAGTGAGTGAGCTCACTAACCTGGGAGTGCACGAAAGAGAAAGTAGTGTTTGCAACTTGTGTAGGAGAAAAAGAGATGACACTGTTTTCTCAGTTCACTTGTTGTGTATAGATTGCAAAAAAAAAACAATGCTACAGTTTTTGGTGTCGGGGCCTATCTAACGATTTAAATCTATGCATACAAAGTATCATGCAAAGGTACTTATTTACAACTATAAATAATGAAATTAAAATAAAACCATATTTTTGTTACGGTTTAGCTTTTAAATAAATATTTTTTTTTACATTCATACATACATTAACTGAATCCATGTAAAATAAATTTTCACTAAAACATGTAAAACCGCAATCAGCTGATCGCAGAAGCCGCCATTTTGTCGCCGGAGTTATCTACAAGGTTTTGATGTACGCTTCATTTTCTATTCTATCAAGGCGAAACGCTTGTCAAAATTGCCACATGGCATGGAAAAGTCAAAAAGTCATAGCTGCGATCTTTCAGTTTCTAAGGAACATTTGTATGACAACTTGTTTAGGCGTGAATACGAATCGACAATTAGCGTATGCCACTTGACTTGACCCCCTGGACAATAGTTCATGTGAATCAATGCGGAAATCAAGATTTGTACCTGTGCTGTTTTATCCGCTTTTTACCACGAATTTGTTGATACGTCAGAGAACTATATTGCATTAATGTTAAATAGCTATGGTTCTTTAAATATTGTATTATTAAGTGAACCTCTTTGGTCACTCAGAGTTTTTAAAAAGTTGTATGCCTGTGACGTAACGATCTTCTTTTGTTTTTCATTGGTTGTCAAAGACGTGTCTTGCGGCAACTCTGTGTCACGTGAGCCATTTTGTTTAACTATTGTGAACTTGATTTATTTGTATTTCTGTAATTAATATTTGAATAAGTAAATCGATGTTATTTTTTGACATTGCTATTTATTTAACTTGCTTCCTATATCTTCTCTAAAAGTATAATTATTGAAATTACCTATATTTTTTTTACCTATTATAATTAATTAACAATCCTGTGGCGAATTAGCATTGAGCTTTTACATGGAGACGAGCTTGATTTTTATTTTTAAAATTAAATGTTTTATACGTTGGTAAAATTAATTTTGTATGAATTCTTTTAAGTTACAGTCAATCATTTTGCGAAAAATTTTGCATAAAAAAATACAAAATTTTATTTTAATTTGTTTTTTTTTATCTATTTATATCAAATGCTTAGCACACTATTATCACTGTTTAGATAATACACACTTGGAATCGAAAGCCACAGATGAATCACTCTTTAAACGATGGAAGTTAGTTAAATATGATTGGTATAAGCCAACAAAATAAATAAACATAGTCTCCAAGACAAAAGGAGACTACGGAACTTAATTCATCTCAGTAAGGAAATGAAAAACGATATACCGAACAAAAGCGAGTTTTAAAACAAACATATTTATTCTTGTTTAAGACGCTTGATGTTACTGGTCTGCTCTCAATGTGACTCAATTTGGTAAATAGTTTTACAAAAACATTTGCAGTTCTTTATAATTCAAAGCAACGCAACTTTTGCAGGAATAAAAATCTTTACCTAAAAATATGAGTTTTTGTTACTTGCAATAAATAATTCAAATAAAAAAATATGAAAATGATTGACTGCATAAGCATTTAAGCATCTTCGTATGAATAAAGTATGTTGTTTTTTCTTAAAGTGTAGGTTATGCCCTGCTAAAATGAAATATCCGACTTAGGTTATAACCTAAGACACAATATCTCTATTTTAAAATCATTCGTTGCGGCCTCCATAAATAAAAAAAAAAATTAGCATTTTGTAAATAATATTTTTAAATACGACAAAAATAAACGACCTTAGCTTATTCTTATTGGTTCAACGCCACACATCAACCCGAAAACCTTCAAACACAAATCTTATTCCTATAAACCCTCTCTGTCTACAAAATGCAAAATATTGATTTTTTTTCCTGCAATCTACAACATCAAACTGGGAATGCCCCGGGGTATGAGTCATTGTTTATCATTTTCTTTCCAAGGTAAAAATTTAATCTGTCTGTACGTTGGCCCTCGACTGTTTGTTATGTGGTTGCGAAAATTGATTTATAATTACAATGTTATTGAAGATTATTGTTTTTATTTGTTTTTTTTTTGTTTTTTTTCGGATATATGTGTATTTTTAGGGTTCCGTACCTCAAAAGGAAAAAAAACGGAACCCTTATAGGATCACTTTGTTGTCCGTCCGTCCGTCCGTCTGTCAAGACCCTTTTTCTCAGGAACGCGTGGAGGTATGAAGCTGAAATTTATATCAATTACTCAGGTCTACTGTCCCTTGAAGCTGTGAAAAAATCAAACTTCTAAGCCAACACAATCAAAAGATACAGCCGTTTATGCCGCAAATTTTCGACACTTGCAAGGGAATCAAAACCTACAGGGTGCTTCCCGTGAACTCAGAATCTTGAAATTTGGTACGAAGCAACGTCTTATAGCATAGATAAAGGAAAAATTACGAAAACCATAAATTTTTAGTTACATCACATAATATATTTTTTTTAATAATTTTAACCTTACTACCCATTTCCTCATAAACGCGTAGAGGTATTAAATTGAAATTCATACCAAATACTCAGGTCTATAATACCTTTAAGCTGTAACAAAACCAAACTTCTATGTCAACGCAATTAAGCTGCATATTTTGAAACTCGCAAGTACTCGCAAGGGAATCAAACCTAAAGGGTACTTCCAGTCGACCTAGAATCTTGAAATTTGGCATGAAGCAACGTTTTATAGCACACATAAAGGAAAAATTCCGAAAACCTTAAATTTTTAGTTACATTACAAAATATATATTTTTTAATAAATATAAACTTATTACTTTTTTCCTCATGAACGCGTAGAGCTATCAAGTTAAAAATCATATCAAATACTTAGATCTAATTGCCTTTAACCCGTGAAAAAAACGCAAAACGCAAAAGTACAACCATTGATACCGCATATTTTGAAACTCGCAACTACACGCACGGGAATTAAAACCTAAAGACCACTTCCCGTTGACATAGAATCTCGAAATTTGGTAAGAAGCAATAGCTTACAGCACAGGTAACAGAAAAATTCCGAAAAGCTTAAAATTTTAAGTAGTTTTTGCAGGTTTGTACGGAACCCTCGGTGCGCGAGTCCGACTCGCACTTGGCCGGTTTTTTTTTTTGTATTGGCTTGAGCCGCAAGAGTTTGAATAGTGCAACGACTTAAATTACACATTCGAATATGTTGCCTATATTAACATAGGAAAATACTTAAAATATGGATATTTTTCATAAATTTCAGATATTTTGTACTTTTTTCTATATCATCCCAATAATATTTAATAATCATTTAAACAAAAGACCAATGTCTAATAAACCACATAAATAAACCATCGAATCGATAATGAGCCAAAAGCAATTCTAATTTTAAATTTGGCGCCAGTTTATTTCGGAATCCCTAACGATGCAAACTGTGCCCGAACGTCGACGTTTCACTAGACATTTATTAATGATGCCAATATACAATAAATGCCACAGGTTGACAGAGAGGAAATTGAGGCTTTTGCCAATGATTTGACTTGTATTTCAAAATAGTATAATAATATGTAAAAGTATGTTTCAGAATTTTGGAAGTAGGAAAAGAAGGTGGCTTACAGATTAGTAAATTTCTTAGTAACAAATTATTTTCTTATGATAAAATTACAGAAGTAGCTACGTCTTTTTTTAAGGGCTCATTTTATATAAATCGTCATAAATACAAATGCATAAAAAAATTACGCCTGCTGTGTATTCAACAGAATCACCCAAAAAAAAGTCACAGTTTGGTAGTTTGGTATTAAGACTTCATAATGCAATAAGCACAACTGAATTCCAGTTTTGTTTTACAAGAAGTTATGATTTCGTTTATAAAGTTAACTTAATAAAAATAAGTGATGAACTACAAATAATTTTCTACTTGAATTTTAATCGTTGTATTTATCCTCATATTAATAAAGTCGACTATACAAAACCCGACATAGAGACATCTCATAATGTCGCAAGCCGTGACATTGAGAGTTACTTTCTTTGATGTGGATCGCTTCCGTATACTTCGCCTCGTGTTTGTGAATTTACAAGATTCTTTAATAAAAAACCAAGGAATGTGACGTGTTGCATAATATTAATCGAGATGTTAAGTAAATTATCCGTTTATTTATGTGAGTTTTTTCGTTTCCCTATTTGTGATAAGGAGATTTTATAAAAAAAGACAATCAATTATTAGTTAGTTAGTATTAACAAATTAGCATGTCAGTTACCTGAACCTAAACTCTAACTCTATATTAAGTGTGTTTTCCTAAATGTTCCTTAAAGAAGACACGAGTAAAATTATTGTTTCAGGTATGATACATAAGCAATCAAACTTTTGGCCTAAATTTTGATAGCCTGATAACAAATTGTTAATCCTTTTTTTTTAACACAATTGCTCAGAAAGTGAGCCTTAAAACACCGTTTTGAGGGCCATAAACCGACCTATAACAAACTTGTGTGTTATAGGTCGTGCATAATATAACGATCCTTACAAAGTTAAGGTAGTGCCTTACTGCAAATTATATGCTAGTTACTCCGCCTCGTATGTAATGAACAACTTTTCACACTTGTATCATAATATACTAATCTTTACATGCCTATTTGGCACCAAAATCGCAACCTAGGATGCCCCACATTTTTAAAGGAACCTCGTTAAATTCCTTTACAAAATCTATTAATAACAATAAATCAAAGATAAAAACAACAACATTCAGTTTCCCTCAATACCTGCGCGCTACACACAGCCGGTGGTAACATGTCTTCCACCACACTCCTGGCTGCGCGACCAGCCTTCTCCTCATCCTCCGACTCCGACCCATGGAACGAGAGATGCACAGGTCCAGGGTTCGGATCACTGAGCCGCAACTTAAGGTAGTCCCGACGCATTATGGTAAAGCTTTGGGCATTTGAGCTTTGGTTTTTGGTTTCGGGTTATTTGGCATTGTTTGTTTTGGTGTAAGTGTGGGATTTTCCGTGATACGTTATTGGTTTTTATTGCTGTAGGAGAAGGTTTGTTAATATTGAATGTTTTTTAATGGTTTTTATTAGCTATAAGGACATAAGTCTTTAAAAACATATCAGTCATTTTTTGTCGTTGAATAATTTAGTGATACCGAGCTTAAATGATAATTAGAATAATCTCGTCTATTTCATAAGTTACATTTACTATTCATACCATTTGCTTGAGCTCATAAAGCACTTTTAGCTGTATGATATCTTGTTTAGTTAGATTCCTATTAAAATCACTCTGCAAGTTTTTTAAAAAAAAATATAGAACGACAACTGTATTCTAATAAAACATTCCAACATGGCTTAATTAAAATGAAACCTATGGAATTTGACCTAACCCATACTTAGAAGTTGCTTCCTAAATTGTAAGTATTAAATACGATCATTTCTTAAAAAAGGCCAAGATATGCCATTCAGCATTCCCATTGCAAGGCTGGTACACGAACTAATGTAATACACATAGTCACATAACATTATACAAATCTTAGATACCACATGGGGCAAAAAAGGTCATTATGGTTTAAGTTGATAAACAGTTGTCCCACGATAGAAAAGAATATGTTTAGAGCCGCTTTAGTAACCCACAAGACGAGCATTAAGTAAATGAATATTAGATAAAACTGTGTATCTCTTAAAATATTGATCCTTAAAAATTACCCCCTTATTTTGGGAGCAGAGCTTCCAAAGTTAGGAACCATGGCTGTTTTAAGATGCAAGAAAACCCTAAGGATATACTGGACTCTAAATCCTACTAATCCTACTGATATTGTAAACGTGCATGGATGTTTGTTACTCTTTCACGTAAAAACTACTGTATGGATTTTGATGAAACTTTACAGTAATATAGGCTATATACATCGGAATAACATATAGGGTACTTTTTACCGCGGGAAAACTTCTCATTCCCACGGGAAACCGACTTCCACGTGAACGGAGTCGCGAGCGGCCACTAGTAATCAATAACTTCGGTCTCAGTGACAGTCATTACTCTGTCTATGCGTTACTTTTAACCGACATAAAATAAACAAAAACTAAAAGGAAACTTTTCAAATATTAACGCAGGTTACATATCACTACTGATTTAAACTTTAGAATATTATAGAGCCCAAACTTAGCAAAAATAGAAAGAGAAAAAATATACATAACTCCAAAACAGAAGTTGAACCTTTTGAACGAATATGACCTAGTAATACCGAAACCCTAATAAGTATTGCATTTAATGCAGAAACGAACCTGCTTAGAGCCAATTGATGGCAATCAGCTCTCGTTGAACTTCGTTTAAAACCATTCCGGACCTTTTTTGCAAACCTACTGACTTCAATATACGTAAAGCAGTATGATAACCTTTTTGGATTGATTACAAATGTTATTGACTATTTATAAATGATATTTAGTAAAGGATACAGTTAACACTGTCCAAACTAAAACACTTACGTATAATCTCAAAATTAGATATTTTTTTATTACAAACGCACTTTAAAGCTACATTCGCTAAAGCCTTTTGTTGCTTCCAGTCCTGAAAGCTGATAGATAAGATTGACACAGACAAAACATGACAAATTACTCTTTTGCAATCATCAAATAAGATTACACAGCAATATTAACTAGCTGTAATGTTTAAAACAAAATGAAACGTAATGAAAAAAGTTTGTTGACAATAAAATTGCACGAACTCTAGAATTACATACACTAAACCAGGGGTGGCAGTTATTTAGACCGAAGATCGATCTACCAGTAACTATGCAACGTATATAAAGTATGTTACTTCTTAAAACTTGAATGGAACAGCATAGTTAATCAATTATGGAGTATTATTACTTTGTGCAGTGTGTTTTATGTATTTATATTTATTGCCTGGCCACGATCGACGGGACTAAAGATCGCCATCGACCGGTTGGCCACCACTGCACTATACTCTATGTGTATCAGTTGTTCAAACGTGTAAACAGGAAGCAATATCGAAGCAAATACTGGACTATTGCAATCTAAAGCTGGTCGGAAAGAAACAGCGTTTTCTTCTGGGAATTTCAACAATTGAGGGGTTATGGAAAAGCTTTGGCTGGTAACGAAACCAATTTAAGTCTGTAAAAGTCGATTTATTTTGAAATGCACTTGAGTTATCAAGATAACAGTCGTTTTGGGTTGTGGTAAAAGGTAATTTCTAAAATTTTCTTCTTAAATGATTGTGTGATCATTTGCAGTATCAAAATTTCACTTCAAAGTACCTACATTAGTAAAACGGTAGGTATGTCTCTGTATTGGCAAACACAATGGTAAGATCTTTATACATGTACCAAAACTGACAAACTGTCAGTAATTCTTATCTTACCTAAACTTTGTCTAAACTTACTAATATTACAACATAGCCTGGCCTTTCTATCTGTGTAACTTAATTCTCAACACATCTAAGGGCTCTTTTACACTTGTCTGGCTATCCCTTTGTCCTTTTTGGAGGACGTCAAGTGTGTAACAGGATTTAGAATAAATAGTATATAGTGCTTATAGGAGCGTTATATTAGACTAGGTAAAGGGAGACTGTGTTTTGGGGTCAAACCCTTTTTTGAAGACATTTTACTAACTTGTATGGAAAAATATTTGTGAGTTATTTGGTTATTTTAAAGAGATGATATTTCTTGTTAATTCTTGTTAGTTTTCATTTACTGTTATTTTTATCTCGCTTTAACAAACGGTTATGAGTAAAATACAAACGTTCTAGCTAGTTTTAGTTTATATTTTGGCCATTATTGTGATGTGTTTCATCTATAAAAGGGCTTGAGAAAATTAATTTCCCAAACTTAAAACCTAATTAAATTATTGCAAACATTATAAGAGATAGTTGCCAATGTTTTTAACAACCGCTTATAAAATAAAACTGGCCTTCCAGAGATGACGAAAATCAAACTTAGCATATTTATTTTATATCCTTTGAAATTATTATAGTAACCAAAGTCTTAAACGAATCCACCAACCCGTACTGAGCCAGCGTGGTGGATTATGGCTCAATCTCTCGCTATCCGAGAAGGAGGACAGCTCAACAAGTATGACATATAGACTGTTTTCATTATTTTAACTAATAAAGGGCTTATTCCGTTTATCTACTTTAAAACAGCCACCCTAAGGTGGATACTCGGAAAAGCGTGTTCATCTATCCACCCTATCCTAACAAAAAAAAAACAAATATCTGTGTATACATATTAATCTGTTTATATTATTAATGTTACGTATTCGTTATTTTATTGTATTAGACCCAACAAACGGAAATAAAATGGCCATAAACCTCGTATGGCTATAATAAAACATTTATGTACCGAAATATAGGAAGCTGTAAACCTTTACATGCTCAAGGACGATTGAAATGGTGTTATTTTATTTATTTATTTATATAACCATATTGCAAACGTATATGAGTCATTTAACAACATATTTACATTTACGTATATTTACGCTGAAAGATTTTTAAGGATCATTCCATGAAATTTTATGTGCGTTTTATAGAAAAAAACTATAATAGTTAGTACGTTAGGAATATTTTCCCATTGTATATATGATTTGGACAATGGTATACTATCTCTAAAGTTACTAGTGAACCATAATTCTGATAACGAAACAAAACCCAAAGACATTCCCCCATTAACATTTTAATACCCCAACTCCAATTTAGAATGATAATACACTCCGTCTTAAACTCATTCAAATGTCCATTAAATATATCCAAATAAGATTTTCCATATTGATTAAACGAAACCCCATCAAATTAGGCACAACACAACGACGCATCACGGAAAATTTCAATACATTATTAATGGGACCACACGAAACGCAGAAATCTGCCAATATTTTCTACACCATACCGATACACTAAAACTGATGTTACAACACTATTTTTACACACGTTTATAAACCAACACGCCTGACCATCACAATCGATGCGTAATACCAACTTCGACAGTCAAAACACGCAATAATTATCACTGAATGTCAGAATTTAAAATTGGAACAACAAAAATGGTGGTTTTCTTTTTTTTTAATAAATAAAGGGCATGGATTAGCGTCGGTGCGTCCAGAGTGTTCGCGCCCGCCCGACGATGGTGGCGCCGCGAGCGGCACTGGCTGGGAACTGTACCATTAGCAACAGGGAGAGCGGACTTACAAGCTTTTGACAACGCTTTTATTGCTAACGCGTTAGAGTTCAAATTGGGAAATGTTGTTTCTGTCTGAAGGACGAGTGATGTAGGTAGGTATAGGTGGGTGATAGAACGTCCCTTTTGTTCGAAACACGATGGATTCAACACTTCGTAGCTATACTGTTTCATTGGGGTTGTTTTGTCATCGTCGTAATAATTAGATGCGGCTTTGAATCTTTATTTGATACGGAAATGTTGCTTTTTGTAACAACTTTGCAGGATTGCAGTATCAATATGAACGATCTAAGTATTAAAATGGGAAATTGTGATGTTACATTTGAGAAAATGACATTTATTTGTTTAAGTACGTTATTAATTTTTTTTAGGACAAAATAAAAACTTATTAAAGTTTGACAATGAAAAAAAGGAGGGATTTTTTTATTTTATTTATTTATAGTTCATGTACAAACAAATACAAAGAAACTTAAAAACTATATAACAATTAAAATTATGCTAGTACAATGGGTACTTATCCCTTAAAGGGATTTCTTCTCACTCATATATGCTTAATTTTAACCCTTTTTTTCAACTAACTATATAAATAAAATCTACCCCGGAACCAACCGATATCTAATTCTATTTCAGTGCACAACCCTGTAAGTTTATTTGTTTACAAATTTTAAACCTCAGTCTCAGAAACCCTAGTTTTTAATAAGAAAAGTTTAATATTTTCTGGAATTTTCTGTGCTGCGCAATTTCATCTCGGCTCGGAAGCAGTATTAATGCAAAAAATGAGTTCACTCGGTAAATTACTGGGAAAATAAATTAAGAAGCTTTTTTTAATATATTGCGTTCATTTTGATAAATACGCAACAATTTGTTTGGGAAAAGTATAAAAATACTGTTTATTTTTTGAGTGGAATACTTGTTTAACTGGAAAAATCCCATCTTTGGTAAACGATGGTAAAATTTTAAATTTTAAGGTAAAGTGTGTTTAACACAATCTGTGCTCATAATATATCGACCGATATAGAGAGTTAATGGTAAACACCTTCCTTCTCTTTCTTTCACTTGCATCAAGATAAACTTACACCCACCATAACTTACATCGTTCTTTTTACACTAATGGTCACTATTAGAATGGAGTTCAAGAGACAATATTCTTCTACCTACACAAATTAAATATTTATATGACTAAATATAAAAAAACTCATACAATTTATTAAATAACTAGCTTTTACCCGCGCGGCTTTGCACTTTCTGTACTATGTTACTATACATGTGAACCTTCCTCTTGAATCACTCTATCTATTAAAAAAACCGCATCAAAATCCGTTGCGTAGTTTCAAAGATTTAAGCATACATAGGGACAGAGAAAGCGACTTTGCTTTATACTATGTACATAGTATGTAGTGATTGTCTATAGTTTTTAACTTGGTTTTTAACAAGTAAAAAGAAAAGATGGCAATATCTCGTAGCATTTCGTAGCAGATTATTTTCGTAGACGGACTACGGCTGTTGCTACGCTTGGTCTCATTAATTATTGTTTGATTACGTAGTCGTTACAAAGGAAATAGGTGTTGATAAGAGAATATTCGTAGTTTAGTAAAAAGGGAATGATTTGTTTTTTGTTTAGTAGCAGAAAACTTTGGCGATAAATCTGGTTCGTGTGTATATTTCTACTCAGGTCCAATCATTCATCAACAAGAATTAACCTTCTAAAGATCATATACTTATTTAATTGGTATGCATGTTGTATGTGTCAAAAAGCTCGTTTGATTATATAAAAACAGAAGTAGATAAGTTTAAATCGGATACCAAATACTACTTACTAAGATAATAAGGTTAACGCCAACTTCTCGAATTTTGATTTAATTACTAGAAGCCGCCCGCGACTCCGCTCGCGTGGAAGTCGGTTTCCCGTGGGAATAAGAAGGTTTCCCGCGGTAAAAAGTACCCTATATGTTATTCTGATGTATAACCTATATCAGTGTAAAGTTTCATCCCAATCCGTCCAGTAATTTTTACGTGAAAGAGTAACAAACATTCATACATACTTACAAACTTTCACGTTTATAATATTAGTACCTAGGGTTCATTGGCAAATACCTACTTTTTCTACATGTTCTTTTTACACATGTTCTAATTACAACAGCATATATATCATACGTCCTAATAGTTAAATAACTATTATCTCAATAACCTTACTAAAAAGCTAAATAAAAAATTAAACCAACTACAACAACAAGAACCCTATTTTTATCTCTAAAACGTATTTCCAATCGTGTCTACTTTTATTAAAGATCATTTAAAATGTAACATAAATTTGCATAATTAATTATAACGTTACAAACATAACAATAAATATTCATGGGTTCTGCGATTCGAGTCAGAATTGACTTGACGTTGATATGTAGGGCAGAACTATTTTTACAATAATCAATAGGTTTTGCTATTGATTGGAGTTACGATGTTACCTTAAAATAGGCTGTTACGAATAATAAATGAACTTC
This sequence comes from Emmelina monodactyla, assembly GCA_916618145.1. Taxonomy (NCBI): domain Eukaryota; kingdom Metazoa; phylum Arthropoda; class Insecta; order Lepidoptera; family Pterophoridae; genus Emmelina; species Emmelina monodactyla. The sequence continues at coordinate 2,467,766 of OU745322.1, forward strand.
AAGGGTATTTTATGATCACCACGAAAGAGAGTTAGAGTGTGCAATTTTTTTTTATAGAAATATGTTTAAAAAATTAAAAACATAAAATTATTTTTAACGTTTATTTTATATAACAAAGTAATTAAGCAAAATAAATATACCTTTTTACTGCAGGTTTTAATACAATACCGTAACATGTTTTTATGATTTAATTACGTATGCATGTAGCGACATCTATGTGTTCACGCTTACATTCGCTCCCGGCAGTAACAAGCAACTTACCCGATACTGTACCAACCCTAGATCGCACTATCAAAGTTACTACGCGGCTCTTTAGAAAAAACAATCTTCTGAGATGATCTTAGTAACCTCGTTAGCCTTAGATCCTTGCTTTCATCTAGTAGAAGAGATTGTCCTTTTTACGTCAAAAAACATTATGAATTGACTAATACAAAACAAAGTATTTGAACTGCGGCAAATACAACATCGTTTAGTAAACTAACAGCAAGATCTATTAACTTAGATATAGGAGAAGATTAACAAAATAATATATAATATAATATAGGTATATTATGTTGATATATATAGGTATTTTGGTGAGACTTGCTAAGTAACAAAAACATATTGGTCAAGCGAATATTACTTAACCTAATGCGTAAATTAAAACGATCTGTAAATTAAGTATTGAACACAGCTACGCCAGAATAATATTTACAATTTCCAAACAATGGACGTAACTATAGAATACTATTACCAAAGTTGCCAACAGTTAACCTTAAATGGCTTACTCTAAGATATGTTGTGTCAACGAATGCACATAATAATAATGCACCGTTGGCATTTTTATTTCATCTTATTAAATGAACAACCAAAACGTTCATTTCGTCTCTTTGCATCAAAAGTACCACCTTATTCTTAAACCAAAACCAAGCCAATATCCTATGCTCTGGATTAGTACTCAAACTATTCGTTATAATAACATCTGCCAGTCAATACCACCTGTCTAGACACGACTGAACCGAGTTGAACTAACCATCAGTTAAGTTTAACTATCGCGACCTAAAACAGTTGGCAGTCGGTCAAGCGACGGCGCGGTGTAAACAAAATTGCGCGTGAGTTGATTCAATGGAGTAAGCATTGTTTTAAACGTTATATTGGTGAAATGGTAAAAAAACAAATATGAGGATTCAAGTAAAGGTATTATTGAGTGTAGTAGGATTTGCACTGGTTGCATTTGATTGCAACTTGTTGATTTTTGAGATGGAATATGAAATGGTTTTCAGTATTTAAATGAATTTAAAACGAAGATTTACTTCTGGCAACAAACAAAGATATCTGATTATACGCATTTATCATATTTTGCAATCAGATAAGCTTATACTTGAATTTTTAACCGACTTTCAAAAAAGGAGGAGTTGCTCAATTTGGCCGGTATGTTTTTTTTGGTGTATTAACATGATCATGAAAAGATAGAAGTCGTGCACTCTAACAGAACAGTATTAAATTGTTGCCTTTTATACAAGACTAGTGGCCCGCGACTCCGTTCGTGTGGTAGTCGGTTTCCCGTGAGATGAGAGGTTTTCCCGCGGTAAAAAGTACCCTATGTGTTATTCTGATGCATAACCTATATTACTGCAAAGTTTCATCCAAACCCGTCCAGTAGTGTATACGTGAAAGAGTAACAAACATCCATACATACCTACTCACAAACTTTCACATTTATAATATTAGTAGGATTTAATATCATATTCCGCTAAACAATTATAAACAAGCACAAATCCATACGAGAACGCACTCTTTCTATTTTCAAACGTGTTGTGATCAAATTCTTTACGAGTTTTATATAGTGTGCGTATGCGCATGTTTGTGGACAACAAAGAAAATAAAACATAGTCATGAAGCTAAAATTAACAAACCACGCGGTTGCGGGGTCAGCTGTCAAAAATGAAGAAGTGACGAAATATTCGGTACGAATTTAAGTCTAAAATTATTTTTATCGGTTTTAGGCCCAATTGCATGGAACGTTTTAACCTCGGGTTAGCTAACTCAGATTTAAATGGCGCCAACGATTGTAATAAGAAGTAGTTACAATCGATGGTGGCGCCATTTAAACCTGAGTTAGCTAACCTGAAGCTTACCCGAGGTTAAAACGTTCTCTGCAATTGGGCCTTAGAGACTGTGCATATTCCATGGCAAGGAGAAAATTAGCTGATTAATGGGTTGAATCGATGTCTATAGAGTAAGAATTTAGTTTATAATATAGATAGAGTTTTAAATTTTTTCACACATTTTTTTTTTACGCTGAAGCAGATTTGGGTCATCCATTAAACGATCCGATAACATAATCTTAACCCTGATGCATATTCCAAAGTTTTGTATGGAGAAAATAAATGTGTAGACCTACAACTTATACAAAGTTAATTATGATCATAACTAAATCCATAGATAAATCACAAGACTATGAAACATCACATACTTACTGCACTTTTTTGCCAGCTAAGCAAAAGCTAATCAATCCTTAATATAAAACTTGCTTATAAAACCCAAAATTGCCAATCCTATCCACAAGTAAAGATGCGGTCAATGTGTAACCACCTACTGAGTCTATAACACCACACTCTACCCTACTGATGCTATCACCTCAAAGTTCAATGACCCCTTAAAGAATACTTCTTCGAAACTTAATCTACCTATTCTCTTATCTTAATGAGATCGCATTTATAAAGAAAAGACATCATTTAGTTATCTATCGGTATATCTAGTAGCTAGTATTAGAAATCAATTAATTATGTTGGCGTTTTTTATGCTTTTTTAAACACTTTAGTCGTCTAGATGAAATCGTTAGAATTTATTGTTTTAAAGAAATCTAGATTGACTAGGTATTAAATTTTAATGTTTTTTTTTGTCATAATCATCAATTTGAGTTTGAATGCATCCGTTATTCGGTCACACTAAATGTGTTAGCACTTTCCGCCATTCGGAAACACCTGTGGCTAAATGACACATATTTCAACGCACAATCTAGATACATTATAGATGTATGTGGAAGGACTATTTATAAATAAATATAGTTAATAAGATTCCGTTATTAATTAGTCGACAATCAATTAGTTAGTCTTGATGACAGGTTAGCAAGTTGTATAGACTCATGCAGCATTAAGCTACACTTGCTACTCTACACACTTTACATGTTCGGTCTCGGTGATAGTCATTACTGTGCCTATTTTTCCCTTTTTAAAGATCTATTAACGCTTTAACGGCAGTTCCCAAAACTGCGATCCAACACGAGTATGTGCTGCTTATTTATCACTAGTGTAACCAATTTAAATGAATTAATTAATGAAAGATTAATGACGAAGATATTTAACAGAAACTAAAAACTATAATTAAATCAAGGGTTTTAAACTTCGATGATAATATCGTTAATTTCTTCTAACTTTAAACGTCGTCTGGATTAAAAGAACCTTTTTCAAAAAGTTCGTTAATCGTAACCACCACCCTTCATTCCTTAGGTTCAAAAACATTTAAGTTTAAAGCCTATTAAAAGTTCAGGTTGATTCACCTGCTTATGAAGCCTGCACAAATCATTTCTCAACCCCTGCCAATTAAATAAACTGCGTTCTGTATATAAATCGACCAACCATGAGTCAATTAAATTATCTTTCCCTGGAAATGACAAATGTCAAATTATGACTACCTTGAACCGCAAAAGCATGTGATGACAGTTATAAATAACACTTATGACTAATTTATATGAACGCAAGAGCTATTTTTAAAAATCACTGTCGCGGATTAATGAATGAATTCGTAATCATATTTTGATTTTGATAAATTGTTTGGGATATTCCTGTCATAATGAAGTCATGGTGACGATTTGGAAACGTTTGGTTAAATTCCATTTGCAAATGTTATTTAGTCTCTAAGCAATAAGGTTGACATTTCAATAAATTGTATTAAGGATCAATTTTTTTGATCACTGTATTTATGATGAATGAAAATGATTAGCACTTTACTCCATGCTCGAATATAGAAAATATTTGATAATATTCGAAGTTTAATGAAAGTATAAAACGCATTTGTTACGTTTTTTAACTAAATACCTTTAAACAAAATCTTAGCCCTTAGCAAATATACAGAAAATATAAAAATATTCTTCTCCTTTTATTAATAAAATTTCACAATTCAAAACAATTAGCATCAAAATGTAAATATAATCCCGACAAATATCTAGTGTCGTGACGTAGCTCATCCAAAATTAGCCCAGTCATCCGAAAATAGATCTAATTCATTGCACGCGTAGGTTCGAAATTCCTTGGCATTGACGTTTACATGTTCCTATTAAAAATACGGATAGTTGTGAATTTAAAATGTGAATCAAGGGCCTTGCGACCTTTGAATGCAGAGCCAGTGTGAGGTCGCAGATTTTATCGGCTGAGGTTATCAGTTTTTATTTCACGTACTTTATTCTAGGTTTAAGATTTCATAGATCATCTGTTAAGCTTTACGATGACAAGTAAAGACAAAAATGTAGTCACTTCAGGAATTCCGAGTTCTTAGATCTCTTATGCTACTGACGGTTTAACAAACCACCAAATAGGCACCTGCTTTGTGTTGTCCAATGAATATAGTAAAAAGTTTATGAAACTGACATAAATGTAAGGTTTTTAATTTGACGGTTTTTACATATATTTTTATTCTATTCTTTTACTAGAAATAAAAAAACGTTAAATTATTGAACAGAGATGCAAGGGTTTCATACGTATGTAGCTGCCTTAAGTAAGTAGTATTTAGCTTTACTTTATGTTTACTACAAAATCAAAAAGAAACTTTTTAAAAACCAACATTCTTCATTCAATCCAATGGACCAAAATAAAAAAATATCTACAACCACCTTTAAATCTTACCTTATAAACAAATAATGGGAAAGATTCACAGTAAAAAAACATAATACCTGAACATCGCAAATTCGACCGTACAGTGGTTCGCTGTCGATCAAAAACTCAGGCACGTAAAAACTCATGTTTTTCACACATAACTCAACTTTTGTCGCACACTTCAAACATTTACAAAAAAAATCACTCGCACCTAATTGAAGAGCGCACCGACTGAATGACAAACAAAATCTTCAATAGCGTTAATTGTCCAACAATAATTGTTTATTAAATATGATTGCGGCACACAAGAAACACAATACCATGCTAATTATGTACTTTATCCCGGAATTAGTACAGATTTGTAAAGAGTAAAAACTTTTTGGTTACGAATTTATTATTGATGTCAACTGATTTCTTCTCGGTTAGAAATGAGGTGAATTGATTGATTTATTTGTTTATAAACAATTGTTTATTTACTAGTGACACTGTCATTATGTTTAGTGAAGGTGACATCAATATTAGATTAGAAACTAACAATGGTTGTTTTATCTAAATACATTAAAATTTGCTTAACCAAATGCAAAATAAACAAATGTAATGATTTATTACTAAATAGTTGTGAAAATCATAAAAAATTACCATGGTTAAAGTTATATATCAGTAGCCAAGCCGATTATTATTTTTCGATATTGGCTCGTGTCTAGGTGTAACTAGGTTCTCCCCTAGTTCATTGTGTGGTGCCTATAACACAAGCGCTTAATGTGCTTACCATTAACCACACAATTGGTGTGTTAGTCTGGAGATTTATTATTATTAATATGTACCTATAAGCCACATTGAGTCTGGATTATGGCTCAATCCCGCTTGTTAATCGAGAAAGAGGTCTGTGCCAAACTAGTGAAATCTATATTGAGCTTTTATAACAATAATCTGCTCTTTGTATCCAAATATTTATTGGTTAAGGGTTAAATAAACGTTCAAGTTTTAAAAAGACCTGAAGAGAAATTATAGCGATTGCATTGGTCATATCTGCGTAACCAAATCATGCCCTATCCTTAATAACAAATCGCAAAAATAAATATTATTTTCTTTGTCAGATGGTAATAATAACATTAATGTTAACATCACTATAATATCATCGACACACATGTTTTCGCTAATTCCAATAGCTAAGCGTATTTAAAACAAAGCTAATAAAATAAATAAAAAATCTACATAAGCGCAAATTGATTATACTCCTACTGACCAAACGTCATACTGTTGATCTCGCAAATTGACGCAACGTATCGATACGTATCATCGATATTCCACCACATCGATATCCCTACAACAGTTTATAACTCCCGCCCTTCCCCGCACCCCCCCGCGTGATCTTTGGCAATGCGCCAACGCAGCTTCCGTCCGTTTCAAAACCCCGACCAATTTACACGGCCATTCTACCGTAATTCTTGGATAACCGCTCAAAAACCGAATTGTTGTGGTGCCCTAAGGTTTACGGCTGATTGTGTAGTTGCGAGATTAAATAGGGTTGTATAAGCCGTTTAGCAGATTCTTTTACAGCTAGTAATTAGTTGATGATTCGTGTACGTTAAATAGTTATGAAAACCTGTTGTTTCTACCCTGTTGATATGGTTCAGTTAGAGCTTCTTTGAAATAGATATACTTTCTTATTGTTTACTGCATTTTTTGGGTCAAGGTAACGTTAGGTGACTTCAACATTTTTTGGTCACCTCTTAAATTAGTTATTCCTAATAAAAAGCAAGGCGCCTACTGTTGCATATGAGTCATATGACTTTACCGAGGTAATAAAGTCTTATTGGTAAGTTTTAAAATTTATAATATGCATACAAGCAGTAAACTTCTTAAATAATAGTTAATAAATGTCACAAAAGAGTAGTTCAAATCAGCTTTTAATTTTGTTACCCAGCAGTTATGTTTAAAAAAAAATATATAATGAATACCACCTATTTCAAAACTTTTTAACGGCATAAAGTAGATTTATGGCGCCTCACCGGGTGCTACGCTCCTTGCTTACCTAAATTTACTTACCCTAATGGTTCTTACTTCTTATCCACTAGCTAACCGTGGAATCAGTACGATAAAATAATAAAAAAAAATTTTTAGCTTCTCACCGTAAATTGAAGATGAGTTGTAAAATATGTGGCTGAGTTTGTCAATTAGGTGGCAATAGATGAAGGCGATGTAAATAAAGAATACGAGTTATTTTATTAGAAGCAACCTTTTTTCCCGTTGCTTATTGTATAAAATTAGAAGGTTACATGTGGCATCAATTAAATCCTTTAAAAGGCTATTGGATCAAATAACTAAAAGTACCTGCAGAAAAAACCCACATCTGTGAATAAGTCCAAAACAATGTCAAGGTTTTAATAAAATATATTGGAAACAGAAGTGAAATTCGGACATTACTCACAAACATTGTTTCATGCAAGCGGTCGTCAACGTCGATGTAAAATCAATCATTTGAGCGATTTTATACGAAGTGTGCTTGTTGGGTAACCTCATTTACACGAATACATAGTTTCTAAAGATAGAGTAATTCACAATAGAGTAAAGTATATTACGCATAGATGATGAGATAAAAAATTAATACCTAATGATGAACTTAATAATTTTATTTTGTATTTCTATTATTACAGATTCGGCGAAAGACGCTTCTTTATCTGGTGTCGATTTTTTTGTAACAATCAATGTGAGATTTATATTCAGGACTGCGTCATATATCTCCTACCGAAAAAAATTACTATAGAATCAAATATTATGGCATAGAGCGTATAACATTATTATACCTTACTAGCTTTTGCCCGCGGCTTCGCACGCGTAAAATTTGGAGTAAAACCCTTTCTCTATATATTATGTTTTTATACACATAAACCTTCCTCTTGAATCACTCTATCTATTAGAAAAAATCGCATCAAAATCCTTTGCGTAGTTTAGTAGTAGGTAGTAGTAGTGATAGCGATACCTACAGGAAAAAAATGTTTTTCTTTGAGACTTATACTATTAAATCATTACTAAGCATTAAAAAGATAACTATACTATTAAAAAACCAAAACTTTTTTCCAGTTCTACTCTTCTTCTATTCCAATTTAGGTACCTAGTAGCTTTTGTCCTACGGACAGTAAATATTTCCGTGCATAGTTCAAAGTACAATAAGACGAATTCAATTTGAAGTTCCTACAAGCACATCTCCTGAGTTACCAACATGTAGCGGTGTACCGATCAAACGGGATATCGGGGATAGGGCTGTCGACAACTAGAAAACATTTATTTTTTATCAAGCTAAAGTTTTGTTTTAATCTTAGGCATCAAATAAATGGTATGTAGAATATGGTGATGGCTTTCAGTATTCCAGTAAATTAAAACTAAAATGTAAAAAGCTATACCTACTTATGTTATGTACCTATGATAGATACATAACTTAAGTAATGGTTCTAACATGCAGTTTTTAAAAAATGTTGTTATGTAGGTACCGTGTTCATTAATTTCAGTTTTAATAAATTTCTATCGATTTTTTATGAAACAACATTTAACATGTTTGTGGTTTAAAATGATTACGAAATTTCCAGGTTATGCGGCCGCCAGACGCGTAAATACATCATCGAGAACTTTAATTAAAAATATTACCACGTTTTGATCAGCAAGCTACATCGGTTTCAAACATGCATCTACTCGCAGTTTGAGATCTATTATAAAAATAATTCACATAGATTTAGCCAACGCTACTAAACATTCCTTTTTGAAGCTTACTACTGGAATTTATATAATACTAGTGGCCGCCCGCGATTCCGTTCGCGTAAATGTCGGTTTCCCGTGAGAATAAGAAGTTTTCCCGCGGTAAAAAGTACCCTATGTGTTATTCTGATGTATAACCTATATTACTGCAAAGTTTCATCCAAATCCGTCCAATAGTTTTTACGTGAAAGGGTAACAAAAGTCCTTACATCCATATATCCATTCATCCATTCATCCATACATCCATACATCCATACATCCATACATCCATACATCCATACATCCATACATCCATACATCCATACATCCATACATCCATACATCCATACATCCATACATCCATACATCCATACATCCATACATCCATACATCCATACATCCATACATCCATACATCCATACATCCATACATCCATACATCCATACATCCATAAATCCATACAACCATACATCCTCACATACTCACATACTCACAAACTTTCACATTTATAATATTAGTAGGATTCACACATTTTCCTTAAGGCTAGTTGCCAACCCTATTCATTCCATGCTGTGTACAATACTGACCTATTTATTAGTCATGCTCCAAGTGAAACTTGTGGGTATATTTTTATACACAAACTGTAGGTACATATTTGGATTTCTTGATTTAGTTAGATGTTAAACAAGAATTTATACCTATACTAGCTAACAGAGTTTTTTTTTAATATTTTAGTACCTAAGGAAAAAAATTATTGGCTTTTGTTTTGTAACATTTTCTAATTCTGAAACTTAATATAGAGGATGTTATATACAAACAAACAGACACGGATATTAGTCTTACTAGATGATACATTAGTTTTAGTGCGTTTCTACTATATTGTGTTAAGTAAAGAAAAATACCTACTTCTAAAGCGAAAACTCATAGATTTTTGTTTAGTGTGCCAAACTACTGATGTATGTTGCTGTGTACCTAAGCCGCTTCTAATTTTCTACATACTTATAGGTAAACCTTATTATTCTAAAACCCAAAAAGCATTTTCAACCCTTATTCATTAACTTTTTAGAATGGTAGAGTCTAGCTGTAGGCTCTGGCTGCAGCGATTACTGGGCTGACTCGACCATTTTACCTGTCCCCCGTCGCACAGAAAACCGACGTGAAGTAGGGACGATGTTCCTGCGTTTCGTTCGGTGAGTGCGATATCCGGTGCCCAATTTCTCAAAGGCCAGCAACACACTCAAAATGCACATGTAATTGTGGGTGTATATGGGCGGCGGTGATCACTTACCATCACGTGACCCGCTTGCTAGTTTGCTAGCTTCTCTCAAAAAAAATATTTACACATATATGTGTCTGCTTTCATAACTGATAGACACAAAACATCTTATTTTAACTTATAGGTTAACATTTGTTTCAGAAGAATCAGGAGGCTATTACATAAAACTAACAATCACAACCTGTAACCTTTAATCTATGAAATGGTCAATCAACTAGGGCTGCCACGACCATCCTACGCACTATCTCACTATTATAACTAACTATATGTAACTGGTCATACTTTCACTGTGCGTACAGACGGACAAGCCCACGCATTTGGGACTAGACGTTTACGCTCTTTTAGAAAGGTCAGACTGTTAGGATAAAAGATAGAGTTTTGTTATGATAAGAAGATGTTTTTCTTAAAATAAGTTGCTTTCGTGAACTTTCGACTTCGTTATAATAGTATTTTTTAATATTTTTATTTTATTAAAATAAAGAAGAGCATTGACAAAATTTCTCACAGGCTTAGTTCCGAAATAAGGTTTAAACTGGAACGGTATGTCTAACAGTGGTGATCTTATAGATCTAATAATGATGACGATAACGGTAAAAACTTGTAAAATTATAAAATTTCAACTAGCGAAGATTTACTTACATGATAATCATTAAATTAAATACCTAAGTTGTATATAAGTAGTAAATTAGTACATATTAGGTGATGGGCCAATGAATTATAAATGAACACGGGTCATTAGACATCAGTTAATCTCTGATTTATTTCAGCATTTTAGGTTAATGTCTTCGAAGCTTCGAAGACTATCCCAAAAGGTTAATCTGCTATAAAATCTATACTATCCAACATAACAAATATCTATACTACCTCGAATAATAAATAGGTTATATGTAATAAGTAAACTGGAGTAGGTAACGAAAAGATCAGTAGAAAACTTCAGTGGCAAGAAAAACATAGACAGTTAATTTTAATAACATTTCATTTATTTAGTTATTATTTTTTTCATCTATAACGGGTGTAAAAAGACCACTTCCGAAACCATGTAATCTTGAGCCTCAATAGTAACTAAATCCACTAACAATATACCCAGAAAACTCAATTTAAAAAAGTTATTAAGGATTAAGGAGAAAAAGTTATATTGGCCGCTTGAAATCATCGCTCACTCATCGCCTGTTGGTTCCGGTGCGATTATTTATATTGTAAATTAAATAAGAACACTATTTAATTTGAAATCATCGCAAAATCTGATAGTATTAATTCAGTACAATAACGTTTTTTTTTTAATTAATTCATAATTTTTTTTTGCTCAAAAGCAGTCTTTTTACACCCGTATTATTTGTTAGCTTTTGAAAGGAATATTAGTGTTCGGTAACGTGACTTTATATGATTGGATAGAAAAATAAATATTCGAATAAAAACGCTCCCAAAAACTCGGATTAAAACGTAGAGCAAATCTCTAGATTGTTTGTTTACAAAGTATAAAATATTTAACGACCAATAAAACTTTATTTATTTGTGTAAAAAATATAAAACCATTTCCTGTTTGCTACCCTATGCTAGGGTGAAAAAATAATCATGTTTTTTTATTCAGGTATTCCACTACACAAGATATTTGAATCACCTAATCGTGTTCAAACAATAACGAACTTACATAAATAAAGTGGCATCTTGCAAATATTTCGTTGTTATTTTACTATCTCAGTTTTTAAATATCTCTTGGACTGAATCATACGACATTGGCCGACAGAAATGTCAGGAAAATAACTGTTGCCCGCAATAACATGGTACAAGAACATAATTCATTAAAAGGTTACCAGGGTCTACGAAGGTTACTCTTGTATTTTGTTCTTGGCGGAGAAATAAATAACTATTTCGGTAATTAGCAAAAATATCTTCCAAATGTTGTCAAAAACAGAATATACTTTAAATGAGTATGGTAGATTTACCTGATTCATCTTGATAGTTCTATTTATTTGTTCCATATCTAAATAACACAAACAACTACTTACTTTGTTTTACGTGCGCACGCGTTGAATTCGAGTAAAAGGAAGCGGATTGCGCAAACCCAAGGAGCATTGGCAATAATACAAATTCTAACAAACGATATTGAGCACAACATTGACATTTCGCAACAGTTTATACAAAGGGAAAATAGAAAAAGTACTTACGTTGTGCTGATGCAGGGTTAACACCACGTTGTCGAAGTTTGAAGAGTTGGACAACGCTTCCGAACTGCCTCTAAGCAGTTCAGCAAGCAGATCCACGCCAGGTTTCACGCCAGCCAGCTTCGAAGGGGATGACGTAGCCCTCACGTGGGTAGCCCCACGAGCCCTCGGTCCAGAGGGCGTGGAACCAGTACTGGTCTTCCTACAAGGCACTGTCGCGTCAGAGAAACTCCGACGCCCACCGTCAATCGATCGCGATGACGGCGCCTCCAAGTTTTTACCGAAACTCGTACGGCAAAAGAACTGCCGTTTGGAGTCCAAGTCAGATGTGTCAGACGGCCCGAATAAAGATGGTGACGCGGTGTGATCACGGGAACCGCAGTCACTTTCGGCTTCCGATGGAGAATCACCTCGCGACGTGACACCATATTTCCTTCTTATTCGAAATGATTCATCATCTCTTTCGTCCGAGCTCTGATGCGAAAACCGAGTTCGTCTTGACTTCAGTTCTTCTGATCTAGGCCATAGAGCAATAGGTGGTTCACATGGACTAGGAGGACCGTTTGTATAAGAGTCATCCGATCTATCTCCTAGTATAGAGGAGGTACGGGCTTCAGCAGACAGACGCATATCTTGAAGAGATGCCTCGCTGCTTTCTCTTTTACAACCGTTTACGGAAGGCGGCGATTCTTCTTCGCCACCGTCGTCACTGGCTGTCGTTATGTAAATACCTTTTCTTCTTTTTGTTTTATCTAAAGGCCTTCGTCGCTCGCGAGCCCCAATAGGTGCCGATGTGCAAGGATTTTGAACTGCAGCTAGTAAACTTTTAACTTGTTCACTCGTAATCGTTTCGTCTTCTTTGTCTCTGTCTAAGGAACCGTCTGAAGCACCATCTGACTTTTGTGTTTCGTCTCGTGTAGAGTCTTTTGACCACTGTTTCACTATACACTCATATACAGGTACGGGTATTGAACTCGCGATAGAACAGACCGATTCTTTACGCACCGCGGGAAAGCTTGCACAGTCACAGTCTACATTAGCACAAGCATTGGCCGGAGGATCGGGGAGAGGTGGGAAAGCAAACGGTTGAGCAGGTTCTAAGGGAGAGGTCCCTTCACTATGCACTTGAGCACTATCGGCTTGTGAGCCGTCACTTTCTTCGCGCACTTCGTGCAGAACACGCGGCGGCAACAACGCGGGCAGGCTGCCGCCGGCCTCGCTCGGACCCTCCTCCCGCACTGGAGGGGTGCGGCGCGGCAGCGGGTGCGTTAACGACCGTCCACCTAACACTTTATGAGGTCCATCGGACCGCCCCGTTGGCAACGCGTGGGCCAACAAGCCCTCATCAGACCCCACAGCAGAATCCACAGACGCTAACGAACCCTCAGTGGTATTTTCACTTGCCGATTCACCAATCGGTACAGCTCGCTCGACTTTAGCTGTCCGCCCTTTCCCAAAATCAAATATTGATGGCTGACGGCTTTTGTAATACTTTTCAGTCGTAAAGTCACCTTGAGAGAACGAAGCACTCCGGTAGGGTATTGTCTTTTGTGCGTAAGAGCCAATGATGGATCGCGGTTCAACCCGGACGAGCGTGATGTTGTCGGCGTCGAAGTCCTCGTAGCGGTCGACGGAGACGCCGCGGGGCGGGCTGTGGCGGCGGTGCCTCGGGGGCGGGACGGGGGGCAGCACGGGGGCGGAGTGCGGCGGCGGCGGCGGCGGGGGCGGCGGGGGCGGCACGGCGCTGCGCGGCAGCAGGCGCTCGGTGATGGCCTGCAGGCGCTGGTGGCGCGAGGGCCGCTCGTCGCGCCCGCGGCCCAGGCGGCGCTGGAAGCGCTCCAGCGTGCGGCGGTCGGGCTTGGCGCGGCCGAGGCACGCCGCCACCGCCTCCTCGGAGCAGCAGCGACACGGGCAGGCGCGGGGCGGCGGCACGCGACGCACCGAGTACCGCACCGCTCCCAGCGTCACGTACGGGGACCTGCAAGACACACGCTCGATTTAGACGCGTGCGACTCTACCAGAAGCACGGCCGCGAGTGCGACCGATTTAGAACACTCCCCCCTAACGCAGCGGATTCCGGGAGGTTTCCCCGCGACCCACTCTGCTATTTAATCAACAGATGAAACGTATCTGGAGCTTTCCTCTTTTGAAGCCCTCTAGCCGCTGCACATGACATAAATTTCTCTAACATCATTTTGGGTGTTATAAATACAAATGATTCGAGAGCGTTATCTGCGTAAGGACGGCAGGTGGCAGACAGACAGACGGAAGACGCGCCGGCTAAAAATACGTGAATGTTGGCGATTTGGCGACAAGGCGACCTCGTAGCAATGTTTACAATCTTGCTCAGCTACAATAAGAAAATAACTTTAATCGCCAGTACGTTATGAGAAGGAATGAAATTAGAATGTTTGTGTACACATTCCTCTGGCAAACTGAATGAATTGATCGACGTATGATCTCCGTGACAGTGCGATCTAAATCTGGATTGTCTATAAACCTTTTAACGCAAATGTTATCCCGAGATCCTATTTGCTTTTATAATTAGCTCTGGTCAACTAAATTTAGAATTGTGACTCGGTTTTATAAAGCAGCTGACTCAGATATTTATTATTTAGTAAATCTGAGTCAAAACTGTGTATTTCTGCAACTTTCTTTCATCACATTGTCTTACAATTTCTGAAACTAGGTTCGCTCGTTTGGTTATTATACCTAATATTTTCGTTTGATCTTCATATTCTCTAGACTTTTAGGATCAATGATTTCAAAAGAGTTTTACAGCGGTTTTGATGGACGTTTAGTGGGACTTTGGTGGAGTTTAAAAAATATTTGGTAGGTGAACAAACAAGATGAATTATGACGTCATATCCGCTTCGAATGATGCCAATTTGCGGACATGTAACTCTTCGGTTCCTTTCTTCAGACTTATTATTAGTCTTATAACGTTATCTCGATGTCAAAGAAATGTGAACCACGTTGCGATGAAGTGGAAAACTTCTGTTGGTTGACTTTGTCGGATAACGAAAAGGTTAGAGCTACAATCCACCAGGTCGGTTCAGTGTGGCCTGGTGGATTTATACTCATGACTCTAAATTTAAATACTCAATGCGATTTTATAATCAATTTAGCCTATGCCTCAATGAATTACCTACCTTATCCATTCGATTTTATTTATTAACTTTCTTGTTTTTGTTTATTTCATGTAATGAACTGGTAATCATTGAAAAAGTCCTAAACGTCTAGCTAGTTTTAGTTACCTTTACTTTACTTCATCTTCATCTATTCAGCAGCTTATATGAGGAAACGCAACCAACAAACAGACACTGTTGCTTTCCTTTATTATTTACATAGATTCACCTACCTTCAGAACACTAAAACTCACAAATCCAAATCTAAGGACTTATTTCCTAATATTATAAGCGGGGAACGTGAGTTTGGATGTTCAGGATAATCTCTGGAACTACTGAACCGATTTCAAAAATTCTTTCACCTACAGAAAGCTACGTTTTCCGAGAATGTCGTACGCTATAATATTGTATAATAAATGTCGGAGTAACCGTGAACCTGTTGACTTCGCGCCGTCGCCGGGTGCCATCTTGCGGCGAGCGCGGTCGAGTCTCCGACGCCATGTCACGTCACCCCGCGCATGCTTGTGCGCACCTCACGCTGCCATCTGGAAGTGAAACAACAACTCATTAAATATCTAATTATATGATTGACTTGTGAACTGTCAACGGTTGCAAAAGTGTAATTTAGGCTGACATGTTCACGAAACGGTGAATTTGGGCTTAATTCAGAAGATTTTTTCTGAATGTCCTGTTTTTATGAATTTAAGTGAAGTAAACATTTAATCTTTAGTAAACATAAAAACTAGTGAAAACCGTATTGGTTTTTTATTTATTTATTTACTAGTAGATAGCTTCGTTAACTGAGAATGCTACAATTTATTTTAATTTGATAAGATTATCATATTTACACGCACACGAAGTTTCTGGCGGAATTTTTGAAATTACTTTAAAATAAAGTTGCAAGCGATGGTAGATTGAGTAAACGATATAATACCAATTTAGTTTCAGGTGCGCGAATCGGTTTGACAATTATTAGTTAAATTATTTCAAGTTCCGATTACGGCTCGGTGCGGGTGTTTACGCGAACAGAAGGACCGCAGCTTAATGTTGATTCCTACATATAAGAGAGATAGGTATATAATGATCTAGATACATCAATGCTCTTTAGTGCTGAAAAGCGAGGAATGAAAAAACTGCTTAAAATGAAGCTGATCATTTTTATATTAATAGAGTTGTTGATCAAACCATAACATCGTTTGAGACCATAAAAATAGATTTAATCGCATGAACCTAACACCTAAGAAGCTTTATCACTTCTAATGATTTATTTGAACATGTGTTGCCAAATAAATCATGGGATAACTGCAACTATTCCAAGCATTTAAATTGTTTTTCTGACGTTACAAAAAAATATGTAAGTTGCGCCATCTATCGGAATTTTCACCAACTAACTCGTTTCTAAACAGGGCGGGCGGTAATGTATCGTTTTAGTACTCTGTAGCATTAATTATACTAATAGTTTATTTTACCAGTAAGTAACGGTAGATGTCGTTATTGACACGTTTTTCTTTCCTATTAAAATATTGTATGTATTTATCAATAAGAAGTCTGATTTTATTTTTATTTATATTCTTATTTAAGTTTTAGTTTGCTTTTATTTTATTTTATTTTATTGTCTGTTACTTAACTCTTGTAATATTTATTGAAATTTTATGACTTGTGTAATTGATTTATAATACTATTCTAATAATACATTAGTTCTCCCGCGATACAGGCTGATTGCCTAGTGCGGGGTATGTTGTCTTCTTGTGATTATTTTATACTTCTTATTTGGTAAATAAATATTTTCTTTCTTTCTTCTTTCGTTCTTTACCTAATGTTTATAGATATTATATCTAACTGCGGTCCAATAGTAAAGGCATTTCATATTGATGTCATCGTTTTTTGTAGGTATTTTAAACTATAGTTATAACACATTGACAGTTTGGTTAAGTTTGAGTATTATAAGATTGATAGATTCTCTATTAGGTATTTATGCCTTCTAATAATTAGAATAAATAGAGCCAAAATCAGTTTTCTTTACTCACCAAATAAATAGCAAAAACTTTATAGCCAACCAAAGCTAATTTAGTGTAAAATTAACACGTCCTTGTCAACTCGAATAGCTTAGTTCTCGGTAACAAACCGCAAACTTAGCGGTAAGTCAATATTGACACACGCTACATAACATCGCACTTAGTTTTGTAAATAAACACTTTGATAGTAAAATTAGGTTAGTAGCAAAAGAACCTAACTCAAGTACCTTTACCTACTTACCTACTCGATTTTAAGAAAAACACTATTTTCGGCATTGGTATTAGTCAAGTCAGCTTGGCGTTAGTAAAGTAAATGATATTTTGTAGGGTATTTTTATATAAGTTAACCTATGCAGGTATATGCACTCTTTTTCGGTCCCTTTGCAGTCTTTTTTAAGTTTTGTTTCTGTCCATCACGAAAATGCAATAAAACTTTTGACTTAGGTACCCCACCCTCTTTTCTCAAGTCTCTATTCCTTTGGAAATACTAATTTAATATGAGGTCATGATTATTCTTACTACAATCTTACTTTTTTATTAATTTTTCACTTTAAGACAGTTTTATACTTAGCAAAACACGTAAGTATTGCATGAAAGATGAAAATGTTTGTCTTAAAACTTCTAGAGTTAAGTTATTATTACATATATTACTTAATAAACTGTAACACTTCGGTACGTACTTATTTTATTGTACTCAGTAAGTTCCTACCTTCGAGTTTGTAATACGGCACTTGCTGGCGCGGTCATATTTCACTTCGCACTTAATTCTAGGTAATACAAGCTTGTCGTTTGTTTCCTATTGTTTTGATTTTTAGAATAGTTTTAAAAATAGTCGTGGTTCTGACGTAGACATGCCTACTTTTTTAAGTCTGTGAAGGTCAATACCTATAACGGAACACTACCTACGTTTATACACAAAGCATGATTTTATGAAAACGATACAAATATCGTTTTTCAATTGGAATAGTTTTAAATACTTATTAGCATAGCTCTGCTGATATCAGAATAAGTACCTACTTAGAAATCTGCTCTCTTTAATAAAAACACTCTTTTAAACTTACGAGTTATTCTCTAAATGTAATTTATAGCGAATTCCTTTAAAATATACGAGACAGAACAATGCAGAATCTAATATTGGAGCTTGGAGCAGACTTTTAGTGTTACCCGCTACAAAAATAGATGTCTAGGAAAACTATTTGTAAGAGTTGTCTAGTTTTTTATGTTTCTGTGTTTTTTTAGGTCTGATGTACAGAAATGTATTCAAAATAGTATAAAATATTGCAAAGTTTATGTAAGACCATCAAGGTTTTCAAAAAAAGTTATTTCCCGTTTAAATTTCATTGTATCACTAGCTTTTTCATGTAAGATGTAAGAACATACGTCCAATTTTGAATTAAAATAATGTAAAATAACTATTTTAAACTGCGAGATACTAGATTTCTTATTCCCACGAAAAAAAAAATGCTTCGAACCAAACCGCGAGGCGGAAGCAAGTGGAAGAAATAAATTAGAAGAAATATTATGTATGTATAACTGCCAAATATATTTTGCCAAGATGTGTGTCTAAAATGTGTTTCCGAAAAAAACATTCTAAATGACATGTAATTTGTCATAGATGTTTCAAAAAAAAACGATCTTTCAAATAAGTGTTTTTAACCTGAGTCGCATTATAGTCTTGCATTACAGGTATTGTATTTTAAACGAAAAAGTCTCTGTAAAAAAACTAAGTAAGTAGTTTGAAAAACGAATGTATCTGTTAAGATAATTCATAACGAAACTTGCTATCTGTTAAAGTATTATGTTATTTTTATGAACTATGAATATCTCCATATACCTAGTAGTTACCTGGTTGCCATAAGAAAACTTTTTAAAATAAGTGTTACTTCCTAACCTATTTATTTTAATGTTATAATGCAAAAATGACATAGGTACATATATCTGTCTGTCTGATTGTTTGCACGTTCCGTTTTTTACGTCAAAACGGCGGAACCAATTCAACTCATTTTTCTGAATTTTTGTTAGTTATACACCAAAGGAAGATAAATGGGTACTTTTTCCCGCAGGAATGAGTATGATTCCCACGGGAAAATCTCTGCTCTACGCCGATAGTAGTCATCACAAACGTAGTCGCGGGTTTCTATCTAGTAGCTTCATAGAGCCAAAGGCAATGAATAAATTATATCAAATAGTCAAAGAAAACGTACCTACTTAAACTTTCACATCTAAGTAAGTATATCTTAATGAAGGTTTATAGATATGAGAAGTCAACGCAGTCATCATTGCCAAAATAATAAATCAAATTGTAAACCGCCTCCGGGTGTAGCATAGGAAGTGCTAAAGCAGCCATAAATCAATATAGATAGGTATAGGACGATCAATAAAATGCAGATATCAATATAAATTAATAATGTTTTTGCATGCGTAATGAGGTTTTTAATGTGTTAAGTTTGTTGGATAGATACGGAAAGCTGTTTAAGAAATGGTGATATAAAAAGAATTTGAAGACTTTTTTCGTAATTACCTTATCTAAGTACTTATACCATATGAATAAATTATTTTTTGAAAGTAACGTTAAATATATTACTATTAAATATCGTTACATAGTATAAATCCAAGTCGCTTATTCTGTCTGTTTGTATGTTTGGCTGCTAACTCCTCCTAAAGTACGAAACTGATTTAAATGCGGTTTTCTCCATATTTTAGGGTTATTCATTTAAATTTGTTAATAAGGAAAGTTTAGAAAAAGTTTTTTTAAGGTAGCAAATATGCAAGGGTTCTCGAGCAAGTCGGCAAAATTACACCATTGCGAAGCGTGGGCGGGTCGCTAGTATATTATAAAAGGAAACAGAAGCATTTTTTAAGTGACCTACAGGTACAAAACTCAAAAATAAATCTGCGAAAAAAGGTAATAAATTTATTTTTAAATACATCATCATCATCATATCGGCCTTTTGGTGATCCAGTCTTGGATGTAGGCCTCTTCCCTCTTCTTCCATTCTTGGCGATCTTGCGCCCGACTCATCCAGTCTCGACCTCCGTGCCGTCGAATATCGTCCACCCAACGCTGTGGTGGTCTTCCGCGCCCTCTGGTGTCCGCTCTTGGCCTCCATTCCAGAACTCGTCTTGTCCAGCGGTTTACAGGCATTCTTGCAATATGTCCTGCCCACGCCCACTTTTTTCTTGCTATGACATCCATGACGTCTCTAACTTTGGTCTTATTTCGGATCCAGTCGTTGCGCTTCCGGTCCCGCAAGGTGATTCCGAGCATTGTTCTCTCCATACCTCTCTGTGCGACTCGAAATTTTTCGGCTGACTTTTGAGTGAGAGTCATGGTTTCTGTACCGTAGGTGAGCACGGGCATGACACATTGTTCGAATACCTTTACCTTAAGACTCAGGGGTATTTTACTTAGGAAAATTTGCTTGTTGGCGCCAAATGCCGCCCACGCCTGTGCTATCCGTCGTTCTACCTCCGCTTTCTGGTTCTCAAAACCTAACGTAATCTTATGTCCCAAATATATGTACTCAGCCACCATTTCTACTGGAAGCTGGTAGTTTGTAGCTTCTGGAATATTGGTCATAATTTTGGTTTTCCTGGTATTCATTTTAAGGCCGGTCCTGGCTGATTCCACCCTTAAATCCTCTAGCATTGCCAACATATCCTCAACGCTCTCCGAGACGAGAACCAGGTCGTCAGCAAACCTCAGGTTGGTAAGTCGCTCACCATCAACCATCAGCCCTCTACCGGTCCACCGCATCTGTTGAAATATGCATTCTAGTGCTAGGGTAAAGAGCTTAGGTGATATTGTGTCTCCTTGTCTGACGCCTCTCTCGAGGTTGAATTTGTCGGTCTTCTTATGCAGAGAGACACATGCGGTAGCATTCCGGTGAAGATTTCTGAGAATCTGTATGTACCTTTCATCGATACGGCATTTGGCTAGGGCTTGTTCTATGAACCACCATTCTATAGAGTCAAACGCTTTTTCGTAATCGATAAATGCTAGAATGATTGGTTTTCTGTACTCGTTACATTTTTCAATGATTGTTTTGAGAGTTTGCAGATGGTCATTGGTGCTAAAGCCGGAAAACAACCCTGCCTGTTCTCTGGATTGGAAGAATTCCAATTTCCTATCCAATCTGTTCACTAGTACTCGAGAGAACAGCTTGTAGACATGTGACAGTAGGCTGATGGGTCTGTAATTTTCCAGTTTCTTGATATCCCCTTTTTTATGGATAAGGGTGATTACTGCGTTATGCCATGATGCAGGTACTCTGGTTTCCATGATGCACTTTGTAAACAAGATTGCCAGTACATCCCAAAGCACTTTATTGTTGGACTTGATCATTTCTGGCAGTACGCCATCATCCCCTGGGGCTCTTCTGTTTTTAAGTTGCCGTATAGCTAACATAATTTCTTCTGGAATTACATCAGGAATTTCCTCAGAGCCTACGTTTTGGATGGTTTGTCGTGTTTGCATTTGAATAGGCGGTGTATCACTACGTGGTGTTTTGCTCTTATATAGAGTTTCGTAGAAATTCTGAACTATTGTAAGTAGCTGTTCTTTGTTTGTGATTACTTCGCCATCGTTGCTCAGAAGTTTAAAGATATGTTTTCTGCTATCGTTGAGCTTCAGCCTTAGAACTCTTTGGCTACTGTTCTTTTCCAAGGCCTCTTGTATGAGACGTGTGTTGTAGTCCATTAGGTCCCTTCGAGTATGAGCACGGATTTGTTTTTGCAGGTTCTTATACTCTTGGCTATCCACAAGTCCTTTGCTACAGAGTGAACTTCTTTGGTCCATCAACCTTAAAGTTTCCGTGGTAAGCTTAGGTGTTTTATCTGGTAAGGTGTTCGGGGAGATTTCGTCAAGGCTTCGAGTTAACGCTTCTGTCAGTCTATCGTAGATTTCATCTACGGTCATGTTGTTAAATTGTTCGTGATTTAGTGTTGTTTCAACTGTATGCTTGTAAAGGTCTTGGTTAGCTCTCAGTATTTTTAGTTTTGTGTCAGTTGCTAAGTGTTTTTTGACAACCAGGGTCTTCCGATCTACTCTTAGCCTTGCGTATACATCAGCTCTCACCAGGCGATGGTCACTACCTGTTGTAAATTTATTTAGTACGTTGACATCCTGGACCATAGGTTTAGTGTCCGTAATGATGTAGTCGTATTCATTTTTATGCACGCCATCAGGGTGCCTCCACGTCCACTTGCGTTGCTCTTGTTTTACGAAGAATGTGTTCATTGCATATAGAGAATTAGCCTGAAGAAAGTTAAGGAACATTTGCCCACGAGCATTTCTTATTCCGAGTCCAAAGTTTCCTATGCTGGTTTCATTATTATTTGCCTTTTTACCAACCCGCGCGTTAAAATCGCCCATTATGACGGTATATTTGGTCTTAATTTTATTATTTAGGGTTCTCAGGTCTTCATAGAACTCTTCTACCGTTTCATCCGGGTGGTCTGATGTTGGGGCATACGCCTGAATAACTTTCAGCTTATACATTTTGTTGAGCTTTAGTACCATGTAGGCAAGACGGTCTGATATGCTATTTACTTCAACCACACGCTCTTTTATGGTTTTGTTTACCATAAAGCCAATTCCTCCTATACCGGGTTTCGGGCCTTCGCGGTAGTAGAACGTGTGGCCTGATTTGAGCGTCAACAATTCTTCTCCATTGCGCCGAATTTCGCATAGTCCCAGGATATCCCATTTTATCTTATCAAGTTCGGTCTCTAGTTCTACAAGTCTATCATCCGACGACAGCGACTGAATGTTGTAAGTCAAAAGTTTCAATTTGTGGCAGTTTGTCAACTCCCAGGGATTACTTGTCGCACCCCTGCCCCGTGTCACCCGGCCACTGCTTGGACCAGGGATTGACGAAGCGCTGGGAACTCGGGGTCGATATTTTCTTTTGTCTGTCATGGTTTGAAGGGAAGGGGGTTAGCCATAATCACCACGTCAGCCACGACGGGTTGGTGATCGCAGTACTACAGCCGGTTGCGATGCTACTCATCTTCGCCTGCAGTTGAACTCCTAGCCGGTCGTTCCGCTCCCTACGAGCTCCGCCCGACTAGTTACTGGCAGGCTGCTTCCCTCTGCCAGGGCAGCACTTATTTGATGGCGGTGCTTACTCGCCATGTCATAGGGTCGTCATCGGGACTTTTGTGTCTTTTCAAGGGGGTACCCACGCCACTGAATACCCCATCACTCCCTGATGACCCTACCGCCTCGGTCCGGGACTGCTTATTTCGGTTTCCCTTTATTCGCAGCTGTCCTGCCTACTAACAGGACTGTTTCACTATCCGCCACCTGTGACCCGGTAGGTAGCTGAGGCTCGCCCCTAAATCAACGCTTTTCATTGAACACATAGGTCAATTAAGTAGTAGGTTAGTATCGATTCGAAAAAAAACAATTACCAATCGATTCAGCCCGTCATTAATTTTAAATCGATATTCTCCACAGTAGCCAACATGTCAGCATACACATTATCATTCTAAAATCAAAACACACTTATTTTTTGCCCACTTATTTTGGCACACCCGCGTAATTAATGTTTGCACTCCTACACAATTTATTTATCAAAATTCAAAAACAAACAAAAAGTGACTCTATTTAAAGAATGCTAGAGTTTAAAATAAAATAACAGAGTAAACTTTCGCCAGGTATCTGCATATTTATATCAGCGTATTATTGTCTTATTTCAAGGTATTAAGAGTTATAATTGAACATTCTATTTTCGTGTAATTTTTAAACGTCGAAACATGATTCGAAGTGCAAAGATAGTTTGTTCTTTTTCTCTACGACTACAATATTGTGGGTGGTACTTATAGATAGTAAATGTTGTAGAGTGTACCAGAGGCCTCCAAAGGTTTTTAACCTTTACATCTTGACCTTTAAATCTTGAGGAAATAAACAATTGATGTCCATGTCATACTTGGACATAGGACCTTATGAAAGTGTAGTGTCACTTTTTATAACAATAAAAACAAATTACTTTATTATGGCTGTTAACAAAGCGTTTATTTTATTATTGAAGCGTCCAATTGATTTGGCTTTTGTTATTTTATAAGGAATTGTTTTATAAGTATAAATTATCGGAACTGTGGATGTCGAATTGATTGTTTGAGGTTTAAAGGTTCATATTATTCTTGTAAGTGTGGCTGGTGTGAATGACTATATTTTGTGGGTATTTTCTGTTGGAAATCGCTAAGTTAAACATTTTATTTTTTAATTATTTATTTTATCCTAAACATTTTATTCATATTCACTGCTATTGTGATTTGGCAAGCAGGTATATTCCTTTTTCATGTAATTTGAAACATGGGTCAATAAAAGTTTGTAAGACGTCCAGAAAAAGATATTGGTGAATGTGTTTTCAATAAATTCAAATAAAAAGGCTGATAGTCCAATTAACCTAACCGTTTTTATATGTTGTTTCCAAAACACTCTGTATAACAGAAGTGTTAACATTTAAAAACTTCAGAACCAGTTTCATCAATTTCTTTCAAAAGATAAGATCTTTTTTATTCTAAATTATTAGTTAGATATGCTAATAGCTACATTAGTCGAAATAAATCAATAAGCAGCGCCCGATAATCGAATCGAATGAAATCAATCGATTATTACTCGATTACTGAGATTGTATTATGTTAATAACTTTATTGGAGACGAGTGGACTTTGAATAATGAAAACTGTTTAAAGAAATCCGTTTTATACGGCTAGTGGTCTTATGATAAGTTTTCAATATATTTGATAGTAGATGGATGCGCGATAGACGATCCACATGTGATTTATATGTTAACTAGTGGCCGCCCGCGACTCCGTTCGCGTGGAAGTCGATTTCCCGTGGGAATTAGAAGTTTTCCCGCGGTAAAAAGTATCCTATGTCCTTTCCCAAGTTCAGTTCTTTCTTCATACCAAATTTCATCAAAATCGGTTCAGTGGTTTAGGCGTGAAAGCGTAACAGACAGACAGACAGACAGACAGACAGACAGACAGACAGAGTTACTTTCGCATTTATAATATTTGTAGGGATTAAGTGGACTGTATTTTTGTGGTTTCACGCCCTAAGAAACAAAAGGAGGAAGTAGGAAAGGGTACACTGACTGACCTGGTGATCCTCGATTGCAATCCAAGGGGTATCACAGCACAAAGATGGTGGTATGCACTGCGTGGTAAAGTTTATGTGGTAATCACTCGACTAGCGCGCGGTTCTGGCTGATGCCAGAGGAGCAATCCTCAATGGATAGATCTCCTGATGAAGATGAGTTAAGCAATCTAGAAGTAGGGGATGTTTCGCGGCAGCAGAGCTGATGTATTTAATATTTGCGTATGCGCGGCGACCCAATTGCACTTCCAGACGCGACTGGTGGTAGAAGTCGATGCATTCCTATAGGTGCGGCCGCGGGGTGCGGGGGTGCCTTCTAGTTCCTCCTCATGCCGTGGTCTCTGCTGTCAGTGTATTTGACGAGGAGAAGGGATAGGACGCGAGATTTAAAATTATAAACTAATGAGTTAGAAGTAGATGGCGTTACCAGTAGATGCCTATAGGTATACTGGGAAAGGAGAGCAAATATCCGTACTTGCGATTTTAAATTGTCAGCCAGTTAACTCGTATTATTAGTGATTTCACTTGGAATCTTGGAATAAACCCAGAACATATAAATAATATACTTGTCGATGCTTGTCACTGAGCTCTTACACTATAAATTACAAAGTTTGAAAGAATGGCATCACACGCAACTATAGTAGGACACTCTACCACAGATATAATAATACTTAAGCTCTACTAAGGGGAAGAGTAAGAAAAAGTTAAAAGATTTAGTATTACTGTTCTTCCTTAAAACTCAAAAGATGTAATTGATTGTAAACCTAAAACATCTTTAATGGTATTACTTAGGTAAGAACTTCACTCAAAAATATATATTTTTAAATTATAGTGGCTTGATTACTTAATTGATGTAGGTAAGTTTCTTATAATTTTTAACAATGGTAACACCGCTAAAGGGTGAGCGTCTCTACATTTTTTATTTCGACCTTAAAAATAAAACTTCTCAACCTCAAAGCCGGCGGGAACCGGTTCAAAGTGGATTTGAATCAATTCGATCGAATGCTATCGAATGATGAATCGATTGTCAAGATATAATCAAATCGATAGTTCTGTATTTTGTAGCGCACTGTGTGGTATTGTAAATTATAATGGAAATGAAGGTTAGGTACATATCTACTGGGTTGGGTTTTGAAATCGGTCGCCTGATTTAAGGGTTGTGGGGGGTTTGGGGGGGTGGGAAGGAGGGGTCTGAACCCCCTACAAGTAATTTTGGCTGCCGGAGTCGCGTCTAAATATTTTTTAAAAAAAAATTCAAAATTTCCTAAAAACTAGCACAATTGCGTGAATCGGAACGCATTTAGCATCTTGGATGAATGATATTGTGGTTTTTCTACAATCTTAATTTTAAATACAATCGAGGTAATCAGATTGTATTTATTAAGTGTGTTTACATAATTCTTAGGTAATTAATAGTAATGTCTTACTCCGAGTTGACACAATCCGACATCAATGGGTTAGGTTAGTTAGGTTACTGTTATTAAACTGCCAGAAAAAGGAGTCCCGCGAAGCGGGACTCCGTTGACACATGATTGAAGCGAGTTTTTATACATATAAATTGGCTACTAAAGGTCGCTATATTGAGGGGTTTAAAAAAAAAATTTTTTTTTTTGGCGCCCCCTTTTTTTTCCGGCAGCTGAAAATGGTCAGGGGGGGTTCAGACACCTCCCCCACACCCCCCCCCAACCCCCCAAAACCCCTAAATCAGGCGACCGATTTCAAAACTTTAACCTATCTACTTACCAATGCGTTTATAATTTTCGTTAAAATAGAAAAGTTGGTAAAATATCTTTACCATATTAAAATAGATATTTTATTAAAGGTACCAAAAAAAAATTATTTAAAAAAATACGAAGGACTTTTAAAAACGAATTTGAATGAACTATACTTAAAAATGTTCTTTTTTTTAAATCTTAGATAAAAAGTCGACTTAGTATGACCTTTAGAAGGAATAAATTCCTTCCTAGCTATTTTATCTGTGAAGTTTCATCTATTTCAATGTTTTTGTTTCTCTAAATAGCTTTGCTGTATTGAATTGCTGTTTCCCATCTTATTTACATTATTCAGTTATTCACGAATAAATTATGGATAATATTTCACAATTTGGCTAATTTTACCTCATAAGTTTATTCTTTTTTTTTTGTTTTTAGGCATAACGACAAATTGAGCAGCTTAAGCGGCCATTTGTCAACTTTTTTATTGTTTAATTCATCAGTTTGAATTTGGAACTAATTTTTTTGTGTTGGCATCATTAAAAACTTGTATACCCACTTAGGTGGCATGTTATTTAGACATTTTGATAAATAAATAGCTGTTTCTGAATTAATGTTGCGAATGATTTAAGACTGTGTTCGATGACAGAATGAATAACTCGATATTATTTTAGATTTGCGTTAGTATGAATAAAAAATGTATACATGAAGAATCAAAGTATTGGGTTAATGGTTTTAAAGCATGTGTTAGTTTCAGTTTAGGGTTTTGAACTCTAAAATGAATAAGTTAACTTTTTGACTAAGTACAATAACTTTTGGCAAATCCAAGCAACAATACCGGATTCGACGACGTAACCACCAAACATTAAAATCGATTTCCTTAGCTAAAGGTAAGAACTATTTCTTAGAAAATACTTTTTTCCGTCCTTTCTAAATAATAGTGATTACAATTATATGATAGACCCTTTCTGAATAATCATTTGCGTGAGTAATACACTGTGAATTTTACAAGATTTGAGAAAATAATAATTCTGTTTCTAACGAAGGAATAATTTTATTTAATGTTATGACGTGTGTAGCCTAATAGGTGTGAAGTACAAGATCCTTAGTGTGAATTTTCTATTTACAAGCTAGATTCATAATAGAAAAAGTTGTTTTATATGAAGGGTAATTTAGCCCAGTTTTCTGACATACACCTTACTTTTTGCACGACAAAAGGTATATTTTAGAAATGTGATTGGGTCTAAGTCAAAGCTATTAGATCCTACAGTGAGACTTCTTCTACTATTGTATCGATATCGTTAACTTTTTAAAAGTTTTCTTCACACCCTGTATTCAACGAAGTCAATAATGAATCATTTGATTAATTACTGACTAAATGAAACAGCATCGGAACATTATTTCTACAAATGAGGACAAACGTTTATGGCGCTAGAATTATTTCTAATTTATCACCGCTTTTGTAAATATTTAAATAAAAGGAAGGTATTTTTATACCGATTTGCTGTTTGAATATCATTTTTCTTTTTTATTTCTAAAATTACCGATTCAAAATAGGTACCTAAGCGACATCTGAGAAGCAATTTTGGTTGGTATTTCTGAATAAATGTTTTCTAATACTTATAAAAAAAACGAAAGCTATATCGAATGGTAGTAGATTTAAAGTTGAAACTAAAGTTTATAAAAATAAAATATTATACCTACCACTCTCTTAGAGGAATCAAGTACCCTTCACACGAAATACAGGTACCTACTGTTGGTACTTTAGGTAATACGTTAGATAGATGGTATCTAATCTAACCATAAATTAAGTAGCGTTCAAATATGTTTAAGACGACCTATGTAGCTCAAGGGTATGCCGCTGTGTCTAGCAGAAGGTCCCGGGTCCCATTTCCGGGACAGGCAAAAGTTATTGGTCTTATTGAAATTGGCTCGTGTCTAGGTGTAACTAAGTCCTCTTCTAGTCCATTATGTGATTCATTTTATACAAGATTGCGCTAAGTTCAGGTACACACAGTCATTGTAAAACTCCGGTGTAAGATTTTAGTAAAAAAAAACGTTTGACCTCTCTTCAACACTTTTATTTCCGTACCCTAAATGTCACCTCCCAATTTCCTAATAGCCGTAAAGTGTCACATACGGGCAGTGACAATAATTCTGGGATGCATCCAGCTGGAATGCGGCTGGAGTGGCTGCCAAGAATCGGCGCGCGCGCACGATAGTCGCCGAATTGTGTAGCGGGACGGTTTGGGAGGGATTGATTGTGGGTGATTAGAAAATAAGGATATTAATAAGAGCGTATTAAGTGATATGATAGATTTTAATCCAATAAATCAATGTCTACACTACCATACCAATTATGCGGTGCTAAAGTTAAAGTATAAAGAACTTGTGTTATAGATAGTTATAACTCAATGGACCAGACGAAAACCTGGTAGCACCCAAACAGGAGAAAATCTTAAAAAACAAATTTAAATTTGTTGACCCCACCGAATCGAACCCGGCACATACCAACTAACAGTCTAGTAGGTATACCTTCATACCGTTGCAACAGAGGTCGCCAAATTAATACACACACAGTAAATGGCAGTAGGTATCTCTGTTTATTTAGTAACAATTTATAAACTTGCAAAAACAACTGATATAAGAGAAAAAATACTAAGTAAGTATAAGTTTTGTGATTCAATTAAATAAAAGCAAAAAATGCAATTCGACAAATTTGATAACCACTGAAGTTAGATAAGCTTAGATAACATAGATAGCTGTTTATGGGTGTGTACTTACTGGATCATAATTACAAATGACAACATTAAAACCTTGTCATATTAAAAAATCACAAGCATTCGAGCGTATGAGACAGTCAAATAGTTTTTCGAAACAGCGTCGTTCGCGACTACGTCATTCGAGATCATAAGCTTTCGAACCTATGAGGCAGCGGAGAAAAAATTCGCACCAGCGTGTGTCGCACAAACGGCATTCGAGACTACGTAGCGGACCCTAAAACCCCATTGTTGAATTTTCTACTACAACCGTTGTAAATATTAACATGCATTCCATCATTATCAGAAAGTCAACAAAATATGTCTTTGTTCGCGAATAGTCATTCTATTATTTTATTTTACGGTCTTTACTTAGTCGCATTCCTTTAAAGGTTTACTGAAGAAATCTTTCAGTCTACTGTAATTAAAACACAGAATTAAAAGCAGGAATGTCTAAGTATTAATTGTAAGGAATTGCAAACTTATTCACAACTATTTCTTCGCTTAGAATGCTGATTCATTTTTTCATAAACAGATTAATTACTTAGTTAGTTTTATTTGAATTTTTGAATAATTATGATCACTTAATATTTCCGAATTAATATCGAATTTGTTTTTAAATATCTAAATCCGTAGGTATTACATTGTTTTAAAGAAGTCACCAGAAAAATACATAGACATTCAAAAACTTTTTATTTATTTTGGTCTTCAACGATTATTATATTTACACACATGATGAAATTAGATAACTAAAGCAAATACAATGTTTTACGAATATATTATGTAGAGGAAGCTGTGACCCCTGTTCCATTTCTTTCTCCAAAATGACAAGGCTAAGGTCATTGACCTTCAGACGCCACATGATTGGACAAACACACAAACAAACTTTTATGTGTGCGCGAAACTTCACAAAACCATATTCATTGCGTTTGCGCACATAATGCTAATATTTAATGCTTTTATTTGTTACAATGTCTGAGGTTTGGAAATAGAATTTTTGGTGACATTTATAATTATTTAGGTCACGTTACTTACGTTATTCGTGAATTTTACTAAGTACGCACAATCTCAGGAAAATTAACCAATTTTTTACTTGAACAATAGATATACAGACATCCTACTAATATTATAAACGTGAAAGTTTGTGAGTATGTATGGATGTATGAATGGATGTTTGCTACTCTTTCACGTAAAAACTACTGGACGGATTTTGATGAAACTTTACAGTAATATAGGTTATACACCAGAATAACATAGAGGGTACTTTTTACCGCGGGAAAACTTTTCATTCCCACGGGAAACCGACTTCCACGCGAACGGAGTCGCGGGCGGTCACTTACATAATAATGTAAGAAGATACTCGTAGGTGCCTTAGTATGTAGATAATTAATATTCTTCGATGTATATCTTTCTTAAATGATTGTAATAGACCATAAATTAGGCGGGACGTACAAATCGCAAAAAGTATGGTCGGTAAAAAATATAAAGGTGCGGTGTCTAAACAAGCAGACTAATGAGGTTTAAACTGGTGACAGGACTTTTATTTTTTGTTTCAAAAGTTACTTCATTATAGTACAAGGCTCAGATTAATAACTCTTTACATGAAGGTCCTACTAATATTATAAACGTGAAAGTTTGTGAGTATGTATGGATGGATGTTTGGATGTTTGTTACTCTTTCACGTAAAAACGATGATGATATTTTAGGCACTGCAAGTTTTTGAAAAAAGTATACATAATTGTTTGTAAATTATTTCGATGATATCCCTGCTTAGGTAAATTAATATTTTTCAAAATTTAAAAATATTAAATTAAAATTGCAATGTACAGCCTAACCTAATTACACCTATTTTAACTCAAACATACATAGGAGCCTAATAGGTTAGTACTTATTAAAAGGCGAACAGGTAATATACTTACCTACTACTACCTTATTTAAAAAGGATAGGATTCTAAAGAGTTTTTATACACAAACCCCGAAACATATCGCTTAAATGACCTTCTATCTCTACACAAAAAAGTGTTCCCGAAATAAAATCGTTTCGTACCAGTAGAGCAATTAACACTTTCGTTGACAGTGACACAGATTTTACTCGTTAACCCAACAGACGCTGTTTTGCGCAATACCATCGTATTTAAAGGGTGTTAAACAAAATAGAACAGTTTTATTTTATACATACTTACCTACAATTTAATATATCTACCTTAACCTTAATCACTGTATTTATTATTTACAAACTGTTAACAAGTTTTGAAAAAGATATCCTAAGAAATCCAAAAACACTTTATTGAAGGATATTTTATTTATTGTATAGGTAAATATGTAAACTAATTAATCAGTCAGATTAAATAAAAATATTAAGGTAGGTTGGTATATTAACCCAATTTTCTCGGAATGCACTATATTCCGCGTAGGTACATCTGTGTTTTTAGTGAGGTCACGTTTTTTTTGGAATGGCAGTTTAAAACAAATAAAACAAATCGTATTCGTTTTTGCGTTCGTAAAATAAATTATGCGCGCGGGATTTGGGCAGTAACTGTCAATCTAAGATTTTTACTAACTGCCTACTTGATTTGAAGTTTGAACGACACAAGACGAAAAAGGTGTGTGATGGTGTATTTAGGTTTGTTGATTAAATATCAGTTTTTGGTAATAATCGTGTGAGCTTAAACTTAATCTTACATTTTTTGTTAGATACCTACTAAATCTTAAAGGTAATAAAAGGAAAAATACTTTACGTATTTAAATCTATTTCATTAATATAACAATATCACGATAACCTTTTTGACATATCAATCGAAAACTCGAATCAACAATCAAATCGCGCTGTCAATATGTCAATAATTTCGGTCGTGCCTCGCTAATTATTTTGACAGCTCTCAAAACTGACAGTTCACCGGAACAAGTTTATGTTTTTGTCGTTATTGTGGTGATTTACATGACAGTTTCAGGTTAATGAATGTTTATGGTTATGTAGATGCTCGTTTTTGGTGGCAAATTTTTGATAGCAGATTTATAGGCTATTTTTTGCTGAAGACTGAATTTTAATATAGAATAATTGTTATTCTATATTATAACAATCTAATTTTTTGTAAATAAAAATAATTAAAAAAATTACAGTTATATACTACTGCTGTCTACAAACATCAAATATTAAATTAGTTGGAGATATGCAAATCTGGCAATTGTTACTTGAACTTATTAAAAATAAACAATGGATTAAATGGTACAAAATCTATCAAAATAAATTGGGTACCTACCCATGAAAATATAAAGTACTTAGTAGGAGCCAATAAAAACCGTTTCTTTTAATGTTAATTTTATGACTATCGGTATACTTACCTTGATTTCTACAAGTGGGTTGGATTCTGTAGACAATAAAAAATAAGTAGATCCTTATCTTTCAAAATTTGGCACTTAAATTTTACACCCACCCAAATAAATAACATCTTAGAAAAGTATTTATATGATCAGTTGAAAGGAAGTCTTGTTATTACGATGAATCTAACGAGATAAGAAGATGTAATGCGATACCAATCTTCCTGTCTTAAATAGTACCAACCTGACCAAATAGGCACTGGACTGAAAAAGGACAGCATTATTGAAAACTAATCAATCTATCTCTTTTACATATTCTACACCATAGTTTTGAAGCCCCATAACAAGGATTGGGATAGAAAAGAATAAGGCTGCTTTATCGGCATAATCGGAATAAGTAAGGTACAGCTATAATGCGACTTCTTATCGCAACTAACACCCTAAACAAATTCTTAACCCTTCCCAAGTCTTTGTTTTATCGTCGAAATGCAATTCCTACACACATTGATAACAATTAACAAATAAATTATATTTGATACAATACATGTTGATAAGATACGTCCCACAGAATTCTCAGAACGTGACTCTATATCAGAAACTGTATCTTTAATATTTGAGATACAAGTAAGTAGCCATTGAAATAATAAATAATAAAGAAAGTGGCATTTGTCAGACCCACTTACCAGTTTTAGTATCAAGATCTCAGTGTCCGACCAAGCTATTGGTACATACACAGTATTCAGATATGAAATTTCACTACACACATCACATGGGTGTAAGTAAATGCAAAAGTTGCAGTGCAAAAAAACTACACAATTCTGCACAAACGCCAGGCGTTTTTTTCTATTAAAAACCCTTTTGGCGACACTAGTTTCGCGCCCTACACAATCCAATTCGTATTCAGAACAGTTTTAAAAGTCGTTTCGAAGTTTTTATTGGAATTGTGTTCGAAAAAAAGAGTTTTTGTCTCGCGCGGACGCAGTTTTAAAATCGGAACGAAGACAGGACGGCGCGCAAGCACGCGCACTCAAAACTGAACCGACCACTCTGAAGTTGCTAAGTCAATGACTCGATCAAGCGAGTTATCGCTGCTTACTTCACACCGTATCTCCCTCGGTTATAAAGTGTTGAGTATATAAAAATAATACTAGTGTTGATAGCTGCTTTACTCTAAGCGTAAAGTCGAAAGATGAGGGTAGAAATAGAAACTAATAATTCTGAAACCGTAGAGGTAAAGCCGTAACTCATTTTCGTCCGGAAGATTGTTAAAGTTTGGTTTAAGATTAAAAAGAACGCGGTAATTGTTTACTCGCGTTCTATTTTAAATTTGGGAGCAAAAGAGTTTCATAACAAAGAGGGTTGGTGTACTTACTCGGACTTATGTCAATATTTTTTTCAATAAATAGAACTTTGGTACTTACTCATGTAAATTTACATTTCGAAAAGGAATAAGTACTTATAGATGATTGGGTTTTCGACCTTTAAAAGACGTAATAAGATCAATCTCAAAGTACGGTAGAGTATCTACCTAGGTAGGTCTCTAATTACTCTCCTTTTCATATATGCGCGTTGAACATGTTAACATTCCAATCGGTTAGATAGAGCGACTATATTTGAATATAATTTTTGACCCAATGTAAAAAAGAGAGGGGTTTTTTTTTGGATTAAACTTGTCTCTATTTCTAATAATTACGTAATATTAAGTACCTAAGTTTTTCGGGGAATCACATAATATTTTAATTTTGAAACAAGTATCTTATTTAGGTAACGTAGCTAAACATTCGCAACAGAACACATATTTATATACCACTTACACAAAAACCCTACTGTAAAGATAAAAAATTATAACATGTATGTCAAATTAACTAATAAGGGCCATACCAATATGTCTCTATCAAGCTATCTTCGTAAATACTAACATGTCTAGCTAACCTGACCACTTATGCCTTATCGGTCAAAACTGAATTGATCACTTTATATCTACTTGATTACTTAGGTACCAACTGCAGCAAAATAACAAGCGTATACCTAACGAATGTTTCCAGATAAACAATAATATTTTTGTGTGTAAGCAATACCTGTAAAAAAAATAAGTTATTATAAGTACTATTGTATAAAATTTCTTACTTTAAAATACTGTTCTTTTTCCAAAAAAGGAAACTTAGCTTTGGCAAAACTTTGGTTTTTCGGTAAGCACATGCCTTTTTTTTGTTAATCCAGGAAAATGTCTACGCATACCCGAATACATATACCAGAGAAAGGAGACGGGTAATGTCGGACTCGCACCGACTAAAAACGTCGTATAATGGCGGGGACACGGGAATAACCAAATTTTACCAATGTCAAAATACATACAGTAAAAGCTCCTTATTCGCGCTTCCTTCATTCGCATTTTCATTATTTGCGGATTGAAAAAATGCGATCTTATTCCTTTATTAACAAACTAAATAAACAATCTAATGGAAATGCGGAAGAATTTGTGCAAATTCAAAATTTCACTGCAAAAATTGCCGAAATTGCGAGTGGAATAGGACGAGATGGGTTCGAACAGATAGAATCAAGTGACGTTCAGGAATTGCTTGCATCGCAAGATGAAGATTTGACTGAAATTGACTTGGAGGGAATGTTAAATTCATAATATTCATTTTTGTCATACGATGTCAAAATCTTGAATTACACTGTTTTTTTATGAATTAATTTTAGGAACGTAATCCCCTATAACTCCATATAAATTACCATTCCATATTCACGGTTTCTGTATTCGCGGCATATTTACGGAACATATACCCTGCGAATAAAGAGCTTTTACTGTATTTAATTCCAGGAGACCTCACAAAACCACCCCCAACCCCTCTTACAAAAAATAGATAGCTACAGGTAATAAGTACCGATTAAAGTTATTTCGACGTATAATTTTCCGATTGCAGTGTTACGCTGTTCACTAATCTAGAAGTGTTAACAAATGTTTTTAATATTGAAAAATCCTGCACAGTTTTGAAATTGGCTAAACCTTAGAGCAACTTTTCAAATAATAAGTACCTAGGTAATAACGTTAAACGTTGACAATTTACCATAGTTAACCAAAGACCCTGTATAAAAGTTAAAAAACTGCATATCGCCGACGTAAAATCAATCCTACAAATATTTTAAACGTGAAAGTTTGTGAATATGTATGGATGGATGTTTGTTACTCTTTCACGTAAAATATACTAAACGGATTTTGATGAAACTTTACAGTAATATAAGTTATATATCACAATAACATACGTACTTTTTACCGCGGTAAAACTTCGCATTCCCACGGGAAACCGACTTCTACGCGAAGGGTTTTTTTTTTATTTTTATTAGAGAACCTAGCAAACGAGCAAGCGGGTCACGTGATGGTTAGTTATCACCGCCGCCCATATACACCCACAATTATATATGCATTGAGGGTGCGTTGCTGGCCTATGAGAAATTGGGCACCGGATAGCGCACTCTCCGAACGAAACGCAGGAACATTCAATGTTTCGGTAACAAGCCGCCCAATATTACACCATTGCTAAGCGTGTAATTTCAGAACATTACTTCAACCATCGTAGATGTGACCTTGTTTTGTGTTTCAAACTCAAAGTTAAATGGCCATAAATGTATGAGAAGATGGTTATTGTGGGTAAGTGGTGTACTAATTTTGCTCATTAAGGTTAACTCTATAAAATCTTAATAATAGCACATGAGTAAAGAAACTGAACAGAGACAAAGCTTCTAAAGAGCTAGCAAAATTTATACCTATTTTGGTAGGGTTGGCACAATTGAATAAATTAAAAATATAAATGTACTTTTTTTTCAAATTTTTTATTAAAATATGTTTTTTTTTACAAATTACATACTCTAAATATATTTTTTTTATTACTTTTGGTTTTTAATAATTTGTTGTGTCTTTTAATCGAATGATAAATTCTAAATCTGATATAAAGTTTTTTTAAATAAACCAATGGGAAACACTCACATGGCATATGAAATGTACAATCTTGCAAACGTGCTAATATGTCATTACCAATATTAACATTTTTAATATGAAGATCAAAATATTCGCGAAATTTTTGCTCAAGCAATTCAACAAATTCAATAAAATTGTGAAAACAAAAACAAAACACGCACAACGTTCGAGCGTCGCGTCACGCCTGCACGCCCTGAGATTGACCACTGGCTGATCTAGTTTGAAGCGGTTTCGGCTCATACGTGACAAGCGGCCAGTGGTCACGCACACACACGCGTTGCACTTGTAGTGATGTACCTGTCACAGCGCATTCGTATGTAGCTTTGTCTCTGTTCAGTTTCTTTACTCATGTGATAATAGTGTTAGAGTAACACTTGCATGTAGGCACTGGTTTTTCAGATTATCTGTGCATGTAGGTAAAATTCGTAGGTATAGATACCTACCTACACATGCTAAATCGCTATTTTTCCAAAGCATACTAATAAATAAAAGAACTTAAAGCTTAATAATTAATAAATAATCCCTACTAATATTATAAATGCGAAAGTAACTCTGTCTGTCTGTCTGTCTGTCTGTCTGTTACGCTTTCACGCCTAAACCACTGAACCGATTTTGTTGAAATTTGGTATGAAGAAAGAACTGAACTTGGGAAAGGACATAGGGTATTTTTTACCGCGGGAAAACTTCTTATTCCCACGGGAAACTGACTTCCACGCGAACGGAGTCGCGGGCGGTCACTAGTACAAAATAAATTGTTTAGGTATATAAAATATGTTAGTTTATGTTTTTTGCGAATTTATATGAACCAATTTTGATTAAATTTTCTGTTCGCTGTAAAGATATTGTTAAAAAAAGTACTTACTTAGGAGGTATTTAAATAGTAATCGTAGTAATCCGTTAAAATGAGTTTAGTTTAAACAAAACGCTTACCTTTAAGTTTCACTAAATGTTGCGGGTTGGCCGAAATGTAAGTAGGTAGAAATCGCCAAAACTGAATACTTTTGAACAACTATACAGGGTTAATTTTAATCAGCGCATCACCTCTTTTAAGCAGCTTTTCATCGATCCCTACATTTAACCAACGCCTCATTAAAATTAATATTTAAAAAGAAATAAGTTTTCCCATACAAATTTATAAGATGCCTCTGAACCACAGATCACCCCCTAATAGATTCCGCATTAGAGGCGACGACCTATGTTTCTCCACTATGTGATTTAGAACATAGTGCAAGCCACGCCTACATTTTTGGATTTAGTCATGACCAACCGTCAGACACGTACGCATCCGTGTCACTCCGTATTTGTGCATAGAAAATTTGTTTTTGTGGAGTTCAACTTGCGTTGGTTTATTTATTGTTAACAAACAAAGGATATCTCTTTCTATCAGTACAAATATATATACGGTCATCTCATTTTCTTAAAGAAGCACGAATTTACCCGAGTAATATTAGAGTTTGAAAGTTATACATCAACGCTGTCGATGTATCGATATTTTTCGTAAAAAGAGGTTGCTTAACTTTTAACCAAATTTTAAACTAGATATCGTGTAGTACCCTCTAATTAGGTAAAAAATATTTACTTTGAATCTAACATTTATAAATTAGAAAGGAAACTCACGCAAACTTGGGCCAAAAATTTCAAACATAAAGTGTAAAAATAAAGATATGCATTTGTAAAAAATGTTTGCTCTCTCATTAAGAGATAAACAAAATATTATATAGGTTAGACAAAAAACCGTCTAATGCCTACTTAAAAAGGCTTCATAATGTTATAATAGCTTTAGTACTTGTCCCACAGTTTTGGTACCATAGCAATAATTGATACTAATAAAATTTCTAGTAGTGCGAAAAGTTTTTTTGTTGGTCGGTACTTTTCTAATTTGGGCTCAACATTAATAGTCTCATTTATTATAATAAAAAATTGAAGGCCAATCAACCAGGTAAATGTAAATCTGTCGATATTTTTATTAAACGATATTTATAATTTATCGATACTTTTATCGAATACTTACATCACTATTTCATCACTATTTGACATCTTAGAACGTTTTTGAACTAGCCAATCAGAATCTCATTACTTCGTCCCCCGCTCTTCAACTTTTGGTGACCCTGATGCAACGCAAATGTACGAACATGCGGAATCTATTAGGGGGTGATCTGTGCTCTGAACGGTCAAATACTCTACGCGCACACAACTTGCGTGGGGGGCGCGCGGGCGACGGGGGGGGTGTTGTCGGTTTAGGTACATCGTACAAAATACAGGGTAATAAATAACAGAGCGCGCAAATTTGTTTTTGTGTTAAAATTATCAAGTTTTGCAAAAAGTCGTAGAACAAATGTTATTGGGATTGATGTAGGGAAGCCGCCTGCAAGAAGTGATGCACTAATTAAAAATAGCCCTGTAGAATACCTATGCAGTTAGAAAATAATCAAAAAGATTGCTTCGCTAATAGGGTTTAAAATAAATATAGGTACCTACTTAATATGAATTACCTTAGACTTATAAGAATATTTGATATCGACAAATACTTTTTCCATTAAAAATAATCCATTTTCTGTTTAATTAATTAAGCAATGGCTCCGATTCTCAAAACACTCTCTAAAATTAAATTAAAAATATCGCTGTCACTTTCTCATGCTTCGTATTAGAAAAAGACAGGTACATTGGTCTCATTAAATTTAGTCCACATCATTGTAAAATTGAACAAAATGCGCTGAGGACTAGTCTAAAATTGCCTTCGCCGTGTCATATTGCATGTACATTTTAGTTTGACAGGACTAAAATGATGACCTGTCTCTGTATTATAACTAAATGTCTTGAACAGTAAGTGACAGCGATAGTTTTAGTTTAGTTTAGACAGTGTTTTCAGAATCGGGGCTAATGTATATGTATGCTTAATGTACGTTCTTAAAGTAACTAACTAGAATAATAACCGAGCTAAGTTGGAGTATAAAGATAACTTCTACTTATATTTCTTTAATTTAATAAATCTGGTAGACAATCTGACAAATAAAATACTGGTTTTTAATAAGAAATATATTGTAAAATCTTTGTCGCACACATTTACAAAACAAATCTTATAAACTAATACTTGTAAATAGAAATGCCATAAGGTATTGCCAATGATAAAATTGTTGGAAATTAATTTGTTTTTTATAGAAACGCATAAAAATAATAATTCTAATAAGAATGTTTACTTATAGTTTTATATAAATACTAGTAAAAGTTAGTTAAAGTAAGAAGTAAAAAAATAAAGTAAATCATGAGTTAGGTACAAGGAAAAAAATAAATTTAATTCATGTTTATACAAACCATTATTTTATCAATTAAGCTTATAAACTAAGATTAAAAATGGACGGTAAGAGATTCGTTAACAGTCTATAGTTTTAAGTAGAGATGGGCCGAGTACTCGGTTTATACTCGGTACTCGGCGTACTCGGCAGGTTTTTTGGTACTCGGTACTCGGCCGAGTAACTCGGTATACAAATGCCGAGTACCGAGTACCAAAAAAGTAATATACTTTGTTTAAAGAAAGCAATATATTTAGGTAGATATAATTGAAACAACAGTGTTAATCAAAACGTACTGATTGAGAAAATCTTTGACATCGTCAAGTAATAGAATCAAAATTATGCTAATGCATGAGTACTAGTGAGACAAAATTAAAGGAACAGTAATAAAAATAATCAATATTTAAAATTTAAAAAATGTAAATTATGATGCCTTGTTTGGTGCCCTGTCCACCATTTGCCAACAAATTTTCTTCTAAATATACTTGTGTTCGTTTGTACTTGTTTACGCGCGCGAAATTGGGAATTTGATAAAACCGAGTTACTCGGCCGAGAACTCGGTTAAAAAAAAATTGAACCGAGTAGTACTCGGTACTCGGCAAAAGTGTTACTCGGCGCATCTCTAGTTTTAAGATATCATTTAGAAAATTTTCAATAAAAACACTTTACATACATTTCAAGAAAATTATTGTGAAACTGATTTTTACAAATACAAATATAACCTACTTTACATATAAGGCACTATACTTACATTTAAAAAAATGATTTTGTGTTTTATAACTTGGCTACAAGGTTTATTATCATATATTACACCATTTTAGATCATAGTAATTTAAACAATGGGGGAGCTCTTAATGTAGCAAACGGAACATTTGCAGAATTTCTTATATTACTACTTTTATTTACCGGTGTACAAAAATATAGCCGATAAATTGCATTTGTTAAAGTTTAAAATAGTGGATAAAGGTCTCTACTTGCAAATATTTTCTCCTAACTAGAATCAAGTAACAAATAATGTCGAGTTTGAAGTGAAATTAGCGTTAGTAAGCATTTGCATTTTTCATACAAGGTACTTTTTTTATATGTATTTTATTAAATTCTTGTCTATGTCTCTCATCAATTATTATTTCAAAGGATGTCTTATTGTTGCCTTCTTTATAAAACATAGATTTTTCACAGATTGTCAACAAAACTAATGTTTACGACAGTTATTCTCAGCTTAAATACGAATCAACCTAACATTTTGTATATTTCTAATTGATTTGACTCAAGTTTTATTTTATTAAATTAATAGTCAATCAGTATTTCTATGTTTGGTGATTGCATTTCTAATATAATTTGGTATTGAGAAAACACGACGAGCCAGCAATAAATCTGTAAAATAAATAAAGAAACATATTGTAAGTAAAGTAAAAAAAAGTTTAGTATGAAGCCTAGTTTTATGACCAAATTATTCAGGAAAGTGTTCCATTAAATTTGAAAAAAAAACATACCTGTAAAATAAACATTGAGATAAACAGAACTGTCAAAACTGTGGTCAAAACCTTCAACATGTTAGATTTTTTTTAATTGATTATCTATCGCCCCATTATATTGTTTCTATATTACGTTTTTTCGAAATGTTTTATAATTTGAGAAAGATACAGCAAGTGCATATTCTACGATTTGAAAACGATTTTGCGAATGGTAGATGATATCTGGTTCAGCTCACTTGTTTTCCGGGTAAAAAAATATATTTTATCAAACAAAATGATACCAATAGAGGCGCATAAACAATCCTGGCCCTCGCTTAGAAAATGGCGATCATGAATCAACTGACTTCTTGTAGATATTATAAAGCATGTAGTAAAGTAAGCTTAAGAAAGTTTGAAGGTTGTTTTAACTTAGCGCTTTTGTTCTGAATGAATTTAATTCAACGAACCAGTGCTACCAATAATTTAGGGGTGGGTTTTTGTAGCAGTTTCTACTCATAGGCGTATTATGAATCATTGACTTTTATAAAAAATAAAGGCCTAGGATTACTTCAATTAATGCATTATATTTACTACGCATTTCGATTGAGAGATACACTTTTTTTAGAAAGATAGTTTTGCTGCAAAGTCTTGAGAGAAATTGTTCTGATAATCTTCTTGGAACAAAGTTTTGTTCGGATTACTAAGTAAAAACACATCTTTACTAGAGTGACTCCACGCAGATAACACAACACTCATTGAAAAGAAATTCTAATAGAAAGATTTAAATTTCATAGACAAATTAGATTACTAGAAAACATAGAAAACTATTATCAATTAGACTTT
Organism: Emmelina monodactyla; assembly: GCA_916618145.1. NCBI lineage: Eukaryota > Metazoa > Arthropoda > Insecta > Lepidoptera > Pterophoridae > Emmelina > Emmelina monodactyla. The sequence goes on from OU745322.1 coordinate 2,510,393, forward strand.
ATTAGACTATGAATTATTAAAATACAGGGTTATTTCTAATTAGTGCATCACCTCTTGTAGGCAGCTTTTCTACATCAATCCCAACAAGATTTAACCAACGAATAATTAAAAAATAATATTAAAAAAAAGTAAGTTTTTCCATACAAATTTATTAGATGCCTCTGAACGGTACAATACTCTACGCGCACGCAACCGGCGTGGCAGGCGCGCCGGCGACGGGGGGGGCGACCGGTTTAGGAACTTCTTACAAAATACAGAGTTATAAATAACAGAGCGCGCAAATTTGTTTTTTTTTTTGTTTTTGTGTTAATTATCAAGTTTTGCCAAAAGTCGTAGAACAAATGTTATCGGGATTTATGTAAGGAAGCCGTCTGCAAGAGGTGATGCGCTAATTACTAATAACCCTGTATGACCCATTGTTAAAACTTACATTATAAGCCATCCATAGGAAGTCAATCAATGCTGCAAATGTCGCGTCCAACTGAAATGTTATAATTTACAAATTAATATGAATTTTTAAACAATCAAAACTAATTCTGTCTTGAGTTCATTGAGGCATCATAAAAAATACTAGATTTCTTTTTGTGAATTGCTAAAAGTTTCATTATTACTCCTGTTAAAACAATGGTACTTACAAAAGATGTTAATGTCATAAAACTACAGTAGAAACTTGAAATATTCATTTAATTTAGTATGGGTTATTTCTTTTAATGCTTCTTTCTATTAAAAGCCAACTTTAAAAAATACCTAAACTGAGTACCTCTTTATATACTAAATTTTGACACCTGTGCTTGCTGAAAAGACTAAAGCTAAAAATATGTTGTCTTAAAATACTCACATAAATATAATATCCTCCTAAAAGCCAGAGACCGAATATCAGTTGAAACAGTATAATGAGACCCATTGTAACCATCCACGGCAGGATGAAACCCCGCATCCAAATATTTATGCCGAGAACCTGAAATGTTATGATTATATTAAGTTAAAACTGTGGGCTTTTTAAAGAAAATATTAAAGCGCAGATACCTAACTATTACTTCTTTACAGATGCTTACCAATTTTATTTGAAATGTTATGTGACACTTAAGGCTATATACAAACTTTTTTAACAGACACAGGCAAAGCTTTTATGTGAATTAACAAATAACACATAATGCTTATTGAATTATGTGAATCCTACCACTAACTGACAACTATAATAACTCTTAGCTTGTAGATATCTAGTAACTGTAGAAAAATACACCTATTACATTTCCCTTCTATCTTATATACTTATTCTTATAGGATTGATAATAAATGAGACATGTTATTGAAAAAGCTGTCAAAAATTGTCTTAAGGGTGCATAACTTACCATCAACCATGAAAATATTATCAGCAATACTAAAATAACTATAAATATCCATCCGAATACTTGTAGAGCTGAAAGAAACAGAAAGCGAATAATAACATGAATACCACAACTAGTGGCAAAATATTACTTTACTATAATTACAAAGGGTTACAGTTTGTGAGTTTTGGGTAATCTTCGAGTTTCACTAAATTGAGGAATAAAAATTGAATAATATTTAGAACCTAACCTGCTAGTTGCCAAGCGTTCATTACATCAAATCAATCAACTTATTTAAATCTGTAGGACTGAAATCACCTAATCTGTTTGAAATCACTTGTCTATCTAACAAGATGTGCACTTTTTTTAGATTCGGTATAAAAACACAGCAACTGGATACATGGAGGGCTTAGTTTTTAAAATATGTTATGCAAATCTTTAATAGGAATACACAAACACAATACCTTACCTATAGGGACATTGTTAATACCATCCAAAATGATATACATCGGAAACAACTTACACATTCTAACATCAGCTTCAAACAGCGGATTCCACAACTGCGTACTGTCACCACCAGCCATCTGGTACGCTATGAAAATGATCAGCACAAAGCTCATAGCCGCGGTGTAAACTGCCACTGCCCGACTCCCACTCTTCACGGTAGAAGACCAGATACATGGCGACCAACACGATTCTAATAAAGGCATATTGATTCTATATCTTCTTCTATACACTTGATCGTGATACTTAAATCTGTTCTTTAGGCCTCGGTTGAGGAGTATTCAAACCTGTAACGTTATTCAAAAGCTTGTAGTTAATAATTTTAGGCCAAACAAAAGTTTGGCCACACCTTACAGAAACGTTTAACGGTTTTGCCGGTTTTATGAATAAAAACTTCCTAAATTTTGCTGCTAAGTTTTGGCGAGTGGTAAATTATGAGCGTAGTTAATACTTACGATTAAAAACTAACGAAAACAACGATTTCTTAGATGAAATTACCGTATTTTTCAAAAATTGGCTTGGGTTTGGTTCGGCTTGTTGTTTGTTAGTTTTACGGACTGACACTGACATTGACTATGGCTGTGACTCATGACGCTTTGACAGTGACTGACTGAAGACTATTGCCATTTTAATTATAATCAAAATTATTTATTATGGCTTTTGCGTTACATATAAATAAACAGAAACGTTTAAAAACCTTATACTTTTTATTAAAGTTTATTTTAGTTCTGCGTTATTGAACAGGAAGTCTTTAACATATTTTACTATGAAAAGAAATATTAAGCTTTAAAATACGCCGTGTAAAGTAAATTATTCAAAAAACTAAAGATTAAAAACAAGATCTATAAAGGGTTGTTGGTTACATCGTTAGTCATAGGTCAACGTTATAAACTTTAGTCACTAGGTTTTTTAGATGCCTTTTGATATTGAGGTTTCCTTGATCGTTTCACTATCTCCCTCATTTCATTTTATCGATTTAATGTTGCCACAATTTATTTTATAATTAGTAGCTACTTTATTGTAATCGATAATGATGTTAATAGGTATTCTAAAGACTACTTTTACTTCTTTAGAAACCAAAATACCCATCTATTCAAATTCATTGCTGGAGTACGACAATGTTCACTTCGCCCAATATTTTTATACTAAATATTTACATCTACCAGTGAATCCACAAAAGCATTTGAAAAATTTGGGTACTGTAACTAAAATAATAGGTTCCAAAGGATTTGCTCTAGCTCTTAAGGTGGACATGATCGGGAACACAAAACAAGAAATTTCAAAATTCTTAATCATTTAATCAAGAGAAATAATTCAGTTATTTTGCACGAATCCATTAAGTACCTAGATACATTTAGTTTTGAATCGAAGAAAGTAATAAAAACATAACAATTAATGAATTACAATCTTAATCTCAATTTATTTTAATAATTACAATTTAATACAATTTTAATTATTTCTTAACTAACGATTCATAACGAAGCTTTTAAAAAATAACTCGCTCTTTTTAACTTGTATTGCACAATTATAGCATTCAATTAATTAAACAGTTAAAGAAGAAATAAAATATAAAAAGCATTTTTTATATGAAATTGAGTATTCAACGATACTGTCATGGATTTTGTAAATAAAAAAAAATATTAATGGAATAATAAAAAAATAACTAATAAACAACATAATTACTTTTTGAGTAATAATAATAATAAGAGAGAAAACATCTATTGTAAATACTATTTACATTAAAATATTAACTAGACGTAATATACAAATATCTACTTTAATTGAAAATCATAATATACAGACGAAACAATTTTACTCCTAAATACAGTCGCGTTTAATAATTACTTATAAATTACAATAATTTACAAAAAATCGCTTACATTAAAATGATATGCAATGCAAAGCTATATAAAATAGCTCTTTTAATTAATTCACTATTGTACAACCTTGTCACCTCATTCCATTTATTTAAAAACTGTGGTTTGAAATGGGATCGATTTTTTCTTTTCCTTGGACAAGGTTCCAAAGGTGATTGTTGAAATTGAAGCTAAATGCATCTGTCACAAACGTCAAGCACCACTTTTGGCACAATCAATTACTAAAATAGTTACATTAATTAAGAGTATTATAATTGTACATTGAGATTCAAAATTGGTACTATACAGTTGCTCCGTAAATCCATGTCATATTTAAGTCTGTAGTATTAAGCCCGTATACATATCGAAATACAATTTTAAATGGAATGCATCGTTACCAACATAACAAAAAAACTTAACAACGGTTCGAACGAAACTAGTTTTGTAACGAATAACGTTATTGCCAATATAGCTATGATCCCGACGGATACCAATTTCCATTTGGTGGAGCTGACTTATCAACAGGCTGATGAGAATGAGCGGGGTGAGCTGAATGAGCCTGTGGGTGGTATAAATGAAAAGATGGCGGGTGGAAGAATTGTGATTGATCTAAGGATGATGCGTAATCCAACGCTCCCGGCACTGCCGAGTACGCCTGAGGCTTTAGAGGCAGAGGAGCCTCTCCTAAATACGAGTGCCTTAACGCTTCGGAATAAGCGCTATTGTCGTATGACAGTGGATACTGTTGTTTATCTCTCGGGGACACTGAGCCCGGAGGCGTCATAGCGGAATGGTAGTCCGCGTAACTCCCATACGCTAAAGCGCCAATATCTGTTGTCTTATGTCCTAACTGCTCTCCATAGCCTGAGCCCTCGCTACCTGGAGGAGTAGGTAATGGTCCTGATTGTCCATCATTGGAATAATAACCACCGGTTCTGCCATCACCAAGGAAATTACTTCTGATCACGCTCTCTCTGTTAGCATATAGCTGTCTGAGCAATGCTGATGCAGGAGTCGAGGTGTGGTTACCGGGGATCTGTCTGCTCATGTGGTGTAAATGGTTATTTTGTGTACCTATCCACTGGATTGTAGACTTCTGTTGCTGTTGCTTCAGCAAGGCATCAGTCGAGAAGTCTGTAGGTCTATGATGCTCTTTACCGTCCATCGCTGAAGACGGTAGATGTTTGGACATTGCGTTTTCCAAGTCTCTAACAGACGTAGCGTCGGTTGAGCCTTCCGGCATTGTGAGGTTAGTTTTCGCCAGGTCTCTGTCAGCTGGCGAGAGATTGGCTCCAGGGTTGGAGGCGGATTTTCGTCTTTCCTCTTCTTTTTCCTCTTCATCTCCGTCGGTGGTGTGTTTCCGTTTCTTGAGTCTCCTGGCGGGCATGGGCGAGGTCCGCTCGGGCGCGGTGTGCGGCGGCAGCGGCTGCGCGTCGTTGAGTCTCGTGAGGTGTGTGACGTCACTGGTGGGGAGCGGCGCGGTGGCGGCGGCGTCCGTGTTGTTGTTGGTCTCCGCGCGCTCCGCGGGGTGCCGCGGGGGCGGGGGAGGGGCTCCGGACGTATCCGAGTCTCCTGGTCCATTTTCTGGGTCTCCAGTGGCCTCTTCTCGTTTGACGCCTTGGACACTTTCTTCTAGTTGACAGCAGTCCATTACTGTGTTTGGGTATTCTCGACCACTGAAAAGATAAATCCGTTGTTAGTTAATATACTTATTAACTTTTTGGAAGAAATTTTTGCATTGTGCATGAGTTTAAAGGATTGTTTACCTGATAACATAGTTGACGCAAATGATATTCTGTTCCTCGGCGTTCTTCGAGTTACAAACAACTGTGGCGCAGGTCTGCATCCAGGTGTATCCTCCAAGTTTGTTCATCAGTCTATAGTAGTGAGTGAGGACTTGACCCTTGCCCATTACTGTAACCAAAGAAATTTGGAGTTGAGAAAAGAATTGCCTGTGCTTAATTAACTGTGCTGTTGCGTAACTCTGTGTATAAGAGTGGTTAAATTTGCTGAAGTTACTTATTTAGTTTCTTTAATTTTTCCATAACGGTGATGAGACTTCAATAGAGTTGCATAATATTTAAACGGCAGACACAATACCAACATAAATATGATCAATGTGTGACCTTAATCTTGAATAATACGTATAAGCATAAAGAATAATGGACGCCATACTAAAATGATGCTCTTGCGCATTCAATACAGACAGAAAAGAACACGTGTATTGTTGTACGTGAATCATTAGCAGAAACACATATTTTGGATTTGTTGTTGCATTGTGTTTATGTAGTTGACGCCATATTGCCAATCAATACAGTTGGGGGCGAGCCAAAAAGTGAAACCGATTGCTAATATGATGAGCAATTGTGGTTTATAGGTAGGCACTGTAAACCTACGTTCTTCAAGAACTTTTTTATACCTGTCCGAATTTTAATTTAAAAAAATAATGCAACAAATATTTAGATTCACGTTCATATCTTGATTTGATTTGAACTTTCAAAATCATATTGACAGACATTGCTGTCTCATCATCAAAATTTGACGGCTATGTGCCAACAAAGTTAAAGCGTAATGCTTTAACTCAAGGAAAATCCGAAACAATGTGATGAATCAAGGTGTAACGTTATTCTCCAAAATTATTACCTACCTACCCCGCATTCCAATACAGCTCCACCAATATCGGAAGTCTTAAAACAGACATTTAATTCTATTGCCTTTATGTACATTGAATATTATACGCTCAATAAGGCTATCAGTAATCATGTTGGCATGTATAGTTGTAACCGAATTGCCCGCTTTCTAACAAACACCCGGACTTTTATGTAAATAGCCTTAATTGATATTCCACACCAGGAATTTGTCCACATTTGACCGGCATCTATATAAACATGTACATTTTAAATTTAAATTGATGATCTCTAGCAGCCATCAACAGTGGAGGTGCGAGAGAAAAACCCTGTGACGCTCCACGGATCGTGATTGGCGTTTCAATAGTCCGCCATGTTTGTCTCCTTGAATTGATTGGGTCGAAGACGTTTTCTGATTGTTTAAAGACGACTCATTCATCTTCTGTAGTAGGTATTTGATCAAGGGAGATTAAATCATTTATCTAGTGCCTGACACTCTCTAGTAACTCAGAGTTAAACAAAATAATATCCCAGTGAACTTGTCGGAACAAATAAATAAAATAAAGACATAAAATGAATAAGCAGTAGCGACATCAGACCGTACTTTTCCCACGTCAAAGCCAGAGAAAGGAAATACAAATGATATAAAAATTATTATTCAAATCACAAACGTAGACAAGCCGGCGCATGGCGTTAGGCCTAAATTACATTCGTCTGACGAATCCTCAGAAAAAGTAATATAATATACGCTATATGACAACGCAGGTTACATTGTTTGAATAAAAATTTCACCATTTACACCTAATGTGGGGGATGTAACATCTAAATCTCTACAAATTGTCGAAAGAAGACGAGAATTTTGTCAAGTTAACTTTGAATAAAGTTATTTCATGTCTTTTAAAGATCGTCTCACGTTTTTTTTATTTAGATCTGTCCAGACACTGATCAAGATGATCACAGTGATTCAGTACAATGAAATCATCAATGAGCTAAGATCTAAGTTTCACACCTTGAGCTGCCAATCGTCTTGACATGGTTTCTTAAAGGGTGCAATCGGAATACTAATCAATGGTTACGACAGATTCAAGAAGGATTTCACTACTGCATATTGGGTCACGGAGGGACATACTTGATGATATAAGTGAGGTCAATTGAAATGAAATCACAGAAACAATGGTTGGTAACGATGATGGTGTAAGCGTTAGTCACGATTTTAAGGTAATGAGGGTTTGTTTTTTTGTGTGTAAAAGGAAACGAAAACAAAGTAGGTTAGGTTTTAACGAAGTACACTACGAGAAGAATAAGAAATACCTGCTTGCATGACACACCATAGCCAACTGAAAATGGTTAGGTATATGAATATTAATGTGGAAATTAAAAATATCTACAGCCCTTTGATCTGTCAGGTAGCTGGATTATATTTTAATTATTTATTTTAGCAACCGACTATTAAATAATCTGACAATCAATTTATATTATTAATAATACATCCTTAATACATTTTACTGCTATTGTTATTTTCTGTGTGTTCATTTTTAAACTCATGTCTCGTACCTTAACTGCTTGTGAGATCTATGCTTTTTTTTTACAAAGTGTTCTTCTCTAGTCTCTCTTAATCGGAGTCTTGTTATCACCGTTTTTGTTAGGCAATAGATAATAGCAATTTAAGTCTTAATTACTTACAATCTACATGGCATTTCCTAAGTTTGTTGGCGTCTTCTCCGTGACACAGAGCGTACAGGTTCTTCCCCGTGAGCTCCTCCGCGGTGTATCCCAGGAGTTCGGAGACCCTGCTGGGGAAAACAAACGGTTCTAGTCGATGGGGAATTTGATGGTGATCTTATTATGGACTATCCTTTAATATGGTAATTTTTTGGGCTTGTAGGTAATTTGCTCATGAAAGTAATGGAACTGATTTTTCTTTTTTAAGTTTTGACTGCTGTAGAATTAAAATAAAATAAATCATTTAGGAAAAACTGCAAGAGTTTCTTTATAGAGGGTTCATTGGTATCTGCTTAATCAGATTTTCTTTTACACGATTGAATGATAGAAATCTACAAACCTGGGTTCACAGTGCGCTATTCTAAAGTCGAAGTTGATTCTCGTCACAAACATGTCAGATTCCAGTCTGATCTCGTGAACCGAGGGTGGTGGAAGCGCGATGGCCAGCGCCACCATACCCAGTAACGATGGTGGTGACTTCCTGCTGTGGGAGAAAGTGTACTGCGGCCGGAGTCGACACAGCATTAAGACCACCTGGAAAGATGGAGAGATTTGTTTAGACTTTGCTAGAAGTGGAGTTGGTTCAGTAATTGGTGGTAGATGGCTTTAGGATAGAAATCATACAGTGGTTATATGTACTCAAAGAATTTTTTATTACGGGAAAACTTAGATAGTTACTATGGTACATCTAACATTTACGCGATCATTGCTCAAACTGATTGTAACGGATTATTAGGGGTATTGGAAAATTACTAAAAAAATAAGGTAGGTATCTCTAAATTAAACGCGTATTACCGTTAAAATGAGTATATTTTTGGGAAAGCTAAAGTTAAACCGCAAACATAATCTGTTTTTTCTGTTATTATATATGCAAGCCAGTAAGAAGTACAATATTATCAATGAACTTATACATTTAACTTAATAATAAAATAAATACAAGTAGACGCGGCTATAAGTGTCTGAAAATGGACCCTTAAACATTAAAAGGTAAAGAGCATGGAAGCAATAAAGACCAGAATCACAATCCAAGTAACAAGCAAATTAAAGGCACGTACAACGTTCTATTCTCAGGTAATAGACTTATAGGATGAACTAATTTGCAATTTTGCCCATAAACTGTTGCCTCGGGCTCTTACCCATGTTCGAGAAGCTATAAAACCGACTAATTGTGAGGTCGATACTTAATCGAGCTATATGACCCATTTAGATATAGATAAACAGGATTAATGGGTATAAATTTGTACAACTGTAATTTAAGATAGTACATACAAAAGTTAAACATTCTAAAAGATATAATAACTTAAATGATATTGTAATAAAGACGGAAGAAGAAAACAATTATGAAGACATAAAAATAAACGTGGAATTCTCACCCTGAAAACATTCTATTACTCAGTATTTTATGTGCTTCCGAGATATTTGCAAGGCGTTTAAGATATAATCGCATTTTATGAGCTAGCACCGAGTTAGAGCAAAAATTATGGGTGCCACAACTGTGCCTTGCGGCACCCCACGCCATAACTCTACCAATAATATTTGTTACACAGATAAAGATATCGTTCTAACAAATTCATTTCGCTAATTCATAGCAATTGTTTAAGCCATAACTAGAATCAGAATGGCTGATCATGACATTGGATTAAACATAGCTATTAACATTTTAAATGTTAACCAATTCCGATATAACAATTACGTTGGAGTTTATCTCAAGTGTTTTTGCCAGATAGAATATGAAAAGGAACATTTGTTGATATCTACAAATTATCTCCTGATGATACCCACCCGCCAGTTACCACCCTCGCCATTTCTGGTCGGTTCCCCCTCCATGCCTCTTCCAACCTAGATTGAAAATGAAAATTCAGCGACCATTTTATTTCCCACTCTAATATCTTATAGATAAGAAGAAAATGTCCACAAATTTCCATAGTCAGTCCTAAGATTAATGATGGTGATTAATGACTTGGTAATTATTTACCTCCTTGTTGTATTATTATATTCTTAATTTGGTGCTAGGGATTCACAACAGTCTAGCTAGACAGTCCTCCAAAGAGTCCTAGGAAGGCTTTCTAGAGAGTTCCTTACCCGATATCCTGACGACTTGAAGTGGCAGCCTCGCTTGGTGAGGGTGCTCTTCATCCGGATGCAGAAGGCACGGTCCATACCTCGGAACAATGTGTTGCTGGCCGCTAGCGTCATTTGTGATGACACTGTGGACAAAATTGAGAATTAAACTTTGGTGTTCTTTGTGATCAAAGTGTAGAAATCTGCGGTAAATGATAGCCGGGAAAATAAGTTATATAACAGTTATATTTGTTGTTAAGATTTTAAAACTTAGAAAAAATTTGACAGTAGGAATGGTTGAAATATGTAAATTTTTGTGATCTTTAATCAGTTATATAACTAACTAGTGGCTGCTCGCGACTTCGTTCGCGTAGAAGTCGGTTTCCCGTAGGAATGCGAAGTTATCCCGCGGTCAAAAGTTCCCTTAATTCTCTCATACATTTATTTTCATACCGTTTTCGCAGCGCACGCAACAGACACCCTCAAGGATGAATAATTTTCCCCGTTTTTTCCCAATTTTCCATTATATCTTCGCTCCTAATAGTTGCAGCGTGATGTAAAATTGTAAAATTTTTAAATTCGAACCAGTAGTTCCTGAGATAAACGCGTTCAAACAAACAAACAAACTCTTCAGCTTTATAATATTAGTATAGATTTTAAGTTAGTGATTTAATTTTTCCGTTCGATGAATAAATGCAAAGTAACTTCTTTAGCTATAAGAAGGTAATTTCAAGGAGATAAAAACAAAAAAAAATGTCATCGTAACTTTATAACTTCTTTCTGTGTCAAAGCTATTTCATAAAACGGCGAATTATCAAACAATGGCAAATATGGAAAACCCACTGAATATTCAGTGAATCACACTTTTGTGTTTTTTCGTGTCAAAGGATAAGTTATGTAAACTTCTCCTCATAAACCGCAAACAAGAATACTCACAAACAAATATTCAATGTGGTATAAAATGAAAGGTAAAGATTTAAATTTGTTACTCAATCAAGCCTATCAAACTTTTTGTTGGTAAAAAATATTAAATTAACCAAATAAGAGAATAACACATTTTGCAGTTTTAGTAAAACGGTATACTCATATTTGAAGATTTTAATTATCATTCAAACTTTTAATTCATTAAAATTCCTTCTTTCAAAGTTTTCTGTAGTTCGTTCCAATCACCAGCTTCAATTCCACAGGGATCGTCACACGATCACCAGCGTTATGCCTATCAGGTGACAATGTGTCAAATTTTACACTTCCCATAGTTTGTAGACTTCTTTAACCACGCTCGTCATCGGACAATGCTCAGCTGTCAAACCAACACCAAGCTGATTGATTTTTTTATACAGCACCGAGATAAATTGGAATCTATTCTAGCCCTTAAATGAGAAGCTCTTCATCAGCTCTCGGAAAAAATAGGTTAAGTGCACTTTCGACACGGCGTCACTGAATTGATTTTTTGGTGCAACAATTTCGATTTGACAAGATGGTCTTAATTAATTTTTCACCGTTTCGCCATAGTCATTTTTTTTCTTCGCAATCAATTTCAAACTTAACCGCGTCGTTTCTATGGTATCGGTTAAGAAATCTGTAACCGATATATTCTAATTTGGAATGTTGAATTAAGTTTTTACAACGCAATTTATAATAACCACAATAGTAAAAACTTTAAATCCAGTGAAGCGTGGTATAAGATAGGAGATATTTGAATTGGTTTTTTATTTGTTGTGTCTAAACAGAAAGTGGGACATGAAATTGTTGTACAGCTTTCGGATAAGATGGTTCTAAATTGAATAATACTTGAATAAGATTCCCATAGAAAATGCACAATTTAATCAGTGGCTACAAAGGTTATTCTGACACCCCATAGTCCATTTGATAAGCTCCCAACCCGCCGTGAAGTCAGTAATCTAATTTCAATTTGGACGAGACTTATTGTGGTCAATATTACACAATTCGTCATACAAGGTGAAATTTTGGGATCGGTAATGTCGCTAATGGAATAAAGTGCAACAGCCTTTGGTGTTGGAATCTAATTGAAGTTTCATAGCGTTTAATTTGAGACACAATTTGGAGGTTTTGAAACGTTTGGTTGGACATCGGTGTTGGGTGTTGGGACAAATACTACGCTATTCAATCAAAATACCATAAAGTCACCGCCATTTTATGACTTTCATTGTCTTTTAACTTTAACAAGTGTGAAACGCAAAATACCCCAAAAAACTGTTTTGTTTCATCCATATTACGTATGACAATTGACGTTACAACCAAATAGCCACTTTGGTTCTCACTTAAATTAACTAAACATTCTGATTCACCCAAAATCAACTTGATAGCTCTTTGTTCCTAGAATCCTTTCTAAAACCTTCCTATCTTCAACTCTAAACTCACCATCAGGGTTGTTAGTCCCGTGCTGACTCCCCTCTTCGCTGCCCGACGCTGGACTATTCAGCCCACCTCCCCTACCAGCGAGAGACAGACCGAGTTGCTCAGCAATCTCCGCGTGGTCTTGTTGGTGTATGTAGTCGAAGATACTGCTACCCGTCATTTCTACCTGTGGGCAAAATCATTGTGAATATTGAGGGATAAGTTGAGGTACTCGTAAATGTGAATTATAAATAGCGAGGTGATGAGGACTAGGCTAGGATTATTGACGCTCTTTTGGGGAGGCTTTGTGCAGCAGCGGGTGACCATTGGCTTTTGATAAGTGTATACACAAAAATAAATCATTTAAAAAAGTATTAAATTGGGCATAAATCGCAGTCGTACAAAGCGCCTTTGAGACAAACAATAACCTTAACAAAACTTGCTTTAATTTAGTTTCAAACTTTGTACCTACACCAGATCATAACCGTACGTCTAACAAACCTATTTATATCACCAAAACAGCCGTAACTACCCGACAAAAAACAAAACCTTATCTAAAACCCACTTCATTTTCCTCTTAAACCTTCCCAGGCCCCGAAACCTTGAATCTGCGCCCGCGCAATGAATGGAGAGATGTCACGTAGTGTATCATAGTTATGAATGAACCGGTCGTTATCAGTCATCAAGGCAGGTGTTCCAGGGAAACTAGTAATAAACACGTCGGGGAGGTAACTGCGCAAGAGTTGGTAAGTAATATCTGCTGACAGATTGGAGAAGCTTAGTAAGATGATAACGAGACAATTAGTTTTATGACTAATGTTGGATGAAAGAAGATTTTAATAAGAATTTTTATTCCGTTTTTCCGTAGTGTATTAAAGTACGCTATTATTATAAAGCTGAAAAGTTTGTTTGTATGTTTGAACATGCAATTTCAGTCTCTAATCATCAATGATGCTGAAACCGCGAGGCGTGATGCTTATGAATGACTATGATTACCAATCATAATGTCACTCGCTTATTATAGAAGTAATAAAAAAACAAATTATTATATCAATGAAACTTTATGTTATACCTAAGTTTCCACATGCCAATAAAACTACACAAAAAAGTTAGCGTTAACAGTTACGGTGATAGCTATCGTGAAAGCCTTTGCCAATTTATACTTGGTTGTCACTTTACACAGCTATAGAGAAAAACCCCAACCTGTTTTTTAAAAATTTAATATCACTGTTTGCACAACGATAACATCTATATTCATTAAATATCATCGCCTTTCATATACATAACATTAAATTATATTTAGGGAAGTATATACAATCAAATCATACATAAACATCTATTTTTAGAAGTCAATGAAATTTTTCCATACTCCAAATTGGATCCTACTTTCACGAGCTTATATGGCGTATGTTAATGTACCTTTAAATAAATTTATCAAATATAATTGTGGGAGCGTGTTTAATATTCAAGATACGCGTATCCGCAGTGATACAGTGAATGTGAATGTCAGGAACAATGGTGACAATACGGTGGTCGGTTCTTAGAAAGATCATACGATTTTATAATGTTGGCGGTAGAGATGTGCTGAGTTTGGTTGACTAGTCGACAAGATTAGCTGCCGACAAGCCAATTAGGTGGCTTCAAAAGAGTCGACTACTCGGCCAAGCTTTTATCAACGTTGGAATGTATATAAAGCCGAAACGCAATAAAGCTGGCAATAAACGTTATCTGGTAAAAAAATACTATTCGATTTTTTCTAACTTTTTAAGTCTTCTAAGATGCAGAAATAAATTGAGATCTGTATATTACATCTGTAGGACCTGGATCATACACATACAAGTATACCTACATCATATAGCTCTATTAATGTAAGCCATGTACATCTTACATGTATATGGCTAACAATTAATTATTTATTATTATAAAAAGAAAGATGTATCTAGATGGCGTCTCTACTCGACTATTTGTGTCCAATAACAGACTACAAAACAGGATGATTATAACTTTACGACCGCGTCGGCCCATCCCTAGCTGCCAGTAACCTGTAGTTCACATTTCAGAAGCTAATCAAGAATTTCCGAATACATTCTCGAAGTTTTCTGGACTATCTCGAAATCAAAGAACTCACGATAAGCGAGCGATTGTAGATTTTCATCTGTTTCTTACATTGAAATATCAAAAGCATGCAGAATTATGAACAAAAACAAAAGAACGTCTTGAAATTCTATCTCGAATATTCTATCAACAAAAGCAGGGGAAAAACGATTATCAGAATTTAATAAACGTATGTTCCGTACTCCTTATTTATAAGAAAGTTGCGCCGTCTTATTTACTGGGTAGTTTATGTGTTTAGTGTACACACAGACGTGCAGACTTATGGTTGCTTTGTTAAGACTGTTTTACATTGGTATTTTTTGATATTCAAAAAGAATTCGGTTTTTAACCTTATTGATTTCGACTTAAGATCTTATTCCCTTAGTTCCCCTTTACAAATTTCATTACGTTTATAAAATTAGTAATCATGAGTAGATTAAACATCTTTCTTTGTTGTTTAATTACAAAGTCTGCAACCTCCCCGATCAATTACCAGCCCATAACCGCATTGCGAAGTACCCTCGCTTCCTGCGAAGGTGTCTAAACATTTTTGACTAGTGTGTATATTCCTGCAAGTTAGGGCTTCGACTTCCAACATTAGGATGTGAAGCACGCGCCTGGAACGTGACCAGCATAGCTATCTCCTTCCCCCTTATCTTCCGTCTCGCTCACACCACCCCCGCCAGCCATGTTGGATTTGACTTTTTTCCCGGTTTTCTCCCATTTTCGTGCTTTTAATTTCGGGATGTTATTTAATTTCGCGTCTGTGACAGCTTTCTCATTTGGGATTTGCTGGTCTTATCTGTGTGTGGCGGGGTTAAATTTAATTTAGCATCTGTGTTAGACTGCTTTTTTAAAAGCTTTAGTTTAGTAATTGATTTAAAACTGGGTCCGCTCAAATTTATATGCACACCTATTTACACCTATTTACACAACTCTACTTCTCTAATCCGCACTATTTCAACAATATCTTCAGTTTCAACACTAATAAAATCTTTACAACCTATTCTGCAACAATCATCTACCCCTTTTTGTCACAACTTACTTTAAACACAACCGCCATAACTTAAACGTTACTTCATAAATTTCCACCGCGGCTTCTGAGATGCACTTCAAAATATCATATTCCCCTAGACAAAACAAAAATAAAAAAATACTACATAAACCCTACCCACGTATCAGACATAACGCAACACGTGTAGAAGGGCTTATCTGAAATCTGATGCATTCACCGGATGTCTTTTTAGCGGCGCCGAAAATTTTCAGATGCGATCTTTTGAGGTTCATGTGAATCTTATATGACTGACGTATGCGGCTGATAGGCTGTAGGCTCATTCATGATCTTTATGACTTTTGTAGAAAAAAAACGCGTTTCTATAGAAAGAAAAAAATATAAAGAAGAGTAATTGGGAATAATAAATTAGAAATGTTTTATAAAATGACATAGTTACGTAAGTTATAACTATTGTGTGATCTATAGTTATCTGTTTTTTTCCTTGGATTACAGTTTTTTTTTGTGATACGAATACATAAATTAAGAAGCAGCTTACCAACTCTAATATACATGCTGTTATTTCACTCTTCACAGTCAATAAAAGTTACACATAAAGTTACACACATTAAAATTGTAAATAAATAAAGAAATAACTTACTTGTGATAATCCTAAATATATAGAAACAGTTTCCGATATGTACAGGAACCGGCCGTCGGCGGCCACCGACAGCGCGAAGCCGTCCAAGGACTGCGGGCAAAAAACAACTTTATTATCACTTACACTAGGTACTAATTAAATTAACACGTTTCTATTTTATTATTGAAGTCTTGCTCTACATATAATAATAAGAAAAAAATTGTCTAAGTCTAACATAGCGTGGGTAAACTATCTTGCAAAATGGTATCACGAAAAGTAGCTAAGTCTCTCGCGTTGACTCTAAATTCGCGAGTAATGACAATGCAGTTTAGACCAAATCAACCTATTACAGTTGCATTTTCTAGTAAGAATAATTTAATAACAAGTTTTAATACCTTGTGTACCTCGTGAATACCTTATCTTTGGTAAGGTATTCACGAGTAATTTAATGTTCTATGGAATTTATCAGGTAGTAAATATTTTTTATCTTAGGTATTCAATAACTAGGTACTCGGCAGCTAAGGACTTTGCTTTCAGCGAAAAGACAACACAGATAAGATAAGTAATTTTAAGGAGGATAAAATAATCAGAATGTTGAAATTTATAACAAGCAATTGAAAAAAAATATTGTAAACAATCACAAAAAAGGCTTTAATCACGCGCAATGCGTGACGCTTATACAACGTGCTCTACATTGTCTTTTGTCCCAATTTGTATCAATCGATATTACATTGAAAAATCTGTTATCAATAATACAAGTATTTTTCGTTTATTTACAGTTAAAAAATTCTAAATTCGGGGATTATATTCATATTACTTACTGAGTTATTTATTTTTAAGAAGTTGGCTCAATTATAGTTAATTGAGTAAAAACAAATTACCCCCATATTAATAAACGCATTATAATAGGAATAATAGTAACTTTATTTACCAAAAAAGATTAACAAAAACTAACACACATCGAAATTCCTTATGTTTAACTAAGTTTGCACTTAAAGATTACTATTTAATAATTTGCAACAGTAAAACAATACCTAGTTAAGGAAGCAAAATGGCTTATTGTACATGAAAAAAATTTGCCAGCGGGCCTGCATTAGAAAACTATATTAGTAAAATTATGTTTTGCCTCTTTTGACGGAGACAAAATTGATATAAATATAATAATACCAATTTAGGTTTAACTACAATGAATTTATGAATAAGGCTGTCGGTCTGTATCGATATTGAACAGCCTCTTTACAATTTAAAGACATGCAAAAAACACCCAACAAGCAGTAACAAAACGCACGTCCACGCACGTCCTTATTTTTTTTCTGTCCGAGAAAAACCGTAAAAAAATCGATTCAAGGAATCACGTACCGATACCACTTTTACAGTTAACCGCAGCACCCACAACACATAATGACACAGAATCGATTGCGAAATGGTTACCGAATGACATTATAATCGATTTTTTCACCTGAACCCTTTCAAATTGCGCTAGAATTGTGTGTGTTCGATTAATAGTGTTTTGAAATTTGTGAAATCGTTGGAATATTAAATCGATGTTTCGTAAATTGTGGTATATTTATTGTTGTGTGTTGTTATTGTGTGATAAAGTGACCTTGTATAAGAGTTGGAGCAAGCTTGGAGCTTTCCAGGTCATTTTTTTTGTTATCGTGTCGAAAGTAGAACTTTTAATTGTATGCTTCTTTCGACAGGTTGTATTGTTGTCTGTGATTGGTTGATTTTATCGATGCTGCTACTGTATCGATTTAAATTCGGATATGGTGTAACTTTAGATTAGCTGCCGGTATTATTAATAAGTAAATTACTAAATAACTACTTAGCGTGGCGACCTTTTAGCGGCGATTTGAGTGGAGCGAATTCTTAAGCTTAGAAAGTAATGCATTTTAAAGCGATAAGTTGTAAACTTGAACAATTATCCAATGTTTGCAAAGAATTTAGTGTTTAGGTACCGTTTAAGCCTAAGAAGTATCTTTATAGTAACTTTTCAACTATGGGACCTGAGCATCAGGCGCACCCATAAAACTCAGTAATCAATTGCAGCATATACGAGTATCTTTTAACGATAGTTAATTTCTTTATTTTGACAGGAGCTGTCGTTATTTTTCATACAAATTAACGAAACAATTGATCGATCAGATTAACGATATTAACGATCGTTAAAACCTCTATGCTTCCAACACCGTCACCAATCTTAGAAAATTTGATTTAATCAGCTTACCTGAAGAATATGTGTTCCCTGGTGCTGCTCGAACAGTTCCATGGCCAGCCCTGCAGCAGACCGGCGGTTCTGCGCCCCTGAGAACCAACACGCTGTTTATGTTACTGAAGAACTAGGGTTAGGGTCTAAGAGGGTTCAAAGTTGAATGGCATTGAGATGTGTAAGGAGTTTAATCATCTGTGGGGGTGTAAAGGCTGTGTTGCAAATGAAAGAAAGGTGTGAATTGGTAAATTAGAAATACTTCATTTAGATAGCATAGGTAAATAAGAATAAGACTTTTGATAATTTGGATAATTCTGGAAATAAGAGGATAAATAAAAGGATTAGAAGAATACCTTTAGGGACATTTTGTACACATCTTACAAACCTAACAAAAAATACCAACACTCAAATTTGTCCACTTTGTACCAATGTAAGAAGTAATAATAACATTTTCTCACTCCCCATCAGTTTTTTCTGTGATCAGCTGGATTGACGTAAAGTGTAGACAAGTGGTTAGTACGAGGGGACTTTTATTTAATAAAACTAGTTACATACCAGCCTGTGCTTTTAAAAGTGTAACAATTTGTAACACAATTAACCTTTTTCTTTCTTTGACAAACTGGCCAGTAACAAATTTCATCAAGTTGAAAAAAAAAACGACCAAAGCATTTTCGACGCGCGGCGTTCTAATTACAAAAGCCCGCCAAATCCTTCATTTATTTTTCTTCGGGTCCCCAGACGGTACAAATTTTTATAGCCCTGCTAAGACTCGGTATAATTTTGTCATTATGCAGCGCACCCTACTTGGATACTTATTATTAGAGCAATTTTTAGGTGTTAGATGTTAATAAAGTTTAATGTTTACTATAATGGTTTTATTATAGAGACAGACAGATTTTGACTAAGCGTTTTTGGTTAGATACGATCTTTGATGGCAATTGAAGGTCGTATTTTTACTTGTCACTACATAGTTGGTATAAAACAAAGTCGCTTTCTCTGTCCCTATGTACTTTTATCGTACTGTAAAGCATATTAATGTATCGATTTAATATGCTTAAATCTTTAAAACTAGGCAACGGATTTTGATGCGGTTTTTTTAATTGATAGATTGATTCTAGAGTAAGGTTTACATAACTTAGAACATAGATTAAATAAAGGGCTTTTAGTCCGAATTTAACGCGTGTGAATCTGCGGGGAAAAGCTAGTAAAATATAAAATTTTAGTATTTACTCGATTTCTTAATGTGACTGAAATTTTGCTTGATTTTAGAAAATCTAATATGATCATCGCATTACCTTGAAAAACAAAAAAACTCACGTTGATTTTTTTATAAATTTCACACAGGCACCGTGTAAAGATCAAACCTACATGTCATAAAAGTAAAAAAAAAAGAAGTTCCCGCGGATTTGGTGTACGTTCCATATTTAACCTGAGAGATGTAAGATAGTTGCATGTAGTTTATTACAATTTAATTCAACTACAGTGCCTTTGAGATGCCGACTCCGGAGATATTGTAGTGTGGCCATGATGCTAGGGAGAAAAAAACTTACTTCACTTACAATGCATTTTCACTACATAGTATTAAACAAAGTCGCTTTTTCTGTCCCTATGTATGCTAAAATCTTTTAAAACTCTGCAACGGATTTTGATGCGGTTTTTTTCAATAGATAACTAGAGTGATTTAAGAGGGAGGTGGTAAGGAAGGTATGTATAATAACACATTTAGGGAAAGGGGTTTTACTCCGAATTAAACGCGTGCGAAGTCGCGGGCAAAAGCTAGAAAATCAAATAAAGTAAAAATTTAATTGATTAAAAGTTCATTTTTTTTATTTTAATCTAAATTTATTTCTTGTTTCTGATACGTAAAGATCTTTTTTTCAGCCTTTTTAAAAATTTTAGTGTTTTGTATTTATGTAAGGGTCTTTCTGACTAAAACGGTTTACTATAAAGTTTGTTAAATAAAAAAAAAAATGTTATTTTTAAGTTTCTTGTGTGTGATCATTACAAAATGCCCGGCAGTGCCTAAAAGATTATATTAAATCGTCATGCCGTGAAAACAAATGAGAAATTCTAGAATTTCTAAAAATATTTTTAACAATTTATCCATAACTTTTACATAATCATTGTCACCCTACACTAGAAGATGGTTTTGCATTGTTCTGTTTGTAGGACAGAACCACGGAGCTCAGTTATTATGACATTCATATTATTTCATATGTTTTAGATAGTTTTGTTGTTCACAGAACCGTTTCTATTGTAAATGTTTAATATTTGAGTTGGTTTGAGATTCAGTTTCAAAATTGTTTTTTTAAGAATGGAATGGTTTGTAAAAAGGTCTAGGCTATTAAAAAATTGTAAAGTAAATATAAGTTTTCACTGAAACGTTTTTTTCTTTATGTTCATAAAAAGTAAAAAGCAGTCTTGTCGTTACTATCTACGTCATCAAAATGCTTTTGCGAGATCTTTGGTTTAGATAACAGTATGTTTTTATTTACTAGAGACGGTCCAAAATTATTGTCGTAACATATTCTGCATGTTTATGGCTGTCTCAAAATACTCTGCTTAGCAATTTTCTAATACCATTTTAACTTTTAACAAAAAACATTAATATTAATAGCAGCCTATATAAGTAGTACTACTAGTAAGGCACAGGCTTTCTTTTCATATAGCCTGATAATAATTTTAAATGTGAAAACATATCAATGGTTTTATAGATTTTTAATTTTAGTACCTAAATAGACTTAAGTAACTGTTTGTTTTCCTATGAAAATAAAATAAAATAAAATAAATAAAATAAAGTCATAATCCACCACACTGGCTTAATGCAAGTTGTTAGATGAGCCTGATGAGCGATCATTCTAACATATAGATTCCCTCTCGATGTTTTTCCTCACCGTAAGTGCGTGACAAACAAGAACTAACTTATATTAGTGTGGTGATACAACCGTGAATCATCAAGCTCGGAGGTATGATACAAACGAGTTACCATCGAAAGTGTCCACCACTGAATTGGTGCAAGGTCACGATTGTCGTGTACACGACGCAGGCGGGTATGAAAGAAGACGTGGGTTAGAGCTTGTATGAGTTTTTATTCATATTTACCTAGTTATTTGTTAACGAAAACTTTTTTTTCTAAAAAAACATATTGTATGCAGAACTCTGTTTTTGTTTTAATATTTTAGTTTTATGAATGCAAGTTTGTAATAATAGTTACAGGATTTGGATGGAACTTGGCATATGGCTATAATAACACATATATAAAAAAAACTCCAGACTGACACACCAACTGTGTGGCCCTAAACTGAGCAAAGCTTGTACCTACTATAGGTACCACACAATGGACTAGAGGAGAACCTAGTTACACCCAGACACGAGCCAATATCGAAAAACATTTTTTACGAAATTGGCCCGACCCGGGGATCGAACCCGGAACCATCTGCTTAGCAGGCCGGTATATATACCGCTGCACCACAGAGGTCGTCATGTGGATATTATACCGCGAGAAAATACAAACCAATTTTACGCAATGCCTTATTTAAATAACTGTATGGTAAGGTGATATTAAAGACGCCATAAATATCTAAAAATAGCAACTTAACCGTTAGAACCAGGGAACTCCGCTAACCCTACAACAGCCCTGCGGGTCTCGGCACGTATTTATAAGAAAAAAGCAATATTTTACCAGAATTTGTCCATCGGACATGTGCGGAGAGCCAACATTGACCGGGGGTCGCTCGTGGGCCAAATTAAATAAAATACACCACTAATAGAGTACCGATAGCAATAATAGATAATTTTGAATGGGGTGCTACTTTTATCTTAGGTCATAGGCATGTAGGTATAGCAATATTACTAATAAAAAAAACTATAGAAAAACTTATAGCATCTTTTGAATGACACTTACCTTCGTCGGATAGATAAAAATAATATAATAAACGCGTAAAACTCGTTAAATTGAGTTTAATTTCAAATGATAATGATTGCGTTAATCTACGAAGTAACATTAGCTGCGAGTATTTAAAACGAATACATATTTATTTTTAAAGTTATTTTACGGATAGCTATTCCTACTTTCGAACTGATTAATATATTAATTATAATGTTAAATCTTGAAATTCTTTATGACTTGGACAAAAGAGACGTCTTCTTTAATTCCTATTAGAAAAAAAATATAATATTTTCTACACCTTTATTCATTATTCTATTTTCAGCATTTCCCTTAAACGCTCTACAATTTCTGCTGACCGTACAAACTTTAAGAAGAATAGCAACACTTCTCCCTCAAAAATAATACGAAGGCGTTGATTGCGGTTCCCCAGAGGGCGCCACTTGACCGGAAGAGGCCCGCTTTAATGAACCACCCCCGCACCCCGCGATTATAGATACCCCTCTCGGCTTTGTGGATGTAAATAGTTTAAGATGGGGAAATTATCAGTCATTTTGTACTTGGACAAAGAAAAATAGGTGCACTACACACAGTGACTGACCTCAACTTATTTTTATTTTTATAGGATTATTAGGCCTTTTTTATATGTACCTAATTTATTTTCTGATGCCTTATTTATTTTTTAAAAAACCATTCTCACGGATACTAATGTGTTGTGCGTTTACGTAGAGTACTAATAATTATAAATATAGATAGTGATATTTAAGAAAACGTAAAACAAAATGTTCTTTAAACGCTGCCATTAGCAAAAGCCAGCACAGGCATTTTCATAGCTGACAGAAATTCCTTTTAGCTTTTTCACACATTTTCGTCGCCTTTTCATATAGCTAACCCTGCTGCAGTCCCAGCCGACCCATCACACGTTACGAAGTGAAAACACCCAAAAATCACGCCCGTTGAAACATAATGAATTGTAACTGGGCAATTACACGGCCGGCCAACCCTTCAGCGGGCGCGCGGGTCGCCCAGACCCGGTAGCCGGGAATCGATCGATCTCGAATAAAAATAGCGCGAAATCCCGGAAAGCGTTGCTCATTCCACGCACGTACAGTCAATAAAGAACGGGCGATGATTGTGATGCACCGAGACGAATATACAAAAATGACATTTTGGAAACTATAGATTGAATATAAACGCTGATTGTAGTGGCAGTCGTTACGTGTGAATTGTATTGGCTTATTTTAATAGGTAGGTAAATGAAAACTTAATATAGAGTTTGCTAAGTACTTATTAAATAGAGATGCTTAATAAAAAATGTACAGCACCTTTTAGAAACAAATAATTAAAATTAATGATGTCATTATACATAAACAAAATCAATTACAATGACTACTCATCATTGATTAAGAAAACTAAATAAGCTTTTTATTACCATATAAATGACTATCACGAGACACTATTTACTGAATCATTATTTCCTAACTCGCACTAGTTAATATGAGAGCCGTGTCGTGGGTTCATTATACCCCGGATTACTAGAAGGGTTGGTTTATTGAAGCGTGACATTAAAAGAAATTCCGTAAAGGGTCTGACAGACTCGATAGACGAATCTTTGGGAGTTTTTCGTTATTGGTTTATTTGTATGATAAAGTATTAGAAGTGTAATAATTATAAAATGAGTTAGATCCTATTTAAGATTGAGGTATTGCAATCTCAGATTATTAAAACCATTTACGTTTTTTTTAACAAGAACAAATTAGATAAGTCTCATTATGTTCCATCTGTCAAAAAACTTTCTTTTAACAAAGACAAATAAATAATTAGTCACAGGCCTGACACTAAAATACTGTAAGAAAAAATTACAATTGTTATAAAAGAAGAGTGTTACTTATTTAATAATCTCTTAATAAAAGATTTTAACAAAGACCTAGACCAACTGTCTCATTTTCCCCAAGTGCAGAATTAACCCTCGAACGCCGCACAGCTTTTATCCGAGATCTCGGATTCCGAATCCCGGACAATTTCCCCGGTTCCCCGCTATTTATTGTTATTTTTCTATTTTGCCGGCAGATGTGCCGTTGTATGATTTACAACGGTCTGTATTACACTCGTGAATTATAACACCTAGTGTTGACCAGGGCTGGCTTGTTTTTAAGGAAATAAATAAGTATGAATGAAGAAATTGTGAAGGAAAATAGTGTTCTCGTTTATTTGAGTAATAAGATATTAAGAAAAAAGCACAATTAGGAATTACATGTTTTTATGTGAAGAATAAAATAGTTCTTCAAGTTACCACATAAATAGGATTTAATTAGTACAATTATTGAATTAAAAATTTTAGGATTAGTTCTATTTTCTCCTCTTTTCTCAGTTCTCCATATTCTATTCTTCTACTTTAAAACCTTAACCCACACCATCTCAAATTCCTCTACCCACGTTTCCACTCCCGTTTGACAGCGCGCGCCATAAATCAGCCGCGCCACCTACCGACAATATGGGGAACAAAACATGTGTCTACCCCCCGAGTTAATTTGTTGTATTTATCTGACCTGTCGCGGGATGTATTGAGACTTATTG
Source organism: Emmelina monodactyla (assembly GCA_916618145.1). Lineage (NCBI taxonomy): Eukaryota > Metazoa > Arthropoda > Insecta > Lepidoptera > Pterophoridae > Emmelina > Emmelina monodactyla. The sequence continues at coordinate 2,535,246 of OU745322.1, forward strand.
CCTTGTATCAAACGCAATTGCGAAGACAAATGTTCTGTAATATGCTTTTGACGGGGCAAGATTTTTGGGTTGGATAAGTCCTACGGGTTGGATTTTGAGCGGCAGGTGAGAGGTTAAAGACAACTTTAGATGTGTCTTACGTTATAAATAATCTATCGCTGGACAGATAGAAAGGAATATAATTGGACAAAACAAATTATAACTTATGTATAACTTTGTCAAAAAACTGATCATTAACAGTGACAGATATACCAAAAAATTCCATTCAAATTAAAATCCCCATAAATCCAATTCAATGCAAATTTCACGTAACAAGATCATCCAGTAAAAATACTCCGCAGCCAATATTTAAACTGTAAAACACACCAGCCAACTTTTAATTACATAAAACCGCCCCACAATAGGGGTGTAAATTGGGCTAAAATTTTTAATCTAATCAATTAGCAATCAGTGTTACAGATATACCGGTTTATTTGAGGTACGTGATGTGCTTATGTAAATATCATTTGGGGTTCGTTTGATTAGTCTATTCTATTAGGTATACAAATACAATACTCGTTCAGGAATAGCATTGCCAAAAACAGGGCTCTGTCAGTGTAGTAGAACTGTCAAGATGATGTTTTACATCGTCTGATGCCGACTGTCAGTTTGTTTGACATTTTACCCCGTGCGCAAACCACAACTATTGACAGTTTTTGAAAGAAACTGTCTATCTAAAGTAATTACTTGTAAAGGTTTAAGTTCATGTTTTTAACAACATTTAAACAACAAACGTAAAATGTTTTAATATAAACAAGTAATCTGAGGACGCTTGACTAAAATCTTCAAATTAATAACTAATAATACTTTCCCCCATTCAATTGGGACTAATCCAATTGTTAAATATGACTAACTCAATTTAAATTTCGTACAGTTAGTTTCACAAATGAAATAATAATTGAATTTTAATAGATCATTCATAGTCAATTTGTTTAAACTTACACCAACAAGTTATATTTTTTATAGAATATTAAAAACCTACTCGAAATTCTTACAAAAATATTGCAATAGCTTTTGAAAACAGTCATATTTGATACTATTTTTTCCTCAAAAAGACACAAATTTTGCCAAAGCCCCGTACTAAATCTTTATTACATACGTGAGTATGTTTTAAAACTACAATAAGGGGTGTGTTAAATTTGTAAGACAATTTTGACACCCTAAATGTGTTTTATTTGAATTCGAATATTTTATAGGCGAAGTACTGTTTGTATAGTCTGTGTATAAAAATATTGTTTATTTTTAAAGGAAATATTCAAAAATATTGTAACTATCTTTAACGTAAGCCCAAGTTAATAGATAGGTGTGTTAAATTATAATAAGTACCTAAGTTACTATTTTACGTTTTCAATAAGATTTATTTAATTTTAATTTCATCATTTTTCCTCTTGATTTTAATTCAATATTTAATCTAATTTAGGTATTAATTTGTAAATACAAATTGCATTATCGATATATTATTGAAATTGCTGACTCTACCCAAATATTCGTATGAAAGGCAAGCTTGTCTCTAAAATTGAGTTAAAATGACAGTGGCGTAGGTAGTGATTCGCCCTGTGGTCGTATTAGGACCATTAGGGGATCAAATTGGATTTCCTGGGGCGGTTTATTGGTACACTTGTTACGAATTTACAGACTACTCTTTAAAAAGTTTTGTTTAAATTTGTTTTTTTATTTTTTGTATTTTTTTAAGTTGTTGTGGTTTATGGGTTAAATTAAGCTAGTATTTTGGTTTTATAGCAACTTAAGGGAACAGAGTGTTTTTCCTTAAAGTTTTTTTAGCTTTTCATCTACATCTAAAATATTTTTTATCTCATAGACCGCTCCGTCCACAAAAAAAAAACCTATAGGTATCACCAATTAACCTATGCAATGCAACGCACGTCCAATTCATTTATTTCCGTCCCCAAAAAAACAACCACACAATAAAAAAGCCGCAATATTGACTCACTAGAGTAAACATTTGCGATTTGCCGAATATTTTATTTTATTTGACGCATTGTAGTGAATACGTCCCTGAGGCGTATTGAGCGTATTTACCACTACGCTCCGGTTGACAATTTCTGTGATTTAGTCGTATGTGTGTTTTTTTGCAAGAGGGTTTCGTGAGCGAAAAAGCAACACCTGATGTCAGGGCTCGTTTTTAGTTATTCAGAAGGGCAGTATTTATTGTGTTTTTTTTATAATTAAATGGATGTTAATATTATGCGCATCAGCTTTTTAAATAAGCAACAAATTTCTAAGACATTTTGGTATCTTAGTTATGGTATCTTATTTAAACTAAGTATATTATTAAAACAAAATGTCGTTTAGTCAGTTGTGAAAACTATGATATAAAAATGACAGAGACATATTCTGCTGTTTTCAAATGCATTTTTGAAAAACACTACATGCCATTTATGAAGTTCACGACTATGGTAGTATTTAGCTTTTTACCTACTGCTAGTCATGAGTCACTTTTTTGGTCTTTCTTCGCAAATCCAAATTATTCGATGACTACATCTACCATCCTCTAAAGGAAGTTAAAATAAACTGTCTTTTAGGAAATATTTTTAAACTTACTATAAACTTCTAATAAAATTCCTTTACAACTTATTACTTGCTACCAAAACTTTAACCTACCCCTCAATACAGTGTTAATTCGGAATTATGCCTGTTTTGTGCACGGTGCGGGGGCGTGTAACGTAGTTACGCCACAAAGTGACACAGGACAATCCTATTTTGCCGACCCTCCTCTGTTATTTTAAACCGACAGCATCATTTTGCATAACTTGGTACAATGTAGGGTGTGATGAATAGGTTCTTAAAGGGAGAATATGTGAATTTCAAGTTTTTTTTTTTGTTTTACGTCGGTGTCTATAAGTTGATTTCAAGAAATTATATTTGATGCCAGATTTAGTATGTATTTTTAGTGAGATGAGACTACCTTAAATCGCTACTTACTTTAGAAGCATTGTTAAACTTTACAAATCAAATCATAAGTATACTTAATGAACGTCAATGTTACAAACTTCGACTTTACCTAACCGTAGACCGAGAGAAAAAATCCGGCGGAAAAAAACTCCCAGCACCCTTTTCTTTTAATAGGGAGGTTCCCATTGAAAAATTCAACAAGGTAATTGTAGTTGCAAACTCATACCTACATTATCAGCTTATATCTATAACTCTACGTCAATCCAGCTACACCACTAGAAATCACCAACCTTTTAGCGCCTTGCTCGTCGGAGGCGGGTCCCGGCTCCACGGTGGGTCGCCATGACCCGAGAAGTCCCTTAACTTCAGATAGCTGATCGTCAGCCTTATGATCGACGCTTTGTCTAGCTGTGAGGTAATCGCGGCAGGGAGCGGCAACATTTTGGCTAGTTCGTAGAACTCGTAGTTTTCCTTCCCGCGGCGAGAGCGCGCTGCGTCGCGACTCTTCTCTTTCCGGAGCTCGAGGATGCTGTAAGGGAAATTTGAGGTTAGGATTACAGTTTTAGGTGTGGTAGTGTAAGCGTGGTTTTGTTAGTGCAAATGGTAGATGTGTTTTAAGTTGTTGAAAATAATGGTGGTGATAAAACTGACTTGTTTTAAAACTTTGTTGACATAAAAAGTAGATAAAAACGATGTCTTTTGTAACTGTAATCTACATGCTACCGCAGCAATCACATTGTTAATCTCCCACGGCCCGCCCACATCCAATCTGTCATCGTTATACTTTTCTCGTCAAACATAAAATTAATGATCGGCATGAGGGCGCCATTTAAAAAAGGTTGACGACTTCTTCCCACTTGACAGGTGGGAGTAGCTAAGCATGCTCCACCCACGCCGATGGGCGGGGTTGCTAATGAGCTACTGTTTTATACAAGCAGAGGTGCACAACATTGTGTTTGTTGGGAGATTCAATTTGTGCGGCTTTAATTCGAGTTGGGACGGAATTTGGAATTTTAGTGGCAACCGTGGTTAGTGTGGGGTTATTAAAATCTTGAAACTTAATAGAATAGAGCTATTCAGAATGGTCTAGGTATGAATATGTGAATCAAGCGGCTATACGTATTTCACAGTATTTAAACATGTAATATAACTACTTAACTCTATCACTTATAAATAGATAAATCAGATAGGCTTTGTAATCCAACGTGAGATGAAACTTACTAACAAAAGATAAACTTATTAACCAAATTATAATAAGGCATTTTTCCCAAATTAAGATACTTATTAAATGCTTCATTATTTTATATGAAAAGAAGGAAACAGTAAAATACCCGAAAACTGTCATATAGTAAACAAAAACTATGACACCTAAGTCAACATTAGACTCAGGTGTTAAACCCGGTCTACCGTCCATTGCAAATATCCCCTTTGGGCCGGTAACGCGACTCGTAAAAACTTCCATCAATGAACCGCTGACACAGCAGGCCCGCTGGTTTACTACCCCTGACTCTGTAGGCCCGTCAAAGGTTTACTACCTCTGCCTGTTAACTCTGATGGTTTAGCACCTACGCTGGTAAAAGACAAAGGTGCGTCAACTTAATGAGGGCCGGTGGCGAGCACGGAAATAGTTGTTCTGTTTTCAAATTTCGGTGTGTTTTGTTTTTAAAATGTGAAGGTGATAAAGGTTTTGTATGCTGCCAGTGTTATTTCATAACATAAGTTTTGAGTTTTAAAAGAAAAAAAGTAACAAAGCAGCCAGTAATGCCTATTAGAAAAATATATACTTCTTCGTTTAAATTCTTGAAGCGTTCTTTATAATCTTAAATGAATCGTACTAAATCCTTCAGTAACAACTGCCAAGAGACCAATAATTTGAAAGAACCAAAGGTTTTTTAACCCTTACAAAGATTGTTGATCGCATTTTCCGATAATCGCTTTTAAAAACACAATAAAGGGGTGGTCAGTTTAAAGGGTTTAGTTTAATATAATTTTAAAGTGACCAAGGGTGGAACGCCCTTCAGTTTAAACTGGTATCTTTAAATAAACCTTAAGTTTGTAAGAAATTCAAATAGAGAATTACAACGAACGATTGTACCTATTATAAGTCACTTTTAAAGACGCAATAAAAATAAGTCACTGAATTTAGCATAAATTAGTACAAAAGACATCAACGCAATGTCTTTGCAGCGCTTAATCGACTTCAAACATTTTTTTACAAATAATACCAATATTTCTCACATATTTTTCGATCCTCGTGTCTTATTATCACAAAATACCCTAACTGTAACCTTCGCCTAACATTTTTGCTCTATCATTCTTAATTAGTAACATTAGTACGCCCCCTGGCGTGCAATTGTGCAATCCCCCTAATATTAGACGTAATATCTGCGCTAATAATATCTTATATGTGTCAATTTACCTTTTGATGTACGACTACATTGGATTACAGATCGCGGAGGTCAAATATGAAGACATACTATTTGCTAATTCAAGGTAACTTAAACCTTAATAACAATACAAACCTCTTTTTAAAAACCTCATTTTAAAAATAGAAAAGAAAGCACTGGCTGAAAATTTTCTCAGCGAGTTTAAACTTGGAATCGGTTCAAACTTGAAAATGGTCTATAAAGATTTCGAATTTGGAATCGATTTTGGAATTAGACGTTTTCAGCTGCGTTCTTGTTCTTGTGATAATAGTTTTTATGGCGTATTCCGGGGTTTAACGGCCAAATGGATAAGTAGTCCCCCGTCTGATGCGGAATGTGTGATTCTATGGGTTTGAGACGTGTCCAATTCACTTAGGTTGAGTTTTTCAAAGATTAATTTTAAACTGTTGAACTAGGATACTTCTTTTGGTTGGTAAGAAGGTTGGTAAGAGGTTCTTTTAAAACACTGCGTTTTTATTAGACTTAGATTAATATAAAATAAGTTAGTAAGTACTTAGGCACAAAAGTAGTCACGAATGAAGCGTTGGTAGAAAAACGCACCTAAATATATCATCAGCGTTTAGATAGTTTATTTTGGTAATAAAATACAGTAACGAGCAGCACTCCAAGTATTTTGTCTTGTCCAATTTTTATGACGGACCTCCCTTCATCTTGGAAGTGGTGTCTTTAAATATGTTTGGACGTGTGGAGACACCCTTAGTCTCACCTGGGAATACGGTCTAACGTCTCTTTTCTTTTAAGAACACATTTAAAATTATACCCTAAAGCTTCACCAATAAGGTGGAAATTTCAGAAGCAAATAACGTTAGACCGGTCAGCGATGATTGGTGAACGTCGAAGCCAAAACGTCATAACTCGCACGACAACAATCAGCAAAACCAACTCTATTCTAACGTACTAGAGTTTAATTTTAACCTTCCTGCTGACACAAAAGGAATTTCCTTGCAAATTGAAATACGAGAAAAGTAAGGAAAGAAGACTTGCATCCGATATAGATTCGGCTATAAAAGACCAGAGGCTCGCCGTGTCGCCGTAACGGTTAATGTGTCCTAGCCAAATTGAGTTGGGACCGAGAAGGAAATTAGCTGCCCGTGGGGAATCGAGGCGTCTACCTCGTCAGCTGGTATAGGAATATGTTGTACAAGATAGTTTATGAGTAGGTATATTCTGGACTTTCTAAAAAGTATGTTTTTGAATGTGGAACTACTTGACTGTGGTTCTGCGGCATCTAGATAAAGCTTCTACGGTCTTTAGAATTTAATGAGCATTTTTTTTACCTTAACTGCCCTCAACAGGTACATATTAAACAGTCAAGCAGTTAAATTAGAAATGGTTCAACGCAGTCAAGCCTTACACAAAATAGTCTGAATTTTTTTTCTTTGTTTTAATACGTGTACAATCATTACGTAACCTTGAAAACAAACCAAATCAAGAATTGATTCTTCAATTTGTTACCTTATTTACTGAACTTGCCATAAATAAAAAAATTGGGAGTGATAAAAGCTACCTTGTTAACTAAACCTAGCACCCCATACCCGCTTTTAACAAACCACCAACTGTCACATCTAAATATCACTTAAACACTTTCTTTACAATGGATTATCTTCTAAATACTAGTAGCAAGGTACAATAATGACCCACAAATCCGAAAGGTTAAAAAAAAGTTCGACCCTTTTTTTCATACTTAGCACCTTTTTAATTTGAGTTAACCCTCGACACGCCGTCTGGCCCAAGAAGCCCTGCCATGGGAACTTGCCACTATTTTCTGGTTGAACGCTTGCAAATCTAAACATAACCCATTATTGTTGTGGTTTTTATTGATTGATCAATAAGTAACTGTTCGTAGTGAGATAATTTGATGGTACACAAAAAATAGGGTGTAAACGGCTTTTTATTGGCGTCACTGTAGTTATTTCTATACAAAAAGGTTTTGCTAAGATTCAGTGATGTAAAAATCCTTTTCTTTTTTGATAACTTTACAAGTAGTTACGCATTTTTGTAGTTTCGGTAAACTAAACTCTGTCTATAAAAATACATCGAAAGTATAATATCAATTTTTACTTATTATTTTCATTACAATAGGACCCTATAATATTGGTGACATATTTATTGTTATTTTCAAGTGGCAAGATATTTCATATTTCTATAGATACTTACTGGAATAATACGGTTCAATAGATTCCTTGAGTTTTGTTCTCTTAGTTGTAATATGGTTTAATAATATCTTTTTGTCATACAAAGTATTAAAAAGTACCTACAAAACGGTTTTACTTTTTAATAGTTATTGATAACAACTGACTTTGAATATCTTATAAAAAAAACCTTGATAAGTTCCCAATTAATAAACTATGTATATCTATAATAAAAAAAGATGTAGATACTAGTATATTTAAAAATTATATGTTTAAGTCCGTAGACAAATAGAAAAATATAAATAAAAAGGCCCTATATCTACCTCCCATATAAATGAGGGACGAAATATTCAAAAGGCTAACTAAAAGGCGAAATTCCTGAAACTTTTTCAAAAGAGAAATTCACACCCTCCACTTAGAGGGTAGTTTTCTAAAAGCGTGGACATTTGAACCCCTGGAATTTAGTCAACCGTCGGGTCCCTACGGGGCACATCCAGTAACTACGGTCACTTGGCGAGGTAGCCGCACGAGAGGTTAAGAAATGTATGCAGTTTCATAGATCTCTTATTTCTTACTAGCGTTTTAGACATCGTGTCTAAAGCTTGTGAACTTTACAGAGAAAAGAAATGAAGTTGAAAAAATGCTTTGCCGCCTTTTTACAACAAATATAATTAGGTAATACCGGATTTTTTTGGTAGTTTGTTTAACACTTAAAGAGGTACATTTTTTAAAGCAAACTACTACAAATTTTTTCATAATGTTTATATCAATTGATAGTTTGTTTACATTTATTCAGACTTCTTATTAACAAGAATACAAACCTAACTTTACTTAAATCAAGCAGTTAATAATAATGAAAATTGTACAGAATCCATTCAAACACCATTGCAAATACCATATCGACTATTAACTAAATGATTGGACATTAGAGGCGCTATTTATACGTCGGTGATATCAAATATAACGAAGGGTGATATTTGATTAACGAAATGAAAATGTCGCATCGAGATTATTTGTATAGTTTGGATTATTGCGGAATGGGGAAATGTTGGCAAATAAAGGACGATAAAATGCTAGTGTGAATATTAATGAAGTTGCTTTTTAGTTGAGCTTTAATTATAGAAAAAATGAATGAAAAGCGAATAGTGAATTTATTGAGTCTCAATTTTTTTTTCGAAATTTAAAAATAATAACGGATTCTTAAAAAGACATATAAGTATTTTAACTAGGCAAATTTTTAAAGTGTTTAATAAGTAGAAGACGAAATTGTAGTTGCAATGAGAATTAAGGTAATAAAATACACAACAAACTTTAACCTAGTAGATAGTATGCACTTCTAACCCTAACAGAAATACAAAACGAAACTCAAACAGCCTTTGCCTCTAAGAAACCCTGTCCATCACCGCCTATTAGTCCCGCACATGATCCTGCAAATCCCGGCCACTATTTTATTCATCCCGAAATCCCGCAAAAGCCCGCCATTGCATTTATGAATGAAACAATTTTCCACTATCGATACAATTTTGTCAGACAATTTACAAAGCGACAGACAACCATTAGTCATGTCCATGATAATGCGGCGAGAAGATTGGCTCATATTTGTTTTTTTAGATCGTCCCCATTTTTTTCGGACGCAGATTAGAGAGCAAATGCTTATAAATGATGCCTGATATGATAGTGGTATCGATTATTTTAATATTTGGAGAGTAGAGACAAAAAATAATGGGATGAATGACAGTGATGAAAGTTGATTCGATGTTGTTGAAAAAGTGATGTCCACTCACTTTCAGTAAGATAAGAGAGGTTAAAAGTAATCAGACGTTTAAATAATTATTATATTTTAAGCGGATAGGTTAAAGAGATGAAAATTGATAAGAAAATAATAAAATAAAACGAAATATTATAACTTAAAAACGATCATCAATTAAGGCTCCTAAATTTTTTCCTTTTTTATCAAAATCTGACAACTCCTCCAAGTGGGAATCAATTAGCACACTCAATACAATAACAAAGTTAACCCGAGATAAGCTATTCATTGCACGTCCAATACGAAAATTGGGAATGACGTGATAATCAGGGCCTAGCAGATTGGCCAGCGGACAAATAGCCCCTGAGGACACAGTGACCAATAGATATAAGGATATATTATAAGAACTATATAGGCTTATTTAAAATAATAGCAATGACCAAAGATATGGCTACCTAGACAAGTATTAAAATGTCGTTCTAAACTTTTTGTTTACATAAGATCAGTTGTATTCAGCATAACTATGAAAGACAATAAAAATATTCTAATGTAGTCACTGTATATTTAAAATAATTAAATTAATCACTTCTTCCCTAATATTTGAGTACTAAAATTTTTAGCCAATCTTGAAATTGCCTTCTCACGTGCTACTATTTAGCCGCCGAGTCTGTCCGGAAATTGCCGAGTCACACTCGGCTCATCTCGTTGACGGGGACACAAATACGAGGCGAGTGTCCCACGAGACGCGGGCTCTAAACGATTGTGTGGACCGGTGCAGTTGGAAGGAATAATCTTGATATAAGACAATTTTTTTATTTATTTAATAATACTAGGTGAATCATGTCAAAAAAGAAAACGCGAATTGGAAAATCTTATATGCAAATTTAAAGTTAAATGATTTTCCAATGGATGCCATAACAGTTCGGACCAAATAACGAAGCATCAGCTTTTAAATAAGAAAATTATTATTAAAATCAGTTCACCCAGTAGAAAGTTCTGAGGTAGCACACTTAAAAAGATATTCAGTCGAATTGAGACACATGATGGAACTTCTTGCTAACTTATCAACATAGGTACAAGCTCATCTAGAATAAAAAACATAAAACGATCAAATTCCCAAATTGTCAAAAATAAATGTCAAACCTATAACAACATACGTCAGTCCAACTATCAAAGTCACTGTCATATCGTAGGTTTTAGAACTACCCGCTGCACACTCGTGACCTTTACTCGGACACGCCAACCACATAAACGCTGCCAAAGTCGTGAGGTCAACTTAATGAAGAGTTTTTGTCGCACGCGCAACGTCAGTTCTAGATATGAAATAGTGGAAGGATCTTGGATTAGGGCATTTTGATGAAGATGTAAAATATATGCATTTCTTCGACTTTAGATTTTAATAGTAAAATAATATTCATTGAAAAAATTAAAGACAATAAACAATTATAAACACATGCAAAGAGTTACTTGGCACAGAGGGATAACTTAGTAGTAGATATTACAATAATTTTATATTTTTTATAAGTATGGACTTCATCACCATTGAAAGTAATAAGTTGAATAGTAATGCACAAAAGTAAAAACGCAACATTTGTCAGAAAACTGTCAATACAAATAAATGAAACTAGCTGAACCGAAATTAGCAATACAAAGAGAATTCGGGTTCGTTTGGAATTGAAAGGAGGCGAAATAATAGTTATTTTCCGTAATCGAGTGAAGGGACGCCTGATTGGGCCCGGGGCGGGTAGAATTTGCAGCATTTTTCAAATGGTGATTCCGAACATTTGGGCACAATTGGTATTACGTCCTTTTGTAGCCTACGAATAGATTCTACAAATTCTCTTCTGGACTTGATCCAACCTCTTTACAGAATGTCATTTCGATTGAATCATAAAAAAACAAAACACAATCGAAACGCAATCAAAACTCCGGACTATAAATACTACACAGCACCAAATAAGACCATTGATTTACTATCCCAAATTGACAGATAGAACTGCCTAATTCACCATAACCGACCATCAACTGCCCATAATTATAGCAACACACCCTTTCAAATAACTGGTGGCGAATCAACCCTAAAAGAAGGTACTGAAACAACAGGGGTAGTACAAAAGTCCACTGATGAGGTAAAAGGGGACATAATAGATCATTTTCACTCCACTTGTCCCGGAGTTAATCCATATGTCCAAGCTATGATCGATGAAATCAAACCCTTTCTTATTGGAAATTGTCAGAAGCTGTATTGAAATTCCTTTGATGATCATAATAGGATCAGTAGTGGACTTTCGATATTAAACCTCCAACAAGACCGTCTTAAAATTTGTATTCCTGGTAACTATACAGGAAAGAAGGTCTTGTGGCTACAATACCGTTTATTTTGTTTTATGTGTTATGATCGCAATAGCCCACCGATATTTTTACTGTTGTCGGTTTCTTATATTGCTGTTACCTTACACAAACTACATTTTGAGCTTTAAAATTACAGAAAACACCTGCAACGTTGACCGCAAATAGCGATCGAAGTGTGTTTTTATTTATAATCGATTTTGTTTTTACCGCAATATATATAAAACGATTCTTTTTACCTTCAAGGAAAACGCGAGTTGTTCTTGATATCTTGTTTTTCCCTTTTCCGTGATCATAATAAGTTTTATTCAAATTTTCTTTAATTTCTGGATTTACTGTAACTTCCGGATTAATTTCAAGATTATTTTCTGTTTTTTTAACAGATTTGTCTATTTTATCTAATATGTTATGATGGTAAGTTACTTTGTATAGATCTGGTACCAAAGTGACTGTAAGATGTAAAATGAGAGCGGGCGGGACGAATTGTGATGATTCAGCTTTTTAAGAGATTGGTGTTGACTACAGTAGCACTGTATACAGGTTGGTGATAAATCATTATTATAACGATATTAACGATTGATAAAATGAGGATAATCGATAAAAGAAAATTATAGATAATGAACGTATTAGTTTTAGGTAAAAAGGCAAAGCAACAGTGATTTATAGAACCTTTTAATAAAACATTTGAGATATTTAAAGATACAATTCCAAAACTCCGCTTCAAAAGTCTTAATATTTTTCATGTAGATTATCTAAATTTTATGACTAACAACGTTAATATTTAATAGCGGACAAATTGTATCACCCTGTAAGCCTCCAATAAAAAATAATACAAAACAAATCGTAATAGAACCACATGGTAGCCTATTCAAAAAGGGCCAGCCATCTAAACCAATGCCAACTTGACTTCATACCAAAAACTTAATAACAATCGCTATTGCATACACAATAAAGTACAATTTTGCACAATTATGATTTCCATGACGGCAAAATTAAATGCGATTTGACCGTAATAAAAAGTTGAAGTAATATCGAGCAAGATATTGATATAGCTTTTTCAAGATGACTACCAATACATTGTTAATCATGGAAGTGTAATTTAGGTTCTCGACTTGTTGATCTATGAAGATTTACTACTGTTTTTATTTTATAAATATTCTGTTTACAAGATTAAAATGTAAAACACTTACTAAATCGAACTTTCTTAATTCTAGTTAATCTGACCGCAATCCCAAATTGTCCCTTTTGTTTTTTTTTGTTTTCTTCAAAGCCCTTAATTTGAGTATTATATTGAGTTGTGTAAGGGTTTTTTTTACTAATTTGCGGTCAGGCGTCATCGACTTTTGTAAAATTCAGGTGCACTGATATTTTGTATTAAGAGTTTACACCTTTCTTAAAACTGAGATTCAAAAATTAAATTGAAATGAACTAAGTAACTAGAAACGATTTTCATAGAAATAGTTTTCATAATTATAAATTAACACACTAATAACTTTATTAAAGGTACTTTTTTATTTAAAAATATGAAGTACATTTCGGTGAAACATAAAGTGAAAATGGTTGTAAACGGTATAAAGACAAATGTTTCTAAACTAATTTATTCCCCAAAATCAAACCTTTTTAAGGTTTGGAACTCTTTCAAATATGTTTTTTATAAACAGCCAGCTACCATGCATGTTACCATTTCGACCTCAGCGTTTTAACCACGCTCTTTATTTTTCAATCAAAATTTTGTGGAACAATGCGGATGTACATTTTTTCTGTTTAATTTTTCTATCGCTTTAGAAATTTTGATGAGGTGTAAAAGGGTTTTGTGAGATTGAGTCAAAGAGACTTTTTGTTTCTTTGTTGCGTGAAAAAAAGCGTTAAATCTCTCAGCTATTTTATAAGATTCTCTTTGTAATTTCTTCGTAATATTATGTGGATGATCATCAAAAACACGGTTGTTAGTTAATATCTCGCAAGTGTTAAACGAGTTGGGTCGGTTTAAAAGTTTTACTTTTCTTGAAAATTATTATTCAAGATATCCTTAGCTGCTAGCAATCTTCGATAATGATCTTGTAACGGATTTTGGTAAAGTTAATTTAAAATATGATGTTACACTGTATACAGTAAACTAAACCAGGTGTAAACAGCTTAAACACTTTATACTTGTTCTTACTTCACAAATGAAACAACATAAATAATTGGTATATAAACAAAACGTGAAAAAATATGTTGATAGTTGAAGCTTCTCATTATTTTAATAAGATGAGAATATATCAAATTAAGTAAATTGTTCCGTAAGCAAGATGTTAGTAATGATACTGAAGTAGGTACTACTGAAATAATGAGAGTAGATAGTAGGATATAATGAAGTAATGAGAATTGTCCAATTACATTGAATTATTTTTTATTTTTAAACTGGCTAGCGATTTTGTTATGTTGATATGAGAAGTGATCTATATAGTACTGAACTATACAGCACAATATGTTTTGTAGGTGAAACGGGAGGATCAATCAAGTCAGGTCGTGTGTATTCAAAGTCTCTAATAGTATATTGTTTAAGGGCTGTAGAGTAGTTTACAAATTTAGCCATCTTTTATAGAATTGGAGAACCATTTGTTTATTTTGGCTATAAATGACACTTTTAAACTGAGTCTTGTATAAATAGGAAAAATATTTGAAGCGGTAAGCGGTGAAACGGACTTTTATTAAAACATATTCACTGTATAACACTCCGCTTATGTTTAATTCAAAATCTGCATAATAATCAAAATTCCAGATTTTGTCACCACACACCGTAAAGGCACTCGTTGTAATAATTTCTTAATACTTGCCAACATAAAGATTTAAAAGCATGTTAAATAATAAAATATGTTAAACTGTCATGACCAGATTATCATCTTAATTTGTTTGTATAACTTGTTTCGTACAAGATACAAAATTCTTATTGTTCTTGTCATTGTTTTGTCAAATCGGGGTCAGTTGTTTGAAGAATTTAATTCACTTCGTTTTTTGGTGTTTCGGCCTAAATTGCTTTGGTGATTATTTCTTTTAAGACGTCAGTCGCCTAAAATTCTAGTATATATATTTCAGTTTTAAGACGGAGATTTTTTGTTTTATCATTTGTTTTGTTATCGTCGCCATTAGAATTATCATAACGAGGTAAATAATTGTTATTGTGTTGTGAATAAAAGAATATTGTTTACTTCCTGTAGTTTTTCCTTCTATTTAATAATGGGACTTGTATTAAAGTTGGTGATCATCTTGAAAACAAGTCATCAAGATTTGAATCACTAAGTTTTAGACATTAACTTGCGGATAGCTCTTCAAAATTTTATATTGTTGTTATAACGTTTATTATTATATTACCTTACAAGATGTTTGATAAACAAGTGCTTTTGACTTAAAATAGTGTCCTATTGTCAGTTATATGTAAAATTTAGTAAGCACCAAAAAAATCAAGCTTTAAATAAAATGGCAAATAAGATGTAATGCTGTTGTTAGTTTTCCAATTAAGATTTGATGATGCTTTGATTTAAGAATGTTTTTTTGTTTAGAAAATCGTTGTTTTTTATATATATTTCTCATATCAAGGGTATCGAAGCACCATCAAAACACTAGTACTACTAAAAATAAAAAATATAAAGAAAAAAATGAAACGTGCCCAGGTTCAAGATGCGATTGGTTGGACGCTTGTTGCTGTCGACAGATATCCGGGCTTGTCTGTACGAACCAGGAATGCGTGAAGGCCGGGTTCAGGCCAGGGTTCAGGCCCGCCCCCGGCCCAGGCAGACCCATCACCCCGGGCAGCCCCCCCGGCCTCTGGTGGTGGTGGAACCCTGCCGACGCCACCGCGTAGTCCATTGCCACCGCCTGGTACGGCAACATTATCACACACTAATGTCTCAGTTCTCAAACCCCCAGTTCAACCATCACCAACACACACAAGGTAATCCAGTCCAAACTTGTCACATCTTCCGTCAAAAGTCCGGCAAAACTTTCGTCACTCGCAAACGATGGCACGGAGACCTTTACAATTGTCTGGCACCCGTTCTATTTTGGCTGGCGATCGCGGCTCTAGCTATTCACAGGGGAAAAGTCACGCACAACCACCCACTTAATAAATATTCTGGGCATATATCCGTTTTTACGCGAACGTGACCGTCGCAGGACTGTCAGCTCTTCACGTACGGAACGCGCGTTCGATTATCAAAAACAGTTGCATGCGTCCCCCTCCTTCGAGTGCGGACGTGCGACTGATTCGAGGCACGCGCGGCAAACGCGTCTCTATACACCAGCCTAGACACACACACAAATTCGGATATTAGAGAGAGACGGCGCGCTACAGACGTGAAGGACGGTCATCGATCGGTCGTCATCGTTAAAACGCTGCGTTACACGGACTGTAATAGGCGGTTACGTGATTGGGCGTGGCTTGGCCTATTAAGTTGAAATGTCGCGCGCTGATTGGTTGAAATTGGTAGTAGTGCTGTACGTGATATGTTCATGTGTACGCTTATAGCTGGCGTTCATAGAAAATAATAAGTTGGTAGGTTGGATGCGCGCCAGTTGCGGAGATGTTGGCGTGTTTGCGGTTTTATACCGAATTCGCGTAATGGTTTTTAATTATAACTTCTGGGACCGTTAATGGGTTGACGTTGCGTGTTTGTCCGGTGGTTGATTTTAATTCAATGAATGAGCGTACTAGCAATGGGCGGGCCCGTGACAGGCTGTCTGGCTGCGCGCTATGCTAAGCTCGTCTTTGCCCACACTACTAATTACGTAGACTTGTATATTTTCTTCACGCTAAGCGGGTTTAGTCGTCTTAGTGTCTGCCTCTATACTGCAAATGTCTTGTCCCTTCAAGGTCCTCAAATTAACATTCTAAAACAACTACCCCAAAACTCTCCATAGCTCTCCAAAGTCTAAGCCTGACCCGTTTCTTCTCTACCCTAAATCGATAGTCCTAATCAATGAGGTTCAAGTACGCGTCTTGCTTGAGCGCCGTTAGTATGCCGACGCGCTCTCCCCGAGTTATGGCGGACGTGTGCTGTAGCTGGCCGGTTGCACAGCTGAGTTTTGTTTGGGACAACAAGGAGGATGGAATATAGGTTCGAAATTTGATTGGAGTTTGTAATTTGGAGTTTTTTTTTTGTTTTTGGAGTTTAGGAACTGGCTGGTTATAAGATAGGGAGGAACTGAAAGAGTTTACGTTAGAAAGGAGGATTTACCTATATGTTATTCCTATCTTTTTTCTTTTAAGCAGAATGTTGTTTTGTAGAGTCAAAAGCACTACGTGCAAAAATTATCTAAACTTTATAATTTAATACACATAATTTACCTACTTTATATAAAGCTAGGTAGCACATGGACTTCCCCTTATGAATGGTTGCTTTACGTTTAGCTAATACCTATTTGTTCAACCAACGCTTAAATAATGATAACTATTAGTCTATTGTGTGTAACAGTAAACTAGAATCTAAACATGACGGTAGCAATTCCTGTTAGCCGACCGCCAACCGGAAGTGGCATGGCGGCCACATCCGCCCGCCATTATTGGCCGATTTTGTATGTCCACATACATGGTGCTATTTAGTATAATTTTATAGAGATTACTTACTTATACAAGACGTTTCCTTCCTGTTTATAATTAAGTTATATCTATTTTGTTTCTTTTTCAGCAAAGAAATCTTGGTATTCGAGAAAAAAATTGCTTAATCCAATTTCTTTAGTCCAAAAAAAACACAAATCATTCGTGTTCTCAAAACGTTTGAAAAACGAACACAGCTTTCCACGTGCGCCCGAAAAGTGTCAAAAATGACTAAAATTCGAATTGGGAACAGTGTTTTTGTTTTCGGCCAGCGTTTACCGTAGCAAAGAGGTTCGGAATCTCTCTGGTTATAATCAATAAAGAGATCGATGGTATGGACACGGTCACGGAAAGTACCTTCAGAAGTGGCGGACGCATTGGTACGCGAGGTGGGGGCTCGGTGGTAGAGCGGTGGCGGGAAACCTAGACTTATCCGCATTTATTAGATTAAGGTACAACGGCAAAAGGTGTTTAAAGCAGAGGACAAAGGTGTGAGTGTATTTTAATATTCTGATTACAAACCTAGCAATTACTTTTTTTGACCCCCAAAACCAATCCTTATTTAATTTATCCCTAAAATATGCCAATCAAATGAATGACCTGCAAAAATGCAAAAATGCACACCCAAAAATCTTGAGTTTAGTAGGTAGGTTAAAATTATTAATAAATATTTTAAAAAATAAATTGGCATAAATAGTATTGAGTACCTACTACCTACTCTTCTCAAACCAAGTAGAGTTCTTATTTTTCTTTTTTTTTCATGTAAACTTTCTAGAAACTTCATCGCTCACTCCACCCGCTTCCGCCACTCACTGTAGCCTCTCCACAACTGCATTCAAGTGCTCGGAAAACTGCCTTCTTATTGGATAATTCGTGATTTTACTTTTTTTCGCTCCATGGCACAGGTGTTTGAACCTGATCTTGACAATGGAGCCAAGAACGTCACCGGTCGACGGACTCGATTGAGATAATTCGATTGTACTGTTATACTGCTAATCGATAGTGAAGTCAAAGTGGCTGACGGAAAAAAAATCTGCTGGTTTTTGAGTGTGACAAAGAAAGAAGTAGGGATTTATTAAGGGGTAATTTTCCCCAGTTCCCAGTAGACTTACCGAGTAGTCTTACCAATAGAACTACTGGGAATTTTCTTCCCAATAGTCTTAGCAGTAAGACCTCTGAGAACTTTGGTTCCCAGTGGGTTTACCAGTAAAACAAATATTTAAATAGTCCTAGTTCTTACCACCGATTCGTACCTAATCCGAATGATCACTCTTCCTAAAATTTTTACGTAATGACCGACAAGCGGAAGGAAACAGGGTTTTCTTGTAACTTCTTAGATTTATGCGATCATTATTATTTGAAATTAAACTCATTTTAACGGGTTTTACGCGTTTATTTAATTATTTTTATTTATCCGAAGTGACGGCATTTTTACAAATGCCGTGGACACGGGTAGACTGACAGTCTAATGAAATGAGTTTAATTTCAGGGTTTTCTTAAGGGATCATGTAAATGATGGTAGAAACGTAATTTAAGTTGAGTAAACGGACAAACATACAAACAGCCACAAATATTAGATATTCCAAAGAAAACACTAACAACGACTAAAACAAAAGATTGACGATTTACCTGCATGGTATAGTGGCAAGTTAAGCATACACTGTATATTATTGAAATCACAACCAAGTAAAGATTCACTCAAACCGAAATAAACATACCGGTGTTAGCTCCCCGTTTATCTGGATTTCCCCGAAATTAGGGAAGCATATACACACATTAAGATGGCAACCCAGATTGCGTGATGCGAATTAAGATATTCTAATTTTAATTGTGACGGTGTATCGCTAGTTTTACTTTGGCTGAATTGTTGGGGTGACGTAAGGGAAGTGACCGGCCATTTTGATAGCTTGACGTATTAGGCAGAATGGGACGCTTCTTCCTTGGCTATGAAAATAATGGGCCTTCATATTTTCTTTCTTTCATATTTATCTCTCCTTCATATATGTTCTGAGCTTTGCCGCTAATATAGTGTTAGATTTTTGAAACCACTGATGTGGTAACTATAAGCAGATTGTCGTGAGTTTATAATGATCGTAAAAGATGCATGTAGGTAGCATAATTAAATATTTGTTATCCCATAACATTTAAAAAACAAAAGCCTTTTTTATTTAATTCAACAATTAGCTACTTACAACAAAACAAAAACCCTTTACCAAGAAAACGTATCTACCCGCGATAAAATCAGAGAAAACATTAAACTTTGCATATGGGGCCAATTATGACAGAATTTGTGTACTAAATGTCATATCGCGATAAATAAATTAATAAAACCAGCCCCAGCATTCGGAGGGTTAAGATTTGGTGCCACTGATACCATCTTACAACCCTTAAAGGGTTATAAAGGTAGGTAAACGATCGTAGGGTTAATTTCAAATACTTTCTAGAATTCGTGATAAATATTTGATCAATGTTTTGGATATTATTTGAGAAGAGGTCAAAGGTAATGTTGATTGCTTTAATATAATTAAAACACATATTGTTAAGTTACCATTGGTAGGTACTTGTGTATGGTTTATTGTTTATAGGTCCTACAAATATTATAAACGTGAAAGTTTGTGAGTATGGATGTATGTATGGATGTTTGTTACTCTTTCACGTAAAAACTACTAAATGGATTTTGATGAAACTTTGAAGTAATATAGATTATACATCAGAATAACATATAGGGTACATTTTACCGCGGGAAAACATCTCATTCCTACGGGAAACTGACTTACACGCGGACGGAGCGTGTAAGTCGGGGAGGCCACTAGTAATAAATAAATAGTTGTAAGTTAAGGCTCTACCAAAATTTCAACCGCGCCTACACTTGCTACAACTTCCCAAAACCTACCCACAAAATTCTTTGCAGATAACTCTCAAAGTAAATACTTGTTCGGCAGCAAAGACCCGCCATCATGCGAGCCGGATATGAGTTTAGAAGTTACGTGCATCAGACATTCGCGTCACGAACTACCCGCCCCTGGATGTCGGAGCGAACACGCTTGGCAAGGTGTGTGGAGATGTTTGGCGAACGTCTTGTCGAACGTAAGAAACGTGAAGGCAGTTCAGAAGGTGCTACCAAAATTACAACAATGTTATCATCATAGTCTTTGTTATTTTATGAAATTTGACTTAATATGAAAGTCGTTTCCCTAATTTGTGCTAGAAATTTGTTTTGTTTGATTGTCTCTCTATTAAATACTATAAAAATATATCATTGTTTTTAAACAGTTATCACTAATATGTGTTTATACGATTTAATACTACAACAATTCAAAAAAATCGAATTATCAACCAACAATTCGTTAACTTCGGGCCACTGCTAAGCAATCTTCCCGCCAAAAGCCCCACATCCTCGTTCACGAACATTCGCCCCTCCTCGCCGAGAGTGTACACACGAGTATCTCACGGAGGCTCGTATCTAAGTTGGTGAGTGATGATGTACGCGAGGCTCCATTTATTACGACTTCGCAACTGGAGGGTGGATTTAAAGGTGAATGTGTGGAGGCAGGTTATTTTGGAAAGCCAAATGGTTTTATTAAAGCAGTAAGCAGATTTTTTTCTGTTCCGTTCATGTTCGAGTAAATTCTAACTATAACTAACTAGAACAAAATAAGTATGAACTAAGTTTTTTTTAAAAAGGGGTCCAACAAGAATATTTTGTTCGTATTTTGTATTTTTTATGGCCTTTTTTGTTTAGTTAGTTACTATATAACGCTAATTATTGCATACAACATAAATGTGAAAAGCTCAGACTGTCACGCTTTTTTCCTGAACCATCGAAATTTAATACTGGGCTCAAAATGTGGGACTGATGTGGAAAATTATTAATGAAAAAGTAACACAATCACACATACTGAAAAAATCCTCATTCATAAAATTTGCAATATAGTTCAACATCTAGACTTCCTATTACAAAAGGAGCGAGTAATCTTGCACTTCAAACTCATATTAAAAACATACCTTGACACCTTCAACGAACCCTTCAAAGACCATTGTTAAAGTATTTTCTGAACATCCCCAACGTTTCTTCAAAAAGCCCTTGAATTTCCAGCATTATCTTTAATTCTAACAAATGGCAATTAGGTTTTTTAAAGTCGATTACATTAACACCTCCGTCGAGGGGAACGTTTTAAAACAGCATTTTTCTTGCTCCGTCGAATTCACTTGTTTTAGGGGTCCGTGCGGTTGAATATTTTGTTTCAGGTTTTTTTTTACAATTTATTATACTACTTAGGCCAGAGAAAAACAAATTCAATTTGCTTTTTTTAATCTCTATTCCTATTCCGAATGTGCATCAGAAGAGGTCTATGTGTAGCATTCGACTAAAAAGAGCTGGTGAAAGTGATAATGATGTATCCTTATTCATAAGAAGTCTTTAATTACTACAATTAGGTAGCTTACGTGTTGGGGTGAAAGTTTCACACCTACCGCCATGAATCCATAAAAAAAACGGGTAACGCAAACTCTTTATCATCTATAAATAGGTACCTACTTTATTGTGCAATGTATGCCGAACCCAAAACATACAGAACGATCACTCTTGATCGTTTCTTTATTCAATACCACTGTCGGGGTGTCAGTAAGTGGACTTTTTTACAATTGTAACAAATCCAATAACGTAAGATAATTTTTCAATTGTCCATATTAGGTTTTTTTGACATTTTAGAATTCTAGGGTTGGATGCATTCCTCAGAAAAAAGGTGTTTCGATAATTAGATTGTTACTTGAGAATAGTTGAGTTTTAAAATACAAAATTCTTAGGAATATTTATTTAAAAGCAGTATTCCAGAAGAATAATATTTTTTTGCCTTTTTTAACATTTGTTAAACTTCAAACTTCAACTTTTGGCCAATTTTAGCTCCTACAACATTTGAAAAAAGAAACATGCATTAAAGTGTCAATGACAAGTTGACAAGCGTTAAAATATCTGAGTACCCACAAATTGTACAGTTAAAAAAACTGTGTCCGTCACTAATGTAGAGTTATGAAGTTTCAGATATGACTATGGTTATTTTAATGAAGCTGTATTCATGGCTAAGTACTTAATAAATTATTGTAAAACCTAGGCGAGCTACGAGCTTTTCATTAACCACATACGATTCCAGTTAAAACAAATTATACTTACTTCTTATCTATAAGTCTTCAAACTTAGAGAATATAATAAATACGACTACCACTAAAGTTCTCAATTCAAAAATCACGAAACTATAACTAGTTACTTAATAACAAATTGACCTGTACAATACCTGTACCCACGCCTAAAAACATTTCATCTCATACCCTCCCTATTTCGTTCCAACTCTACACTCACCCCACAAGAACTGAGGGTGATTTTCTCTTGCAAAAAAAAATGCTTTAATTTTTTAATAAAGAACATGACTTGTGCATTATGGCGAGCGACAACCAGACTTGAAATGAAGTCTGAAGGAAAATCATTTTATTTCTTTTTTTTTGTATTGTAAAGATTCTATTTTTCGAGAGTTATTTTGACTTGCAAAATAAGGTTAACTATTATGACGAAAGTTTTGTTTTTAGGAAATCAACGGATCCCGTTTGTAGCAGTTAGCGAGTTTGTTTTTTTTTGTGGGTAATATAATATGCCTTTATAGGTACCCAAAAGTTACAAATACCTACTTAAATGACGATTAAGAATCGTACAATATTACAAAAGGATGCACTATTAAAAATTGTTTAATAAAATTTATTTAAAATATCTATATTAAGCTGGGCAATCCCATTTGAAAAAATTAAAACAATAATGTACTTTCAAACCACAAAACTATATTTTTAATGTAACTAAGATTTAATGATGGTTTGAATTTTTTTTAATTTAAAAACAAAATTAATTTTAGTGACTGAAAACTGCGAGTCCAGGTGAACTAAGAATGAATGAACGGTCTCGCCGCAACTTTGGACGCTTACAGTTTTAGTTCAACTGGAATAAGTGATTTTGATGATTTATCTATTACTTACATTGACAATAATCTTGTTATAATAATCATACCTTGATATTTTATAATATATTGTATTACAATAAAATCAATTTAATTAAAATTTTGAATTGTATCTCCATAGTTGATTTGATACTATTAGGTAAACAACACAGTTTGTTTTATTATGTATAAGTTTCAACCCATCGTCTTTCAATATTGCAATTGGCAAAACTGTCTAAAAACGATTTTATTCCCCAATCTTATTCATTCACCTTTCAATTCGTTTTTCATATTTTTTCCAAAAATTTCCATATTTAGCTGTAGCCTTTTCTTATCTCATTAAAGCTCTTACCAATATCATATTAATTAACCCTTATAACACTTTCATTTATACAAAATATCAAATCATTCTTTTGCACTTCTCATCGTCACGTAGTACCGCGGTCGTCAACGCACGTACACCAATCATGCCATCGCTTGCGTGACCATCTGTCTGTCTCGCTCACTCTTACACGACTCACATTCACGCCATCCCGCTCTAACGCCGCGCATCCATTGGGAAATCTGAACCTTTGACGTTTTCTTATGAGATTTTGACGTCTTGTTTTTGGAGTTTTTTCGTTTGGATTTTCATTGAGTTTAAGTTGGTGATGTGTACGATTGAGGCTATTTGTGGAAAGTTGTTTACCTACTACTTAAATAAAGAAAAAAAATTATGTAAGGTTATTGTATGGCTGTTCTTGCTAAATATCAAATGAATTTGGTGTAAAAATGTCATTTAAAAAAAGTAGCTAATCTTAACGAGTAGGTAAAGTAACCAAAGCTGTTAACCAGCTTTTAACTTTAAAATAGGCGAAGACAAGAAGTCCTTTCCACCACGAAAAAATAAAATCAATTCTAATCTTCAATCCTACAAGAAAACATTTTTGTCAGCATTAATAGAAAAAGCTAAGTGTCGCGAACATTGGCATGTCAGGAACACCCCGGGTTCGATTCCCGGCGACACGCACGAGCGGCTCGCTCTTTGACATCGACTGTATATTTCTGTATTAAGTCGCATTGGAGTGAAGTCAGGGGGATGTGCTAGCAATGTTAATGGAATAAGTTATTTTTATAAATATCAATTGCTAGGTAGGTACCTACATATATAGAAAATTTCTAGACTGTCTGGTCACCTTATACAAAATCCTCGTCTTTTATACAAAATTGATTTTTTAAGCTTTTCGTCAACATTATTCCATTTGTATACTATTTACTGACATTAAATTTTATTTGTCGTACAGATCGACAGTTTTTCCATGATCTTATTTTATTAGACACTATTGAAAGATCTTAAATAAACACGTTTATAGTTATTAAGGGAAGCTGAGTAGGTACGGGCTGTGGTCTACTAGAACAATACTTTGTAGACCTACCATTCCTGACATTTGGAAATTTAAGTTTTATTTTATTTATTTCAATGTAAATATTTTTCTTCTTTTCCTCTTACTTCAACCATTCATCCATGCTTCAACTCTGTTGCATGCAAAGTCATTTCCATATTACATTGTACATTTATACTTTCCATACAATAAATAAAGCACAGAACGCGCCACGTCTTTACATTTTTCTGGTCAAATTCACTGCGATTGCGCCGGTCACCGTCGATCTATCAATGTTGCTCGCGCGCGGAATTCCAAATTCGAAATCACCAATCACACGCCCCGATTCAAACGGACTTATTTGCCGAGTTCGATTTACGAAATTCAAACGACGATCGTTCTTTTTAAGGATCAAAATCGTTTTTTCTTGTTTTTTGTTTTTTTATTACTATATTTGGATTTTCAGACTTAGTTCTATATGTTTAGGGTTTGGATTTGTTTGAATGAAATTGTTGCAGTAAAGTTATTTTATTACAATTTGTTTTGAGAATATAAACTATTTCCTGTTAAAGAGTACCTTTCATTGTGACACATGTTTTGATGATGTCATTTTAGGAATACTAATAAACTTATTTTGATATTTTGCTTTAAATATTCTAAGAAGGTAAGTAGGTACTTGATATCTAAATTTATCCCCTCATATGTACACACAAACGGCCGAAACCAATATTCAACTATAGTTAAAATTTTGGTAATCGGAAACTGCTAGTTTTGTTTTATGTGACGTATTTCTGTCATTTTCATATCAACAGCTATCTACCATAGTTTATTGAGACGCAAACACATGGATAATAGTTACCATAGTTACCCAAATAACAAGGCGTCAAAGGTTAGTAGAATATTGGTTTCGGCCGTAAGTCTATTATGACCTTAGAGCATTTAACCAAAGGAGATGGCATAGCAGGCCTTTCCCCTCAGGCAACATCTTGGTCATAGCGATGGTCATAGTCGTGAACAAAAGTACCACGCACGGTACTTGATCATTCTGTGTCGCTCTGTCATGTGTTTATGTGCTCCCCAAAATGGTGATTTGTTCGGTTTTGTTGTGTAAACGACGGTCACGACGAAACTTCGAATTTACGTTTGCATGGGATTTCATATCACCTGTTAGTATTTTTGGCAATTTACTTAACTATTTATTGATATTTTCGAATTTTAACCTTGATCGTAACGACACTTTAAACGATAGCAAATGTAAATAACGAATACTATATTAGGGAGACAAGCTGTCAACGCTGTCAAAGCTGACAACCACTGTGATGAGATTTCTTTTTATTTTTTTTAATGTCGTTTTTACAGGCCGGGATTCTAGACAGTGATGGGAAAATTAAAGTGAATTGATTTGAATGACTGGTATATAATATATATAATATAATTGTTACAATAAATGTTTAATTCAGATAATAATAACTTATTTTTATCCTTTAAATAACAGCCTGGGATGAAAACAGGCTACTTTTATCGTGCGAATAAGTTTAATTCCTGCGGTATCAGACAAAATCGTATCCACTAGTATTCTATAATTACGGTTATTCTAAATTCTTAATTATATTTCTCCCAGTATCTATGTGCTTTCGTCATATAGCTGACGTTCTTCCATCAAATGAGAGGAGTTTCCGCCTCTTCATTTCAGTAGAAATACCTTCACAGGGTATTTCACTACTAATTAAGATGAAACAAGCTAATGATTGAGATTTTACTATTAGTTTTGCATTTTAAAAATGCTCATTTGTTATCTACTGTTATAACTCATAAATAAAACAATTATTTAGAACTATAATGATTGTATTGTATTCTGCTGAAATTCTACAAAAATAAAAGGATTTATTTTAAACTGATGTTACCCACTCATTTTATTTATTCCTTAGCATCTTTTTTTAGATAAACCAAATTTTTTAAGTGTTTTTACTAAACACTTTACCTTTTCTTCTTGGGTATTAAGAAGAAAAGGTAAATAATAATTAAATTGAACTAAAAAACTTCATTCGTTCAATAAAAATACCCATTCATTCTTATTGTTATTGTCACATCACTTCCATGTCCCCCACTAAAAGTGCCTGAAAAATATGTTCCTGCTAAAATGATCTTGTCATCTCCTTTGGTTAAATGCTCTAAGATTATGACCTTACTCAATACAACTTTGTTCTACAAACCATTACATTTTAAGTATCCAATCCTTGAAATCAGTTCATACAAAAAAATAACAAAAAAAATACCCCTCAAACACAAGGTGCTAAAAAGAGCAAAATAAAACCTTTCATTTAAGCATTCCGCAAACGTTTTGTAAATCATAAATCCGTCTCCCAACCCCTTTGCAGGTGGTTAATAATTTATTCGTATAAATCTGGAAATTCTTACAGCTCGGGTCTACAAGACCCAAGGGCGCACTTCAGCGATTTCTTTAAGTGCACCGTGGATACAATTCTTATTGAGTTTTTAATGAAAATGCTAATAAAAAAGACGAATGAGTTTTCTTTTGCGTTTCTGAAGCTTGGGATCTAATTTATTAAGTTCTTGCACTGTTTGAATGTTAAATTATTTATATGAGCAGGGATAATGTTCTTTCGCTTTATTTTGTTGAAAAACATGCCTACAGAAAATATATTTTGAATAGTTGAATTCATGTTTTTTCTTGTGTATTCACACCCTCTCTTTCATATCTCTTATGGAGCTACACATAAACCTTAAACGATTAATGTAGTTCTTTTTCCTATAAAAAATATTGTTTGTATATCTTTATAATAAATAAATTTAAAAAACTCAATGTTGTAGAAAGTAAATTTATACATTCATAGATACATATTTAAACACTTAACCAAATCTCTAATCATGTTAATGTTTTCGTATATTACCTACCTACAACAAACTTATTAATATACTTAGAAAGCATACTTTACCAATACCGGGGAATTTGACTACCTATTGATAAATACTAATTAAGAACACTATACTATAACGGGTGTCAAAAGACCACTTCCGAAGCCTGAAACCATGTACCTATTCTGGACCCTCAACAGTAACTAAATTTACTAACAACCCAGAAAACCCATTTTAAAAAAGTTATTAAGGATTGAAAAGTCATATTCGCCGCTTGAAATCATCGCTCACATATCAACTGTTGGTTTAGGTGCGATTATTTACATTTTAAATTAAATAAAAACCCTATTTAATTTGAAATCATCGCAAAAGTATAGTACCTATAAATACAATTTTGTGCTATTTCGTAAAACATTTTCTTGGAAGCAGTTCTTTTACACCCCGTATATTTTTTACTACAATAGGTACAACTCTATACCGCTTCTCAAGACTCTTCTTAAAAAACAAAAACAAATTGTCCATTTCTCCTCCTGTACTATTACCATACAAATAGCTATTAACAAGTGAAACGGCGCCAAATCTCTCAGGAAATTCGCCAGCGAACGCCATAAATTATATTTTCCGAGATAAAAATTCCGTACTTACATTATCAAAGATATTTTAATTTCGCTGGCCATTAATCATAGCGGGTCGGCTAGGGGCAGAGTGTCGCATTGTAACTAAGTGTAACCGGGCGCTGTGCATTAAGGGTTAATGCTTTTAAGGAAGTTCTATCAAGTTAGTTTAAACTGAAGTTAAAATTTTAACAATGGCTTAGTACTTAAAAGAAACTGCTTAATTGGTAGTTTTCACAATTCTAGCCGCGCATATTCAATCAAAAAACTAAATTCTCATAATGTTTTACTTCATTCTAAATTATTTTTTATAATGTTCCCAAAATCCGAAACCCATTCTTAAATTTCGAGCTACTGTTCGTTACAGTCATAAACATTCAAAGTTATGAGTATCTAACTCTAGTTTTTGTCGGTATCCACCATCCACCAAGTTGAATCCACCGTTCTGGGATGGTAACAATGAAAGTCGCTGATAGTAGTAAGTTATGATGACTTGACGTCTCCGCTCATAACAAGCTAGGTTAAAGTGGATAGGAGAAACATTTAATAGGATTAACAAAAAAAAATAACGGGCAAATAAGCAATATAGACAGATACCTATTATCTTACTCCTTTCTAATTTCTTAAATCTGATAAAGAGTAGTTATGTCTGCCTTTCTGTCTTTATGTTACACTTTCACATCGGCCGAATTTATAAATTTTATATATAAACTTTGGAATAGACATAGTTTAACAGCCTTGGATGAAAATAGGCTCATTTTTACTTAAAATAATTAATATGTCTCATTCCCACGGGAACATCCATTCCATCGCAGACGAATTCACGGGTACCTACTAGTGCTTTATAAAAACTCCTATTCAAGATTTTCCTCCTTTCAATTCTCATAAAGCTTATAACTTAAACATAGGTACCTAATATTAACTTTGCTAGCTAAATCAAAGACCTTCGAATCAAAAACACTATCGCTTTCTTAATATTAATTTTAGTCAAATTTTTGCATCACAAACCTTTTGGCATATTGAGTCTTATGTTAATTTTAGCGTCACTATTTTGACGACCTGTGTGGTGCAGCGGTATATATACCGGACTGCTAAGCGGATGGTTCCGGGTTCGATCCCCGGGCCAATTTCGTAAAAGTGGTTCGGTCGGGCCAATTTCGTAAAAATGGTTTTTCGATATTGGCTCGGGTCTGGGTGTAACTAGGTTCTCCCCTAGTCCATTATGTGGTACCTATAGTTTTTTACAAGCTTTGCTTAGTTTATGGCCACACATTTGGTGTATCAGTCTGGAGATTTATTTTTTATTATTTTATATCCACACTATTCCACCCCACTACCTACCCGCCCTCGGCGCCCATTTTGTCAACAAGCCATTATGCGCGCGCGCACGCTGGCTGCGACGCCGTAAATCTCATCCCGGAGATCTATAGATCTCTACTCAGGTGTTGTATGGATCTTTTTTGTGATTGCGGTTAGAATTATACTACTGTTTGATGGTTAGTTATATTCTAGACTAGCTTTTGCCCACGGCTTCGCATGCGTTAGATTAGGAGTAAAACCCTTTTCCCTATACTATGTTTACCTACATACAAAACTTATCTATTAAAAAAACGCATCAAAATCAATTGCGTAGTTTTAAAGATTTAAGCCTGCATAGGGAAATTGGGAGATAAGTAGAAAGCGACTTTGTTTTAAACTATGTAGGTATGTAGTGATATAATGTATGTGAATAATTTACTATTTATCTTTTTATAGGTTGAATAGATTAGGAATAGGTACTTAGGAGTTTAAATAAAAAAGCCTTAATAAAACAATATATTTTTTATCAACTCAGTGATATCTACTAACTCTATTAATAAAATATCCGTCTAGTAATATTCACTTAAAACTGGTTAAAGAATCGCTTACTTGAAAAGTAGGAAAGTAGTGGATTACGGCCCACGTAATCCACAAAGCCACTTCGTCTTTCGTATGGCAAATAAAGCTCACACCTAATTGGCAAGTAGAAACAGGACTCACTTAAAACGTTTAGACACCCTTCATTAGAAGACAGTTAAACTTATATTGTCCATATTTTATTTCCATTTCTAAAAAAAACAATTTTTCGTCTTAACCTCGAAATCTTTTTCAACCCCTAACCTACTAAGAACTCTTGCATCCACCCCAGATTACCATCAACACAGATTTTTCTTTGAAGACAAAACTTTAAAGATAATACTGAATATTAATAGCGGAATTATAAGGGTTTTATTACTTTATTAAGCCCCTGGGTTCTAGTTAATACGAAACAAACAAATCGTTTTGACGATTATGTTTTCGAAGAAAGGGATGGTGTCAAAAAACGGTAGCATTTTTATGGCATATTCACGTGGTTTAGAGGCTGTATTGTTTATTTGTTTTGGATGTAATGACAGGTGTCAATGTCAATAATGTCATTCATTAGATTTCATTTTAATCCATTAATTGGTTGGTTGGCATTTATGACACTTTTTTACCAATTTATTTGTAACCAGGTAAATGACCCGGTGAATGTCAATAATATTAAAATTAAAATCAATTACATACAATGATATGAATAAAGACAATCAAAAATAACGTGTGACTTTTTTGTCTTCGAATTCTTATTCTCAGTTTTAAGTTAAAATAATCGACACACCGTCCCACCAAAAACAATTACAATAAATTAAAACCACAAACAAGTGTCAAAACACAGAGTATCAATCATAATAACACAAAGCATCAACCAATAAAAGTAAAAAAACTTGTGTGAAACCTTTGGGTGGCAATAAAATCAATCATAGATACTAATGCCCCTTTTTATTTGCTTTTCTAGTACGAATTAAGTCATATATTATTGCAAATAGATTCCGATGGCTATCGAAGTGGCGTTAGCTTGTTTTTTTAATTTATGGTCGTAATGATATGACGTTATTAATGGCGGGAAGATTTTTTTGTTACAAAAACAAGTCGTGGTTTATGTTTGTGATATTTTTCTTTTTTTTTTCATTGTTACCCATATAGATTCTAATTGTTTTTATAAAAGTCAACGTTATTAAATAAGGTTTATGTACAAATTATGTTTTTTTTTTACTTTTAAAAAAAGTTTATTCCTCTGTAACTTTGCCAAACAGCTATCCCTTTGTATGTTTTAAAATATCTTATAAACAATGTCCACGAGGTCCATTTTTCACCCCCGGGGGTTAATTTCTTCAAGCTCATTTTTCATTCGACCCTAAGACGTTAGGCAAAAACACGATGAAAAAATATACTTAAGAATGGTTGCTAAAATGTAAGTATTATTCGGTTAAAGTTCATCGGATTCGAAGGTTAACAAATGGCATCGTTTACCTGTTAAATTATAAATGTAAGTATATTTTTGAAGAGTATGACAAAAATCATCCATGAAAAAAAATTAATAACCTAAACTCGACATGCTCAATCTAATTATGTGATAATGTGGTTAGTTACAATCTACAACGATAAGCATAATGTATTCGATGTTCCTAAACCTTAGTATTTTACTTATTATAACGTCCCCGTAGAAGGAAAAGTAACCAACTAACATTTTGTCAAAATTCACTTTATTGTATTTTCGTTAGCATTATACTATAGCGCATCTTTCTGTCCAATCAGCGTATTGCTAACTACTTTAGAAATTAAAATATCCCTTTAGAAGCCCAAATAGATAATTCGCAATGTTTAAAGAAACAGGGAGGCAAAACTACACAACTAACATTATGTAAGAAAAATAAACCTTGTTCTTATTTAAAAACGACATAAAGCATTTTGGTTGTTTTTCCCATTATATTTTCAGGTTTAGATAACCTAAGATAAGCCAAAAATAATAACTAAGTGTAATTAGTGAATTCTTCCTTGACACTTGAGAGGCATTTAGAAGTACGCATATGTGAAACGTTAGTAATGTTTAGTAAGTTAGTTATTTTGGCGCGTTTCAGAAATTCAGAAAACTGAATCAGTATAATCTATTAATTTATGCAATTATTTAATTATTCATACAGCTTTAAAAACTGTGTTTGTTTCTCAAGCTATTACGAGTTTTGCATACATGAAGTTCTTGCAAAACAATTTTTTTGGGGATAGGTGCCTGCCTACCCCTATGGATGCCTCGCTATGGAATAACTGAGCTGGAAAGTTGCCTACTATAGGCAAGTTGACTTTTAAGTCAATAAAAAAAGTAATTAAATAAGTATATTCATTTCCGTGTTCATAAATAATATACAGTTTTTAAGCTACAACTGATATAAAACTTATAATAATCTGATGAAAAAAGGATTTACTCGTTTGAACGAACCAAATTAAATTGTTTTACAATAATATAATTGCTGTGTGATTATTTAATAGAATATTCCACGTTACGTACCATGGGTCTATTGGTTATTTGTAAAACAAAGAGAAAATATCTACCACGCATGGAAAGTACTGATTCAGGCTTTGCTCTTTCTCCAAATAATGCTCTATTTTAAACGCCCTATTTTTTTAACTATTTTTATGCTCTTTCAACAAATAAGAAGTCCCCTAGTCCTTGGCTATCCTGCTATTGGTGACTATAACAGCGATCGCTATAGTAAAGGTCCAGCTGTAAAGTTGGCAGAAAAGATGTGTGGGCCATCATTGGATTATGCAAATGAGGTGAATACATCCTCGAAAAGTTACCAACAGTAATATTCCAATAGTGTCAGATAGTGCCTCTATTCTGCGGTCACTTGAAGGTGAAGCTGTTAGCTCAGGCTTTATAAACGATTTTCGTTTAGGCTTGAAGAAGGTTGCAAAAACAATTAAGGTCGCACTTCAATGGTTATTAAAGAGCATCGTGGTTTTCACGGCAATAGCGTTTCAGATGAACTGGCTAAAAGCAACACCATTAGGCCCTGTCTCAACGTCGCCGATACCTTATAGCCTTTTCCGCGCTTATCTGTGAGAACAAATCGTAAATCGAAAAAACAATCGATTGGAACAGACCGACGGCTGTGAAGGGAGTACTGCCATCACCCGACCGCGTTTTTGTGCTCTGCCAAAGTAGACATAACCTTGTTTATCACCAGTCATACTGCCTTCAACAAACATCTATTTAATGTAGGTTCCAGCGATAGTCCACTATAGAAAGCTTGCATGAAGACTGAAGAAACATCCCGTTATAGAATCCCCATCCTGGAATACACAAATCCTCTATAACCCGAGGACACTCCACAAAGTTTAAGAATAACCCAGGGGGACTTCTGCGCTTCTGTACGTATATAGGCTGGCTAAACTCTTAATAGCAGACTACGCACAAAGAACCAAACTTGAGTCCAAGTGCAGAAACGAGAGCCCACTAAACTACTGAGGCAACTATATCTAGCGAAAAGGATAATAGAATTTTCAAAACATAGATGCAGATTCAGGGCTATGTAAATTTTTGCAGCAAGTGTCGTCGTTTATTACACCGGCTGCTAACAAATGTTTCTTAACCATCTATGCGGTTCGGCATTAAATTTCCTTCAAACAAAAAAGTTGTCTTATCATCTCTTAGTATGCTGGGTGTGACTGTCTGTATGACCTGGAAATACCTCTTAGATATCGAGTAGGTATATGGTATAATTAGATACACTTTTGACGGTTACAATGTTGTTAACGAGGGACTTTTGTACGAAACAAGTAAAATCACCTTGAACAGCTGGTCGCCCTATTGGTGACATAGTAAGTTAAGATATATCTAGTTTTCTTTTTAGAAAACCCGATGACAGTCTAAAGATCTTTTCTTCCAACTGTTAGACCTCTACTTTCATTCACAAGAAGGATATTATAGGACCGGCAAGGACTATCAAGCCTCACCAGTACTTGCCATGCAAGATAAGAAACAAAAAAATACCCAGCAATAATATTATTATACTGCCATAAACTTAGTTTCATTGAAACGAGGGGATCAATATTTCGTCAGATTATTAAAGTCAGTTGTAGCTTAAAAACTGTTATTATTTATGATCAAAGAAATGCATATCTTTAACTATGGTTATATAAAATTATTCCAAGGATTGTATAAAAATATATTTTGCAAACATTGTGAACTCTTTTTTAATTTGACTATTTTATAGGTAGGTCTATCCTCTACTATAGGTAACTATCCTGCTCAGTTATTCCATAGCGAGGCATCTATCCATAAGGGTAGGCAACTATTCCTGAAAAAATTACCTCGCAAGAACTTAATTTGTGCTGAACTCGTAATAGCTGGAGAAACAAACACCGTTCTTATAGCTGAATGAATAGTTAAACCAACAAAACTACTGAGAAAATCTATGATAACTTATTTGGTTAGGTTAAAAATTACGACGCCCTAAAAAAAGCAGGGCATCTATCACGGTTTAC
Source organism: Emmelina monodactyla (assembly GCA_916618145.1). NCBI lineage: Eukaryota > Metazoa > Arthropoda > Insecta > Lepidoptera > Pterophoridae > Emmelina > Emmelina monodactyla. The sequence continues at coordinate 2,569,641 of OU745322.1, forward strand.
CCTAATGAAAGTTCAGCAAGTAAAGATGATTAAAAATTAAAATGATGTTGATTATGCGAAAATGTTATGTTTTAATAAGTATTTTTGTACTATGGGAGACCACTACTACTATTGAGGACCATTTCATTTATCTAACATATATTTTTAACTACTTCTATAAAAATAAAATAAAATTGATTCATACTTAAATAACCTAACTTCCATTCACTTATTAATAAAAAGGGGGAAAATTAGATAACAACATTTATCCTAATCGTCAGCAACATTTTTTTAGCTTTATGAAGTAGGAAAAATACCCAACTCACATGAAAAAGTAACCAATTAAAGAACAAAAACAATTATATGAAGAGGGAAAAATAGATAATTGCTTTTTAAACGTTTATCTCTGCTCATATGCATTAAAAATTAAAATTTAAAACAACATATTGTAAATAAAACCGTAATTTACATTATATATAAAAACCACAGTTATATCTTTTAAATTAAAAAAGATATGACGATTTTTCCACAAAAAATACACTAAATTGCGTTTTTCTCGAAAGTCACATTTTGTTAGTTGGTTACTTTTCCTTCTACGGGGACGATAAGGCCTTAACGGCCGTTCAAAAATTGCCATAGTGGACGGTATTTCACGTCCACAAGGCGGGGTATTGGTAAAGTTTTCAACTAGCAATAATCGCACCTCGGATAAACCTCATTGGTTACGATATTGCCTCTGCGCAAAGTTAGCTTCTCAAAGTTCACTCGTGAACCCGTATGAAACGGATGAAAATAGTTATAGCGCGATTTAAAATACTGGTGGCGCCATCTGTGGTTTCACTGACGAACTAAAGCTTCGGAAACATCTTTGTCTAAAATAGGGTAAATTTACCAATTATGAACACATAATACTAAAATATGATGATTATATAAATATCAGGAATAAATAAGGCAGGGATTTAAATCATTAAATTGACTTTTATCGAATATTTCGATACTGTATTAGAGACTTTTTTCTTTGCAGGAAATTTCGTTTGAATATACTAATGTAAATACATATTATCGGTATGATTTTAAATAAGGTATTAATTTTGAGGCATTGAGTATATTATGTTATATTTTAATGAATCCAAAAAAAATACTGGAAAACTCAATAACACCAGGTAGGGCTAATCGAGGGACATCGGACAGCGGAATCGTTTTCGTACCGTGAGTTGCCAAATATAAATAGAAATTATTAAGTTTTTGACTTGATTGGTAAATAAATAGGGTGGCCATGCGTACCATCGCATAAATTAGACAATAAGGATCATTTAACTAAGTCATTAAGGAAAGTAATAAATTGAATCGATATTCCATTTCTTCCATAATAGGTTATTTTTTTCCTTTTATCATTAATAAGTTTTGTATATTGAAAAATTAATGGTTTGCATATGTATACCTATTAAATATATAATAGCATTGAGTGGGCAACTGCCACCTATTGGCAGGTTACCTTAATTTTAAACATACCTATTATAAACAATCTTATTACCACATATTACATTACTTTATACAAAAATATTTTAATATAATCATAAACATTTAGAAGGAAGAAGTTTATTATATATTTTAAAATTACACTATCAAAAAAATGTATGAGTAGGTTTTTTTTTTAGTACATACATGGAGAGTTACCCTTAAAAGCTGCGATAGATATAAATCTCTTTCAAAAGAGAAACCTGTCACTGGCCGCGAATTCCCGCCGAATTTCTCCGAATGTCAAAATTCAAATGACATCGCGATCACGCGCGCAAACCGTTACTGCACATTTCAAAAATAGAACACGCCGGCCATTTCAAGTGAGGTTTACCAGTAGCGATACATGGCTTGCTTATTAATTAGTATATTTTATTTTATGTGCACAATAAAATATTCTAAAGGTGACTGTGATGGCTAAATTCCTGAGAAAATGGCTATAAACCTAGATAAAAAACTTCGTTACACAATAAATTTCGAAAACAATTAGAATTTAAAATTTGTTAGTATAAAATAAACTCAATCTTCTTAAAAATAAATAGTTATGCAAGTCAAAATGAAAACGGCCTTGAAAATATAAAACATCAAAGCACTTTGATACACTTCGTTTTATCACAAAACATAATCTGGTAACTTATTGCAAGAATAAAAACCCTTTCATTTCTCTAAAAGACTCAAGATCAACCCTCCCTTGTGGTTGCATATGACCAGCATACCTTGAACCATGCATATTGCTTTAATGCTATGTCAAAAAATAAGATAAAATAATTTAAAGGCGTAAGTTTTTCATTTACTCAAGTTTTTAAGAATTATTGGTAAACACTTTTTGAACTTGTTTTCACGATAGTCTAGTAAAAAAATCTAGGATATTATCAATTTTCTTTGCTAGTATTTTTCATTGTTTGCAGGGTTAACTTTCCGCTGGTCGAACGACGCGCAATTTGTCATGTCACTTCACAGCGACGTGCTGTCACTTTGTCTGACGGATATAGAATACCATTATGGCTGTCAAGATACTGTCATATTTCCCGCGATTTCGTAAAACTATCAATAAAACAAAAAAAACGCAGTAAAGATTTTCAAACATATGAAAACTACACTTATGAAGTCGAACCCCAGTTTATCCTACAAGTGTAAAACAAATCACAACACCCTCTATAAGATCATTAATATTAACCCCTACGAAACCACCCTACAGATAAAACACATAAATAAACATTAAAAAAAGCCACAAAGAAATATCCCTTTAAAATATTCATCACAGATTTTCCCACCTTGCAAGGAAATCTCATTTTTTGAAGATAATTTACATCTTTTATCTGAAAAGCGAAGGATTCTAATTTTAACATTATTCATCCTTAGGGACTTAGGTATTTTTCTTTTGAAATGATAATTTTTATGTTTTTTACAGTAACATACCTACTTTGGTTCACAAAAGTTTTTTTTGGCATATATCCGAATCAATCATCAGTTAGCAAGACGTTTATATTATTCTCAACAGAAAAATACTCATTTTTCCTTCAAAAAATGTAAGAAACCAGAGATAGGTAAAAAAAAAACCGGCCAAGTGCGAGTCGGACTCGCGCACCGAGGGTTCCGTACAAACCTGCAAAAACTACTTAAAATTTTAAGCTTTTCGGAATTTTTCTGTTACCTGTGCTGTAAGCTATTGCTTCTTACCAAATTTCAAGATTCTATGTCAACGGGAAGTGGTCTTTAGGTTTTAATTCCCGTGCGTGTAGTTGCGAGTTTCAAAATATGCGGTATCAATGGTTGTACTTTTGCGTTTTGCGTTTTTGCGTTGACTTAGATTTTTTTTTTTCACGGGTTAAAGGCAATTAGATCTAAGTATTAGATATGAATTCCAACTTATAAGTTTATATTTATTAAAAAAATATATATTTTGTAATGTAACTAAAAAATTAAGGTTTTCGGAATTTTTCCTTTATGTGTGCTATAAAACGTTGCTTCATGCCAAATTTCAAGATTCTAGGTCGACTGGAAGTACCCTTTAGGTTTTGATTCCCTTGCGAGTACTTGCGAGTTTCAAAATATGCAGCTTAAATGCTGTTTCTTTTGATTGCGTTGACATAGAAGTTTGATTTTGTTACAGCTTAAAGGTATTATAGACCTGAGTATTTGGTATGAATTTCAATTTAATACCTCTACGCATTTATGAGGAAATGGGTAGTAAGGTTAAAATTATTAAAAAAAAAATATTATGTGATGTAACTAAAAATTTATGGTTTTCGTAATTTTTCCTTTATCTATGCTATAAGACGTTGCTTCGTACCAAATTTCAAGATTCTGAGTTCACGGGAAGCACCCTGTAGGTTTTGATTCCCTTGCAAGTGTCGACTTGCGGCATAATTTGCGGCATAAACGGCTGTATCTTTTGATTGCGTTGGCTTAGAAGTTTGATTTTTTCACAGCTTCAAGGGACAGTAGACCTGAGTAATTGATATAAATTTCAGCTTCATACCTCCACGCGTTTTTGAGAAAAAGGGTCTTGACAGACGGACGGACGGACAACAAAGTGATCCTATAAGGGTTCCGTTTTTTTTCCTTTTGAGGTACGGAACCCTAAAAAATGACCGTCGACAAAATACCTAAGCAAAATATCTCCTTTGCTTGCGTCACCGGAAATATGATCAATTACATTTAAGTAATGACTACCATTAAATTTCTAATTCCTCAGTGTTGCGCCCGCGTCGGCAGGAAACGGCCCCGGGTTTGAATCCTGACGCGCATACAGTATTCGATGACGTCTGGCGTATTGATGACAGTTAAGATGTTTTGACAGTTGAAGGTGTTTTTAAATTTTAATTTAATACAAAAAAAAATGTTGAAGTAAGAATTCTGGCAAGTCTCACTTACAGCTGCTGAACTTAAATTAAGACAAAGACAATCTGCGAACAAGTGAAATTAAAGTTATTTAGCTAATTTTAAAAACCTTTCAAAAATTGGAAGTTAACCTATCAAACTGCCGCATCACCGAAGAAAAACCCGTCATTGACATTTAACCTCACCTCTTACATTCCTATTGTACAATAAAAATTACAACCCCATACTTTAGTCTTAAAAAGCGACTAGCTCTCTGGGATCTTCTGGGCTCACTTTAAAACAACCCCAGATAATAAAAATAATATAAACTGTTGTCGCTAGGTACCAGACAATGGGAGGCAATCGTAAAAGAAAAACCAGTTTGAACTGGTCCGAGGCGGATATTTGGAGTTTGAACGAGTTGGAACTAGTGTAAAGATAATGTTTGAAATATACTAAATAGTTCCGTGAGTGAAATTATTTATGTATGTACACTTAAAGGTAACTTCCGTATATGCATATGACAAAATATTTAATATTATTATTATGTTTAAAGTTGCTTTACTTTGATTAAATGTTGTACTTTAATTTTCACATTTCATTATCATTAGCAAAAAAATCCTAAAATAAAGCATTCTATTGAAATGATTTTTTAAACACGCTAAATTCAAATAAATACCTTGTTTTTCTCCTTTTTTTAATTTTACAAATAACCTACCATTTACCCCAAAGCTCAATACATTTTGGTGTACCAACAGACAATACGGCAGAAAGCAAATGGCGCGAACCGAGCAGTTTAAAATTGTCATTACGTTTTTGTAGACGCAGCCAAGGTGCTCCGATTAGCAATCTGAGGGTTATCACTACAGGGGGTCTTAGTTGAAATAAAATGTGAAAGATATTAGATAGAAATTTTATTTGAAACAAAGATTATTTTGAATTTTGAAATATTTCCTCTAAAATTTGTTGATTTATTCATGAAACAGTTACACATTTATAAATTATGATTTTAATAGCGGTAATTTAAGAAAGTAATAATCTCAGATTTAAAATCCTTTTAATGTTTTTAACCTTTTTAATTTATAATTTTGTAATGCATTATAAACCTGTCATGAAAAATTTTTATATTGATTAAGAAGCCCATATGAAACCTTTTAATCACTACAAAATAGTCATAGCCAATTTATATGACAGTATAAAAACGTTCAAAAAGATTCAATGCTCCTATAAAAATGATGTACTCAATCCTTTATTATAAGGGGACGTGCACACTCTCTGGTGTATTCGCGAATTACACCTGTGTGTTACCCGCTTTATTTATTGTATCGTTTACGTCACAGACCAATGGCGGTGGATTGACAATTTAAAGTTTAATGCGTTCTAAAATTGAAAACTTTTTTTACAAAATCTTTTTACGGAACACATTTTGTTACGTAACAGTTTTTTTAAGCTGTAGGTATTATTTTTATTAAAATAAAAAACAAAAATTTCACAACTTACAAACAAAATATTAATACCTATATTGCTACAAGCCTAAAAAAAACTGTTGTAGGTCCCTTCTGACATTATTTTACCTACCGTATTTAAGCTATAGGTAAATAACCACATTTCAACATTGAAAACTATCAACAACAGTGAAGTTTACCCTAACTTTTTTACATAAATGACTATTTTTTTATCATCGTACTTAATTACGTAAATTAGTAATTACCACTAGCATCTTTTTCTGAAAATATTATTATCTTGCAAATTAGTTATGAGGCTATAATAAAAATACATATACAGTATGTATTCTATAGTCAAGGAATGTCTTAGCGTCTGTAACCACAATTTAAATGTAAATTCTGACGACGGATCTCATACTAACAAGGTGGCGCCCTCTAGTGATTTAAGACGAGACTATATACATACTTTTAATTAAACTTGTTTTACTTCTAGAATTACATTAAGTTTATTTAAGTTTCAATATTTAAAATAATAGGTAAGATGATATTAAAAATAATAAAAAAACTATTTTAATATAGGTATAGTACAATAAACTATAGTAGAAGAATAATACCAAGATCTTAACAAAGAAATGTCATATTATACCGAGATAAAGCTAAGCTACCTTATAAATATTAACCCCATAGGGCTCCTGTTTGCCCTCTTGTCTTGTCGATCCCACATTGATTAACCCTGTCGAAGTCGGGGCGCGACGGAATAACAAATTGATGCGTGGGGTCTTACAGACCCAGACTAATACACTATATTACATCACCTCAATATAGGCACTTGACTTGGAAGAAAACAAAACAAAAGAAAGGCTTTCCTAAGAAAACGCGATAAAAAACATTACACGCTCAATTTAAGAAGAAAACAATAAAAATAATGTCCGTCTTAACCCTCTAATACCTACAAACTGTACTTTTAATTCCGTCAAATTGTACGTAATTAGCAACGGAAGGGTTAACGGCAAACGGTCCTTGAAATAAAATTCCACGGCATCTTAAGGGTTAAAAATCTCTAATTTCCAACCAAATTAGTATTAAATGTCTATAAATAGGGACAGCATATAAAATAGGCATAAAATGCTATTGTTAATAAATTTTAATAAGCTTTTAAAATATAAGATTAGTTAAATAGTTACCAGTTCTCTTGTGCATAGTATCTGAAACAAGTTATTTCACATATTATTTTTTGAAATATCAAAAGAAAAACACAAATAACATTGAGGTTCTTAAAAATATATCACAATTTGAATAAAAGTTTTAAATACTACTAACGCCACCTGTTGATTAAGATATGAACTTAAACAACAAGTTTCAACCAAAGTTTAAACTAAAACTCAACAGATGGCATTAGTTTGTATATATTTTTAAGCAAGTAGTGTCAATGCACCAGATGGCATTGCAAGCGTTCCAAACTAATGCTTTGTTTCTGACTTGAACTTCCTTTTTTATTTACGGCTTATATGTTTAGGGTGAAATCATAGATTTATTATTGGTCTTCGCTTTCTCTTTTTTAAACAAGGAATTTACCTTCTAGGCAGAGATTTGTCTTCCAGCTCTTCCACGTCGCATCTTTATCAATTTTTATGCGGTTTTTTACTTACTTGAGTTCAATTTAATAACTTGTGTATTTTTTTTTATTACAATCCCTCCCAGAAGTGAGAAAAAAATTAACCAACCACCTTATTTTTGCAAAAAGTATGTTACTACAAAAGTAAATATGCAGTTCAATTAGTTACCTATTTTTTATTTTGTATTATAAAGTAGTTACTTTTATTAAGAATTATTTTTATTTAAAATAGAAAAAGCATTAAGTAGCTACTAACAAATGAAGTCTCTTATAAAATCATACTAATATTATAAACGTGAAATTTTGTAGGTATGTACCTATGGATGTATTATTGGATGTTTGTTACTCTTTCACGTAAAAACTACAGGACGGATTCTGATGAAACTTTACAGTAATATAGCTTATACATCAGAATAACACCTAGGGTACTTTTTACCGCGGGAAAACTTCTCATTCCTACGGGAAAGCGACTTCCACGCGAACCGAGTTGCGGGCGGCCACTAGTGACTTATAATCACAAATAGTTCCTCAATACTTACTTCGGTTCGAATATCCATATCGGTACATCAATTACAGGCATTATGCCTATTCGTACATAGTGCATGCGTCTACGCATATCATTCTCAGTTCTCATGACCCGATCGATGACCCTAGTTCTATGATTGCACGGAGTTATTATGAAAAATATAGACATAAATATGATTTATCTTTTATCTTGAACATTATGGTAGGTACGTGTGAAGTATTCAGTTAAAGGTGTGATCTTAATTGGTAAGCTATAAAGAAAGTCTTTTTTTAACACGGTTTTATTAGCTTGACCTGTAACTATGTAATTTCATATGTAATGGAATTTCACAACGTATTTTTTTGATATTCAAAAGATTTTTCAAGCATTTATAAATGATTGTGGAGATGACACAGTAAGAAAGAGTTGTTATTAATTATTTAACTTAGATAATTAGGTTAAAGCTGATAATAAAAATCAGACATATCATGTCACCTGAAAAATGTATTTCCAGTAAGATGTATGTATCTAATGATACTTTCAGGAGGTAAACCTAATATTTGTTTTCACTTATTAATGTAAAATAAATTTTGTTATGAAGAATCAATCTGTGTACACATACTATTTTGTAGTAAAAAAATGTAAAACTTTATACAACCTACACCCATAGGAACTTTTACAAAATTAACTTTATCAATTACAATTTCTAAAAAAAAACAAAAGCTATGGAAACTTTTTGCAATAGAAAACCCATCAACTTAAAAAAAGCATCACACAAATCATCAAACACACATCAACAACGAGATTAATTTTCCCGCTTCATTTCCCGCCAAAAAAGCCTCCCTCCACCCAAAAACATATTATAACAAAATAAAGAAACCGCATCTTAATCTTATTACATAATAATAACTTGGAATAACTTACAGATGTTTTTCCAATCAGATTTCTACTGAAAATCCCCAATTTTTCAACGTTGCAAATTAGATTAAGAAAATTTGCATTGCAGTGTAAATTTAAAATTTGAATTCTCTTCACTGTTAATAAAGTTGGTATTGTTTTGGCAGGATTTTGACAGCAGGATACGGAAGTTCGTTTCGCTGTCAAGATTAGGGGAATCGTGTCGATTCGCGCCCTTTGCGAAAACAATATGAATAATAATTCGCTTATCATAATATTGGGAATTCATAGAGAAGGTTTACTCGATAAGATTAATTTTAAGTGTAATCTTGGATTTATTCAAAGTTTTTAAAACTTCCTTTTTAAACACAACCTATTATAGCAGCACGCTAATACGTTCCACTAGTTGAACAGAGACACAGGAATTGAGCCGTAATCCACCACGGTGGCTCAGTGCGGGTCGGTGGATGCAAATGATGCATACCTAAATCATCGAACTAAGTGTGTTGCCTTACGATGTGTTCCCTTACATAGATGAAATTAGTGTTACAAAACAACCTACTGGAGATCGTACCCAGGACCTTCCATATTGCATATTTGCTAAAATACGCTGGATGCTTCCATCCAGCTCACTTCTTTCAAACTTTCGTTCGATAGTAATGCAGTAAGGAACATCGGTAAATAAATAATTGCGATGGTTAATAAAACTACCCTCTCTCTGCAGCGACGTCGTAACTCGCACCGGTGGACGATGACTTCAGTTTAGTTTGACTTCAGTATAGGGATCGAGTGGTTTTGATACTTTACGGGTCTTGAACGCAGCAATTTTACTCACAACATTGGTTTGGACTAGCATTTGCTAAGAAATGTAATTAGAAGTTTAAATATAGAAAAAGTAAATTTTACAATATATTTGTGGGTAAACATTTTTGTTTGTTTTTAGATTACCTACTTCGATTTTCTGCAGCGCTAAGCGTGTTCATTCAACCATTAAAAAGAACCATGTTATTGCATGTTTACTTATTACCTACATCTACTTTATTATCAAAAAAACCAACATATCTAAGTTTATTTTCATATTTTTATACCTACATGAACACATAACTGAAAAACTTTTTTACCCTTGCCTTATCAACTATCAAACCCCTGCAATCCAAGATGGCGTACATTCGGTCAGTTCGCAGTAATGACCGGGCACTTTACATAATTCGGTGATCGACTGACCCCAACATACCCGCACTGAGTTTATGGCAACCGACCGATATTACTATGCGGTTTTATACACAAGTGTGGTTCGGAACGAATTTTTAAATTTGCAGTTTGAAGGGTTATGGTTTTTTTGGTATGTGATTAGGCACAGGTTATGTTATCAAATAGGAGATGGACTTATTCGCCTGTCATAAACTATCATTATTACAAAATGGCTAACTTAAGGTAAGTTAAATTTAATATTAACCTTACTATAAAAACCTTACTTCACAATGCTAGTTAAGCCAATAAGATTAATAACTTGTTTTCAATGAAAAAACCAACTTCATACTAGTTTGAGGTACCTACGAGTTTATTTTCAAAATACGACGAAATATCTTAAATATTTGAAGGCACATACAATTTATTGTGTAAAAACAAGTTTAACCCCTAGCATTGCAATCATTGCAAAGTTAATCACCTCATTTACACATTTTGACATAATTATCAACTGAACTGTCAAACTAGTAAATTCGCGGGATATTCGAAAAAAAGATGGCCGTGTATGTCCACGCATGCGCACAGCGGGGCCTGTCAATCAACGTCATCGCTGCAGGAATCGTATTGAAATTGATTGAAATTATTCAGTTTTTACGAATAATTAAGCTAAATAAGTTTTTCATAGAACCAAGTTGACGTATTGATTCAAATGGTATTTTATTTGTTGAAATAGTAATGAGGTGAGTGATCCGTGAGGTAAGAGGCATTGGTGGGAAAAGTTTATTTTAATATAATAAGCAAAAAAAGAAATAATCGACATACTAAATAAAAAGTTGAAGCTTAATAAATAAACTCGCAAAAATGTGTGACATATTATCTTTTGACTTAGCATGACTCGCAATTAATAATTTGAAATATTATTTTTTACTTAACTAAGCACTTATGTAAATTCTTCTTAAATAAAAAATCTGCAGCTGTCAAAATCTATCACTTGCAGTAATGCCACCAATCGAGTCCCATTTTAACAAAGATGTCTCAGACGTATAAAATACTCTGGATAATTGTCAACATTTTTATCAAAAATCTTAATTGAAAATGTTGAATTTTTCATATTCTTTAAAGAGAATTCATTAACGGTTTTGTAAGAACTGAAATGTGCTAACTTTATAATAAATCTCTGTTTTCTATTTAGCATTTATGATTCGAATTGACATTTTTGTATGCCTAAATATGACAATAAATATCTACATCAATATTTTTGAATTAATTAAATATTATTATCTATGTTATAAGTTTTAAGTATAATCACCCAACTTATAAATTTGATTGCCTAGTTTCTAAGAAAATTGCTCGATGATAAATTTACTAATAGGTATTATTATTATTACCTACTTCGCGCCGAAAGTGGCATAGTGGTTAACAGATAGTTAATGTTTAAAAAACAACAAAACAAATGGTCCTTAATCAGTTTTTCGAATAACATCAATTTTTTCGCACGAATGCTAAAACATCTTTCTCTAAGTAAGTACACTTAGAAGACAACAATCGTAGTTCTAGTAGCTATCTAAAAGCGATTTGGATCAAAATAAAATACCACGTAATAGTCCATGGCTCTCGGTTTAACGAAATGTTTATCCAAACGGCTGAACGCATTTTATGAGACATAACAGCGGGCTCTTGACTATCTGATGCATTTTCGACGATTCGATTACGGCAAGACAATGGTAAGTAGGTGCGGTCCAAGGTAAAAAATACCGCGAGTTGCTGTCTGTAAGGTTATATTTTAATGTAACTTCTAAGGCCCAATTGCAGTGAACGTTTTAACCTCGGGTTAGCCAACTCAGAATTAAATGGCGCCGCCATCGATTGTAATAAGAAGTAGTTACAATCGATGGTGGCGCCATTTAAACCTGAGTTTGCTAACCCGAAGCTAACCCGAGGTTAAAATGTTCCCTGCAATTGGGCCTAAGACTAATAAATACGCTACCTTATTAAGGCAATTCCTTATGACAATTCTAGTCGTAGATAACTACTCTTATGAGTTCTTTGGAACTAATCAATGAGTTTTAGTCTTATTCAAATGGAGTGAGCCTTTCTTTTCCAGCTTAAATCATTATAAGTCGAGTGGCTATGAAGAAAACTAACATCAATTTCATATTATAAAATGGATCATGTCAAATTTGAGGTTTGTCAAATTTCTCTCAACGCTTGAAATTTTCCCACTTGTTGGATATTCAAATATGTAAGAAGTCGATTCCCACGAATTGGGAGTAAGTCTGTGACTGGTGCCACACAACAAAGGGCCGATTGACTTCAAATTTAGTGGTTCTGGATTAGGATGATGGCGGTTTGCGGGCAGCCGGGTCATCAGGAGCCGTTACCAAATTGTTTTGAAAATCGAACCGCGCTGCATTTTCTTTGGGGCGGGAAAGTTTTTTTTTTAATTTGAGTGAAGTTGGCACTTGAACACGGTTTCTGCATCCGATCGTTGGATTTGGTAACAGGTTGATTACGTAACTAGGGGTGTAGGCTAAATAGTACTATAATTATAAAAACACAGAAACTCATTTTAGCAACCACCTTTTATATGTTTACGAAGTAGGTGCTATCCTTCAATCTAAAACATCAGGTTAAATATCAAAATCCCAATACTTAACAGACAATCGACCAATTACTTAATAAGTACCTCAAACATTTAGTTTTTCCACTCACTTTAAAGTCAAATCAATAAATTTTGATCCCGATACCCGAAAGTCGTAAAACTGACCCCCGGTCATACAGACCCCACGTCTTGGGGTCCGAATGACCCCATCCGCAATATGGGATGGTCGTATTCAATAATTTATACAATTGATAAATAATAAATAGGGCATAGAGGCCACAGTTTTATTGTGCTCTTACCATAATGGCCATTTCTTTAGGATTATGGTAAATAACTGTGTTTTCTTCATATTGAAGCACAACTTCTGTTTATTTTGTTTTGTATAACCTTGGAGTAAAGTTAAAAAAAGTATTTTGCAGTAACTACAAGATTCAAAGCTTAAATAAATTCCGACATATATTTTGTCTTATCCTTTTTTCGAGAATACTTTTTTTTACTTTACTCAAATTATTTTATTATTTTTCTTTTATTAATTAATAAAACTTACTAATACAATAAGATACTCATCCCTTTCTATCTATTTTACCTGTTAACTTTCGATACTAACTTAAAATATCTTTTTAATTTCGGCCTGCACAAAATATGATCCCCAATTAAACACCAACAAAAAATGTCTTCTCTTTCACTTTCAAAGAAACTGATAATTCCTCAAACAAAATATCCACGCATCTCCTAATGAACCCTGCTTACATTCTTGCGATGCAAAAATCGAATAATCACCAATCGAATCATACGATTCGCCTTATAATCGATCAATTAAACGGAATCGACTCTTTCAGGAATTCGCGATTGGGCCCCTAACACGCGAACGGCGCAATTTTTTCGATCGACATCGCGCGAACAATCGCACCTTCTATTATAATATCGATAATACAGCTTTTTGCCGCCTCTGCTTCTTCTGTATGATTACACATTTTACTAAACAACGATTTGGATTCAATCGAAATAGCATTCTTTTCATTTCCACCTCCATCGAACAAAGCACAACCTTATTCAGTTGTTTTAGATCTCAAAATCGTATGATCGCCTACTTTCGAATCACAAATATCAAGAATGAACTGTAATTTCAGCGAATTAAGGTTGATTATCGAGTGTTGGGATTAGAGAAGGAATATCATATGTTTAGAAAAAGGTTGGAGGTGACAACTGAAATGAAAAGACGATCTGTCTTGTACCGGAGGAATCAGTTCTATAAAATAGTCGTTTATTGTGCAAAGTCTATTGTACCGGGCGTTATCAGAAAATACCTCGCACGGAGGGATTTTCATTTAGTTTTGACGAGAATATGTCATTGGAGATTTTATCTTTGATGTGATGCGATGAACAGCTATTGATGAGATTTGTTTTGATTCTAAGATTGGAATAATATCAGCATATTTTCTATATTAGGTAGCTTTATGAAAAAAACCATTATATAGGTATGAAGATGCTGTATCGGTTAAAAAACAAAAATAATCACAAGATTGTTTTTTTTTCCATTCAGCTATTGTCAACTGCGTAGTTAATCCAATCAAATCTTTATTTCCAATGCATAAAATATCTAAACTCCACTCCGCAATAAAAAAAACTCCTTCTAAAAACTCACGTCATATCCCATCCAAGTATCAAAAACTCCAGAATAAACCCCCTGAAATCCTCAAAACCTTACTAAGAGGAAAGTTGTTAAACCAAGCGCCCGGGAGTACTTCCCTGTCATTAACACACATTAAATGTCATTAAACGGACTACCACTGTCGTTTGCGCAGTCATAAACTCCATGGGTTAAGTCAAGGATCTCCTTGGAGGATTTTTCCAAGGCATTAAGAAAGGTGGCTTAAGAACTGTAGGAAAGTATACTTCTTTGTTAACGGGTTACGTTGGGGTTTTGAGTTGTGGAAGAAAATGTAAAAGGTTTAAGCTCTGGATTGTTATGTAGAAAGTGCGGGTAGAGACTAATTCTTTTGTTGAACGGTCATTTTATCCGTAAACCTCTTCTAAATGCCTGAGGATATTTTTCTACAGTTATAAAGAATTACAATATAACAGTATATAAAATAGTACATACCCTCTTTTAAAAAAATCAAATACAATATTAGGCTATTTAGAACACTTAAAAAATAAGGAAAACCTTATTAAATCCAAATTCCTATATTTGTCTGAAGTCAAAAACAAGCTAAATAAAATCACCCTCGATGAATTGATTGTAAAGCTGTTATTTTCTACTTAGTTGTTTTTAAAACACACTCCAAACGGAACTTATTCCTCTCAAGCTGGAAATTAAACTTATTTCTAAGACCTTCATTTTGGCGTAGGATCATAAAAACTAATTGGATTTTTTCCTTCAACCCCTGTTAGGGGGTGTGTTTAATTATTGTTTTATTGCTGTTTAGGGGGTGGGAAGCGAACCTGAGACATTTGGAGGTTTTGCGATTATGTGCGACAGTGTCAAGAGATTTACACTTGTATTTGAGAATAGTGTCCCGCCCATACTTCGTAAAAAAAAACAAGAAATTCTACACGATACAGAGAATGTAGGTTTATTAAAGCAAATAGGTATAACAAATTTATTGGCTTTTATCTGGAACTTTGAACCAGCATAAAATACTAAATACCTAACACCGACATAACTTTTTTAAAACCGTCCATGATTTTTTGTTTAGGCAAATAACATTTATTCATAAGCAAACAAGTATAGGAACCTCTTCAGAGGCCTTAAAAGGCTACTAGGCTAGAAAACTCTGAAACTAGATTCTTTCTTTCTATTATAACATTTACATGTTACGCTGCATGCCAGTAAGGCCCAATTGCAGGGAACGTTTTAACCTCGGGTTAGCTTCGGGTTAGCTAAATCAGTTTTAAATGGCGCCACCATCGATTGTAACTACTTCTTATTACAATCGATGGTGGCGCCATTTAAATCTGAGTTAGCTAACCCGAGGCTAAAACGTTCCCTGCAATTGGGCCTTACTTATTTATTTTTTGCAAATAATTAAATGTCGTATCCTTAAAATTATGAACTTTAATAAAAGAGCAATAAAGTTTAATTAAGGATGCTGTTTATAGCCTTGTTGTTAGGTAATAAAATTAAAGAACACTTTGCTTACTTATAAAATTACATTAAATGATTATAAATAAACAGAAATAAGTATTATTTTCCTGTTAAAATAAAGTCGTAAATAATTAATTTTACTCGAAACTTAATGTACAGTCTAGTATTCTAAGTAGGTTTTATGTAAACTATCAAAGTGATGTAATTTTCTCGGTAGTGCGTGTTTTTTTGAAGTACCTAGATTAGGAGTAGTGACAGACAGACAGACGGACAACGACATGATCTAATTAAGATTACTTTTTTCCTATTCATGTTTGGTTCAATCAAGTCAGCAATTAATATAATTAATTATAAAGAAAATATAATTTGCTTTTGATTTTAATTGCTTGCTAGTTAAATAACAAATAATATGATATTTTTCCCACAAAAACTTTCTTTTCCATGTTTTTTTGAAGCAAAACAGATAATCAATTTTGAATAGGTTTTGCACGTATTGTCAAAAATATATGACACAAATCCATAATGAGAGTTGTTCTTTCAGATAATGTTATTCCTAAGTATAATCTAATATTCGTGATTTACGTACAGTTGGTATACATGGTTTATATTATTTCAATACATTGGGCATGATCTTCAACCTGGGTTTAACTTACGAGCCTACTCGCGGTTTAATGTCTGTTTTGACCTTTCTTAGTTAAGGCGAAGACAACTTTAGGACACACATCATAAAGTATAGTTTTAGTTAAAGATTTTTTAATTAAGTATTCGTTTTTAATAAGTTATAAATTGTGAATTGGCGAAAAGCCTGAAAGTAATTGATGAAAACTAGCGTACAGATCTGCGGTTTGATTTTCCCAAGGTAAAAAATTATTTTTTTCTTGATTTTTTATTCTAAATTACATTTTATCTTTGTAGTGTGTGTATTTACGTGGTTGTGTAACAAACATCCAAACTTTCACATGAATAATATTAGTAGGCCTCAGTTTATTTAGTGAAAAGTTTATTTAAATTATTGTTAGGAGTAAAAACATTAAATGATTCTCATTTCGCGTTATATCCATTTATTAGTCATAAACTATCCACAAATGAAAGTAAATGCAGCATTTGCAATAATTAAAACTGTTTATCCCCAGTAAATAGGGATATAAAACCCAATAGTCATAATATAAAATCTAGAATCGAGCAATAAAGAAGTGATAAAGGTCAGTATTTTATGTAACTTGAGGTTTTCAAATAAAAACTGAAATAGCTAGGTGTTAATGGTAATACTTTTTTTAACATTTTCTTTATTTAGAATTGGATAAAGGGGCTGACATCAAAATATGTGATATTTTCCTATTTAATGTAAATGTATTAAAATACGATGCTTATGCGAGTTTTACTCTTTCAGTTTTGCCCAAAAGAAAATAAGATACTTTTTACGAAACTTATTTAGAATAACCAAAAATACGTTTTAAAACAATTTGCAATACCTTCCCCTTAACTGGGTCCAATGAATCAAACGTTTGCCAGATTACTTAGTAAATTAATAGGCAACCTCTACATGTGTGCCCGGGCCATAATATCTGCCGCGTTCACATGGTACTTCGATGTTATCTGCTTTTGTGAAATATTGACTGAAATTGGGAATATGTGCGAAGGGCCCGGAGGGTCATGTACTTTGTATCGAAGAGGAGAAGGTTTGTTCCAAAATAAATTATTTCACCTCACAAAGAAATCAATTTTTTTTAA
Organism: Emmelina monodactyla; assembly: GCA_916618145.1. Classification (NCBI taxonomy): domain Eukaryota; kingdom Metazoa; phylum Arthropoda; class Insecta; order Lepidoptera; family Pterophoridae; genus Emmelina; species Emmelina monodactyla. Next base: position 2,587,032 of record OU745322.1, read on the forward strand.
GGTGAAAGCACTTATCCCAGTTAAGAAATCGCGCAAGTAACATTGCAATTCAACAAAAGATCACTAATTAATATTAGTTCATAGTTTATTGCTACTGGGCACACAGACCTACATATTACAAGGAACTTTTTAATACTTACAGATGTAAAGGTTGAACTTAGTTTTGCGCGAGCTGCTAATGATCCGAGTGATACGCATTATGAATCTAAAATCGGAAGGTTTAAGGTTCGAATTTCGGTCTTACTGTAGAAAAAAAAATACTTACACTTAGTTCCTTACAGTGCTATATTAATAATTTTAGCACCTAACAATTCGAGGATAAAAAACCTCTTCCTAACTGGAACTATAGATTCAAATTTAAACACAGTTGACAGTCTTAAATTAGCGATAACTTCACGAAATAAAAATCAAAACATAGTTTCACTTGACTGTCAAAAGAAGAGCAATATCAAAATAAAATCTGGCTTAAAGAAATAAAATCTACAGGATTACTCATTTCAATAACTCAAAACACACCATTAACATTGCCTATTTAACTTATAACATAAACCTACAGTTAAATTTAGCAGAAGTTATCCGCATGCAAATACGAAAGTACCTAATACTTTATACTCTGATTAAAACTGCAGTTACTGTAATGGTTCAAAGTTAACGCTCAGTTAACTTTTAGTTAACTTAACGGTTTGAGTTATGAAGGCAATTTTAGTAAATCTTGGAACATATTTTTCGGTTTATGACGTTTTTGTATTTATTATGAAAGCTCTTTTTCAAGAATAAGAACTAGTTATATAGTTTAAGTTTTTATGGTTTTAAAGTTACTACTGATATCCTACTAATATTACAAAGGTGAAAGTTTGTGAGTATGTATGGATGTTTGTTACTCTTTCACGTAAAAACTACTGGACGGATTTTGATGAAACTTTACAGTAAAATAGGTTATTCATCAGAATAATATATAGGGTACTTTTTACTGCGGGAAAACTTCTCATTCCCACGGGAAACCGACTTCCACGCGAACGGAGCCGCAGGCGGCCTCTAGTAATTCTAAATATTAATTATTAATTTTATTAAAAGCTTTATTTGTAATTAAGTGCTTGATCTTTATACGTAGATCTATCAGAGTCAGAGTAATGACTGTCACCGAGACCGAACATGTAAAGTGTGTAGAGTCGACACCAAGAGTGTAGCTTAATGCTGCACGAGTTTATACACGCTGGTTACCAGCTACTATCAAATTTACTAACTGTTTATACTTATAGTAAAGTTTTCTGATATTTTCTTTCTTAAATAGTGAAAGAATAAAAGGAACTAAAAGTTTTTATAGGATACAATATCGGTCTTAAGACAAATAAGTTCAGTAAAACAGCGAAGTATTGGTTTAAGAAAAGTCACTTTATCAGAAGGGCCTAAGCTAAACCTATTAGGGAACGGTGGAAAGAAAAAAAAGAAAAAAGGGGTGACTGGAATAAATTAATGAGACTTTCTAAAACGTTTTTCTAAGTTAGATATTACATAGTTGGTAATTAGGTATGTTCCAACACCTAAAATATTTATATTTTCAATACCAAGAAAGAAAATATATTTTATAGTTGGAAATCATTTTTAACACTTACATTTATAAATTAGTTGTAATTGTAGATAACTCCTAAAAACAGTAGCAGAAGGACTTATTAAAGCTGTCAAAACAAATTCTTAGAAAAATCTCACTTACGTCTCTCTCCACCCCGACCGTCGATAAGGTTGCCCCAATAAATAATTTGGCATCATATTAGCATATGTCGATTTATCTCGGAGGCAGGGGTAGAATTATTATTTATAACTCGGGCACCCTACACTACGTATGTTAACTAAATCGCATTGAGATGCATCAAGATTTTTTGAGATTATGTGAAAAATTACTTTGGAAAGGTTTAAAGTATGATTTCAGTTAGTTTTAAATCAAAATAAGATTTTAAATTTTAAAAGTTAACATTTTTTTTAATTTAACTAAATAAAAAATATATAAGAAAATTTTGTAGATGAAATCATATTTTAAACTCGTCATTTTTAAGTTTTACCATTTATTTATGTTATTATGATTTTCTAAGTTTACCACCCAGCACTTAACCCCTCAACAGCCGAACATATTTGACACAATGTCATCCCCACATTGTCTATGACGCGTTATTCCAAACTTTGATGTCTCAAGTCAATAAGACGCGATGAGAATTAGCATTAAACCAATTTCAAACCGAAGATTACTTTGACGGAATACGTAATGTCATTATTTATAATATACAGCTATAGAATATTTACTAATATACGACACACGTAAGCAAGCAAATCATAAACAACAAAATAAGGATAACATCAAAACATTTTTAACAAATATCTTAATCCAAATTGCAAAAGATTTAAGGCCTTTTTTATTACTCTTCAAATTCACACCGTAGTTAATTTATCCGGCGATTACGCTAAATGACACTAAATAGCGGCACAGTCCCAACGAACTACATGACAGGTGACAGACTGCCGCGCGGTGTCATGTAGACAATTAATCAAACAAAATACAGCGAGGAGATGAGAGGGGCGATTAGCTTTTTATTTAAATTATAAAACGGCGGCAGACATTAGGTGATTTTAAGATGATGTATTTGTATTTATTTTTAGGGTTGTAAATATTTTTTTATTGTTAAACTAATTTAAATTTCACAATACAAGTAACTATTTATCTCTTCATCATTATACGTTGAGATTTTAATACTAACAATATGTGTAATATATTTTTTATAAAAACAAAAAAATATGTCCATTAAAGTTTTATCTAACTCCATCTAAGTTACAAAACTTAACTTCATAAACCAAAAAAAAACCTCAACGAAAGGAAACAAAAAATATGACAGTAGCAATCCGTCAATCTGTCATCGAGACAGTGACAGTTAAATAAAAAGGCACCGCGCTCTAACTAAAGGGTTGAGTCTATAGAGGCTGTTTTTAATCAAAGACAGGCTAAGAAGCTTGTAGACAGTTAATCAAAGAATCACAATATGTCGACTTATGAATATTTATTAGATTATTAAAGGAGGTCTTGTGACTTCGTCACTTTGACGCGGTTTCATCATAAATACAGAGGGCGAGTCAGTTTTAATGGCGGCAATTAATCTTTAGCGTTTTTTGACGTTGACATTTAAAAGTGTAACGAATTATGGGTTAAGCCTCTTTGACAAATAAATAAGGGATATAAACTTTGACTGGCTTCTGTTAACAAGTTTTTTTAATTACTCTGTTGATTTAAACAATTCACTAGTTCAAATATATACCTATTAGGATTTTTGGATGTAAATAACAAGTAAAAGCACCAACACACTGCAAACCAGCTTATATTAAGCTTGATTTCATAAAATCATAATCTAACATAGAAATGCTTTCATATCCGCCTAAAATAGGTTGGGGGCGCCCTAAAAATCATTTCTAAAACGACCGTCCTCCCTTTGTATTGTGGACTCAGGGTTGCCAGGTTTTAAAGGCGAAATTTCCCTTTTTTCCTTATTTGATTCACGTTGAAATGAGGTGTGGTGTCCCTTCTAGCTATTAGGCCTGGGATTAGGAATATAATTCCGGGATACAGTGACCAACGGCATTTATTAAGCCGGGATTTTGGGACACTAATTCATATTCTTGCGATGGTGGTTACACGGTTTTTATTTTGATTTCTTGTAAACAAAAGTAGTAGAGGTTACTCCATTTTTTGACGGTATAAAAACTAACTTAGTTAGTTAAAGTTCTCGAAAAAAAATAATCTTTGTGATTGTAAAAATCGAACCCCAAAACAGTTGGTTTAAAAGATTGACATACAAACGGACAGACGGGGATAGGATTTCGTTAACATTATTTACAGAAAAGATATTATATTTGTTGTGAACAATAAATCCAAAAAACCTACTTAGGTAGGTACATATATTTCTCTAAGATGTCAAGCCTTGTATTAAAACGGTTTAAAATAAAAACTAATTACTAATCAAATAAATTTAAAATGCACGCCTCCCCCAACTAATTACGGCGAAGAATTTTCTTATTTTTCCAACAATTTACTTATTAAACTTCAAATAAATTACTGCCGCCGTCTAATTGGTCCGCTTAAACATTTTATTTTTACAAATGAACGAATGAATTAAAAAGAACGAACGAATAGAATTTATGCAAAATACTTGACGCCTGTGAATTAAAGGCGGGAAGAAAAAAACATAAATTAATGCACCCAATATACGGGTGTTTTAATTATGAAGGGAAGAAATGTTTGAAGAAGGGCCCAGGTTTTTTTCTTTTAGATTTTACAGTTTTTTATTGTTATTGATGACCTTGACTTTTCGCTGTTTTTATTTTTATTTACTTAGGTGAATTAAAGTGGTTTTTTCAATACTACAGATGGGAAATAAACAATAGAACCTACTTATTTAAGAGAGATCAAACGTGAGATGAAAAAAAAACTTTCGAAAAAGAAAAAACATACCGCGGTTGCTACCTCCTACTATAATAAACGTGAAAGTTTGTGAGTATGAATGGATGTATGGATGTTTGTTACTCATTCACGTAAAATCTACTGGACGGATTTAGATGAAACTTTACAGTAATATAGGTTATACATCAGAATAACACATAGGGTACTTTTTACCGCGGGAAAGCTTTTCATTCCCACGGGAACCGACTTCCACGCGAACGGAGTAGCAGGCGGCCACTGGTTTTTAATAAAACTATTCTCTTCAATTTTCGTTACGCTACCAACGCTCATAGCTTTAAAGTTTTGCAGCTACCGTTTTATTTAAAGTACTCGAAATAAATATTAATATTCGGTACGCCTCTATATTAATTAAACCAAATTAACAATAGATCATAATCAATATCCTGCTTGATTAACTCCATTATTTCATTCTTAAAGTATATTCTCACTAAGTACAAACTCATTTCATCCACATATTTACTACCTGCCTACAATATTTATTATAAGTTTATATTTCTTTCTTAAATATATCTTGAAACTATCCCTATTTTAATTATTCACGAAGAAAAATATATCAAGAGAGTGCCTTCATAAAATCAATTTACCAATTTACAAAATCAATTCAAAAGCTTCACGCCCATTAAACAATAATAAATGTATGACTGCAGTAACGCAGTAGACACCCGATCTCAAAATACACAAGTAACTTGATATGCAAATATTGCAATGATTACAAACAGTTACAATAAAGTTACTGTAGCGAATAAGAACGATGTAAAGGCTGTTCCTACATTGAACAAATAAAAACTATTGTATTCGAGGCTATTTAAGCTTTTACCAAAAAAAAAATTTTCTCATTGGTTTGTTTATTATGTGCAGGGCTATAAAGAACTTCTATACATCTAGTTTTGCTAAATTTTAAGCTTTTGGAATATTAACAAAAAATAAACAGTTTGATAAGTCGAGCCTATTAGTTTGTATTAACGAAGCGTTTCTTATTATAACGGTATATTATTATACCAACTAGTGATAGCCGTAGTGAGAACTGCCCATATCTCGATCAGCGAACAAGTCGATCGAATCAGCATCGATTCTTAGCCCCTACTAGGCAACAGTAATTACTTGCATTGTCTCAAATATTTATATTTATATCGATTTATGAGTCGATTTCCTTCGCGGTTGCTAATAAATTGTAATGCTAGCATAAAACCTGTTGCATTGATCTCTATTGTAAATAATACAATGGATTTATTTGCTTTTTAATTACGTAAGCCATCTTTGCAAAATGGAGCGAGCCTAACATTTATTTAAAGTTTTTTTCTTAACTTTTTTTTTATTTTCATCTTAATCATTATTTTATTTTAAGGGTATTTCGTAAACGCATAATCGTTTGTTATTGTATAAAGTCTTATATTTCGATAAGATCTAATCTAATAGAGTTGCTGTCTTCTCATTATTTTCCGGAAATTTCTACAGCTAAGCCGAGTGGGACGCGAACGGAATATTTAATAACATCAACATGAATTTGTGTTTGTTTACACGATCTGACTATATAAACAATTGTAGCTGTGTAGATAGCATTTTTGAATTAGTTTAAAACATTTTTGAAATAATAATTTTGATTTTAGAATAGTAAAAAAAAATAACCTTTTAGCTGCCTGTGCTTTAGAAATGTGCATTATTCACTATAAAACATTAGTGTAGTAGTGTATAGTTTTTATTCTTACCCCTCTATTAAAAACATTCATAATGATTGTAACACTGTTGCGTGGTTTAACATCAGTTAAAAACTTTTCTATTTCATTCTTTTTAATAAAAAAAAATAGTTTTCTATTTTAAACCATCGTAACAACAATATCACCAAGCGATATACATCCAAAACATCGATATCAGTATTAGTCGAAATATCACAAAATTACACACCGCGACTTAGTAATTCTGTCTCTTTCTTTTTTTGTGTTTTTTTAACCATGATCCTTTGTTTGGTCCGTGAGAACAGATAGGAAATTACCATTTTTAGAGATTGGATTAGCTCGTACCTGGGATTTTGTGGGGTGGAGGCTCAGTGCTGGCGATTAGCGAAATTATAAACAAAAATGTATTCAAAATTCTATTTGCATCGTTCTAACAATTTGTAAGTAGTTTGATTTAAACAAGTAGGTAAGGAAAGTATTACAATCAGATAATTTTGGCATACTTACTCAAAATTCTAACAAAAATATGGCTAATTGTTACATTATTTTTGTAAAAACGATTTCTGATTGATTGAAATATAACCATTTCGAATGTTTTTACAGAGGTAAGTTTAAATTTAGTGAGTTGTGATGGACAACGGCAGATTTTTTCTTGCAATCCGAGAAGGAGGCCTGTGCCTTTTTAGTGGGACATATTGATGCTGTTGTTATTATTATATTATTTTAAGTAGGTATTTATTATTTGTTTCATTTTCTTTTAACTTGTAAAAATTTTATGTTTCATAAATGACATTCATCATCGTTTTCCTAAAAAAGCTGCATCAAACCATCATAATCTATAATCGCTGATCGCCAACAACCCCACCGCACATCACTATATCAAATCTCGATCGACGAATCGATCCGGGAGCGATCCCACTGGATATTGGATCCCACTCTACACGTTAAGGGCGGTGTCAAGCGGCCATTGTAATACGTTCTTTGTACGAATTTGAATAATTTTGGCGCCAAAATTGTTTTACGAGGCAAAATTGCGAGGAATCTTTGTCTTAATTTTAAGCAGTTAGGATATTATTATTATTATTTATATTAGTATGGGAAGAATATGGTTGTTTGAGTAAAACTTACCGGCTGTTTACAGAGGCTGCGTTGCCGACGCTGTCAACTGAAGGTTTTCTGAAACAAAATAAATAGTTCGTTAGTACCGTTTTTTAATTTTTCTTCTTAGTTATTGGCCTGAGTTTTAATATTAGGCCTGAGTTTGGAAACCCCGGTATAGCATTAGCTTTGTTTTTCCTAGATTAGTTAAAACCGCACAGTTGATGTGGTGGTCTTGATTTCTTTATTTTCTTGATTTCTGTTTTTTACCATTAACGACTATAATGAATAATATGTAGTAATTACGAATCCCTTACTATAAATACTACATTACTTATATTTTTAAAATTTTTCACAGTTATTTTATTTTTAATTCAGCTCTACTTACATCCATAATGGTTCAGCCAAGTTGGTGTGACCATACGGTGGAACGCTGAGGTGGTATGGACTACAGAAATTAACCATAGGTCCATACATTGTTACTTAATGTTTGATGTCTAGATTTTTGATCTTAGTAAAACTGTTTTGGCTGTTAAATGGCTAAGTCATTCTAAAATTAATTTTGAACCAAAATTGGCATCCCATGGAAAGTTGATGTGTTTACGAAATGAAAAAGCTTGAACTAATAAAGTTAACTTAAATTTAAAAAAAATAATTGAACTGATGAAAAAACCTTGAAATGTATGGGAATCAAAATATCGGATGCTTAATAAATATTAATATTGATTTTTTACCGGATTTGAAACAAGGCGGTCACAATAACTTCATTTGTATTTGATATGGTATGATTCTATATTTAATAAAACAAATCATCAGAAAACTTGTACTTTAATGAATGTTAACCAATTTCTTCCAATTCCTGACTGATAGTGTCCCGTCACGCTATATTTGTCCTGTAAGCAGTTAGTCGGCAACTAACAGACACATTACGAATAACACCGTAAAAATAACTTCAAAGCAACCGCCTAGACGACAAAGAAACATTCCAAAAAAAATTACCGCAACCGACTCTAAATACTGGCCACTTGACCGAAAAGCCGAAAAAGCCCGAACGCAACTACTTATCGTAAGCGAATCGAATTCAACAATAGTTGTAGTTAGCGACCAAAAGATGTCGTTAGCGCCCGCTGTGCAGTTCTAAAGTCAAGCTGGGATCGGAATGATGTCGAATTTGGAAGTTTTTTGTTAGGTAGGTCTTGTTAGATTGATAATGAAATTTCTATATTATTGGTTTCGCTTTCGTAATAGATCTATTAGAACAGGCTCTTTGTAAGCAAAATGCTAGTTTATTTTGCAACTTAGGTTGCGGAATCGTGTTAACTTAAATATTATCTTAAACTTTAATATTACTTAAATAATGACATTCATAACAACCTTTTTCAGACACTATAAGTCATACTGAAACATATAAGTTATTTTTTATTTATTTTTTATTAGTTTTGTATCTAAAAAGACTAGCTGTAATTACAGGTACTTAGATAGCAATTTGTTTTTAATGAATACTTAGTTACAGCATCAGAGACACAATTTAACAAGTTTAAATATTTTCTAGATACCAATGATGAAAATAACATCTGTACATCATTTAAATATCCATTTCACATTTACCTCTAATACATTCAATTCAATCCTAACCACCTTTACCACTACGTAAATTCGAAACGATTATAAATCCCATCACAAAAATCACACACCGCATCTCTAATCGATTTGGACGTCAGCAATCATAGCAATTTACTTTCGATTCGATTCGATTACTATTCGATCTCTCGATTGTTAGTGCTGGGCACCGCCGAGATTACTGGACGAGACGTATCATCATTCGACATGGAAAATGCTACCGATTTGTGACATTGTATATTTGAATATAAGAAAAAGTTAAAAAGGAAACACCGTTAGCGTCGACTGTTATGTTGCTCGAATTGAGAACTTCATTTTCTTTTAATATTCAGAAGCGACGATTTTATCTCTTTTAAAGAATAGACTAAAAAAACTTTTCATTAAAACTTTATACCTACGCTCCAGTTTCTTAGAAGTTAACTCAAAACACCAAAATTTCCCACTTTTGATTATCTTATCAATTGCACGCCAAACTTCAACTAATTTTAAATAAATAAGGCATAAGTATTTAAAAGGTTTCTGCTTAAAATCATTCAAAGAAAGAAAAAAACTTGAACACAACCAAACTTGCGAACCCTACATAAACTTTTCGTAAACACATCAACAAAGTTTCTTCAACCAATAAGGTTTTATATTTTTTAATATAACTCATAAACTCCAAAGAGGTTAAATACTTTTAAAACTCAATTCGAATTGACAACTGTCACTGGCCACTAAGAGTCATAGTTTCACGGATATGTTTGAATTAAGAACGGTATAAAGGCCTGCGCTCACCGCGGCGGGTCACGTGCTAGTGCGGTGACGTCACGCCCACACGAAATTAGCGACTTCCCCTTTGCACTTATTTTGTGAAGGGCACTGCATATTGGTAGGGTTTTCTTCACTTACAAACATGACAATATTTAATTCCAAAGTTTTTGGTAGATATCTGACCTCTGTTATATAATAAAAAAAAAATACAAGGCAAAAAACTATATCAAAAACTTATTTTAAGGCTTATGCTGGTTTGAGAGTGTTTTTTTTATATCGTGAAAAAGTATTATAAATTACTTACAAAAACCCTTTATTGAGATTTTAGTAAATAAGACATCAACGCACTACATTAAAATCTAACATTTTATTGCATAAAAGTTTCTGCAACTCACAAAGTATACGCACCCTTACAATTCGAATTACCTTTCGAAGTGTGAGTGCACCCTAATAAAATAGCGATCAGTAATTGGGACGAGCTAATGTTTCATTAATTTGATGTTTGTGGCTGTTCCCGGGTTTTTGACTTTTGACTTTGGCGGGAAAACTTTTCACTAATGGCGTCAAAAGTTACAGTTTGGTTTGTTGTATGGATTCATTTGATAACATTTAAATAAAATATCTACCAGTTATATGGAAAAAAACACGTAGGAACATTTAAGAAAGAGTTACATTTAACTTTTAAAAACTAGTATCTAGCTAAAAAAGTTTACATAATTTTTTTTTTATTTTACAACAACATAAAATCTACGAGTTAGAAAACTTTAAGTTTAGAATACGTAATTAGAAGAAAATATAAATTTATCTTTGGCTTAAAAGCACCTATCGTAGTTATAACTGATACTTTATATTTCATAAAAAACAGTAATTATTTATAGTGCTATTGCAACATGTAAAGAGGTAAAAATACTACCTCAATATTTTTCTTTGCAGCCTTAGTTATACTAGTCCGTGAATATTTCCAATAAGCTCATACACGTAATACCTCTATATATTTCTATATTTTCCCTCATTTCCCCCTCAAACAATAATTTAACTCTTCCTTACGTCGCAGATAATATTTTATCTAGCATGTGTTCCCGAAAAACGGAGAATATTTCCCCAATATCGGGGTAATATGACACAGCACTGGCAACACTAAATGAATAATAAATAAAATGAGGCCACAGTCGGGCGCTCTGTCAATTATTTATACACAGATTATGGTAGGTATGTGTGTATTTTTTTTCTTTAGCCAGACATGGTATGGATTACTGCAATATATTTTGGTAAAATACATTTTTATATTATACGTTTAATTTACTTGCTTCAGTTTTGCAGTTTAACTTTCCATTAAATAAGTTTTGCTTGTTTTGAAAAGTTCCCTCAATATTTTCCTTTTTTGACAGATATTCACAAATACATCAATTACCTATTTCACCAAAGTTTCTCAATTCTATGCAATATTTTTACTTGAGTGCCTGACATTCTAAACAATCATTAATTTACCATCAGTCCATAAGACAGAACACATCAAATTGCAGTAAACCACGGTAAAGTCAGGGGTACACAACATTTCTACTGTAGTATTAAGAATAGAAGTCAGGGGTAACCCACCCGTAGTGACTTCAACAATAAAGGGGGTCCCCGACAGAGGGCGTTGTAACCTAATGAGTATTTATGTGCGTCTAGAGATGAACTTGAGGAAGTGTGGGGATTTAAGTTTGGAATGACGGTGTCTTTTGTTTTTTTTTATTGTGTGTAGTGTTGCCAATTCAGAAAAAAACCTATGCACAAGAAATTAAGTAAGTAATTAAACGAAGAAAAAGTGTTGATATTTCAAATAATTGACATGTTTTCTTCTTAATTTTTGTAAAGTTGCGAGTGTCTATGTTATATTATCGTTTTGTAAAACTAAGTCAGTAAGTACTAGTGACTGTTACGGAACAAATAGGTAAAAAGTAAAAACAATGTGCCGTGGACAGTGGGATGCGCGGTAAGGTGTACGCATTCAACCTTTATATTTAAAAGCTTTTCCCCGTTAAACTAAAATCCCACTTAAACTAGCTAGAAGTTTACTTTTATTATGGGAAGATTTAACAATGTGAATCACAGGCACAAAAGTATTAAAGCACTCAACTCTATAACAAAAAAGTAAATCGCAACAAAATTATTTATACTTTATTTTATATTATAATAGAACTTTTTTTAATATAGGTATGTATGTTTTTTTCCTATAATTTTACCAACAAATCTGGAAGGAAGGCCAACCCATCAAACACATTTCAGATTAATTCTACCGTATCCTTAATTGAATTAAATTGCTTGACATAAATAGATATGTGAAAAAAAAATATAGTATAACGCGTGTGCAAATAAAGTAAGCTTGTAAACATAGCTTTCCATTTACGATTTTTTTTTTCGAAATCACCTCAGTATTACCTGAGATAATCCCGAACTTCCAATACTTTTTTAAAGTATAAGCAAATGCTTTTGAAGAAAACTACAGTATCCAATGCCTTAACTCCAACTAGAGTACCCCAAGCCATCGACCGCTTGTTTCACACTGACCATTCCTGACTCATTACGACCCAACAAAGACGTTTTGTTCGTATGTAAATCAACCTTTATGTCCAATATTAAAATGCAGATTGGATACGTAAAGAAACACCAATTGAAACTTTCAAAATGGTCTACAAAAGAGTTTATAAATGTCTTTCTAAAGTCTCCGTGTATGGTTCATATAGAAATGGGGTTGTTTTTTTTTTCGTGTTAAGTGCCAAAGCAAGACTAATTTACTTAAGCTGTTGGGTTTGAAAGGATTTTGTTGGATGTTCAAATGGGAGTGCTTTTACTTGACGTTGCTTTTTTGCATCTTGTACCTACATTATCTTACTTAGTAATTTCTTGTTATGATTAAGTAAATTCTAGCTATCGTTGATTTTGAAACTAATATTCAAACAAAAATATTGTAAATCTGATTCTAGTTCAATAACAAAAGAAAATAGTATTGACGTGATGGAATAAAAATAATTGTTAGTTATATAGTTTGACCAATTAGCTTAACCTTGTTGAAATTTACTTGATTAGCATGACAAATATTGTTCATACCCACTGTTTATAAATTATTTTCTCTTATTTTCCTTACAAATAATATCTTCCCAACTCTTAAAAAAATTACAACCGTCAGCAAAAAAACATATAGGTACATTCCTCATTTCATACCTTAACTGAAACGTATATATTTATATATATCTTGCGAATATCCATACCATCATATATTATATAGCCTGGTGATGGGTATAATGGTGATCCTGAGTGACGCGCAGCTCTCTCAATACGCATGCGCGGACTTTGCATTTCAAATATAAGCATTGTATGCACATTTTTACCGACTTATTACTATCTAGAAATGTAGCGTCAGCAAAACATGTTTCGGATACAAGTTATAAAAGAAAAAAGGTAAATGCTTAAAAAACTTTAAAATTGGACACAATGCCCAGAAAGCTTTTCGTTCAATTTAGGCATACTAAGTCTAATACTAAATGTGCATTTTAAAAGTTACTCATATTTTCTTGTAGGGTTAGTGGCGCTCAAACTTAACCCGACAATTAATCACCCTTGTTTGCAAATTTTTTACTTTACACTCGTATTCACAAGCTACTAACATAAAGCCTTAACCGCTAAAACAGTACACCTCCTATTATCTGTACAAAAATATGATACTCTTTTTGGATATCTTATTTTGTTTGTTTTGCTGACCGTACCAGCAAAATAACGAAGCAGCTCGGCCCAAGTCAAATCAGGCTGATGTGCACTCAGTTTAAATTGTGACTGTTATTGCCTGATGCCTAGTAGGTACTTACTGAGGCCAGTACTGGTAGAGAGGCCTAGGGTACCTAGGTTGACGTAGGGTACGTCTTATCAAGATAGGAAATAAATGAGATGAGATTTTGTATAAACTTCTTTTTTCGTTTTTGGCTTATATAGTAAATTTGCTAAAAAAGTGTAAAATTAAATGTCAATGTGGTACCTTGTTCTATTACGCAAAAGCGAATGAAGTATTTGTATATAACTTAGTTCACTGATAAACTATGATTTAGAATTAAACAACGGGTACTTTTTACCGCGAGAACCCCTACAGAAAACCTCATTTAACTAGCACCTAAAGATTAATACTATACATTTTATTTTATTGTTGGCCAGTATTGTTTACTTTCTACTTGTTCTCTGTTTTTGAAATTGTAAAGTTAGTAAGAGGTAGCCCTAAACCCTAGGTCCACCTGGTAAAGGGCCACAAACAAGGCTCTACATCAACTGCCCTTTACCTTTAACTAATGTATTATGCATTCCCTCCACTTCTAGATAACGAAGCTTTAGAATAATGACACCCAAAACTTATTGACAGACTTAGGAAAGGAAAAAAAAACATAAGAAATTTATTTACTTTTGAGGATAAAAACTATCTTTCAGACAAATTTTATGAAAATTAGTTCAGCGGTTTTAGTATGGGATTAACTAAGTTAATGAAAGTTTGAACTAAATGTCTCTTACAAGAACCATTAGTAAGCATCCACTACTTAGATTATCTACAATTTATTAATTGACTAATTGGCTGAAAAAAAAGCACTCTAATTAACGTCTTCTAGACAAGTTAAAAAAATAATTTACCTAGTCAAATAATTCACTTTTTCAGTATAACAGCATTTTATGTTACCAACATCCTAAATATTTTATTCTTCTAATATCACATTTTGAAATCCAAGTTTAAAACTGCTTTAGTAGGTATACCCTCTAAATATTTATACCATAACACTCCTAGAATATCCTTAAATCCATGTTGTAAACTCAGTATCCCTCTTTCATGTTTCTAAAGCCACGGGATCGTGTTAAACAAAAGTTTGATCGTCAAAAATTGAAGTTTAAACCACGAAATGTTTGTTAAAGTTCGGAAAGTTTGAAGGGAATTTGTTGAGAAATCTTTCACGTATGTAAAAGTGGAATAAATTTATTTTATGTAATCGTAGGAGGCAGTAGTATATAAGGCGAAAAGAGAGCAAATATTTTATTAATTTTGAAATAGAATAAAACAAGCTTTTGCCCAGGATTTGCACGCGTTAAATTCGGAGTAAAACCCCTTTTCGCTATACTATGTTATCAACCTTCCTCTTGAATCACTGTATCTATTAAATTAAGTCTGTTTTATATACTTTGTAGTGATTCGTTACTTTACATGGAGTATTTTAAAATTTGTGTAACATTGTACTGAGATTAAAAATAAGTTTTTCTACCTCACTTAAGAAAGCTGAATAAGGAGAATAATTAACTTTTCGTCAAGTTAACAAACACGCTCGAACCTAAAACATCTCCCCGCCAACAAAACACAACGAGACCTTCAAGTGTCAAGTAAATGAATACATTCAATACCATAAAATTAAAAGTCCATCAGCACCGATCAGGGCATCGAATCTGAGACAAACCTGTCCTCTCAAATGCGAGTAAAAACGACACCAAGCGCTAAGCATTCGGGTACCTCGCCAACTAAAGAATCTTCTGTTTAAAAACAGGAATTCAACAATAGTAATTTTATCTGTTTCAGCTTGGAAACAATAACGATGGCATTCCCTGATAATATTAAGTGTTAATGATGTTGGTAAAAAGAGATATGAAATGTAGGAATCAACTCACGCGCAGAGGATCAACTCAAGCAGGCGCGAGGGACGACGCCTAGGGTAGGTGGGGGGTAATATATCACGGGCATTGGAGAAAAAATAAATGGGCAAGTGCGAAACAGATTCACACTTCGTAACTTTATTATAAGGGAAAAAATCACAGAACCATCAGAAATGAATATTAGAATTGCACGTATACTCTAGTTTCAAAGTGGGGTCGTATACCTATAGGTACTTTAATAACACGATATTTTTATACCAACTTGAAAAAATTAAAAAAATGACTATTATTGTTGATTTTATTCCATATACTTACAAAGTTCGTAAGGACAGAAATAAAAAATAATGTAACTTTTGTACATTGGTCTATATTAGGCAATACGACATACGTACCTTCCAAATAATTTCTCACACTAAATATCTGTTTATTAATGGTAATTGCTGACTTCATTTACATTGACAATTATTATAGCCATTAAATATAGAGTCAATTACCCATTTGTAAATAATATCATTTATTCTGTATTCGTTTTTATCTTCAAATCAACATTCTAAGCTAAGAAAAAAATTTTAGGTCACACATAGCAGGTCTATTATAGAGTTCGTATCAGAAACTTAAAAATGTAGGCATTCGGTACATTGGACTTAAAAACATATGTAATTTATATAGGAGTTTGGCAGATTTTTACATTTTTAGTTCTTTTTTAATATAGAATGTTGTTCTTAATTTTTAAGTCCTAGTTTTCAATATTTTAAATAATTCTATATTCCAAACCAAAACCAAAAAAAAAACACTAGAATTACCAAATAAAAATAAGGTGTTAACTGCCTTATTTTCCACGTGTTTTCCACAATCTAAAACATACCTTAACACATTCATACATAGATCAAATTAGCACAAATTTTCGCTACCTCATATAATGTTTCGTCAAATTAAAACTGCTTACAAAAAACATCTAGGTAACCTGAGGTTCTCATTACTTTAAGTATTTATTTCCATCACAGTTTCCAAGTATAATTACATAAAAGTAAAAAAATCGATACGAGGAAACCAATCAATACTCGAGCGACATTGAGATCAAAGCTTTATTATCGGGTTTAGGGTTCCGTAAACTATACTTAAACAAAACCTTATAAAAATAAGAAACTGGCCCCTATTATTTAATTGTGGCTTACAAAAAAAACTAACATTTTTACAACAACACTCTTTTTTACCCTTAATGGAAGTAGATTTATAAAAAAGTAGATCATCAAAATTTCCCATGAGTTACCTCACTATTATTTAAGCATGCAGACAATCCTCTTTTTTATTGGATAATCAAGAAAAATCTAAATCTATAAAAATAATTGTATTGTGCAATCACAAAATTAAACAATAAGTCAATACGGAACCCTCAAACCACAAATCCAACTCTCAACCATTCGCCTTTTTTACTTAATCGCGATCACAAAAACGAAGCTCATAATAGGCCCCAAGATGATAGCAAAAACACCTAATTCGACGACTTTATTTCTTAAGCAATAAGGTTTATAATTGAAGGAGATAAAAATCAGTAAGGTTGTTTGGCTGATCAGCTAAAAGTATCGTTATATCCTGTAATTATAGGTTCGTAATGCACAACACTAGTGACAATTTTCTCTCATCTGATACAGTGTGTCTCACAAGTTAGGTAGTGTGAGAAAATTCAATTGATTAATGATAAAAGGATATTTGACGATTTTTTTGATACTTATATCGCAATCTTCTTTTAATGAACGCCTGTAAATTTCAAAGAGTACCTAATTAAAGTCCATGGGTAAAAATTGATTTTACTCATGAAAAAGTTTACATGTAACGACATCATTTTTATATTAAAACCATTTAATACGTAGGTACGCATAAAAGTTTAGTCTTGATACCTAATATTTACTCAAAAATCCTTTGCCATGCATGTTCTTAACCATTGTTTGCAACGACGAAGCCGATACCCCGATACTATACAAATCGTTCAAAAACATACTGTATATTTATATTTGCGTCTATTTTTTCAATAATTACAGGAATGGAGTAGCTGAAGAATTTCAGGCGATGTCACAAACACATCTTCATCTTAAATGGTATTTATAAATATCTTCACTTTTTACTGACAATTGCAGAAATAGCAACAATAAGTGTTTGGGTGATTTATTGTTACAGGTTTTATCACTTTAATAGCAATGGAATATAATTAAAACAGTTTTTATTGTAATCATATGAACTTAGGAGTCAGTTTTGTTATGGGATCCTTACGGTGGCTTACATGGTCCGTCTGTTTTAATCTGAAATCATATTTCTCAATCTATCTTCAAAAAATCAATAAAGTGATACAATCATAAGTACCTACTTGATTTCCAAGGATAGTGAACTCATATAACTTTTGCGTTCAGAAGGATTTTGAACACGGATCACGAGCTATATATTTTCAACATTGTTTTGTTATTAAGTACTTCATTGAAATATTTAAAATTTGGTATTCGAAAAGAAACAAATGGCATTTCACAATGTTTTGGCTCTACATTTAAACAACAGAAGCAAAAGTATTGACCGCACTAATATTTATTTGTTATATTTTCAGAAGTATTAAGAGAAGACCTCGAAGAAATCAACCCTGAACTGTCATTAAAATCATAAAGTACAGTTAACAAAAAAACTACCTCAAACAATAATGGAACGTATTACAATCAACTCATAATAAGCATATAGCGAAAAATTAATATAATTATTGGTCCTTATGACCTGCGCAAGAGCACATCGTGCGAGATCGATGCGCGCGAGACAAGGACCGAGCTATACAGTCACTAATTAAAGAAAGAGATAGAGATATAAACGTGTTATTAGAGCCAGAAAATTGGTGCGTTTATGTAAAATTCACAACACAACACATCTGCTTATAATATTTAATATTTTTGTTATAATTTCCTTTGATATAAATTTTTATGTCATAAATGTAGATTATTTTATGGCTGTGCAAATGAAGTGCATGTAAACTATAATTTTGAGAATTAAAATGAAATTGTAATGAAGTGCGTCGTGCATTTTAAATCAATTATTACACAATTTCAATAATATTTAGTGAGAAATTACTTAGAGCAAGAAAGATAATATATTAATGAAGGGAAAAAGTATTTTTTATGTACTTTTTTATAATTTAAATTTTATTAGAAAAAGATACTGGAACACCCTATTATAATTTAATAAAAAAAATAAGTTGCATTCAATGCTGAATTTAATCCACCAATCCATTCAAAAGTAATGTTACAAAAAAAACTTAACCCATCAAGCTAAGCTTATAATAAAGTATTTTTTTTAAGTTTATAAACTTTTTAATATACTTAATACAAAAAATACATCAATATATCTAAGTAATTATTTAATAAATATGTTATTTTTTACTTTTAAAAAAAATTAAGTGTTAAGACGATCGGACTCGTTTTCAAAGTATGCGGTGGTAAATTGCCAGCGATCTTAGCGAGCAATAGATCAATGTGTCAAAACTGGCTTCTAAATGATAGATGGCGCCACCTGCATATACGTCGCAGTTTATCATAGCGGCACCTGTCTCTTTCTAAATTATGTAATTAAATACATCTATCTCACTCGGGTTTATTATGATGTTATATTCAGAGATGATTCTAAGTGCGGTTATTGCTATTAAAAAAATATTTTCTCACATCAACTAAAGGCAAAAAAAATTGGGGAAAGTAAAATAAAAGTAGGCAAACAAAATCATTTTAATTTAATGAATGCCTTTTCCTATATTTATGAGAATAAAAAGATGTCAAGATGTGATCAATATTATGTTTTATTAAGTTGAAGGAAGTTTATAAACCTGTAAGCCTTTTCTTAATTAACCCTAAAGTTCGAACGTATGTTTGGTTGTAGACAATAATATCCCAATATATCAAAATATATTCAGTGAAAAGAATTTATTAATAAATTAAAGTGTTCACAATGAACATATTTATACGTCAAAATGTCGAAAGAATGTTGAAAAATATGTTATTTATTGCAAATTTAAAGAATTATGTGTTTTTTAACAGTCAGCAAGAAAGCTGTGAAGTACATGCATTGAATCATAAAGATTGTGGACTACACAATGCTGGTTATTTCTTGAAAGATGGTGAAAATGATAAGATGATCATAAATAAAGATATTTTTAATTCGAATATCCACAAAAATTGTGCGTTGAAAAAGGTTATCACGTAAACTAATATGCATTTCGTCTTCGAAACGCATGAAAAAGTGAGTAATATGCGAAAATATTTTTATTAAAAAATCTAGATCAGTAGGTAAAAGATATGAAGGCAGTATTTTTCACAAACATATCTTTATCATAAAAAGTTTTTAACAAGCAAACAAGTTTACTTATCTTGTATCGAGATCTACATCTTTAAAAGCAATATATTCCAGAATGGGTTTTTAAATATCGATGTAAATTTATCAACGGATGCACAGGTTAACGCTGCATAAAGAATTATGTTAAAAATTTTATGCAAATGTAATTTATGAATTTTTTATACTTATAAACGTAGGTAAGAAGTAGAAGTACCTAATGTCGGGATAGTTAAATTTAACTTGGCCAATTTGGATAAAAACCAAATGAAAATTCTATAATAACTTTTTTCAATAAGTATATTTTTTAATTTTATTAGGAACTAAGGCAAAGGACACAAACACGGTTGCTATAACTCTGGCGATAGATTAAAGTGCTTAAAACTATAAGTATTTAGCACACCTTACGAATATTTTAACTTTTTGTACCGACCTATATCTTGTATCAATAACATCTATCATGTTTAAGAAATAAAAATAAGAAAAGTAACTTTAAATCAGTTTAGCGCAACATGTGCCGTTTTATTTTTTGAGTAGGTACCTACCTGATATTTTGACGAAATCTGCATGTTGGTAATTTACAACTCCATAGAGTTAATTATGTTTAAGACATGACATACTTACTTAAAATTCATTTTTTTTAAGAACTTTGATAGTCAAGTTTTGTTGATATACATGACGTATATTGTATTAAAGGTTCTTACATTTAATATATAAGCACTTAAATCATGATTATAGCAATATTGTGCGAAAAAATTCACATAATGCAAAAATTATACTCAGCATCGTAAGTGAATTTTGAGTATTAATAACATAAGAAATATTAATTCTATCTTTCAGGTGGTCGAAGTATTAACAAGACATCCAAACTCGTAATTTGAGCTCGTTTATAAAAATCGACAATAATCACGCCAAAATAAAAAATATGACATCCTTAATAGAATATTAACCCTGCGTTGCTGACGTAATGGAAATAATAATTCCACCAAGATTTATAGCTTACTCAGGCCAACGAAAATTGCCGTCAGTTTCGGACGTTTAACTTAAGTACAGGCTGCGTACGAGCATCGACAATTTTACCGAAAAAATCAAAGATACAGAAATTATTTGCGACTAAGTTCGCGCGGTAAATTCGATACCAAATTGGGCATCTTGGGTTAAGTGAAGTTTTAAAAAATGCAAATTAGCGCATTGGGAGTTTACGATGTAATATTAAGTGGTATTTGATCAATATAAAATGTATGGTATTTTGATGTGGTTCGTAATTGTGTGATATTTATTCGCCTTGAGTTATAACTGTAGGTACTCCGTTTTATTTAGCACATCGCGAAGATATCAGTACAAAAGGTTTTCTTTCATTTTGATGTATATAATTTTTGTAATTTAACCACAATTTTGAAATATTTTGATAAACAATCAGTTAGTCTACTTTATAGTATATTTCGACCAACAACGACAGACACATAGAGTATGAGGATACAATCAAGTTGTACACTCTATTGCTTCAATTAAAGATTCGGTTTCGGTGACAGACAACTAAACTTAGAATAGGCAGGCCAGCACCTCTTATCACATTGTTGCTATCTTTTTTTGAAAAAATGCTGTCTTTTATATTAATGCATTCACTTATCACTATATTTACCAGCCTATCTGTTCATAGTAAAACATTCTACTAGATCAAATACCGATTCTTGTTAATTCTCACGGTCATATAAGACTCTTCAAACAGTTCCACGTCGGATACCAATTAATTCCTATTTTTAATAAAACAAACACGGAAATCGGTGAAATATCACGTTTTTTGGGTTCTTTTTTGTCTAATGCCAACAATACTTGTGAAAGTGGCCTCACAATACAAGTAGAAGTAGTAGAGTAAAAACATAACAATACTTTATCTACATCTCTACATACTTCATATATATTTTACTTATACATTTTAGATTTTATATGTTTATATAAATAAATCAACACTTTTTTTTTAACATCTCACTTTTTATCTTCTCAAGAAGAACTTTTTTTCACCTAAAACACATTCACCTCTTAAAATACAATAAACGTCAAACGCACAGCCATCAAAAAGCAATCCAAATAAACAGCACACGTTTGCAGCCCGGGGCATTTAAAAAAGGAACATAATTTCGATCGTAACTCAAAAATCGGCTTCCATACCCAGATTTAACCATCAATACCCAAACCGCAACCGGATATCCAGACAATAAAAACAATTATACGAGTATCAAAGCGCGCCGGGGGTCATAAGATACCAAGGACGCGCCAAAGGGTTAACCGAGTTATGTTGGGCATAATTCGTGGTCACCCTACTTACAGGGATAAGTGACCGGCTGACCAGGGAAATAGGGTGGTCGGATTCGAATTTAGAATAAGTATACCACAATTTAGGTAAAATGGAAAAAGTTAGAGATTTAGGAACAGTTTTAAAAAAATATAAACAACTGAACGATGATTTTGAAAAGTAACGTTTAGGTCTAAAGATGTAATTTTTTTAAGTAGAATATTCTTAACTAAAATGGCATATTTTGTTACTAATAATTATATGTTCAGAATATGAAAGTCATTGTGTAAACAAGTAAAATACATCCTATTATTATTAACCTCGCTCAAACTAAAATATTATTCAAAACAAATATCCCAATAGGATTAAAGATTTAGTAAAGACGTCCACAACGAATTATAGTAGGATTTCAGTAAAACAACCTTGTTGTGTTTAGATTAAAATATTAACTGGCCGGTGGTCAGTGATCGGGGATTATAATAGCTGTGTCTAAAGTAAACAAGGGCTAGTCCGCCATGTTTGATTAGGGAGGAATTCGGATACACCGCCTTTTTTTAATTGTTGACAGTGAATTTAAGTTCGGATATATTGTTTTTTTTGTGTGTAATATCTATATATACAAATATTATAAAGCTGAAGAGTTTGTTTGTTTGTTTGTTTGTTTGAACGCGCTAATCTCAAGAACTACTGGATCGAATTTAAAAATTATTTTTGTGTTGGATAGCCCATTTATCGAGGCAGGCTTTAGGCTATAAAACATCACGCTGCAACTATTAGGAGCGAAGAAATAATGGAAAATGGGAAAACAACGGGGAAAATTGTTCATCCTTGAGGGCTTCCGTTGCGTGCGCTGCGAAAACGGTTCTAGAAACCAAAAATATATGTATGAAAGAATTAAGGGAACTTTTACCGCGGGAAAACTTCCCATTCCTACGAAAAACCGACCTTTACGCGAACGGAGTCGCGGGCGGCCACTAGTTAAACATAAGTTTTAGTCGTTGACAAATTTTCTAGTAAGTAAAATAAACAAAATGAATATCTTACCTGTCGGACCAGCATAAAGCTTCGTCACGATACCTGAAAAAAGGCAAATTTTTCACATTTAGATTAAGTATGAATTTTCTAAGCCCTTCAAATAGGTTATTTAATAATTTACAAAACAGATAACATTCAACAACAATTATAAACAATACCGTAGGTACCGTGCTAAGTCATTCCTTTTTTACAGTTGTTTTTGTCCCATTCTCCCGTTTGCTTACTTCTTGTATTACTATAAAATTGTAGTAAATTCTTTACGACCTCCCCAGAGCTGGATGAATTATTCAGGACTACCCACTTAGTGCGGGTACATTATTGATAAGTACTCGTACCTATCGTCTAAGACCGTCTTAGAGTACTCGAAGTTTAAAAAAAGGATAGATGGCCTGTGGTTTAGACCAGAATGGGTAGGGTACAAATTTGATATCTAGATTTGGTTTGTACAGCAAAGGCATTGTGTGTTTTGCTCAGGATTCTAAAGCTGGTCATTATTTTATGATACAAATTATAATTGAACATCAGCTAGCTCAAGAATATGAAACACAAATAAATAGTTGCATACGTATGGGATTATCTATCTTATGTAACTTTTAAGTATTAAGTTTAGGACAAACAAACTTGATTATAGGTTTTTTAATTAAAAAAATATTGTTTTGTGGTTTAATAATAACTTGTTCATTTATTAAGTTATATATGTCTCTCAGAAATTAATAAATATTAATTAAATAAATCTCCAGACTGACACACCAATTTAAATTATGTGGCCCTAAAGTAAGTGCAGTATGCATTTGTGTTATAGGTACCACATAATGGACTAGGGGAGAGCCTAGTTTCACCCAGACACGAGCCAATATCGAAAAACAATTTTTACGAAAATGGCCCGACCCGGGGATCAAACCCGGAACCTTTCGCTTAGCGGTCCGGTAGGTATACCTACCTATACTAAAAGTAGGTATACCGCTGCACCACAGAGGTCGTCAAACTAGGTTAAATTTAAGTTATTTAATTTAATCTAGGTATTATTAAACACTTAAAATGGCTTCGCGTCGTAGTTCACAAAAAGAATAATAATAAGTTCACAAAAAAATAATGAGATTCAAAACACGACCTAAATAAGACACTTTTTATTAAATATTTTACATTTCCCATAAAAATGTATAGTAAGTTAATTACCCAGTATCTATATCATTTCAACCAAATTAATTCCCATAAGTAGTCAATAAAAACACACATCATTAAAAAGGCGTCGCAACCACTTACCACTTTGTCCACTACCTCATTTCCCGTTCAATTTAAATAAGGAATTAATCATACTTTGAATTTAGATCGAGCGCACATCAACCACTTTTTATTAAAAAGTTTAAAGTGCTTTACCGCCTAGCACTGGCGGTCCATATTAGGATGTCATACCAGCGTTTACGCAGATAACAATCTACAGATCAAGATCGGAAGATACAGGTATCAAAGACGATTACTTGTTTGCAAACAAACAGACATACATAATAATGGAACTAGTTTTTTTTATATACGGGGTACAAGCGTTGTCGATTGGTACAGTACTAAGAATAACCATAGCTTTTTCTACTTCTATCTCGAAAACCGAAGGGTTAATTTACCCAACTGCTTCAAAAGGGAGGGAAAGGAATCTTTTCTAACTTCAACAAATATTGAATCTAAATATAAGAAAGAGAAGGCTACATCTTTGAACTAGAACAGCGGATGCAAGTCAATCAAGTACCGGATTTCCGTAGCAAGAAATCAGGAACAGCAATTAACCATCTTCATGACAAAACTACGCCAGGAGGAAATTCATAAGTAAGCCATTTTGTTTCTTAAGTCTAGAAGCGTAGAACATAAAATGGCACTGTGCCTAATAATATAGTAAAACTAGGTAACAGTTCGAACTTGAAAACATCTGAAGTTCCATTTTCAAATTCATATTCAATGCTCAAACTGGCTGAAAGCAATTTCAATATGACTGCATCAGTTTGTTTTCTTAAATGGCAACTCTCACAGCATTACCACGGATAAAGGAGAATAGTGTAACTCGTTAAAGGAACATTCTACTTACGAGCTCATGTTTAAATGCTAAATTGGAAAGCAGTTATCGTTTAAAACTGTTTAGTTTACAATTTCTGCTATTTTGCGTAAAGGTTTTGGTAAGAAACATTATAAGTTATCAGCAATAAATATACTTTTGGTACCTATGTACATAAATTTAAAAAACAATAATTTAAACCAAACTACGAAATCATACTTTCAAAAATTCAAATCTAGAACAATCGCTTTTACGTGTCACATAAAAAAAAACAAAATCCATGCAGCCAGTGCTGTCAAAAACGAAATTTAAAAACAAGAACTCCGTCTGGCTCGGCGTTCCGTTTCATCCGGCGGCGGCCACTTCGACAAATTACTTGGTAATGCCGCATCTGTATGCGCGACGCGACATCTTCCTATATTAGAACGTAAAACGGAACGAACGTAGCCCGCCGGGTGGAAGTAGATGGCTGTTTTCAAAACAGAACGGGAAAGGAACGTAAGGAAGTATGATTTGAGTTGGCTATCGTTAAGATTAATGCAAACGAAAACTTAAACTTTTAAAATATAAGTAGATAGATTATATATGAGACAGTTTTTAAATGGTAGATAAATAGATTATAACGATCAATAGAGTTTTTATTACGATTGAGTCTTTGAGATTTTCTTTTTGGTAAAAACATTAGGTACTTATTACTTATTTGTGTTTTTACTAATTTTAAAGTAAAGGAAAATCACATTTTTGAAATCAACACATAGTTCTTATTTTAATTTTTTTTACCAGCGCAAATCACATAACACGAAAAACATCCCTTTTACCGAGAACATCAATCGCTTTGAATTTTTTAATAAAACACCTAGAAAATGGCTCATAAATTGTAGAACGATATGAAATATGTCGAACAATGCTCAGACGAGGCGTCGATCGTAAAAATGGCTTTCATTACTACACCCCATGTAGCAATTTTGTGGAAAATACATATTTTTCTGAAGATATTGAAACGTTTATTAATAAAGGTATAGAAAATATGTGTTTATTTAATAACTTCATTTTCCTAATCTCATTTAAAACTTATATTTGATTAAAATATGTCATGTTTCTGCCAGAAGCGAAAAGTGTCTGTCAAACGGTTAAGAATGAGGCTAGTAGTAGGTATATATAACAAACTTTTGTGAAACTTTTCTTCTTGGATAGATTGCTTATCAATCTAAAGACAAGCTCAATCAATTTTTTTTTCTCTACTAACACTTCATCCTAAACAGCCAGTAACAGAAAAAGTTTGAATAACAAACGAGTTCGAATGTTCCATCAAACGTAATCGAATCCGATTTAGCCGCGCGACTTTAGGCGGAAAGTCGCGTTGCAATTGTCAACAGCCGCGACGCCATTTGCATTTTATTCGCGCGTTTTCGTCGTCGAACATTTGTTGACACGGTAATGGTCGTCATCCATTTTTAGAGCACGTCATTTATTGGCGTTTTGCTGTTTGACAAAGTAGTTAGGGGGAAATTGTGAAGAATTGCAGGGACCGAACATTTTTGCAGTAAAAGATACCTTACCTGTAGGTAAATCCTAGTCAGACATGATTTTCCAATACAGTTTTCTTATGTTAAGGTTAGTTGGAAAATAAATTATACAATTCGGTTATTTTGAAAATATTGATGATGATCAAGTACCAAAATTTCAAAACTTAACATTTAATAACTATCGCTCTAAAATCTGAAATCAGCTTAAGTAGATACTATTTAATATCCACTCTTGTAAACTAATCACCTAAACAAACCCCAACAGCGTTCCAAATACAAACTCGGGAACGTCACGTGCGTTCTATGACGCAGATTCCAAGTTTGAAACCCGAACAACGCGGGATCAAAAGGTTAACTGACATTTATGACATAAAGTTACATTTATGTCTTTATGTTACATTTATGTTGAATATAAATAACATTTCAGACTAGTAAGATAATTGGATATTAAGTGAATATTTATATTAACTTTTTAAGGTGCTTGGAGGTTTTGATGCCTACTTCTATCAAAAAAATTAGCGTAGGTACCTACCTACTTTAACTGTGTATCTTTTTTAAGATCTTATTCCATCTTTATTCCCTGTAGAGAAGGAAACATTCTCTGGTTTTAACGAAAAAAAATTGAACTCTTTTCAGAGAATTAGTAAAAACTTTCTAACCAGCCTGTTTTTCACGAAAAATCAATAGGTACCACTACGATATTGGCGAATTCCCCCGTTTTCGCTACCCTATTCTAAATTCAAATTTTCAAATTCGGAACACGTTGGCACATTGTAGTAACATGTGCGCGTGATTCGTGTAGGTGTGCGCATAATATTATAATAAAGCGCATCCTTATATCTAATGTGATGGTTTATTAGTCTGAGAATGGCCTATTACATTATTTGTATTGCAAATTGAGGGGGCACTTACATGGATCGTTTTGATTTTACAAAAAAAAATGGCTCTTGCTTACGGTATGACTGTTAATAAACGATTATATATTCGAAACTAAATACATAAATGATATTAAAATACAGGACTTAAAACGGTCCAAGATGAAAGTAAGCCAATCAGCTAAATCAGACACCAATTAAAAACTCGTACTATAAATTATTTCTAATTAGTTAATTTACATTGAAACATGATATTCTTATGATAAAGCTAATAATTAATTAATTAAATCTATGATAACGCTTATTTGCATAACAAGCAAAGCTACCTGTTGGACGCTTTTGTTATGAGCCTTCCTCGCTATTAAAAAAACTTCAACTATAATATGTAAATGTGACGTAGGGAAATTTATTAAAATATTCGTAAATATAAATCTAATTAAAAACTTAAATAATCTAAAAGGCGTTAGATGTATCTTAAACCAAACGTTTCTTAAATTTATAATAGAACAAAATCTAGATTTGAATTCAAAATATCAAAGCTTCCCTCGTTATAATACTAGTAGACAAAGTTTAAGCCCCTTATGAATAATCTCCAACTAAAAGCAAGGTTTCACTTACACTCAAGTTAAACTTAAGTTACAAAGTAACTTGGTCGCTTTTACAGCAAAAGTCAATTAGCGAACAATTAACCAATGTCTCGGTGGCTACCAGATAAGATAAAGATAAATACTTATTCTGAAAGATTAGATAAACGCAAATATTCTAAAAGATAAAATCCGAAAGATATCTGACACCTCGTTTGTTAACTAACGGCCATTTTGTTTTGTTTTCGAGCCGAGCGAGAAGATTTAAATAAGGAATTTGTTTTTTTTTCTTGAGTTTTCAGCAGCGCAAATGTTTAAAGGTGTTTTTTACTGTCGCATTTTGAACAAAATAGAATTCAACTTTGAAACTTAAGTAACACAAAAAAGTTTGTATAACATTACAAGCGGCCAGCATCAACTGCAAAGATAATACGCACAAAAAGGTTTCATGTTAAGTAGCAATAATCATCAAAAATGCAAAAAATGTGTACTGGTGCATTACCAGCAAAAAAATATAAAAAGGTGGTCAGCCGTAACACTGTTATTACCTTACTTCTACAGATATAAAATTATAGAAGGGGCAAAAACCCAGTTTTTTAATTAAATTGTTCCTAGTAATGTGTCTGTATCAATTATGATATATTGACTTTACAATATTAATGAAATAATTAAGAAAATAGCATTAACATGTTGACAAGATACGTGCTCAATTATTTAGAGAAACAGCTAAAATGGACGTGAGGATTTTATAAATATCGAGTGTTTTGATAAAGTGGTGGCAATTTTGCTACTTTGTTATTAATTACATTAATATAGATTACTGAGAAGTAATTTAAAACGTTTCGTTGGTACGTGGCCACTTACTAGCTGCTATATTTGGCTAAAGGCTGGACCTGACTGTCAAATACAATATTAGTACGAAAAAATATACATGCGCGAAACTAAACGCATAAGGTTCCTTTAAAAATATTTTTTTTTGCTGTCACATTTCCAAGATTATTAAAACTATTATGGTATTGTTAATTGTTACTTATTTCAATTATAACATTGTTTAATACTTATCAATCAAATGCAACTATAATTGGATAGACATTTGCGGTAAACAGTTTAAAAAATATTTTGAACTTATATGTTGTTGACATTTTTTTACTAATTCCTGTTTTATATATTGAATTAAAGTTTAAAAATAAGAAAATTTAATATTAAAATATAGTGTTTTGTGCGAGCTTTGCGGCTCTAATTTTGGTCGATTCTTACGACCACGAAAACTTGATGTTTAAATAATTTAAGCTGTTGAAAAGTGTATCTAAATTCGTAACAGATCTACGAATTTTAGAAGTTGTAAGCGGATGCATTCACAGATTTGGATGTCAACTCTTTTTACATTCTTTGCTTAATTTCTTGAATTCTTTTTTTTAATTTTTTTTAGTTATAATATAAGCTTAATAATATCTGCTACAACTCAAAAAAGTTGTAGATATTGATGCCATATATCTATAGAAATTTTATTCTCTGTTTATTTCCAATAATTCTCTGAAAAACCTCACTAAAAACTTTTTATATTTTTTATAAGTATTAATATTGATGTCAGTATACCCGTGACCCGTGTATTGATCAATACCACATCAATACTTCCGTCAATGACCGCGCCTGCGCAGTAATCACGCATTAGCGCGGGAAACAATAACCTCACTTTGATTGTATAGATATGGCGAAGATATTGTAATGAAGTTTATAACAAAAAGAAGTAAAAATTATTTGGAAATAATATTTTTTATCAATAGTAGGTAGATTACGGTCATGCTAAAAAACTTTAAGAAAAAAAAAAATTAAAAACAAAATTCCTAAAAGAGAAATATACTTTTTAATACAGTTGCTCAAAAAGTGGCATATTGCAGGGACGTATAGCGTTCGGGATGTGGGCTATTACACACGCGTGCTTTTTTTTTACCTTTCCCGCACTCGTGCGTTCTCTTTCCCAACTGTCAAAATAATGTCTATTAAAAAGAAAAATTAACCAACCATGAAGTTTTTACTAAAAAAAAAACAAAAGTTTTTATGATTCATGTTAATACTTACGTAGCGTAGTTATATTATATTTCTAAAAAAGCTACTAGTTTGTTTCGATATCAGATTTAATGATTTGATTGAATTAGCATGGTTGGTTTTATTTCATTTTATCTCATTAAATTTCACTTTCATTTCATATCAATAAAAAAATTCGACTGAAGACTTGGCTGTATGGGCATAGTAACCTTTGCCCACCAAATGGGTGAAGAAAAAATGTCGCCATTTTCAAAATGAGTTATTTCGACATTTACGATACTAATTTTATATTTTATTAAATTGCTTTATTTTTTCGCAACTGTATTAAAAATAGTCGTTCAGTACACGTGCGGAACCGTCATTGCAACTCGTCCCGCCTGTCAACCCTCGCCTTCGGCTGTGCCTCGGCTCGGGTTGACATTTGTCGGGACTCGTTGTAATGACAGCCTTTCCACACTTGTATTGAAATATACTATTTTTTCTAATAGCTTTGCCTCGGCATAGTTCAACTTTATCTTATTACTCATTGCTTATTAAAAATGATAGCCGTGTAATATGAGTAAAAGTTAAATTTCAAAGAATACTACTTTGTATTTTTGTTATTATTTTGTCCCCTATTATTTACCTAGCTGTAAACAACAATAATTAAATTACCTTCCACATAATTCCACTAGATATTACCCACTAATTCCAGTGTTCATAACCCGTGATCGACTCTAACCTTTCACACCTAGCCGCGCAATCGATGCGTGCGCGCATCATTTCAAGAAGTTTCTCGCATTCGACTGTAATTGCGAGATTTGAGGGGTAATTGGCTAAAGTTTTATTACGATGTGAGATTTTATTGAATGTAGAAGTCTATACTTGCAACATTAAAGTGAGATTTGGTTAGCTCTATGCGTTATGACGTAAGCGTTTGACTATCGTGTTTATACTGAAACTAGTGGCCGCCCGCGACTCCGTTCGCGTGAAGTCGGTTTCCCGTGGGAATGAGAAGTTTTCCCGCGATAAAAAGTACCCTATGTGTTATTCCGATGTATAACCTATATTACATACAGCAAAGTTTCATCCAAATCCGTCCAATATTTTTTACGTGAAAGAGTAACAAACATCCATACATCTTCACA
Organism: Emmelina monodactyla; assembly: GCA_916618145.1. NCBI lineage: Eukaryota > Metazoa > Arthropoda > Insecta > Lepidoptera > Pterophoridae > Emmelina > Emmelina monodactyla. The sequence continues at coordinate 2,618,200 of OU745322.1, forward strand.
TCTTCACATCCTCACATACCTACTCACAAACTTTCACATTTATAATATTAGTGGGATTTACAAACCTAAACCACAGATAGGTTTTCATTATCATTAAATAACTTTTATTAAAAAGGAGAAATCGTCCTTTCAATAAGATCTTATTCTATACAATTTCTAAGCATTTCGTTAAAAATTGCACCCGCAGTACCAACATAGATTAGGCGGGTCATTAGAGTTGACTCTTACTGTCAAAATAACCTCTTAAACTGTCAAAATGAATGCTCTTATTATAATATCATTATTTTGTGTTCAATATAATGACACGGATAGAAACACATACCTTGATTATTGTTTTATGGCTCCATGAGTCACGATTTGACGTTTCCATGGTAACGGTAATAAGCATTTTCACACGGAGAAACTATGCGACAATTTGTGGCGACAGTATAGTTACTGTTTAAGTGTGAATGAGTCATCAGTTTATGTGTTTGACTTTTTAATTTGATAATTTTGAAGTTGTTAATTTTAAATACTGTGTGAAAAGTAATTAAGAATGGTTAGAATGTTTGTGTAAACGTTTCAGTATTTTGTACTTATTTTTTATGATACTTTACATTAACTTTATGTCTGCGGTTTAATAATAAAATTAGCCGTACCTAGAGTTAGTTTGAGTGCTAAATTATAAGCCTAAATGCAAATTTACATTCAAAACATTCTACGTTTAAAACTATCAGCTGTCAATCCGCCATTTTGATGCGTCACCTTACCCGGGCATCAGAAAACTATTATAAAATGCTATTGGCGGTATTTTTAGTCGGCCATAATGTACGGACGGGCGTAAAATAATATTCCTTAATACTTTATAATGGAGTTTACGAGTTATAATGTAAAATATTGGAATTATAGGGCGGTGTGGTACAGGGGGGCATAAAAGGGATTCCAGGTTGGTCGACAAGGTGCCACGATGAAATGAAATGGTACCTATCTACAGGTACAGTTTAGCCTTCCTTAATTCACTTGCGTAGATAACAAAGTTTTCCTTCTACTTTTTGAGATTACTAAGCCCTTTTTGGGTACCTATATTCATAAACTTTTTTACTAGAAATATATATACCAACCTATTTAGACAATATTAAAATCCATTGTGTAAAAATAACATGATTGTGCGTGAAGAACTGCTTTTTTAATGTTCCTGCTAAATTTAGCGTTCTTAAACAAAACTATAGAAGCAACAAAAAAACAGTTTTTTTATTTAACTTTAAATTCTTACTAGAAAGAAGCATGCCCTTACAATGTGTCACTCGGCGCGTGGCTTCACGCTGCGTCTGTCGAGGCCTTAATGCTTCTTTATCTTAACAAATTGTTTTGTTTTATACAATCCAGTGAATGAAGTGATACATATTGAATTGTGTCAGAGGAGTTTTTAGGAAGGTTTATTGTAGAAAAACCACCATGTAGAGTTAAAAAGAGTTAAGATGTCACTCTCTGATTTGTGAATTGATATGATAAAAGAATAAAATTGTTCTGCAATGTAAGAATTTTATGTTTTAAGATTCGCTTTAAAATTTATAGGTAAGTACGTCATTTATTAAATACCTACAAAGCTTTTTGGAAACATTCGAATACATAATTTACCTTCAGGTATATTTTTTCTACGCTTAATATTAATATGATTTTTAACGCAAAAGTTCCTTTAAACCACAATTCTAGACTGTGCCTCACTTTAACGTCAAGAAACAATTTAAAATGTTCAAACTTTATATTCCATGGAATAAAGTCCAGTTTTGAATGATTCCTCAAAGTTACAAGATATGTAAATTTACTTGATAGCACTCGGGAGCCAGAAATCACATTTATCAAGATATGACCCTTTTTTTTTTCAGACGCGCTTGAAAATGTATGTGTAAAGAATATTTTAATTAAGTACAGTTTGTATTTTATTACGTATTAATTAAATTCAGTTAGATTATGGGAGATTTGTTTATATTAGATGGTAATTTAATTGGTGTTGTCGATGTTGATTTGTTTTTTTTTGTAATTAGGCAGCTGATAAACGTTGCATTGGGTTTTTGATTATTTAGAATGTGTTGTAGGTATGTTGTGGTTCGTTTTTATTTTGGAAAATAAAGCTAGAAATTAAACAGCAGAAGAAGTAGATCAGTCCTTAAAGAGAAATTAGGAATTTAAATTAAATAGTTGTACAACTAGGTTATAGACAAAAGAAACTTTACCATTTTTAAATAGGCATCATCCTATCCGTAATCAAAACAAAAGATTTCGATACATAAAGTTGCTTAAAAGACATTAATACAAAACATTTCAACAAAGCTATTTGGACACACGCAACAAATAATTTGAAATTATTTCTTTTGCTGGTTAAACTTATTAACTGTTTACGTAATTACTTTTATTTCCAGTGAAAGCAAGGAGTAGTTATAGTCGCAAATCATCACCACAAAATCATAGTCACATTTTACTGTAATCATAAAAACTTACACATACCTATACTTTATTTATTCATATGAGGGAGAGATTAGGAAGTTATATTGTAATGACGTAGGTACCTAAAATAAGACTTCCTAGTTAAAATAACGTCATGCCTTATAAAAATTCTGCACATTTTGATGACTCACCAAGAATACACACAGATTAAAAAAACCTTTATTCCCTATCCATGCTAGCTTGTAAATTATTAAATCATATTTATATATTTATAGCCGCACATTAAAATAAGGACAGTCGCACAAGTCGCCTGCGGTTAAGTCATTACTTACACCATGGTACCGGCCTCATGTTAATGTTTATTTTATTTTGTTAATTTATTAAATAAAACAAATAAGATGTGTGACTTTTGTCACTTGGAGCCGTGTTCTTGTAATGGCGGGTATCAATTTGAGGAATATTTTTGGATACTTTTATTTTAAACGTGCAGTCACTAGTTTATTTTTAACCACTGTACCTACATAAATAGGCGTATAGTTATTTTTTTTATTAATTTAACAAAATCCACTAAGTACTTTTTTTGTAATAACTTTAGCTTAGTGATTTCGTATAGTGATGTTTTATGTGTTAATAAATGTACAGAGTCTGAAACCTTTAGAGGTGCAATACGATGATTTTTATTCGAAAACCGAATAAGTTGTAAAAGATAAATAACGTTTAAACCGCACTAGCTTAAATCTAATCGTATTTATTACTTAAATCAATATAGCCTTGAACTTTGACAATAATAATAAGTAAGCTACTACTATTCATATCTTATAGTAAAGTCAGAATATGAAAAGTACAACACGTACTTAGTTATTATATGACTTAGAGTCGCAAAACACTCTTATATTTATAAAATACTAGCTTCTACCCGCGCGGCTTCGCACGCGTTAAATTCGGGGTAAAACTCCTTCCCCTGTTCTATGTTATCATACATGTAAACCTTCCTTTTGAATCACCCTATCTATTAAAAAAAACGCATTAAAATCTGTTGCGTAGTTTTAAAGATTTAAGCATACATAGGGACATAGAAACAGAAAAAGTGACTTTGTTCAAACTAACTGTTCTGTGTTCAAACTAGTTTTATTTTAATATTAATAAGAAGACCTTTGAATGGTCTTCTTTCAAAAATTGATGTTATTTATGCGCTGGTTTTCATGAGTAAGTGTGAAAGTTGCTACTAAAGCACTATACATTTAGAATATATAGTAATAATAGCACCTGTATATCACAGTTATTCATTGAACCCCTACCTAATGATAAAATACCATGATAATATGAAACACCTTATATAAGAAGCTTCGTAAAACTATTGCGCGGTTTAATTTTGCTTCAGCGCCATCTATGCGTTGCATTTGAACTAACTGAATACTACGAACAAGCGCGTGCATTGTATAAATGGATATTTAAATAATTATCTATGCATATAGTATTGGAAAATATATTAGTATGAAAAAAGGGTATATATTAATATGGAATAATAACATTTGTTGCTGTAAAATGACATGCGTTAATTTATTAATGCTTTTATGTCGTGTGGTATTGTGGTGGTATTAGTATTTCATTTTAACTCAGTATTTTGAATATACCTATATAGTCAACTTTTAAGCTAATTCAATTAAAAAAAATAGTTTACTTGCTTTTACGCACATAATGCATATTTTACTTAGGAAATATTTACTGAGGAAGTTAGTTTATAGAGCTAAAGCAGTTCAATACAGTCTTTTGTATCCTTTGTCTTCTAGGTACCAATTTATTTCAAATACTTTCCTTATTCCACCTTGCCCTTTAATTTGTCCTGCATCCCTTTTTATTAGCACTTTTTCTTCCCTCTTGTGAAAAGAATTTTCGACAATTACCGTCCCAGCAGGCAATTATGAAGTTAAGAAATTTATAAAGTCCTTTTGTTCCTACTTTCGTCGCATATAATGAACGAAATAATGTTTTTTTTCAAATTTGAATAAGAGGTATGTCAATATTATTTTCTTTTAATCCTACTAATATTATAAACGTGAAAGTTTGTGAGTATGGACGCATGGATGTTCGTTACTCTTTCAAGTAAAAACTACTGGATGGATTTTGATGAAACTTTACAGTAATATAGGTTATACATCAGAATAACATATAGGGTACTTTTTACCGCGGGAAAACTTCTCATTCCCACGGGAAACCGACTTCCACGGGCGGCCACTAGTTATAAATAATCCTGTAAGTAATAGAAATTAAGATATATTTTAAAAGAACAACATGAATTAGTCTACTTTAAGTGTTTAAGTAAACTCGTGCAGCATTAATCTACACTCTTGGTGTGGACTCTACACACTTTACGTGTTCGGTCTTCGTGACAGACATTAATCTGACTATCCTGCATTTCTAATCTAATTCAGATTTAAGCAAAGTGGTCAAACGCAAAGACTTTACTTAAAGCTTAGTAAAAATGTGTGCACGCCTAAACCACTGAACCGATTTTGATGAAATTTGGTATGCAGAAAGAACTGAACTTGGGAAAGGACATAAGGTACCTACTTCTTACCGCGGGAAAACTTGTCATTCCCACGGGAAACCGACTTCGACGCGAACGGAGTCGATGGCGGCCACTAGTATAAAGATAATTAAGACTTGAGCCTACTCCAAACCAAGTTTATTTTAATTTCCTTACAAATCAGCAGAGTTACAAAATTAGCCAGAAAACAACATTTTTAACAAGCAGAAGCCACAAAGTCAACAACTTAACGTGGGTTCATCATAGTTTGCAAAACTGTAGTAACCGCATAATCACTATTTGCGCGGTCGGGTAACTAACGCTTCCTAGCACACTAACATGAAAAGGATTTTCACTCTTCTAGTACTTATGTAGGCTCTTTTTTATGTAACTTGTATCCTATTCATTACTTATTCTATTAATCTAAATATAGGGTGTAAAAATACTGCTTCAGAAAACGAAGACTGGGTATTGCTAGAGGGGTACTCGTTACGTTAAAAGCAAAAAATATATATTTTTATGATTTAAAAAATGATATTTTTTTAACCTAATTGTACCAAATTGCATTTAAACTATCAAACCGCACTATGAAAGGAAAGCTAGTTCATTAGGTATAGTAAAACATTTCTGGCACTGATGTCTACTTATTTTTCTTTACAAGAAGAAGAAGTTGAACAGGACATTCTATATAACTATTGGATTATTAATGTAGTTACACACAAAAATTTGCAAAAATGATTTTGTACACTTTTCTTTGCATGTGATCCGTCAATGGTAAAATTATTAACCTAACATTATGTTGAGTAATTTAACGTAGGTATTTATTTATAAGAGAAATAAGTAGGTGAAATAATTAACATTGTGTCTAAAAATGTGCAGAACAACTTAAGTACAACTAAATATTTTCCAATAACATATAGGTACCTACGCAATTAAAAATATTTTAATAAAATATTAATTAAACTAAGATATTTTACCTTTACGTTTTTAAATAATGAAATTTTAATAAAATTACATATTTTCATGGTAGGTGTAATATGTTTCATATGACGGACATAAAACTACGGCCTTCGAATTAAAAACAGCTTCAGAATCCTTATAATTGTAAGTATACAAGGTGTTTCATACTTATTACCAGAAAATCTATTTTATTTATTTATTTTATTTTATGGTAAGGGCTGGCTTACAGCCTACAATCCAAAAATACATTTGATAACAATATGAAGTTGTGCCCCATTTTGATTTCTTAAAAAAACTCTTTTGTTTTTCGTTAGATTGCTTTTGTGTGCATTAATTTTAATCTGCAGTCTATAAGAAGTCTAGTTATAAGAAAATTCCAAATAAATTATGACTTTTGTTAGTAGGGTCTACAATAATATCAAGAACTACTTATTCCTAGCCTCAAATATTATAACCGTAACTACCCTAAGGTATTCTTATTCGTAGTTTAAACATTTTACAATTGTACAAAAAATATAAAATTAAATATATTGTCTTTTCGTTGCAGACCGTACATATCAGTCACGGAGTACATTTCATTGTCAAGTTAATTTACTTGCCCCGATCAGGAATCGATCAGTTTGAGCGAATTATCACGCCATTGTCTCCCATTATTTACTGAGCCACTGAGCTATAGGGGTCCGTCAGACGATGTTATTTAAAAAAGTAACGATGCAATAATATCCAAGTAAAAAAGTAACAGAAAATATCTGGAGATAAAGTTTAATGAAAGTGTTTTTATTGGAATAAAACTAAATTTTATAAGTTCGACTAAAATTATTAAACAAAACTGCTGATGAAATCAATAAAGCAATATTTTCATGTAAAATTTAATATACTTAGTGCAAATTACTTATAGCATTTATATTAAAACACCGCATAAACCAACGGATTTTTTTGTAGATAATTTAGTTCACATATACCTAATTATTGCCTATTTTTATACAAATATGGTTTGCTAGTATACCAATATTTTTATATCCCTTCATAATTAATAAAGTAAATTCGAAGTCTTAAATTGTATAGGGACCCCCGTTAGTGTTAAATTATTACTACCCCCCTTAATATATATATTACTAGCTTTTACCCGCGCGGCTTCGCACGCCTTAAATTTGGAGTAAAACTGCTTTCCCTGTACTATGTTACTATACATATAAACCTTCCTCTTGAATCACTCTATCTATTAAAAAAAACCGCATTAAAATCCGCTGCGTAGTTTTAAAGATTTAAGCATACAAAGGGACATAGGGACATAGGGACAGAAAAAGCGACTTTGTTTTATACTATGTAGTGATTTTAATATTTAGTATTTGTTGTTATAGCGTCAACGGAATTACATCATTTGAGAAAATTTCAGCTTTCTAGCTAACACGGTTTATGAGATACCTACAGCCTGGAGACAGACAGCAGAGGCTTAGTAATAGGGTCCCGTTTTACCCTTTGGGTACGAAACCCTAAAAAGCAACGATATACACCCCACGCATATAACCACAAACGGATATCCCTAAATAGTTGACAAAAAACACATTAAAAAACCTATAGACTTTTCTTATTATATACTACTTATACCAAATGTTAGCATCTTCAATAAAAACATTATTAATCATAGTAGAATATTTCAAACCCTTTATTTATTTATTTATTTCATAGGAAAATCAACAGCTTTTAGTAAATAAAGACAGTAAACAAGTGTCAGATACAAAAGCCAATAACAGTTTTTCACAATTAAACAGGTAAGAATATACTTAAAGTTAAACTAACATTATGTGCGTAAAAGCAAGTAATCTATTTATCTAATTACATTAGCTCAAAAGTTGGCTAAATGTAAGTATTCAAAATACTGAGTTAAATTGAAATACCACCACAATACCACACGACGTAAAAACATTGATAAATTGACGTATGTATTTGCATGTCATTTTACAGAAACAGATTATATTGTTATTATTCCATATCAATATATACCCTTTTTTCATACTTAGTCATTTTCTAATACTATATAGATAATAATTTAAATATTCATTTTTAAAATGTACGCGCTTGTTCGTAGTATTCTGTTAGTTCAAAAGCAACGCATAGATGGCGCTGAAGCAAAATTAAACCGCGCAATAGTTTCACAAAGCTTCTTATACAAGATGTTTCATATTATCATGGTATTTTATCATTAGGTAGGGGTTTAATGAATAACTGTGATATACAGGTTCTATTATTACTATATATTCTAAATATGTAGTGCCTTAGTAGCAACTTTCAGGCTTACACATTAAATTTTTGAAAGAAGACCATTCAAAGGTCTTCTTATTAATATTAAAAAGATAATAACTTTCTAGTTATTTATATTATTATATGTGTGTATTATGTCTTATCTTAACCGGCTAAAACTAGGTGTAGCCGCACTTCGGGTATTAGCCGTAACATATGCATTAAGGAAGGAATATGAAACGCACCTCATTTAACAAAGATACTATAGTATCGTAAAGTATGTACAGGGTTACGTATATAACTAAAACTTAGTGTAGCATACCTTACTATGTTATTAGCGAATTTTAGGTAAGAAGAAAATAAATTTAAAAATTGTCCAAAATTATATAACTTTACAACTCTTTCCATTCTATCAGATACAAATATTTGATTCAATACAATTTATGCGTTAAATCTTTACAATTGTATGACAACATAACGACCACAATTATAATAAATTTATTTTAATAGTTTATAAAAATCTATCAACAAATGATGAATGACGAATTTGCTTATATAAAGCTTCAAATATTATCTTATCTTATACTATTTAGGCAAATATAGCCAAGTAAGCAACGTACAGATAGCGTTAATGTGAAAATGTATTTCATATTATCATGTTTTATTATAATTATTAGGTTAATGAGAATTAATGCGAAAGATTATTATTAGAGTTTATGTGAAAGATTGGTACTATGAGTACCTACTGAACTTGAAAGTGCTTTAGGTATTAGTTAATTATAGGGATGTGCGATTTATGGAAAAACGATTAAAAAAAATTATCTTTACTCAAAATTAATCGATTTGTCAGAAATCAATTTAAATATCTATATGTATATTGTTATTGTGATAAATTGAATGTTTATATAAATTTAAATGATTGATGAAAAACTAGCAAATTAAAGGCAATGTTATTTAAAAAAATCAAGGCAAGGAATTAGAAAACCAAAAATTATCGATACTAATTTTAGTAGTATTTCACGTTCTTTATATTATAATAAAAAATACAATGACCTTGTTGTTAAAAAGCGACCTTAAATAAATAACATTTTCATTTCATTTCATTTTATTTCATTAACAAAAAAAAATATGAGCATCACAACAATATTGACACACTTATTGTCTCAAACACTAAAATATGAATCTTAAAAAAATCCAAAAATGTAATATATGTCGGAGAGAACACAGATTCGGTTGACTTGGCCAGTTGAAGAATTACTTTACTATCTCGTCTGTGTTTTGTAACTATGTGAAAATTTACGTCAAAATGAGATAAGTAGTCGTACTTATTGGTTGCGTCAAGTTGTCTAACTTGGGTATAGTCGGTGCGAGGCTTTATGAGTGAATGACTGAATGAGTTCCTGTCATTTTTCCGTTGTGTCCATGAAACTAATTAGAACTACGTACCTACAACTAGAATGGAAAGCTTACTTCAATCATTTTGACATTTTAATATATTTTAAGTGTTTTTTAATTAAATATTTAATAATACATTCAAAAAGCTTATTTTCGTAGAAATAAAATAAAATATATTTAAGGCATGAATATTATTATAGACATGTTTGTGACTTTTGCGAAAATATATTATCAAGCAGTGCAATATATAGGGCCATACTTCGCAAAGTTTCAATATTATGGGGAAGTTTTACTACTTTTACAGGTAAAATGGCGGGACCTATATTACATTACTATATTAACAATATGGCGTCTATTTTGTTGTAACCTCGCGTGCTTTGCTTCCTTAGTCGAAAAAGTGCTTTTGGTTGTGTGTTTTATTGCGAAATGGTGATCAATATATTTTTGTGAGTGGGTGTGCGAAAGAATCATATCCCGGTGGTGGATTATCTTTTCACAGGTAAGTTTGACATTTGTGTGAACTAGACTACACTTGAAACATCATATGTACTCAAATCAGATTAAAGAGTATTTATGTTTGTTCCACAAAAACTACTAAACAGATTTTGATTAAACTTAACAGACATTTAGCTTATACATCTGAAAAACAAATTATAAGGTTACGCAGCGGGCGAAGTCCAATTAAAGCCTATTTGACTCCTTAACCCTAGATTCATAACCATACCTAAGAGGAACATTATTCATAGACATTCGTCTCACAGACGACTGTACGTAAGTGATGGATTTATGAAGAAAATATTATTAAAATAAAGAAAATAAGTATGACATTATTTTATATGGTTTATTGGTTAACATAAAAATAAATAATGAAATAATAAAATATATTAAAAAATAGGGAATAAAAAAAAAGGCCGCGACGTGCGATATAACATTTTTTTTTCATAGCTTGTACTGAAACCTTGTAATGCGACATTTTTAGTAATTAATATAATCATTAAAGTTTTTTTTTGGGTTTCAAGAAGATCAGACTATATAATAAAAGGCATTTAATCCAAAAAATCTATGATTTTTATTTTTAGGCATGTCTTCAATTTTTTTAATTTGCGCCCTTCACGTTACCATTGTTCATTGTAAGAATCTACTGAGACCGCTTCTTCTAACATCACATGATTCTCGATTTTACTAAAGTACGTAATTTTATAAAAAAAAGATAAAATAATTATAGGCAAAATGATAAACAAATCAAATAATTCACAATTTGCCATCTTCCATTCTGAAATCTCATAATAAGCCAATTTGAAGTATTATACACGTAATTAAAAAAAATATTTATAAATATTACCTTGTAGAGACCTATTTTATAATATCTCATACTTACTTCTAGTTTTAAAACCAAGAACTCTTAAAAAAACTGTTTCAAAAATAACGCCCGATCACGTCAATAGTTACGCTATTCATAAACATTCGTCTCTCAGACGACTAAAGGTTTATAAACCGTTAATTATTAATATTTTTGAAACAGTTGCAATTGCAATATTTTAGGTCGAACGAGCCAGGAAGTTACTGAAAAGATCAACTTTTTATTTCTTTTATTGGAGACAAAAGAAACAAAAATGCGTTTTGTGCGGTCTGGGAGACGAATGTTTATGAATCTAGTGTTAATAGTTTACTTTCATGTGACGGAAATAATTATCAAAATCGAATCAGTATTTTAATGGTTTTTTATTTATGTCATTATTTTAAACATAATCCAAAGTTTACCCCTTACAAACTTTAAAACTTTACCTAGATTAGTACAACTGTTGTTTAATGGAGGATGAGAGGAAGTTGCAAGAGTTTTTTTTTAAACGTATCATTTTGAAAAAAAATATTGAATCTGGCGAAAATTCGAAAATTACGACTGGTGTTGGCGGATAGACATCATTCTGACTTGGTCTGTGTAGCAGACGTGTAGTGTTATCAATCAGTGACAGCCACACTCCGAATTCACCGCGCTTCCTTTATCCATTTACATCCTGACTAATCTTGATACTTATTCTAAAATTGCTAAACGTTGTGATTAATACACGCCCTTATATCAAGTTCAACGTTTTATTTCGAAGTTCCCGCCATGATCGAATCATGAGATAACGAACTCCCCGTCATATGTTATGTATAATCAATTTAATAAAAATCGATTAATAAAACAATAAAAATCGTTTATAAGAAAATAGTAGGTAATTGTTTAACTAGGGTTAATTAAAAATATGTATTTCTGTGCCTTACTATACTTACTATATTATATGCTTGTTAGCAGAGCATTTTTAATTTGATCGGATAATACCGTTTTTTTAGTCACAACTAAAAGGTTTTATGCTATTGAAAATCCTAAAAAAATCTTTTTAGTATAAATAAATATTAGAAAAACAACATTTATTATTATCATATTTTTGATAATAAATAGTAATTTGTCACAAAATAATTGTATTTTATTTAAAAAAATATATTTTGAAATAGGCTGGTTGGCGCGTGCAAAAAAAAGTTGACTGTCATTTCCCGAATTCTTTATATTTTGTTTACATTGCATTTGTTGCTGTGTAGAAAAACTATTTATGCAAGATTTAGTTGTATTTCCTCGCAAGTGTGTTGAAAAAGTGCGTATGGTTATCATGAGCAACATGTTAATTACAAACTAGGCTGACTTACCTCAGCCTCTTCTATAATGAACAACTTTACACACTTGTATCTTAATATACTATTATTATTCTTACTATAGCTATTTTAATCCTAACAGATTCGAATATTTGATTTAAAACAACTTATTTAACCTTTTTAATTGTATGCACACATCACGGTCATAATTATCATATTTTAATAATATTGAAAATACATAAACAAATCATAAGTTGGTTGAATTTACTTATATATCTTCAAATATAATCTTATACGAGGTATTTACGCAAATCTAGTCCTAGTATACAATTAGTTCAAAAGCAACGCATAGATGGCGCTGAAGCAAAATTAAACCGCGCAATAGTTTCACGCAGCTTCTTATATAAGGTGTTTCATATTATCAAGGTGTGTTACAATTAGGTTAGGATACTTTGGTGCTATTTGTCAGTGCCTTAGTTACTGCCTAGAGAAATCACTATTTGAGTTATAACCTGGTAAAGACAATTTTTGAAAGAAGATCTATCCAAGATCTTCTTATTAATAATTATTTCGAGCCACTATAAATAATCTTAATGACGTTGAAGTACTTGTTGTTAATTTTCAATTTCTCTTCAGTGTCGATTAAACGCTTCTTGCATAACGCTGTCCAATTATAATCACACAACCTTCATATTTTAATAACATTATTAAAATATGAAGATTGTGTGATTATATAACAGATTAGAGTAGTTTGAATTAACTAGTACTAAGCTTCAAATATGATCTAACTAGTGGCCGCCCGCGACTCCGTTCGCGTGGAAGTCGGTTTCCCGTGGGAATGAGAAGTTTTTCGCATAGATAACGTTGATTTAAAAATATTCGGGTTTTGTTAAGAGTTTGAAGATATTTCATTATCTTACGTTTTTTTATAATTAGGTAGGTGTAAAATTTGCTGTAAACGATTGATGCCGACATTCTAAATTCTTCTGACGACCTCTTTGGCGCAGCGGTATATACAGGGTGGAATTTTTGAACGCCACCTGAAGGGAAAGTACCGTAAGTACTAGAGATAGTCAATTTTGCTCAAAGGAAAAATTCCTTTATTTAAAAAAGTAAAAAGAACTGCATTCACAGGCTTTCGAAAAATTGCTTGCCACACCCTGTAATCAAACCGGCTTAAATCTGAAAAAATAGCACCCTTAATTTTAAAACATCGATATAACTAATCAATTTCAGTTACTCTCACAAACCGAAAAATGGACAAAAAATTTGGAACAAGATTATATTACCTAATAAGAATACAGCACATAGTATACAGGGTTATTTGTAATTAGCGCATCACCTCTTGCAGGCGGCTTCCTTACATCAATCCCAATAACATTTGTTCTATGACTTTTTGCAAAACTTGATAATTAATACAAAAGAACAAAAACAAATTTACGCGCTCTGTTATTTATAACTCTGTATTTTGTAAGAAGTTCCTAAACTAGTCGCCCCCCCCCCCGTCGCCCGCGCGCCTGCCACGCCAGTTGCGTGCGCGTAGAGTATTGTACCGTTTAGAGGCATCTAATGAATTTGTATGGAAAAACTTATTTTTTTTAATATTAATTTTATTTATTCGTTAGTTAAATGTTGTTGGGATTGATGTAGAAAAGCTGCCTACAACAGGTGATGCGCTAATTAGAAATAACCCTGTATATTTTTTTCAGCACGTTATTAGCGCATTTCAGATGTTACACAAACAATAAAAAATACCAAATGAAAAAATATATTAACTATTTAAGGTATGGCAATAAATCTCCATGTTTTAAGAAACTCATAATGCAATGGATTGCATAATTTACAATAATGTAAGTTTATTCGATCATAAAGCTCGCGCAGTATACAGGGGGTTACATTGTTGTATATCAAAATATTAGTTTTAATATGACGTATGTACATTTTTGAATTGATAATTGTGTTGATTAATATCAAAATCAGTAAAATCCACCATACCATGAAAAATGTTTTTTTTTTGGTCGGTTTTTAGACTAATAAAAACGTCACATTTTCATCATATCAAATTTAGTTATATCCATCTGTTTATTGTTGAAAAGTTCACTTAAAAGTCGTTTATATTTCAAATTCGGTAACATCCAGAACCAGGAACAAATCAAAATCGGCAAAATCCTTAATAGCCAATCAGATGTTTGCATTTGTGAAATATGGCGGCCGGTGTCAAGAAACAATCGAAGGTGTGCAGTGAATGCTTTCCTGTTTTTAATCATTTAACATGTTATTATAAGATATTTAAAATGAGTTTGATTAAAGGTCTTAATATTAATTGTTTTTTTATTCAATAGTGACAACCCTGATATGAAAGAGTCACTACATAAAATATCAAAAATGGCAATATCCGCGTTTTTTTTTTTCAAAATTAGAAATATCCGTGCTTGCATAACAAACGAAGAAAAATCCAGATTAATTATGTGTATTTCTTGTAAAGTTATCCAATTTAAGGTATTTTTTATACTTCAACGTCTTCCCTTTACCTACTTAAGGGTATTCTATTGCCGACAGGAATAATCACACTATTATGAATATAGCTATTCTAGAAATAATTTGATTTCTACACAATTTTTTTTCTTCATGGATTTTTCCAGTTTTGTCGTTAACCGACACAATTAATTGGGGAAATTATTTATGCAATGCAAAATTACTATATTTTTTTTTTTAGAAAATCGCAATTTATTGACGTAAGACTTAACATTTTTTAAAGTTGTACTTTGTTTCTTAGCTTTTAACCCTCTTCCAAAAAAGGAAAAGGTTCTCAATTCGGCCGGTATGTTTTTTTTTTATTTCTTATTTTTTTTTTATTATTATTTTTTATGTTTTTATGTACACCGATTACGTCGAGGTTTCTGAACCGATTTACGTAATTCTTTTTTGTTTGATGCGGAATAGTTTCGAATTGGTTCCATAAAATTTTTATTCAAGTAGGTTCAGTAGTTTTTTTTAGGAGCATTTTTTATTTACTTTTACCTATCCCGATGTCTGAAATCAATTTTCGCAAGTGAAATTGATCTACTTCCCGGTTACCAATTGAGCTGTAATTTTGTATACGTATGTAAATTGGATGACAATGAAAAATATGACATGGAACCGGAAGGTGGCCGACGGAAGGTAGGAACTCAGTAATTGACAGAATAAAGTAATTGACATAAAATGACAAAACTCTATCGAGTTTGTGCTCGTTTGATTCGTCTTGACGAGCACTTTGGTGCCGGTGGTAACTAGGATACTCTTAAATACACTAAAAAGTATTAAATAAAAATAACTACGTTAAAAAAAACCGACTTCAAAACTAAAAAGTTAAAAATAATTAAGATTTAATATAATTTAAATACAGCCTATTATTTATACTATTTGCTTTTAATAATTGCATTTTTGGCATCAGTGTCGATCCTTAATCACACCCTGATAGTTATTTTGGAAATATATTTCATATACAGAATTGACCTTTCTACATATTTATTATAAGTATAGATTATTATGTAGTTTATTAAGTTAATAAAGATCAGAAATGATAAATGTGATAGGTCGGTGCTACTGTGTGCTGAATTTAAAAGCATTCATTTCTGCAACACCATTCAAATTTTGAGAAGATTATGTCTTCTCCTTATTATTATTGTTAGACACAACCAACACTTCTATACTACACGACAAGACTTACCTTCTCAATATTCCTTGCGCCACAAAAATTAACTAATACTACCAAGCTCAAAATTGACCGCACATTCATCAAGCCCGTACGTCATGTCCATAAATATATATAATCACCTTCCTCAACGACTTCAAAACGAAAGAAACATTACAAACTTCACCAAAGAATTAAAAGCATTTCTTGTTGAAAAATGCTACTACACTCTGAATTAATATACAGGGTGTAAAAGAACTGCTTCCGAAAACGAAAACTGGGTATTGCTGGAGGGGTACTTATTACGTTATGTGCAAAAAAAAATGTATATGATTACAAAAAAAAAATGTTTACGTAATTGTTCAAAATTGCATTTATACTATCAGATTTTGCGATGATTTCTAATTAGGTAGTGTTTTAATTTAATTTGCAATGTAAATAATCGCACCTGAACCAACAGTTGATGTGTGAGCGATGATTTCAAGCAGCGAATATGACTTTTCAATCCTTCATAACTTTTTTAAATTGAGTTTTCTGGGTTTACCTACTGTTAATTAATTTAGTTACTATTGAGGCCCAAGAATATATGGTTTCAGGCTTCGGAAGTGGTCTTTTTACACCCGTTATATCCGACAAGTTTTAAATAATTTAACAAAACGCAACTTAATTATTATATTAATTAGTATACCTATTGGTTAATTATTATATTGGTTAATAGATTTTTTGTTGTAAGTAAACTAAAATAAATATAAATTGTATGCACTCTCAATATTGCTGTGCCCGACATGATGATCTGCTATATTATTATTAAGACCACATGTACATTATGGATCGCAATAAAATAAATATAAATTGAGTCTTTTTCTATTTCTGCAATTTACAGCACATATTAATTTGGTATACGAGGTTTTGGGGACCGCCCCTAAGGGCTTTTTTGACGTGGTTCTCTACTCTTCTATTCTACTCAATAGGCGCCTGACTTGGCTTGACGAGTGCGAAGTGCTTCCAAGCTTTAGGTACCTACATCTAACTGTAACAAATGCATTAAGGAAAAAAACACTTGACAAAGGTATTATGTGTGACGAATCCCTACTAATATTATAAATGCGAAAGTAACTCTGTCTGTCTGTCTGTCTGTCTGTCTATCCTCTTCTATAATGAACAACTTTACACACCTGTATCTTAATATACTATTATTATTCTTACTATAGCTATTTTAATCCTAACAGATTCGAATATTTGATTTAAAACAACTTATTTAACCTTTTTAATTGTATCCACACATCACGGCCATAATTATCATATTTTAATAATATTGAAAATACATAAACAAATCATAAGTTGGTTGAATTTACTTATATATCTTCAAATATAATCTTATACGTGGTATTTACGCAAATCTAGTCCTAGTATACAATTAGTTCAAAAGCAACGCATAGATGGCGCTGAAGCAAAATTAAACCGCGCAATAGTTTCACGCAGCTTCTTATATAAGGTGTTTCATATTATCAAGGTGTGTTACAATTAGGTTAGGATACTTTGGTGCTATTTGTCAGTGCCTTAGTTACTGCCTAGAGAAATCACTATTTGAGTTATAACCTGGTAAAGACAATTTTTGAAAGAAGATCTATCCAAGATCTTCTTATTAATAATTATTTCGAGCCACTATAAATAATCTTAATGACGTTGAAGTACTTGTTGTTAATTTTCAATTTCTCTTCAGTGTCGATTAAACGCTTCTTGCATAACGCTGTCCAATTATAATCACACAACCTTCATATTTTAATAACATTATTAAAATATGAAGATTGTGTGATTATATAACAGATTAGAGTAGTTTGAATTAACTAGTACTAAGCTTCAAATATGATCTAACTAGTGGCCGCCCGCGACTCCGTTCGCGTGGAAGTCGGTTTCCCGTGGGAATGAGAAGTTTTTCGCATAGATAACGTTGATTTAAAAATATTCGGGTTTTGTTAAGAGTTTGAAGATATTTCATTATCTTACGTTTTTTTATAATTAGGTAGGTGTAAAATTTGCTGTAAACGATTGATGCCGACATTCTAAATTCTTCTGACGACCTCTTTGGCGCAGCGGTATATACAGGGTGGAATTTTTGAACGCCACCTGAAGGGAAAGTACCGTAAGTACTAGAGATAGTCAATTTTGCTCAAAGGAAAAATTCCTTTATTTAAAAAAATAAAAAGAACTGCATTCACAGGCTTTCGAAAAATTGCTTGCCACACCCTGTAATCAAACCGGCTTAAATCTGAAAAAATAACACCCTTAATTTTAAAACATCGATATAACTAATCAATTTCAGTTACTCTCACAAACCGAAAAATTTACAAAAAATTTGGAACAAGATTATATTACCTAATAAGAATACAGCACATAGTATACAGGGTTATTTGTAATTAGCGCATCACCTCTTGCAGGCGGCTTCCTTACATCAATCCCAATAACATTTGTTCTATGACTTTTTGCAAAACTTGATAATTAATACAAAAGAACAAAAACAAATTTACGCGCTCTGTTATTTATAACTCTGTATTTTGTAAGAAGTTCCTAAACTAGTCGCCCCCCCCCCCGTCGCCCGCGCGCCTGCCACGCCAGTTGCGTGCGCGTAGAGTATTGTACCGTTTAGAGGCATCTAATGAATTTGTATGGAAAAACTTATTTTTTTTAAATATTAATTTTATTTATTCGTTAGTTAAATGTTGTTGGGATTGATGTAGAAAAGCTGCCTACAACAGGTGATGCGCTAATTAGAAATAACCCTGTATATTTTTTTCAGCACGTTATTAGCGCATTTCAGATGTTACACAAACATTTTCATTTCATTTGAGTGGTAGAGTCTAGCTGTAGGCTCTGTCTGCAGCGATTGCTGGGCTGACTCGACCGGTGAAATACCACCGTCGCACAGGAAACCGACGTGAAGTAGGAACGATGCTCCTGCGTTTCGTTCGGTGAGTGCGGTATCCGGTGCCCAATTTTATTTATTTATTTATATATTTTCTTAAAGGTCAGCAACACACCCCCAACACCTACAGTGTTGAGGGTAGTCATGGGCGGCGGTGATCACTTACCATCAGGTGACCCGCATGCTCGTTTGCTAACTATATTACATAAAAAAAAAAAAAAAAAAAAAAAAAAAAAATAAAAAATACCAAATGAAAAAATATATTAACTATTTAAGGTATGGCAATAAATCTCCATGTTTTAAGAAACTCATAATGCAATGGATTGCATAATTTACAATAATGTAAGTTTATTCGATCATAAAGCTCGCGCAGTATACAGGGGGTTACATTGTTGTATATCAAAATATTAGTTTTAATATGACGTATGTACATTTTTGAATTGATAATTGTGTCGATTAATATCAAAATCAGTAAAATCCACCATACCATGAAAAATGTTTTTTTTTGGTCGGTTTTTAGACTAATAAAAACGTCACATTTTCATCATATCAAATTTAGTTATATCCATCTGTTTATTGTTGAAAAGTTCACTTAAAAGTCGTTTATATTTCAAATTCGGTAACATCCAGAACCAGGAACAAATCAAAATCGGCAAAATCCTTAATAGCCAATCAGATGTTTGCATTTGTGAAATATGGCGGCCGGTGTCACAAGAAACAATCGAAGGTGTGCAGTGAATGCTTTCCTGTTTTTAATCATTTAACATGTTATTATAAGATATTTAAAATGAGTTTGATTAAAGGTCTTAATATTAATTGTTTTTTTATTCAATAGTGACAACCCTGATATGAAAGAGTCACTACATAAAATATCAAAAATGGCAATATCCGCGTTTTTTTTTTTCAAAATTAGAAATATCCGTGCTTGCATAACAAACGAAGAAAAATCCAGATTAATTATGTGTATTTCTTGTAAAGTTATCCAATTTAAGGTATTTTTTATACTTCAACGTCTTCCCTTTACCTACTTAAGGGTATTCTATTGCCGACAGGAATAATCACACTATTATGAATATAGCTATTCTAGAAATAATTTGATTTCTACACATTTTTTCTTCATGGATTTTTCCAGTTTTGTCGTTAACCGACACAATTAATTGGGGAAATTATTTATGCAATGCAAAATTACTATATTTTTTTTTTTTAGAAAATCGCAATTTATTGACGTAAGACTTAACATTTTTTAAAGTTGTACTTTGTTTCTTAGCTTTTAACCCTCTTCCAAAAAAGGAAAAGGTTCTCAATTCGGCCGGTATGTTTTTTTTTTATTTCTTATTTTTTTTTTATTATTATTTTTTATGTTTTTATGTACACCGATTACGTCGAGGTTTCTGAACCGATTTACGTAAGTAATTCTTTTTTGTTTGATGCGGAATAGTTTCGAATTGGTTCCATAAAATTTTTATTCAAGTAGGTTTTTTTTTTTTTTTTTTTTGTTTTCCGACAGGAAAATGCATTACGCACCGTACCTCCCGCCCGGGGGGGCGAGAGGCGTGTGTGGGACTCCCCCTTTCGGGTATACCCACTAAAAACCTGTCGATGTTCCTTCCATTACGCCATAGTGCCGGGGCTGCGGGATAGCTTTAAGCCTTCACGCAAATCAGCCCCGGCGGCGTGGGCCCGCGTCGATCACGCGGGGCCCCCTCTCTTTCGACGGGGAAGTTAGACCTCCCCCGTCCGTCGGAAGGCGCGCCGGAACATGGCGCGCGCCTTCTATGAGGACCTATTAGCGGACGGCGGATCCCCCCGAATCCACCGCCCTAGGTCCTCGATTAGGGTAGGAGCTCGAGTTGGCGGTTATACCGCCTCCTCCGAGCTCCTAATTCTCTGCCACGAGTGGGTGGCAGTTGGCGCTGTCGTTGGCGCTCGCGCACCCTCCCCGCCGCCTCCTTCTGAAGCATGATGGCCTCACAAAAAGAGGCCATCGCTTGCCACGCCCCCTCGCTGCGGACCATCGCCGCCATGACCGCGGGCAGGGAAATATCTGCCCCCACTTCTGCGACGAGGACACGCCGTTCCTCGCCCCACGCCGGACACTCCTCCATTGTGTGCCGCGCCGTGTCCTCGTCGCAGCCACCACAGTGGTGGCAGACGGGCAGCGGCTCAGCCCTGGCTACATTCAAGTAGGTTCAGTAGTTTTTTTTTAGGAGCATTTTTTATTTACTTTTACCTATCCCGATGTCTGAAATCAAATTTCGCAAGTAAAATTGATCCACTTCCCGGTTACCAATTGAGCTGTAATTTTTTATACGTATGTAAATTGGATGACAATGAAAAATATGACATGGAACCGGAAGGTGGCCGACGGAAGGTAGGAACTCAGTAATTGACAGAATAAAGTAATTGACATAAAATGGCAAAACTCTATCGAGTTTGTGCTCGTTTGATTCGTCTTGACGAGCACTTTGGTGCCGGTAGTAACTAGGATACTCCTAAATACACTAAAAAGTATTAAATAAAAATAACTACGTTAAAAAAAACCGACTTCAAAACTAAAAAGTTAAAAACAATTAAGATTTAATATAATTTAAATACAGCCTATTATTTACACTATTTGCTTTTAATAATTGCATTTTTGGCAGCCTTACCTACTTAACCTGATGGTTGCACACGCGACGGGATCTTAAAAAATGGAGTAACTTTTCCCGTTTTCCCTTCACTGCTCTGCTCCTATTGATTGTAGCGTGATGACAAGTATCCTTTAACCTGCCCAGGAATGAAGAATAATTGTACCAAGTTTCGTTAAAATCCGTTTAGTAGTTTTTGTTTCTACAACGGTCCGACAGACAGACAGACTGACAGACAGACAGACTAAATTTTACTGATTGCATTTTTGGCTTCAGTATCGATCCCTTATCATCCCCTGTTAGTTATTTTGGAAATATATTTCATGTACAGAATTGACCTCTCTACATATTTATTATAAGTACCTATAGATTATTATGTAGTTTATTAAGTTAATAAAGATCAGAAATGATAAATGTGATACGTTGATGCTACTGTGTGCTGAATTTAAAAGCATTTATTTCTGCAACACCATTAAAATTTTGAGAAGATTATGTCTTCTTCTTGTTAGAGATTGAGTCTTTTTCTTTTTCTGCAATTAACAGCACATATTTATTTGGTATAAGAGGTTTTGGGGACCGCCTTTAAGGGTTTTTTGACGTGGTCTACTCTTCTATTCTACTTAATAGGCGCCTGCCTTGGCTTGACGAGTGCGAAGTGCAACCAAGCTTTGGGTACATCTAACATAATTATGCATTAATGAATAAGGAACGCACCCCACTTGACAAAGGTATTATGTGTGACGAATGTACCTACTATATATTTACTCACGTTATTTTTTTTCCAGACTGACACACCAACTGTGTGGCCCTAAACTAAGCAAAGCTTGTACTATAGGTACCATACAATGAACTAAGGGAAAACCTAGTTACACCCAGACACAAACTGTAAAACAATTTTTACGAAATTGGCCCGACCCGGACATCGAACCCGGAACCATCTGCTTAGCAGTCCGGTATATATACCGCTGCACCACAGAGGTCGTCAAATATCGAGTTGAATGTAAAAAATACGGGAAACGAAGTTTATAATAAATACATAAAAACATGTAAACTGTCCTAATTATAGCTCTTCCCATGCCTACAGATGCAAATCTCTAATTCAATACTATTTTTGCGTCACGTACCTATATCAACTAATTGGAGAGCATTGACACAATCAGCGTGTAGGCTGTCCATTGAATACTGGGAAACGGGCAAATTAATGCTGAATCTTATACGAATATGGTGAACGCGAATACTATTAGTGTTTAGGATTTGATTGGAAGTTGCAGTAAGGGGGTTAAGTACAAAACATAGTGGGCAATGATAGATCAAACTCGAGTTAAAAAATTAAATATGGGATGTAAAAATAATTCTAAAACGAAGGCTGGGTAGGTACTCTTTACGTTGGTAAGTAGGTATAAAAGGAAAAAAAACGTATTTTTATTTATTTGTCTTGTTATATTTGAGTTATATTTGACCTAATTATACACGTAATGTAAATTAAAAGATTTCACGACTATTATAAATCAAATTGTGTTTTAAATTTTACATTATTCCGCCATGTCGCTCCTGGGCCATCAGCCGATATGTGAGCGTTGACTCTTGCTTGAATCATTAATATTTTTTACATTGATTTTGTGGGTTTTTTATTTATGAATATAGTAACTATTGAGGCCTAATTATACATGGTTTCAGGCTATGGAAGTTTTCTGTTTACACCCATTAAATAAGTGATCTACCTACCAACATTACTTACATACCAACATTGAGTTTTTTTTAATTATGTTTATAAGAAAAGGCAGCTGTGTTATTTTACTCCGTACCAAGTAGGTAAGTATAATAAACTAAACTAAACTATACTTACAAGTTGACTTCTTGTTACTGTATTAATTATATTTTTAATTAAATTGACTATTTTGCTCAAAGAGATTGACACATTCATGTCACGTCTGATTAGTTTTACAACAAAATGACAATTTGTTAGACTTATATTAAAAATGACGCTGGAAATAAACAGTAACTAAATGTACCTTTACTTGTGAATTATGCTATCATTAAGCTATAGTTTATAATTGTTATATATTATAAGCAATTACCTACACCTAACAAGAATAGAAGGCCGTTCAAAGGTACTCATTAAATTACCTACCGTAACTATAAAGTATGATTATAATTAGAAAAGGTACAAAAAATTCACGAAAGTCAAAAATCTGTGTGCAAACTTTCCTATCCACGAAATCACCAATAACTACAAAACACCCAAAAGGAAGTCATATAAAATCGGAACCGATACTTAATATGCCATAACATAGTAAAACCTTGTAATTAGGGTATCTCCACACGATCATTCGGTGACGACTGACTGCAGAAACCGCACAGAAATGACACGTTTGCTTTCGAAACGAACGAAATAAAAAAAACTTAATTTGACATTGCGCGCGCAGATTATAGTGCGAACGGTATTAGTCGCGACCGACGATGACAGGATCGGCGCGTTCGAATTTCAAATTGATATTGAAAAAGAAATTGGTTTCTTGAATGGTATCTTGCAAGGCTAGGCTTTTAAAATAAAATAGCATGCAGGTATTTTATGTATTCGGTTTTAAAGTTTCTGGTGAAACAATAAGCTAATATTATAAGTATTTCTTAATATTTCATATCCTTAATTGTTGTAAGTTGCAATATCTGTTATAATAAATTGTTGTTCTTATTGCTTTAGGTACAACTAGTGGCCGCCCGCGACTCTGTTCGCGTGAAAGTCGGTTTCCCGCGGAAATTTGAAGTTTTCCCGCGGAAATGAGAAGTTTTCCCGCGGTAAAACGTACCCTAAGGTAGAAAACCCAAATATGGAAGTTATAAGGATTGTTTATTTGTTTTTGCTCTATAATTTATACGTTTAACACGTTTCTGGGGTTTTGCACGTAGATAAGTGGTGTCTTTAAGAATAAGTTTTCGGTTCTTAAAATAAGATTATTACTAGTTTCATCAAAATAATCTTAATTAAATATACCCTCTGTCAAACTCAAATTATGGCCGTCTGATATCGGACGCCTAAATATACACAAAATATTGACAATTGAGCAGACGTTTCATTTGTTGCTCGTTTAAAAACTAAAATAAACAATTTGAAACAGTTAACTAGTATTCAAGTACCTACAAGATGAAAAAAAATATATTTCAAAAATACACTGATTGAACGTAACTTCATAATTGGGTCCAGGCATATAACAAGATCCAATTATGAATTTTGAAAAAAAATAAGTATAAAATTCTATTTGGGTTTTATGTTGGAGCGTTTTATTATACTTTTGTTATCAATGGTTCCACCCATAATTACAATAAATTACAACACAGTGGCTCATGTCATTTAAAAAGCTTATGAATGTACCTATTTGCCGCACGATCCTCGTAAGAAATTCTAAATTTTTCAAATGAAAATACCCACGTCCGGAAAAAGGGCTATTGTCGCAAAACTAAATTGCGGATAGCCCTTAAATTTGGTTCCATAGCACTTTGAATACTGGCATGACTGATTAGAGTTGCTATTTCAATAAAATAATTTACCAGGCTCTTTATTTTTGAAGAATTGTCAATGAAAAACCATAATTGGTCCAGCGTCGTAATAGGTGCCGTTACCTTATATGTTATTCCGATGTATAACCTATATTACTGTAAAGTTTCATCAAAATCCGTCCAGTAGTTTTTACGTGAAAGAATAACAAACATCCATACTCACAATAGTGAAAACTGGCAAAAGATATCTAGAGACAATGAGAAATATTCTTTTTTAGAAACTATTAGCTACTTAAGTCAATACCCCAGTGCCTTCTTTCAAATGTTTTCGCAACTGTCAGATTGAGCAATTCTGTCAGTTCCGAGAAGCGCGTTGGCAACGTTTGGCAACACTGTCGGAATGTCACAAAATGCGCAGGATTCGAACAGTATTGTTTTAAGTTTCTTCAGTTAAATACTTGAGCTGTACAAGTATTGCCATGTGGTTATATTTTGGTTCAATCTTCAGACAATAATCATTTATTTTAAAAACGGTTAGAATTATTTTCTGATACATTTATTTTTTTCATAGGTACTAATTGAAGTTTGTGGTATTAGTTAAAACATAAACGAGTTGAGTTCTGATATTATTTAAGGTTACGACGAAAGTTTTTAACAATTGTCTGTAAATGAAAGTTCGATAAAATGGTATTTTACTACAAAATCGACGTTTCAATGATCTGTCTGCCATCCGTTTACAGATATGACTATAATTTTGTAAATTCATTATTGTTTTTAAACGTTTCGGTGATATTTTTATTCGAAATATATTTTTCTTAGTATTATTTTAAGAGTCTTCTTGAATAAAACACTTAAACAGTTAAATCTATGGCGTCGTTTAGAATAAGTTAGCAAATATACCTACTTGCATACAAATACAATACAAACACTTGAAATTAAACTCATTCATTGAAACCGGGAAATTATGTGAGAAAATTACGGATCAGATAGCGGTGAATTCGAAAATCGTTACTATACTCTATGTAAACGTCAAACATCTCAGTCTACCCGTGACCACGGCATTTGTAAAAATTTCGAAACGTCGGAAAATCAAAAAAAAATATAATAAACGCGTAAAGACCCTTTAAAATGAGTTTAATTTCAAGTAATAATGATCGCGTAAATCTAAGGAGTTACATCAAATACAAATCCTTTGCTTAACTTATGCTATAGGTACAGACGAGAGAAGAGATGGTAGGATCTTCTTCTATACACTTTTCTCTAAATAATTTAAAGTAAAGCAGCGACTTATCGTTTGTTTCTATTTATATTACAACTTCTTCTTTTAAACCAATGGATTTGATACGATTTTCGTTGTTATTAAGATATTTTCGCAAGAAGATTTGTTGGTTGAAAGGTTGGTTCGAACATACATGCAAAAGAGCATTGATATTTATTATAAAGGGGATTTGAAAGCGCGTGTATTTTAACCAAAACATCGACAAATATTGATCTTGAGAAGACTCACTTTAGAAGTTTCATAAGTTGGCCAGTTGTTTATTATTTAAACAAAAACATATTCCTTAACTTCCTTTAATAGTATCATCAATTAAACTGATCAACAAGATAGATAACCAAAACTATAATCACCCTACAATACCAATAAAACTACACCTGGCAACCCCGATCTAGCAAAAACCTGCGCGCGCGCACTGCGGCGGACCCGTCCTAATAACTAACCTTATGCGACATAACCTCTTTTTAGTGTTGCCAGTATTTCGGAACGATCAGGCGGTATCGATTGAATAGTTTTTGAAGAAGGCATTATTGTTTTTCTACCCGACTGCGCCAGAAGGAGGGATGTTTTTAATTGTAGCGAAATGTAGTGGTCGGTGTGCAATTGTGTTTTTGTTGAATAATGGAACATGTTTTGATCGGTTTTAATTAATATGATAACACTTTGTACACAAGTTGCTCATTGATGCAATATTTTTTAGCGTTTGGTAAGTATTCAGTATGTACAAAGGCATCTATTTGTTTATTTTATAAAACTAGTTTTATCGTTTTAATTTTTAAACACCTATTTTTACACCCGTAAATTACCTAGTACCTACCTAATTTATAGATTACTAACCAAAAAAGGAAGCCTAAAAAATCAAACGAAAAAAAGTCGCTACAGAGTTGTCATACCTATTCAAAAACCAAATCAAGGAATCAACAGCAACTACTCTTCCACTTCATTAGATAAGCTGAGAAAACCCTTCAAACTTACAGTTCTAAACCTACTTAAATCCTTACCACTATTAAACCCTAATTTCATTTCTATTCACCTACTTTTCAAACTCCAACTTTAAGATAAACGTAAGCTCACCGGTAGTAAGGGAACGGCTGCGGCACATGCAGGTCCATCGGCATCGTCGCATGCGCATGCCCGTAGTCCTGCATCATGCCGTGGACTCCATGCCCCAGCATGGCGGCCCACGGGGACGCGAACCCGCCCGGGTGCTCCATCCCACTCACACACTCATCCTCGACACCAATCTGACACTTGACGTTCCATTTTTTAATTCCAGCCAGGACGCAAAAAGTTCCGAGTTTAAACGAACGTCACTTACATTGTCGAGCTCACAAAAATAGCACTGTAGAGTGAAATATCATACCTATTGATGACTGTAGATATTGACACAACGGTTAAGAAACGATTGTTTTTCTATAATAAACGCACTTATTAGTGTATTTGCTTTTGGCCAAAGTATATGTTGCGTAGTGTTGTGTTAACCTCAAGGGATTAACAGGTTTTAAATGTTTGTGAAGTAATTTCAAACTGTTTGGTTTGTCTCAGTGCGCGTGACTTTGCTAAGTACTCACAAATTCCGTGAATCGAAGGCTTTATTTGAAGCCAACTTTGGATAAAATCGCCGAAAGTATTCCCAAAACTCGCACAACAAAAGTTTCGAACACCAACTTTTTCGAACACAAAACTTTTTCGTCAACTTCGAACTGGCACAAAACAAAAAAAAAAAAAAAACAAACTAGAGTTGCGACTGTCAAAAGTTTTCCCGCGCGCCCGTGACGTCCCGGCGTTTATTTACATGCATTTCGGCGATGCGTCGTGCACACGTGTGAATGGCGAGTCGGTCCAGCGGTCATTGAGGCGGCTGATACCACCGCGGTGGATGTGTGCGTCAAACCGGCTGGCTGCACACCGAGCATACGAAACAAGCCGAGGGGGCACCACCGACGAATCTCGAAGGCACGTAGTGGTAATTGGGTTACGTTTACGTGACAACCACCGCCAGCACGTACGGCGGAGGCTGTGACCTAATTAATATTGGCGATAGATGACGCTAGTGTCATGCGTCAAAAAAAAAGGATACAAGGAGGACTTTTAAAATTAATTTGCTATTTTTAAAAGTAATAATATATTTCTTTGTTTTTTAATTTATGAGGTTGGACATGTTTAGATAGTAAAACTACTTACCGACGGTATCTAAAAACTAACCTAATTTTCCAGGCTGTACTTACTATCTGCTGTTAAATTAAACTATTCAACAGTATATTAAACATTATCATTAAAGTAAATATACCGTAAAACAATGTGAAAACTCTTTTTTCCCACGCCGTACAATTCCCACCTCTAACCTTGACAGCTAAATGACAATCCTAACTGTCAACGTCAAAGTGGCGCGCCAAAAGTTACACGAACTTTTTAAATGAGCGCGCGATGATGTAGGCACGGGTCACGTTAGGCTGGTTACATACAGTATAATTAGAGGAAATTGTGCCCACATGAGTAATGTGTAACGGGGTTTAGAATAAGCAATGAGATTATAAGCAGATATTAACTCTTAGACATGCTATGTTTATTCTAGATGAGTATAGTTTTACCTATTATTTTATGAGTTACCTAATGGATAATATTAAAAGGATTTTTTTTATAATTTATAGCATCTAAGCTTTAGATCATCGAAATTAAAGCCTAAAAATGTACCAGAATGTACCTAAACAAAAGCAAAATTCTAACATTAAATCAGAATAATTTTTTGTAAGAGGTACCTACATTATTACTTAATCAAGGAGCACCATCAACTTTAAATAATGAAGTTATTTTCTTACAAAAATACTTAAAGCGAAATGCTAACAAAAACAGCACTTCCTCTTATTAAACTGTAATACTTCCTGGCAACACTCATTTTCACACTTTGCAAGTCACCCCTTTCATTCATGCTCGTGCATTCATTCGAAAAATTAACTTTTTTATATCAAAATCACTCGTTCACTTAGAAGGGGTCAGAAAACCAGTATCCCGTGACCCCCTTAGTTGTAAGAAGTTAAGTGCGTATGGAGATCTTAAGATTTTGGTGTATGCGTCGAAAAACTATGTTAGTATGATTTAGTGTTGCATTAAGGAAATTCTTTATGAAAACGCATAACAAACGACTTTACTTATCTGAATCGTTTGATTTATTATTAAAATATTCGATTTAAAAAACCTTGTCAACTTTTGAAATAAAGCTGAGTTAATAACAAAATACCTTGCATTTTATGTCCTTTTGACTGCATCGATAAAATTATTTTCGTAATAAATCTTCGAAAACTATTTAATAGGCGTCGAACCAACTGAATATTCATAAAACTGCTCCATTCCTAAAATGCCTTTCTTCGCTTCGCCGTCTCTTCCTTTGGCCCTACGTGTGAGTGAAATGAAGAGATTGTTGCAAGCTACGCGTCGCGTGTTTAATTTCTGGTTTTTGATTGGTTGGTTTCTGTTGTTGTGGGCGTGGTCTGGGCACTATGGTTGGTTGGGCGTGTTTTCTATTCGAAGTGTGAAGTCTGGGTCATGCTGGCCATAAATTAAGTTTAGTTAGATGTTGAGGAATTCTAGAGTTAGGTGCTACGGCGTAGCAGGAGTTAAATTGGAAAAGTTCCCTTTGTTAAATCTTAAATTAGATCTATGTTTACTAAAATGTCTTGTATTTTAACTTGTAATGGTATACTACTGGTAACTTTTAATGGTATAATACTGTATGTGGTAGGTTTTTTAGAATCTTACAGTATTGTCTACTTTTATAGATAAAGTTTAAGATAGAATTTTGGAGCTTTTCTTAGATCGAGTTTACCATCAATATAAACTATCATTCCACCATTACCCGACTACACTCAAGAGGTATATTTTGGTATGTTTCCACGGCAAAAGCCTACGAATATCGATCGTAGAGACGTGACTGAAATATTGAAGCGCAGGGCTGAAAATGTGAGGCTGCAGGGTTTTCAAGGAAGATAAGTTGAGAGGGCTCATTTACTAGCGTTTTAAAAGTGAAAGTTTTTGAGGATGTAGAGGTAGATATCTTGCTGTGTGTAAAAAAACTTAATAATCACTGAAAATTCCTATCTATCAATACCTACGCAAGTGACGATCGAGTTTTCGATATCATGAAGACATTTTATAATTATACTAGTGGCCGCCCGCGTCTCCTTTCGCGTGGAAGTCGGTTTTACGTGTTAATGAGAAGTTTTCCCACGGTAAAAAGTACCCTATATGTTATTCTGATGTATAACCTAAACTGTAAAGTTTCATCAAAATCCATCCAGTAGTTTTTACGTGAAAGAGTATCAAACATCCATACATCCATCCATACTCACAGACTTTCACGTTTATAATATAAGTAGGATATAATATTACCTTAAATACATTTCATTTATAGTTCCTCCACCGATTAACTTATTAGACTTAATAATAAATAATTTCTCCTTGTAATTTTTTAAGTGCGCATACAAGAATTCAGTTAATTTTAAGACAACCATTTTTATCTGCTACAAAATAACCTATAAGTACTGACACTGAAAACCAGTTTCCTTTTGCTTACTACATGCAACTGATCTACTAATCTGTGGTTCATAGCAAAGGCCAGCATAAGAAGCTCAGTAATCTTTTTCCTAAACGAAATTGGAGTGGTAGAGTCTAGCTGTAGGCTCTGTCTGCAGCGATTACTGGGCTGACTCGACCGGTGAAATACCACCGTCGCACAGAAACCCGACGTGAAGTAGGGACGATGTTCCTGCGTTTCGTTCGGTGAGTGCGATATCCGGTGCCCAATTTTGTCAAAGGCTCAGCAACACACCCCCAACACCCACAGTGTTGCGGGGAATCATGGGCGGCGGTGATCACTTACCATCAGGTGACCCGCTTGCTCGTTTGCTAGCTTCTTATAAAAAAAATTGTTTTAATTTCCACGCATTAGTCAATTAAACTATCTTTAGTCTATAGCAAAACTATGTTGAATATAAATTTCCAAATTTTTTGTTGCTAAAACTTACAATTCTAAACTATCTAGGTATACCTTCTTATATAAGAAACGACCATACAACATTTTCTCATTACCCATAACTTACCCCCTATTCTTACCTATCAATCTCTAACTTCTAACCTAAAACCTACCTATACCCATACTATATATTGTTATAACCCAGCTGAAGTCCACAGATCGATGCCCGGACGTGACCGGACTGAGAACACGCGCTCAACACCGAGCCGCATCTTGAGAGCGGGATGAAGGCTGTAGGGGTGGTTTCAGGTGGGGTAGAATTAGAATTTCGAAAGTAGAATATGGTTTTAAGTGGAATAGCAGAGGTATTACTATCGATAATTATAGTTGCCAACCAAATTAAGATGAGAGAAAAAAATATATGGATAGGTATTTTGTGTGTAAAAGTGAAGAAGGCAACTATTTAACTTACGTAAAAAAATTGTTTTAATCTTACTTCTTAGATTTACGCGATCATTATTACTTGAAATTAAACTCATTTCAACGATTAAGTACTTAAAATTTGTTTTGTTTTTTAAACGTATGATCTATCTGTTACTGTCAGTTTCATATTTTTTTAATGTCATCTATAATTTCTTTTTGAGACGTAACAAGGTATCACCGATAGATTATTGTGAGAGCGTCAGTTTGTTTAGCAGTACGATTGAATAAATAAAAATATTTACTTTTTTTATGATATAGGGAGCAAACGAGCATGCGGGTCACCAGATGGTAAGTGATCACCGCCGCCCATGACTACCCGCAACACTGTGGGTGTTGGGGGTGTGTTGCTGAGCCTTTGCGAAAATTGGGCACCGGATACCGCACTCACCGAACGAAACGCAGGAACATCGTTTCTACTTCACGTCGGTTTTCTTTGCGACGGTGGTATTTCACCGGTCGAGTCAGCCCAGTAATCGCTGCAGACAGAGTCTACAGCTAGACTCTACCACTCGTAAAAATTCGTTTCGTTGATCTTACAAACAAAGAAACGAAATTAATTTTGAGCAGTTATAATTCCAGTTATGTAAATAGTTAATTTCAGGTGAATCTTTACATAAATATGGCCTTTTTGAAATACTTTCGAGAAAAGCCTTACAAGATACAATACTATAGGTAAAACTCAAACCTTTTGAGCTAGCCAAAAATATGCATACAAATTAAAAATGACCCTGATAAACTTTATTTGGTGATGCATTACAGCAGGAGTGATTAACAGATCATTTACCATTCCACGTTAAACTTAATTCCATAAAGTGCAACTTTTTAATTGCGCGCCAAATAATCAACCATCGATAATTCAGCCTAAAGTTAATAAACTACCATCGGATATCGATTTAAATCGTAGTAGAAAAAGATCGAGTTGGGCTCGAGACGGACGGACTGGCTACGCGCGCAAGAAATCATTATTGCGCAGGACCATACAAATAATTGGCCCGTAAACATGTCAGGGCGGCATCTCTGTCATGTATATGGTTTTGGTAGGGCTGTCAATCGCAAAGTTTTTGGAAGAAGTCAAAAACTTTTTTTAAAATGATTATAGATTAAATATTGGTATGGGGATTATAAATGAGAAAACGATAAATCTACAAGAATAAACGGTGAATAATTAAAACGGTTGGTTATAACTGTAACTTAAATTGAAAAAATATATGAATCAAAACTAAAACATACTAAGGTAGGTACTAAAGCCATCTACCTATTAAAATAACTAAATCAAAATTGGTTCATCCCAAGCTAAGATACTACAGACAGCCACCCAGAGGCATTAATACACTGAGACGCATAAACAGAGTTAACACCTACACTCCAAACTTTGACACCTAACTTTTTTTTTTACAGTGATATCATTACAGAAGTAGTATAAATCCCAGTCGCTAATTCTGTCTGTTTGTATATTTGTCCGCTAACTCCTCCTAAACTACGAAACGGATTTGAATGCGGTTTTCGCCGTCTTTTAGAGAATTTTTCCATTTAAATTTGTAAATAAAGAACATTCAGAAAAAGTTTTATTTAGTTGGCCAAAATTCGATGTTTTGAGAACAAGTCGGCCAAAATTACACCATTGCGAAGCGTGGATCGGCCGCTAGTAACTTATAAAAATAGAGTCATGTCTATAGATGGACTGACGGCCGCTGGAGCCGACCCATGTTAGATTGGAGACCACGTTTAGGCAAACACAGTGTACGATAACTTGCAGCACGATAGACCGACAATCTAAAGGTGAAGAAGGTGACTGGCAGTGGATGGATGCTCGCCAGGGCAAAGATGGTGGGAAAGAAGAAGACTTTCGTGCAGCATTATATAACAATTAGATGATAGTGCTAAGCTTAGTTAGGTCTATCAGTAGTAAAATCCTAAGTTTAAACTTAAATTTCAAATTTGTTTATTTTAGTATTTCATTATATTTTTGTGACAACCCTTACACTTACTGAATCCGTCAATGTCACAATAGGATGAAGTTCAATTTTTTAGCGCGCGATCGCCGGCAGATGGCGCTGTTTTATGCGCGCGCGCAAATCTCGATCCGAAAGAAAGTAACAACGATAGATAGACAAAAGTGGGCTGTTTTTTTGCAAGTGGTATGTATCTGTGCTTTTTTGTATCTTGATGATAGATAGTTGAATATTAAGTTGTTAAGATAACTTTAATGATAGGTAGGTATGTAGGGGAGCGAGGGGCTTGTTGTTACAGGGGTAAGTAGTAACAGGCTCTTTTCACCAGGATCTTCAACACTATTAAAGTATATCTTTGACTCGATTTAACCCATAAACCGCACCACATCATATTGCCATAGCCAGTGTTCCGCCGGTTGGCGCAGTGAGCAAATGTGAGCATTCCCTTCATTTCTGCCAGGTGATATAAAATTGTACTGTAGTAAAATTTTGGTTTGTGTTTTTAATATTGCCTATTTTCAAATTTTCTACATCTTATTTCCATTCAAATTTATCTCTCTCTGATATTGTGTAACAGTTTTTATGATTGCTATATTGTTTAATTAGTTATCTTGATAAATGTTAAAAATCATACCATGGGGTTAGTTGTAACAAAATCCCGGGGCTTGTTGTAACATGTTACAACATGCATTGTCTGGTATGTGGTGAAGCTTACACAGATACAAACAAAAAAGATTGGGTAGAGTGTATTAGAAATAACTAATTTAATTACTTACTGTGATTTAAAAGTGCTATTATGTTTATAAGTAATGTTTAACTAGATAAAACTCTTAATTACTTAATTTTTAAGTGTTGATTACAAAAAAGTGTATTTGAGTTGATTTTTGATAAGAATTACATAATACTTACTTTGGAAAGATGTCAATTTTGTTAAAAACAAATAAAGAATAAATGATTAGAGGTATTAATGTCGTTTTTATGGTCGTTACTACTTGCCCCGGTAGACGTTACAACTTGCCCCAAGCACGAGGTAAGTTGTAACACCGCACTTCTTTTAGAAAATAATTGATTGTTAAATAATGACCAATAGTTATGATATTATTTTTACTTGATTTGGTAGAGGAAGAGTTACAGTATTCATCAATCTTTATTTAGTAGAAATTGAATCAATAGATCTCAAGATATACTAGTTTTACTGAAAACTGTTACAACAAGCCCCTCGCTCCCCTACTAAAAATATTCTTCCTAAAGAATATTACAAATATGGACATTTAGACATGGAGGATGAACTTGTTTGAATATTAGGTATATTTACAGTAATTAACCTATTTTATATTCTATTGCTAAAAATAATAGGTACAGTTGTAACATGATTATAAGATAGCCCTTCCTATAGGTAAACATAAGTATTAGGTACTTTTAGTATTACCGTATTTTAAACATTAAAGGAGGCATTAGGCCTATTAATTTACCTGATTAGGTTATAGACTACTTTGTTTCACGCAATACAAACCATAACTGCCTGCAAGTACATTTTTAGAATTCTGTTAATTACAACGCCCATGAAATTTATAATTTTCTGCAACTAAATAAATAACTTTTTATCATGCCCGCTAATTTGCATTTACAATTCGCGCTGCAGCCATCTTGTCTCGTATCCCATCAGTGGTAGGCTTTTTACTGAATGAAGTTCGTTATAATGCTTAGACCAGCATCTTATGCATTCCAGGGGCCGAGGAGCCATAAATTCCAAACTTCACACCTTTGTCATAATGCTGAGGAATTCTTACATAACATTAGCGGAGGATCTCCAGCGCATTGTCCCTGTTTTTGCCGCACCGAAAATGACGCGCGCGCAATGTTAGCGATCCACCGCATCGAATCTCTATCGATCGAATGGAATCCACGACACAATGTCATATAACAAGTAATTGTGTATAATTGGTATTTCTCAAGAACAATGACACCAAATTACCCCCCCTCGCAGAGAATAATTGCGGGGCTTTTTGCGAGGCGCTTTGACAAAAGCCGTGTAAGATTGTCCGCTCGATTTTTAATGCCATTCATTAATAAATAATTATTAATATCGATTCGGATCGATAATGCGATCGGCCTCGGCGTAATGGCGGGACGAAAAAACGAGACGCGTGGACTTCCGTATTTGAATTTTAAAACCGTTAATTGAGTTGAATGGGGCATCAACGCAAAAACTTATTTGCGAATAAGATTGAGTATATTGAGAATTCCAGTCGGTTTTAATATAATCATGTATCAAGAAGCTCTTGTTTTTGTGGTTCGGAAAGCGCAGAAATCCCACAAATGTCATAAAGAACCGCCAAGCAGTCGTGTCCATTAAAGGGTGAGCTGAAGCAGCCAAGGTCAGCGGCCAGCTTATCAGAAATCGATCAAATACTCCATATCTCGTAAAGTAGCTCGACAATCGTCCAGCGCAATCCAGCTTTTTCTTGTTTATGTTAAGCGCTGGAATGCTAGTTTTTGCTTTGGACGCTTTATGTCAACCCCCCACTTGTAGGGCGTTTTTCCCGCTTTATTTAAAGTATTAATGAATAAGTATTACGTTGAAAAAGCGCGGTATTTGATTTACAACTGCTTATCGCTAAGATTGTAAAGATAAAATACTTCGATGCCATATTATGATTTACGATTATTAATCGCTTGTTATGTCCAAGGAGTTAATTGTCGAAGATACTCATCTCTGTAGATAAGTTTGTTTTTTGCGATTGTTTATTCCTAGAAAATCCTTACAATGTCTCCTATAAACCTTATACTTATGTGGTTGAATATGTGATGATCTGTCAGGAATTATAATGATACTTTGACCGTAGTTTTATCTAGAAATGCATAATAAAATGTTATTTCGTTCATCATACCAAAGTAAGCAGACCTCCCTAGTAGAACGGGAAATTGGAGTTTAAATGGTTCGATTTACTGTAGACTAACCTTACGCCCTGCGTGTTCACTCGCAAATCTGTTTTTCCATCTGAAAAAATGATTTCAGGTGGTAAAAAGTATTTATCCATGTGAGATTCACGTCATACCTACTTATTTGCAACAAATCTTCCTAATGTCTTCAATATATGTTTTTCCGCTTCCGGGTGGTTGGGAAACAAACATCCAAACTTTTACATTTATAATATAAAAAGTAGGTAACTAAGTAAGTAATAAGTTTTTAAGCTTATTTGTGATAAGTAGGTACATGTTATTAAAAGTTCATCTCATCCTGGAGTTGTAAGCCCACAATTATCTTGGAAATGGCGAAGAGTTTACAAATTTTATTCAGGATATAATTAATTAAATGTCAAGAGTTATATAACTTAACTGGACTAGATAAGAAGAATAACTCTTAAAGTTTCTATATGATTTTTGGTACTAGTTCTGTTTCATACAAGGGCTTTTATATTTTTTCATAGGCATGAAATTTTAAGTCAGTACCGAAAAGCATTTCAATGCCGTAAGTCAGGACAATTTTCAGAAAAACAAAAGGCACTTAACAATAACTTAACAGCCATCTTTAATTAGGCAAGTGCTAACAAAACACTGATTAAGTATGTACCAAGATTACCTACCAAAAACAATAAACAGGCGGTTACACAAAGCAAACAATTCATAATTTGAGTGCAATAACCTACTGGTTCCCTTTAATGACATTAATTGGTACATCAATAAGCGTTCTAAAGGACTTATCTGATAATTAAAGTCTACATTAATTACATTATAATTACAGGGGAACAATGACGCCACCTGTCGGCAAATGCCGTAACGATCGAAGTATCGATTCAGGATCAAAGCAAGAAAAAAGATGGCGACCGCTGCGCGCGTTTAGACCGTGATTGCGCAAAAATCGAACGAGACATTCTAAATTCGAACGAAGAACTGAATGGGCAGCCGCGGGATACCTATAGCTGGTCTTTTTGCGACAAATATCGAACTGTCAAAAAAGACAGGTGCGTCAAAAGAGATCGAGTTTTGACATAGATTTTTTTGGCGCGTTACGAAAGTTCGGCGGATTCTTGCAGAGCCGTAGGTTGCATAAAACTTTGGTTGTTGTCACTGACATTAGATTAATTGACATTAACCCGACAGTGTGTAAAATTCTGTTTGTCTTTTTTTCAGACGTCCAGTGTTGAATCATAAACATCTATAATATGAACCAGGAAAACAGTTTTTTTTTAGCAAATTTGGTGAGGTTTTATTTTTAACTACTTAATAACAAAAAGTATTTTCTATTGTTTATTAATGACAAATAACTAGGTACCCTGAAATCCAGGCAACCTTTTTGCCCCCTACGCGAATTCATTGCATACATTGTCTTCGTAAGGACAAAATAAGTGCGTTTGAGCCGCACCAAAGAAGTAGTCTTTCTACTTCTCATTAATCTTTGTTTTAAGCTTCACAGAGAAATAGCAATCTTATTTCATAGGTCTTAAAGTCAAAAATACGTATTGAAAAGTTGAAGATTTGTCGCGAAGGTGTTAATATTTTAAAATCAATTTTAGTCGTTCACTATAAGGTTGGTTATTGAGTGATTTTGAATAGATTGTTGTGAGTTTGGATAAGCAAAAAGCTTCGTCGATGAAAATGTAAGAAGAACTTATTAAACCTTTTGACGAAGATGCCAATTGAAAATTTCGCTTTTTTTCCGTTTTTGCCTTCGATACGACAACATCGGTAGTGAAACGTCTTTTTAACTTCATTATTTTAAAGACTGAAATAATGGTATGTTATCGGTTAAAACACGTACCTAGGTTACTTAATTTTATATTTATCAGCTTTGATATCTAACGTCATATTGTTAGCTACCTAAAACATAATTTCATCATAATAAAATAATCACCATAAACCACGAAAGAAAACCATTTTTTACATAAATATCTTCATCTCCTCAACTCGTAGCGTGACCAATTGGCAATACAGACCCCTCGGCAACACTGGTGAGCTTAGCTTATGATTTATTGTCAGTGTTCCCAAATGTAGACCATCACTTACTGCAAGCTGTATTGTTGTGATGCATTAGAGAGGCCAGGGAAACCGCGGTAATATAACGTATTATAAACTACGACTTATTTCGTGGTTCGTCTTCGGAAGTTACCTACAATTAGGGGAGTACTATGGGTACCTTTTAATGGTTTTAACCTGACATTTAATATTAAGACTGAATAAAGTGACTTTTTTTAAAATTAAGTAATGTCCGAAAATAAAGTCAGTAACCAAGCATTCATTACCAAAATTATGAACACAAACACTTTCAAACTCAAATCAGTGATGCAGTATCATTGTATTTTAACTTAACTTTAGGTTTACTAAATGTATAAAGTATACGTAGTTATTGAAACAGAAAAAATACTAACATACCTAGAACATTAAGAATACCTACCGTAGAAACCTAATAAAAAACAAACAAAATATTTTCCTGGCCACAACAGACGGTCAAAACATCGCCAATTGTATTTCACTTACGCCATCGCTTTTTTAATATCACCCGAGAACTGGACACTGGCCATTTCGGTAAAAAAAACAATATGTCACGTAATCTCGACGCTAAGAAGTTGCTATATGAAACAAGTGTGATTGATTAATGATTTCAACAAGAGCGTCATATAAAATAAACTGATAAAGCTGAAAATACTTTTTAAAACATAGTTAATGTATCATAAAAACAGAAAATAATATAGCAAAAAAGATTATAAAACAATCGCAATTAAATTTGTTATTTTCTAATAGGTCTTTGAAAAATAACAAATGAATTTTGAAATTAATCGTGTGCTACAAGTAACGCCATCTAGTGACGGGTAGTAAAACCTATGTTGTGCACCTTGATTTTTAATACAAGTTTTGAAACTATTATAAAAGAAACTAACTAAGTAGGTATTATGTGCCCTGATTATAATGATTTACAATTTAAGCATTCAAAAAATAAAAAGGGTACACAGGTAATTTACCAAATTTGATTTCTTTTCTTTCAATTTTTATTTCTTATTATTAAAACCTCGTAAATTGTATCCGTATCTGACCACGAGACCACACGCTCATATTTTTTTCTCTTGACATTAAAACGCACTATCGCCTACCCACCCCTCCCAGGGGGTGGTAATGAAATAAAAAGCGCCCCCACACACCCCTCGCACTACGCAGCCGGCATACCAAGAAGTTTAAGGCTTTACTTTGTTGGAAAAGGCCTTTTTAGTACTTTACCTTTTTTAATGAATGTAAGAATATTAAAAAGACGTTGAAAAGTGTCCTACTTCTTAACAGACTATTTCTAGAATATTTCTCAGTTTATGTACAGAGTAAAGCCGAATTACACCACATTAGTTGTGTTCACATTTTTGAATAAGCATCGTAAATTTCATCATAATATTTTCTCTTAACACATCTAAGTTAGATGTGCGTGGTAACTTAGAAATAGCTTATGTTCATAATTTGAAAATACCCAGTTACCTAATAGTCCACCATTAAGTCACCAAAAAAATATAGTCGATTATCGGTAACGGATTTCAATTTAGAATCTTTGGAATAGTAAACCACAGAATGCTAACCCTTGAGCAAAATATCGATTGGTTCAAACGCTAATTTCACTTCGTTATTTTGTAAAAAGAGTTTTGTGTGAAGTTAGTGCTGGAGATCGCGATAGGTGTCAACGGGACAACCCCACAGTTCCTAAGTCTTGATTGTAGTCATTTTAATAATGGTCTTAAAAGCTTAAATAATTATCTTGACAAAAGAAGAAATGTGTTTTGGATTTAATAGATGTTCGGTGCACTGACGCTGCTTCTGATTGACGCATTTCTATTAATTTGGTTCCTACAGACCCACCCTGTGCAAAAATACTTTGTTATAAAACAATAAAAAATATGCCTAAAAGATTCGAAAATAATTAAACTACAAAACGATTTTTTTATTGTAATATATTTTGCTTAAAAACCACAAAATTAAGCGTAGTTGTTCTGATCAAGTCAGCAAAAAAACGTTTGTGCAAAGATCGGGCTGGACATAATGATTGACATATATTCCTCGCTATAATTTACTGTATTTGTAGGTGTAGATATAGGTAATTCTAATTTATTTAGATCCAAGTACTAAATCATACAACCGTCGGAGGGTAGTTCATTTATTCGGCGCCCAGACTCCGT
This sequence comes from Emmelina monodactyla, assembly GCA_916618145.1. NCBI lineage: Eukaryota > Metazoa > Arthropoda > Insecta > Lepidoptera > Pterophoridae > Emmelina > Emmelina monodactyla. The sequence goes on from OU745322.1 coordinate 2,658,930, forward strand.
CACTGAATTCCTTGCTGCCCATAAAAATACTTGCACGCCTATAATGGGAGTTTAACCCTGTTAAATATTATTTAATAAGGGGTCTATAGAGTATATGATGTACCTACAGATATGATTGAAGTAGTGGTGGCTTCTATGGTAAATAATTATAAAAAAATATTACCCTACTGTTTTTAAAATGTGTGCATTTTTTTACAACATGATCACGACTATGCTGTTACAATAATCTGTTTTAGAATTATAATATGTACCTGTAAAAAACTAAAAAATACGCTTGAAGTGGAAATTCCGTTACATACATACAACCCGAGCTTAATATAAGCGTGTTAAAAACGAGACTTACTCCGCACTGCTTTATTGTAAATGTTTATTGTTAGCAAATTAGATAAATAAACCCATTGTAGGTTTGAAGGCGAGAAAACTCTTGAAAATATAAAAAAAACGGCTTTGCACCACCATAAAATACATTAAGTGCGATTTAATATTCGCATGGCACCATCTACTGGCAAGTAGCGAAAATAAAAATCTATAGAAAAATTAACTTGTTTAATAGCCATAGATGAAACATTCAACATCAGATTTAAAAAGATTTGTTTTAGCATTAATGACTTATAAACTCTTTCCTCATCAATAACACAATACTTTATTAAATAATTATACTTAATGTAAAAAATAGAAACTAAAATATAAAAAAGTTTTGGTTAATGACGTTTTTTACTAATACAAGGTCTTGTAAACAAATCTTTTTACCCACGTAGGCGTAATTTAAATTTGCTTAAACCTGATTTTGCATTAACGATGAGCATGAAATATCTGCCTACATATGCGCACATCAGCGACCCTAGCGGCAGATCAAACAAATATTTTTATACAAAAAGTGGATTAACGTTAACACGGATTTTGGAGTTCTTTGCTGTAGGTTTAAATAATATAATAATATGTATTCTATTTATTGAACGTGGTCATTCACAAATTTAAATTTTTAATGAAAAAAATGATTACTACAACAAACAAAAGAACAAGTACCTACCTAGATAATAAGTAGGTACCTACTTGTATATTGCAAATTTTCTGTTTTAAATCTATATCAGTAGTCCACCATCGAACTTGGCTTAAAAACAGGTCAGACAAAACGTTTTAAAACTCAAAGGTCCATTTACGTCCTCTACAGCCCTCTTGGTATAAACACTGGTGTTTCCACCCTTAGGATCGATAAGGGCGGTTCGTCTAGCACGTAGTAACTACGTGAGCAGCGTGAGGACCGACTTTAGACCGATTTCAGAAGGAAATGTATTAAATATATATAGGAATAAGGAACTTGCGACTGAAGAATTATTGGAGACGAATTATGGTAGTGGAAAATGGTGATGACTGGTGGCTTGTCTATTGTAAGAAATCGGACACGATAGCTTCTTAAACACAATCTTACAATTTCATCAATGTATAATTTAGTCTTCGTATTCCTCATTTCTCTTTATTATTGGTGAATAGTTGTTCCTCTTTGTTCCTTATTATTACTAACTTTTTGAACTTATTAATTACTTACTAGCTTTTACCTGCGCGGTTTCGCACGCGTTAAATTCGGAGTAAAACTCCTTTCCCTGTACCTACTTTATTAACCTTTCTCTTGAATCACTCTATCTTTTAGATAAACCGTATCAAAATCCGTTGCGTAGTTTTAAAGATTTAAGCATACTTACATAGGGACAGAGAAAGCGACTTTGTTTAATAATATGTATTGAAATCATGAGTCCAATTTGCAGTTCTTTTACTCTGACAGAGAGCAATAACATAAGAATTTTCTGGAATTCTGCAAAAACTCATAACTATCGCAAATTAAGGCAATTGTTTGGAATATCTACGTATTCAAATAATGAAAAATTACAAAAGTACCTATGAGTATACCAAAAATTTATAACAATTTTCAAATAACTTTATCCTAATACTGCACCATACGTATCTCCGTATTTTACGTACATTTTTCATTATCCCCCCCACCGTGTATTCACGTCACGTAAACGTTACGTGACGAACGAATCGCTGTTTGTTTGTGTTATTACGATGCGAAATTACTTTATAGCCGAAATGAAAATTTTATAACTGGAAAAAATATGTTTAACTACTAGCTTTTCGAATGAGTTTTGCAAGCGTTAGAATTGTATATTTTTAAACACACCATTTTTGCCTATACAACTATAAAGGTGAAAACTTTGATAGTCAACCTGAGCAAAAAACTAAAGCAATATTTTGTTCCAAACACGTTCTAACGTGAACATAAATCTTGACTATTTGTCTTACCGGTTTTGGATTCAAGATTTTGAATTTCAGTATCACTACATAGTATAAAAAACAAAGTTTGTTTTCTCTGGCCCTATGAATGCTTAAATCTTTGAAACTACGCACCGGATTTTGATGCGGTTCTTTATTAGATAGAGTACATAGAACATAGTAGGTATAGGAAATTAATAGACTCCGAATTTAAAGATAGGATTAAAAAAAAAAACATACCGGCCAAATTGAGAACCTGCTCCGTTTTTGGAAGTCGGTTAAAAATAAATGCCTTTTATTCAAAGGTGGGGATCTGTTTCTGCATGGTTAATTACTCAAATATCGTACTGAAAAGTTACTTAACTTCAAAGTCTTAATTCAAAAACCGGTCATTAGTTACTTAGTGCCCAGATACAAATATTTAGACAAATTTCATAGAATTCGGGTAGGTCACGTCGTCGTATTGATCCCGTGTCGTAGCGTAGGTATTGGAATAGTCTTAGATTATAAAGGAATTAATCAATTAAAAAAAGATTAATGAGCTAATTGATTAAAACCCTGATAACTTTGCTGAGGAATATTAAAAAAATTTATAACCGCATGCAATAGTTAAGTTGAAATGCTTTTCAAAATTGGTTCCTTCCTTAGTGCAAGTAGATTCTCCTCTAGTTTATTAAGCAAAAGTGGAGATGCCGGGGATCGAACCCGGGGCCTTTCACATGCAAAGCGAACGCTCTACCACTGAGCTACATCCCCTTATCAGTTGGCAGCGTATTTTCACATCATTAAATGATTTATTTTTTAATTTTAATTAAAAAATAAATCATTTTAATTTTAATTTTAATATTTTTAATTTTTTAATTTTAAAAACACCTTATTTAAATTTTAAATAAGGTGTTTTTAAAATATTTGCCTTTATTCACTTGGACTGATAGAAATGTTATTATATAACTCTATTATGTTATTGTATCCCTATTTTATAACTCAGTTGTTATCTATGGAGTCTCATAGCAAATAAATATGATATGCTAACAAAGACTACAAAAAGGTTTCTACAGATAATACCTACACATTCGATTGTGTGACCCAAGTTTTTATAATAAGTCCCTTTTTAATTAAACTGACTCTAGAAAAAAAAATTTGTCCACTTATATTGCGACATGCTAAAACAGCGGGTCAATTACCGTATTCTATGCAGTGCTGCTTAGTTGCGTTTACGTCTTAACCTCTAAATCCGTTAACCGTAATGACACAAAAACCAAAGGATTCACAAAGTTTTTAACGCTTATACGTAACGTGTAGGTTTTCCTGTCATTACGGTAATACGGATTTAGAGGTTTAGACGTAAACGCAATTAAGCAGCACTGCATAAAATTACGGTAATTGACCCGCAGTAGGTAGGGTATGCCGTAGCAGCTTTGGTGGCAGCACTAACAAACACGAAACGACTTCCAAACTAAACTAATCTGCCAAAACGCCATAAACTCCGTTTCACGATCAAAAAAAAGCACATCAACACTCCATTTGGCAGCAAAACAAATGTCCAAGTTAATTTGCGATGAGATTGACAATGTTGCAGTAAAACCAAGAATTAAATGAACTCCCGAATTGCGGGGATCAACAAATAAAAGTTTTTTTACATTCGACAAGTGAGGGGAACTGAGATAGTGCAGGGAATTTGAGTATCGATGTTTGTGTTTTCGAGCTGTTGTAGTTGTCGATAGTTTGTATTTTACGGTTTTTAGACTGAGCTGGAAAATAGATCTGACCCTGAAAGATGTCGCCATTTTTAACTTTAACCAATGTTTGTGCAAAAACTAAGCAAAATATAATAACAACAAACTTATTTAATATTAGATTGGTAACTGAAACATTGTTACATGAAATAGTAAAAAATTGTAATTCATTACTAGCTGAACAACACTTCGACCTTTTGCGTCTTAATTATTCTTAAACACACATTTATCTCACTAAAACCTAATTAAAGTATCATGCACAAAGTAAGAAACATCGATAGGTCGACAAAAATCCATTCGAACAACACACCACTACCCCAAAGGCTATAATTCTTGGTCGCACTCATTTGCATTTCTTTATTGGATAGCCGGAACAGGATATTCACACTCATCCTTAATTACGCAATCTGTTTTTATTTGCATTAATTATCTGCTACATTGGACCGCAAGTTAGCTTCTTCAAGAAAAAAAAACTACGGTTTTGAAAGTGTTCTAAGTAACGGTGGCATTTACCTATACTTTCATAAATGGAATAACTTTCTTGTGGATCTGTAGAGAAATGGGTAAATCCACCAATCCGACGATTGCTCAATACATCAGACAGGTACAGCGATATATCGCACTAATAGCACCATGTCTCGTGGCCACACATAAAATTGCATCTTTTATGTACTACAGAATCTACGGCACTCGTACAAACCAAACGGTAAGATGGATTAAAATGGTTTCGGAAAACGTATACCTAAATAAGTAAAATATCTGCCATTTCAAACAAAACGAAGAAAAAATCCCGCCCCATATTTTAGTGCGACAAAATTTATAGTCGCTCAATTGAATTTCACGCATGATCTCGGATGGCGGGTGAAAAATCCTTCCGGTTTTCAAGCATGGAAAGCATCTGTCAAATAATGGCGGTAAAGCATAGTGTTGCCCGCCTAAAGAAGGGTCGCCGTTTGTCAAACGGAAATAGTTATTTACGGCCAGCATTCACAAATTGCATTCGTGGTCGATCGAATTGATATATTGGTATGTTTTATATGTAAATGAGACAGGAAAGACGAATAGGTTGCCCTAGAAATGAATGTTAGATGAATTATGTTTCGGTTGATTTAGGCCTGTTATTTATTAGTTCTACCATTTCCATAATATCTAAGTAAGGTAAGTACCTTATTCAGAACCTAGATCTAAAGAGTACGTACCTACATCATTTATTTATTGTTTAATTTATTCAGAATACATCTTCTACAACATATCTTCATGTTTCTACATGATTTAATAATGCAAAAAGTACATAATTACTTAAGTAGATACTTTATTAATCTTCGAATAAATAATGATTCATTCGAACGTAGATATAGGTATGAACGTCCCCACGCAAACGTTAACTTTCGTTTAGAATTCCTCAGAATAAGATCAGATATCTAATTTTTTTTATTACACCACGTCCTTCGGCCAGTCCTCTAACCGCCGATCTCAATATTCTACTATAGTTAAAACCTTGGTAATTCAACAAAAATAATCCTTATAATGTCCATAGTTGGTTCTTTCACCTTACATAGTCAACCAAAATAGCAAATTATTTACCCACGGAACCATACCTAATTTAACTTAAGCATATCAATATTATTGCAAATGCAAATTCTTGGACTAATTCCTGGACTCTGAATGGAAATCCTGACCTCTTATTAACTAACACCTTTAAGTTAAGATAACCGTCAACAAGCAAGAGTGAGCAGAAAAATCTAGAAAATTACAAAAAAATCTACATCAATTGGTAACGCCATTAAACTAAAGAGTTGGTTTGGCGTTAGATATTGGAAATTATTGGAAATAAGTTATCAGAAACAATTATAAAAAAGGTGTAATGATTATGAAACAAATACTTTTATATGTACCTACCTAAATAAATAGCAATAAATTTTTCATCGGTAAATAGTTACTCAATCTAAAGTTTAAATGCTGGTATTTTTTTATATTAATATTCTTTCCATTTACAGGAAAAGGCATTAAAAGCGGGTTAGTATAAAAAAAAATTGGAAGGACGTAGATTGATAGTAGGTACCTAGGTATTAACAATTTGGTAATAAGCAACTAAGGTAAGAGCACCAATTATGGCTCTGGACCAAGTATAACATTTATTCAAATAGACAGTTTTTATTGATATTTCTTCAAAAATAAATAGTCTGGTGAATTATTGTAATGAAATAGCAACTCTTATTAGTCGTGCCAGTATACAAAGTGCTATGAAATCAAATTTGAAGGCTATCCGCAGTTTCATTTTCGACAATAGCTCTTTTTCCAGACGTAGGTATTTCCATTTGAAAAATTTAGAACTTCTTACAAGGATCGCGTCGCAAGTAGGTAGGTACCTACATTTAAAGGCTTTTTAAATGACTGTGTTGTTAATTTTTGTAATTATGGGTGGAACCATTGATAACAAAAGTTAATAATACGCTCTAACATAAAACCCCAATGATATTTTACACTTATTTTTTTTTTCTAAATTCATAATTGGATCTGGTTATAATAAATTATAGAGCAAAAACCAAAAAACAATCATTATAACTTCCATAATTGGTTCTTTTACCTTACTATACAACTTAAACTTTTGGATAAATTAAACTTTTACTCGGAGGCATTCATTACCATACATAATATTATTTACTATAATTATTAACCCTACGCACTAGCACGCATGGTTATACACTTCATCATCAATATTCTTAGAGCCGAAATGAGAAACAAAAGAGGAGCCCCTGTGAGATAACTGCGCTGTATCCTGTTTGTTACCATCCATTTTATAGGAACACGTAGTTAAAGTTATAAAATTGAATTATTAAAAAAAATATTAGCATGGTTATTTTTTGACTTTGGCAATCAGAATCCTTTAACTTGGATACCATGATTTGATTAAATAAATGAAAAACATTAGTTTAAGGCTAATAATGTCTGCAATTAATATCAGTAATATAATAATAGATATATCAATAATAGATAGATCATTATAAAATTTGTTTAAACAAAAGATAGGGCCATTTATCACAGTTGGACCATTAATACGAACGTGTGCACACTCTGAGCAATCTGACGTCATTATTGACGTCACCGTTCAGTGCTAAGGGTGCAAACAAAAGATAGATAGTGCACTGGGTGCAGAAATGTCAGATGAATGTCAGTCAATGCCAAACTGACAACTGAATACTTTAATTTGTAAGATCTAAACTTTCGGACAAGTTTTGTTGAACCTATATTGTTTAATGTAAAGATATTTAGCAGATTCATCGGGAAAACCTCAACATGCAATCTTACTGACTCATACTAAACCACCTGTCATTTTGACAGAACTTTCTAACATATGTTCGTACCAACAAGTGGACCAAATTGATTTCAGTGCTAACGTTTGTGAGTAATGAAATCTTATTTGGTCCACGCATTCGCACGCTTACCAACGTTTTTACGTATTCTATTAAAGGACCACGACACATGACAGCATAATATGACAGCGCTTGCTTAAACCGGAACACAGACCGAACCACCTCACTCATTCGTTTAGGTTGTCATTGTCAATTATTCGTTCGTTCAGTGCTGCAGAACAATTGGTTTTCATGAAAATTGTCTTAATTTTTTTTTTTTTGTAATTTTATTGATTTAGTGACAATGAAAACATGCCTATTATCAGTCGGATAGCTTTTATCTGACAATTGAAAAACCAGCCCTTAATCTTTTTATATATTTTGTTAAGGTAAAAAACGGAAAGATTTCTGTTATCATTAAACATAGTATTGTACATTGTAGTTAAACATATATTGATGTATGCTATAATCAAATAATTATTAAAATAATAAAGTGTAATGAGTTTTAGTATTTTGTATGAAGGTAATTTTTTTTAATTTTGTTCCAAAAGATATCTTGGTGGCCGGGATAATAACGATACGAACTACAAATTTTTCATAAATTGTTGCACCAATTCATTTAGTTTAATAATTCTTGTTAAAAAAATATATTTTCACGTTTCAATTTTGGCGGGAATATCGCACAAATCTTGACAAACGTCAAGTTTAGTGCTCGTCCAAACTCGTCAAACAAATTCACATCTGTCACCTGCCTGTCCAGCGAGGCCTCGTCAATCGTCAAGTCCGATTTTATTACAACCAACATTCACACATGTTTCATAGATATCCCTGTAAAATTGTTCAGTGTAAATTACTAGTATTCCGTAAGTCATTTTTAAGTAAAGCGACTATGGTTCGCGTATAGTGATATGGATAACAGGCGTGTTGGCTACGACACGGACGTTTGTGATCCCCTCGGGTGTGTTTTGGAGTGTGGTAGAGTACCGGTAAGACTGCGACGACGGTGTCGAAGCGAGGGTTTAGATCGCTCTCCGTACGACGATGTAAAAGACTATTTCGAAGACAGTGTCCACCTCGGTATAAGGGCTGCGTCTAACAAAAGCCACTTCACTATAAACAGTGACGATAGATTTCAAAACGAGTGCGTGCTTCCTTCGTCCGAAAACGGCGACTATTTCATGGCTCACGACCAAAGATACCACAGGTCAGTAAACCACCTGGAACCTAACCTTAAACTAGTTTTTTTATTGTTGATGTGACACTTTTGTTGATTTAGGTACCAGTCCTCCAGATCGAAGATCAAAAGTCCCTCCCGACCAATCACAGTTGGAGCAGCATTCACCAATGGGAGACTAGATGACAGGCTGCCCAAAGTAGAGGAGCTTTTTGAGAAGAATGATCAAGATATGATGGAGTTGGCTGTCGCTAAGCAACCCCTGAAGCCAATACTCAACACACCATTGCCAAAAACACCACCACATGGTATATTGAAGAAACCTAAATCAAAAGTAGATAAATCGAATATAGAAGGACGACGGAGACAGAGAGCATCAAGCGAATCAGACAATACTTTTTGCTCATTTCAATTATCTCAACCAATGGAGAGGTCAGTATTTTATTATTTTTAAATCAAGCTGGTTGATACATCAACACCGAATGTTACCAATTCAAATACTTCTCATAATTTACATTGCCTATGTTGTAGTTAAGTGATTCATTTACAAGCCATGTGCTAAAACATGTTAGTTTCTATAGCAACCAATTAAAAATTCAAGGCTACATTGCACTTCTGTTAACCTGTACACATTGAGTTTTAAATCCTTTCTTTTTATACTTTAAATAATTATTTATAATTAATTTAGATTAGCATACATGACTGGGAACACAATGAAGCGGGCCAAGGATAACTCCGGTTATTCCTATGGCACTGCGATAGCATCTTTAAACTATGGTCCGATCAAAGCAAACTATGCACCGAAAAGTAATAACGCTATTAAAGAGAAAGTTGCATTTGGAGGACACAAAGGAATGGAGAGTCATATACTACGGACCACGGCTATCAATGATAAGAGGGTGGAGGACGCTTCAATGAATAATGTAAGTATTTTGTTTTTACTGTATGATACACAGTTAGCATATATTTTACAGAATTGGCATGTTACTATTTCTTGTTAGCCTTTTTAGTTTCTTCAAATATATTTTTTAATTATTTTCAAAAACTTATCTTCTTAGAATTTAAATTATTATTATTTTCCTACTTTTGCATGTACTCAGAAATCGCCTAAACTTCAGGTATGTTTTCCCATTACATTTTAAATGAAATAGGTAGTTTTAGATTAAAAAGTAAACCATAGGAAATTTGACAATGTTTGCGTTATTCGTGATCAATTATAAATTTTATAGCAAACTAGTTAGTTTCACTGTTTACTGATCCATAATGATAATGCGTGGTAATCTCGCGCACGTAGATTAGATTCATTAAACATTTTTATCAAGGAACACTTTGCAACAAAAACAGAGTTTTGCTACCACTGAGTCAGATATTCTTTATGTAGTTTTAAATGTGTACACGCTTTACGTTTTTCGCGTGTTTTTTTTTTAACTAAGTGGCAGTGCGTTTGGCAAGCGTTGTGCAAAACTGAAACATTGAAGAGTTTTGCAGATACATTTTATAGTTGAAGTTCAGTTTTGAAATGTGCTTTTTGAGTTTTTTCAAAAGTTTCGTCAAAGAAAAAGTGAGTTTTTTTAGAAAATATTCAATTAATTAATGTACGAAACGACATTGGTTTATTTGTTCAAGTGTCCTAGGATTGTTAAATTAAAATGGTTACGTCAAAGCGTCTTACTCGAATATTATTTTTAAACTCTTCCAAGTCGATAAGTAAGAGGAAGCCATACAAACTCAATGCCAACTTACTTAGTCAAACGTCGTGAAATGGAATACCTTCTAACAATAGCCCACCAAATACCAGTAGTTTTACTCATTACAAGCGGATTTAGCACACCTGTGCGTGGGCGCACTGGAGAAATACTAAACAATTTAGCTACTTGTTGACAGTTTCCAAAATTAAATCCACGGTTTTTACTACGCCGTAAACATTGGAATGCCGCATAAAATTATATATTTTACACCCCGTAGGATTAGGGAACAAATTACATTTTTACAATTTTATTAGAAAGATTACTGATTTTATTGCTTGTTTTCATTGGCATTATTAATACGCCCAAGGCCTGTGCCTGTTTTAGAACCCTTTAGATAACTCGTTTTACCGCGAAACGTTTAAATTTAGAATTCCCCTTAGAATCCTAGCTTGGTTACCTCTTGGATGCCGCCCGCGTTTTGTTTAAATTCGTCTTTTTATTGTCGCGAACTATTCACGAGAGCGGGCTTAGTGCAAATTGTACCAAATGTCAATATGATACACGGTGCATTATCACATCACTAGCAATCTGGCGACGCGGCTGCATCGATCTCTGATCGACAGACAGAAATAAACCGTTCCAAGTTGTCGTAGTAAAAGTGGTGGTCGAATAGAAAATCTTTTGTAAACCTTTGTGTATGTGGACTTGGAAATGAAGTGAAGTTTCAAAAGTGCTTAAGATTTAAAGTTGGAACATGGCATCGACAATGCTGGCCACTAAGATTTTATTTTTTGAAACAACTTTCGGGTCTACGGTAAAAGTATATTTTTGCATCCTACAGTTTAACCATATCCAGATTATTAAAGAAGTTTGATTGAAAGTTTCCTAATATTGCACCTGACTAACAAATACCTCATTTGTTTATCGCCTTATGTTTATTCTTATGAATACCAAACGCACTGTGTAATTTAATTAAAGTACAAAATCTCATATGGCCATTAATTGTTCCTATTTAACTTTATACAACTTGAAAATAAGTCATTATCCTATTCAATATTTGCTAAAAAGTTTTACATGATTGGTTTCACATTTAAGTCAGTACTTTTAATACATCTTAACTTTGTGCATACTTACTTGCCCAAATTTTATTTTTTATTTATTCGTTCTAGTCTTCCACCCGGTAAAAAGTAGGTACTCCACTGAGATTTAGTCTATCTATGTTTCTTTCTACCAAGTTCAATCCTCAAAATCGGTTCAGTCGCTTTTGATTGAAAGAATAACAAACAATAATACACACGCAATTTGCCAAAAACCTTCGTATTTATAATATGTATTAGTAAAATTTATTGTTTTCATTTGTACATTGACTCAAATTTGTCCCAGTTTACTACATAGTACCATTTCATTTCCTCAATGGAATAGTCAATAATGTAAATCCATAATTGTTATTCTGACGAATAGTAAGTAGCATAGCAGAATACATAGTAACTATTTTCATTCATAAACTTCCCTTCGTACTATGTTGTAATACCTTAGTGAAGCAAAACTGAAGTAAAAGCTAAAGTAGTTAGCGATTCATGAACAAAATGCTTTTTCAGACGAAAAAACGTTATTTTAGGTATTGGGTTAGTTGGGTTCTATCCGTTTAATTATTTTTTTATGTCAAGGTCAAAAAACTGAAAAGAAAACATTTTTTTTAATAAGAAGTCGGCCCGTCCGGTATTTTCTAGGTTCCAATGATGCAATGTGTAATCACTGGCACCAACACCGAACATTAGTTGTAGATTTCAATATTGCAGGAGTCAATTTTAACAGTGGTCTTTTATATCATTTTTTTTATTATGACATAGTATAAATCCAAGTCGCTAATCGTGTGTGTTTGTCCGCTATCACCTAAACCATCTATTAGCTTATTTTTTCACTAAAATTTTTGAATAAGGAACAGCCAAAATTCGTTGTTTTGTGTACAAGTCAGCAAAATCAGCCCACTTTGAAGCGTGGGCTAGTTTCTAGTTTGCTTTTATTAAGTTTTGTACGTCATCCACCTGAGCTTATTAGACAAACTATTACAACAGCGTCCTTAATTAAACCAATTTATTCCATAATAATACAATTCTTCTATACGTCCCGATCTCAGCCCACTACATACTTCGTAATAAGAAGTAGTTACAATCGATGGTTTACCATTTAAACCTGAGTTAGCTAACCCGAAGTTAAAACGTTCCCTGCAATTGAGCCTAAACGATGTAACTTCTTAGATTGACGTGTTCTTTAAACGATGTCCATCAAATCAAACCCCCCCCGTCCCCCCGCAGTCCCGGCAGCAGTCCCCCGCGCGCACCTGCCCCGCCATCAGCCCCTCGCTGCCGGTCAGCTCCGTCACCACCCTCACCAAGAGCACCCTCAAGAAGAAGAGGAGGCCCAAGTCCCCGGAGAAGAAGAATGGCGACGATGATATTGAGTGAGTTATAACACGTTTGGTAGTTTGTTAAGACACCATCAGCCCCTCGCTGGTAGTATATTGGGACGCCATCAGCCCCTCGCTGCCGGTCAGCTCCGTCACCACCCTCACCAAGAACGCCCTCAAGAAGAAGAGGAGGCCCAAGTCGCCGGAGAAGAAGAATGGCGACGATGATATTGAGTGAGTTATAATACTAGCCTAGTAAGACGCCATCAGCCCCTCGCTGCCGGTCAGCTCCGTCACCACCCTCACCAAGAGCACCCTCAAGAAGAAGAGGAGGCCCAAGTCCCCGGAGAAGAAGAATGGCGACGATGATATTGAGTGAGTTATAACACGTTTGGTAGTTTGTTAAGACACCATCAGCCCCTCGCTGGTAGTATATTGGGACGCCATCAGCCCCTCGCTGCCGGTCAGCTCCGTCACCACCCTCACCAAGAACGCCCTCAAGAAGAAGAGGAGGCCCAAGTCGCCGGAGAAGAAGAATGGCGACGATGATATTGAGTGAGTTATAATACTAGCCTAGTAAGACGCCATCAGCCCCTCGCTGCCGGTCAGCTCCGTCACCACCCTCGCCAAGAACGCCCTCAAGAAGAAGAGGAGGCCCAAGTCCCCGGAGAAGAAGAATGGCGACGATGATATTGAGTGAGTTATAATACTAGCCTAGTAAGACGCCATCAGCCCCTCGCTGCCGGTCAGCTCCGTCACCACCCTCGCCAAGAACGCCCTCAAGAAGAAGAGGAGGCCCAAGTCGCCGGAGAAGAAGAATGGCGACGATGATATTGAGTGAGTTATAATACTAGCCTAGTAAGACGCCATCAGCCCCTCGCTGCCGGTCAGCTCCGTCACCACCCTCGCCAAGAACACCCTCAAGAAGAAGAGGAGGCCCAAGTCGCCGGAGAAGAAGAATGGCGACGATGATATTGAGTGAGTTATAATACTAGCCTAGTAAGACGCCATCAGCCCCTCGCTGCCGGTCAGCTCCGTCACCACCCTCGCCAAGAACGCCCTCAAGAAGAAGAGGAGGCCCAAGTCGCCGGAGAAGAAGAATGGCGACGATGATATTGAGTGAGTTATAATACTAGCCTAGTAAGACGCCATCAGCCCCTCGCTGCCGGTCAGCTCCGTCACCACCCTCGCCAAGAACGCCCTCAAGAAGAAGAGGAGGCCCAAGTCCCCGGAGAAGAAGAGGACTGGCGACGATGATATTGAGTGAGTTACAAATGTTTGATTCAACTTTTTTATAGCCTCTTAAGCCTATGTCTATACTAATATTATAAAGAGGAAAGATTTGATTTTTTGTTTTTTTGTTTGTTTAAAATGAATAAGCTCCGAAACTACTGGACCGATTTAAAAAAATCTTTCACCATTCGAAAGGTCCATTATCCAAGAGTAACATAGGCTATATTTTATTTTGGAAGAAAATAGGGTTCCGTATGATATTGCCACGGGAAAAACCATTTAGTTGCGGGTAAAACCGCAGGGTGGAAAGCTAGTTTTGTTATAAAACGGTTTAACACGAATGTCCGGGCAAGGGCGGATCCAGGGGGGGTCCTGGCGCCAAAACTAGATCCGCTCTTGTGTCTGGAAAAGGCTTAACTGTTAGATAGAAAAAGTAAGAGTAGCTTTTTTTGATAAGGCATCTACAGGTATGGATCATAGTTAACTACATCTAAGCGTGTGTCTCTATGTTCAAGTTAGCTTGTAAATATTCATCTTTGCTGACACGTTGAGCAACACCGCATATTATTACTGTGTTTAGTTGAGAATATTAACACCCTAAGGGACGTATGTTTTCATTGTCACTTGCTACAAAAGCTAGTATTTATCTGACTATTGAAAAACCAGCCCTGAGTATAATGGTGGAATAGCATAGGGTCTCTTTTAAACTATGTATTAACTGAAGTTTCAACCCATTCAAGATCATACGGCCCTATAAATAAAGTTAAAAATTCTACTGTTTATTTTTTACCTGTAATTATTTAAAACTTTCAACATCTTTCATTACTAAACACACTGACCTATTTTTACGGCTGGTGTGAAGTATGTAAATCATTTGTAAAACAACCAATTAACGAAATGCTGGAGAGCGTCCAAAAATTTTTTTACTTTAATTTATACACGAATTGCTAATATTTTTATTAGTAAATAAATTGAGCCATTGCTGAGTTATAATTTTAAGCATTTTATTATGTTTCCGGGATTGTATTTTTATACACCGATGTTACGCATCACCTAAAAATATTGATTTATCAAATTTCTTTAAGTACTTAATACTTTTGGGTTTCGTCCTAAGCCCAACTGCGTTATTACCTCTGTCCTTCCTGTATCTAAACCGACTTAACTTACTGTCACATTTAGAAGTAAAGAATAGTCAGACTTATAACAGTGTACAGTCGACCACAAGAGTGTAGCTTAATGCTACACGAGTCTATACACATTGGTAGCCAACTACCGTCAAGCTAAGCAACTGCTAGTTTGTCGTTTCATAACGTAAAAATCATATGAAAATAGATAAAAAAACATTGTCAGAACCCACGCATCTATCAACTACTGAAATAAACTACTTCACAAATAAATTTGCGAACGGCTTATCGGATTATGAATCTGTAAAACATTCCGGATTAATAAAACATTGCGCTAGCCAGTTATCATACTAAAATGTACTTATTATCATCACTAAACAACAAAGCATTCATGTTTAAAAAAATACATTTTTTAGATTAATTGAATAAAATAATGTTACAGCTTGTTTGTCCTCTTAATTATAAAATTAATCTTATTTTACATAAATCTTAGTAATATTTAAAAAAAAATGTATTCAGTATAATATGGTGTATATGCCAAACTTCGATACAAATCATTAAGGCAGGACTACCTGTCGATTCTAATGACATTTGAAGAGTAACCTGCCCCTGACCTATTGCCCTTAATCGGGCGTATGTCTCGATATAGCGAATCGATTATAATTAGGTCACCACCCTTCACTACCCTATATTGTACACGATTGACAGGTTTTTGGCGCCCACCAGTTTATTTCTAAACGATGCGTCTATCTCTGATAAAGCGGTTAATGGAAGCGATTTTTATGCAAAATCAACCAAGATTTTAATACTCGATTTTTATTTTGGAATGGTAGTGCGAGTTAATTTAGAGACTCAATTGACACTTTGGTCTATTAAATAAATCCTCATGTTTTCTGAATCGATGTTCTGTAAAAAAACTAAATTGGCAAACTCAATTGATCTACTGCACTTTACATGTATACTCAATAAATCATTATCAGCTTAACCTTATGACCTTTTAATTAGGCAAAAAAATTTGCTGTCTTTAAAATAAATGACGAAAAGAAGGAAAGAATGGTTGTAACACTTAAAACGTTCGGTCACGGTGACACGTCATTACTCTGACTATTCTGCACTTCTAAGTGCAAAACGAACGAAATATGCGTTGGTCCTAACTTGTTCGAAACCCTACCATCAGTATGAAATTATCGCAATTTATATACCAGCCCATATATGTCCTACAAGAGCACAGGTTTCTTCTCGGATAGCTAGAGTGGGCTTGTTCCCAAAATCAGTGCTAAATTGGTAGAAATTACTTTAAAAGACATCGTTACTTACAAACTTTTCTCCCCAGTCCATGGCAAATGGACACAGACGCCATCGTGGCCGAGGTGGCCCGAATTGAGGCCACCCCTAGTCCAAAGTCGAAGAAGCCACAAAATGCAGAACCCATCCCCACCGTGCCCAGTCTGAGCGAGCCGATCCGAGTTGAAATTATTGACAAGAAACCAAAAATCGCACCCGAGGTCAAAGCCAACGGGTCTGTCGGGATCAAGGAACTCCACAAAAGCTCTGCCAATGGTATGTATCATATATAAACATAAATATAGAAGAAACAATCACAATAACAGAAAAAAAAATTAGGCTTGTCAAAATAATGATTAGGTTACTGTTAATAACACGTACTGCAATGACATTAAATAATTTATTTTATTTTTCTATTTGTTATAGATAAATTAATAGCTTCTCTGCATACCACTAACCCATTTCAAAGAATACCTACGAAAACAGGTCATTTTTGTCTTTTTTTAATTGTTGTTGTTGTCTCGCATCACTTATTTAAAATAATCTTTATATTTATTGCGCTAACACTTAAAAAAAGCATGTTACTTATATCCCCGGTTTCTTAAACGCCGATCAGAAACAGAAAAATCCTAGCACCAATTTAAATACATTTCTTGAAATTACCCTAGAAATACCATTCATAAATTACTAACCCTTTAGTTGTAGTTCTAATTCTAACCCTTTAGTAGTCCTCATTTTCCATATACTTTTCCATCTATCTACTCTTTATTTCTTTATTAAATAATTGACCAGTACTGTCAATTAGTTATTTACAGACTTATTGAGACTTCTACTGTCAAAATCCTCACGTCAAAACCATTTTACAGAATCCCCCATATGCTTAGCTGACGTCCACTGCGTACGCGCATCACTATTTCCCCGAGTGCCGCCATATTTGAAATTCATTAGCCACGAGGACGCGCCTTGCCTTAAAATACCGGTGGCGATACAGAAACACTTGAAGTGGAAAATGACCACCATAACGCCGATAGTTGTTAAGAAAACGCTGACGAATTCCGGGTTTCGGTTGGTGAAGAGCGAGTGCGATACCGCGGAGTGTCCACAGGAAGGTGAGTTTTAAAACGAGAATAGTAGTAAAATATTAGTAAAATAAAAAATAAAAATCATTTATTACATCATTAAGTAACTTAATTACATTCGATGAAAGTCAAAATATCGATCATCAGCTTATCATCAGTAGGCCGAAAGAATAAAGTTAGAAGTCATTTAAAAAAAACTGATGTGTTAGTAACAAATAAATTTCTGTCTAAAAATCAACGAAATACTACACAATAGAGTTCTAACAATACTTTTATAAAAGGGTTACTTTTTAATATACAAGGAAATAGTACCAATTTGCCTTGGCTGCTTACAAAATTGGTCTGCACGCGATTTCAATGTATTTTTTACGAAACGTTGCAATAACTTTTCCAATCTAGTCGTAAATAATCGATGAATAAATCAGTCTTATTTTATCAGAAAGTATTCGTAAGTTGAGTTAAAATAACTTACGGAAATGCACAGCATTTACTAACGGCCAATCTCAATCATCTTTGACGCCTTTAAAGGTGTTGCTATGGTAACCTTTATCCATGTTTTTGCATCTCAATAAACTATGGTAGATAGCTGTTCATAGTAAAAAAGAAACAGTTTCCACTTGTCTATAGCAGGATTATTGAGTCCAAAATTTATATGTTATTTAGTTAACAGTAATTTTAACAGCGCCAATCAAATCATATCAACATTTTTCTTAAACAAATTAACGACTTCCATTACAGAGACAGTAGAATGGGTTGGTATATGGGGCAAACACATGAAGTCAATAATGTTCCGCGCCATAAAAGACGGTCAGAAAATGAACCATTTCCCCGGAACCTTTCAAATAGGTAGAAAAGATAGACTTTGGAGAAATTTGCAGAAGCTAAGCGCTAGGCACGGGGCTAAGGAGTTTGGTATCATGCCTAAAACTTATGTGCTACCTCATGACATGAAGATATTGAAACACGACTGGGAGAAACATGTCGCTAACAATGAGAAGTGGATTATCAAACCTGTAAGTATTACTTATTTGTAAATCTAACTTTACTTTACTGATCTCTTACTTATGTAATGTTTATTTTTCTATCAAATTAATATACAATTTATTTGTAAAGAATCATATTTTGTTTTTTTAGGAGTCAAAATTTACGTTTAAAAACAAATTATTTTCCTCCCATTTAACGCAATTTCTTTGATTCTATTATTGTAGCCGGCCTCAGCCCGCGGTACCGGAATAAAGGTTGTCTCAAAATGGACCCAAATTCCCAAAAAACGCCCCGTAGTCGTGCAACGATACGTTTCCAAGCCGTACTTGATCAATGGCAACAAGTTCGACATGAGATTGTATGTGTTGGTCACTTCGATACATCCGTTGAGGATATATCTGTATAAAGATGGATTGGCTAGGTTTGCTTCTGGTAAGTTAGTTTTTAATACAGTTGCTCAAAAAGTGGCGTATTGCAGGGACGTATAGCGTTCGGGATGTGGGCTATTACACACGCGTGCTTTTTTTTTACCTTTCCCGCACTCGTGCGTTCTCTTTCCCAACTGTCAAAATAATGTCTATTAAAAAGAAAAATTAACCAACCATGAAGTTTTTACTAAAAAAAAACAAAGAAGTTTTTATGATTCATGTTAATACTTACGTAGCGTAGGTATATTTCTAAAAAAAGCTACTAGTTTGTTTCGATATCAGATTTAATGATTTGATTGAATTAGTGTGGTTGATTTCATTTCATTTTATCTCATTAAATTTCATTTTAATTTCATATCAATAAAAAAATTCTACTGAAGACTTGGCTGTATGGGCATAGTAACCTTTGCCTACCAATTGGGTGAAGAAAAAATGGCACCATTTTCAAAATGAGTTATTTCGACATTTACGATCCTAATTTTATATTTTATTAAATTGCTTTATTTTTTCGCAACTGTATTAAAAATAGTCGTTCATTACACGTGCGGAACCGTCATTGCAACTCGTCCCGCCTGTCAACCCTCGCCTTCGGCTGTGCCTCGGCTCGGGTAGACATTGGTCGGAACTCGTTGTAATGACAGCCTTTCCACACTTGTATTGAAATATACTATTTTATAAACAAAATAGGCGTCGTTGTAAAGAGACTAATTTCCATTTTGATAACTGATAAAAAATATTGTCTTGTTTCTTCATCTTGAAGAGAATGTTATATTTTTTCTTTTTCTATACCCCAGCAATTCTTTATGAATACCATTTTATTTTAAAATGCATATACTATATCCAATAAAATGTTTACATTTTGCTAAATTGGTCATGGCATTAGTGTCAAAATTCCTATATACATTTATTTATTAATGAGTAGTCATTTAATCATAATTATTTATAATCCCAGTGAAGTACAACGACGAGATCGCGTCTCTGAACGACCGCTACATGCATCTCACGAACTACTCGATAAACAGACTGTCTAAGAACTACACGCCGAATGAAGATTTTGCAGCTTGCGAAGGACATAAATGGTAGTTATTAATAAGAAATGGGCAACTAAGTCCATTGGCATCAATCATTTGCTTTTATTTTATTTTCCTATCAATAAAAAAGCTAATACTTGACAAACGCAATACTTGCATTTTTTACAGTATTTAAAAATTCAAGACACGGTAATACTATATAGCATTTGTAATATAGCATTTTTTTACGTTACACTTTTTAATCTATTCATTCATTATATCATTCCCTTATTTAATTCACAGGACATTACAAACTCTATTCCAATACCTGCGAACAGAGAAGCAAATTGATACTGAATCCCTCTGGGAGGACCTTAAGGACCTTGTAATAAAGACTATAATATCCGGCGAAGGAAGTATCAGTTCGCTGACTAAAGCCAATGTGACGTCACGGTATAATTGCTATGAACTGTTTGGAATCGATGTGCTACTGGATGAAGAGCTGAAACCTTGGCTTTTGGAGGTGGGTTTGGTATAAAAATAAGAAAGGAATTGGTTTATTAGTGACCAAATTATAGTAACATCCTTTATAAACTTTAGGGTCATCAAAACTTTGCCGTTAATTATAAAACACAGGTTGACAATCTTGATCGAAGTTGACCTAACAATTTTGATTTACAAATTCCTTACAAATCTTACCTTAAATATATAAAATTCATATTCCTATAAAAAAACTTCTATGTTTTACCTTAATCTGTGACTCGCATTATCCATATATAACTTACGAGGGTGCGTTTTTAAGTTCGCGGAATGAGAGGGTTGGCGGGGGTGATTAGGCTCATTAGGACCGTAACGCGTTCAGTGACTCATAATTAGTATAAATACGAGGTTTCATTGTTATCAGACAATTAGTCTTTGAGCTATCGTCAACCAAGCAACATAATCGGGAGTGAAAGCTCACGCCGCCGCAAAAACAACAACGCGTAGAGTGTTCACGTGCATTTTTGGACCTCTGCAGTGACGACAAGGATGGTGTATTGAGTCGAATTGTTACTGGAGACGAAACTTGGGTTCATCATTATGAACCTGAGTCGAAACAAGACTCGATGCAGTGGCATAAAAAGGGCACAGCACCCCCCAAGAAGTTTAAGGTGTCACAGTCATCTGGGAAACTCATGGCAACGGTCTTTTGGGACTCAGAAGGAATATTGTTGATCGATTATAAAGATAAAGGTGTTTCTATAACCGGAGAATACTACGCTTCAATATTAGAGCGACTAAAAGAAGCCATTAAAGAGAAAAAACGGGGAAAATTGACGAAGGGTGTGCTGCTTTTGCACGACAATGCGCCCGTCCACAAGAGTCGCGTTGCGTTGGCTGCCCTGCATAAGGTGGGCTTCGATATTTTAAACCACCCACCCTACAGCCCAGACCTAGCCCCGAGTGATTATTACCTCTGCCCAAAAATGAAAAAAGAGCTTCGGGGTAAAAAATTTACCACTGATGATGAAGTTAAGGAGGCAGTTTCAGCGTATTTTGAAGACAAAGATAAATCATTTTTTTATGAGGGTATAAATAAATTTATTGAAAGGTCTGAAAAATGTATCCGTCTTGCAGGTGAATATATTGAAAAGGAAAAATAATTTGGTTTTTTTATTTCCACCCCTTACCCTCCATTCCGCGAACATAAAAACGCTCCCTCGTACATCATTCAATAAAACAGCAAAAATAACCATATTAAATTAATTTCCTCCTAATATAAACCTCTAAACACTACACTAATTGAATATAAATCTAAATTATGATTGTATAATTTCGAAAAGAGTGCCGAGAGTTTTTTCTGCCAGCTTTTTCTCTCGGTCTACTACGGCCATTGCTGATGAATGTAGGGGTGTCCCGGGAATTTTTTTTTTTTATGCTTTTGACAATGTACAAGAGATTAGTTTTTAATCCTACATACAATATAGTAATTTCATTTCATTTCTCTCCAGGTAAACATATCTCCAAGTCTTCACAGTGCTTCCCCACTAGACATTCATGTGAAGGGTCCTCTAGTGACCACTGTATTGAATATAGCGCAGTTCCAACTACCGAATAAAATTAGCTTGGAGGCACTGTGCAAGGAGAAACCTAGCAAATATGTAAGTATTGTGGATGTCGATACATTTTATAAGAGAATATAGGAGATATAATTAAAAAAAATACTATAAATGTCAAAATGTTAAGGTATTTTGACATGGCAAATATATTTGGAAACTCAATTGAAATATTGTTCCATAAACAATTATTTTTTTGGGAAAAGAAGATAGATAAAGGAGTTAAATGATTTTGTTGGTTATTTCCAGCGAGGACTGCCATATGATAGTAGACTATATACAGTTTATTTATCAAAAGAAGAAAGAGATAAACACATTATTTATACTAACATGGACGAAAGGGAGATGGTACGTTTATTTGGCTATTATTGTTAAGTTTCCTAGCTTTTAATATACTTAAAAAATCACAAAATAAATAGTTAAAACATAGAGGCAAAATTAAAATATTATAAGTTTGTATAACTTTTTGTCACTTAAAAATGGTAGTCGTTTGTAATGTTTTGCGAAAATGCTACACTTCAAACTTTTTGTTGTTTTTTGTTCTACATTAGTATACACATATATTTTACCTCATTTAGGAACAAATTACTTATAAAAAAGTGTAAAAACTTTTACAAAATTTTACAAATCAAACAAGGTATTTTTAGACAAGCCTAAAAATTTCTGAAAACTACATAATTTTATTATATTTTATGCAATAAAATGTACCCTATAATATAAATGTATGTACTTTACTACTATTCCTTAATTTCCAGTACCTCCGAGACATCCTCTCAACGCTGACCCCGGATGATGTCCGTCACCTCATCCAGGCTGAAGATGAGCTAACACAGACCGGAGACATGGAAAGAGTGTTCCCAACTAAACACACACATAAATACCTGGTGTTCCTGAATGGGGCCAGGTATTATAACAGGCTGTTCGATGCCTGGGAGACGAGATATGGGAGTAATCGGAGTCCGGGTGAGTTGGTTTAATGGAATCTGGGATAAAGGTTTCAATGAAAATTTGGTCTTGAGGAAAACTTGGGAAATATAGGCAGGATGCTGCTTTAGAACACTTTAAAAAAAGGTTAAAAAAGACCCAAATTTTTACTCGCGTATGTATATTCACTTATTCTTTCTTATCCAAGCAACGGGTTTCAAATTAAGTTTCAATATTTTTTGCTAGTACTCATAATCTTTTTAGAAACCCTAAATCATCGTGAGCAATTTGAAAGAAAAAAACATATCTTACTATACCTACAATAACTGAAATACATAATTATATGCGTTATTACAACAGCAACATCGTAATATTTTCCTAAAAGTATATTATTCGCCAACAATTTTATTATTGTTAACACAATTTATATCAACCAAACATTGTATCAAGATTAGCATCATAAACTTATTATTCAATGTTTGATAAGAAAGAATGATTGTCTAAACATTCATTTTATTAGTGTTCTTAAAATATAAGGAAGTATAAATAACCACTTGTGTCTATTTTTGGAGTGGTAAATAAACACTTGAATACTATTTTAATTACATTGCATAAACGTATCTTGATAAGGAATTTATTTAAATTCAAAACTATGGAATAAGCACTTAAAACTATTATCAGACGAATAACGTATGTAAAAAAGATAAAAAAACATTGGCTAAATGTGGGTTACTTTCTTTCGTTGTGGATGTTTATTTTTATCTTCTAATGAAAACTAGACTTTAGACTACTCAATACAAAGCAGAATTTTAATGAATTTTATTGTAAAACTGGCCCATTGGCGTCGTAAAAAATTGTTGTGATATGTACATATATAATTTGTATCCGTTTTAATAAATAGTTAGTGGTATTTTTCGAGAGTCCGCGAGAATCCTTTAATCCCTACTAATATTATAAATGTGAAAGTAACTCTGTCTGTCTGTCTGTCTGTCTGTTACGCTTTTACGCCTAAACCACTGAACCGATTTTGATGAAATTTGGTATGAAGAAAGAACTGAACTTGGGAAAGGACATAGGGTACTTTTTACCGCGGGAAAACTTCTCATTCCCACGGGAAACCGACTTTCACGCGAACGGAGTTGCGGGCGGCCACTAGTTTAAATTAAATCAATATTGATCTGTAATGTGATTCTATCTATCCGTGATTCTATAGAGCTTTCAACCTACCTATAGAGGTATGGTATAAATCCAACATACACCCAACAATAATATGTATTCAAATGACTAGGTATAAGTATGTAAATTAGAAACATCAATTTAAAAAAGTTTTTTTTTCTATTAAAAATGGTTCTGCCTATTATTTAACTAAAGCATTTCCACTTGTCAAGAACCATTTATTAATCACTCTTTACATGTTCTACTTTATAAGTAAACTAGCGACCCACCCACGCTTCGCAATGGTGTAAATTTTCGCGACCTGTTCCCGATAACTTGAATTTTAGCTAACTTAAAGAAACTTTTACAGATTTTTCTTTAATTACAAATTTAAATGAATAAAATCCCTAAAAGATGGCGAAAACCAAATTAAGATCCATTACGTACTTTAGGAGGAGTTAGCGGACAAACATACAAACTGGCACAATTAGCGACTTGGATTTATACTATGTAATGTCAATGCCATATCTCTTCAGGCGTGGAACTCCTGCGCAATCTGTGTGACATCGGCTACCACCTGGACGTGCCTCAAGTACCACTCAAGGTAAATAACAATAATCACCACCACACCACCACCACCACCACCAGTAGTACCACCGTGTGGGGGGTGGTGGGGGCGTTTCTGTCGGTGGCGATGGCGGCGATCAGGTTCTGGTGATGGGGGGGCTTTGGCAAAGTGGGGAGGTTATGTAGGTTAGAATTGGGTGTGACTAGGTTTCCCCTAGTCCATTGTGTGGGACCTATAGAAGCTTTGCTAGGTTAGGGCCACACATTAAGTGTGTTAGTCTAAGGAAATAAATTGAATTGAAATGGAGAAATAAAAATAGAATAGGGTTTTTGGTTACGAAACTTGTTGTGGTCTTGGAGTAGACTACGCGAAATAATAATAAGTTATGTTTGAAGTTAATAAGTTTTGAAATAATAGCACTTCAAAATAAATAATGTGCTTAGGATACTTAAAATCGCCAAGTGTTATTTTTTTGTTTAATTCGACATAATTATTTGAATTTGAGAGGAACCGAAACTTGATTCGGTGATTCTTATTTTTAAAAAGAAGTGTTTGAAAATTCCACCTCTTACACACATCTTTGCCACAGCCCCAAATCATATATCATGGTGAGGTGAAGGGTTAACCCTATGTTCGTTGTTATTT
Organism: Emmelina monodactyla; assembly: GCA_916618145.1. Lineage (NCBI taxonomy): Eukaryota > Metazoa > Arthropoda > Insecta > Lepidoptera > Pterophoridae > Emmelina > Emmelina monodactyla. The sequence continues at coordinate 2,684,086 of OU745322.1, forward strand.
ATTCATCTTATGTATTTTTGTATAAATATTTATGTATTTGTCAATTTATCATCTATTTTTACTTTAGGTATAAGAATAATTTTGATACTGCCAATATATAGGGTAAAAACTTTGTTAATTTTTGTAATAGGTGTACTTAAATGTTAGGCAAGATATGAATAATGTTATGAATTACAGGACAAATCTGGAATAAGCGTGGTGAGATATACTTTATAGTTTGCAGCATGGTTTTACATCTCTTTTTCTACTCATTCATTTTGCGAGTGAATGATAAGTCACAAATGTCATAAGAGTGAATGGATATTTTGACATAGCTGAAGTGTGTGTTTTTGACACGTGACACGAACACATTTAGAAAGCAGTGTGTGGTTAGTTAGCACATGCAGTTTTGACATTTTTCATAGATAAAACATGGTTGTCAAAATACTTGATTCATAGATGAAGCTTCGCTTAAGCCTTGTGCATTTTTCAACATTTTGGCATTTGGCAACTCGTAAATCGAAATTGAGGAAGTTTTTTTATTTTTTTATCGTAAATTAACTGGCTGGTTTGTCAGGGAAAAGTCACAATAGCGCTCCGGAGAGCGTACTTGGGTTGTAAGAAGGTGGCGCACAGTAAGTTCGTAGCTATCCGTCGTCGTCGTTGTTACATGTGGCTACAATACAACCTTGGCCTAGACCAAATTAAAAAGTTGGACCGCTAGGGACCATAGACAAGATAGAAACGCTCGTTCAAAAACATAGTGTGTTCGAAAGTTGAAAATGTAGGACAAAGTGTCAAATTGCTAGGATTTAAAGTGATGTGTTCAAACGTAGAATAGCTAAGGATTTACAGTGATGTGTTCAAAGGTAGAATAGCTAAATTGAAAAGTGTGTGTTTTATGATACTAGAAATATGTAAAGAAGTGTAAATTTAAAGTATATCATGTAGTGAGTAGATGGGTTTTTAAGAATGAATGCTAATATGTGATCTAGAGATGTCCTGATATTTTTCTACTTAACAGAAGGTACTTATGAATATTTTATGGCAGTTGTTGTACTTTAGTATTGTATAGGTGTATAAGATGAAGTTTAGATTTAATTTTTTATATTAATAGCTAGATTATAAAGCTAAAGGCTAGAAAAATTGGTTAGTACTTAATATTATGTATTTTAGATATTCATTGTTAACTAAACAGGTATTTTTTGTCAATTTACATTTTAATACTAGATTTGTTAGATAAAATTCTAGTCAAATTTTATATGAAATGTACGTATTATATAGTTTCATTACTTAATAATATTTATTATACTAAAATTTTAACTTTTAACTTGCTATTTGCAAAGCTATTTAATTAATGCATTTTCAAGCTTTTTTCCAGCGTCACCGACAAGCTTTTTACTTTTTTTGAGGTGAAAATTATTTACGCCTCTTGCATGCAACTTTTTTGTTTTTAAGGCCCGTATTAATAAGCTGCTCTTGATTTGGAACGCGTACTTAAGTATCAGATTCGTATCGTGGGCTACTTGATTGAGTACACGATTGATTTTGACACTTATTACTACAGGCATTAGTTATAAAATGGCCTGAAATTACACCGCTGGGTACTCGTGCTGATCATTTCATAGTAACCATTCATTCGTTATTTTTCTCCATTCATTCATAAGTTCAATTCATTCACTCACTCACAACACAGGCACTCGTCCTTATTTCATTTATCATTTGGCTTGAGCTTATTGCAACTAAATCACTAAAAAACCATTAAGCATAATTAGTGAAATTATAATTTTTTTAGAAAATATACGTTTTCTTTTATACAATTTTGTTTTCATCTATTCATCATCTAGAAATAATCAGCACATAGTAATTTTAACACCACATGAACTCGACACTGTCTCACTAAATCTAAGGATAGTTCAGATTGATTTTTATGAAATGGAGTAGGTAATTTTGGAAAATATAAATTGTCTTAGCCTTAGTGTCTATCCAGCTAGATTGGTATAAGTTTTGATACAATTCTTATTTATGATAATTTTACTTACAATTGTCGTTAGTTATTCCTTGACAACTAGCCCTATTTAAAGTAAATTTTCCCGCAAACCGCTAGTTTTTATTTTAAAATATCTGTTATTAAATGTTTTTTAAATAATGGCGTATTGTAGCTTGACTGTAGACTCTCTATTCCGAACTTTTCGAATTAATTATTAATTATTTATAAGATCTATTTCAATTCTAAATACAAATCCTGCAATATTTATGTCGCTAATTTAGCATAGTATTAATTACCGTCGCCGTAGTGTTTCCTATCTCTATTCCAACCCCAGGAAATTCTTCTTACCTTAGACTAGTGTATAGAGAACCATTCTTATCACTACTGAGCATTAAGTACCGTCATTATTTCCACTAAGTATCTAGTCCCTATCTTGTGTATTAATTCGGTTTGCGGGTAGTTCGCTAGCTAGCTAGTAAGTCAGTATTATACCGGTTTGAGGGTAGTTCACTAGCTAGTGAGTCAGTATTGTCCCGGTTTGCGGGTAGTTCACTAGCTAGTGAGTCAGTATTATTCCGGTTTGCGGGTAGTTCGCTAGCTAGCTAGTAAGTCAGTATTATTCCGGTTTGCGGGTAGTCTAGCTAGTGCGTCAGTATTGTCCCGGTTTGCGGGTAGTTCACTAGTTAGCTAGTGAGCCAGTATTGTCCCGGTTTGCGGGTAGTCTAGCTATTAAGCCAGTATTGTCCCGGTTTGCGGGTATTCTAGCTAGTGAGCCAGTATTGTCCCGATTTGCGGGTAGTTCACTAGCTAGTGAGTCAGAACTATACCGGTTTGCGGGTAGTGTAGCTAGTGAGCCAGTGTCGGTTCCCGGTGTAACGTGGTGTTGCGGTGTAGCGGCGGGGGGCGCTGAGCGCGTGCGATGGTTGCAGAATGACGTGGACGCGCCCTCGCCGCCGCCGTCCGTGGCGAGCCGGACCGCGGACCGCGACCGCGACCGCGACCGCTAGCGCGCGCCCGCCGCGCTGCTCGTCTACATCGTGCGCGGCTGACAGCTGAGAGAGGAGAGAGCGGGATGGAAGATATACGGTTTTGACAGTTAGTTTGATGGGGAAACAGCGGTGGAGTGCGGGAACGGAGTGCGGTTTTGACAGCTTAGTTCAGTAATATGTTGATCTCATACAAGGTGTAGACAGAACTGGTTAATGACTTTTCGGATTGTTTTCAAAAAAAATAGGAACGCGATTTAATATAAGTTCAATATTAGATAAAAGCGAAGCCACAAGAGACAACCAACTTAGTACCTGATGCTCAATTTACTTATCTATGTTTTTAAAATATTAATTTTCCAATTCATTACGAAACTACGAACTTTGACAAAATGACATAGCTGTCAAAATAGCATTCCGTTGACAGTTTCCGCAACGCTCCCTGTCTGGATCCCTTACGCCTGTTAGATAAATTGAAATAAGTTTATGTGTATTCAATGGATCCCTTGTGTCAAGGCACGAAATTAAATGAGCTTCTCTTACTAAAATTGTTGTTAATTGTATAAATAGGATGTTACCTTAAATAACTGTCCATTACAATGTGTCATACCGTGCTAATATCGTATCAGACAAAAAATACATATATCAGCGACAGCAATTCTGTGGTCGAAGCATGTAACTCTTAACGATTGATCATATCGTTATTTTAACAGTTGTCATCTTTAATGCCCATACAAAGAAACAGAACAAATGCAAGACGAACGATATTAACTATCGTTAAAGTTCTGTTTTCAAATCTAATACGGTTAGGTATGGTATGATACATTGTAGTGGATAGATACCTTTACTGCATTTTCATGTACTGCGTTATAACATTCCGGATTCTAAACTGGATTGATGGTTGATACAAATATAACGTTTTAAAGATAATATAAATCGTTTTTGAATGTCTATAACAGAGCTGTGGACTTAACAGCCCACATTGAAAATATTATGAAGTACGCAAAGAAAATATGAGAAATATGTACTCTTTGCAAAAACACATCTTTTGAATCTAACTATGCATTTGAAATATATAAACAAATACAAATCAAGTTACCTTTACATCACTATGCTAAATTAGCTTTTGTTTTGTTGCTTTATACATATCTTAAAATATAGAAATAAGTTTCTCTTTGCGTACTTTAAAATATTTTTTAAATCCTAGATTGGGGTCATTTGATACTATTGCAATGAATTTCTCGATTACACTGATTTTTGTATATTCGATATATTATTATCAATTGTTTTATATCCCTAGTTTCAAATAACCCCATCATAAGGTATTTACATTTTGAAAATTAACCTAAATTTTTTTTGTTTCGTTTACAAAATTGAGTCGAAATTTTATAACGTATATGGTGAGACTATTTTGCAAATTTAAGACTCATTCCTAGTATTAGAATCTTTTTAAATGTTATACATTAATTTATACATATTGTTTTATGTATTTTGAAAAACATTAGCGATACCTGCCTGTAAATTCTCGACAATCTAAATGATATGAATGTACGTATGTTTCTATGTATAGTTTGAAATAATGTGTTCATTGTATACTTAGAGCGGCTAGATGTTAGTGGTGTGACCTTGTGTCCAAATACTTTATAATGAAGGCTGCAGGCTAATCAGAGCCTTATTCCGTGCACATAACGATCAAAATTTGATATTTTTTCTCAACCTTCTTTTTGGTAATAAAAAAACCTAATAGAAGTTTGATCGTTAAGTTTTCGTAATAAAGTTCCTTGCTATTGTTATAAATGGCTTATAAATGGCCAAATGCAACATGATCTCTTTGTAAAGTAGTCGCAACTGTTGTCTACAAAGTTGCTACTGTTTTGACGCAGTCGAGTAAATGTAGGTTCATTCGAACACAATAACCGTTTAGAATTTTAAATGTGTACGTAAATTTGTACTTAGATACCAAGTAAAAAACGTGTTCAAGTGTGATTAAATTGAATTGTATTAATAAAAATTGCGAAAGAATACTGTAAAAAATTAATTGTAATCCGGATTTTAACTGAATAAAATATAAATGGTTTTTATTTTTCGTTAATCATACGATGTAAAAATGGAAATTACATGTGTTGTAAAAATGAAAATTATATTTAAAAAAATAAAAATCGAAATTGAACTATTATTGTAATCTCAATATTTTGTTGAAATACTCGTAAGATCATGTAAAATATTACAAATAAAATAAAATTGCTCTTCGTTTTAACTTGGTTTTATCTATAAGTTAGTTATTCCATTATTTTTTGAACAAATGTGATGAACAAGTCAATGATGGTTTTGTCATGTACCTTTATATAGAATGTAAGGTTTTTTTTGTAATCCTATTTTAGAATGTAACTCTTATTAAATTTTTAAAAATACTTCCTTGCTCAGACATTATTAATTTAGCTTACTATGACCAAAGACGAATGGTTAAAATTTAACTGGTCGCAACTGCAGGTTACAGTCTTACTTTATTTCTGCAATTTTTGACTATTTTCTGCATGTATGTAACTAAAGTTCGTTGGTATTCTTTGTACCATGTTATTTATAATAATTTGTGCAACTCTTTGTCAATATTTGAACGAATCTATGAAAATACTTATTAAAACAACAAGTATGTGGATGTTTTGTTTCAATTCAATTTACTATTGTAATAGGAAAGAGCAATTTTAGAAATCAGTAATACAAGATTTTAGATCAAAGGCCAAAAGTTCGAAATGTTGATTGAGCGTCTCAATAAGTATATTAAAATATAATGAACTAAGAACTACAGACTCATAGTGAAGTAGCTCAAAAAGTGGAGATGCCGGGGATCGAACCCGGGGCCTTTCACATGCAAAGCGAACGCTCTACCACTGAGCTACATCCCCTTATGGTGTATCGATTGAAATAGAAGTTCCTTATTTGGAATTCTTTTACATATTGAAAATTGTATGATACCTACTTATTCCTTTTCTGTTGGATCCGAATAGAGATAGAGAAAACCGACGTGAATTATGGACGATGTTCCTACGTTTCTTACGGTGAGTGCAATATCAGGTGCCCAATTTTTTTGCGACCGATAAATAACTGGAAAATAAGGAATCGCTGCAACTTGTTGGTTAAGTATGTAGGAAACTCGCTTAAATACACCGGTTACCTACCACCTGAATTAAGTGAAGTTAAGGTCAGTTATACATTTTAATAAATCGTTTAATAATATTTTCAATACATTTCTAATATAAATTTAATAACATATGTAGGTATATATGGAGTTAAAAAATTCCTCGGTACCTACCCCAAGAAATTCGATTTAAATTAAAAAAGGTTAGTAAGTTATATAAAAACAAAAGATCTATAGAGATACCTACGTATATAATACTGTTGTTTTTTCAAATGCTGTCTTGAGACAGGTATTTTATTATTTTTTATATTTTAGATCAAGTGTTTGTGTAAATATGCATTTAGCGCAATGAGCACCCTCCATCAATCGCATAGATAGCTCCTGTGATAGTTTTAGCCTGGTCACTAGCTATAAATGCTATCAACGCAGCCACCTCATCGCCTTCCGTCTGCTTCTTCAATGGAGTGTTACCAACCACGTTCTTTACAAACATCTCCAATTGGTCATCTGTCAACCCTACGGCTTTTAGCAGGTTAGTTTTGACAAAACCCGGGCTCACGGCGTTGACCCTCACACCGTCTGGGGCCAATTCCAAAGCAACGCATTTAGTGAAGTGGTCAAGAGCTGCCTTTGAAAGGTTGTAAGCCAAAGCCATGGTACTCGGCTTAGAACCACATACACACGACACGTTGACTATGGAGCCTTTTGATAAAACAAGATACGGGACTGCTAGCATAGTTAGTTGGTAAACAGCTCTCACGTTTGTTGACATTACGCAATCAAAAGTAGCCATGTCTGAGTTTTTGATGCCACCGGTGCTTACGACGCCCGCATTGTTTACTAGAACGTCGAGCTTCTCGAAATGATCAATAGTTTCTTTAATAATCCTCTTCGTATCGTCCTCTTGTGTTACATCAGCCACTATGATCAAGGGCTGTATGTTTTTCGACTTCTCACAGTACAAGGCGATTGATTTGAGACTTTTCTCCGTTCGGCCGACTAGAACTAGTTTGGCCGATAGTTTTGACAGGTAAATGGCCGTAGCGGCACCGATACCTGAGCTTGCGCCGGTTATAAGCACCACTTTATCGGTAAAATCCATGATAGTCAATTGTTTTGGTTGGCTATTTTGGTTAACACTGCAAGGCTAAAGTCGGCAATCAGCTGTTTGCTGACGCGAGACTTCTGCGCAGTTCAGTTTGACTCAAGGTTACTACAGTGTTGCTTTATAGATAAGTTAGTTTCCACTAAAAATAGTAGTACCGTTAGTTGAATTAATTTTAATCAACGGTTCTAGAAGATTTTGTATTTAATTGCTTGAATCTTTATTTTGGAGATATTTTACTGCTACCAATCATCGGAATGCTTAATTGAAGAACTATTTACCAACCTATTACGCATCGAGGAGAACATAGTAAAAGAGCTGGGAAACATAAATAAGAATCGGGATAAAGGCTCATCTTCACCACTACAGAGAATTAAAGATACTTCACTACAATCTCTTAATAAAGTAAACTCCTATTTCACTAACGTTGGTCTGGGACTATCTGAAAGTACGTTAAATAAACTGGGGACAACAGAGGCCGCACTTGCAACTAGGTTGAAGTCTTCGCATCGTTTTGCTGACACATTCTCTTTATTCAGAACAACAGAATTGTAGAACATTCAGAAATCATAAATATTACCAATTCATTAAAGGTTGGAAGTACCCCAGGATATATATAAAACAGGCGAAAAAAACAACCTTCTAACTACCGGCCAATATCGTTGCTATCGGTCATATCTAAAATATTAGAAAAAATAAAGGTAAGTAACACTCCTGAAAGCAATGGTCTTCTATCAAAGAACCAATAAGGGTTTAGGGGAGGCAGGTCGACAGAAGATGCGATTGTACAGCTTACTACACTAATTTCAAAGTCATTAGATTTGGAAAAAAATTGCCTTGGCGTGTTTCTAGATCTTCAAAAGGCCTTCGACTCTGTATCAATTCCTCTGTTACTCGCCCGCATGGAAAACTTTGGTATTAGGGGTACATAATTACAATGGTTCACGGACTAGGTACCTAACTGGGAGAAAAATGAGGGTTAAAGTTGATGATAAGCCGAGCAACGAGGCAGAGTGTATTTTCGGCGTACCGCAGGGAAGTACACTGGGACCAACAACGAACTATGTAACATCCAACTTCAAGGTGCCAGTATACTTATGTTTGCCGATGACACAGTCTTCTTATTCAAAGGAGACAGCTGGGGCATTACGTATAAATTAGATGAAATGGGATTGAGTACCGTTAGTGCGTGGCTGGAGGATAGCTTGTTGTCATTAAATGCAAATAAAACGAAACTTGTGACTCTATTACAAATGCCTCTCTTCCGAAGAAAACTATTATAAAAATGCACAGTTACCTCTGTAACAGAAAACCGTTATCTAGCGCTTCTTGTGGTTGTCCGGAGATAGAAATGACAAAGAGTATAAAATACTTAGGCATTGATCTGGATTACAAACTATGCTGGGAGAGGCAAATCTCTGCGGTCAGTACTAGAATTAGACGATTAATTTTTGTATTTAATTATTATATGACTGACATTTTACTAATTAGAATCTACAGAGCAATGGCTGAGAGCATCATCACATACTGTATATGTGCCTGGGGCAGTGCTTGTAATAGAAGTAGTGATAGAAGCAGAGAGAGCTTAGTGATCGATCCTCAAAGTTATGAAGAGATTTCCTATTCGGTATCCCACAACTATGCTTTATACAACTTGCAGAGTCTTATCAATAAGAAAATTATTTATTCTTCGTTATCTCTGGGGATATCATGTTAAAACTGCCCCATTACTTAGGAATAGACTTTTTACCGTTAAATTTCCGAAATCAAAGTATAGAACTGCATTTGAAAAAGACAATACTCATATATTGCTCCAGTTCTATATGATCACTTACTTACATCCCAAACTGAACAAATCATATGTTAAGAAAAACAAATTCAAAATATTGTACAATCATGGTTGGCGAAGCTGGAGTACGGAACAGCTATTTGAAAATAAAAAAACCCGCGCCTTTCTTGATGATTTGACTATCCCTAAGATGTTTGTTTAAAGCCTTTTTCACTGAATTTATGAATTTGGCGCCCCTAGATCTGAACCTGTTTCGAGCATAGTGTACCTACTTTAGTATTCTAACAAGTATGCGGTAAGGTTCAAAGTAAGTGGTAAGGTTCTTCCTTTTCAAATGTAGAAGCCTGAAGGCTATAAATTGAAATTGTATGTCATGTAACTTTTCGGGAAACCGGTAGCAACAAAAAACTTTTCAACTTCGTCAATGAAGTGAAGTTAGATTTACATTTTAATTTTTGTGATCAGTGGGGGTGTCGCGTAACTCGAATACCTTTGAAAGGTATCGGTGTTGGGACTCTTGAACGAAATCGGTTTTCGAGTCGCAATCGCGTAAAATTTCGAATGAAATTGCTGAATGATGTTGCTGAGTTTAGTGTTTCTTTTAATGGAAATGGATGGGGGCTACTAGGACTTCAGTGACGATGTGAAGTAGTATGGATATAGCTTCGCAGTCAAAAAAATAGACCACATATAAAAAAATGTTTCTCCGAAATAGTTTTAATAGTACCAGGAGCGCGAGATGTTGTAGAAGGTCGACACAGTGGCTGTCGGACAAGCAAGATACACGTAAGTAACAAGATAATTTGTAGGTGAGTACTAACTTGTTGTAGTACCAGGAACGCAGAATCACAAGGGCGTATTTGTCGTTTGTTTTTTGCAGCAATGTGGTTGCTGTCGTCTGGGCACAGGTGGAAAAAACAGCATACACCAGGATTACATTAACGCAGAGATGTCCAAGTTGTGTATGACACGTATGACCACTGGTTCTGTCTTAATGACGTAAGTAAGGTTCGGTAGGTACCACGGTTATTGCGGCTGTAAAAGCTCTTTTTCAAAATGTCAGTAGTACCAGGAGCCCATTTGTTGTAGATGCTCAACACAGTGGCTGCCGGGCAAGCAAGCAACACGTAAGTTTTAAGGCGAGTACTGACTACAAGTACCAGGAACGCAGAGTCAAAACGGAGTATTTGTTGTTTGTTTATTCCAGCAACTTTATATCGTCGTTGCAAATTTAAAATCCATAGATAGATAGATATTTACACTTTCACACCTTAACACAGACACCTTAACCACTTAACCAATTTTGACAAATAGTCTAGACCTTGGGAAAGACTATAGGCTAGTCCTTACCATGTCGGGCGATATAACGAAGCCGCGGGCGGAAAGATAGTTTTTTATACTCCTAAGTGATAATATATTTTATATGGCAAAACAACTGGTCGTTGGCCGGATCATCTACAGTCTATTCGCGTTAAGAAAATAGTGACAACTACAGGATAAGGGTGTATTCACAGTGGAGTAAAAGTACGAAAGAAAAATAATAATTTTATAAACAGTATTTTCGGACATGCCGCATGCACTTGCTGTTTCTATGACTATGCTCTCCACAGTTGCATTTAAATCACACAATTTAAAGTACTTATAAACATTGTAAATTATGTGTCTCTCTCCACTATGGATTATCGATCGACTTTTATTCTTTGGAATTGGTGAAGTATTCATTTTTTCAAAATTTATCGTTGGACAAGTCACGCAAAATCCACAACCGTTTCCTTCGAAGGTCAGACTTCAACTGGTCACTGTGAACTCGACTTTTTAATTTCTAGCATTTTAATTGGCTGGGGCGCGTTGTCAGGCCGGCTGACAACGATCACTCACTATTTTCTTAACGCGAATAGACTGTAGTCTTATCTATATATTTCCACTTATGAACATCATTATTCAAAGTTGTAGAAGCTGTCATATGTCTTGTGTTAAATTATACAACTAGACGGCGCTACTTCGTGGTCAAACATCGAACTGAATGCAGATCGTTGGTGTTTGAGACATCACGTTCCTAACGTTTTCTCTTCCATTCCTGTGTCAAAAGGAATCAACAAGTTACAAGTTGTTAATTCATTGTCAAGTCTTTGTTACCCTAACTGAAGCTGCTAGGATAAAGTTCTATAGAATAAAAATCAAACACAAGTTGAGAATCAATGTTCTTTATACATGGCTGTAAACTATATACCCTTAAATCTATCTCCATTTGACTTAAAATATAATACGAATCTGACTTTTTCACTAAACTATATGTTAAAATTATATTGTGAGAATATTATCTTTCTATAAAGTCAAAACAAAAAAGATTGCTAATATAAAACAACAGGGTATTTATGATGATCATATTCATCTGGAATTCATTGCTTACAAACTATAATGATAAAAACCTGTCGAGCGTTCGATCTCAAGTTTCTAAACTAACGCCTATGTTTGAAAAGAAACATCACAATTTTGCACTTACCGTGCTAATTATTTTACACTTATATAAACTTCTTAAACCCAATACAAATATGTAACTTATCTAAAATAAAAGCCGCTTTACAGTATCGTATTAAATAAAAAATATATGTGCAATATCTAGACTGTACATACACATAACAAATTGAAATTATAAAATGGCATTATGCTATAGTTTAGCCTATTTAAATTTTATATCAATTTCACACAAATAGGATGTACAAAGTAGAAAAAATATACATTATGACGAGCATTTTTACAACAAACAATTTGTTTTTGTTTAATGTTATTTCCGTCACTAGAGTTCAGTGATTCAAACAAAAATGTCTTGTGTAACTGTCACGATTTCTTCTAACCGGCCGGACAGCGCGGCAAAACTGAAACAAATACGTTATATTTAGTCATTTTTACAATACTGCCGTCAATAGCATAATTGCAGTAAGTACGATTTAGGCTGTTTTAAGAAAAACTCAGTTTTGCCTTCCAAAATGTAATAAGATAGGCTTGGAGATCCTCTATCATTTAAGGTATCAACCATCATGATATGATTAAAAACATAGAATTTATGCAATATTTTCGCATCAAAACTTTTACCGCGTTTTTCTCAAAACCGCCTAAATCGTACTTACTGCAATAATGCTATTGACGGTAGAATAATATACACAAAGAAATCGTCATAGAAAATGTATTGAATCACATTGGAATGACAAAACATGGTTTAACCTTTAAACTGCTGTTATGTTGAAGGATAATCTAGAAAACTATCTTAAAAAATGACTTAAATCTTCGTAAAGGTTTTTAAGAATTATCTAGTGTCTGTGTGTAACTAGGTTCTTCCCTAGTCCATCGTGTGGTAACATAACACAAGCTTACTGCACTTACTTTAGGGCCACATAATTGGAGTGTTAGTTTGGAGTTTTTTTTATTACTACCTCCTACATATATCTAGTTAGTTCTCGTCCTCTCATCAACATCTTGTTGCAGAGACAACACGTGTCGCTAGCTAGTGGCGGGCTACCTTAGCTGGTGAGCAGCGCGATGTTGATCTCCTTGACCATCTTGACGCGGTGCAGCATCTTGTTGCAGAGACAACACGTGTCGCTAGCTAGTGGCGGGCTCCCTTAGCTGGTGAGCAGCGCGATGTTGATCTCCTTGACCATCTTGACGCGGTGCAGCATCTTGTTGCAGAGACAACACGTGTCGCTAGCTAGTGGCGGGCTACCTTAGCTGGTGAGCAGCGCGATGTTGATCTCCTTGACCATCTTGACGCGGTGCAGCATCTTGTTGCAGAGACAACACGTGTCGCTAGCTAGTGGCGGGCTACCTTAGCTGGTGAGCAGCGCGATGTTGATCTCCTTGACCATCTTGACGCGGATCAGCATCTTGTTGCAGAGACAACACGTGTCGCTAGCTAGTGGCGGGCTACCTTAGCTGGTGAGCAGCGCGATGTTGATCTCCTTGACCATCTTGACGCGGTGCAGCATCTTGTTGCAGAGACAACACGTGTCGCTAGCTAGTGGCGGGCTACCTTAGCTGGTGAGCAGCGCGATGTTGATCTCCTTGACCATCTTGACGCGGTGCAGCATCTTGTTGCAGAGACAACACGTGTCGCTAGCTAGTGGCGGGCTACCTTAGCTGGTGAGCAGCGCGATGTTGATCTCCTTGACCATCTTGACGCGGTGCAGCATCTTGTTGCAGAGACAACACGTGTCGCTAGCTAGTGGCGGGCTACCTTAGCTGGTGAGCAGCGCGATGTTGATCTCCTTGACCATCTTGACGCGGTGCAGCATCTTGTTGCAGAGACAACACGTGTCGCTAGCTAGTGGCGGGCTACCTTAGCTGGTGAGCAGCGCGATGTTGATCTCCTTGACCATCTTGACGCGGTGCAGCATCTTGTTGCAGAGACAACACGTGTCGCTAGCTAGTGGCGGGCTACCTTAGCTGGTGAGCAGCGCGATGTTGATCTCCTTGACCATCTTGACGCGGTGCAGCATCTTGTTGCAGAGACAACACGTGTCGCTAGCTAGTGGCGGGCTACCTTAGCTGGTGAGCAGCGCGATGTTGATCTCCTTGACCATCTTGACGCGGTGCAGCATCTTGTTGCAGAGACAACACGTGTCGCTAGCTAGTGGCGGGCTACCTTAGCTGGTGAGCAGCGCGATGTTGATCTCCTTGACCATCTTGACGCGGTGCAGCATCTTGTTGCAGAGACAACACGTGTCGCTAGCTAGTGGCGGGCTACCTTAGCTGGTGAGCAGCGCGATGTTGATCTCCTTGACCATCTTGACGCGGTGCAGCATCTTGTTGCAGAGACAACACGTGTCGCTAGCTAGTGGCGGGCTACCTTAGCTGGTGAGCAGCGCGATGTTGATCTCCTTGACCATCTTGACGCGGTGCAGCATCTTGTTGCAGAGACAACACGTGTCGCTAGCTAGTGGCGGGCTACCTTAGCTGGTGAGCAGCGCGATGTTGATCTCCTTGACCATCTTGACGCGGTGCAGCATCTTGTTGCAGAGACAACACGTGTCGCTAGCTAGTGGCGGGCTACCTTAGCTGGTGAGCAGCGCGATGTTGATCTCCTTGACCATCTTGACGCGGTGCAGCATCTTGTTGCAGAGACAACACGTGTCGCTAGCTAGTGGCGGGCTACCTTAGCTGGTGAGCAGCGCGATGTTGATCTCCTTGACCATCTTGACGCGGTGCAGCATCTTGTTGCAGAGACAACACGTGTCGCTAGCTAGTGGCGGGCTACCTTAGCTGGTGAGCAGCGCGATGTTGATCTCCTTGACCATCTTGACGCGGTGCAGCATCTTGTTGCAGAGACAACACGTGTCGCTAGCTAGTGGCGGGCTACCTTAGCTGGTGAGCAGCGCGATGTTGATCTCCTTGACCATCTTGACGCGGTGCAGCATCTTGGCCAGCGCGGCGCGGGACAGCGGCTGCGTGGAGTACCACACGGGCGAGTCGGGCACGCACGAGCGCTCCGGCTGCAGGTAGAACACGTCGTTGCGCGTGCGCACCGACTCCGGGCTGGGGGGGGGACGCGAGGCAGTTAGCCACGGAGGCAAGGCACACACAAGGAATATTCATTAATTCACGTAACCAACTATCTTCTCAATCAATCACACAATTAACCATCTATCGTGCCTATTTATCATACAGGGTGTTTGGTGGGTGAGTAGCCAAATGAAAATGGCGAATAACTGAGGCTATTATATATAGTATAACTAGTCATCCATCGGCTTATACTAACTTACACCATCCTACCTTCACATTCAATCATACATCATTCCATTCAATCATACACATACAGATTCAAACGTACATCTTTCCAAACACTTCTTTTCCATTCAAAAAACCACATTTCTATTCTATCATCCAGTTTTAAATATAGTCGATAGAAGTACAATGATCGTACCGCAGTTTCGTGATTATATTAGTTTTACTAAACCATCAACGTAACTTTTCATTCAGTAAGTAAAGCCTCATTTACACAATACCATTTTCTTGCACGTTCAATAGCAATAATTGAATACAATAGTGGAAGCGCAATATTTGCATTTCAATAATTGTAAGCAACTGTTTACACGTGGATATTATATATAAAGTTGAACGCCATCATTGAATGCAAATCTTGAAAAGAAATAATTGCCAGCGTGTTTTGTTTACATTGATACAATAATGGTAACGAGATTATCGCTTTCAAGAATTGTCTTGTCTAAACATCGACTTGTACGTTCCTGTTCCATTTACTGGCACGTTGCTTCAAGAATTGACCGTATTTGCTCAGACGAATATTTTCATTCAAGTGTTGGACGTCTTCGGATAAAATGACTATCAAAGTCAAGTGACAAACCTATTGAATACAAGTATTGCACAAGAAAATATTGTATGTACAGTTTAAACCGAGAACATTCTTGAATGCAAAACTTGCCTAGTAGAGAAAGAATATGGCATGTTGTTTATACGCTGCAATTCAAGTATTGCCTCTACATAATTGTACGCTACAGGCAAGAAAATGGTATCGTGTAAATGAGGCTTTAAGCTAAGTTGAATAAAATTACTGTAAATGGCCGTCCCATTAACTTCTATAAAATGAGAAATGTTACACACAAAATGATAAAATTTATGTTTAAATATAAACCATAATTTAGACAGGTATAATAAAGAAATGTATAAATGTTAAATATATTCTTTGTAAATCTATTTGCAATTTATAAAATTATCAGATTAAATCATAGTTTGGAATATAGCTACACTATCAACTGAATCACATTACTAGTTCATCAGTTTCAAAAGTACCTACAACGCAATAATACTGAGATCAAACTTTTACACTTCTCTTTTCTATGTTGGGCGTAAAATTGTGAAATAATAAAAAAGTAGGTAAATGCCACATACCATTTAGAAATATAAAATTCGTATAACTTGACAGGACATCGAAGTGGATTCTCCTCATTTTCCTGCTGTTCATAGACCTTTTTCTTTCTTGAATTTGCTTCTGCAATAGAAAGTATATTTGACACAACTTTTCTTACCATTACTTGGATTATAATTATTATGTTTGTATAAAAATGAAACGGTTTATACGAGTATTAACATTGTCATAAAAGTATCGCTATTCATTTTAAAAATGTGAAAATGTTAATTATCTGTTTTCGCCAGTCGAAAAGGCTTAACCAATCTTAATCAATTTGTAATTGACATAGTTCAACCGCCTGGGATGAAATTGGTCTAATTTATACCCCGGGAATGTGTCTAATCCCTATGGGAAAATTACTTTTATCGCAGAGAGAATTGCAAGTAGTTAGAAAAATTTTTTTTACCGTAAATAATACATAGACTACTCTTTACAGCTATAAAATCCTTTCCTTGTATATTAATAACTTACCTAACGCAGACTGGGGAGGATAAAACCTGAGTAGCACGTTCCTAGCCCCGGGTATCTTGGCCTGCCCCGGCTGGTTGGGATTCCGCTTCCAATGCTTCATTATGTGAGAGAAGGATAGCTGCATGTGCTCTTCTACCGTCTGGTGAGATGGAAGATACAGGTTTAGAATGTGAATGAAATTATGGTTGTATGATAAAAGTAGATGGAAGGAATGTTTTGAAGTGTGCCTGAAATTCCGAGCTTACTGAAGTGACGTTTGTACTGTATACCCGATATTTCTACTTAATACACGAAGGTGTAGATTATATTTTGCGCTCACGAAATGCGCAATATGACACTCCCCTATAAAGTCTTTCTCAAATAAACAAAATTGTATAGTTTAGAGTGTGTTCTTAGTAACAGCATTAATAACTTATTTACTTTTCTAATACATTTATTGGTAGGTTTAAAAAACTGATATCTCTCTATTCCAATACAAAATTTGACTTTATATCTAGAAATAATTCTATTATCGAAGAAAAAAACACTCACCACAAGGTTAAAATGTTTAGTATTGAAGAACATAAGGGTGGAAAGCAACACATGGGGTGAGTGCGCCCCTAACTGTTTACTCTCCCATAGGTGCTCTTCCTCTACTCGGGTTACTATGTACTCTGCATTGAAAATAAATTAAATATTAGTTTAAATAATTATCTAACATTTTTGAAATGGTTGTTCAATGATTAACATCATGTAAATGTTTGTTATTATTCTGTTTACATGTTTAGAAATGAAGTAAATAAATAGAAAGTGAGATAACAGGGGTTATAGGTTTAATCTGTGAACTTAGGTTTAGTTATTTATTTATCTCTGAAGAAAAACTAACTGAGATCAAAATGGTTTCTAATGGTGACTTTTTTTGTTAAATGCCTTAATAGAAAGAAGTTGTTAAAACTTTTATAACTGTCTTTCTGTATCTAAACAACATACTGAGTATTTAAAATTCTTATTTTGAAATAAGTCAGCATTTTCATTCATTGTTATTCTAAATTTACATTTAAATTCATTCGTAAAATAATAAAAGCATATAAACTTACGTGAATCGTTATATAACACGGAGAACTTCCTGGCCACTTCGTCCAAGCAGTCGGTGAACTTCTCGTAGTACGGGTCAGTGAATATATTGTCTATCCTACCATTCTCAAATAGATATTGTTGTATTCCTGTCAATTAAAAACATTATATTAATTTACCAAGTTTATAGTTAGTAAGGAAGAAAATATACATTTAATTTATTCTTTACTAGTGGCCGCCCGCGACTCCGTTCGCGTGGAAGTCTTTTTCCCGTGGGAATGAGAAGTTTTCCCGCGGTAAAAAGTACCCTATGTCCTTTCCCAAGTTCAGTTCTTTCTTCATACCAAATTTCATCAAAATCGGTTCAGTGGTTTAGGCGTGAAAGCGTAACAGACAGACAGACAGACAGACAGACAGACAGACAGACAGACAGACAGACAGAGTTACTTTCGCATTTATAATATTAAGTAGGGAATAAGTAGGGATTGAAATGTTAAGTAAATGTAATTATTAATCTAGTTTACTGTGTACTTAATAATTTAGTTTACACTAATTTTTATTATTTTATTTGTGTTAAATTGTTTGCAAATACGTCTACACGACACTAGATTGTGTTTTAAACTGCCTGAAAATTAGTCTACGGATTATTTTATAATATATTATTAGATGATTATATTATTTTATTCCTTTTCTTTTTAAACTTACAATATTTTTTATGCTATTTCCCCCCCAAACTCACCTAAAACTAGATAGTATATCGTGTCCGGTGCGTATTCGCTTCCATTGGGTTTCCGTACTTCCTTCACAAACAGACACAGTGAATAGTTCAGTTCATCCGCTGTCAGCTGTAATATCTCAGACTTGAACGGCTTCCTCCTGATTGAGGACTTCTCCAGTTCCGCGTTCTTGGTCATCACCCACTGCTTCCAGGCGTTCACGCCGAATGTGTACTGGAAATAAGATAGAGGTGAGGTTTTGACAAGTACCTTTGCCCTAACATAAGGGTATGAACGTCATGCAAATTCCATTGTTAACCCAAAACAAACAGTATTGTACAATGGTAAAAAAATAGCAGTAACCCTGTTGTTAAGTTATATTGTATTCAATCTGACCTTAACACTCATTTTGCTTACTATTATGCTTAGAAATGAAGTGTGTTCACGTGTAAAAGTCTCTTTTAATCTATACTAGTAACCCGCCCACGCTTCGCAATGGTGTAATTTTGGGCGACTTGTTCCCAAAACATTGAATTTTAGTTAGTTTAAAAAATCTTTTTCTGAATGTTTTTTATTCACAAATTTAAATGAAAAAACAACCTAAATGATGTCGAAAACCGCATTTAAATCTGTCTTCTGGTTTAGGAGGAGATAGAAGCCAAACATACAAACAGACACAATTAGCGACTTGGATTTATACTATGTAATGATTCTCCCCTCAACCAACCTTCAAGCACATATTCGCATCGGGCTTCTCCTGCGGCTGCGGCGGCGGGTCGGGCGGGGGCGGCTCGGCGCGGCGCCCCCTCTTCCCGCGGGGGCGCGGCGGCGGGGGCGGCCTCTTGCGCGCCCCCGCCGCCGCGCCCGCCCCCGCCCCCCGCAGTGCCGCCACCGCGCGCTGCTGCTCGAGCACCATCATGTGGTGGTGCATGCCCTCGTTCTCGCCCAGACCTGGACAATTGTAAGCTTTACTTGAGAGGGTTCTGGGGCTGTGAGAAAATCAAGAAACTTATGAAGCTTACTTACTGCGTCAAAATTATAAATGTAAAAAAAAAGTTTAAGAATAACTTATCATTGCCATGGAAACTTCATAGAAGAATAAAATAAATGATCTATAATAATAGTTATCCTTACTTATTATAAATGTGAAAATGTATTTGTATGTTCCGCTTTCATGTCGAAACGCCTGGACTGATTTCAATGAATTTTGGAATAGATAATTGCAACAGCCTGGTATAAAAATAGGCTACTTTTAACCGCAGGGAAATCACTTCTATCGAAAACGGGATCGCGGTTCCCCAGTAGTTTGCTTTTAATAGTATTAATAGTAATCCTACTAATATTATAAATGTGAAAGTTTGTGTATGAATGTATGGATGTTTGTAACTCTTTCACGTAAAAACTACCGGACGGATTTGGATGAAACTTTACAGTAATATAGATTATACATCAGAATAACACATAGGGTACTTTTTACCGCGGGAAAACTTCTCATTCCCACGGGAAACCGACTTCCATGCGAACGGAGTCGCGGGCGGCCACTAGTGATCAATAATGAGTAGACTACCCCGTTTTGTTGATTATGTTGAGACACAAGTAACACGGTTGATGAGTGTAATACCAAAATATACAGTTACTTTCGACTGAATTGTTTTTTCAATCGCATGCGAATGGTCTTATTTAGTTAGCAGACTACCAAGAGTGTAAAACTATCCAATCGAGAACCAATTGCGTCCCGATTCATGCTATTGTAAAATAGCGGAATTGAGGCCCAGGGGGGGCTACCGCGTAGCTAGCGTCGATTTGTCGATTTGAACTCGACGTCGAAATCTGTTTTCATTTGCTAAATTGTTAACACTTTAGCTTTAGCCACGCCCCTTACAATTGCGCTGTACGAGATTACGAAACCAATGATGCCGGTATCGAAAACAGATTTCGACGTCGAGTTCAAATCGACGCTAGTTACGCGGTAGAAGGACAGTTAGCATTTATTTGCCTACTAGTGGGCGACCGCGACTCCGTTCGCGTGGAAGTCGGTTTCCCGTGGGAATGAGATGTTTTCCCGCGGTAAAAAGTATCCTATGTGTTATTCTGATGTATAACCTATATTACTGCAAAGTTTCATCCAAATCCATCCAGTAGTTTTTACGTGAAAGACCATACATCCTCACAAACTTTCACATTTATAATATTAGTAGGATGATGTCGGTATCGAAAACAGATTTCGACGTCGAGTTGAAATCGACGCTAGTTACGCGGTAGCCCCCCAGATCCTATAAAGCCACTGACCCGGCATCCCGGGGTGCGAGCTGGACGTGATGGTGTTGGCGGTCATGGCGGACTCCAGGTCCACGGGCTGCTCCTCGTACTCCGTGGCCATCTTCAGCGCCATCTGCAGCATGTCCTCGCCGAACGCGTGGTTGCCGTCCATGCCGCCCACCGGGCTGAAGCCTTGCTCCGCTGTACGGATGAGAAAAACTTGAGGCCGTCACAATAATTGAGTTGAGAATCTAGTTTAGACATTTATACAGGGTGTAATCGTTGTTAAGTTAACGATTAAACCCTGTATAAAACTTGTCCTTAATTTTTTACAAAACTTAAAAGACACTGAACTCCTGAGCTTTAAAAGTCTAAGTAACTATTATTACCCTGTCTAGCAATTGTAATTTATATAACAGCCCAGGCAGATTGTCCATAGAACATCTATTAAATTTTAGAGCTATTAGCAGTTCCACGAATGGAACGGTGCGGGTTGGTGGAAGTCGAACCCCTAGTGGGAATCGAACCCGGAACCCTCAGTATAGTAGATCGTTCCTGTTGCCACTAGGCTACCACGCACTTCCATACATACAGGACACTAATTTGTATATTTTTTTACACTAGGGAACTATTTACTGGTTATTAACTCACCATTATCATCATCGGTGTCGGAATCGCTCTGGTCCTTCTTCTTGTCCCCCGCCACCATCTCAGCCATCATCAGCAGTTCCGCCTCGTACGGATCCGTGGGCATCTTGTCGTGGATCTTGTTGATCTCCTTCATGATGCCCTTGGCTGAGTTCCTCGTGGTTGGTATAAACACTGGCGTCGGGATTGGTAACGGTATCGGTATTGGAACCGGGAACGGAATCGACCACATCGCGCACGGCACTGGGACGTATATTGGCACTGGGATCGGAATTAGCACTCGGCGTTCTAAACTGGGGTCCGTTTGGCACTCTTTAGTACACGGATGGGGGCGGCAGGAAATCCCTTTGGAGACGGTTAGAGGCTTGCAGGACGTGCCTTTATTAGCCACTTCCTTTGGTGGGAGCGTCTTGACGATGACGTGGTTGTAGATCTTCGGCGGTGGCGGGGGCGGTGGCGTGGGCGGTTTCGGGGGCGGCGGGGGGGTCTTGGGCAGTTCGGGGGCTTCGGGCTCGGGGGGCGGGGGCGGCTGGGTGATTCGTTTGGACTTGGCGCGCGTGGGGACCTGCACTAGGGGCGGCGGCGCGGCCAGGGATTGCACGTTGGAGATCACGGGCAGCGTGGCTTGTTGCTGCTGCTGGGTGGATGGACGGCCTTTGGGGGCGGCTGTGGACATAGTTGAAGTAAGTAATGCGAAGTTCGGCCAACTAGCGTGGCTCTAAGCAAATGAATTGAATACCAGTTATGTTTTATTTAAACCCTTGGAAGATCGAACTAGTAGAAAAATTATTTAGAAATTTGTCATATATACCTATTGGTCAATTTGACCAGATTTTATGAAAGTGGCAAACTGTTGGTATTCAATTTGAATCGTATTGAATAGAATTCAAATTAGATAACAATATGCAGTATAAATCTAAACGCAAGTGAAGTTAAAACTATCAAAATTAGTGATCTGACCCATTAAGCACCAAAGCCTGTGATACCTTGCCATGTGTCTTACCGGGTGTGGTCTTCCCGGGGGTGGCGGTGCGGCGCGGCGCCCCGGCGGGCACGGCCTGCGGCTCCGGCTCGCCCGGCGGCGCCGCGGGCTTCGCGTACTGCGCCTGCACATACACCACTATTACTGGTGGCCACTAGTTCGCGTGCAAGTCGGTTTCAAGTGGGAATGAGAAGTTTTCCCGTGGTAAAAAGTACCCTATGTGTTATTCTGATGTATAACCTATATGGCTGTAAAGTTTCATCAAAATCCGTCCAGTAGTTTTTACGTGAAAGAGTAACAAACATCCATCCATCCATCCATCCATACATCCTCACAAACTTTCACATTTATAATATTAGTAGGATAGTATACAGCAAGGTATTTTAACTGGAGGAACCTAGATCATCGACTAATTGGCTGACTCGACTAAGGATACCACTGTCGCACAGAACTTAACTCTGCTTGTCGCGTACTGCGCCTGCACATACACCACTGTTACTGGTGGCCACTAGTTCGCGTGCAAGTCGGTTTCAAGTGGGAATGCGAAGTTTCCCCGCGGTAAAAACTACCCTATGTGTTATTCTGATGTATAACCTATATGGCTGTAAAGTTTCATCCAAATCTGTCTAGTAGTTTTTACGTGAAAGAGTAACAAACATCCATCCATCCATCTATACATCCTCACAAACTTTCACATTTATAATATTAGTAGGATAGTATACAGCAAGGTCTTTTAACTGGAGGAACCTAGATCATCGACTAATTGGCTGACTCGACTAAGGATACCACTGTCGCACAGAACTTAACTCTGCTTGTTCGTTTGGTAGCTTATCTTATTAAAAAGTCATTCATGACAAAGTGTTCTATGTTTTTCCACTACTTCTTCTTAAAAAAGTTAATGAAGTTTGAAATAATGCGGTTTTTATAGTAAGCTATTATTCCGTGTTTTTACCACGCTTTTTTTTAATAAATCGAGGCAACTTTTATACATAAAAAACATAATTGTCCTATTTCTAATGGTACATAAATTTTGAAACTGATGTCACAAATACACATACAGACTTAAAATTTTATTTCCCCTTCTTAATTAATCGGTAGTTAAAACGTAAGAACTAAGGTTTACAATTCAGCTATTTTTAACTAAATTGCCAATAAAAATAATAGTGTTATCCCACATACCTGGAAAGCCATGACGCACTGATAGTTGCAGAAGTTTCGTACGGTTGCATCCGACATCGTGAGGTGATATTGTGCTATGGAGTTGCGCTTGCACATGTCGCACTTCGTTCTAAAACAATATAGTTATAATTTGATTATAATTAGACTAAATAACAAGTTTTATTAGGAGAAGTCAATCTATAATAAAAGAGTTAAAGTTTATAAGTTTGGATTTTTGGATGACTGGGTACTCTCCGAAACTAAAGAACCTTTTTGAGGTTCTATAACAGCAGATAATAACAATTTCATCAACCATGAACTTGAGATACTAAAACTAAGGAAAATTTGATTTTCAAGTAAGTAAAGCCGCGAGCGTTAATAAAACTTATAGAGATTCAAAAAATTTCAACTTGATGATTTGATTTGATAGATTTACAGCAGTTTTCCTATTTATTTTAAAATATACTGTCTATAAATGACGACAACATACCTTCTAGAAGAAGCAGCGTTGATAGACACTTGATAGAGATTCAAGCAGTTGAGAGAACACATTAATATTGGCTGTGCGTTGGGTTGTGCCCGGGCAATCATGTCGAAATTGTATTTCTTCACTTTGCACCAATTGCACGGTACTATGTGGCGAGTATTACTAATGTAGATGTTTAGGCAGGACTTAGAACAGAAGCAGTGTGGCGTATTTGACTCGTAGATGGTAAAGGAACTCTTGTTTTGTTTCCTTTCAAAGTACTTTTTACACCAGCGACATTGATCTGCAATGAAATACAACAATTTAATTTCAATTAAAAGAAAAACGGGACAAAGTAGTTATTTTATCTATAATGGAAATAACATTGGTCTCTTTAAATCAGATATGTTGGTTTTGGAAATCTGCATATTTTACCAAAGTTTACAATGCTGTGTACAAAAGTGGTCATTTTGGTAATGTTTAAATTAGGTCTCATGTAAATACAAATTAAAGTTGCAACCTAGGTTGTTTAGGTCATTGTATTAAACCCGCACTTATTTAAATTATGTGTTACATACCTGGAAATATATTGTTAACGAACTTAAAAGCAGCAAAACAAGGGTCCGAGCACAGCCTTTGTATCACATCGTCCGCAACCTCCACTTCAATAGTAGTATTCTTTTCTAACGAACACACGGCACACTTGCCCCAAATAGCTTGCGGATTGGGGTTTTTACTCAACTGATCAAACTTCTCCATACAAGTTTGAGTACAAAAGTCTTTAAATTGCCCTTTATCACCAACAGGCGCTAGGAAGCCCTGAGCACCATCAGAAATATCCTTCTGACAGTAACAACATATCTTCAACCCCTTCTTAAACTCTTCAAGACAACTAGAGTTACAGAACTGACGAATATCATAACCGAATCTAACACAGTATTTCCCTAAACTCGTATGTTGCACGAAAGCCTTGCAGTTTGTACACTTCAAACCAATTTTATTCTGATATTTTCCTAGACAGAATTCTTTGCAGAAGTCCATAGTTTCCCATGTCAGAAATTGCTCTTCTTCCGTTAAATTCACTGAGCACACTTTACAACTTCGTAGAAATGTGTTTTCCCTCTCTTCTCTTGCTGCTTGTATCATAGCTGGTGTTTTAGGTTGGATTTTATATGCATCATCCAAGTATTTATCAGTTGCATTGCTTATTACTTTAAGTTTTAGTAAAGGCATCTTTTTAGGTGCCTCTTGAACTGGAGGTGGTGGTACTACTTTTGGCAGTGGTTTCCTTTTAATGAGATATCGTCCATTTTCCATTCCATTAAGTGTTTTGATGCAACTTTGTGCACATACTGTGATTTGCTCTCCGTACCTTGATAACGAGAAGTTGCATGTTTGTGTTTGATTACAAATATAGCACTCTGCTTCAACTGGGTCTATTTCCTCAACAGTTATACGTCTTCTTTTAAACTTGTACTTCGATCTCTCGTCAGCCATCATGCTGTAAAGACACAGAAGTGAACAGTAATTCGTGTCTTCTCCGTCGTATTTATAATAGAAATAGCACATTTTTGTTTCCTCACACTCGGAACAAGTAAGTACAGCTGGATTTATTTCTTCTATGATGTACTTCTTTTTTCTGATAACTTTGTACGTAGGGTTTGCATTTGTGTATTGTGACACGCAGTCATCATTGCAAAGATATTCGTAGCCACCGTCTTTGTTAACATATCTGAACAGGCATGGTTGTTTTTGACATTGGTTACACTTGACGTCCAATGAGCTTATTTCATGTATAGTTTCTCCGGAAGCCTCATCAATTTCTGTCCCATCTTCATTTTCTTTTTCTTAAACAAATAAATATATTATTAAACAGTTAAAGGGCTATGTCTTTCATTTATATTACGCGTGTGATTTGTACACTACCTGCTCCATTTTCCTGTGATTCACCACCAGTTCCGTCCACTTGTGTTTCGTCTATGCTTTCACTCGGCTCCCCAACTTCATTGTCGGGTACTTCATTTTCTTCCTTTGGCACTGTCTCTTCGGTGGCTTCCTCTTCTACCTCTGCTTTCGCTGCTGCAGCTGCTGCTTCCTCTAAAATGAAAAAATATTTATGTAACATAAAAAACATACGCCTGAAAAATTATGAGTTTGTTAATGTTTTTCTATTCAGTACGAATAACTTCTTGTAAAATTTACATAACACGTATAATTTTGTAGTTGACTTATATTATTGAATATGCACTTTTTACTGACAAAACATCCTATACACTTAAAGTTACAACTATTTAGATTCAGTATACCTTCAGCCTGCTTCCGTTTCTCAGCCAAGACCTTGGCAGCTGCAGCCTTATCAGCCTCTGATATCTCTCTCTCTGTGTCCGGTAGTAGACACACCTCTTCATCGGCACCAGGTTCCTCTACCTCACCAGTGGTGTCTTCTGAGAAAGAATTAACATTAATGTTAATAGCCTGATGTGCGAAAGTCTATAAAATAGACACCTTTGGTCTTTTTAAGTTACACTTTAAGAACCACAAATACATAAGACACCTTTGATCTTTTTAAGTTACATTTTAAGAACCACAAAATTTGATCATATTGGCTAGGTATAACATTATAACATGATCTTACTTGTTTGTTTTACTTATTATTATTTTTCTATTTTTGTTAAATTAAAAATCATTTAATTAATTTGGAACAAAAAGTCCAAGAAGAAGGGTGTTAAAACTGGGAAACAGTTTATAACTTTTTACAGATTTTTATCGCGAATTTTATATTTAGTATTTATATTTTGTTTCTGTTCCAATAAAAAAATGGTTATTATGATCAGATCATACATGAGTTCAAATAGTAAAACATCTGAGTATTAATAGCCTTTTGAAGAAAATAATGACTTTTTAAAGTTCAAGTCACAAGCTTTATCATTTTTATTAATATTACCTGGCGGGGTCTCATTATCTTCTCTTGTTGTTTCAATAGTATCATCCGCATTATGGTCATCGTCATCATCGTCTAGGTTCACTTCTAAGCTGGGCTGAGTGGCTGTGGTTTCTGTTTGACTGTCACTACGGTCTTTGAGTAATGCGTCAAATGGATCTAAATCCTGCAACATTTTATGATTAGGAAGTTGTCAACTCAATTTAATTAATATTTTACAGGTATGCAAGATAAAAAATATGATGTCCTAGTCCTAAAATTTTTATATCTATTTAGTTATGTTTTATAGCTTTTATTGTATTAAAATATCTGTTTCTAAATTTTTTACTTATCACTTTAGAATTCTGTAAAAGTTATTTAATAAAAAGTTTGCGGCACCTTTGTGTGATCTTCCTGGGGTTCATCCATTGACAAATTTGGGGCAGTTTCAAACTCTGGTCCCTTTTCTTCATCATTTATATCATCTGTTGATTTTCCTTCATCTTTGACATCGGCACTATCTTGCGATGTCTCTTCAATGTCATTTTTTTCACACTCTTTTTGGTGGCTATCACTTCCAGTTTCGGTTGTTTCCTCTGTAATTGTAATAAGTTTGTTTTTTCATGGATTTTTTTTAAATCAAGCAATTTTAATTGTGTGCACTCTTCCAACATTCTTTATTATCTTATTTTCAACATAATTGAGGCATATTGAGTACATATATCCATTTTCCAATATCATAATATCTATCTCCACTTAGTTGTCCTATGTTTATAATGTCTACTGTATACAAAACCGACTTATTTTATTACAAAAACACTTCTTAATATTTTCATTTGAACCATACAGTAAAAAGCTAGGAGAAGTTGATAATTACTAAACAACTTAGTTAATGTGATGCATTAAGTGTAAACCACTAACAATTTATCATACTAAGAGACACATACCTGTTCCTTCAGTAGCATCTTGGCTACTCGCATCGAAAAACTCGTCTTCCTTTTCCTTAGCACTAGCACTGTCTGTCTGAGAGATATCTCCTTTGTCATTGCCACTAACACTGTCTACACTCTCCTGGTCCACATGATTCTCCAACTCACTATCCTTCTTTTCCAAGTCACTATCCTTCGTTTCCAAGTCACTTGTCTTCGTTTCAAGATCACTTTCCTTAGTTCCTAAGTCACTAGGCTCACCACCAGTCTCACTTTTCACTTCATTGGCGACATCATCACCACCGCTGGCCTCAGTGCCAGGGTCAGGGTCAGGAACACCCTTCTCATCCATCGTTCCAATTGGAATTACCACTCAGAAAACGAAGCACATCTGAAACAAGAACACACCCGTAAAAACAGAGGCCGACACCGCGTTATCAAAACGGCGGCAACCGGCAACATAGTAAGGTTATGAAAAATAGACTATGTTTTAGCCGGTGTTCTAATAATATTCAAAAATATCTTGAAAATTGCAATTTGATAATAAATTTACATTCGCTGTTGAATTATTTAAACATTTACAATGATAGTGTGCAGTGTACGACGCCGACAAGCCCAAGCATCACATTCTACCGCGCTTATTGGATTTCAAAGGCTGTACACCGCAGAAAAAAAATTAATTCCCATCACCTGCGGCAAATTTTGTAATGTTTAGGTAACACAATTATTTTACCTTGGTATTTCAAAATCACCACCAAAATTACAGATTTTCTGGAAACACTGATATGACAGCTTCTTTGTAGACAAGTGAAGGAAGATTAGACAGATAATTACAGAACTTTAACTTCTGAATTTATGTCTGTAGGGATTTAATGTAAATTGCTTGTGAAATTACCACTTCAAACCATTTCTATACTCAATAAAACTTACCAAGACTGAAATATTTTATAACTATCACATTGAAGCACAACAAACTTCCACCATTTTGAAATCCAATCGAAACGTAATAAGTCGGATGTGCAATTGCAGTCACGTTCCAGTCTTTTATTTTTTAGTAAAGCATTTATCATAGGAACTTATTAAAATAAAAAGTCATAATATTTTTTTAATTATTTAAAAAGAAATACACTCTATTTTTTATTTTAATAATGTGTAATTTATTTTTTTAAAGTTAAAAGTTTGTTCCTTGACTTTAACATTTTTGTAGGTGACGCTCTAGTGATGGACTGTATTCAATTTACTGATGATATTTTGTATTGTCAATATTGTAATGTACGCCGAACACCGAAAGTAGGATTCTGCTTGTTGTGGAGTAAGTGATACACGTGATCTCGTATAATTTTCCAAATTCTCTTCTCCTTTGAAGCGTTTACCTAAAATAAGTGTTTGTTAATGTAACTGTGTTTGTCCTTGGTGTATTTAAGTAAGTGTTTTGTTTATTTGTTTCCTCTAAAAACTACTATGGAGGTTGTCCCGCCGGACCCTCCAGACCCGCCAGATATAGATTTGCCCTTAACTGCGCGAAAACGTAGAAATGAAATTATTGCCGGCCCTACGGAGTCAGGCCCAACGGCAAAAAAAGCCATTGTTGAGCCATCTGCCTCCATTCAAAGTATATATACGGTCCCTGAATTCGATCCTAAAAATCTAAGTTTTCTACCTTCTGATAAAGGACCATTCATCGTCCACGTAACATCCACTATTGCTGCTGACCCTTCTCCTGGTCTTAGATCCTCCCCTTCGATTAAACTATTGAAATTCGGTCAATATTTACACCAATTGGCGATTAAAGGAATATCCAAAGGTGGCATTAAGCAGTTAGGCAGGAATAAGATTTCTGTTCAATTTTCTTCTATTGATTCTGCCAATTCTTTCTTAAACAATCCTTCCGTTAAAGAAAAATATCGTTGTTTTATCCCTTCCTTCATGATTACTCGCATGGGTGTGGTACGCCATATCCCTGTGGATATGTCTATGGAGGAATTGATTAGTGCCTTAGATTACCCTGATTTTTGTGGATCCATAGTCAAAGCTCGACGCATGAATAGGAAGATCTATGAAGACCGCACCCCAGTGTGGATTCCTACCCAAACAGTAGTTCTTACTTTTAGGAGTCAATCCCTTCCTGAGAATGTGCATGTGTATGAAACTTCTTTATCTGTTAATACTTACCTTCTTCCAACAATCCAATGCCTCAATTGTTGCCGATTTGGACATATTAAATCTCAATGCAGATCAAAGCCAAACTGTTATAAATGTGCTGGCCCTCATCCAGGTGATGATTGCCAGATCTCTGAGGATCAAGCTATCTGCCTTTTCTGTGCCAACAAACATTTTGCAACTAATAAATCCTGCTCTGAGCAATCCCGACAACGTTCCATCAAAATAACTATGTCTGACCAAAACATTTCTTACCGGGATGCGGAGAAGAAATATCCACGTCGGTCATATGCCGATGCTGCCATGCATCAGAGCCCTACAAATTCCTTATCTCAACCGTCCCCGACCCATCTCCTCCCCAGTCAATCTTCCACCAACCATCCTTCAAGTTCATATAGAAAAACTGTCTCCGTTGAAAGACGACCATGGGTTTCAACCAACAAATCGTATGATATAGCGGCACACAGAAATATAACCTGCACTCCTCCTTCATCACTCCCCAACGGGTCTGCCTATCCTAATTTAGAAAATTCCCCAAACCTAGAAAATCTTATCGGCACTGACACTACTATTCTAGATTTAACCAAGGTAATTCTTGGCATTTATCAAAAGTTCAGTGAACTAGTACCGGACACCGTCATCTCCTCACTGCAAAGCTTTATATTTGATTTAATTAAAAATAGGGTACAGTCTACTCCAGTGGAACTGTAGAAGTATGAAAAACAAAAAACATGAATTTTTAAATTTGATTAACCAATTTAACCCCCTTGCTCTTGCTGTCGCGGAGTCCCGGCTGCGCCCTGGCTCCTGCTTCAGGATTCCTGGCTATGCTTGCCTCCGCGACGACAGGAGTGATGGATGGGGAGGGTGTGCCCTCCTCATCAAACGTCCCTTCCCTTTCTTTCGAATAGATCTTCCTTCCTCTAGTCCTGACTTAAACATAGTAGCCGTTAAAGTGCTGGGAATCACTTTAGTTTCTGTCTATATTCCCTACCCTAATCGTAACATCATCCTCAACCTCAATAGCCTTCTATCCTCTCTTCCCCATCCCCTTATTGTCCTAGGTGATCTGAATTGTCACAGCCCTATGTGGGGATGTTTCCTTTCTGACTCATCTGGTAATCAATTAATTGATTTGATTGATGACGTCAATCTATTCCTACTTAATGATGGTTCTCCTACCCTACGTGCATTACCTAACCAAAATCCTAGTGCAGTTGATATATCTCTGTGTTCTCCTTCACTTTCATCGTCATTGTCTTGGTCTGTCCTTGACCTTACATACGGCAGCGATCACTTTCCTATTATTATCAGGTCCCTAGATAACTGTCATACTCCCCCTTCCATTCCCCCCCTCCTCAAATACCGGATTGCACAAGCAGATTGGCCAAAGTTTTCACAAAGTTTAGATCATAACCTTTCTTCTTTATCTTCTATTAACTCCGTTAATTGCGTCGAAGTTTATACCCAATATGTAGATTCCGTTATTACCGCCGCTGATTCTAGTATCCCATTGAAACCCCAATCTAGCCGCAAGCACCTCTCTCCACCTTGGTGGGATGCTGAATGCACTAGTGCTATTAGGCGCCGCCAGGATGCAGAGAGGAGTTATTACAGATCGACAGATTTGGAATCCTACCTAATTTACAAACAGGCCGCGGCCCAATGTAGAAGAATCCTATCAAAAAAAAAGCGGGAAGGTTGGATGTCATTTTGTGAAAATCTTTCTCCTCGCACTTCTGCTACGATAGTATGGAAACAGATAAAGAAGTTTCGTAATGCACTCCTTCCAGATCCGGTTAATTCAAGCTGTGATTCTAGCTTGTGGATAGATGACTTTCTTAATAGTCTGGCGCCTCCTTTTGTTCCTAACTACAATCAACTCCCCTCCTATCCTAGTGTACCGTTCACCGGAAACAGACTTGATGAGCCTTTTACGATGGACGAGTTGGCGGCCGCGTTAGAAAACCTACGTGATACTAGCCCCGGAATAGACGGCATCCCCTACTCGTTTATAGTTAAGTCTTCTTCCTCTTCCAAAACAATTTTACTAAATCTGTTAAACCATATATTTATTTCCTCCTCTATCCCAGTGGACTGGAAAACTCAGATCATTATCCCTGTCATTAAGCCTGGCAAGAATCCTGCAGATCCCTCATCCTATCGCCCTATTGCCCTTTCGTCTGTTCTTGCTAAAATAATGGAGCACCTCATAAAAAATCGATTAGAATGGTATGTAGAATATAACAACATTCTCCCGCCAACCCAATTTGGGTTCCGTAAAGGAATGGGTACAATTGATAGCCTTAGTGTATTTACCTCAGAAGTGAGACTAGCTTATTCGCGCAAGGAACACCTTGTAGGTGTTTTCCTTGACATAACATCTGCTTATGATAACGTTCAGCTTCCGATGCTCAGGCAGAAAATGCTCGAGCTGAGCATTCCTGTGAGGTTGGTTAACCTTATTTGCAATATGTATATGGGTAGATACATTAAAGTTCGTAACCAAGATGGCTATCTCCCTTTAAAAACAGTCTGGAAGGGTCTTCCCCAGGGTTCTGTCTTGAGCCCCCTTTTATTCAACATCTACACATACGACTTGGAGAGGTCAGTTTCTAGCTTTTGCAACATACTACAATATGCGGATGATATAACTCTTTACGTCTCTTCAAATTCATTTCAGGATATCACAGTTCGCATTAATAGTGCACTCCAATATTTGTCACCTTGGCTTCTAGATCATGGTCTTTCCTTTTCCGCTCCCAAAAGTAAAGCTGTAATATTTTCCCGTCAAAAAAGTTTACCTGACCTGGACCTCTACATTGACGACATCCCTATACCCCAGTCTGATAATGCAAAGTTTTTGGGTTTAATCCTGGATTCTCGTTTATCAGGTATATCCCACTTGTCATATATTATCAACAAATGTGAGAAAAACATCAATATCCTTAGATCCCTTTCCGGTGTGTGGTGGGGTTCCCACCCTATGTCTCAAAAAATCCTTTATAATGCCATAGTTAGAAGCCACTTCGACTACGCGTCCTTCCTTTTAGAGCCCTGTAGTAAATTGTATATATCTAAACTCGATAAGCTTCAATCCAAATGTCTCCGGATAATCTCGGGAGCCATGAAATCTTCCCCTATTAATGCTCTCCAGGTTGAATGTGTAGAGCCTCCTCTTAGTCTGCGTAGACAACTTCTTTCTGACCGATTCCTTTGTAACGTCCTTAAAACCTCCAATCATCCCCTACTTGTCAACCTTACTCAGCTTGATAATCTCTACCCAAAGTCCAAATACTGGTCTCACAAAAATAAACCTTGCCTTCTTGTCAGCTTTCAAAAGTTTAAAAGCCTTCCCTATACTCCACTCCAATTTATATGCAATTATATATTTACCTTCCAATTTGATTCCCTCATCCATAGCCCAATTGTAGTGCTGGACCTCGGCATTCATAAAGACAACCCACTTGCAAATGAAAACCTCAAATCTATCTTGAGCAAAGACTATTCAGATTGGATTGCCATTTACACTGATGCCTCAAAGAATAACGAGATGGGTAATGTTGGTGCGGCGGTGTGGATTCCGAGGTTTAGAATAATACTTCAATTTAAACTCCCCTTCCCGTTTTCCGTGTTCTCAGGCGAGTCTATCGCAATTCTAGAGGCTATTAAATACGTTGAGTCCCACAACATCTTTAAAGCCATTATCCTATCCGATTCCAAAAGCTCCCTTCAGGACATTTGCTCATCCCCATTTCATTCTAAACCTCATTATTACACACTAGAAATAAGGGAAAAGTTGGCAAACTGCAGACATCTAGGTAAGGAGGTCGTGTTGGCGTGGATTCCTGGACATACCGGGATCGATGGTAACACCATCGCCGATAATTGTGCCAAATCAGCCATTACATTAGGATGTAATACATACACCAACTATGAAGCGTCAGACCTTTGCTCCTTCTCTAAACTGCTTAATTTCAAGACTTGGCAGAATCAATGGAAAGCATCCAAAAGGTTTAAAGGTAGACATTATGGAAGTCTCCAGCTGGATATTCCTTCTAGGCCATGGTTCTTTCAATATAAAAACCTTAAGAAATCGACCGCTTCCACTATCATCCGCCTACGACTGGGACATAATTGTTCTCCCACATTCCTGTCCAAGATAAGGGTTCGGGATCACTCTCTGTGTGAGTGTGGTCTCGAGGAGGGTACGGTAGACCATTTAATGTTTAGTTGTCCGCGTCTTACTGTTTCTATGCACGACCTTCTCCCTTCGAACTTCCCTCGTCCTATTAACTCTAATTTCCTACTAACATTATCTAAACCTATATTTATTCATTTACTTACTCAATTTATCCAAACTAACAACATATATCTTTAAACCTTATCCTTTGTCAATACTAACTATTGTGATGTCTTGCATTTCAGTGTGGAGTCCTGTGTTAAACTCTTCAAGGTGTCTGACGCCTCATACGTCATAAGTTTATTTCACACCGGTCATTTGTCATTTTAAAATCACTGTGTTTCATCTGAAACGTGACATTGGCAGGATTACCCACAGGGTAGAAGCCATTATACCCCAAAAGTCAAGTCAAGTCACCGAAAGTACATATGATTTATTTGTAATTTGTATGGCAGTGGTAAAATTTCGAGGCAATTTTGTGGAGCCATTCCACATACGACCAAGTAGCTTCTCAAGAAAGCAACCCACTTCTCAGATAATTCCAATGATATTATTTGATTATATCAAAGTTTTGAAAAATAAAAATTACTTTAAATGAAAAGAATTAGCGAAGCTTTTTACAAGCTTAATAATTTTTCATCTCATATCTCTAGATAGGTTTTTAATGTTTCGAGCAAAAAATATTATTTCGAATAGTATCAATTATGCGAAAAATAGTTCAAAGGTGAACTTACCAAAAATCTTATGTGTTCATAGTCCATTCTAAATTTTGGAATCTGTCTTGTTTAATATCTATACTTATATTAAAAAGCTAAAGAGTCCCTTATTCGAAGGCGCTTATTTCTGGAACAACTGATTCGAATTGAAAATATGTATTGAAAAGTCAATTTAATGAGAAAGGTTTTAATAACATGATGCTACGACTAGCTAAAAGAAACAGAGCAGCAATGAACAATGATACAATAACGGGAAAGCGTTGGAAAAACCACAGAGCACAGCTAGTTAGTAAAATTATTATTAATCTAACAAGTGATCTACGCTTAACAAAAATAGGGAAGGTAATTTATTAGCTATTTGGAATACAGATTGCTCTACAACCTTAAATAAAAAAATATTTAAAGTTATCGTCACGAGAATTTTTTTTTTTTTGATTTTCCTATATGCGAAGAAGTGTTATAATTTTGACTTTCATTTCGCATTTATCAAAACTAAAAAATTAAGAAAAAACCTAAACGTCAAAGCTTTAAGGAAATGTCAGTAGTTTGTTTTCTATTTTGTAGTCTATACTTAAATTTCATTGGCTATTTGAATTTTTTCCGGCCTATGATTGGCCCTAGAGATTATTTTTTTGATAATGTTAACGTTGCTGCCAATGGGAAGGCTTTGTATGTTTTCTATCGGTAAAACAATTCTCTCCAACTATGGCGGTTTCTTGTTTTTTCTTCCTCAAATACGAAATGAGTGAATATGTGCGCCGCTCGAACGGCGACATTGACAGTAATTCTTCGAATAATTTCATTCGCCATTTTGTGATTGCTATGGGATATTGTGTTAAGTAATCGCTGTGAGGTCATCCAGCAGGGAAACGATTTCGGTGTAAGTTTGTTTAGTTGTGGGCTCTTAGTTAATTTTCTGCATTACGGGTGATTTGTGTATGGTATCCGTATCTCGAGCTATACAGTTGTGTAGTTGATATTGTATTCATGGTTTTGCAAATTCCTTGCGTGCTACTAGATGTACTTAAGTGTGTCAATTCCAGTTCATGTGACGGTATTTATTGTTTGTTTACATAGTTTGATATGGCCGAGAAAGCGGTAGTGGGGAAGGCGCCTCTCCAGCGGCATGAGGTTGCCAGGCCTGTTCACGTTCAGAGGTTGGAAGCTGCCCTGGACATCAGGGCATTCGTGAACCAGGTGGAGAGGATCCTGAACTCTGATGGAGGCAGTGACAGTGATGAGGATGATTCTGACAGCGTTGGCATCCCTAATGAGATGTCAAAAGGTGACAAGTTAGTGCATGGTGTGGTTACTTCTAAACAAGGTTTGTTTTTACTCTTCGAACACTGATTATTATTTTTTAAGCGTCATCTAATTGTGTATTAACCTTTTAGAAAGACAAAGTGACCGTCTACGTCTCTATAACTTAACATCTATTGGGGAAGAACGGCAATGGCTTCGAGATGTGTTGCTATCATCTAGTTCAGAAAGTAGTAGTGAAGATGATAGTCCAGAAGCAAAGGAAAAGAGGATTAAGAGATTACTAAAAGAAAGACATTATCATAATAAACATGCCAAAAATTACTATAAAGATCCTAGTGTGAGTATGATATTTTTTAAGAGCCAACTACCTGATAAGTTTTCATTTTTTAAATATTTGCAAATTTTGTGAACTATTTTCAACTGTGTTTTACATAAATTTTAAAGAATATTTTCATGGATAACTGTGTCGTTCAAAACTGTTTCACTAAAATACATTTAGTAGCAATTTTATGAAGCATTTTAAATATTTGCTTATGTTTACTTTTTATGCACTACAATTTACATATTGTCTATATTTTTAAAATATTTTTTTGAATTTCAAAACAGCATTATGATAAAATACTTAAAAATCTAGTAAAGGTTTTTTTTAATATCAAACCCGCAAAGCTATTGTGTAAGCTAATGTTAATTGAATGTAAATTTTTTAATAATTCTGGATAACATTAAAATTGATGAAAAATAAAGGTTTTTTGAGATTAATAGATAGAAAATCGATTCGCCATCTATTAAACCCAAAACCGTGATAGTTTTCATAAATTTTAGCCCTTTCTAGAATTGTTTAAAATATGACGTTCAATTACCCGTAAGCTATTTAAATGTAAACTAAAATTTGTATAGGTATCTATCAGCATCTCTAAGTAAATAAAATGCAAAATTAAAACTTGCACTAGGTAGACATAGAGTAGAGGCCAAAATAATTCTTAAGCTAGGGGCAAATATTTACAAATTATGGTAGCCTAGTCCGAAATGATGTGTTTATATGAGTCGGTCCCCTTCGAGTTCAAGGGCACATAAGCACCACAATCAGCAAACTCTTGGCAGTCTGGGGCTCTCTGATTATAAAAATTGCAATTACAATTTTATTCATATCAGGGTGACCCATAGTCATTTGTATTGGTTATGTACCTACCTAAGAGTAAAAGTAAAATGTGAGTTATATGTACAAGACAATACTCCAAAACTGTAAATAAAACTGCCCATAAAAAAATATCATTCTCTTATGAAAGCATCATTGTACACTCAAGTTTGCCTAATAAAAAGGCAAGATCCAGTTTTGTGCCAGTATAAACCCTGTATGCATACTGTTTTATGTTCATATCTATACCATTTATAAACATAATTCAAACCTTAGTTTAGACAGGATATTTTTACTAATGTTAGTTTAAAATGTGTCTTATTAATACGAGGGAAAGAGTCAGACTTAACATAGTGTTATCTACTTTAGAACTCGCGCTACATGTACTACGGCGCGGGCGTGCTATCCACTGTGGATCGTTACGGGGAGCGGCGCGCGGGGGCGGCAGGGGTCGTAGTGGGGGGGGCGCGGCCGGCGGGGGCGGCCCAGTGCGCGCGAGGGGGCGCGGCCGGCCGGGGGGCGGGGGCGGCGGGGGCGCGCCAGGCCCGACCGGGGGCGCGACCACACGCCCGGGGCTGATGCTGTGAGTTATAGTTTTTAAGTAATATTCATAAAGCTTTATTGCATGATCAATGTTGAAGAACTTAAAAACCTTTAAAATGAATGTGATTTTGTCTGTTCTAGCCTGATGGCATTGACTGGGAGGAGCAATTAAGGAATCTTAAAGAAGAAAAGCCAGATGATGAATTTATTATCGCTGAAAAAACTGGACAAAGGTATACCTTACATTGTATTTTATTTATTAACTTAATACAAGATTCAATGAAAACAATGTATACCGGTGTATGGCTAGATTTGCAACATTATAACGAATTTGACTACACTTGTAGGATTTACGCGAAAATACACAAAGCATTGAAACCTTCGTCTAACTTGTGTTTTTACAACACACAAACTCTATTTACAAAATAAAACTACATATTCCTTTAGAATTTTGCAACAAAACATAATTGTTACCTGCAAAATTGTTACCTGTCAAAATTGTCATCTGTCAAAATGGTTCCTCGTACCCCAGAGGGCGCAAGAAGCTGTCCACCCTCAAGTCCCCGGAAGCCCTGACGGCGCGGCGCCGGCGCCACTGGCAGCTCCTGGTGAAGAAGGAGCTGGGCAAGGTGCAGCGAGCGAGGACCGCGGCGCACCGGGACCTGATGCTGCAGAGGAAGCGGCTGGCCGCGCTGTGCTGCAAGCACTGGAGGCACGTCGCTATGCAGGTATGTTAATTGTAAGTTAAGGAGTTTGCTTTTCTATGGTTGAATGGCTTTTTAGGGAATTATGTGTTTCACGTAAACCACATAATGAGGTTTCATATTATTTTTACTAATTGAAGGTATAACATTTTCTTTAAATGGTTTAAAATACAGTGAAAGAAAGACATTTGAGTCGTCGAAATTACACTCGTTGATCCTTTCAGATCTTCATAATAATCTAGTTTTCTAGCAAAAGCAACGATGCCACATAAGACCTTTATTTTTTTGTGACAGACTGTCAAAATCGATGAGTTAATATCGAAACCACAAAAATATTATAACATGCGGATTCGCCTGCTTTATTGAAATACTTCTTACTGTTATTAAGTACTACAAAATCAACTAAACAATTTCCAAAACTATTGCAAAACACAAATAACTGTTAATTTATTCTTAAATTCCGCCCCAACAGTCCCAAAAGAACATGAAGGAAACCGTCTGGCGCTGCAAGCGGCTCAGCCGTGAAATGCAGTCGTACTGGCGGCGGTACGACCGAGCTGAAAGAGATGCGAGGAGGCGGATGGAGAAGGAGGCGCTGGAACAGAGGAAGGTGATTATATAGATTAAACTTCATTACATAGTATAAACAAGTCGCTAATTCTGTCTGTTTGTATGTTTGTCCGCTAACTCCTCCTTAATCAGTTGAGGGATTTGAATGCGGTTTTCACCATCTTGTAGGTAATTTTTTCATTAAAATTTGTAAATAAAGAACATTCAGAAAAATCTTTTTTAAGTTAACTAAAATTCAATGTTTCGGGAACAAGTCGCCCGAAATAACACCATTGCGAAGCGTGGTCGGGTCGCTAATTATTTAGTAAAAACTGATCAAACCCGCTAAAATGTTATCAAGTTTCATCTGAATAATGGATTCCGCCTGATTCCTTCAATTTTAGCTGTGCTTAAACAATATTAGGCAGGTCATAATATGGCAGGGTGGTGGTAGATCAATTTTGGTTGGTAAAACTTGCAGATAATAATAAACATTCAAGAAATAAAAAACAGGAGCCTTAATAATTTTGTGTGTCAAAAATTATATTTTTCTGCTATGAAGACTTGATCAATATTGCAAAGTCTATAATAAATATTGAGAGCATTCATGGCATATATTAACACAAGTAAAATAGAAGTAGGTATGATTGACATTCATAACTTATAATGTTAAAATTGCGTAAAATTTTAATGATTTCAATTGATTTAAATAAATAAACCATAAGATTAAATTGTCTTGAAAATGATTTGCAACACAACCTGTGTATGTGCTTATATTTTGTGTCAAAATTACATAATGGTAATGTTAGAGCTTATTCCGTTTTCTTTTTGCTTTTATCAAAAAGTCATTAAAATAAAATCTACAAACAAAATATTCTCCACAGATGGACGTAGAACTAATGGAGGCGAAACGCCAGCGTCGCAAGCTAAACTTCCTTATAACACAGACGGAATTGTACGCACATTTCATGCAGAGGAAACTAAACGCGGGCGAGGGCGCCGACTCGGCTGATAGCATATTGAGCCAATTGGATGAAGATAGAGATCCTAGGCTGGCTAATATTGACCATTATGATAGGTAAGAAACTATTAATTAAGATGCAGTTTTTTTTCTTTTCTAGGTGTATAACCTAAACTTACTTATCTTACTTGATAAATAGGCTTTAAGTAAAACTCACCATTTGTTAAGGAAAAAGTATTTCTAATTCGTTTGTCAGTAAACTGTTGTCTTAACATTAGTGGCGACGATTTTGAATTAAATAAATATCTGTAAGCTTAACTATTAATATTTAAAAAAAATAAAAAAATCTTTTTTGATATTGCCAACGCTATTTTTATAATGTATTAAAAAGATGGTCATTTTAAGTCAACTTAAAAGGAGATGCCCAATTTTTTCATATAGGCTGGGCCGTAGGTAACCAAGCAGAACGATTTTTTATATATGTGGACCGTGTATTTAGATAGATTAAATTGCATATATCAAATGAATTTTAAAGGGCCCCGTTTTTTCAAAATAATTTAAAAACTATTATTTTGTCCGTTACGTCTTTTGAGATGGCAACATTTTTTTGATTGATGAATGTCATTTTCAAAATATTTGATTGATTCACTTTCGTTAACTCGCTCGCGCGTTACGCAAGTACTGTTTGTTTACTCCTTTGGATTTTGTGATAATTTGAATACAACCTGGCTTTGTTTTTACGGACTCACGATTTTGCACATCATTTGGAACCTATGCATCGGACTTCTTACCCCTACGACAACTACTTTGGCTATTCTCAACGGTTAACCTTCAAGTTTCCAACTGGTTCTATTTTTGTCTTTGTTGCCTTGATTGTAAGCAGTGTAAGTAATTACAAAGACTTTCTTACAAGTTTTTTTTAAATGTTTCTGATGATATTAAAAGTGATTGTCTTTTCAGGCATTTTATATCATTATGGCCCCATGCATCTACTGTGGTGTAATGATTGTAGAAAATCCGGAGTATGAATACTCTGCTATGGATATGGGTCCAGAGATAGTTGCAATTGTTGAGGAACGAAATTCTCTAGAGGTAATCTAGTTGTTTAATGTAATTATATCATAATCAAGTTTACTTAGAAACAAGGAATTTGTTTTGAAAAACATGCAAAGCTTGTCTTACAAATAACTGTAAGGTAGTTAAGTTACTGATTATGTGGGTAGTAATATAAAAAGTTAATAAACGACAGTCTATCTCCGACCTTGCCGTTTCACTTACGTTCCATCTGGCGACGAGTCGATTTCACGCGAAATAAATAAAGTGTTTTGTTTATATTTAGTAGGTACCTATAAACAAAATCGTAAAAATGCCTATCGGTAAATTAGAGTGTTTTGAGTTGGAATCGCAACAGTGGCCGGCGTACATTCGCCGAGTGAAACAATTCATATTACTCAACGAAATTAAGTCAGAGCTACGAGTATCATGTTTAATCACTGTAGTGGGTAAACGCACGTATGCTTTAATGTGCGATTTATGTGCGCCTGACGACCCGGAGTCGAAAACATTTGAGGAGTTGGTGAGATTGGTGTCCGACCATTTGGAACCAAAGCGCTCAGAAATCGCCGAAAGACATGTTTTTCGATTACGGAGACAACAGATCGGCGAGCCACTCGCAGATTACCTACAAGCTCTGAAACACCTGGCAACAACATGTAACTTTGGAACCAACCTAGAAGAAAATTTACGTGATCAGTTCGTATCAGGCCTTACAAGTGAAACAATGCGTTCACGAATTTTTGCCGAAAAAAATGTTAACTATAAAAAGGCGGTGGAGTTGGCTCTTTCATTGGAGGCGGCGGAGCGACACGCGTCGAGAGCGGCGGCGGCGGCCCCGACGACGACGGCGGTCGCGGGCCGCGGCGACCTCGCGGCGGGCGACGGCCTGCACCAGGCGAGCGTGGCGCGCGGGCAGCGGGGCGCGGGGGCGGCCGGGCGCGCGGGCGCCGGCTCCCAGCGCTGCTGGCGGTGCGGGAAGCCGCATCGGGCTGATAGGTGCCGGTTCGCAAATTATAATTGTGATGAGTGTGGTGTGCGCGGTCATTTAAAGGTGATGTGCAAAAACATTCGAAGCGGTCGTGATAAAGCACGACATAATTATGTGAGTGAAAGCGAAAGTGAAAGCGAGGACTTCTTCAACATCCAGGTGGACGGTACAGGTGACAAACCTTACATTATTTCGGTATTAGTGGACGGGCGTTCTATGGAGTTTGAAGTGGACACGGGAAGCAGAATTTCCACCATAAGTCAGGACTATTTTGAATTAAATTTTAAAAATAAGCTCATTATATCTGATAATTTAAACATTCGCAGTTATGTTGGTTCAAAAATGGAATCGGTGGGATTTATTTATGTTGATGTTATTCACGGAACCTATTCTGTATCAAATTGTAAATTGTATATAATTAAAAACGGCAGTCGGCCGTTATTGGGGCGCGAATGGGTACGTTCTTTGGGCATAAAAAACATTTATATTAATTTACAGCAAATACAAGATAATAAAAAAACCGATCCATTCGTGAACCAATTGGTTATGGATTTTCCGGAAGTTTTCACAGACAAATTAGGTACTTGTAAAAAAACGCTTAGTTTAGATGTAGTCGATAAGACACCGGTGTACGTGCGGGCGCGGGCGGTGCCGCTGGCGCTGCGCGCGCGCGTCCAGCGCGAGCTCGAGCGGCTCGAGGCCGAGGGCACCATATACCGCGTCGACTCCTCCGACTATGGGACACCGATAGTCCCCGTGATAAAGGAATGCGGTGATATACGAATATGTGGTGATTACAAAATAACGATTAATCCTAAATTAAAACGTGACCCATATCCCCTTCCACGTATCGAAGAATTATTTGCAACTCTTAGTGGGGGGGAGGAATATTCGAAAATCGATTTAAAACATAGTTACCAACAGCTAGTTCTAACAGAAGATTCACAACCATATACCGCCATTACCACCCACGTAGGTACATTCGTATATCGCCGTACACCGTTTGGATTATCTTGTGTACCTGAAAAGTTCCAAAAAATTATGGAGGAGACGGTGAGAGGCATACCAAATACTGTAGTTTTTTTTAGATGATATATGTGTCACAGGGTCTAATAGAATAACCCACCTTAATAATCTGCGGGCTGTTCTTGAACGATTACGTCAAATGGGGTTTACAGTGAAACTAAATAAATGCGTATTCAGACAAAAGAGTGTCAAGTACTTAGGCTTTATTATTGATAAGAACGGTTTGCGGCCCGATAAAAAAAAACTGGAAGCTATTAACGACGTTCCGAGACCGCGTGACGTTACGCAATTGAAAAGTTTTCTAGGTATGATAAATTACTACGGGAAATTTATACCTAATTTAAGTATTATTCTGCATCCTTTACATGAGTTGCTCAAAAAGGGAGTTAAGTGGGAATGGAATTCTCAGTGTGAAAAGGCTTTTTTATTGGCTCGAAAATCTCTTTGTGATGATAAGGTATTGGCACATTATGAAGAGGGGCGGCCACTGGTCTTGTCGGTAGATAGCAGCGCGTACGGACTGGGGGCAATTCTTGCGCACGTGTTCGCGGACGGCAGCGAGCGCCCGGTGAGTTGTGTGTCGAGAACGCTCAACTCTGCCGAACGCAATTACAGTCAATTGGACAAGGAGGCACTCGCGATATTTTTTGGTATAACGAAACACCATCAATACCTCTATGGGAGGAAGTTTATGTTGAGAACGGATCATCAACCGCTTAGTTATATTTTTGGGAAAAAAGGGGGCATACCGCAAACGGCGGCTAGCAGGTTACAGAGGTGGGCCGCGCGCTTGTCTGCATATGATTTCTCCGTACAGTTTGTTAGATCATTAGACAACGGTCCCGCCGACGCGCTGTCTCGCTTACCCCTACCATATGAGTCTTTACACTCAATAATAGTTAGTTACGTAAACTTGGCTGAAGAGATGATGCCGGTTAGTTTCAAGGAAATTGCTACAGAAACAGAAAAAGATAAATTGTTATGTAAAATTAAAGGTTATGTCTTGTTTGGTTGGCCGGCGGAGACCAGTTGTGAAACAGAGAAGGCGTATTTTGCACGAAAAGATGAAATATTAATAGATTTAGGTTGTTTGTTATTTAAATACCGTGTGATTGTACCGCCATCTTTGCGGGCCGCGGTTTTGGAGGAAATTCACGAGGGTCATCTAGGTGTAATTAAAATGAAAAATTTGGCACGAAATTATGTGTTTTGGCCAGGATTAGATCGCGAGATCGAGCAGGTATGTCGCGCCTGTAGTGCATGTCAAGTAGTGAGGGACGCACCGCCACATGCTACGCTACACCCCTGGGAGTTCCCACAGAAGCCGTGGCAGCGCATTCATGCGGATTTTGCAGAATATGGAGGAAAAAAATACTTAATTGTTATTGATTCATATTCTAAGTGGATTGAAGCCATCGTTATGGGTAGAACAGATGCCGAGTCCACAATCACGGTATTAAGATCACTATTTGCTAGATTCGGATTACCTGTACAGCTGGTTACGGACAATGG
This sequence comes from Emmelina monodactyla, assembly GCA_916618145.1. NCBI lineage: Eukaryota > Metazoa > Arthropoda > Insecta > Lepidoptera > Pterophoridae > Emmelina > Emmelina monodactyla. Next base: position 2,728,388 of record OU745322.1, read on the forward strand.
CCCGCCATTTTTATCGCTAGAATTTAAAAAATATTGCACAATAAATTGTATAAAACATGTAACGTCAGCACCTTATAGGCCGCAAGCAAACGGGGCCGCCGAGAACGCCGTAAAAACTATTAAAAAGGTATTAAAACGTGCTACGCACGAAGGTGAGGATTTACAAAAGGCTTTATCGAAATTTTTATTTCAATATCGTAATGTGGAACATGCTACGACAGGCGTAGCACCGGCCGTGGCTCTGCTGGGGCATCGCCTGCGCGGGCGCCTCGACGCGGTGCGGCCCGACGTGGCCGCCGGCGTGCGCGCGGCGCAGGCCACGCAGGTGCGGAACAAGGGCGGCTCGGATAAAACTATAACAGAAGGTGATACTGTTTTAGTACGTAATTACTCGGATAAGTACCCAAAGTGGGTGGAAGGTGTTATATCACAGAAAACAGGCCCAATATCTTATAAAGTTAAAGTTGGTCAAGACGGGCAATGGCGAAGGCACGCAGATCAAATCATACCGTTGAATTCAGACACCAAAAACCGCTTTTCTTTATCTAGTTCGGAGTGTTATGATTTGTCTAAGACAACAAAGGACATAGTCAATACAGGTTCTGGTGAAGAAGGGGAGGAGTACGGACAACCAGGCGAGTCGGATAAATGTAGTATGTCTGTACCGTCCGAGTCCGGCCCTGTGGGTGATACGAATGTCGGGACCCCTCCACCACCGGAAGCCTCGGCTCGAGCAGTTCGAGCGTACTATCGGAATATAAAAAAATAAAAATGTATAATATTATATTGTTTAATGTACGATAAAATTACCCTTTATTTTACTGTATACTTTGATTACTTTTTCCAATTTCTAAATGTTAAGTAAAAAGAAAAAGTTGGATGTTAGTATTTCATTTTCAAAGTGTTGTTGTAAGTGAGTAGTACTTTGTATTACAAAAAGAAAATGTATGTATAATTTAAGAAGGGAATGTGTAAGGTAGTTAAGTTACTGATTATGTGGGTAGTAATATAAAAAGTTAATAAACGACAGTCTATCTCCGACCTTGCCGTTTCACTTACGTTCCAATAACAACTTTTGTTTCAGGTAGCTGAAAGTGATCAACTCTGTCAAGAGTGTGTTAACTTCCTACTTTTAGAGGCAAGATATATGGGTGATGACTACATTAATTCCCAACAAACTGCCCCTCGTGTCCTTTGTGTCAGCTGTGGTATTTCTCTTAATAGAAGATCTGGTAGAAGAAGTTACCTTTTGCATGAAAATACTACAGTCTGGCAGCACATATCTAACTTAATTAATCCTCTACAGGTAAATACTAAGCACTAAAGTAAGAGGCATTTTGTGTTACAAGACTTTTAAACAGAAGTTTTTTTGTTCCAGATACCTGAAAATTCATATGTATGCAACATTTGCTGGCAGAGAGCCTACAATTTTACTAGAAGAAATATTGTTGAAGCACTACCAAATGTGGTAATAAATACAGAAAGTTCAAGTTCTCAACCTGATCCAATTAGTGAACCAAGTTCAGAAATGGATAATCCTGCTCTAATAAATCCTCCAATTATGCTTGAGGGTTATTGCCGCACAGCAAATAGATCGGAATGTTTTGTTCACGGGTGTGTCAATGAAGAACGGCTTAGAGTGCCTAGATATCTTAGGAAGAAATTGCTAATTGATAAAAAACTCTATGTTACACCTGAGGCACGTATATGCCGAGAGCATATTACTATTTATAACTGGGAAATTATTGATTACCAAAATTACATAGCTTCATTCACTAATCCACAGATTATTGAAATGTTAGAATTGTTGGCAAAAGAAGAAACTCCAACTTTGGAATTTGAAAATGTTCAAAATATGGACGATTCATTATGTAACTTTTGGACCGGCCTGACAATATTACAGTTCTTAAATCTCTTTGGAACTATAAATCAATTAAGTACCATCTGTCGCAAACCAAAAACCGCATTGGCTGCTTATTTAATTAAATTAAGAACAGGGGAACCCCAACGAAGAATTTCAACCTTATTAGGCATGTCAAAAGGCCTAGTTTCTTTGTACATAAAGAAAGCTCGTGCATGTTTGAAAGAATTTTATGTGCCACAACATTTAGGAGTTATGGCCTTAACTAGAGACAATATTTCTAATAGAAACCTTACAATTCCAAAAGGTTTATTTGGGACTGGGGAAAATAATTTGATCACCATTTGTGATGGTACCTATATATATATTCAGAAATCATCAAATTATCTTTTTCAAAAAAGAACCTATAGTTTGCACAAGTATGCAAATCTTATAAAACCGTTCATATTGGTGGCTTCAGATGGTTACATAATAGATATTTTTGGTCCTTATCCAGCAACAACATCAGATGCTACTATAATGCGGCAACTGTTTAGTGATGAAAGTTCCTCATTGAGACAATTTTTTAGGCCAAATGATGTGCTTATATTAGACCGTGGCTTTAGGGACTCAATCCCATTGCTAGAATCTTTGCATTATAAAGTTCACAAACCTGAGTCGCTAGGTGTAGGAGAAACACAATTATCCACTGACAAAGCTAATAAATCACGACTAGTAACTTTGTGCAGGTGGGTGGTAGAAATTGTTAACGGTCGGTTTAAACGGGATTTTAAAATATTCAGAAATAAATATTTCAACTTAGAATCAAGAAACCTCATTGATGACTTCAGAGTAGCAGGAGCCTTACTTAATCAATTTCATCCTGTCATAACTGACCGTCCTGATGCCCAAGATATATTATATAGAGCTAGATTAAGACTGAATATGCCAAACTATTTAGCAGATCATGTAATTGGGCATCATCTAAATAGACACCGGGCCACTTTTACTGAGATAAATGGTAATTTGCCTCAACTGGATATGTTCCCCATAATGGAAATGTCTGATTTAGTCATGTTCAGTTTAGGAATATACCAAATAAAACAAGCAAGATCATATTATGGAGAACATATTCGCACTAATGGCAGATTCATTATTGAGATATGTAATGATTTGAGAGTAATTAATGTACCAGGAATTACAACATCACATGATACAGTTCTTTTGAGAGGTAGAATTAAATCAAGACATCAGAGTTCTAAGGTGTATTACTCATATATTTTATTAAAAACTGATGGTCGCAACTGGGAGGAAAAAATATGTGGTTACTATTGCACATGTTTAGTTGGCAAAAGAACTGTAGGTAGCTGTGTGCATAATGTGACAATTGTCTGGTACCTTGGATGGGCCCGGCATCAAAATTCAATATTTCCACCTGCACAATTTCTTGATGACATATAAGTGACAATAGATATCGATCAATAAAAATATTTTGCCTAAATGTTTTTTTATTCAGTTAAGTACCTATACCCTTTTAAATAGACGAACTCTATCTCTTTATTAGAACCTGAATTTACCTATTAGCATAATGTTTTAAATGGAATCATAACTGAATTAGTAAATATCTGAATGTTGTAACTGAAATAGAAACTGTGAACTTTATCATGTTTCATGCCCTCTCGTTGTAGTATATTATGTTCTACAGACACTGCGCTAAAGATTTTGTTACAAGTTTAATATACCTAAAACTGCAAGTTACGAGTAAGCCCTGCAAAGTATATGATGATAAAATATGTACTCTGCAAAGAAACAAAAGGTATTTTCTTGAGGATTTATCAAACACAAAAATAAGTAAACAGGTTAGTTTAAATTGGTGCGGTCATTCGATTCGGACACTAAGTATATGCATGGCCAAAAACATTTCTAAAACTTAGTCATATTTAAAAAATAGTTGGGCATTAATTTCATTTTTAGCTGTTTTCATAGTTTGAATTTAGTTTGTTTGTTTATAAACATCATCAGTCAGACCGTGATTGAATTTAAATGTAAATGTCAGAATTGACTTAAGGATTACGTTATTATTGCTAATGGTAATAAATCTTAAAAAATACATAATACGAACTATATATATTTTTTTAAAATTAAAAGTAAAGAAACAGCTTTTATAAATAATTAAAATACTGATTTCGATCAGTAGAATCTTAATTATCATAAAGCAAGCGGTAATGTGTAAAATATCCATCAAAATATGAACTTTTTGAATGGTCATTATGGAGAACTAAATATTTTTTTATAAAAAAACGGGGGGCTTTAAAAATTTTTGGTAAACGGAATTAGGGTGTCTATGAGGTCATTAACCATGACACCAAAAATTGTTCTGCTTGGTAGCATAGAGCCCAAGCTTTGACCATGTCCTTTGTCCCTCATACACGCAACAGTTTAGTTTAATTTCCAGAACATTTTTCACAACTTTGTATTGATTCAATAAGACTTATACATGCGTATTTCACTAGTATAACATATGAGACTAGACATTCATAACTAAAAAAGATAACTTTAAAAGTAATAATTAAGAGTAATCTTTAAACTAATGTTTCTCTTTTCCCTAATAAAATAATCCAGTGAAGCAATGAAAGCCCGAGCCTCCCGCAACGCCCGCGAGGCTTTCCTCTCGGAACGAGCTCGAACTAAACAATTCGACGAAGCCTCCGGATCCATGGACCCCCAGGAAAAGAGGGGGGACCACGACCAGCCCGGGATATTCAGAGGGACGCTGAAGGGGTACCAGTTGAAGGGGATGAACTGGCTGGCGAACTTGTATGATCAGGTGGGGTGAGATGAGATGACTGTTAGTGTAGTTTCTCAGTATATATAAGATATCTGTATTCTTGTGTTGATATATTATTAAAGCGATTTTGACAGTATTTGTTGATTATGATCCTAGTCATCAGATTAGTGGCCGCCCGCGACTCCGTTCGCGTGGAAGTCGGTTTCCCGTGGGAATGAGAAGTTTTCCCGCGGTAAAAAGTACCATATGTGTTATTGTGATGTATAACCTATATTACTGTAAGGTTTCATCCAAATCCGTCCAGTAGTTTTGGGTGAAAGAGTAACAATCATCCATACATCCATCCATACATCCATACTCAGAAACTTTCACGTTTATAATATTAGTAGGATTTTTAGCATAGTTACTCAGCATAAATAAAATATCTGTATTTTTGTGTTGATATAATTATTTTAAATACGATTTTGACAGTATTTGTTAATTATGATCCTAGTCATAAAAAAAGTTTTTGAGCTTTTTAGTAATATCTTTACTATGGTGTAGAACTTATTTATCTGAACCAATAATTAAAAAAGTGAGAGATAAGAGTTCACTAAACATTCTGTTTCTATCTGTACATTTCTTAATCATAGACACATTTTTAACTTACAATATTTAAATATATATTTTGCCTTTGTTAATCTTACAACTCCCTACATCTTCTTCTTTCGTGTGATAAATTTATATATAGTTTTTGGGAACCGCCTTTTTACAAAACTGACAGAGACGAACATATAATTTCGTATAGATTTATTACTAAGACTAGTGGCCGCCCGCGACTCCGTTCATAATGAGAAGTTTTCCCGCGGTAAAAAGTACCCTTTGTGCTATTCTGATGTATAACCTATATTACTGTAAAGTTTCATCCAAATCCATCCAGTAGTGTTACGTGAAAGAGTAACAAACATCCATACATACTCACATACTTTCACGTTTATAATATTAGTAGGAAGTTGGATAGTAATGCCCGTTTTCACCAACGTCACCTAAATTTAAGGGACTCTTAACACATTTTTAACAACACGTAAATGTAAATATTTTGCCACAATTCTTTCTCGGTTTGTTTAGAAACATAGAAACTGACAAAAAATTGAAGTTAAAAAATAACTAATAAACCTTAAAAATGTTAGTTTATAGGCCTTAAAAATATTTTAAGTGTCCCCTAAAACTTAGGGAACGTTGGTGCAAACGGGCATAACATAGCAAGAGTCCTAATGTTTATTACCAGGGCATCAGCGGCATCCTGGCGGACGAGATGGGCCTCGGCAAGACGGTGCAGTGCATCGCGTTCCTGTGCCACGTGGCCGAGCGGCTGGCCGTGTGGGGGCCCTTCCTGGTCGTGGCCCCCGCCTCTACGCTACACAACTGGCAGCAGGAGTTGCAGCGATTTGTGCCGGACTTCAAAGTGGTGAGGATGAGTTTGTTATGGAGTGTTAGATTGTATTGTGTAGGGATAAGGCGGCTGGCCGTGTGGGGGCCCTTCCTGGTGGTGGCCCCGGCCTCGACTTTACACAACTGGCAGCAGGAGTTGCAGCGATTCGTGCCCGACTTCAAAGTGGTGAGGATGTGGTGGGATTGGTGGAGATAGGTTAGGTAGGGGCGTTTTGACAGGAAGTGTATGAGTGTTTGTCAAAACGTGTATATTTAGTTCTTGTCAAGATATTTTTGTGTTTGTGATAAATCAAAATTGTGATAAATCAAAATTTTTATGTATAGTAATTAAGTAGTTTTTGAATTTTAAATTACTATAATATAATACAATACAATGTTTAGTATCTAGAAAAATCTTAGCTATTGCATATTGCATGTCTTTACGTATTTAAAGCCAATTTAATATCACTTGGATTAAGTGTGATTACATTGTTTCAAACACATATTTCGTCGAATTTTAGTTTGTATATTATTGTACAAACTTTTTGATTGATTTACGATACTCACATTTATACGTCAGACCATCGTGAATATTATAAAAACTTAACTTAGGGCCGGCTTCTCAATAGTCAGATAAATTCTGACAGAAAATCGGTATCTTTGTGATACGTCGAATATATATATGTCAACATATGTATGAAGTGAAAATAAACACATACCTTGATGGAATCAGGCGTTACTTTGCGGAAATCCATTTAGATTACTTTTTTGGTAATTACTGTGCAAATCCGCTATAATATTATATCGGATTTGCACAGTAATTACCAAAAAAGTAATAAAAACATACCTTTTTTCAGCGTGATAGCATTCATCTGACTATTGAAAAAATCAGCACTTAATCTTAATTTCCTTAATAAAACCATTTTCCCCAGGTCCCCTACTGGGGTTCCCCGAGCGAGCGTAAGATCCTCCGTCAGTTCTGGGAGCGTAAAGACCTCCACACTCGCCAAGCAGCCTTCCACGTCGTCGTCACTTCATACCAAATCGTGGTCTCTGATCTGAAGTATCTGAATAGAGTGTCGTGGCAGTATATGATATTAGATGAGGCTCAGGCTATTAAAAGTTCGGCTAGTATGCGGTGGAAGTTGTTATTGGGCTTTAGCTGCAGGAATCGACTGCTGCTTTCGGGTGAGTTAATCCTACTAATATTATAAATGTGAAAGTTTGTGAGTATGGATGGATGTTTGTTACTCTTTCACATAAAAACTACTTAATGGATTTTGATGGAACTTTACAGTAATATAGGTTATACATCAGAATAACATATAGGGTACTTTTTACCGCGGGAAAACATCTCATTCCCACGGGAATCCAACTTCCACGCGAACGGAGTCGCGGGCGGATACTAGTAGTGTTATAAATGTTTGATGTTAATTATGTGGAGTTTCGTAAATAAAAGCCTTTACAAATAATAAGCTTAAAATTTAATATCTGTCAATAGTTACCATAAGGTACACGTTTAAATTTTGATAGTAATTTGTGTCAAACCTTGAATCTAAATTTAGATATTTAGAGCCGGTTTTTCAATTGTCAGATAAATTCTATCTGACAGAAAATCAGTATGTTTTTGTTGCACGTCAAACATAAATACTTGACATATGTATGAAGAGACAATGAAAACATACCTCTTATCAGTCAGTTAGCATTTATCTGACTATTGAAAAATCAGCCCTTAGTGATATACAATTTAACAGAGGCTTTGCAAACACTCTTAATTTACCCCTTTATCACGTGATACGCATTTTATTTTGACATAAAATTGTCACACTAACTTTACTCCCTAGGTACTCCCATTCAAAACAGTATGGCGGAACTATGGGCGCTGCTTCACTTTATAATGCCGACGTTATTTGACTCGCACGATGAATTCAACGAGTGGTTCTCGAAAGATATTGAGAGCCATGCCGAGAATAAAAGCACTATAGACGAAAGTAAGTAAAGATTGACACTTTTTATTATTGGATAACATGTTTGTTGATTATCATATTTATAAATGATTATTAGCAATTCTGTAAACATCGATTAAATTAGTTCTATGAAATATTAAGCTCACAGCAATTGCAAGAAACGAAAAAAAAACCATTTTAGTTCCCTATATCGTTTTAGACTTTATTGACTCTTGAGTATTACGTATAGCTTAAGTTAATAAAGTAACAGATTGAATTATAAAAAAAATCAACCTATGATAACTTAAGATAGATACCTCTACACATTATTAAAAAAAAATCTTATCCCCAGAACATCTATCCCGTCTGCACATGATACTAAAACCCTTCATGTTACGTCGCATAAAGAAAGACGTAGAAAACGAATTATCCGACAAAATAGAGATTATGGTACATTGCCCATTGACAATCAGACAGAAACTATTATATCTAGCGCTGAAGAAGAAAATCAAGATTGAAGAGTTATTGCACTATTCGGTGGGCGCCGAGTCGGGGCATAGCGTGGATAAGAATTTCACGTCCAATTTGATGAATTTAGTCATGCAGTTTAGGAAGGTATGGAAAAAAGCTTTTGTCTTCAAAATTTTAAGTTTAAGTTTAATGTTGACTATTGTAAATAATGTCAAAAAATATAGTTGTTTCAAAGACATTGCATCTAACAGCCTCATAGCTTATATGGTTGTCTAAAATTCAACAACATATGCTTAGATTTGATTTCCAACTTAAAACCGTAGTTTAATGTACTGGATACTTACTGGCTGGTGAAAAAATAAATTCAAGAGTTTGTTAAATGAGTTTAATTTCCAGTCTCCAGTGTCTTTCTTACATCATAAAGTTAAAATAATAGCAAATCTCTTTAATTTAATCCCATGTTTTTTATCATTATAATTTCATCTTTATATCCCAGGTTTGCAATCACCCCGAGCTATTCGAACGGCGTGATGTCCGTTCGCCTTTTTCAATGCAAATCGACGATTACCACATACCAAAGATATTAGCCGACGAGTGCATTTTGACACGAAGCACGCCGTCAAACAGACACATACTGTATAACAAGCTGTCGATTTTGACACCGGATTATGTCAAAGATAGCGAATGTTTCGTGTTCGCGAGGTTTATTGATTTGTCGCCGATGGAGGTGTATAGGGTTATGCTGTGTGGGTGGCTTCGGGCGTGAGTAGATCTATTATTTATTTCTTTAGATAAAGAGCTATGAAAATAACCAATGTATAAAACAAATTTTGGGTAATTAGAAGCAAATCTCAAAGGAACAATGAAAAAAAAAGATTTTACTTATCATTTTTAATATATTTAGAAATAAGTAAGACAGGTTGTCAAAATAAGAGTTAAATTTCTAAATTTTTACCAAAGATAATAAAAGAGTTATTAATAAGAAAATACAAATGTAATCTAATACATACTTTATTGCTTCTTATAATAAGTAAGTTTTAATATATTGACGACCTCTGTAGTGCAGCGGTATATATACCGGACTGCTAAGCTGATGGTTCCGGGTTCGATCCCCGGGTCGGGTAAATATCGCAAAAATGGTTTTTCAAAATTGGCTCGTGTTTGGGTGTAACTAGGTTCTCCCCTAGTCCATTGTGTGGTACCTATAGTACAAGCTCTGCTTAGTTTACGGCCACACTGTTGGTTTGATAGTCTGAAGTTTATTTATTTATTTTATTAATATATAAGTCTAGTTTGCAATTAACTTAAAAACCCAACTTTCAGCATGCAGCACATAGACTATTCACTTGAAAAGTTTGAGAAGCTTCGCCACCGTCAATTCTGGTGGTACAACCACTCTGAATCCGATATAAAACAGGAACAGAGCGAGACAGATATATGCAGCGATTACTACGATAGAGTGAGAAGCAAAGATATGCTGTTGATTTGTCCGAACGGCGATGTATTGAAGAAAAGGAAAAGTGATGACTTGTTGTGGAGCAGTCTGTTGTTCACTGATGCTTTGTGGACTGATGGTAAGTGCTTATTGCTTAGAAAATATAGAGATTAAAGAAATATTATTTTGACAGTAACGATTACAAATGTGAAATATAAACAAGCGTAAAAATTACTTGAAATTTCATTTTATTCCAAGTTTAATGTAGTAGTGCAGATTTAATTTGAATACATTTGTACGATTTTAAGACGGAAAGTCATCTTTTCAAAGTTGTTCATGAATTTTGATAGTGAATCGTATTTCACAGCAGCTTTTAAATAGGTACATATTTTACAAAAGCAACTTAAACTTATCTAAGTTAAAATTGAATTCTATCGACTACATCTTTTCTACTTTCATTCAAATCTAACTTCAATTTTCAGAAGCGCCATTCTACGCCCACCTTACTCACACTACCCACTACATACCCGAGTCTATAGAACACCGCGCTATCAGACACCGCAACTCTCAACTACCCAACATTACACCCGACACTAATCCCCACAATCTCACCGACAATCTGACTGAAATATCCGACAATCTAACCGATATGTCGTCTACAAACCCGCGGCATCTGTCGGGCATGTTGTCTGAGATTAAAACAGAGGATGGTGGGGTCGCACCGGTGCATTCCGAGTTCGTTCATGTTGAGAGAGAGCCGGTGGTGAGGACCGGTGTGGCCACACCACTGCCGGAGTTGATATGGGTTGTGCAGCCTAAGGTAAGCTTATAAAATGTTATGTTAAAAGTTACGTATTATTTTTTTAGGGGCCAAATTTTAAGTTAAATAAAGAAAATATCACAACTTTAAGATATTTGTGATGTTGATACAGATTTTGACGATAAATTCATACGTATTTTTAAACGAGATTTTTTAAATATTAATTAGAGATGCGCCAAGTAACACTGTTACCGAGTAACGAGTACCGAGTTTTGCAACCGAGTACTCGGCTGAGTAACTCGGTTCTATCAAATTCGCGCGCGTAAACAAGTAATTAGTGATATATGTAACAAGAGTGATATGAACATCATCAGTAGTGCTTCAAATTGTATAAATGACAACTGTAGGGGACAAACAACTTTAGGAAGAGTGATCATTCGGATTAAAATCGGTAGTAAGAACAATTTCGGGTAATCTCTAATATTAATAGATAAATAAACTTTTTTAAATTCAGCTTCAAAACACTTTTTTAAGTTCTAATAGTCTTAACTCATACCTAAATACATCAAAATTAGCTAAATCATGTCTTGTCTCTGTCAATCTTTTGTGACAACTTTGTCATTGCATTTGTAAACACATATCTTAGCTAAAGTATGTTTAAAGTTCGTTTCTAAACATTAACTTTCAAATCAAAATTTTAACTTTCTACCATATTTTCCAAAATTTCGATTATTTCCAAACCCTTCCTTCAATTATCATCAGGCCATAGCCCCAACCCGCGCTATCTTCGCCACCTCCCAGTCCCACTGGTGGCAGCAACAGAAGCACCATCGCTACGGAAAACATGAAGTGTTCACATCACTGATGAAAGCAAGGCCTAGGCGGGGCTGGGCCGCGCTTTCTGTGCCTGGTGAGTTAAAACTGCTCATAAAATAAAAACGACTGTACCTACCTGAATGAAATTTTTGAGGGACCAATTCGAAGCTATTCCGCATCAAACACAAAAAGAATCACGTAAATCGGTTCAGAAATCTAGACGTAATAGATGTACATACATAAAAAAAACTCAGTTTTTGGAAGTCGGTTAAAAAAACTGAAATAAACAGATTTTAGGGGTATTTTGAGGTGAAAAGACTTGAGGTTGCGTAGATTTTACAATTTTTGTCCTAAGGGTAATATTTTTCAATAAAAACGTCTATGTTTAAAGGCAATGATAGACTTGTTAAAAGTTATGTAGGTGTAAAATGTTAGGTATGTGACAGAATATATGGAAAGAGAAGTTTGTATTTTTGTACGATGGGTAAAAAAAATGGAAGAAAGAATTTTACTAAGTTAACTTTAAAGAGCGCTAATGGAAGATATATTATGTTGACATTTTTCATATCTAAAGCTTTCTATTAAGTGTATTATACCATCATAGTACATCATTCATAAAAATAAAATAAAATAATTGTGTAGTTTAAAACAGTGTTCTATCCACAGATAAAAACCAATTAGTGAGCGACGCCGGTAAACTGACAGTTTTAGATTCTTTATTACGAAGATTGAAGGAGAGAGGTCACCGCGTACTGATATACAGTCAGATGACGAAAATGATTGATTTACTTGAGGTATGTATTACAATTTTATATAAAAAGCTTTAAAAATTAATATAATAAAAATAGCCCTTTTAAAAAGTAGACAGTTTAGGTTTTGACAGACTTTTGTCAACATTTTGACAGCATTGTTTTATTAAAATCAATAAATTGAGCTTTCTTACACACTAACATACTTAAAGTTAAATATCAAAAAAAAATCAGTTGTAAAGTGAAGTATTATATTTGCTAGGAATACATGTGGCACAGAAAACACAAATACATGCGGTTAGATGGTTCCAGCAAGATCTCGGCTAGACGGGACATGGTGGCTGATTTTCAGGTAATTTACACACTTTAATAATGCTTGTGAATTCAACAATTTGTAAAATTATTATTAACCTAGGTTGTGTTAGATTAAACAAATTATTTGTTAATCATTTTGAACTTACTTATGTCAAAATATGTTTTGGCGCAGTTAATTTTATGTGACAGCTTTTGTTACTTACACAGATAAACTTTAACTAATGTGGAATTATAAACGACGGCATACTTTTATCATTTTTAAGAATAAGTAAGGTTACAACAAAAACAATTGTATGTAGCGATCCAGTAACACTTTAACTTAAATATTTTAACATATCCTTATTTTGATGATAGTTCCTTTTAAATTCCTTTGCATATTATTTAATTCTGCATACTAAAACTTTGTAATCTACTAGCGACCCGCCTACGCTTCGCAATGACTAACGTTTGGGGGAAACGTGCAAGAGAATAAAAGAATTGAAACTGTTTTCAGCTTTATATTTAAAGCATAAGATTGAGTTTAATGTTATGTGCTCACAGTCCGAGCACGAAAATATGACTGTGAGCACATAACATTGTTTCCAGCTTTATATTTAAGCATAAGATTGAGTTTAATGTTATGCAATGTGACTTGCTCACGAAACATAGATTTTTGCCTAACTTAAAAAAACCTTTCCTAATTGTTCTTTATTTACATATTTAAACGAAAAAAAATCCCTAAAAGATGGTGAAAACCGCGTTAAAATTCCTCAACTGGAGGAGGAGTTAGCGGAAAAACATACAAACAGACAGAATTAGCGACTTGGATTTATACTATGTAATGATAATGATGCTATGTACTTCTGGGAGTTTTTTTCCGCCGGCTTATTTCTCTCGGTCTACGGTTAGGTAAAGTCGAAGTTTGTTACATTGTTGACGTTCATTAAGTAGGTATATGTTACATATCTATAATGAATAAAAGATTTGATTTGTATATCCAGGCCCGCACGGATATCTTCGTGTTCCTGCTGTCGACGCGCGCGGGCGGGCTCGGTATAAACCTGACGGCGGCCGATACTGTCATATTCTACGACTCCGACTGGAATCCCACCGTGGATCAACAGGTACATGATTATTATGTTTGAATAGGGAAATAAGATAGGTTAATTACACAGAAATTTCAAGGTTTTATAAAGGATTGGTGATTGATTAACGTATTTTTTAAGATACTTAATACTAGAGATGGGCCGAGTACTCGGTTTATACTCGGTACTCGGCGTACTCGGCGGGTTTTTTGGTACTCGGTACTCGGCCGAGTAACTCGGTATAAGAATGCCGAGTACCGAGTACCAAAAAAGTAATATATCTTGTTTAAAGAAAGCAATATATATAATTGAAACAACAGTGTTAATCAAAACGTACTGATTGAAGTGATTGAGGAAATCTTTGACATCCTCAAGTAATAGAATCAAAATTATGCTAATGCAGGAGTACTAGCGAGACAAAATTGAAGGAACAGTAATAAAAATAATCAATATGTATAATTTAATAAATGTAAATTATGATGACTTGTTTGGTGCCTTGTCCACCATTTGCCAACAAATTTTCTTCTAAATATACTTACTTGTGTTCGTTTGTACTTGTTTACGCGCGCGAAATTGGGAATTTGATAGAACCGAGTTACTCGGCCGAGTACTCGGTAAAAAAAATTGAACCGAGTAATACTCGGTACTCGGCAAAAGTGTTACTCGGCGCATCTCTACTTAATACACATTAAGATTCTAGCTGTATTTGCATTGTATGGACTGATTTTTAAATCAGTCGGATAAATCCTATATGACTGACAAGTAGTTTGTTCTCTTTACATAGCGAATATAAATGTTCGACGTATGTATGAAGTGACATTGTAAACTATTTATCAGTCAGGTAATTGAAAAAAATAGTCTAACTCACATTTCTTTATTTTTCTACTACCTACCGACTCACCGAACACTATTTATTTTATGTCTTTCACAATACTAGATAATTTAATATCTACAAAAAGTAATGAATTGTTATCTTTCAGGCCATGGACCGTGCCCACAGACTGGGACAGACCAAGCAAGTGACGGTGTATAGACTGATATGTAAAGGAACCATCGAAGAGAGAATCATGCAGCGAGCGAGGGAGAAGAGCGAGGTAAGGACGTTTGTCTCTTTCTAACATAGACTAATTTAATATTATGTATTTATGACAGTGTTATTTAGATAAATATGAGAAAGAAAAAGAAAAAGTAGCTTATTTTATTATTACTATTACTTAGATGCTACGCTGGTTAGCGAGATAAAGTGATTATTTCTATGATAATTTTGTTTTAATTAAAATTATGTCGGTTACACTATCATGTAAGAAATCTAACTGTAAAGAAAAATTATACAATTTTATGAGAAGTAAATCTATCTTTATCATGTTCAAACAATGACTGTTAAACAATTATAAGTTTTATTATCTTGTAGATACAAAGGATGGTAATCAGTGGGGGTAACTTCAAGCCTGACACACTGAAGCCTAAAGAAGTGGTGTCATTATTGTTGGATGACGAAGAAATTGAACTCAAATGTAAGTAAACATTGTGACTTGTTCATAATTTGTCTTTTTCATAAATGACTGAGACAAATATTATCTTAAATTAGTCCATGCAATGGACTGGATAGTTAAGAATTTTTGGTTTAGAGTATCATAACGTGTGATTTATCATTGGTTTTAAATTTTAGATTTTATTAAATACTTTATTTGCAGATCGACAAAAGTCTGAAGAGAAGAAAGTGGAGGAAAGAAAACGAAAACTCGGTCTTCTACCTGTTGTGAGTATAGTATTATTACAAAAAACATTAACCTTATTTTTTTAGTTTAGAAACCATAAAGTAGAAACTCTGAAAATCAAAGGTAAGATTTATAAGATTTATTTAATGAAATATTATATTACATTATCGTCCGCAGCGATGTTTGCGTTTTCCATTAAGAAAATATTTATTGGACTTTTAATGACACAATCGGGGACTTTCTTAGGAAAATTTTAAAAATCGAATAAATTCTCAAAATTGAACCAAAATGAAATTTAATAAGTGGAAGTTAAAAGCTAATAGCCTCACCTATCCGTCATTTTCATTTGGCTACTCACCCACTAAACACCCTGTATATATTTTTACATACATACATATAAAGTTAATGATATTTGTTTCAGCAACAACCGGAGCCGGTGGAGGAGAAGAAGCGCCGGGATTCGAGTCCCGACCGCGGCAGTCCGCTCACCGTCGACGATGACACCAACAATCTGGTTATAGATGTGCCGCCGCAACGTGAGTACACATACATATATAATTTTATAAATAAGGGTTTAAATAAGGGGTTATTTGTAGGAGGAAAATAATATAATTGAGGTCTAGTTTTTATGTATAGAAACTAGTGATGCAACGAATACGAATATTCGTATTCGCCGAATATGATAACAATATTTGTGCAAATAATTTATGCAAAACGGAACGCATTTTTAATTCAGTAATTTGTATCAAAACACGCACTGCCATATTTATTGCCATCTGAAGATCCACTACATTTTTGGCGACAAGATGTGCATTTTCCGACACTGAAAAGATTGACCCAGAAAAATCATTTCACTAAAACCGTCTACTGTATCGTCTGAAAGACTTTTTTAATACAGTTGTTCAAAAAGGGGCGTATTGCAGGGACGTATAGCGTTCGGGATGTGGGCTATTACACACGCGTGCTTTTTTTTACCTTTCCCGCACTCGTGCGTTCTCTTTTCCAACTGTCAAAATAATGTCTATTAAAAAGAAAAATTAACCAACCATGAAGTTTTTACTAAAAAAAAACAAAGAAGTTTTTATGATCCATGTTAATATTTACGTAGCGTAGGTATATTTCTAAAAAAAGCTACTAGATTGTTTCGATATCAGATTTAATGATTTGATTAAATTTGTGTGGTTGGTTTCATTTCATTTTATCTCATTAAATTTCATTTCATATCAATAAAAAAAATCTACTGAAGACTTGGCTGTATGGGCATAGTAACCTTTGCCTACCAAGTGAGTGAAGAAAAAATGGCGCCATTATCCAGAAATTTTCTTTACGAGTTTAGTTGTTCCTAATTTTATATTTTATTAATTGCTTCATTTTTTCGCAACTGTATTAAAAATAGTCGTTCAGTACACGTGCGGAACTCGTTGTAATGACAGCCTTTTCACACTTGTATTGAAATATACTATTTTCTACAGCTGGAAATATACAAACAGAAAAAATAAATCATTTAACACCTAATAATTTACTCAATTGTGTTTTTTGAATAAAAATTTGCCAGTAGTGGCTTTTAATTATAAATAAAAAAATAGTTACTTTTCTTAGTTTTTTTAATATATTTGTAACTATTCTTGTTCGTAGAATAGTGAAAATGCTATTCGTTTACCTCGTAAAATATGAAGGTCCAATTAAGCTATATTATTCTTACTACCAAGCTATATACTAGTATCCCAAAAACAGAAGGTTTACCGATTTTGATAAAGTTGGGTTTATCGCGTGTACAGCGTTTCCCCCAGTCCGCCGCCTCTGCTGGTCGGGCGCGCGCCCCCCCCCCGCGCGGCAACAAGCGCGGCCGCCCCCGCGCCAACAGACACCACAGCACCCGACCAATACCAGCTACCACCACGACGACAACAATGCCTGTAGAGGCTGTAAACGTGGGTGTGCTGCCTGAGGCTGGAGATGGTGGTGAGTACAATGAACACAGCACTAGACATATAGCAACAACAACTACGATGGTGGTGAGTACAATGAACACAGCACTAGACATATAGCAACAACAACTACGATGGTGGTGAGTACAATGAACACAGCACTAGACATATAGCAACAACAACTACGATGGTGGTGAGTACAATGAACACAGCACTAGACATATAGCAACAACAACTACGATGGTGGTGAGTACAATGAACACAGCACTAGACATATAGCAACAACAACTACGATGGTGGTGAGTACAATGAACACAGCACTAGACATATAGCAACAACAACTACGATGGTGGTGAGTACAATGAACACAGCACTAGACATATAGCAACAACAACTACGATGGTGGTGAGTACAATGAACACAGCACTAGACATATAGCAACAACAACTACGATGGTGGTGAGTACAATGAACACAGCACTAGACATATAGCAACAACAACTACGATGGTGGTGAGTACAATGAACACAGCACTAGACATATAGCAACAACAACTACGATGGTGGTGAGTACAATGAACACAGCACTAGACATATAGCAACAACAACTACGATGGTGGTGAGTACAATGAACACAGCACTAGACATATAGCAACAACAACTACGATGGTGGTGAGTACAATGAACACAGCACTAGACATATAGCAACAACAACTACGATGGTGGTGAGTACAATGAACACAGCACTAGACATATAGCAACAACAACTACGATGGTGGTGAGTACAATGAACACAGCACTAGACATATAGCAACAACAACTACGATGGTGGTGAGTACAATGAACACAGCACTAGACATATAGCAACAACAACTACGATGGTGGTGAGTACAATGAACACAGCACTAGACATATAGCAACAACAACTACAACAGCGGCTGTGGAGTCTGCCAGTGTGGTGCCTGGGGCTGGAGATGGTGGTGAGTGTAACAAACAAAACAGCAGTTCTATGCCGGTAGCAACAACAGAGTCTAAGAGTGGTAGAGTCTAGACTCAGCTAGCTGTAGGCTCTGTCTGCAGCGATAACTGGATTGACTCGACCGGTGAAATACCACCGTCGCACAGAAAACCGACGTGAAGTAGGGACGATGTTCCTGCGTTTCGTTCGGTGAGTGCGATATCCGGTGCCCAATTTTGTCAAAGGCACACACACCCTCAACACCCACAGTGTTGCGGGTGGTCATGGGCGGCGGTGATCACTTACCATCAGGTGACCCGCAAGCTCGTTTGCTACCTATATTATTAAAAAAAAACAACAACAGAAACAACAACTACAACAACAGGGGCTGTTGAGGCTTCAAGTGTGGCGCCTGAAACTGGAGATGGTGGTGCGTAAATACACTTGTATAGTTAGTTAGCAAATGTCATCACTGTTGGGTGTTTACTTCAGTCATTTAAACATAATTGCTTCGAAATATGTTTCCTTGTTATCTTCTATTAAATCTAAACCTTACTTTCTGTATTATTAATATCTTAACTTTTTGTAATCGCTAACTTCTTTCATAAAAACTTTTTTACTTTTCATCAGTCTTTATTTTTCTCTCGAGTAATTTTAACTAAACTTTTTCTATTGAAGTTGCAATTCTGCAGTTGCCTTTATCTTTCTTATTGATTAACATTATTTCTGTTCTTTTTTTTATCTTTAAACTTTAACAACGTTCTTAGTTTTGTAACCATTTAATAACCTGTTGGTATGGCCTTCTAGTGTATTTTAGTTGAAAGTTAAAACATGTAAAGTCAATCATAATTTGGTAAATATCTCGTTTCCTACAGGCTTAAGGTTAATTGCGATTAAGGTTATTTGCATCTACACTTGATTTTTTAGTTTATTTCGACCAGAATATAATGATAATTGTTTGTCGGATAGTATAAATGAGTAATTCCACTATATGAGCCTCAATAAATAAGGGTTCTTCCCATTGTTAAGATCGATGGGATCAAAAGCCACTGACGTAACTACAGGTTATTGCAACTCCCCAGCATCCCCCCCGCCGCCCCCCGTGCCCGGCGCGCCCCGCCCCCGGCGCGGGCCGGGCCGCCCCCGCTCGCGCGCCCCGCACGCCCCGCGCGCCCCCCGCCGCCCGCGCCGCGACCACCACCCGCTGCTGGTGCCGCTCGCGCCGCCGCCCTGACCACCAGCACAGGTAATGTTATAGTGATCATTGCCATCATTATCATTGCCATCATTATCATTGTCATCATTATAATTGTCATCATCATTATTATTGTTATCATCATTATTATTATTATAATTGTCATTTCTATCATTGCCATCATCTTCGTCATCATTATCATTGTCATCTTTATCATCATCAGCCATAAGACGACCACTGTGATGCTGATATGTGATAAATATTCTTGTTTGCAATTATTTCTTGAAATATTTACGCGATCGTAATTTGAATTTTTTTTATTCCAATCACCTCGTGATCATAGCAAAAAATAATTTCAAAACGACGGTCAATTATATTTAAAAAAAAAACAAACAAAAATACTTCTCATTATACTTAACATTTTTATATAATTTGCAGTCGCCGTAAAAAGCGGCGATCTCCGTGGCCACCACACGACACCCACCCAGTGCAATGTGTACAAAATAACTATTGACATTATATTTCAAATTATACCAACGATTGTATTCAAACGATTGATGTTCATGCAAAGTTCAAGACTCAAATACTAGGATAGTGCAGTAATGGTTGACAGTGTATTTTAAAAATAAACAATATGTATAGTTCACTTAGTTGTTTTGATCCAAATATCAAATAATTATTAACTGAACTGATGTTTGCGCTCTTAACACGTAACTGCAATACATATTTTTGTTGAAAAGTTGTAATTTTAGATTCAGAATTATGATTTCAGCTCAGTCAAAAAATATATTTTTGCTAAAGTGTCAAGGGCTAGGATGTTTTTTTAAATTCATGTGTGGTTTCAAAAAGTCTTCAATTTGTCCTTATTAAAATGAGCTTGAATAAAACGCACAATGAAAAAAATATAGTATACATAATAGGAAATTTAAACATTATTTACAATAACAAGAAGTTTAACAAAATGCAATTGAATGAAGTAAAATTGTAAAAATGTTGACTTAAACTATATGTGATGAAAATGTACATACAAATTTTAATGAATTTTATTGTAATTTAAATTAAAAACAGCAAGTTTGAGGATACTATGATGTTATTTGATTAATAAATTGATAATTGTTTTTATAATTTGGTTTTTTAATCCATCCAATAGTTTATTTGGTTTAAGTACCTATAAATATTTAAATTAAAAGTGTGATGAATACCTTAATGTTAAGTGTCCATGAATATTACGGTAACATTTAAAGGTTCAAACGTGCTTCCCAACCTCAGTTGCAATCAGCAGTGATTCATAGATGCAATCATTTCATTGATCCCACATTAGACTTTACTTCGTTGTTGAATCATACCTTCTTACGAGCCAATGTAATCCTACTTCCTACTAATATTATAAACGTGAAAGTTTGTGAGTATGTATGGATGTATGGATATTTGTTACTCTTTCACGTAAAAACTACTGAACGGATTTTGATGAAACTTTACAGTAATATAGATAGGTGGTGGTGGCCGCTCGCGGCTCCGTTCGCGTAGAAGTCGGTTTCCCGTGGGAATGCAAAGTTCTTCCGCGGTAAAAAGTTCCCTTAATTCTTTTATACATATATTTTTGGTATCTAGAACCGTTTTCGCAGCGCACGCAACGGAAGCCCTCAAGGATGAATAATTTTCCCCGTTTTTTTCATATTTTCCATTATTTCTGCGCTCCTTATAGTTGCCGCGTGATGTTATATAGCCTAAAGCCTGCCTCGATAAATGGTCTATTCAACACAAAAAGAATTTTTAAATTCGAACCAGTAGTTCCTGAGATTAGCGCGTTCAAACAAACAAACAAACTCTTCAGTTTATAATATTAGTTGAGATTGAAATTTGTACCATGACGAACATTTTATTAGTGAACGGAACGTCTTAATTGGCGGATAAGAAGTCTTTAAAAAGTTTCTGCTGAACCAACTTTTGCAGGAATGTTGTCATTTTATGAGTGTCAGTAAAAATGATTTTTTTATGTAGAATTAATGTAAAACATCATCATTATCATTACATAGTATAAATCCAAGTCCCTAATTCTGTCTGTTTCTATGTTTGTCCGCTAGCTCCTCCTAAACCACTTAACGGATTTTAATGCGAGTTTAATATTAATATAGCAGCCCCATACCTACTAAAGATCAACTTTTAAATATTGTGTGAAGAAGATAAACATATCCTTTTTTGAGAGCGCCATTTCAGTAAGTATCTCAATTGTTTACCTGTTAAAAACAATGTGCTTCGTTCACTTCTTTTAGTGTCATAGTATGAATTAAAGCAGGATTGTTTAGGTTCACAGATCACCCCCTAATAGATTCCGCATTAGAGGCGACGACCTATATTTCGCCACTATGCGATTTAGATCATAGTGCAAGCCCCGCCTACATTTTTTGATTTAGTCATGACCAACCTTCAGACACGTACGCATCCGTGTCACTGCGTATTTGTGCATCGAAAATTAGTTTTTGTGGAGTTCAACTTGCGTTGGTTTATTTATTGTAAACAAACAAAGGATATCTCTTTCTGTCAGTACAAATATATAAACGGTCATCTCATTTTCTTAAAGAAGCACGAATTTACCCGAGTAATATTAGAGTTTGAAAGTTACACATAAACGCTGTCAATTTATCGATATTTTTCGTAAACAGAGGTTGCTTAACTTTTTAACCAAATTTTAAACTAGATATCGTGTAGCACCCTCTAATTAGGCAAAACATATTTACTTTGAATCTAACATTTATAAATAAGAAAGGAAACCCACGCAAACTTGAGCCAAAAATTAGTGGCTCAAAATTAATAGTCTCATTTATTATAATAGAAAAAATTGAAGGCCAATCAACCAAGTAAATGTAAATCTGTCGACATTTGTATTAAACGATATTTATAATTTATCGATACTTTTATCGAATACTTAGGGGGAGGTCCCGGACACTTAAGGAATAACAGAAATAAAAAAAAATGCACAATAGTCTAATTTATTTATTTCACTTTAAGAACTTTTTAATTATATGCCTAATCAACACAGATAAATCACCAGTCTTAAATATTACTTTAAATGTAGTTAATATTGAGTGAAAGTTAACATAGCAAAAACGAGGTTCCGAAAAAGGTTCCCTAATGACAGCCAATTTTTTGATCATTTTTAAACTCAAAAATTATTTTAACAAATATCAAAACAAATCAACTGTTAATAAAGAAAACTAATCTTAATTTTAATAAACTTTGGACATAATCAGGAAAGTTTTTTATAGTATCACACACATCACAGACCTTTAATTGTACAACTTGCAAAAATCACAAATGTAGATAACTGAGCCCTCTTCCACACCAATAGATAGCTTTATGGGAAAAAAATATCTTTGGGGGTATTCTGACGATCTCGGTTTGGTTTTAACCATGTTAAACCTTAAAAATAAAACACAAAAATAATAATTCCAAAAAAAACACTTGCTGTTAAACTGTCCGGTACTAGGGATCTTTGAGAGTGTCCGAACTTAGGGACCCTCAGGTATATACAAGAAAAATTCTCATTCAAATTGTGTGTTCAAGAATCATGAAAAAGCTATGAATTATGTAAGATAAGAACAAAAGCAATAATAATTAAAAATAATGGATATCATCCCACAGTTTAAATACTATTTACAGACCCCGAAAAATTACTTGAAACAAAATTTATACTAACCACAAAATTTGGACAACGCTTCCCGACGAACGAGTCAGCACTGACTATTGGCTCTCCTCCTCCACACTTTACTTGGGAGAACCTATCTAACCGCAGCAAAAGCAAAAAATTGGCGCGCTTTTCCGTTCTGATTTTAATTATGTCCGGCTTTAGGACCCGTCCGGGCTTATGGGACTTCCCCCTACATCACTATTTCATCACTATTTGACGGGTGCATCTTAGAACGTTTTTGAACTAGCCAATCAGAATGTCATTACTTCGTCCCCCGCTCTTCAACTTTTGGTGACCCTGATGCAACGCAAATGTACGAACACGCGGAATCTATTAGGGGGTGATCTGTGTTTAGGTTTAATTTTAAAACCAAATTGAATCATTATGGATTTGTAAAAGCTTGTGATACGGCCCCTGATTACCTATAGGTAAGCTTTCAGTTTTTTTTGAGATCTTATCGTACAAAGTACATAAACCAAGTTCACAAATAAACAACTATTTCCTTCTGTTGTTACTCCCAAAAAAAATCTTACGCCACCACGCAAAAGCTAAAATTCCTGAACATACATCGCCCATACGATGCTTCTCTCAATTTTACGAATGACTGCTGCGTTAGTTTTTATACCCTGTCTTAGTCGGAGGTCCTGTCACGGAGCGAGGCTAAATGTTATAATTAGGTAAAAAGCAAGTATTGTGGATCTTTTAGAATTGTCAGTTTATTCATAGAAAATTCGCGATTACATTGCTTCAATACAACACTTGCTATGAATAAATGGTTTTCCCATCTACGGTAGGTAGGTACTGGAGTGAAAAGTGCTAGTTAAAAATGTGTTTGACGTAGAAAGCAAATACTTAGTATCCTACTAATATTATAAACGTGAAAGTTTGTGAGTATGTAACACACATGTTTGATACTCTTTCACGCAAACTGAAGGTTTTTAACAAAATATTTCATATCGTTTGGGACTCACCTGAAATTACACATGGGGAAGTATCTACAGCGGGAAAATACCACGTTCTAGCGCAGCTTTTTGAAGTCGGCCAAAAAGCAATATTTCATGTTCATGTCGACAAAAATCCACCATTGCGTAGCGTGGTCACTAACAACCCTTACTTATAGATGCGTGTAAAAAGAAAGGGGTTAAATTGAATCCGATTTATATAAATACAGTACCTATATTAAATTCTCTTATTCCTTTTTTTTCGATTACCTTGACCACAACAACCGTATATATCAACAGATCATTACCCTGTGAGGTCCTTGTTTTATTCATGCACATTGCTCATGATTAGCTGTAACAATTAATCAAGGAAGTGTATAGGTACTGGTATGTTATCTGTGATGCACAGGCGCCGGTGTACGCGTGATGGTGTTTATAATTAGTAGGTAAAGTTATAGTGTACCCAAGCTTGACTATGCTTGAAACTAATTTAGATTTTTTTAAATTTTTTTTGGTTTCTTTAGTAATAAAAAAGTGCAAATAAATGGCAATTAATGGTGCATAGATTTTTGGTGTAAAATATATTACAATAAGAATTTCTGTGTGCCTAGAGAAATCGGCTGGACGTTACAACATATAGGTCATACACATACACTACCTACTGATAACACATTAATCGACTCTGGAAGCCTAGGTTCAGCTGTTTTTATTTAATAGGTAAAAATGAAACTTTTTTATTTTAAATAATACTATTAAGTAGGGATCTACCTATAGGTATCGTTTTTGACGACATCACTTACCTATAAAATTGTAGGTACGTCATAAATACCTACCAAAATTAATGATAATAATTACAGTTGGTTGACTTTAGATTTAAATGTAAAAACATGTCAATGTTTTTATAGATTTTTAATTTTAGCACCTAAATAGACTTAAGTAACTGTTTGTTTTCCTATGAAAATAAAATAAATAAAAGTTAGCTGACGAAGATGACTGGCGCTTACTTCTTTGTGCTTCTCACACTGATTACCTATTTATTTTTTCCCAATTCTAGGTCATACATGCACCTAGTCTCTATATAACATCTTGATAACTTTTCACCAATCATGATTCATTTTACCCTACCTCAAAAAACGCAAAAGGTCTTTACTCCGAAGTGTTTTCACGTATAGGTCCCCAAACCATCTAACCTCCGTACGTTGATTACGCGGAATTAATGCAAATGATCGCACGTCGCGTCTGCTGGTTCGTTCCCACGGTGAGTCACGTGGGAGCGGCGCGCGCGCAGCGGCAGTGGCGGCATGACGCGGGTTGAAGGCGACCTGTTAACTAAAAAGTGTAATAGAATATAATAAGGTGAGTACTTAATTGGAAAAGAGAAAATGGAAATTCACGATTACGAATCTTCCAAAATTGCGATTTGTAAAGACATCATGATAACTAGATAAGCTCGGTTACTTTAAATATCTTGATTAATAACTTATTATCTTCATACCACTACGTATCGGGTCTAGGCTTAACATTTTATGAAATAGCACAATTTGTCTTAAATTTAATGCAATCTTTAGGCACCTTTTACGAACAGAAAGCCGCTACTATCTCAAACATACAGTTTGACTTTTGTTGACTATGGTATTGTTACAAAAAGACTAATCAATAACTTAGGTAATATAAAATTACTTACTAGTTCTACTAAGCAAACCGACCGAATGTTTTTATTAGTGACTAGTGACCGCCCGCGACTCCGTTCGCGGATAGCTTAGTAGAACCACATGAGTAAAGAAACTGAACAGAGACAAAGCTACATACGAATGCGCTGTGACAGGTACATCACTACAAGTGCAACGCGTGTGTGTGCGTGACCACTGGCCGCTTGTCACGTATGAGCCGAAACCGCTTCAAACTAGATCAGCCAGTGGTCAATCTCAGGGCGTGCAGGCGTGACGCGACGCTCGAACGTTGTGCGTGTTTTGTTTTTGTTTTCGAGTTTCTCACATAATACGTAGTAATACTTTTGTTTTAGTTTTTAAAAAGTATTTAAAAATATAGGAAAAGATTCTTTTTTTTGCCATTATAAGGACTTTAATGAAGGTAGTGTGAAATCAGGTTTTTTGATAATACCTCCTGACAATTTTATTGAATTTGTTGAATTGCTTGAGAAAAAAAATTCGCGAATTTTTTTTTATCATCATATTAAAAATGTTAATATTGGTAATGAAATATTAGCACGTTTGCAAGATTGTACATTTCATATGCCATGTGAGTGTTTCCCATTGGTTTATTTGAAAAAACTTTATATTAGATTTAGAATTTATCATTCGATTAAAAGACACAACAAATTATTAAAAACCAAAAGTAATAAAAAAAAAATATTTAGAGTATGTAATTTGTAAAAAAAAAACCTATTTTAATAAAAAATTTGAAAAAAAAGTACATTTATATTTTTAATTTATTCAATTGTGCCAACCCTACCAAAATAGGTATAAATTTTGCTAGCTCTTTAGAAGCTTTGTCTCTGTTCAGTTTCTTTACTCAAGTGGTAGAACCAATAAAAAAAAAATATTTAGATTATGTAATTTGTAAAAAAAAAACCTATTTTAATAAAAAATTTGAAAAAAAAAGTACATTTATATTATTAATTTATTCAATTGTGCCAACCCTACCAAAATAGGTATAAATTTTGCTAGCTCTTTTGAAGCTTTGTCTCTGTTCAGTTTCTTTACTCATGTGGTAGAACTAGTCGGTAGTACAAATAATCTATGTTATCGTCCATCACAAACAAAACGTCTAAAAATTGCTATCAGTAAATTTTACGAGCGATTGCCTACAAGCTAGCGAAGTAGAACTGGGCCATTAGTCTACCATCAGGTCGAATTAGTTTCAGGTCACGGGAGATGAAGCCCTTCCATTAGGCTGAATAAGTAACCTAGATAAACACGGGTCATAGGGAGTAACTCAAAATAGTGGAATTTTAATTAAAAAACGGCTAGGACTTCAGAAATTAGAATATTTAATTTAAATTGATGATAGCTTATTGCAAGAAGTATAAAAATGCCTTCAAGTTTCGAGATAAACCTTTTTCGAGTTTATATACCTGTAATTTGTGTTGGTGATTTTTACCCATTTTCTTAATCTTAAATATATCCCTTATCCTGCTGTAGTTGTTTTACAGCAACATGTAAAAATGCAACGTATCTTGTGTTGGAACCAAATAATTTACTAATCGCTTTCTCTTTTGTCAATTCTATTTCGACTCTAAAATCTATCTTTAGGACCTCATTAAACAAAATCAATCGACGACGCGCCGGACCTCCGTACCTCCAGCCATTTATTAGGGTGGTGACAGATATATGTTTTTCTATAATAAATCATCACATACCGCCCCTAGGCGAAAGATTCCGTGCGCTAGATAGTGTGTGACATGGGATTGCAAAAAGTATGGATTCCGAGCATTCTGTGATGTTGTAGCTCATTAGAGGGTGTTAAGTAGGTAGCACGTCAGAAATAAAAGGAAATATTCAGAAATATATATATTACATGCAGCTACTTTAGTCAAGCAACGAGCTATAAGATACTGTGGCGACCCAAAGTCGCATCACTAATGTATTTTGTATGGCAACCATTTAATGATTGCAACACTATCAATACTCAACCGTTCGATTGACTCACTCACTGATACTTTTGTGTTCGCCTCCAATTGTCGGTTCCTAATTTATAATTATCTGTTTTGTGTTCTGCAATAAATACGCCTATCAAATCTCAGCCGAATTATCATTGCGACGCCCCAAAACTGGTGAGCACCGACGTGATATCTAAGCAATCTTCAAATCGCAATATCGCAGCAAATTGACGACGCAAAATCACCGTCCGCCATCTTATGAACATTTTTGAACACAAGTCTTTTTTTCAATCTTACTGGATTCAAGCAAAACTGTCTTCCACTGCACTCCTTCAAACAACCGCTTTCCAATTTGAACTAAGAATCTTTCAACACCCAGTACCTACTACTCTACCTGTTCTGCATGTGGAATCTGTGCATCCTGGCCCGACTAACGTTTTTGCATGAATAAATTCCTGCATGGCATGTACCAAGCGCATGCAACCTGCCCCCGCCACTGAAATCGGAGCAGCATTTGATCAACCCCGGAGCATCTTTCACAGTCGCTGAGGTAACAGGTGGCCCTGTTTCAAGGTGTGTGAACTTTTTCTTTTTTTTATCGACGCTGCAAGTGGGACAATTCATAATAACTCTAGTGTTAATTCAGTACTGTGTGTGTGTTCATATTTTATTTTTATTATTAGTTTATTTGTTTTTTTTTTTTTACTCCGGGATGTTGCATTCTCTTAAAACTTAAGTTTAATTTTTTTCTATGATTGTTTACACTTTATACCTCATTTTCTTGTCTGGAATCCTTGTGTACTAGCTAACCTTTAGAACAAAATTTGTATCACACCACACTCCCACATAAATTATTCATTATTTCTTTATTTTAAAACTTTTTGCATTTGACAACTCCGACCATGACTGACACCAATCCTGTCCCAACTTGTAAATCGACTGCAGAACATGATGGTGATGCTGCTTGCAATCCTAATCCACCAAGTGAGCATGTTTTTATTAACAGGGTGTCTATCCGGACACCACCTTTCTCGAAGGACCGACCCACTCTGTGGTTTGCCAGCCTAGAGGCACAATTTCATATCAATAGTATTACCAGCGAAGTCACAAAATATCACTACACTGTTGCTCATTTAGACATAGATTGTATTAAGGAAGTTGAAGATATTGTATCGGCACCGCCTACTGATCAACCATATACAAAATTAAAAGCTGCCATTATTAATAGATTTTCTGTATCTTATGAAGAAAAAATTCGTAAGCTCCTCGAGAATGAGCCCATAGGCGATAGGAAACCTTCCTATTTTCTTAGACATCTTCAGTCACTAGCAGGGAATACATTTCCACCAGATCTCCTTAAAACAATTTGGCTTAACCGACTGCCCGGGCAAATGCAACTTATCTTGACTTCAAGAAAACAACAGCCGCTGGAAGACCTTTGCGACCTGGCTGACCAGTTGATGGAAATCAGCACCCACACAGCTCCATCAAGAACCTATGAGGTCTCCGCACATCCTGAATCATCAGAGGCATCCAACATCGAAGCTCTCAGCAAGAAAATAGAAGAGCTGACCTCAGCTGTTGCAGCACTTTCTGCAGGTCATCCAAGACCTGGAAGATCTGGATATACTGGAAGATCTGGAAGTCGCAGCCGTTTCAGAAATCGCTCACGATCGCGCTTACAGCAGTCGCCGTTTATTCGTGTACGACCGGTACACCAATCAAAGGTTTTTGATTGACACCGGCTCGGACATCTGTTGCTACCCACGGCAAATGACTAAAGGTCGGCTAGCAAGCAGTGGATATGAGCTACGCGCAGCAAACGGCAGTTCCATCCGCACTTACGGCAGCATTCGACTAAATTTAAATTTAGGTTTGCGTCGAGATTTCACCTGGAATTTCGTAGTGGCCGATGTCTCCAGCCCTATTATTGGATCGGACTTTTTGAGCCACTACAATCTCCTTCCTGACTGCAAACATCAACTTATCATAGATGGCACCACTCAGTTCGAAATAAAAGCCACTACAGCCAATTGCACGCAAGATAGTATCAAGGCAGTAACCTTGGGAGACACACCCTACGAGCGCATACTGTCAGATTTCCCCGAGATCACGCGCCCCCCTGGTATCGACCGCGACATCAAACACTCAACTGTCCACCATATTAAGACCACTGACGGACCCCCTGTTTGTTGCAGACCAAGACGCCTCGCCCCAGATAAACTCGGCATAGCTCAACGAGAGTTCGACGCCATGGTTCGCTCCGGAACTGCGCGACCTTCCAGCAGTTCATGGTCATCACCCTTGCACTTAGCGGCTAAGAAAGATGCAACATGGCGTCCTTGTGGAGACTACCGTGGTTTGAACGCTCGGACAATACCAGACCGCTACCCCGTGCGTCATATAGGAGACTTCGCTCATAACTTGGCTGGATCCTCAGTGTTTAGCACTGTCGATCTAGTCAAGGCGTACCAACAGATCCCTGTGCACCCAGAGGACGTCTGTAAAACAGCCATCATAACGCCATTTGGCTTATACGAGTTTCCCTATATGACATTTGGGCTCCGCAATGCTGGACAGACGTTCCAGCGGTTCATCGACGAAGTCGTCCGAGGACTAGACTTCTGCTTTGCCTATGTCGACGATATACTGGTGCACTCTAGGAACCACGCTGAGCACGAAAATCACCTACGTATGCTCTTCCAGCGTTTGCAGCAGTATGGCGTCGTCATAAATCCCGCCAAATGCGTGTTTGGCACAGATGAGGTTACCTTTCTCGGGTACCAAATCAACTCGTCTGGCACTCGTCCACCCGAGGAACGGATCCAGGCCTTAGCGGAGTTTCCTCCCCCAAAGACTGTCCAAGGCATGCGCCGTTTTCTGGGCATGGTGAATTTTTACCGCCGTTTTCTGCCCGGCGCCGCTAAGTACCAGGCGCCCCTCATTGACGCTGTCGCTGCCGTTCAAGGTAAAGGTTCAAAACCTTTCCTATGGACCGAAGCGTTGGAGGAGGCATTTAAGCTTTGCAAGACAAGCTTAGCATCCGCAACTCTTTTGTCCCACCCGGATTGCAGTGCCTCTCTTGCTCTTTTTACGGACGCTTCTTCCACGCACATTGGAGCATGCCTTCAACAGCGCCGTAACGAGAAAGATAACTGGCAACCACTGGCTCACTTCAGCAAAAAGTTGACTCACAAGCAAGCAGAATGGCCGGCGTATTACCGTGAGCTGCTTGCCGTATACGAAAGCGTACAACACTTTCGGCATATTTTAGAAGTTCAACACGTGAAAATTTTCACAGATCACAAGCCACTTGTTTACGCTTTCTCACAACGGCGAGAAAAGCTGCCGCCTGCCCAGCTTAATCAACTTTCCTTCATTAGCCAATTTACAACGGACATCATCTACGTCAAGGGTGAAGAGAACATCGTTGCAGATGCCATGTCCCGTGTCGAGACAATATCCCTCGAAGCCGATTTTGTCGCACTAGCACAGTCGCAAGAATCTGACGAAGAATTAGCGGAAATACGAAATAATTCATCGCTAAAGCTAGAACTTACCATTATTCCTGGCTGCAACGTCAGCGTTCTCTGCGACACCTCCACTGGTCGCGCACGACCCTATCTAACACCACAGTTTCGTCGTGCCGCTTTTGACCGATGTCATAACCTTAGTCACCCTGGTGCACGGACATCCGCGCGCTTGGTGTCTGAACGGTATGTTTGGCCTAACATAAACAGAGATTGCCGCAAGTGGGCACGCCTTTGTTTGCAATGCCAACGCAGCAAAGTCACGCGTCACGTACAATCGCCACTCGGACACTTCACCAGTCCATCCAACAGATTCAGCCACGTCCACATCGACATCATCGGCCCACTTCCGTACTCAAACGATTATACCTACTGTTTGACCGCCATTGATAGGTACACGCGGTGGCCGGAGGCTTGGCCGATGAAAACGATTACTGCTGAAGAAGTTGCTGAAAAACTGATTTCAGGTTGGATCGCTCGCTTCGGTGTGCCCAACAACATTACCACCGACCAGGGCCGACAATTTGAGTCCGCTCTCTTTCAACGCCTGATGGACTTGTGCAGCATAAAACGAAATCGCACTACCAGCTACCATCCTTGCGCCAACGGCATGGTAGAACGTCTGCACCGGCAACTAAAAGCAGCACTCATGTGTCACGCCGAAACATGGACTAGAGCGCTACCATTAGTACTCCTTGGCATGCGAACAGCGCTGAAAGAGGACATTAATGCATCGTCCGCTGAACTGGTGTACGGTGAAACCCTTCGCCTTCCCGGCGAACTCATCGTACGCCCGCAACAGCCAAGCAATACTGCAGATTACAATGACCTTGTAACTCAACTAAGACATAAGATGGCAAATCTAAGACCGGTACCCGCAACACACCATTCAAAGCCGACGCCATTCGTTTTCAAAGACCTAGCGACGTCTACTCATGTGTTTTTACGCGACGAAGCACGGAGATCCCTGCAACCGCCATACTCTGGACCGCACCGTGTCCTCAACAGGAGAGACAAGACCATCACTTTAGACGTAGGTGGAAGGCAAATCACAGTTAGCATTGATCGTGTGAAACCTGCATATGTCAATGCCGACTCACCTAACTTACAAACTGGCGCACCACAGAGCAGTTCAGCCATTCCCGTAACTGCCTCACCATGCCCAGCACCAAACAACACTTCAACCAGTTCACCTACTACATCTCCACCATTGTTTTCTCCATCTTCCGCATTTTCCACTGTTCCCACTCCTCCAGCCCCGTCAGCGTCTATCCCTACCCTACCTCCTGCTCCTGTCACCACTAGGACCGGAAGGAGAGTCAAATTCAGGGACATTTTAGACTTGTAATTATTTTTTTTTTTACTTTCTTATTATTATTATTTTTTAAACTATATTAGTTTAATTTTCTCCGTGGGGGGGTGGTGTGGTGACCCAAAGTCGCATCACTAATGTATTTTGTATGGCAACCATTTAATGATTGCAACACTATCAATACTCAACCGCTCGATTGACTCACTCACTGATACTTTTGTGTTCGCCTCCAATTGTCGGTTCCTAATTTATAATTATCTGTTTTGTGTTCTGCAATAAATACGCCTATCAAATCTCAGCCGAATTATCATTGCGACGCCCCAAAATACCCACCGATTTTCTATACTTAAAACATAGGTAACAAAGGAGCTTCAAATTAATTGTAAGATACGTATTGTCATTCCTGACTTGAAAAAAAGCGTAAAATATATAAAGTAGGTAAGAGCCTAACTACAGAAAAGTGCTGATACAGCTACTATCCAAACTGATGTTTTAGAATAGTAGGTTTGCTCGCATTGGTTTAATGTTTTCGTAGGTATATAACGATTAATACTGTAAGATTTTGCATTTTTTTAGTTTCAGAATTCTGATTTATTATCCGAACACGAAAGCTACACACTTTTTCAAGTAACATATTTCTTCCACACCATTTTTTATCAATTATAAAAAACAACACTTAAATCTGTATCGGAAATGACACATTACACCGTGTCGTTTGCAAAACCTTTATAACCAGACCCCTTTCTTCCTTTAGTTTCCTTTGGCGATGTTAAGGAACGGTTTTGTTCAGGGTTCAAGTTATTTTGAGCAAGTTAAGCACGGGGTTTGTAAAGTTAGGGGAAGGTAAATCGTTAGTGACGCTGAATGACGGATGTCTTTACAAGCTAGAGGAGTTGTAGATGATGCTTGTGGACTGTGGTTCTCAAATATTAGGTTTATTTCCTAGCAACTATACTGTAAAGGAAGCCTAATTCATACTAACTGTATCCCTACTTTGTACCAACATTTTTTTCAACGCTATGTACCTATGTTCGGTGAAAAAACTTTAAATGATACTTCTATTTTAACTGCCCTTTTTTTCTTTTCCTTAAGGTCAAAAATGAAGGTTCCTAAGAATTTTTTTTGGTAGGTGTAAATCTGAAATTGTTTTAACCAATTTAACCTGATTATTTGTCTATTTGTCTATTTGTCTATTGATTTATTTTATAGTATAAATTATTGAAACATGTTCTAAACGTTCCAAAACTTTGAGATCCGAGAAACTGCAAACGATAACATATCGCCCGCGTGAAAGATAAGTGTATCCGCGCCCTAATGTTTTTTACACCACGAATTAAAAAGTCTAATGTCACGCGTTTTGGCGGCAAAAACAACTGTATCTTATGTCACCCCACGTGCCTAAAAATGGCGGAGTAAAAAATAAAAAACTTCAACATACGCTTTCATTTACGTGACGATTTTGTTATGACTGAAATTATTTATGAAAGAACAGGGTGTGGAAATAGATACGGTGAAAGTAATACTTGTGTTCCGGGTTTGGATTTAAACATGTGTGGTTTGCATATAAAAAACAAAAGTAGGTACTTAGTTAGGTATTGCAAAAGCAAATTACTTTGACTAATAATAAAAAAAAAACCAAAACATATATGCTTTATGCTTGTAAGTCAAAGTTTAACAAATTAACCGTTAAGATTCTAAGCTAGGTTTTTGCATTACCTACTGCCTTAGTTTTTACAGTTTATTTTCAATTGATGTTTTTTACACCATTTAATACTTTCGGAATAATTTTAGCTCCGGAAGCCATCATTTTGTAAAAGGCTTATCAAAGTAAAGTGACTACCATGGGTTGACCAGAAAGACCTAACATTAGGCGTTTTTTATGACTTTTAGAAGCTAAAAGGCACTTACAGATAATCTTAGCCAAAGTATTTGTTAGTCTCATCTCTTTTTTGTCATGATGTCACGCCCTAATCTTGCTACTTGAATGACATATCCTATTCGTAAAAAACAACATTTCCGCATTTGAGGTGCGAAAGTAAAACCATCAGCTTTTTACCTCAACGATCTTTGATGATAGATAGCGCAGAGATGTTGACAGTTTCATGGAACACAAAAAATAAATAATTGGCAGCTCAAAATGGACGAGGATGTAATCAAGTTACACTTAGGAATAAAAGGAATTTAAAAGATCAACCTTAATTAGCCCGACCCTTCTTTCGAACCCAGAACATACTTATCTTAAAACCAGACGGCTTCGTCAGTGAACAAAATTCATTCTTCATAATATCTATATTTTTTACTTTGTGTAAGTAGTTATGTGTGATATAGTCCTCACAGAAATGAGAGGATGATACACCGACACTGATAAATAGACCTGGTTTAGATGAAAATGAGACTTTGCCTTCGATTTAGTGGACCACCACTTGTCAGATGTTCATAAGTGGAAAAATATAGAAATATATATAGATTAGATAATACGGTAGGTACTTGCAAATCAACCCAAGAATCAAGAGAGTAATGATGAACACTCCACTCACCTCCGAACACTCCCACGTCACCCGGGGGTGCTGCAGCAGCTTCCAAAGTCCTGATCCTTGGTATGCCAAGGTTATGAACGTCACAGTCCTGGTAATTCACAAGTCCACAAATTGGATAACGTATCCTTTACACTGGGATTGAACGTCAACACACCAGCGGAGTCCCGAAACGCGCGTGGTATCCTTTATTCGACCACAGAAAATGGCGTCACGGCATCGAACAGAAAGGCACAGGTTGCCTTCGCAGCGTCCAATGAGCAACTGACAGCTGAACCGGCCCGAGCGCAGTTCGTGTCAAAAGATGGTTAGAGAGAACATACGAACTACCCTCATGATTCATTAGAAATCATTGCAAGTACCGTACATACCCCCCACCGAAATCATTATAATGATTTCCAGTATAAAATATATAAGATTACTTAAACAATACACATACATACATATTTATTAACCGTCTAAAACTTTTAGAATCCTATTAATAAAAAAGACTATGTGAAAACGTTTCACTGAGTATGCCTATGAGTAAGTGTACCTAATTAGTATTGAGATTAATGAAATGAAAACGTTTCATTTCTAAAAGTAAACTAAACTTAATAAGAATTAATACCCTAAAAACTATTTGGAGGTTAAGCCGCCAATCTAAATGTTAATTTGCATAAGGTAAAGGACATAGTTTGTTAACTGGACGTTTGTAGACACCGTTTTGAGTTCTTACAGTAACAACGCGAACGACATTGTCACCCCCGGGGTGAACCATTTCTACTCTACCTAACGGCCATTGGAGAGGATGAGAGAGATCGGATTTTATCAATACCAACTCTCCAACTTTAATGTTATTAGGCGACGTGAACCATTTCGCTCTTTGTTGGAGAGTGTGCAGATAGTCATCAGACCATCGCCTCCAAAAAGACTGCGAAGCCATCTGGACGGATTGCCAACGTGACAATCTGTTCAGAGGCACGTCAGTGAGATTAACTTCTGGCACGGCCAGCAAACTTTGACCTATTAGGAAATGACCCGCGGTTAGAACGTCAAATTCATTAGGGTTGTCAGATAATGAGCACAAAGGACGTGAATTCATTATCGCCTCTACCTTACAAAACAGAGTAGTGAGCTCCTCAAACGTGAGAGCTCTATCACCGACTGCCCGATACAAATGGTACTTCGCTGATTTGATACCGGCCTCCCACAGGCCTCCCATCGAGGGGGCGCTCGGTGGGTTGAACTTCCAGTCAACGTGACGCGAAGCTAAACCGTCAAGTATTTGATCGCGACGCTCTTTACAAAAGAAAGCAGAAACATCTTTTAAATGCTTCGCAGCTGCGACGAAGTTGGTTCCACAGTCCGAGTATAAACAAGTGCAAAGTCCACGACGTGCAACAAACCTATCAAATGTCGCTAAAAAACATTCACAACTGAGATCAGTTATAACTTCGAGGTGAACTGCCTTGGTTGAAAAACAAATAAACAAACATAGGTACGCTTTATGTATCTTAGCATTACGTCGCAAACTTTCTTTGACATAAAACGGACCACCGATATCACATCCAACATGATTAAACACCTTATCAGGCTGCAATCGCGAAGCAGGTAACGTACCCATAGCCGGTTGTAAAACAGTCGGTTTAAATTTAAAACAGTTACGACATTTTGAAAGTACTGACCTAATAATGCTACGAGCATTTATTATCCAGTATTTTTTATGTAAAATACCCTGCAAAGTGCGGGGACCTACATGCAGGTAGGTTTTATGAAAATAATCTATAATTAATTTAGTCACATGACACTTCTTGGGCAGAAGTAAAGGATGTTTTGCATCTGACGGCAGATCAGATTGAGCAATCCTACCCCCCACCCTGAGGAAACCATGGGCGTCAATAAACGGTGACAACCTACAAAGTGACTTGACAAATTGTTTTTTAGTTAAAAGTTTTATTTCTTCAAAGAAATTGTTATGTTGAATGACCTTTATTATTGACAAGTGACCTTGATTGAGCTCAGTAGTAGTTAAGGGACCTGAAGCACGGCTTGACCCTTTTAGCTTTAAATTGTTAATAAAACGGTGACACCATCCTATCACTCGTTGTAAACGGTTAAAATTTGAAAAATTGTTAAAACTATTTTCTAAGTCATTATTAAAATCAATTTGTGAAGTAAATGCAAATGTATCAGAATTTGTTTTCAATTCCGGGAGATCGTTCATCTTAGTCGGAACTATAGTAGTAGTGGGCCACTCGTGAGCGTCACGGGCAAGCCACGGCGGGCCGCGCAGCCAGCGGGCGGCGGCGGCCACTAGCGCGGCGGGCAGCGCGCCGCGCGAGCACACGTCGGCGGCGTTGTCCGCGCTGCTCACGTGCCTCCACCGGTCTGACGGAACGATGTCTGTTATCTGGCTAACACGGTTAGCAACAAATGTCTTTAATTTGTAAGGTGGTGTTTGCAACCACGATAAAACCACTGTCGAATCGCTGAGCGCGATTATCTTTAAATTAAAATCATTTATATTTCGTACGACGAAATTTACCAGTTTAGCAAGCAGCACGGCTGCAAGCAGTTCAAGCCGAGGTATTGACGTTGGTTTAATAGGTGCGACCTTTGACTTGCTTGTCAATAGGTTGACCTTGACTTGACCTTGGTGATTGACACTTCGTAGGTATATATGCAAGCCGCGTAGCCTCTGGATGACGCATCACAAAAACATACGAGCTGCACAGAAGTACAGTCGGGAATTAAAACATGCCGCTCGATACGTAACCTTGACAGTTCTGAGAGCTCTGAAAGAAATGTGTTCCACTGTTGGCACAAATTAGGTGGTAAAGTCTCGTCCCAGCCGAGACTGAGTTTCCACAGGTCCTGCATGATACATTTGGCGACAAATGTACACGGTGAAATAAAACCAACAGGGTCGAAAATGCTAGCGAGCACTTTTAAAACTGAGCGTTTTGTTGAAACCCGATCGCGTAAATTATAATTAAACGAAAAACAATCACATGATGGTAACCAAGTCAAACCCAAGATTTTAAGCGATGACGATAACGTATCGTCTTGAAAATTAATTTGTGTAATCTGACCCGCATCCATACGGGACAGAAGTTCGACCTTATTACTGGCCCACTTACGGAGCTCGAAACCACCACATTTTAAAAGTGTGGTTAGCTCATCTTGAACTTGCATAGCATCTGAAACGGTGGGAAATGACCACAAAAAATCATCAACATAAAATCCGTGAAGCAGCAGTTGAGCGGCGCGCGGACAGCGGGCGCCCTCGTCGCGGGCCAGGTGGTGCAGCGCGCGCACGGCCACGAACGGGGCCGAGCGCAGCCCGTACGTGTTGGTCTTCAGCTCGAACACGCGCACCGGCTGCTGCGGGGACTCGCGCCACAGGATGTGCTGGTACCTACACTCGGCGGGGTCTATCAGTACGCAACGATACATTTTCGAAACATCGGCGCAGAGGCAAACTTCGAACTTTCGAAAATTAATAATAATTTTAAGAATGTCATTGTGCAACTTTCTGCCCGTCAACAATGTATCGTTGAGTGACACGCCGTTGGTCGTTTTAGCCGACCCATCGAATACTACGCGAAGCGGAGTGGTAGTACTCTCAGGGCGGAGCACGCAGTGATGCGGTATCAGGTACTTGGAAGCTTCTGTGCCGGAGTACGGTTCCATATGACCTAAGGCTTCATATTCGCGCATGAAATCAGTATAAGCCTGCTGCAAAACGGGCGAGCGTGCGAGACGGCGCTCGACATGCATTAACCGTTTCAGGGCCATGTCATAAGAATCGCCTAACAACTCGTGGTTAGGTCTTAATAAGAGAGGAGAAACATACCGGCCGCTAGGGTCGCGATAATGTTTTTCGTTAAAAATGGTTTCTGCAATCTCTTCGTCTGGACTCAATGGAAGAACGCACGGCGTCTCCTCCACTTCCCAAAAACGTTTTAGGGAGTCATTAATGAGATTGTCTTCAACGGTGTACGACACCAACGAAGTTGTAGACGCTACAACATTCGATTCGCTAGAAGTAGGTACTTCTAGTCTTCCCGCTATTACATAACCAAACACACTATTGATGGCCACGGGCACATCACTAGAAAAACTAATTCTTTCGCCGTCGTAAATATGAGGGAAAATATCACCAGCTAAAATTATGTCAACCGGTGCCTGTTTGTAAAAGTTAGGGTCAGCCAACACTAGGTTTTTATATTTTTTAATTATCTTTTCCGGTATTTGAACGGTAGGTAAGTCAGCAGTTATTTTAGGTAAAATTACGGCATCAATATTAAACTTCGGATTTTCATTAATGACTGGCTTTAAATTTAACGAGGTCATACCAAAGTTTTTGACGTTTTCACCACCTAATCCGTAAATATTAAATGGACATTTAGTTTGCTTCAACCCTAAGCGTTGTAAACAAGATATAGTAATGAAATTCGATTGTGCGCCGGAGTCAATAAGCACGCGACAAAGTTGATAACCACCAAACGCATCGGATACGTAAACAACAGCTGTTCCCAGTATGACTGCATAGCTACAGTGCGTAGGTATAGACGCATGGCAGGCGCTTGCGCCGGGAGCGAGCCGCGCGGGCGCACTCGCGGCCGGGCCGCCATTGTTGTTGTTTACTTCATTCATATGCAATAAAGTGTGATGCGCTTGTTGACAAATATAACATTTAAAGTTACTACGGCAATTTATAGCACTGTGATTAGGTTTTAGGCAGTTGTGGCATAAGTTTAAAGTTTTAACCTTATCAAAGCGTTGTGGTACAGTTAACCTACGAAACTGTTCGCAGCGAAAAATTAAATGATTTTTATTACAATGTAAACAGGTGGGCTCAAAATGACTAGAAAAGTAATTAAAGTTCTTTTGTTTGTTATATGTAGGTTTTTTATTCACATCTGTGTTAAGTTGTCTTTTATTTTGATTAAAACTTGTTACTTGATTGTTAGAAATTAATGTTGAGTGATCTAAAACTTTAATCTGATTCTGAATAAATAAAATTAAGTTTTCAAAGGTAGGAATTGATTGTTGATCCAACCCTTGCTCAAATACTTTCCTAGTTTGAGAGTCGAGTGCCCTCAACGCAATATGACACAACACATAGCTACCTAAATCATCAATATTAAGTGCCTGTATGGCCTTGAATGAATGCTCAAATGTTTCGATAAAAATATTTAATTGAGTAGAAGACTCCTTAGAAAGTGGTGAAAAGTTTAACATTTTATCTAAATACCTACCCGCCAACATCCGGTTATCTTGATATTTGTTTAATAAACTTTGCCAAACTAGATCGTAATTATTAGCTGTTATTGGTAAACTCTTTACTATATTTAAGGCGGAGCCTTTAGTACATGACAGAAGGTAGTGAAACTTGTCTATCTTGGGTATATTATTTTGGTTGTGAACCAATGAACAGAAAGTTTCATAAAAGGTTGTAAAATTCTCAATATTACCATCAAATTGAAATAATTCTAGTTTGGGCAAACGTGGACGAGAACCTGACGCAGAATTTTCGTCCTTACTGCATTTGACATTAGACTGAGATTTGGATACCCGTAACTTGACGTAGTAATAAAGTTCATCGAAGTTATTTAATTCGTTAGTTTTAAATGAAGAGTCGGGATTAATTTGCCTTTCCAACTCAAATATTGTAAATACTATTTCTTTGTAATTGTCACGTAGAACGTCAGCTTCAGAAGCGCGCAACAGAAATAATTGTTCCGAATCAGAATCTTGTATACCTTTTGACATATCATAAATAAATTGCATTTGCTCGAAATATCTTTCTTTACGTTTAGTTGCCATGATTAAATCTTTGTTAATTTTTAACTCGGCAGCTTCTTTAGTCGGCGCCATATTTGAACTGTGACGGTGCCTACACAACACAAAGATGCAAAATTGAAGTTATTTATTTTAGCTATATTATGCAAAAAAACACAAAAATATATACTTGAACGTCAAGTATATTAATATGAGTAATGAATAATAGCTAAATTGTATAGAAATACTCAGTGAAATTTAAGATTTAAACAGATGAACTTTATGTGTAGTGACGCACTACACGCACAAGAACTTAGATCAGTTATGTAATAAGTACGTAAAATACATAAAAATACAGTAATAAATATACTATATAACAGTTTCCGTCCTAAATGTAGGAATCCTAAGCTGTTTTTTAGATGTTACTGTAAATTTACTTGGCTAGATAAGCTAACTATCCAGGGTCGATGGACCAAAATTATGTGTGATATAGTCCTCACAGAAATGAGAGGATGATACACCGACACTGATAAATAGACCTGGTTTAGATGAAAATGAGACTTTGCCTTCGATTTAGTGGACCACCACTTGTCAGATGTTCATAAGTGGAAAAATATAGAAATATATATAGATTAGATAATACGGTAGGTACTTGCAAATCAACCCAAGAATCAAGAGAGTAATGATGAACACTCCACTCACCTCCGAACACTCCCACGTCACCCGGGGGTGCTGCAGCAGCTTCCAAAGTCCTGATCCTTGGTATGCCAAGGTTATGAACGTCACAGTCCTGGTAATTCACAAGTCCACAAATTGGATAACGTATCCTTTACACTGGGATTGAACGTCAACACACCAGCGGAGTCCCGAAACGCGCGTGGTATCCTTTATTCGACCACAGAAAATGGCGTCACGGCATCGAACAGAAAGGCACAGGTTGCCTTCGCAGCGTCCAATGAGCAACTGACAGCTGAACCGGCCCGAGCGCAGTTCGTGTCAAAAGATGGTTAGAGAGAACATACGAACTACCCTCATGATTCATTAGAAATCATTGCAAGTACCGTACAAGTTACCTATAACAGAAATTTATATATAAGTGGTTGCAAATTTTAAATGAAAATATGTTTTTAGCAGTGTTTCAGGGTATGCAAAATTTATCATCAATTTAACCATATTAACAAATAATTTCCCGCCTGTTCAACCGAAACCCAACTTACGAGCCTTCGTGTTAAGGTTCGTTTTCCTCCAACCCTGTTCACTTTTTCGCAACTACCCCCTAATTCCAGTCCTTTTGTCCCTAGGTTCATTGGTGGGTATAGTGGTTGGTAATTTTGCCGTGAGTGTAAATTTAGCCAGATCAATAGCAGGAGTCTGCACTGCTAATGGTTCAGGACTGGTAAGCGAAAAAGTGGATGAAATAAATAGTTCGGAAAAAAATCCCTACTAATATTATAAATGCGAAAGTAACTCTGTCTGTCTGTCTGTCTGTCTTTCTGTTACGCTTTCACGCCTAAACCATTTGGTATGAAGAAAGAACTGAACTTGGGAAAGGACATAGGGTACTTTTTATCGCGGGAAAACTTCTCATTCCCACGGGAAACCGACTTCCACGCAAACGGAGTCGCGGGCGGTTACTAGTAATTCATATAGTATAATTTTTAGTCCTTTAATATAACACGCCGAGAAACTTGAAAAAAAATAACTTTGCTTTTAATTGTTGCAATTTAGTTAATATAGAAAAAGCTCTGACACTGAGCAAGAGACTCCAAAAAGTCATGGTTTTAAAAAAAGCCCTAAGCGTTAGTTGTTATCCTTATATGATAACTTTTAAGAAATAGACAAAAATGATCACTAAAACTGCTGCA
Organism: Emmelina monodactyla; assembly: GCA_916618145.1. Taxonomy (NCBI): domain Eukaryota; kingdom Metazoa; phylum Arthropoda; class Insecta; order Lepidoptera; family Pterophoridae; genus Emmelina; species Emmelina monodactyla. Next base: position 2,771,037 of record OU745322.1, read on the forward strand.
CTTTAATCGTAAACTTCTTGATGATACCCGATTAAAGATCCACAATATTAGCATATTTAATAAGAATGCTTATTTGAAACTACTTTTCGCACCACTAGTACACCACTCGTGTACAATATTTCAGGAGAGTGGTCTGGCCGCGACTGTACTTCAATTGATATCGGCTTATGAGTTAATTACCCCAGTAGGGGGTGATCAACCCTGAACGAGAGTTTATTACCCCCAAACCGGATAAAGGAGGATTAATTTTTATTACCTAGTGTTTGTTAATTCAATTTATTCTACAATTACTAATAATAGATACGTTTATTAATAACAAGAATTTCTTTTTATAAGAGTAAGTAATTATAAACTTGCCGTTTCTACGAATATAAGAAACTAGCGACCCGCCCACGCTTCGCAATGGTGTAATTTTGCGCGACTTGTTCCCAAAACAAAAAAACATTTAAGAAATAAAACCGATTTACAATTTTATGTTATATGTAATTGTAGGTCTACACAAGGCATTTTAAATTCAAGTTTATAAAGCAACAAAAGCAAAATATTACAAGACGATAAAAAACAAACCATTCAACCCCAATCCCTTTTAATTCCGATCAAAGGAAACTCATTTTACTTTGACAAAGTTTTTATTTATTTCACAAATAGTTGGCAACATTTCGGAAAGCTATTTCGCCCTGTCATTGGTTAGTTAGATGTCACGCGATTGGATTATTTGAAAATGGGTCGAGATGGGTCTGTAAAGTTAGATTGTCTATTTCATTTGTTCAGTCACACTATTTGATATTTTAGGCTGATAGAGTCATTGAACTTGGGGGTAAGTGCACTTTTTATCCTTTAAGCTAAACTTTATGTCGTAAGTCCAGTTTGTTAGGCTATTTTACTAAGATGTCACTTAAGTTTTATTTAATCCTTAAATGTGACAAAGGAACTTTTATATTTAGTATCTAATAATAAATTTGCAGACTATCACATCAACTGTGTGGGCCGCACAATTCCTAGCAATTTCTAAAAGCAATTTACACCGAATTAGCCTAAGAAATTTAACCTGAAACCAGCCGCTTAATAGTCTTTTATATAGCTTGACCACAAAAGTCTTAAAAAAACAATATACTTACTAAGTTTGTATATTTATTCATACCGAAGATACTGCAAAATCTTTACACTGATAAGCAATCATTTAAATCTGTTTCCCAATCAGGAACAATCTATAGTTATGATAAACAAAACTGACAATGAAATTAATATTCGCAGCTAAACTTAGATAGTTTTATTGCGAAATATGCTTCCTAAAATTGCTCACAATAATCATAAAACAATTATAACCCTACCCATTTCGTCAGTGCTTTGTAATAAGTAATGGGTACATGAGACCCGGACCAAATATGATGATGTGGGGGCGTGAAGATACAACTAGGTTTTGTAAGAATAGTGCGTTCCTATGTAAGACTTGGGATATGTCTGTGAATTTCATTTAAAAAACACGATATTATGCCGGCCACACGATCCTGTTTACACGCATGCGAGAATATTGTAAAGTTTTATTGGAAGCTGAATTCAAAAATGCAATGTGTTATAGTGGGGTCTTTTTGCGTCGAATCGCGCACCGTTGTTGTACCTCTATCAGACACATACGCAATGAAATTTGCAGATTTGCGGACCAAACTAATCAGTGTATAAATTCTTTTAAACTTTTTTAAGGATATTCTAATAATAACTTTCAACTACGACCGACTGAAATCCTGTTACCTTTTTATTTTGACATTTCTCTGGAATATTTTTACCACATCACAAACAGTAACCACCCGATTCCCACAGTGAAAGTCCTCGTAGGCGGCCCTTCCCTCATAAACCTCGTCTTGTACATCAGACACAATGATGGGTCAGTTTCACCAACTGTCTGTGTTCCGTCTGATTCCGACTTAGGCGCACGCCGCAGGGTTAAATGGTGAGATTGGTAAGTGATTTCATTTGGATATTGTTTTGAGATGTTGTGGTGTATTGAGGTTTAATTAACACGGAAGTAATACTAAAAATGTTAGGTGTATTATAATTTTATTTAGATGAGGAAAATAAAGCAAATACTAATAGTTATTGTAGAGTGGAAAAAGTTGTGAGTTTAGATGTTCGGGGTGATCTCCGGTACCTACTACTGAACCGATTTTGATAATTGTGTTGCCAGCAGAAGGCTACAAAAAAAGGTTCTCAATTCTCTGGTTTTTTTTTGTTAAAGTTACCACAGGAATTCTGACTGTATGAACTGATTTTGGCGATTCTTTATTTAATTTGAAAGCTAGTATTTTCCGTATGGTCAATTTGGTCCAGTTCTTACAATGGAATTTACGGGGAAAACAATAAAACCTTTTGCATCAAGTATACTCGCGACAAATGGTCGTATAATTTAATTTTTAGTTAACTGTTTGTAGTTGGTTTTATTTGCATTCTTATAGTAAATATTTTCGAGATATGAAAGCTGAAATATCGTGGAATATTGCAACTATGCGAAGCGATTGTGCATATAGGTATGTACGTAGGTAAGCTTAATCGGTTTATTTATAGATATCATAAAATGTATGATTTAGGGTACTTTAAATCCAAAAATCGCTAGGTTTTCTCAACCAAATTATGCTATGAGTTTATTATAAAATTTACGTTTTTTTTCTAAAATACCAGTTATTTACCAACAACCGCAAACTTCTAAGACCTAAGTAGTTCCTTTCCAACAATTTCGACAAGCTTCTTTCACCTAGTTATCACTGCAGCGAATTCTCAGCTCGGCCCAGTTTCATGGTTGCCCCACGGTCGGTGTTGCAAGTCGTTGCAACACTCGTGTGACTCAACAGAAGTTGCAGGCGACGTGTTGCGACGTTGGCTAATGAGTGAGCCTTAAGAGTTTTGGTCTAGAGTTGACATTGGCTAGTGTGAACGTAAGGAATGTTTATAATTATACCGTGGATTTATAATACTAGAAGGTGTAGGTTTTTTTCGCTGGAAGGAAAGGAACGCGTAATAAGTAGATTTTTTACTTAAGCGTATTAATAAATTAAATCTCGTTAGGAACAATTTAAGCAAATTTTTGTGACAATTTTAAATTTTTAGAGTACCTATTTTCTTTTTGCTTTTTGGGAATATAAAATAAAATAAAACATTTTAAGCATCAAACCTTTTTGTTCCATACGATTGCCGCAAAAAGGCAACTTAGACACACCTAAAGGTAAAGGCACACAACATTTGTCAGTCGCTAATCTCAATTCACATTGCACCTACCCATATCGCACCATGTTAAATCTTGCCCAAATAAAACGACCTCCAAGAAATTACTTAAACGTGTATTTAACAATAAAAATAAAATAACAAACTACACTAGCGCTACTTTCTCTCTTTCACAAAGAACTCGTCTGTGAGCGGCACATGGCTGATTTGGTCGTATGTGTACGCGTCGAAAAATTTCTGCGTGACATTCATGGCGTAGTCGATCGCGTAGTCCAGGATCGGGCCGCCGAACTCCTGCGCAACCAGCTGCGAGTTAGAGTTCAGGACTTGCAGGATGTTCGCGCCTGAAAGAGACGGAGGTATGGGTTAGAGAGAGAGAGAGGGAAATTAAAGAACATGAGAAAAGTTGTTTTGGGTATATAAATTATTGAGGACTAGTGGCCGCCCGCGACTCCATTCGCGTAGAAGTCGGTTTCCCGTGGGAATGAGAAGTTTTCCCGCGGTAAAAAGTACCCTATGTCCTTTCCCAAGTTCAGTTCTTTCTTCATACCAAATTTCATCGAAATCGGTTCAGTGGTTTAGGCGTGAAAGCGTAACAGACAGACAGACAGACAGACAGACAGACAGACAGACAGAGTTACTTTCGCATTTATAATATTAGTAGGGATTGAGGAAGATTTCGCTTGGAAGATAAGTGTGGTTTATTACGCAACTGAGTAGTAAGTACTAGGTAAGTATATAGATAATTATAACCTAATAGACCTGGAAAAATCCATAATTCAGAATACAATGTGAAAAAAATGCGTGAGTTTTATCTTTTTTGTATCATGACATAACGTCATATCGATTACTTAACGAAGGTTAATAAGTAGATAAATCGTTCATAGGAATGTAATGTAATCGTAAGGAACGACCTCAGAATAAAAACATATAAACCATATTTCATAAGTGAATTTTTAAATCTTGCTTCCCATTTTGTTTCATACGGAACAAGCTCATACAGACTATACTTTGTAAATTAAATGTTGGAACTTTAGTTACGAAAATTTTATTAACAATATTCAAAAGGGAATGGTATTTACACAGTTGCCTCAATTTCAAGCCTTAGCTTATATTGCCATTTAAAGTATTTTGCATCGTTTCATTACATAGTATAAATCCAAGTCGCTTATTGTGTCTGTTTGTATGTTTGTCCGCTAACTTCTCCTAAACTACGTATCGGATTTAAATGCGGTTTTATCCATCGTTTCGGGAATTTATTTATTTAAATTTGTTTCTTTATTTACAAATTTAAATAAAGTATTTTTAAATAAGCCAATTTTTTTTTTTTTTTATATTAACAATAAGAGATAAAAAATGTAAAATATACTTACTAATCTCCGGGCTGCCTCTGAAAAGGTTGGTCAGATTCAGCTTCAGATCCGTTCCGTAGTCCGCCTTGTACTTGTAGGAGTTGATCTTGTAGTGGCCCTCTCCCTCGGCGTTCTTGATGACCTTCTCCAGCACTTCGAGCCGGATGCGCTGGTTCCCTGGAAGGTAAGAAGAAAGGGTTATAAAAAAGGGAAATTAACTAATGGCTGTTATAGCCATTTTTTTGCATTCTTAGGAAAAGGCTGTACTTAATATAATTTTATTATAAACAAAAGAAGAGTATTTAAAGTTTTTTTTCTTTATTGGCGTCTACCCGAAGGTAATCAAATAATTTAACACATATATAATATTAATATTCAAGCGTGACCTGGTCGTTCATTTGTATTAAAAAAAAGTCAAAAGTCACGGTGAACTTATTTCAGTAATTACAAAGCCTTATATCCTGATTAATGTGATTAAACACGGCTGAAATAAATTTTAACAAGCGACATGTTCAGATAATTTTCAAAAGTTAAAGATATGGTCTCATTTATTTATCTTTGGAGTGGTAGAGTCTAGCTGTAGGCTCTGTCTGCAGCGATTACTAGGCTGACTACGCACAGAAAACCGACGTGAAGTAGGGACGATGTTCCTGCGTTTCGTTCGGTGAGTGCGATATCCGGTGCCCAATTTCTCAAAGGTCAGCAACGCACCCCCAACACCCACAGTGTTGCGGGTAGTCATGGGCGGCGGTGATCACTTACCATCAGGTGAACCGCTTGCTCGTTTGCTAGCTTCTCATAAAAAAACGTTTTTATAGAAGGTACTTACAGATCTTAATCTTGGCGTTGCCATCAGTGTTTAGGTTGAAGATGAGCAGCCTCCCCACCAGGCTGTAGTGGCCTCGGATGGTAAAGTTGCACGTGATGTCGAAGGTAAAGGTGCGCTTCTCTCGGTGGGACCTGTGGGGTAAAAGTAAAGTTTGAGGGTAGACAGAAAAAAAATTTTTTTTTGTTTTTTTTTGTTTTCCTGTTTGGATTTTAAAGTTATCAGTGATCTTAATATACGAACGAAAACTAAAAATAGCTGATTTTATTTGGTACATTTTATTTTTTATTTAAGGCTAATAAAATAATAAAGCCATCCATGATCTTTATACAGAGAAGCATTACATTAACCTTAGCTATTATATTAATAAATACACTAACAAAAAATATGCTAGACAAGTGCCAAATAAATATTAATAACATAACGAATTGTTCAATATTCAAGGTCCACAGAAACAAAAATAGATTTCAAGTCATTTTGAAGGTGTTTGTTTTTTTATTCATGTTTGTCAAAAAAGTCAAATGAGTGGTATTTCTGAGCACTCGTGGATACTTGTATGTTTAATAATGATGTTTGTTTTGCAATAAGCAGGTCGTTATTTTTTAAGATTATTGATTTAATACTTGTTTGTTAGCGTCTGCGAACTGTGTTTTATACTTCTCTTAAAGTATAAGTAAAATGTTGGTAAAGTCATGTGTACAGAAAAATATATAAATACCTATTTATAAGCTCTAAATTTAAAATTGTTACTTTAATAGAGAAACATTCAGTTATAGTGCGTGAAAAAAATCCTTAAATGATAAAATCCCTACTAATATTATATAAATGCGAAAGTAACTCTGTCTGTCTGTCTGTCTGTCTGTCTGTTACACTTTCACGCCTAAACTACTGAACCGATTTTGATGAAATTTGGTATGAAGAAAGAACTGAACTTGGGAAAGGACATAGGGTACTTTTTACCGCGGGAAACCTTCTCATTCCCACGGGAAACCGACTTTCACGCGAACGGAGTCGCGGGCGGCCACTAGTATTTGATAAAGTAAGAAGTAACATATGACACTCCCCGATCAAGTAGCTTTTTTTATTACTGGTATAGGTTTATATACCTACTTCTTCAGAAGTACCAGTAGTTATCCTCTTTATGTATATCCAGATTCACAAACTTTACCTCTTAACAAAAGAAAGAAATTCCCTCTGCATCATATGATGGTATACTTAGCTATTAAAGGTCTCTTTGAAAACTTACATAAACACAAGTTATTTCATCTAAAACGTCGTTATCCGTTCTCAATAGACAAACTGCCGGATATAATTAACGTAACAATAGCCCCAAACTTAGAATTAACGTGTCCTTAACAAATCCTACTCAAATTGAGTAACTCAATGCAATTTGGTGCATTATAACAAAAAACAGGCCAAGGTATTGTCAATACTGCACGTCAATTGTTGACATGAAAGGTCGAACTTCGACTATGATTATGAATATGTTACGGCTAATACCCGAAATGCGGCTACACCTAGTTTTAGCCGGTTAGAAACATCAATAGGTTAGGTTAGTTAGGTTACTTTTTTGATACCGCCCAGAAAAAGGAGTTCGTCGACTCATGATTCAAGCCATATTTTATATACATAGGTATAATTTTTTTTTACAGTTTTCCATATTTAAAACACTTCTAACCGGCTAAAACTAGGTGTAGCCGAACTTCGGGTATTAGCCGTAATAAATACACTAGTGGCCATCCGCGACTCCGTTCAAAAGTCGATTTCCCGTGGGAATGAGAACTTTTTCCGCGGTAAAAAGTACCCTATGTGTTATTTTGATGTATAACCTATATTACTGTAAAGTTTCATCAAAATCCGTTCAGTGGTTTTTACGTGAAAGAGTAACAAACATCCATACGTTTCATGTTTATAATATTAGTAGGATAAAATGTCGATTTTTTTACATCGCTAAATTGTAGAGTTGTAAGATTTTTGTAAAATGGTTATCAATAATTATCAACTGGTAACAATTACCTGCTAGTCACTTCCTAGTTTTTTACCCATTAAATACATTTTTGCTTACCAACTAAAATATTCAAATAAATAAATAATAAAATCTCCAGACTGACACACCAACTGTGTGGCCCTAAACTAAGCAAAGCTTGTACTATAGGTACCACACAATGGACTAGGGGAGAACCTAGTTACACCCAGATACGAGCCAATATCGAAAAAGCACTTTTACGAAATTGGCCCGACCGGGAATTGAACTCGGAACCTTCCGCTTAGCTTAACAATGCAAGCTTTACAATCATTTTTACACACATTTCTTGTTGTAATGATGTAATCAGAACAAGGTCCTTGACTTTTCAATATAGAATTCAGGCCAATTATCTCCTTCTTGTGTTTACACACGAGCCAAGGCAAACCTCCTGAACTTTTACTTTTAACCGAAAATGTTTACCTAAAGGGATTATATTGAAACTGCGAAGTAAATTGTTAATGAGTCGAAGCAAAATTTTAATCAAGCAAAATTAATTATCATTGTAACAAATACATAATTTGTCAAAAAACAAAGCAAATGCATCATGGTAAGAAGATATTATTTTTCGGGAGTGAATATTAATCATACTTCCCTCCCTATTTTTTTTTCTATAGGAATAATCTTTCAGTGTTAAATCCTTAAATATTAATTTCATACAAATCCTATTAGTTATTTTCTTCTAAAGCATTAATAGCATACACGAGAACTTTTACTTCATACAACCTTACATCCCCTATTTTGTCCCCTCGGGGGTTAAATTGATCAAAATCCTTTCTTAGCGAATGCCTACGTCATAACATCTACCTGCATCCATTAGTTGTCTCTATAACAGTTAAATTTCAGCCCGATCCGTCCTGTGGTTTGGGCTGTGCGTTGATAGATCACTATGTCAGTCAGTCATCTTTGAGTTATATATTTTTGGAAGAATACTAAACTGTAAAACAATCTAACGTGTAATAAGTTAATGTGGTGCATCTAACTAAGTAATAACTCTTGTATATGACTAGTTATAACTAGTATTTATCTCCGTTACGTAATAGAAAGATGCCAGTAATTTATATCTGGCATTGGTGTTCTAGTCAGCTTAGACAGTGTAGTAGTACCCAGTCGTTTAGTGTTATGTCATGTAGTGGTAGGCAACACTATGAGATGGTATGGTCATGTAGAGATGTTTAAAGATTAATTTAAACACTTAAATAAGTAAAATTATTGGTAGGTAATGCAAACCCTTAACTAAATCTTACTTCTTTGTGATTATATGTTTGGGCAAAACTGCGAAACGGATTTGGATGAAACTTTGTAAATGGATGGACTATAATTTGGAATAACACGTGGGGTACTTTTAACTGCGAAAAACCGCAGGGTTAAAAACTAGTTAAAAATAAATGAGAGTAATTCTCTAAAACATATTTTTTTCTTTTATTTTTGTTTTTAAAAAAAAAATTTTACGGAAGCTAGTAGGTAATTTCTAAATTTAGATGACATTTACATACTAAAACTAATGCAGTAATCTTATTTTATTCATTTTTAAAAATAGACTCATATTCCTTCTTTATTCAATTATTGCATTATACTTAGTTTCTTACTTCCTTAGTTATAATGAATAAACATAAACAATTATTATGTAAGCAAGCATTAACCCTAACTAATGTAGTTAATTATTTAAATATAACTGTGTACACTATGGATAAACATTAATGGCTGTAATATTTATGCATTTGTAATTGTTCATTTGTTTTTACATACTTTGCATAAATTAAATTAATAGTTCTGATAAGAAGTTGAAATGGAAACGATTTTACGAATGACCAAATATTTAAGGATATTTATGCTTTCGCTGACTTAAACTGATAACTGATAACATCTAAAATCGACTGAGTCCTTAGATCTAAATAAAATCCTAAGGTTAGTAATTAATCTACAACTTTATTTAATGAGGACCGATTAAATCACTACGTAGTCATAGATTTTTTATCTTCGCTCTTGAGAGCGAAGATAATAAATCTATGTTCGTAGTATAAAACAAAATCGCTTTCTCTGTCCCTATGTATGCCTAAATCTTTAAAACTACGCAACGGATTTTGATGCAGTTTTTTTAATAGATAGAGTGCTTCAAGATGAAGGTTTACATGTATAATTACATAGTACAGAGAAAGGATTTTTACAAAAAAGTAAAAGCTAGTTAAAGTGTATCTTTGTAATCACTTGGGTATTGGGTAATTTAAAGCCAACTAAAGGATGGGCCGAAGCGTCCTACTTCATATTAACACCATACTACACTCGCCGAAACGTTTGTAAAACACGACCTGCGGGGTGATTCTGTAACTTTCGAGTGACATAAACTACTATCATAAAACGTCAAAATTCCACTATTGGTATGGAAAAATGTACATTTTGACGTTTATATCATAGCAGTCCATGACAATTTGAGTAACGGAATCAACCCGCTGTACTTGCAAAGTTTGAGGGAGTCGAACTGTCGTATTTTAGAATGAAACTTAAGATCGGAACTGGCAGTTCTTTTTTTACAATCGAAACAAAATAAAATCTAGTTAGTACTTATTGTTATATGTCATTAATAAAGTAATATCCGATTTTACCAAAAGACAGTTCTCAGATCGACAAGCTTAAACAATGATAAACTCGTTTCCTTTTATAAAAAGGGCATATTAATTATTAATTATTTCTTGGATACAAAAAGGAAAAAGCAGTACCACTGTAGGTATTTATATATTTTCTAAGACTTATAATTTCCACTTCCTGTACCAATGTGTATAAATACATAAATTGTAAATAAATGAAAAAGAAATACTTACGAAACTTTATTAGGCCGGCACGTGCTCAACCCTATAAGCCTGCCGTTATGGAACGTCATCTTGACGTTTCCCGGCAGTTCCATACTGATGTTTCTGTCTAGCAGCAGCGGGTCTAGGGATGGGATGTTCGCCTCCGGGATTCCCTTCACAATCCCGGGGATTGCGTCGAGCGTGGCCTTGGTGAAGCATTCGTCGGTCAACTCCGCGCAGGGGTGGATGAAGTCGGCTGGGGGGGAAAGGGTGGTTTTAAAAAGTGGTAAGGGTTTGGGATTATTTTTATTACTAGTGGCTGCTTGCGTGGAAGTCGGTTTCCCGTGGGAATGAGAAGTTTTCCCGCTGTAAAAAGCCCTATGTCCTTTCCCAAGTTCAGTTCTCGTCATACCAAATTTCATCAAAATCGGTTCAGTGGTTTAGGCGTGAAAGCGTAACAGACAGACAGAGTTCCTTTCGCATTTATAATATTAGCAGGGATTAGTGAAGTTTCTTTATTTTTCTGGAATGTTTTTTTAATGATCAGACTTAAGCTGTAGCTTCGCTTATCATGCCAACATAACAGCATATTCAGTTTAAGTATAGTTTGGAACCTTAAATAAGCCAAAAAAAAATATTACAAGCAGATTAAACTACCACCTCCTTACACAATCAAGTGACCCATAACAGTTTAAATTAAATCCTATTCATATTGCATCTAAGGTTCATTATCCAATAGACACTTAGAACTTTCAATGTCAAGGTCAAACCAAGTAACACTTACGTCAAACTGCGCAAACTCTCTATATCTGTGTAATCTGTGGTAACCAACGTCTTTTCTAGAAACCTAATTTTAAATTTACATACTTATGTATTAAATTTATAAATATATTCTTAATGTTATATGTATGTATGTTTGTTTAACAAAAGATCCCGTAATCCAAACAAAAATTTTCATGAAAATATTTCGACTGAACTATTTCTAAGGATATAATAAATATAGGTTACGTTTACCCAACTTGATATAAAGGAAGTTTGATTTGAATCTCTTCATCGTAAAGTTATACATTTTTATGTTAATAGGGTCACTAGCACTATATAACCTTGTGGATTGTCGTTGTATAATATATGTTGCATAAATTGATTTGTTTTGCATAACACTCATACGAAAATATAACTGTGTTTCTTGTGACCTGTCACTGTGGTTTTTTACGAATGTTTTGCAAATATACGTGGTTTTAGGTTAAGTCAGGTTACCTGACTCAGGTAAAAGGATACATTGTTATGGCTTTTAGCGACTGATTATTAATTATGTACTTAACGTTCTAACTTAAGTATTTTTACGATTTGAAAAATAATATTTTTTTATAGTTAATTTTGTTCGGAAGCGTTCGTCTACAAAGACGACGACTTTGAGTTGTAAATAGAAACAATATTTTTTTATTATGAAAATAAGCAATTAGATTAACAAAAAAAGGTGTTTAAAATGTTGCCCTACAAGAGTTTATATTTTTTAATACAAAACAGTCGATAGAGCATTTCACAGAACTGGAAAAAACCTAATAAACATATTCAATGAAGTAACTTAGCGTATTCTATTTGCGAATTGCATAAATTCAGTCAATTTCAAGTTAGTACGAACACTGCATATCGTCATCGAGTTAGTCTGGTGTAGAAATAGTAAGTGAAGTAACGAGCGCGACCTAGTTTAGCTGCCACAGGTGGGGACAAGCCTTAATACTATATCTAAACTACTTAGATACAATAAAAGCCCAAAACTCTAGGTATTTTTATCACTGGCCACTTATAACACTGAATAGGATCAATGCGAAAATGTGAAACGAAAAAAGAAAGAAAAAAAAGTGTTTTTTAAATATGGGTCAGTAAGAGAGAAAGAAACTTACGCAATTGTAAAAGCTGTGAGCCCTCCGTCACCCCAACGTACACGAAAACAAACAGAACTATACAAAACATTTCTTTTATCTGTGCGCGATAAAATATATGCTTGAGGAGCGTGGTAACCACAACGTGCTTGCGGCAACTTGACTTCGCGAGTGCGGTGGCAGCCGCGCCAAACCACACTTAGATGGTGCAACCAATATACAATTTTGACTTACAATTAAACAATAATTCAAGGATTTTAACTTACAGCATAATAATATACCCTTCAAGCAGTAATCTGGCGTGCACAGATAATGTATAAGTTGTATGGTGTGTGTAAAAATGAGATCGCAAAAGTTGCGTTAGTGTGTTATGTAAACTGCCGGGGAGGGGTTTTGTGAATCTAGGTTTAACACTTATTGCCTTTAGTGTGACTAAATAAGCAATGTTTTATGTAAACGCTTATTTACTTTTCCATATTGCCCCGTGGGATTGGTTTTTATGGAGTTTTTTATAACTAAACAGTGATTTTAAAGCTATGACTGATATGTGACCGAAAATTAAAATTAACATTATGTAGCGTCAATTTTCATCATGGCTCTTGAAAATTTCAAAAACATTAATCCTACTTCCTACTAATATTATAAACGTGAAAGTTTGTGAGATTCTATAGTATGTATGGATGTTTGTTACTCTTTCACGTAAAAACTACTGGACGGATTTGAAGGAAACTTTACAGTTATATAGGTTATACATCTGAATAATGCAAAGCGTACTTTTTACCGCGGGAAAACCACTTATTCCCACGGGAAACCGACATCCACGGGCACGGAGTCACGGGCGAATACAAGTTTAAAATAAGTTTTTATTGTTTCTAACTAGAAAAACACGCAGTTATTTTACAAACTATGATATTACGTCTATTAATAAAACTGACTATATTTTTGTTTACAACAATTACAACCAATCAAAAATATGACCTCCACTAAATCAAGATTAAGATTAAGTTAATTTAGACTCGTCTAACTCAGCAAAAAGTAAGCATCTTGTAACCTTAGCGATCCGTAAGTTTAAACTCCAAACGGAAAATCCCCGATTCGTTATCCTCTAACTTATAGAGGTTATATTAATTATCCTTACATTAAGTATAACTTATAAATAAGTTAAATGTAAAGTTAAACAAAAAATATGTACCTGAAGGAAGTTATAAAATCTTGCACAAGTAATTGTATTTGGTTGCCAAGTGAACTGCATATGTGAGTCTCTGTATGTACCTACCGATAGTTATTACAGGCTTTTCAGTCACATAATGGATTTCGATACAGTTTAAACAGTAACTTATAATCAAATCAATTAACTCATCGATCAAATCGGCAGAAATTACACCGAGGCGTAAAGTTTGATTTCTGTTTTTGTTTTATTTTGAATACCGGTATTTAATCAAAATAACGACAACGGTTCGATAATATCGTTTAGGCTTTAAACTCATGCGTTATCATTATCGGTCATAAGAAATCCACTGGACAAAGGCATCCCCATAGATTTCTATAGCTACCTGCTGTATACGGCCTGTATCAAGTTTCTGCGTACTTTCTATAATAAACTTAACAAATAATAAAAGAATAAATACCTCTGTGAATGTGTCCTCTTCCATCAGACGTGTATATGAGACAGTTTGCGCACTACGTTTTGCGTAAGTACCAAGTAACGCAATGGTTAGCATCGTAACTTAAACCTACATATGATTACCATGTATGATGCAGATGCATCTTAGAAAAGCAACAAGAATTAACTTGAAGTAGATATTAATAAAAGGATGTTAAAAAAATCATATAGTGTCACGTCAAATACAGCAGATAAATCGATCCCTAACGTGCCCTCCTAAATTGAAATTTTCATTTAAGTATCAATTTAAAAAAAATATGCTATTTGTATCATACTGTCGACTACACCAAAACTGTGCTTCATCCACTCCCGTTTTAAAAACTATATCTCAGTTCCATTCTGCCTCTGCATTCGGTATTCGAATTTTGAAATTAGAATTAGCAGCATAGCTAGCGTGCCACATGCCTCAACATTGCGCCATTTGTAGGTAATTGCACATGACCCTTAATATTTGAACATAGAACGCTTGTGCAGAAGTTGCCAGTATTAAAAAGAGGGCTTCGACCTTTATTGTTCAAAGGTGAGTAAAGACATGCGTTTTTAAACGATCATAAATAATAAAAAAAGTTAGGTACCTACTTATATTTGGGCGTAGTCAGACAAAAATAAGTATTTGCAAACGGACCTTAAATATATAGTTCAAGATTAACAATATAAACTTAATATAATTTAGTTTTTATCAACCTTGCGTTTTTGTATAAAGTTAACGCTATCTCTGTATTATCAGTAGGTATCCAAAGTGAAATAATCTAGAGTCAAAGCATGTTATGAAAAAAAAAATTATAAATAGTTACGACCAGTTATCTATAACATGAAATTTAATATTTTTAATCCCAAAAGTTATCTTCACAAAAAAATGACTGCGCGTTGATGTCTTTTACTGCATTTTTTTTTATAAATTTGAACTTTTTGAGATACCTAAGTAAATGACCCGCAATTCAAGGTGACTTCAGTTTTTAAACTATGTTCAGCTAAACTCGTAAAAACACCAAGTTATATCAACATCCCAAAATATAATCATTTTTTTTTATTACGAGTGGCCGCCCGCCACTCCGTTCGCGTGGAAGTCGGTTTCCCGTGGGAATGAGATGTTTCCCGCGGTAAAAAGTACTCTATGTGTTATTCTGATGTATAACCTATGTTACTGTAAAGTTTCATCCAAAATCCGTCCAGTTTTTTCGTTAAACATCCAAACATCCATACATACTTACAAACTTTCACGTTAATAATATTAGTAGGATTAATAGAAGTATGCGTCTAAGTATAATAATTACGTCGATATTCGCAATAGAACCTAGAACTTCTGCATACCAAGCTGTAGTATTGCAACATCTAGGTCTCAGGTATTGTTAAGAAATTAAGACCAAATAAAGAGCTTATTTATAGACCTTCGCTGAAGCTTGCAGATATCTGGTTATAAGGACGCGTTATACTAGTGGCGATCTTGCTGCGTTTTTGTAGTGTATGACAAAAAAAACTAAAAGACTGATTGGAAGTTTGTGTCTCTTATATTTAGTAAATAGTAAATTGTATGCATATTCGAAGGTAAGAAGGGAACATCGTTGTTTTAATTTCACACTTAATACCTCAGTTTTTTTCTTTTTATTGTGATGAATTATTTTTTTTACTTTGTGTATAGGCTGGAACTGTCACTGTCAATTTTTGTGTTGATATGTTAGCTAAAACATGCAAACGTAGCATTTATATTTAGCATCAGGGTAAGGGTTCCTATCAACTCTTACGGGGCTTGTTTTCTTTTTACAGTTTTAGTTTCGATGATATCCGATTAAACTCAAAGTCAGTTGAAAAAAAACAGCTTAAGATACAGCTTAAACGTAATGTAAAAACAATAAAATTATTTTCAACAATCGAATTTTTTTTTAGTCCTGAACTCTACCATAACACTGCGCAAACGCACCTAGTGTGATCGCGGTGTTACCTGTGAAAGTGTGCCTAGGTCATTCCGACGGCAGGTTGAAATGAAATGTTACCAACTCACTGAATAGGTAATAAATACGTAATAAATAAGACGCGGTTAAAATTTGGGGATTTAAAATTTTTTGTTAGTCAAATGAGTGTCTTAATAGTATGTCCATATGGTTTATTAGAAAATGTTTTGAATAGATTTTTACATAAGCTGCTCCATCTCAACCATGCAAGATGAGTCAAGCCTTTATTTGAAATGTTTTGTCCTTTTATTTATTCTATTCATCTCCTTATTTAAAATGTATGGAACTAAGCCATATCGTATTTACTTTAACAGATTAAGAATAGTAAGACCTGTACTTGATTAATGGTTAAAAAATGCATAATTGTGCAAAACAAAGCAACAGAACTCACTCAAGCTAATAAATATCTATTTGCTTTTAAAGTACCTTTTGAACACATTATTAGATGTTTCCAACTAAAATATATATTTTATATCTATACTTATAATAAATCTGTAGAGAGGTCAATTCTGTACATGAAATATATTTCCAAAATAACTATCAGGGGGTGCTTAGGGATCGATACTGATGCCAAAATGCAATCAGTAAATTTTTTGTCTGTATGTCTGTCTGTCTGTGGGACCGTTATAGAAACAAAAACTACTGGACGGATTTTAACAAAACTTGGTACAATTATTCTTCATACTCCTGGGCAGGTTATACTTTTCATCACGCTACAATCAATAGGAGCAGAGCAGTGAAGGGAAACGTTGGGAAAACGGGAGAAGTTACTCCATTTTTTAAGACTCCGTCGCGTGTGCAACCTTAAAGGTTAAAGCTACACAGAAATCATGTATGACGGAAATGGAGGACATAAAAAAATATATTTATTAAAATTATATAAAAAATATCCCAGGACAGCATTTATGTCCATATTTTATAGTTGACTCACAATAACACATGTAACTCCCGATAGCAAGCAGTTCAAAGCTGTCTTATTATATTTGTCTACTCTTTCGTTTCAAAGTTGTATTTTCAATTCGGATTTTTTATACAGTAGGTACTTCACTATTACGGCAGGTAATTCAGTGGACTCAGCTTATTGAACATAGCTAAACATATTACATAGGTACTAGCTTTTGCCCGCAGCTTCGCACGCGTTAAATTCGGAGTAAAATCCCTTTCCCTATACAATGTTATATATGTTAAAAAAACAAAGACACAGACAGAGAAAGCGACTTTGTAGTGACTATAAAGGAACTTTCTTAAAATGGAAGTTTATCCGCCGATTTGTGAATTAATAATGTTATGTCGAGTAACTTATGTAGGCTATCTTAGTGATAGTGATTGATCATACAAAATACTCAAATATCAATAGGCTCAATAGGTAGGTACATGACAAATTTTTAAATTCCTAATTCAGAAACCGGCGGAAAATGGCATGGCATTTTTTTTTAACCCTACTAATATAATCAACGTGTAAGTTTGTGATTATGTATGGATGTATGGTAGTTTGTAAAAACAACTGGACGGATTTGGATAAAACTTTGCAGTAATATAGGTTTATAAATCAGAATAACACATAGGGTACTTTTTACCGCGGAAAAACCTTTCATTCCCACGGAAAACCGACTTCCACGGGAACGGAGTCAGGGGCGGTCACTAGTAAAAAATATAAGTGTTATATTTCGAGTAATTTATCACAAAACTATTTAATTGTTATGTTTGGTAGTTAGTTGTTGATATTGGCGTTATTATGTAAAGGGAAACCTTATAATGATATCTATTGAAGTTTCGTAATAATGACAAAAAGTCACTTAAAAATAACCAAACTACAATGCAATTCAACATAATTCGACAAAACGATCCCTTTTCTGAAAATCATTTTCGCACGGTTTCATTCACCTATTCATTCACTCATTCAAATACCTCATTCGGTTAGTGTTGTCAAATTAGTCATTGTGCGACCATAATATACTTGTCTGGTGCAGATCAATGGCATGGGAAATTTGTGGAGGTATTGTCATGGAGTTTTATAAAAGGTCAGTTGATTTTTTTAAACGTTTTTTATTACGGTTGTTATACTAATTTTCTGTATGATTTTTGTATTGTATGGTTTCAGCACTGACACTGTCATAATGATAAAGTATAAATTTTATGAAAATATCGTTAAATTACTAATAAACTATCCTGTGCCAAGGCAAAGAATTAAAGGTAAATTATTTAAAAAAATGCTCATAATTATTTAAAGTAATTTAACAAAAATTTTACGATGGAATGCAATGATAAGTTATTAATGATAAAAATAAAAAAGGTTCGGAAAAAATTGATCTTGAAAACAAATAAATAGGACAAGGTATTTCAATACAAAAACAACAATCAAATAAAATGTTTAAATCAATAATTTTTGCTTATTTATTAAGCTAGCTGCTCGACCGAGTTTTGCTTAACTTGAATTTAAAAAAATACTTTTAATTTTTTAATTTGTATAAACCATTTTTTAATCATTAATAATAATTATAACTTATTAACATAACGAAATAACAGAATTAAATATAGTAGCAGTCGATTTTGAGTTGGTAAGATGCGTTTGTTATTTTTGATATTTAATTTTATTTTTATTGCATTGCAATTTCATTAAAATCCATATAAGATTTCCCTGACTTTACACCAGTAGGTAACGTCACTCATGCATTACATAAAATGGAAACCGAAAAGAATTAAAAAAAAAATAGTGGGAGAATATTTTTGTCTGAGACATAGATATCTATCTTGTTAAAATATTACGTAAATAAATACCCAATATAACATGCAGAAACATATTTTTGTAATTTAGTTCGATGGTCCGTTTATAAATAGGTATTCCCTTAAATAAAACTAATGTTATCCTAAATTTTTTTTTTTAAGATAAGTCCAACTATATTCCAAATAAAGTAATCACGCATACAATTTAAAAGCTTAATTTAATACAAGTAGTCAGCAACAATGTGTATTGGTCCATTACACTCCTGCGCATAATTTATGGCCCAAATGAAAACAAGCAAATGATGCGTATAATGAGATATCGGCAGACATACATTATGACTCAATTTCGGTTAACACACAGTTTGTTAAATGATGTTCTTTGTGCTCTATATTGAATACAAATAAAAAAATAAAAAAACTAAATCTAAAAATAATCAAGGATATTGATGATGAAATGGTACAGGGGGATTCACAATGTGTGGTTTAAGAAACTATTAACTTAGTATGTTTTTTAATGTTTAAACACATATGAATAGATTTATAAAAAATAACTTATGAGGTATTTATTTAGCCAAATAAGTTTGTTTATATTTTTTCTACACTGTTATCGACGATTAATTAGTTTATACGTAACTAGTAGGACCCCACCCCCGTCTGCGATAAAAGTATTTTTCCCCTGGAAATGAGACTTATAACTGCGTTAAAAGCCAATTTCATCCCAGGCTGTTGAACTATGTAAATTCCAATTCTTTAAAATCGGTTCAGCCGGTCAAGAATTTGAATCTTGAAGATGACAAGATTTGTTTTCTATTTACTTCTGTACTATTATTATAAAGAGGAAAGATTTGATTTTTTGTTTGTTTGTTTGTTTGTTTGTTTGAAATGAATAGGCTCCGAAACTACTGGACTGATTAAAAACCATTCGAAAACTACATTATCCACGCCACAAGTAACATAGGCTATATTTTATTTTGGAAAAATAGGGTTCCGTAAGATATTGCCACGGGAAAAACCAATTCGTTGTGGGTGAAACCGCAGGGCGGAAAGCTTAAAACAAGAACTTCTGCGAG
The DNA here is from genome assembly GCA_916618145.1 of Emmelina monodactyla. Taxonomy (NCBI): domain Eukaryota; kingdom Metazoa; phylum Arthropoda; class Insecta; order Lepidoptera; family Pterophoridae; genus Emmelina; species Emmelina monodactyla. Next base: position 2,790,529 of record OU745322.1, read on the forward strand.
CTATTTCACCAAACCCCGTCAGTTGTACCATTAGTCATCCCCGCACACTATTTCGTATTAAGACGTATCCTTCAAGTGCGCACACGCAGGCAACAGTGACTGTGGGTCGTGACGAGCCATCCTCGCTGGAATACTAATGAGGCATCTTGCGGCTACCTAGTCCATTGTACCACGATATACGACAATACGAGAGTCATTAAGATAGTTTTAATAACTATCATTGTTGAGAAAATGATTTTTATTGAAATTAAAGTATGGTGTAATAAACGCTATGTTGTCAAAATATATTTGAATGTTGATCAAATAAATAGTATGAATCAGTTTCAAGAACGCGTTTTGCGTCCATTTCTAGGTATAACTTAGTAAAAAAAAAATATCCTACTAATATTATAAAAAAGTTTATGAGTAGGTATGTGAAGATGTGAGGAAGTAATGGATGTTTGTTACTCTTTCACGTAAAAACAATTGGACGGATTTGGATGAAACTTTACAGTAATATAGGTTAAAGTAGTACTTTTTACCGCGGGAAAACTTCTCATTCCCACGGGAAACCGACTTCCACGCGAACGGCGCGGCGGCCACTAGTATATTTATATTTTTCACATAAAAAAAATATCGCCTATGAATAATTTTGAATAATTTAATTTAATCGGAATAACTATATTTATTTTAATTCTTAATATAAACTAACTTAACTTTAAGAATTGTCCGTTGATGGCGCAGGCGCGTGTAATGGGCACGAAGCTTCCATACAATGTTGCACCTACATCCTTGCTAGTAGCTATTTACTTTAAAATAAATAAAAAATAAAAGGTTACCTTTAATTGACTAATAGTACTATTGGTAGCTTTAATTTTGATCTTAATGAACATACAGCTAAGGCATTATTATATTAAACAATACGTTTAAAAAAATTAATTATCTAGGTTTTTTAATTATTCACAGTTTCAAATAAAATATGCTATTTTGCCATTTTGTTCAAAATTGGATGTCAAATTTTTTATGTAAATTTGACCACAGTCGGGTATCGAACCTAAGAACTCTGAAACATTGTCTTTTGATTGCCTGACGTTAATTGTGGTTGTCGTTTCAAAAATAAGTTTTTGCTCTTTATTTAACACTCGGCTAAAGTAGCACGATCACGTAAGTTTTATTGTTAATGATAATATCTTCTTCATTAATGCTTTCATTTGTTTATTGTTTTGATATTTTTAGCTATATGTAGGTGGAGATTTTTTATCGTACTTACCTAAATAAAGAAAAAGTATATTTGCAAATTTTTTAGGTAATTAGGATTTAACACAACATTATTAAAACCAACAACATTATAGGTAGATAAGGATGACTGTTAAAACATCAAACTTGTAATGAATCTCTTCATAACATAATCCATATTTGCTATACTTTACATAATTCTATAAATAGATTTAAAAAAGGAACACGCGTTTTCCCGCCACGCCGCTCTGGCGCCGAAACGAGTGTAGTTGGCGCGGAATTCAAACTTGGAATGCCAGCTATTATAGGAACATGCATCTTATATGTTATGTTTTAAGCACTTATTTTAGTTTAAGCAAGATGTTTAGTTATTTATAGGTTATTTAAGTGAGCTCATCATGATTGCTTGTGTGAGATAGGAATAAGTATATCAAGGAGTAGGTATGTAGGTACTAGGTATCTACTTATTATTAGATCCATTATGTGGTTAATTTAAAATACAAGCATGTGTAATATATTTTATAGATTTACCTTTTTTATGAATAATATAAAAAAGTTTGTAAGTTACATAAGGGCTTTGAGATTATTATCTCAGTATAGTTCAATAGCTTTGGCCTAGATGGCGTTAGTTGCATTGTACATACCTGCTACTTGAAAAGTTTTTTAATAGTAATCTCCGAAGTAAGAGACAGGAGATGCCTACCTAACATGTAATGCCAAGTTTAATAAAATCTTTAATATATAGGCTGTATATATATATTAAAACATGTACGGTAAAAACAAGTTTTATTTTAAACCAAACCTATTACGAAATTTAGCCGCAATTCTCAAATGTCCCACAGGTATTTTTCTGACTGGGTTCTAATCATTACATGAGTAAGTATATTTTTAATTAAAACGTATTCAAATAATTTATTTAAGTTGTTATCGAAATAACATTACCTTATTATGATTGTATCTAAAATTTTACTATTATCCAAACATATGTCATATTTAAAATTTATCTGTGAGTTTAAAATACCTTACTAACTAACTTAGGTAATATTATAAAAGTACTTTTCAATATTTACTCTGTATTCATTTTGTATTCCTTTTCAAGAGATTTATTCAGGAATGTGTTCATTACGTAAGTAATCTTTGATTCTGAAGTAAGTACCCAATAAATCGCAAGATTATGATGATACACCCAGATTTATGTGCGCTTTTTGATCTCTACGCGAATTATTTGTGAATCGATATGAATTCATTCACGAGTTATTTTCGTAAATTGTATAAAATAAATCACAGACTAGATAGAGCTTAGGCAACTTTGTTGTGGCTTAGACGTAGATTTACGAATGCCAATAAACTTTTTTATTATTCATTACTCGGTTGTTAACTTGTGTAAGGCTACATAAATACATTGTTTTAATTTTAACCTCAAAATTCACACGAAAAAGCGGCTTGATTGTACTTTTGAGTTTAGAATGGGAATCACCTTCCTACTTACATCTTAATTTGGTAAACACACATAACTGTTCGCTACATCAATTTAAAAATGTTTAGAACATAAAAACTTCTAAATTCGAACAACCGTAAATTACAAAACAGTTGTCATTCCTGTCAATCAACACAATAAGAGTTGAAAACTTTTTTCAGCGAAGTCACTGGCCGCAAAAAAGTATGTAAGTTGATTTATGAAATTCGAAAATCGAGTCCAGTGGAGGTCGCGTTCCATATTGAACCGCGGGGTTTTGTTTGGTTGTGGCCCCACGCGGTCGTGGGAACGATGGCACGTGGAAGACCTCCACGGACCCAGGAGATGTGGCTAATACGTTCTAGATAATGCGACCTGAATCTTGTTATGATACACCTCTGTGTGAAGTCCCTCTATCAGTTGGTCTAATTCGTGGAGAGAAATGCGAGTATGTATTAAAAATGTATTAATAAAACTAAATAAATCCGATTAAAATGCGTTAATTTGATACTTTTTTTGTTTTCTGCCGTGAAATTACATTTTGCAAACATGTTGAAACGTTTAAAGTGAGTTTCATTGATAATAGTTATGAAGTTAAATTTAGAAGTAACATTTGTGTAACATCTTTATAATTATGTAGAGATAACCTAATAATAAAATATATTAGAATATCAGAATCGTTTAGTTTAATAGCGATATTGCCCTTGAAGTGAAACCCATATTCTAACAATAGTTCAGTATTTTGAGCGTCTTTGTTAGGTTAAGCCTAATAATAATTTTATAGTTTGCAAGCTAGCTCACGACCGTAAAAGCCATTGATATTAGCGTGCATCAAGCCTCAGTTTCTAATAACAAGACAAGGGAGAAACAAATATGGGGTCAAGGGGCTGACGTAACAATATATCTTACGGTCAAGGTTGATAACTCCAGACGGGGTCAACAACCTCTTAATCCATGAGAAAACAATATGGCTGCTGCTGTCACTTTTGACACATGTGACTGAATGGACTGAAACTTTTTTTGTTTTTTCAGAAACGAAACGACTTGTTAAGACTTGCTTTTGTCATGTAACAGCATGTTATGACTGTGTTGATTAATCCTGTTTTGTTTTAGTGATTGTAGAATTATGAATGAAATGGTTTGAGTAGTTTCTTTCTAAAATTACCTTATATTAGCAGAGATAAGTATTCTATAGGGACATTTTTTCGGCTGAATCGACTACCTTATATTAAATTTTTACTATACGACAACCATTAGTACCACTAAGATTTTATGTCCAAAGCCAGACGCTTAACGACTTTTGGCAACTTTGCTATAATAATCTGGCAGCTCTGCCTATACTATTTCATGCACATTCGAAATTCGAATCCCAACGCATCATATCTTTACATCTTTGATTATTTTCGGCCAGATGTCCCTAGAGTGTAATGAAATGGGTTTTATTATTGTGTTGTCATTTTATAGGGGATTTTTGGACAATTTATAGTTAAGTTGAAGTGTTACATTGTTTGTCACGTGCCGACTATATTAGCGAATTAACAGATTGTCATGCACGTTTCTAGAATTGCACATTTGGATCGAATTTATTTTAGAATTGTTTAGTTTTACTACCTTAGTTAGTGTTTTTTTTTCGTGTAAAATTTATTCGGACTTTTAAAGGCTACAGCTACTGAAGATAATCCAAATTACAAAAACTTGGATATATTTTATTAAACGCGATGAAAAGTAGAAAAAAAAACAAAAGTGTATTACCTACAACAGCAACTTGAACAGCAAAAACTCAAATTAACTAAAACGGTTTAAACCTTTTTATTTACCAATTTGAATTAGGGCTGGTTTTACAATAGTCAGATAAATTTTTTGTGACATGTGAATACTATAATTACAAAAGAGCTTAGAAGTTAGTTTATTACTTTTATCTTGCGCAATCAAAAATTAACGACCCCATCAAACTTCCAAAATGGCGGAATGTCTAGTTGACAGTTTACACGCATGCGCAATGGCTCCGTCAGTTGCGTGCGTTTAGTTAATCCTAAGCATGAAGTGTCCGTCACGTAGGCACAAACCTCGACATTTGTATAAAGTGACGATTTATTTTATAGCTTAATACATGTCAAATGTGTAGTTAAATGTAATTTGATACTGATTAATTGTCATTTTAAGTGCAAGGCAGAGTTTGTACATTGTTATTGTTATTACACTATGTATTTCAAAGTCTAAAGAAACTAAACGTAAGATATAAGACGCAAAACGATTTTATTTTCTTTTGAATACATAATTCGTGCTATTTAACATTGTGTACCTCTCAAACCAAACTTTAGTATTGCGCTGAAGATACCATTGAATAGCTTGTTACATAATATAAGCTCACTCTCACCCAAATAGCGACGAGCAAAGATAATTTAGCTACATATTCGAATTCATAGTAAAACGCACACAAAAGTAGCATTTTCAAATTACCTTCTAAATTAAACACTCTGTTTATTTCTAAATATATTATAACATGGCTTGGGTGTATCAATAACTCATGACAAAGTTTTTAATTGCTTTTATCAATATTTTAGTTAAGGCTACTGCTGCGTGGGTGAATGGGTTAACTTGTAAATATTTAATACAAGTTGTTTATCTATCAAATATTCGGTTATGCTTGCATGTTTATAAGATTTACAAGCATATTTGAGATTGAGCTGATTAAAGATGTTTAAATGTAATAGGTATTGGTCTCTGAAGCCGTGTATGTTAAAGGTTTTTTTAATATAAAGAAGTTTGTTACTTCAAAAAATTATCTAAAAATTCTTTAATAAGTAGCCAACTAAGTAAAACGAAATTCAAAGCAAAGATTTGTTTTTCTACCAAAAAGGATTTAAACACATCATAAAAAAACTTAAACATTTTTAACCTCTAAAAACAAACAATTTGTATGCGGCCAGCAACAATTCGATGTAGTCCGCGTTTGAAGGAGGTTGTAGCAATGAGATTGGTAATGCAGTGGTGTATGTAGAGTCTTGTGTCCCGCGAGCCGCTGTCGATGCTATCTCGTGAATGCGGGATTCTACAACACTATAAGTGGTGGATATTGACAGGATGAGGAGAATTTCAGGGAGTAAATGTTATTTACTTGATGTAAAAGTTTAATTAGTATGTTTTTTTGTTAATCCAAAGGTTCTATAATGTTGTATGCAATTAAGAGTATCGCACCGTATGATTGTTCCATTGTAAGGTAAAACCCGGGGTGTGCTACTATATATTCCTGAATGGATCTTGTTTTCTTTATATCAGACTTCATTTTTCACTGCGACTAAATAATTTTTCATCTCAGGACGACCCCTTTTTCTCAGCTTCAGCCAAAACCAATATGTTGTGTTATAGCCTCTATTTCTCCTGTCAAGCCAATACCCTTCGCCCCGACTATACCGTCGCCCTCGTAATATACAATTCGCTAAATCGTTACACCGCCCGGCCTCAAATCGTGGACATCTCGCACAATAGCCGGCTCTCCCAGGCCACAGTCACGCTTCCACCAGCCTTCCTGCAAATCTGCATAGAACAGATGAATTTCGCCGCGATTATACCGCCATTTACATTAAAATGTCAGGGTTTTGAGGTTAGGTTTCGGATTCGCGCGGGAAAATGGTTTTGACGCTGTCAAAGTCGAGGTGACGTAACGGGCAGTCTAGACGGAGTTATGTAGTAGCAAATTGAAGGATTAATTAAAATATTTTATTTGATTATACAGATGTTTGTGATCTGTTATTAGCTAGGAATTAATAGTCATAAACTTTTATTAAATTTGATTATACAACGTGGCTTCGCAATTTTCTATTTATGAAAGAATGATAATAGCCATTTATATAAAGGTTTAGTAATTTTTAATTTCCTTTTTAACGATAATAAATTGTTCCTATGGTTAGCTTAACCTTTTAGCTTTTTTTAAATATATAGTACTATAATTTATGATCATAGATATCTAATTCACTATAAAAAGACTAATTTTGTAAAATATTTCTTACTAATTTTAGATTAAAAAATAAAGTTCTAAGCCTTAAATTTATTTTTGATGAACCGTTTTACACACTCGGTATCCAAAGAATACTAAAATTATTTGTATGAAATACCTAATATTAACACAGCAGCGAAAGTATTTTACATGAAAGGTCCCTTAAATTGTCGACAATATATTCATCCTGCGTATTTATTTTAAAATATCTTTTAACAGAATCCAAAAATAGATCACTAATATGAAATAATAGTCTCATTCGTAGCTGAGATTATGCGGAACTAAACGCTCACAAGGCACGTTCAAAAACAGAATTGAGAATACGAAAAAACGTTTAGTTCACGCCCCTATGTTTGTCTTTCTGGCGTGAAAAATTACGTTTTTGAATGTTCGCGGTTCGTTTTAAGCAAAATTAATATAAAAGCATTATGTTAAGTAATATTTATATTGTGATGCAGCTGTGCTGACTAAAAAAGACGCCTTAATACAGTTGTTAGAAATTTGTTTAATTATGTTTGAGAAATTGCACTCATTAAGCTATTTTTAAATATTTGTGCAACTGTTAGGTTTTTTTTTTAACATTAACTGGTATGTGATGATTAAGGGTTTACTTTACAAATCATATGTTAGTTCAAAAATTGATTGTGTGTTGTTTCATGTAGGTTATTATAAAGATTTTTATTGATGTTTTATGAATATAATCCATTTAGCTGCACTCTGGGAACCACCGTATAAATTTTATAGCAAATTTTTCTAGGGATCTAAATTATAGGATTATGCCACAGGGTAGGCCACCTTAATTTAAATTCTTTTCTCAAGTCAGAGTATTCAGTAATTCTGCAATTTTTTGAAAAATATGAAATTCAAACCATTTCGAAAACGAACTTTAACCCTAATTTAAATTAACGATCATTCACTAATGTAAGCCGTAAGTTATTTCTCCTGGAACCCATATTTCGCCTACCGAAGACTTAATTACTTCCTTACTATATAAATTTAATACTGAGGGACGTTATTGATCGTAAATATTGACGAAAGTATTGACAGTTGGTGTTTATGCCGATATTAGTGTCAAAATATGCTGTAAATTGTAGCCAATTACAAATTTAGAACTGGGTGTTAAATATTTGACGTAAAATGTCAGATGATTGTTGAGTTTTGTTTGATCATTTGAACCTTCTTGCTTTGAACTTAAGCATACCTATATACCATTCAAGTGGTCGTTGAATGTTTTTTTTTGTCAATTTAGTTTGTCTTCCTGCCATAAAATACAAGGTTATCTGTGTCTACAAGTAAGCTACTTAATATCATGCTAGCAAAGTATCGTAGTACCTACCTACCTTGCTCTATATAAAATGCATAGAAAGTTAATCAAAAACATTAAGAAAAAAATCTGAATACTGATTTTGCTATTCAATATAATGAAGAGCCATTTACTATGTGTTAATATTTAGAAATCATCTGTTTCACCTCAACACCACAACAAAGATATAAATCTAGCCAAATGTATCAGCTTCTCGGAACGGCGACTCCTGCGCAGCGTGTTGACAGCTGACAGTGACAGTTGACACGTGTCCGCCATGATGGATGTCACGCCTCGCTAATTAGAGGGGGTGGGTTCGTGTCAGTGACTGTCAGTTTGTGGAACAAGGAGATTATGGTAAGGCAGCACTGTTAGAAGACTTATGCGTGATTCTAAGAAAAAAAAACTGACTAGAAAAGAAACACCTAACAAACTACAACTTTTTTTATAACTGTCTCGCAAATTTCTCAGATTTACTCGTTTATTTCAGATACTAAAACAAAAACATGTCAATTTACTCAACTACCTTCTTATTAAGATGGTGTTATACAAAAACAAAAATCAATACCAAATTAAAGTAAGTTTATTCCATTTAAGAAGGCACATTACATACTAAAAATAAAGTTGTTATTGTAATACCCATATGTAAATGACACACGTCCACTTTGAGGCTGATTTGCAAATTTGTCTAAAAATAGTTTAATTGTATAATACCTAACTCTACTTCTACGACTCATAAAATCTTTATACCTCGTAAAGATCTTTAGAACATAATGAAAAATAATATTCTTTAGTTTAAACCTAAATAACTAATACTATATTTTGTTGTAGGCCGGACGTACTTGAAAGAGGATTATCGTACAGAGATGGTTGAGGGTCATGTCTCGTATCTGCGACGTTGACACGGTGTACTGAACTTAGCAGCACCTGGTGGCACTGATCATTAACCGTTAGATCTAATTCTACGTCTGAAGCATCAGTTGAAGAACTGTAAGGTACAAGAACTGGCTGTTTTTGGTATTGCAGCTGAAAATTTCAGCGATGCCGCCGATACTATCTTCTCTTGGAAAGTTGATGGAAAAATTGAAGACACGTCAGAAACACAAGTTGATCTTTCGTCAATCAGAGACTGAAACGACAATTCTGATACTTTGTTCAATTCGAGAAATTTAGAGATTTTGGGCGAGACTTGAACAGATATAAGTGGTTGGTCAATCTGGTTTTGTAAAGTTTCAGAAAAAGGTCTTTAACCCTTAAATTGGCAAGATGAGTTAAGTCCAAATTTAACTTTCTTTTTGAACTTTCTCGATTGGTTATAACCTAAAATGCATAAAAAAAATACAAAAAAAAATCCTACATTTTCAGTTTTCGCGAAAATGAATGTGCTTCACGAATGACGTTGCCAGTTACTGAGTAAACTATCTATGTACTTGGAGGAGTACGTTGCCATGAATACGACAAAATTCATTTATTTATTTTTATCATTTTTTATTAAAAATAATTCAATTATCCTTAATAATATTACTTATAAATGTGAGAATGTGTATGTCTTTCTGTCTGTATGTGTGTTTCGCTTTTAAGTAAAAACGGCTGTACCGATTTTGATGAATTAGGAATAAAGGTAGGTCGCCACCCTAAAAGAAAATAGGATACTTTTTCCCGCAGAAATAAGCCTCATTTCCACGGGAAAAGTCATTTGGATGAAAACGCAGGGCTAATTTTATATAAAATTGAAGAAAACTATATAATTTCGGCTTTTGAACGGCGTCCTGGATAGTGAGATCAGCATGTCCCAACTGAGGGTAGTCGACTACCCCTGTCTGCCGGAACCAAAGCTAAAATCTTGTGCGAGCGTCTTAACATTAAGCACTGTAGATAAATCGAACATTTAAATAAAAACACCCCTTATGTGGTGTTATACAACCACAAAATAAATAAAAACTTATGTATAGAGCTTGGCAATGTACTTCGTGAATACCGAAGTTTGTTAAGTGTAATTTACTGCTTATTTGGCAATGGTATTTACGGAGTACACAAAATCATGCGCGCCAATAAAGTCATTATTATGTAACTTTATCATAAAATAACTATAGTAGGCACCCACGTATCTCTTTAGCATGCAATGTTATTCCAAATAAATATTATTTACCAAAAAAATCGTTTAATAATACGTCCCCGGTTCGCAGACACATCGGGCTGCTTCGCAGAAATTTTGATTTTTACAGCTTAATATAAATGCTACCACTGATAAAATTAGTTTCTAACAAAATTAGTGAAATTTCAAGTCATACCATATAAAAATATTTAATAATTTATAAATAAAAAATGTTGTAGATTTTTTTGAAATCAGTGTACTCCGTGTATACCAATATCAATTTAAGGGTTAAGATGGAGTATAAGCATCTTCGGGTATTATACCAGGATCAAGAGGGTATAAACCACTGGCTCTGAATCCATTCGTTATATTGGTTTGAGTAATACACTTCGGCCATGTTCGGGAGAAAATTTTGTTAAATGCAGCTTTGTTTAAAGTTCTCTCTTGAGAATTACATAGGTAGTTCAGAACTTCTTCATCCCAGTGATGTTCAAAGGACCGATTCACCGACTTATCAAGAGGTTGGAGCTCGTGTGTTGTGTTTGAAGGTAAACAGTAAAGCACAATGTTATTTTTATCTGCTTCTTCCAGAGCCTCACACGATAAATGACACTTTGCGCCATCAAAGATAAGCAGACACTTACCGGGAACTTTATGCTGTGCTAAATGTTGAATGAACTCTAAGAATAAGTTACTGGTCATGCTGCCTTCAGGTGCCATGCTGACCTTTGTTCCAGGTGGCAAATTTGATGCTAATTCTGCTCTGTGCCTTATACCTTTAAAAATAATCATGGGCGGTATTGCAATACCCACAGCATTTACGCACATCGCTATTGTTACGTTCCCGGCGTGTTCCGGGGCAATAAGATGTACTCTTTTATTCCCTTTTTCAGCCAAAACAACATTTTGTTTGTGGACCGTAATGCGACACCCTTTATCATCCATATTTTACAAGCGTTCTGGATGTGCAATAATGTCTAGCTCTTCATAGAGTTTCTTCACTTCTTCAAAATGGTGTTTAACAATGGGTTTATTCATATAACTTCTTAGATTTACGCGATTATTATTACTTGAAATTAAACTAGACTGACCTACCGGGGTCTACCCGTGACCACGGCATTTGCAAAAATGCCGAAACGTCGGAAAATCAAAAATAATAAAATAAACGCGTTAAACCCGTTAAAATGGGTTTATTCATTTTTTGAGCTCTAGCTGGATTCATTAGCTGGGGTTTTCTCTTTGATATTGATGGGTTTCGAGACAAAAACATTTTGAGCCATTTCCGTCCAGCCATTCTGGTTGACAAATTGAATGAGTGCTTGATTTTAAACCTCTCACAAAATAAAAAGGCTTGTTTTCTGATAAATTTGGGCGTAAGTGGTACACCTAGTTTTGCAAAGCGTTTTATTCGCTGCGATAAATCTTCTTCTAATTCTTTTGTGAGAATAGTTGTCTTCCCAATAATTTTAGCGCTGTTACCGGTTACTAAATGGTTTCTAAGGGTGCGTCGTGGAATATTGTATTTTATCGCTGCAGCATTTGTATTGAGTTGGTTATTTTGTACTGCTTCCATGGCTCGTCTTAAACTGTCTTCATCCCATGTGCTACCTCTTTTTCTAGGTTTTGACTCTGACATTTTTGAAGTCTGAAATATTCGCATAAAAATTTTTTTTTTTTTCAATTACTGCTTATTGTTATAAAGCTTTTTGCTTAAAGTATAATTATACAAAGATCTTATTACAGACTCACTTTATCAGATACTTTACCGTTTTTAACATCTTTATGTTCGTTGCTTTGATGTATATTAGTTTAGTTTGTTTAAATTACAAATCTTCCATACAATAAATTAAAATGCATACTGACAATATATATCTACTAGTGGCCGCCCGCGACACCGTTTGCTTGGAAGTCGGTTTCTCGTGGGAATGAGAAGTTTTCCCGCCGTAAAAAGTACCCTATGTGTTATTCTGATGTATGACCTATTTACTGCAAAGTTTCATCCAAATCCGTCCAGTAGTTTTTACGTGAAAGAGTAACAAACATCCATACATCCATACTCACAAACTTTCACATTTTTAATATTAGTAGGATTCCATCTGAGTTACAATGTTTGTCAACGCTTTTAAATAAAAATATTATCAATATAAAAACTTGTTTTAAGTTTATTATTATACTTAACTCAAAAGTTAGTGTTATTCATAAGTTCATGGTTTGTAAATGTTCTTTGTAAGGCCTATGTACCCTAGCAAGGCCAACCGTCAAATTTTCGATTGGCCTTATAAGGAACCACCGGCCTTTCTAGGAACACTACCAATATTTTTACTTAAATTGAGGCAAAACTATGTTTTTTTCTTTAGTAACATATATATATCCATAAACGACAATTTACAGTACAAAACTATGTGATAATAAAAGGTTATTGACTAAAAACTTACGTTTTGCTGTGCGCTCAAATAACAATTGTAACATCGACAACCGAAGTCTACGCAGCGTGAGATCGCACTGCCACAATAGCGGCGCAAACGACTCGCCGCAGGGATCTTAATGTGTAGTAGAAGGAATATGTCTTAACATGTCAATAAATACGACTTTTTAATAGTTGGCCTTCAAAGGAGCGTGGCCTTCCATGGTACAACCACCTTAACAGAGCTTATATTTTGTTTTTTTGACTATTGTTCTGTCTGTTACTGTAATTTTTAAGTTGAAAATTAACTGTTTTTGTCAAGAATCACACTTCGTAAGACCGACTTATATTATCTACGTCGGTTTTTCGTATAATACAATGTTTGATATCCTACCGAACATGTAAAAGCGTGATATTGACTACCATCAATGCAATAAACACAAAATATTATAAAATCCTAATATATTATCCCTTGCGCACACGCCGATACGTCACGACATAAAGCCACGCGCACACGGGTCGTGCGACGCGTGTTTCTGTCGCGTGCGACGTCGCGTCGTGCCTGTGACGTACGCGTGTAGACAGTTTTGAATGATAATTGATTATTGTTATGTTAAATTAAGTTAATAATTAATTAAAGGTAGTGATGACATGATTTCTAAACGCAACATTACTGTTTTTGGGCATTTTGTGAAGTTGGTTTATAAACAAAAGGGCGTAAACAAGGGTTGAACCTTATAACTATAAATAAATAAATCAAACACTTATCAAAGAATTCGTGGCAAATTATGTCAAGATGTTTTAAAATTACTATAATTTGTCTTTTCGATAGCAATTTGATTTATGCTTCTACTGTCCGTTCTAGCTACTTAGATATTTAAAACACATTAGGTTGAAAATATTACCCAACTACTTACAAATTGAATTTTCCAAACCTAAGGTATAAATTGATGCCATCAGGTAACCCTGCCATACCCACTGCGTCTAAGATCTATCGCCCGCCCACAAGCAGCGCACGCGTCTCTGTAATTACAATATTATCACGACCTGTAACCGTGGTCGGACTGTTTTGTATGCGGCCAGTCGTAAATTAAAAGTATGGGTGATATTGCGCAAGGTTCGTTTATCAAAGTCTGGTTTAGGCTTTTACTTTGGCATAAGAAAGATGTTTGATAAAGTCATAATCTTCTTAATATTTATAAGTAAAGCTTTAATTAAAAATTTAGTAAAATACATTAATTCGTAGCTTCCATGCCTAGTTATCATCCATCGTAGAAATAAAACAATAGATTGATGTTGAATCGTGATAACTATACGTGATTTTATTCCCATATAATATCAATTTAAGAAAATAACTATATTTTTCTACATACTTATGTTACATACGTATATTTGCCATAGAAATATAAAGTACACTTAAAACAACAAAACGTAATAAATGAGTACCTAACGAAAAAGGATTTTCCATTTACATATTTCCCATAAAACTAAAAGCTCGAAAAACATAAACGGCTAAATAAAATTAATACGTTTTTTAAGCGTTTAAATACTTACCAGACCATGAATTAAAGAGTACTTTAATATCAGAAATATGACGTCTGTCCCGCCAAGCGCGTTTACGCCATTATTTCTTGATTAATATCATATCCTACATTATTGTGTGAAATAATTATATCAGATAATAAAATTATACACTAAGCTGGAATGTGTCTTTAAATTATATATAAAAACTATATACGTCATTGTGATAATAAATATATGGATTTTAGCAAAGTTTTAGACCGTGTCGTAGACGAATTAACAAAAAGATGAAAAATGATTTATTCGTCTACTTTAGTTTTTTGTTGCAAAAAAAAAAGTTTTGTACTTGTTCTATCAATGTATGTTTCTTAGGTTTAATTACGTGATAAAAACTACTGTATAAGTGAGTATATATTTAACAAATACCTGTAAATATATATACCCAAGTTGTTAAAATTAAATTGTTTGTGTAACAAAACTCTAACTACGTTATATAATATAAGTTCTTTACAATGCTTGGAATATAGGCACGTTCGTTATTTTATACATAAAATTATATCGCAATAATATGTGAGAAACCACTTGTTCCATCCAAATACGGAATTACAGCTTCGTAGCGTCATACAAAACAATAATAAGCTTAAATTTCGTCATTGTATTATAATATTCCAGCATTTAGATTATATAACGACTTTACCAAGCAATTTCATTATAAAATGCATATTATCCATCTCATTATTATGTATAACTCAAAAATATATTCAATATCTCTAAGAAAGTGAATTATATTTGTCCAAGTATGCAATAATTGTTGTTTAATATGCAATAACAAACGTGGTTCGTTCGTTTTACCATTTAAACAGTCGCATTAACATACAAAGTTTTTTCTATTGATTTTCTATGTTAATAGCGCGTATATAAAAATGACTTGTTATGCTCACTTCGTATTATTAATGTTAGTGTGACCCGAGCTTTATAATTGGTGGTTCAGTAACGAGTGGGGTCATTAACAGTGTGTTACTGGCCTAATGTCCGTGCGGCTGACGTGTGTAATGGTCTTTATTCTGTGCGCGGGCAATTTGAATTTAGAACGTCTGGGAACGAATCATATTAATGGCGGATTTTTAAAGGAAAAAAGTCAAGTCTGCGTTGTTATTTGACACGCGTGGCAAAACAGATATAGGGGTTTGCAAAAGTTTATGCCGGATGGAACTTGTAAGGTATAACGTAATTGAATTATAATGATAATGCTCGCAGAATTATATCATTAATCGTGGGCATTTATCTTTATGCCTATACTTTGTATCTTTAAAGAAAAACCAAGTCTATTTATAGCACAATAAACTACCATCTTCCTCAATATAAGTGAAACTTCATGTTGTTTTTTTTTTACTTTTTTTTTCACTTGCAAAAGTTTATAACCAGCCAGTGTCGTCCAAACCACAGATTAGAAAAAGTTTGTATAGCAACTCCTATTAATGATGATAAAGCTGCCAAATGCAAATGTGCGGTAACAATGATTGCGAAATGTGTGTCAGCCAGTTGCGTTTGCGCACGTGCTAGTAACTTCATTATTGGAGGCGGAAATAGATGCACCTTTTTGACACATTTCTACGAAAATAGGGTTAGCAATGTCATGCACCGTTGCATAAGGCAAAAGGTGCCTAATTTTTGTAGGTTTTTTTTCTGCAATGCGTAAGACTTTAAGAGTATAATAATTAAGTGTGGTATTTATGTGATGTTGATGTAGAGCAAGTTGTCAAAACGTTTAAAAGTAAAATAACTTAATGTTTTTAATATGAATGACTGCTAATAACTGTACAGTATAAGTATACAATACTGCCAGATTCAAGAAACTGATAAAAATATGTTTTAAATAAATAAATGTTCTTTAATTTCCTTCCTTAAAACAATTAATAAGCATATTCCCAAATAAATACATTAATATAAACAAAATTATAACACCATCTATAGACGTCCCGCCTAAACGTAACGTAACTTTTTTTCTGTCATATCACGACATATGCGGACACCAGCCAGGCAAAGGGTTGAATCAAACGCCTTGTGCCTCGTTCTATTGACGGAATTAAAAAAAAATAGCACCCGCCGCGCGTGCGCGTTGCGTTTCGTTGCGTTTGGGAGTTATACGGGACGGACTTGGTAGACATTGGTATTTATATTTTGGTTGTTACTATAAAATTTCCGGGTACAATGATATGATAACGTTTTTGGATTATTTATGTAAAGTCATTGTTGTTGTTTTAACCGATTATTTACGAATAGATCTTTAAACAAGATCACAACGCGTTGATGTCTATTGCACTTTATCATTATAAAACTCACAATTATTTAATATACCATATATTGTTATTTGTACAGTAACCTAGCAATCAGAATTGTTTTAAAGAAACACTTGCTATGAACACAAACAATATCAAAATTCCCGCTCTTTAAAAAAAACACAATTAATTTCATAAATAGTGACCCACCTAAATCCCCCCCCTTCCGCAACGCATAGTCGGCAATCGTGCGCAGGTATCATTATATCTCCTACATTATGTTACACTTCATTGTAGCCACCCTGTATACGTCACGACTGTCATTTGCTGTTGATGTGTTTATTAATGAATGTAAATATAACCAATGACATTTTGTAACATAATTTATAAGTTGATATGATAAAATGGTGAATTATGAAGAGACTGAGAAAGAAAGAAAATCCTACTAATATTATAAACGTGAAAGTTTGTGAGTATTGTATGGATGGATGTTTGTTACTCTTTCACGTAAAAACTACTGGACGTATTTTTATGAAACTTTACAGTAATATAGGTTATACATTGGAATAACACATAGGGTACTTTTTACCGCGGAAAAACTTCTCATTCCCACGGGAAACCGACTTCCACGCGAACGGAGTCGCGGGCGGCCATTACTAGTATGAAATAAAAGAAAAAAATATATACCTGGACACAGCAAGCATAGTTTCATCTCGGCTTTGAATATCTAACTTACCGTCTAACTGATTGAGTGACTGAGAAGATTAGTGAAAAATTACATTATTGACGTCAGTATAATTAAAATTATGGTTTTATTATTTATTTTTTATTATTAATAAGGTGATAGTAATTTAATTAGTGGTTAAGTTTTGAGAATATTAAACTGGTTTTAACAAAATATTTAGTACGTATGATTGCCTATATCTACAGCTAAACAGTTGACTGTGTTCCAGTGTGGTTCCAGCGAAGTGCAGAATAGTCAGAGCAATGACTGTTACCGAGACCGAACATGTTAAGTGTGTAGAGTCAACACCAATAGTAGCTTTATGCTGCACGAGTCAACATAAAAGTACTTTATCATATCATTAACACCTAAAATAGTATTTGAATTGTATGTTTAGTAAAGGAAAACTAAATATATCAAAAACAGAGACCCTGATTAAAGAAGAGTGTAAGTCTATATATTACGCAAAAGGTTTGTTTGCACTCTTAATATATTTTTACTTTAGGTTTTCAAATACATAGTCAACATATTAATAGCTTTTGAAGTAACTATTTTAAAATCTTGTTACCATATTTCCTATATTTTATTATGTTATAACCAGCTTACCTAGATAAAGTGGCCACCTGCATTTAAAGACGCACGTAACGTATTTCTAAATGAAGAATTGTTGGATTGCAGCTTGGTTAGGGTAGATTATAATTCGGGACTCCTGTTCACCCCTTTACGACACCAACTAACGATCTGTGGTAAAAAATGACCGTTGGTTATGGTCAGATAATTAGGGTGGTTCCTGTTAGAGACTTGGTTTTGACTTTGAATGACACAAAATAACCACGGATAGTTAAAAATAAAATGTCATTATCTTGAAAGCAGCTGGAAATGATCAAATAAAAAAAAACTTCAGGTACCTAATTTAATTTTATAATGAGATATTTGGAATGGACCAATGCCAATGTTGTTTTTTTTAAATTCGGAAGTATTAGAACTTATTTATATACAGACTGATTTTAACCTCCAACTCATATATTTGGTATGTTGTATCATTATAGTATTCTAGCTGATTCTATCTTGTAAGCTAGTACTTAATAGAGGTCCTTCTTCGGCACATTCCTCAACTTTTTTGTTGACAATCTGTCTGCGAAGGGGTTACTTCTCAAAGATTGCTTGGCATTTGTTTATCATATTATTTAAAACCTCCCTTATCTATGCAGGTATTACATAACAACTTCGGTGAATCGATGCTTCATGACCCTCTTTTTAAAAGTCGGGTAGGACTCCCATCGGAACCGGATGTTAATTGTTCCAAGTTTAATTTTGATTTCGGTTATAATTTATAAGTTATCTTCTAGGGATCGTATAAATTATTTTTATTGTCCTGCTAGACCTTGAACTGTTATCAAGATGTTATTTTAACACGATTAAATAATTTAAGTTAGCTTAATTGAGTGTGACGTTAATTATTTTGTTTTTTAATTAAGATAGGGTTTAATCTATTTCATATGATTCTCGTTATAGATATGGCTTTTAAAACTGTAGTAAAATTATTAGGTTTTATAATTTTGCAGGTAAAGTTTTACAGAACTGATTTTTCAGATATAAAAAAGTTTAAGTTTTATATTATATTTAAGATGAAACATTTTATTTCAAAAAAAAGTTTCGTCAAAAATTAATCACCATTTTCGGAAGTTGGTTGCATTCAAACTTGGAAATAAAATAATCTAAAGACGTACCCTTCATAATAACTTAATTTACATACTCGTAAATGATAATACTCAAATAAAGTAATTTCTGAGCAGATGAGTTTTATTTTTTACTGTATTTACATGTAATTGGCGTGTTTTCTAATGACTTGCTTCGATTACATCTGAAAATTAACTTTCAATGGAATTTTAACTTTGTCATTAACAATATAGGGTTAAAAATAATTTATAATCTTTTTATTAAAAGTCTATGGTGTGTTTTTGATAGTCTAAGGAAGGAAGAAGTATTTGAAACTGAAATAATTATAATCACCCGATTTGAAACCGATTGGTGATCAATGGTCACTGGAGAGTGTCACCATGGGAACCATAGCCGACTTTATTTCATTTTTTTATTTTAGTATACTTTGGACACCCGCCAAAAAATCACCTAGGTGACCATTGGCGACTACGTGCAAATACTTTATTTTGGGATCCTATGACCACTTTTAAATGTATAATACTTATTTAACTTTAATTAAACCTATACTTAACTTTAACTTTACTTAAATTTCTACTTAACTTGAATTTGAGCAAAGGAAACAGAAAACACAATTTATACCTATAAAGTCGTATCACCTGGGTGATCATAGTGAAACAGTTAAAAAAAACAAGGGTCAAAGTAATATAAACATTACAGTTTTTCCTCTAATATATAAAATTATATTAATATTGGCATGGTTAAGCTTTTAAGACAATTAAAGTACTACAACATTAAAACAGCTAACACCTGCTAAACTACATGTAAATACGAAGATCAACTAAACTCTATAATTAACTTGTTGTTAACATTATTTCATATTTACGTTGTAATTTTAACCACAGTTTTAAAAAGTCTTACCGGATGCGATAAGCTACCGGATATGATGATACGCTTCACCCTCCAAAAACTTAAAGACGTCGGAATATAATAAAAGTATGGAATTTAGATTTTTTGTGCGTCGCTTAGATTTCTTGTGTTTTAAATGCCTCAAGAAAATCATTACATAGTATAAATCCAAGTCGCTAATTCTGTCTGTTTGTATGTTTGTCCGCTAACTCCTCCTAAACCAGTTGAGAGATTTTAATGCGGTTCCCACCATCCTTTAGGTAATTTTTTCATTTGAATTTGTAAATAAAGAACATTCAGAAAAAGTTTTTTTAAATTAGCCAAAATTCTATGTTTCGGGAACAAGTCGCCCAAAATTACACCATTGCGAAGCGTGGGCGGGTCGCTAGCATATTTACAAATTTCCTTCTACCTATGTTTTTATTTTTTTTAGCTTTTATTCTTTCTATTTACTCAATGCCCATTTAGCCGTATATCAGTCATGCATTTTTATTTAAATACCTAACCAAACCTGACCTGACAAATATCATTTATTAAATATAAAATATGTAGATACAAGTCTCAAAATTAGGATGTCATGTGACTCAATAACCTCTAAAAATAATAAATCAATCAATTTACCCAAGCCTTACTGACTTTTCCCATTGGAATACACAATTATTCCCTGCAAAAAACAGTTATCTATGTCTAAGTCAACGTCAAATTTTATCTAAATCGATTCAGTAGTTTTATAGGAAATGAACAAGCGGATCACCTGATGGTAAGTGATCACCGCAGATGGGCATTTGCATTTTGAATTAAACAGTAACAAACATACACACATCAATACAGTATGATAAACTAGTGGCCGCCCGCGACTCCATTCGCGAGTAATTCGGTTTCCCGTAGGAATGAGAAGTTTTACCGCGGTAAAAAGTACCCTATATGTTATTCTGATGTATAACCTATATTACTGCAAAGTTTCATCAAAATCCATCCAGTAGTTTTTGCGTGAAACATCCTTCCATACATCCATACAAACTCACAAACTTTCACGTTTATAATATTAGTAGGATATTGAAAGATCCTGCCAATCTCCGGCGCATGCGTCTTTGATCCAGTCCGCGAAACTGCAAGAACTGATTTACTTAAAAACGAGCTCGTATTTCATTATTTAATTATAATAAAAGAATATTTAAATTAACAACTCAATTATGTACAGTGGGAACGGAAGCGGGTACCTACTACTGATTACAGTTCTTATTATTTATACGATTCCTTTCAAGAGTGAAGTCAGCCATTTTGTAATTGGCTGTCATATTAAAACTGTTATTTATTTAAGAAATGGAAATAGTTGATAGCTTTTATACCTATGCATTTTATGTTATATACATGTATTTATAATCCTTTTTTTTAATAAATCGTAACGTTAAATTTCAATGTTTTAGACACATGTTTTTTTTTTTCAATTTGATGTCGTAATAATCAAAGTCTACAAGATTCTAATCAACACATTTCGATTGTGTGAATGTACCTACCTTATTTATTGACATTAGCTAAATCATAAATAATAATTATAAAACGGAAATACAGGCCCAAATTCATGGCTGATTACACAATGAAAAACAAATAAAATATTAATCTCAAGATTAGATTAAAATACGATTTCGTCATGGAATCGCTGATTGCAAATAAATATTTTTAATGTTAATCGGCGCCATTTTGTTATCAAATCAAACATTCGGTGCAAGTAAATAGACGAGTGGACTGATTTCTTTGGGATTTATCGATTAAAAAGTTATTACAGCGTTACAAGATAACTAAGCACGGAAAGAAATTTTATAAGAATCTTAAAATGCATAATTTTTTTAATCATAAAAAATCATAAAGCTTTAATCTAATCGATATCCTACTTAAAAAATCTTGTCCAGACCTCGAGACCTACTGCACTGAATTCCCTTTTTATCTAAAATGATATTGCCAATAGGTTCATAAGTTTTTGGCATAATTAATTCATTAAGGTAATTAGGCATTGTTCTTAAAGTAAAATACAATATAATCTAAAACACTTATTGAACGTCTATTATATTGAAAAAGCTAATAGCTATTAGGCAAGTAGGTAATTATGCAAGAATAAAAACACTAGTTATTATGGTATGTATACCTATAGTTAAATCGAACATTTTGTCACCTGATTCTCAGGCAAAGGCATAAAACGCGTTCATCCTAGAAATTATAAAGCAACCTGTTAACAAAATTACTTCCTCCGTAGAATATTGAGATGTTGGTACCTACTATTTAACCAGGTGCAGGCCGCATATAAAAAAGAAAACAATATTTGCTGCAGTCTTCCGGTACTTCTTGAATAAACATTCATTTGTATATTTTTTGAATATGGAGTACGTACAGTGTGCAACTGATTTTTTAACTAGGAAACGTAGAAGTGTCGCATAAATAAAAAATGGCTATTTGTTTCAGACTGTATAGAAAGCCTTCTTGTAGTTACCGCGAAGTTAAAGAATTAATTTAAAATGATTGCTTACTGGATTAGTGTGTCAAAAGAAAATATTTAATTTGTAACGTTGGCAGTACTGTATTAAGTTATGTGAACCAACCATCGTTTTTGTATGAATAGATGCTTTTATTTGGAAATTAATTGAATTAAAACGTGTTTCTTGGACCTGTACAAAAATGCGAAGCATTTTTCATGCCTTTAATTAACTCACCTCTGAATGTAGGTACCAATTTTTTGTGCCAATTTACTTGTAATGGAAATCCGGTGCATAATATGGCTTCAGTAAAATGTAGCAAAAAAAAATGAAATTAAAAACATTAAAACATTAAAAACATTCATATGAATTTAGAATTGTATTCTAATTTACAAATGTCAAGTGACCGTCTACCAACATAAATAAATCAACCGAGCTGTCAAATATTTCAGCGCTGCAGCGCTTAATGCAGCGAGCATCGTTTAGCAGTACTAGGTAATTAAGCCGCTTGCGTAGTGTAAATCGATTCGTCATTCAAGGCGAGATGTATGAACGAGGAAAGCAGGGTTGGGAAGACTGATGTCGATAACGGTTCGATAGAGAAGTATTGTAAAGGTATAAATTATACAATCATATGTAATTGCTACACAAATGCGGTCTTATTATAGAGAAGATTGAAAATGCAGAAATAATTTTAGTGTACTGTGGCCCCTTAGAAAATCATTGAAAAAATATTTACGATTAAAATTATTTTTAGTTAATTAAACATGCACAAAGTTGCGTACAAGTAGCTTTCCTTCTTCTGTATTATATCATAAATCACAGGATATAATAAGCTGAATTCAATAATTAAAAGTGAAGTATTAAGCACGCAGAATATACATATTCATCTTGAATGAGAGTATTGGAAACCACCGTTTAAGGCCACTGAAGGGTCCTTTGTGGCCATCGCGCTGTCATGATTTTTTAAGAGTACCAATTCCTTACCAATGACAAAAAGTACTCGGGATCTAAGGCTTAACTTACTTTCCAAAGAAAATGACAACATAGTATCGATATCCAAACACCAAACCAATCGACTCCCAAACATCGATATCAAAATCATCGACCCTTACCCCATCACTAGCCCGCATCTGTGTCAGATGCTCGGCAGGTGTCGCTGCGTGCAGGTGATCGCCATGTTAGGCGCGCAGCCTTACTCGTTCCCGCTAAAATCTTGCTCGAAACTTCTTGCTAGTGTTGTAGACGCGAATGATGGCCAATCGGTCAGTAGCAGAAGTTATATATTCCAATTAGTTTTGCTAGTTGCATTTTGTATGTTTGCAGTTTAGCTATTGGCGTTTACACTTAGTTAGGAGGTACATCACATTATACAACCTTTACCGAATCATTTGTCATTACTTAAACAAATTATTTTCTTAATTAGCCCCCCCCCCCATTGATAAAGTTTTTTTAAAACCATCTTATTACCTATACTTATTTTGTATTTTATTAACTTTGTTTTGTTACTTACAACGTTAAACGAATAAAACTACGGTGGTTTACAAATAACTATGTAGTAGCAGAGTTGCAAATTTGGCTCATTGAATTCTAAGTACAAATATTATTAGGTCAACACCGTTTACCAGCAATTAAATTTGTAATTCCTTTCACCGTCCCTGAGACGACGGCGGGATGTGCAGATGGTGGAAGCGCCAAACAAGTTGTTTACTATAATTATCTGACAATTACCCACGTGGAATTCGCCCCAACAATAATAGACAACACTATTTCGGCGAAAATTTTAAATTTGGAAAAGTGTTTTTTTTAATGTTGGTAGAACTGCTTTTTCGTACTGGCAACTAAGGTCACTTTCATTAATGTTTATTCTCAATTTAAACAGTATGATTATTATGGGCATATTATTAAAGTTTTAACAAGACCAAAATAAATGATAAGTAATTCCTAATATAAATAAAAATATTTAAGTAATTAGGAAGAATGATGCAAACCTAACTAGCTACCTGTGCCTTTTCCTGTAACTGTTAATAAAACCTATATTTAAAGTACCAGTAACATAGCCAGGCGTGTGCCACCTGGGCGAATACGTTTTACATATCTTGTAGTTTGTACGTATTGCTATCAAATGTCACGGCTCTCTGGTCATCTTTCACGTATTTTGTCAAAATGTCAACCGTATTTGTAATGAGTAGGTGAAATGGCATATTTTATTACGTGCTGGTAACTAGATTAATTATATAGTTAAACCAAGTTGAATGCGTAAACCCTAGAGGGAC
Organism: Emmelina monodactyla; assembly: GCA_916618145.1. Classification (NCBI taxonomy): domain Eukaryota; kingdom Metazoa; phylum Arthropoda; class Insecta; order Lepidoptera; family Pterophoridae; genus Emmelina; species Emmelina monodactyla. The sequence continues at coordinate 2,814,835 of OU745322.1, forward strand.
ACAAAAGAAACTAACTAATTATGATCGAAAAGAAATTTATTTTACAAATTGATTTGTATTAAATATGACAATTACGTACATATCTTAGTTTTTCATAATCATCATTTATCTTAAATTTTTCAATTGTGTTTTTGTCTACAAGTTGTAGATGGCGCCACTGACATGTAACTTCATTTGAAGCGCGCAACTGAATATAGGAACTATCGTTTTATGTCATGCAGTATAAATGTGTTAATAACTTTACATTTTGAAAGGCTGTGTTTAACTTATATTCATCATGTGATAAAAAGTTTGATAAACTCATTTATTTATACTTTGTATCAAACTAATGACAACCATATATTTTTTTCTATATACCATAAGCTGCACAACATATTTATGTATTTCTTATTTATATACCTCATCATATCATTTTGTTACCTTCTACCTTTCAACTTTTTAAAGATTAGAACGAAGTCCTGATTTGAATTCGGTTCGAAATTTCAAAATGTTGTTCGTCAGGGGCGTGGGAAAGAGGCCTTCTGTTCGGATCTCTTTTTTCAAATACTCATTGAAGATTACACCTGCTGGCCGTTCGCAGCTTTCGATTAAAAAATCTGGGAGCTATTTTTTTAATGGCGTAGGCTGCAAAGAAAGTATTTAAGAATTCATATAAATGACGTAATAAAAATATTATTTAAAAATGAATAATAGGTTTTTATAAAAAAAAAATGGCAGTAGAGGTACCCGCAATCACATCCAAAAAATATTAATATTTTAGCATTTTTAATGAAGCACGTTCTAAAAATAGAAATTTTAACGCTTTCAAATAGTTAATAATAACTTCTTAAGAGTTACTCTACCATGTCTGTTACGTTTTACATATTACTAAAGCGTGACCCGCTAGAAAATATTGGAGCATTTTATTTTTAAAGTAGTCGTGAGATACCGTGTTCGGAGCCGAACCCATAATAACATGATTATTAAGTGGTAGAATCATGACGGATAATTTATTTTTTCGGTTCATCACGATCAATATGAAGGGCTATTGATCATTATAGACAACACATAAAAGATAAACCAGTTCGCTTCAACAAAGGAATATCTCATTACAATAATCATCCACCGATTTAATTTTAGAATCACACATTTTTTCTTTTTATACGACAAGCATAAAACTAACCTACCACCGCGGACGTAATTTGTAAAAAGAACAAAACGTGCTGGCCACACAGAAAAAGCGGCAAACAAGTAGAAAAAAATCACAGAAGGTAATTCAGGCAAATTAAGCATAGGACTGTCACGTACGTTGAGTGATTGAAAGAGGTTGAAAAAGCATGGCGGCCTTTTTAGTATGTACTATGTAGATTGATAGAGTCTGCGGGAAATCTTGTTTACGTGCATTAAAAAGTGAGGTTACTTCCTGTTGGCGTGGTCAGAAAAACTTTGACGTCTTTATTAAATTGAGAACCCGACAAGAAACTTTGAGACTTTTGTTTTTGTTATTCCTTTTTAAACAGGTGCCTTTTTGTAGCTAAAGTACCAATTAGGTAACTCCAAGTTGTTTTTGATACTTTAAGTCAATTTATCGCTATCGATTAACTGGAATATCGATTTCTGAGGAATTAGGTGTCGAATATTTACGACAATCCATATCGCCTTATTTGGAAGAGGCGCGTGCGCAGGCCGTGTGGTGCATTCCATTTTTAAATTGGAATTTAATGTAAACGACCAAGCTGGCCAGTCTTGTTCTGATCTTGACGAGACAATGTACTTGGCATACCAGCAAGGTATCTATAGACACAATTTTATACGTTTAAGCAGCTCTTTTTCTTATGTCCTTACAGGAAGAACATCTTAAGCATTTTAACTTACTTATTAAAGTACGATAGCAAATAAGCAAAGAGTAATCTCGAATTTATTAATATTAACCTACGATTGACGAGAAAAGGTTAACTTTGCAAAATTCTTACGGTCCCATAAACTTGTTAAATTAATGAGAAAAGTTTAAGTTTCAACGTGTGGCTGCACCTGTGTTTAACGCTAGTAGCTTGTTGGTTATGATCTTATAAGGAATACGTCGTACTTAAAATGTTTTTTTTTAGCTTCATAAATAAGAACAACTATGAAGGCTTTATCAAGGAAATATTGGTGCGTTGTACAAAGCTGTATTTTCGATTTTTACAATAAAAACTATTGCAGTTTATGAGTAGGTTTAAATATCTTGTAAATTAAAGACTGCATCATCAGCATACAATATTTAAATGAGTAAATTTGTTATCATCAATCAAGTACGAAATCATCAATTATTCAGCTAATTGTCGTCTACTACTGGAGGAAGGCGGGCTAACTATCGAGGTTTAAAATGTACATTTTAAATAAAATTAAGTATATTACATTTTAATAAAATAATATTCATTATATATTTTTTATGATCTAATCCAAAACACACAAAGATTCAAGCACAAACAACTGCAGGCAACCTGCGCGCGCAGTTTTTGCGCTTCCCGCCAAGAAAGCAGGCGTTTCCGTATCCGACGGAAGTGCGAGATTCGGCTTCCGGTGCCAGGTACCAACTTGACGAGATGAAAGGTGGGCTGTGACCTTAAATCAAATATTTTATAATGAAAATAACGTTTATACCTACAGGTTACCCTCACAGGTTACTTTTATTTTATAGAGCTTTCGCGGTATAAAAATGTAGCGGGCAAGTAAACTATTAATTAAAATAAGTATAATTTAAAAGCACTTTCGATTTTATATGCAAAAATATATAAATAATAAGTCCATTTCAATTCTATAGATTACAAACGACTTTTAATTAGAATAATTGAATATTTAGTTGGATAATTCAATCGATATTTATAAAAAATATCGGCGCTCATGCAAATGTTTACCTACTGCTTTCAATGAATCCCTTAATTGTATTTCATTAATATCATATAAGAAAATGTCAAATGTATTGTAAAATATTAAAAGCTTATACGTTTAAATTATTGAAATGGAGAAATCTTATGCATTGCTAAAGCTTTAGTTTTTGAGTAATTTCTTCGGTAGCTTTTTAATTAATAATTATTGAAGTAGGGGATAAGTTTTTTATATAAATCAAGACATTTTTTATACAAGTTTTATAATTTCCAAAGTTAGCAATTATTTCATAATATAACAAGTAATAAATTGTATGCTTTCTACAAGGTGTTAACTAGTATTTTAATTGTACCGGTTCAGTGTATACTACAAATTCAAATGTTAAGTTCAAGCTCATAATAAATTAAATACATTCTGCAGAACCCTATTCCTCAAGCAGACTATAGCTTTACCAAAAATTTTAGTTCTTTAAACACCGAAAAAGCCTTTTAGAATATTCAAATTTTACATAAGGTCATTGGCATGGCACGCGTCAAAATGAGTTACCGAAAAAAGTGAAATTTGACTTGTAAAGTTTATTCCTAATTACAAAATATAATTACGTGTATATTCTAGGCACGTGCTTAACCGGTCACCTATAAAAATGACTAGCTTAACACTGTAATTAATTAGGTAGAATTGATTCTTAAAGGCAAATCAGAATTTTAATATTAAGTATTATATTTACGGGGTGTGCTTCCGTCAAACAGTGTTTTAATTTAATTTGCAATGTAAATCATCGCACCCGAACCATCAGTTGATGTGTGAGCGATGATTTCAACCGGCGAATATGACTTATTAATCGTCAATATTTTTTTTAAATTGAGTTTTCGGGGTATACTATCGGTGAATTTAGTTGCTTTGAGGCTTAAGAATTCATGGTTTCAGGCTTCTTAGGTTATGTAAAAAAGTTTTTTTTAAGTCGTTTCAAATGTCGACTTTTCTTATGTAAGTTCTGTTGAAGTATCACCTCCATGGGCTGACTGGCCGTTTAGATATATATAGTGTCAATGTTAAATTGATGTGTTTGTTGTTTGTCACTCAAATATTTATGTATGTGCTGTCTATAGACCTTTCTATTAATCTTTATTAAATTCCTACTTATACAACTTCCACTGTGCTTTGTATCTCTGCCCTACATTCCCTAACAAAGGTTATGGGCCCAGGACTTATATTCAAAGCAGAAAGTTAGTAGTAATGTAAAATAAATGAAGAGTACTTCTACGAGTAAGATGTCGAGAGTACGAAGTATCGAATTATTGACGAAGGATAATTATGATACATGGAAGGTCCAAATAGAGGCATTACTAATTACCCAGGACTATTGGGAATATGTGAGTGGTGAAAAATCCAAACCCTCAGAGGATGATGAGGCAATCACAGTATGGAGGACTATCGACAGAAAAGCGAAGTCCGAGCTGATCTTAGGAATCCATCCGACTGTAGTCCGTCATGTAAAAAATGTGACAAGTTCACATGAAGTTTGGATGAAGTTAGAGAGTTTGTTTGCTTCACGAGGGCCTGCAAAAAAGGCGACTCTGATGAAGAAGCTCATGCTTCAAAAGATGAGCGAAGGTCAGAAAGTGAGTGAACATCTCGACTCCTTCTTTGAAGCCGTCGATAAACTAGAAGAAATGGGCATCAAAATTCACGATGACCTGTTAGCTATAATGTTACTATATAGCCTACCGGCAAGTTATGAAAATTTTAGATGTGCCATTGAAACTAGGGATCAGCTACCTAAACCGGATCAACTACGAGTAAAAATTCTTGAAGAAGAGAGTTCTAGAGGAAATACTAAGGTTAAAGTTGATGATATAGAAGGCGCAATGTATGTTCATAAATATAAGAAAAAAGGGCAAAAGAAACCTACCGAAGATCATTCATTTAAATTCAATTTAAGTGTCATACATTTGGACACAAGGCATCGGGTTGTAAAATAAAAAAAGGAAATACAGAAGAAACACGATGTGTATCAGACATGAATATAGAATTCAAAGATTTTGATAAGGCTTCAACTTTTACTGTTTCAGGTGAATGTTATGCCATAAATGAAAAATTGAATAACGAATGGATTTTCGATAGTGGGTGTACGTCACATATGTGCAACGACGCGACAAGGTTTATTGAGGTACTACCTTCGAACCGAAAGTTAAAATTAGCTACTGAGTCACTGACATCTGTGCAAGGTAAGGGTACAGTTAAGGTATTAGCATGCAATAATGAGAATACGTTAAAAATTTGTTTCCAAGATACGTTATTAGTTCCCACATTGCGTAATAATCTCGTATCAATCGCCAAACTCACAGAACTTGGTTGTGAGGTCATATTTAAACATGATATAGCCTACGCGATTAAAAATGGTGAGGTAAAGCTAACTGCTGATAGGCGAGGGGATTTATATTACTTGCGGGAAGCAAATGCCTCAGCATTCGCGGTATCGAAGAATGATGTAGATCTGTATAGATGGCACGAACGTATGGGTCATTTAAATGCTAAAGATCTTATGAAAGTAATAAATAAAACGGGTATTAACCTTTTAAAAAATGTTAATAGTAACAAATTGCAAGATTGTGACGTGTGTGCTAAGGGTAAGATGGTTTCGTTACCTTTTGTGAAATCAAGAAAGCCATGTAATAAAAAATTGGAATTGATATATTCTGATGTGGTTGGCCCGATGAGAGTGCAATCGAGTGGCGGTAATCGATATTTTGTTACTTTCATCGATGACAGCACTCGTTGGTGTGAAGTATTTATGATGAAAAATAAAAGTGACGTATTGTCAAAGTTTGAAATTTATAAAAGTCACGTCGAAAATTTGACAAATAAGAAAATAAAAACATTTCAAACGGATAATGGTACGGAGTATGTCAATAAAAGTTTTGATAAATTACTTCAAGAAAATGGAATATTGCGAAGAAAAACAAATCCCTATTGCCCCCAAAGCAACGGAATTGCTGAAAGAATGAATCGCACTATATTAGACATGGCCAGATGCATGTTGCTATCGTCCGGATTGCCTGCAAGTTTTTGGGCAGAGGCAGTAGCGACCGCATGTTATATTCGTAATAGATGTCCAACAAACAGTCTGAAAGGTAAGATTCCTTACGAGAAATGGTTCGAGAGACCTGTGAATGTAAATTACTTTAAAACGTTTGGTACTAGAGTTCACGTCTTGGATAAAGAACCTGGAAAAGACAAGTTTGCTAAACGAAGTTTTACTGGCTATTTTATGGGATATCTGGCTGATTCTGTGGGCTTTAGAGTTTATGTACCTGAACAAAAACGGTGCATCACGTCAAGGGATGTAAGATTCCAAGAAGGTAAGTTTTATGAAAATAAATGTGAAGCTTCTGATCAACCCCTTACTGAGTCACAATGTGAACATAATATTGTGAGAAAGACGGTTGAGATAGATATTCCATTTGAAAACGAAACTAATGTACCTTTAATCCAAACTCAAATGTCATTTGATCAGGAACCCTACATTTTATTACAGGAACCCAATACGTTAAGTACGTCAAATGAGGAACAGAGCACTATCACCAGAACTTCGGTTGAGCAACAGAGTGTATCACATCCAGAAAGTGTAGAAGACTTTGAGGAAATTACTGATAGAAATGTTACTCTTAAAAGAGGCCCTGGAAGACCAAAGATTGAAAGTGGTCATGTAGGAAGACCTCGAAAAATCTATAACATGATCGAAGTGCGAGAAAATAGCGATAATGCATCATCACCAGAGGAATTTGCTGACGCTGATGATTTTGCGGGAGCTATTGATGTCTCATTAAAAGACGCTTTAGAAAGTAATGACAAAAGTAAATGGGAAGAAGCGATTTTATCGGAAATTAGGAGCCTGGTGAAAAATGATACTTGGAAAATAGTGAAGAAACCTTATAATCGAAATGTCGTAGGATGTAGATATGTATTAACGACGAAGCTAAATATCGACAAGACTGAGAAGAAAAAGGCGAGATTGGTTGCGAAGGGTTACAGTCAGCAACCTGGTCTTGATTATCATAGGACATTTGCTCCGGTTGCAAGACTAACGACTGTTCGTTTGTTAGTCGCATTAGCTACAGAGTTGAGAAAGGATATCGATCAATTAGATATAAATACGGCATATTTGAATGGAGATCTTAATGAAAGTATCTATATGAAAGTCCCAGAGCTGCTGAAGGAAAGTTTAGAAAAACTTATAAAGACGGATGGCTCGAAGAGCGAATTCGGTAAAAAAGCAGCGAAGATGCTTGAAGATTTAAAAACAGGAGGAGACACTTGTCTTTTAATTAAATCTTTATATGGACTTAAGCAAGCTGGACGCCAATGGAATATAAAATTAGATACCAAGCTAAAAGAAATGGGATTGATTCCAACGGCCAATGAACCTTGCTTATACCATAAACGTAGTAAAGATGGATGCGATCTCTTCGTAGTGGTTTACGTAGATGATATTTTAATAGCATCGCAGAAGAGAGAGTACATAGATAAGTTTAAGTGTGATTTAGCAAAAAGGTTTGAGCTAAAGGACTTCGGTCCAGCGAACTATTGCCTTGGGATAGAAATAAAGAAGGATGGTGATAGATATTGCTTGTCACAAGTAAAATATATAAACGATATTTTGAGGAAATTTTCAATGGAGAATTGTAATCCTGTCAAAACTCCACTGGAGACTGGGAAACTAATAGTGAGTGTAAAGGATAAGGATGGGAGGAAATATCCTTTTAGAGAACTTATCGGATCACTCATGTATTTAAGCGTGGCAACAAGGCCAGATATAGCGAACGCTACGGCAAGATTAGCACAGTTTGCGGAAAATCCTGACGAGACTCATTGGAAAGCAGCAAAACGAATTCTCCGGTACTTAAAAGGTACAATTAATAAAAGTTTGGTTTACAAACCAACTGGGTTATGTATCCTAGGATATGCTGATGCGGATTGGGGTAGCTGTACACACGATAGACGTTCGTTTACGGGCTATGTTTTCATTTTAGGTGGAGCAGGTATCTCATGGTGTTCGCAAAAGCAACGAATCGTAGCGACATCTACTTGCGAGGCTGAGTTTGTGAGTTTGGCGGAAGCTATGAAGGAGGCTATGTATTTAAATAGTTTATTAAAGGAACTAGGCTTACATAAATATTCAAAGGTAAGAATGCATGCTGATAACTTAAGTGCAATTTGCCTAGCTGAAGATACCGGTGCTTACCACGCAAAAAGTAAGCACATTGATATTAGGTACTTCTTTATTCGGGATATACTGCGTGATAATAAAGCTATAACACTGGAACATTTGGCAACTGATAAGATGTTGGCAGATATCCTCAACAAACCTTTGCCCCGCGTAAGGCACGATTTTCTGACCAGTGATTTAGGTTTGTGTGTGCGGAATTAACGTGTTTAACCCATGAGTTGAGGGGGGTGTGTTGAAGTATCACCTCCATGGGCTGACTGGCCGTTTAGATATATATAGTGTCAATGTTAAATTGATGTGTTTGTTGTTTGTCACTCAATTATTTATGTATGTGCTGTCTATAGACCTTTCTATTAATCTTTATTAAATTCCTACTTATACAACTTCCACTGTGCTTTGTATCTCTGCCCTACATTCCCTAACAAGTTCTATTTTTGTCAATTCAGTGGAAAAGTAATAGATAGTTAAGTAAAGTTATCTTACTATTATTAAAAGTCGAAAAAGATTTTTGAGTTCTATTTTACCGCTCAAAACAAACTCTTGATTTAAATATCGACAAAAACATGAGATTTCGCAGTTCGTATCAAGCTAACAAATATTCCTAAGCAAATACAATCCTTCGCAAAATAACCCAAAGTTAATTAGTTGGTAATTTATAATTAGCGGTTATTTTAACTGTTTACTGATCGTCTTTAGTTTAATATCTGTTGTTGTGTAACAGTTAATTCTAATAATGATTATAAGGAATCTGTATTCATTTTTCGAGTTACAGCTGAGTGAACTTAATAAACAAGTATTTCATTAGTTAAATATGGTAATGAATTTACAATTACCCGCTTATCGTTGGCAGTTAAATTTGTAAAAGACTACGTTAAGGAATAATATTCAATCGATTGCTAAATAAAGATGAGCGCAAATGTATGTTAAATTTACTTGTTTTCTATTCTCGACTTGTATGGCAATTATGTCCATTACAGTTATAAAAAAATGGTACTTGAATGATTTGAATACTGGCCCTTAAAAATCAATAAAAAAAAAAATTTTCTTCAAGTCAGTTGATTAATAAATGATAAACATGCTTTACTTTCATCCATACATTGTTATATTCAAATCATCAAAAGTACACAGCTGCCCCACAAGCACTGGCACCTTGCTTTATCTCAAGAAATCACCGTCCAATCTCAATCCACAATAAGGTGTAAGCAGATGGCAAATACCGAGACCACTTGCCGAACCTTTTTTGCTCTCATGCACATGGCACTAGAAATTAAATCTGCCTTTTTTCTAACGTCATATTTGCATCCTAGTGACATATGCCGTATCTTAAAAAAAGAAAAAAAAAACTCTCGGCCAAGACAGATGCATAGACGACGCACGTGCCATCTGCCAAATCTTAAGAAACACCCACACATAGGTCAAATAGATAGAAAAAAAAACTACCAGGAAACGCACACAGACAGAGAGCGCGATTGATCGGCGCACGCGTCGCTGTCGCGGCAGATGGTGCGCTGTGATTGGCCGCTGCGATTTGGATTTAGAACTTCCGCACAATAGTTTGATAAGAGGTATGACTTATTACATGTCTGAGTGTATAAAGTTTTGATGTATTTCTTGGGTTCTTTGTAAGACGGCCGATACGAAATCGATTAGCTTATTCTCTGCCGATTCTTTTTGTTATGCATTGTCATTCAATTCAAGGAATTATAAAATCAAATTGCGAATTTTTAAAATCAAAGTTTATCTATAAGACTAAGCTATCGTTAGTAACTTTTAACTTTATTATTTACAATCAATAAATTATTTTAAATATTTTTTTTGTATTTTAAAAATGTATTTTACAGTCTGCAAAATAACTGTAAATCTTCATACAAACGTAGACCATAGAGTTTTAGATGCATATATTTCCTCAATCTTATTACGTTTAAAATTTATGATACAACTTTATAACGGAAACTGCTACTTTATTTTGAATTTATTTCTTTGACACGAACTACTAAAAACTTAGTCTAACTAAGATAAATACCTAAATTCACTTTAAAAACATTATCTAGTTTTTACAAGCTCTACATAGAAGCCTATGGAATACCTAAATTTATATTTCATTGTATCTGTCTGTGTTTCATATTTCGAATTGCAAATCATATGCAGCATGGATGATTACAAAAGCTGTAATCTCAGTTTTTTGTAGCAAAAAGTTTACCTACATTACATGGTTCGATAAAACCTACTTCATGTCAACCTCTTTTGTGAGCACTAGGTAGATAGGTACTGGCACAAAAAAAGTTGAAACCTTAAGATTCCCATGGATCAAAGCCTGCTACCTGAAGAAGCAGCTGTTACACTTAAATCGATCCTATATTTTGTCCCTTTCTCGTGTTAAAGAATTGTATATAACCGTCTCTGTTTATCGGGAAGATTTGTGAAAAAAATTAAGAAGGTTGTTTGTAAGAAATGGCTTAGAAAATGTTTTTTGAGGATTCTTGATCCCTGCGATGCATATGTCTTTATTGAGAGAAAAAATTGCTCTATAAGATAGGAATCACATGAAAGGAAACTTCTAGATTTTCTTACATAATTTTCATCTTTATTCTTAGCTATTCTTAGTAATTTAATTATGGCCTATAGAATATTTATGGTTTTGAGTTTATATAATAATAACCTTACGATGATTGAGGTTGTTGAGGATCAAAAACGTCATCATTATCTTTAGGCTCTAGCAGCAAGCTTAAGCTACACTCTTGGTGTCGACTCTACACACTTTACATGTTCGGTCTCGGTGACACTCATTACTCTTACTATCCTGCACTTATAACTGTGGCACAGTCAACTGTTTAGCTGTAGATATAGGCAGGACTTTGATAACCGAGCAAACTATGATCATCGAACTAAGACGGTTTTGTTTAACCTAAGGATTTATTGTACACTAGTGGCCCCGACACCGTTCACGTGGAAGTCGGTTTCCCGTGGGAATGATAAGTTTTCCCGCGGTAAAAAGTACCCTATATGATGTATAACCTATATTACTGTAAAGTTTCAACAAAATCAGTAACAGACATCCATACATACATCCACACATACTCACAAACTTTTACGTTTATAATATTATTATAGGATAGTTGATTACTTGACTAGTAGTAAATGAGCAAAATATTACAATTTTAAAGCAGGTAGGGTATTTGATAATGGCTACAAAAAATAGTTTAAAACAAGTCTAAGTATATAGACGAAAACAACCATTGAATTTGTAATTGTATTAAATTAATTATTGTACTTTTTAGATTGATAGATAAAGTATGTTTAATAAGTTTATGGTAAGTTGTATGGTAATTAAAGTAATATTAATTTATAATAATATTTTAAGTAGTTATGACCCACTATGAGAAAAAACTTTGAATTAGACACGAATATAAAAACATCTTAAGCATATTTAATTGTAATCACATTTTATCAAGGATATTATCAAACATTTTATCAAATATATGCTGCTTTTGAGAGCTTGAATCACTAAAATAAGTACATATGTATTATTTATTATTTTACAATGTCTGAAGAAAATTTCACCAGTTCCCAAAAAATAAAACCTTAATGAACAAACTTTAAAGTCGAAAGTACCTTAACAAATGTCAAAATCAGCTGTTCTCAGGACCAAACACACGTGCACAGGTCAAATATGCATTTTTTTTTAATGAAACTTTTTCTTTAAAACCTTTTTTTCATATTTGCGCAAGAGCAACCGTGGGAACGTAGGCTCCACACGTGCTTAGATCACAAAGCCTTTGTAATACCTACCTGAATTTGCAAATGGAACGAAGGTAGAAAACTTTTTGGTCGCATCCTCAAATACAAAAAAAGTGAACCTTATTGGGAAGGTAAAGGGTTGATTTTAGAATGATCTAGTAGATGTCAAAGGACAATGTCGTATGATTGCTGATGACAGCGACACAATCGTAATATTGACAGATCGAAAGATTTTACAGATTTTCTTTAAAAATGAGGTTATTGTGTAACTTGTCAAACAGCTGGAGGTTCTATTGATGCCTTCTTTTAACCAATGTTGTAAAGAAATGCCTTCTTAGTTCGAAATTATTTTGTAGTGAACCTAGTTTTTAACTAAATAAAAAGTTATGTAATATTTTATCTTAACGAGTTATTTGTTATTTTCATAAAAATATATTCAAGATAATTTAAAATTCACATAACATAAATTAAGAATCTTCAATTTACATACATATTCACTGATTTACGAAAACGGCCGACCGACGCGCGACAATTACCGAACCCGACAACGGCAATATTTTCAAATCTATTCTATTCTAAATTCAAATGTCGCGTGCCACCAATTATCAACTTATAACCGTTTACAAGTGTTACATCGTAAAACACTAAACTTAATAACGAATATTTCGAAATATCATCTAAAAACGGATTGGAATCACGCGACGCGTCGATAATTTACCTAGAATCGATATAATTTATCGATCAAATCGATTCTGTGGTAACCGATTATCGATTATTTTATGTAACTCAGATTTGAACATGTTAATTGTAAGATTGACCGTGTATAATATACTTTAGACGAACTTTAGTTATATGTAGATCGATTTGATATGACTAAAGTATGAGTTGTAATATTTAATTGGTTATTTCCTTTGCTTTATTGGCGATCGGTACTAAACTTCTTAATTGTGGCTTTATTATTGTTTTGTCTATTTTTGTGTCGTAATGTTGTATGATTTCAGAGTTTAATAAACAATAGATCTAAATTCAGTGATCTAGTAATATGACATTAATGTTGGAAACGAATTCGCCTTCGTTGACATTTAAATACGGAAAATCTGCAAGAAAAATTAACACGGCTTACGAAAAAAAACACTTGTCATTCCTTAATATCATAGCTTTTTTTGACGTAATGTTTTAAAATTATGAAGGCACCTACGTTGTATGTATTAAAGTACGCACATTAAATAATTTGTTGGTGAATATTATATTTAACTGCGATAGAATCAATAATTAAAATAGCTTGCTTTGATAATAAAGTATTTCCCTAAAACCCTGTTTTAATGATATTTTCAACGAAGAAGGCAATTTAAACTGATTTTACATAAAGTTAATAGTTATATTATAATTATAACCTACTTAAATGATATTATATGTACCTAAGTACTTAGTGGTACTGAATAATTAGTGAACTAGTTATTACGAGTTATATTTAAATAATTAAGGAAGCTTTGACTAATTTTGAATACAAAACCAAAGTTCATTGACTTTTAAATTACAATTTGAATAAATACCTAATAAGTTTCCGTTTACATAGAAAAAAGGCAATTTACTTAAGTCTAGACTTTTTGACATCATAATTATACCTATATTTTATTAAAATGTACAAATCTATGTTTTTTTTGTATTTGCTAGTAAAGTAAGTAAAAAAATAGAGACATTAAGCCAAAGCGTAATTTATTTAGATGTAAAAGAAACTACCACATAAATTCGAGCTAACAATTGTTTGCCTACTCATGTTTAAATATAAGATTTAGGTATTAGGTATTAGAATAGATTTTATTAAAGTTAAAATACATTTACACTTCTATTTTCGAATTCCTAATAATTTTTCATAAGATTCCCAAAGTTTTCTACATAAAATCAAATATTCACACCAAAAAAACATTGTATACCCATTTTACATAATCTTAGTTGAACTGTCAGACGACTTATACAAGAATTCCACGAATGTCTAAACACAATACCTAAAATGCACAATTTTGTAACCATTTTTACATACAATGGGACTCAGCAAGGACGAATCTTGCTCTCTCCATTAAAACTCTATTACGTTTTCAAGCATAATTTATATCTATACACATCATTCTAAAACTAACTCTAAAACAAAGGGCATAAAGTCGATTTTAAAACAGAAGTTAGAGTGTTGATTGTCATATCAAAATGGACCATGTAAGGTTTTTGTACGGTGTACAGCGATGATGTGCAATCACAGACCAAGATAAATAGTAAAAAACCTTAAAAGTTTTTTAAGTTAAATAAACTATTTTTTCATGAATCAAAGATAAAATCTTTGAAGTAAATAACTTTTCTATCAAAATATTAACGTTTTCTGAAAAGCAGTGATGTCTTATCTTGATCGTTATGATGATGTTTCGTGTATTAAGTAAATATGATGATGTTTCGTGTTGGCGAGTGTACAATGATTGAAGAACAATTTTCTTGATTTCAGATGTGGTCAGTCGATAGCACTGATATCTATTGTCTTGTATAAACAAGGTGTCATAGGAATTTGTGTCAAACCAAACTATTAACGTTCAAAAGTTTATTTAATCGTGGTTATAGGTACCTATTTATTGTTGATTTTTAACAAATTTTTCAAAAGTGAAACTTACTAAAGCTTATAAGAAAAGGTTCAAGGATATTGATTTGCGGTAGGTATTAAAGTAAATATACGTAATAAAAAACCTTCAATATTAATCTACCCCAATGTGTACCTACCTATGTCTTCAGATAACAAAACTTCTCATACAAAACGCTCATTCAAGCACAACAAAGATTTTTTATCGAAATCGATTCATTTCTCCAGATACCATCGATATTGGGACAAAAGACTATACAAACCACAACAACCGATTGTTGACCCAAGATCATATCGATCCACCATCTCGATCCACCATTTCGATCACCCGATGACACTGCGCAGGACGCACACAATAAAAAAATAAAGATCTTACGACGTAACGGTGAAATCAAATCGGTTAATAAGAACCATCCCATTGTACGCATATCATTCATACATCACTATAAAATGCTATTCATTATTCCAATTTTCTATGCATAACGGAATGTAAAGGGTTAAGAAAAAAAACCTACAGAAAACTTTCAAAGAAAGTCGATTACTAGAACTTTAAGACGGCTGCACACGCTCCACTGTTCTATTTTTAAAAATGGTAACATAAGAAAACACCAGATGCACGCGGCAGGTACCAAACAGCATCATGTTGCAAATTATATAACCCGGCCCGAGCGAGACGACGTCGAAAGTAAACGTCGTGAAAGTTGGTACAGGCTTTTTAAAATGGTCGCGTTACCGCCGAAAACCACAGCTTGTAGCGACAGATGTAAGGCACCGGCGTCAGTGTAAGGAAGCCTTGTAAAAAACCCGCACGTGCCTCCTACCCGGAAAAAAATCGCATGCGGGCACAAGTTGTCTGTCATATTGCACCTTTGCCAAAAAAAAAACTAGGCTATAAGATTTCGGTGCGTGAAATGAGTGGCATATTTCTGGTGATTAGCACGTCTGTGCCAGATGGCGGGATTAAAAAAATAGGAGGAAACGGCGGCAGGACGTGATTTAGGAAATCGCAAATGGTTTAAATTAGCGGAAGCTGCATTTGGCGGTATTAATGGCGTTTTAAGACCTGTGGACTTGAACCGCGATTATTCTTGGTAGCGGGAAGCAAACGTCAGATTTTGTGAACAAGGTCGAAAGTTTAAATGTTTCTTTAATCAGTCCTTTACAGAATATAAATCAAGTTCTTATCCAAATCTTTTGGCTCTAATGATGACTACATTCTATAGGAATATAATGCAACTACCAAATCATTCTACTTAGCTCTGAATTTGTACCTAAATGCAAGGCTAACAGGAAAACAGTAAACTCAATAATATTGATTTTTTTAACTTTCTTCTTAAATCTATCGGTTTGTAGGTGTTTCACATTATGTGTAGTCCAACTAAACAGTATATTAAAGTCCATAAACGACGTCCATCTAGGGTAGAAGTAAAGTTAAAATAGCATCTACTAAAAATACTCTTAGATCTAAGTTTAAAGTAACTAGTATATTTTTAAAAAAGAACTAAGTAATTATTATTTTTTCTTCTTTTAAATCACATATTACATCGAATACAAATCTAGTATTACAACAGAAAATCAAAATAAACCTTGAATTATTAACTAATTTAATGTACCTATTCACTAAAATCGTAGGGTATATGCCCTAATTTGTGACCACCAGTATCTACTGAGTTTTTCCTGCTCTAAACTCGTGTTTTTTTCGACAATATTTACGAACAATGGCTGTATTGTGCGTGGCATTTGTTTACAAACAAACCGCTTTGATAGTCACTAGTGATATCATAGAGTCTGCTTCGATCATTGTTATAGAAGTGGTAAACAGAAGGTAAATTGGAAATAAGAAGTAGGTAAATAGAATATTTTTACAAACTGTTATTGTGCCATCTTTGCTTAAAATAAATAGTCTGTTTGTAAATAAAATATCATTTAAAATTGAATTATAATCGAAACACACTTAGATAAAATGGAATAAAATATGACGTTTACACAGACAGTTGTTACTACTATTTTTTATGATGTTTTACTGTTTAAAGTTTTGGTTCAAGTTTCAGACTAAAATTGCTTATCAAAATGCGACCATAAAAAGAAAAAGCTCATTACAACTTCCAAACGCAAGCAAAACTGCTTTGATTACTAATAACAGCAACAAAAGTGAATCAAACTCTACCTTCATATATTAGGGGTGGGTGGTCTATTATGAGTAGCCACGTGTATTTGAGGGTACTTCCGCTTGTTTACTGTTTACCGACGGAAGATTGAAGATGATGACAGAAAGTGATGAAGAGCGATCACCAACGATCACTGACTAATTGATTATTATAAAAAAATCTGATTAGATGATAAGTTATTTCGAACTATAACAAATTGAGAAGAATAAAACCATTCATAAATATACAACGAATTAAACATTTAAATTAATTTCGTTAGTTTTTTTCATTTAAAAAAAGAAGCATCTTTAACTTCAGTTGTTTAAACCCACATGACTGTGAAACTACCAATTTACCTTATTAACAGTTAAATTACACAGAATATATTTAAATGCTTATTGTATTTAATTGTTAACAATAAAGTATATTATATTATAACTGCACTTGGATGCAGGTGCTACAAAATATTAAACATCTCAAGAAACGCTAAGGGCATTTGATGGCCTCTAGTCTTTTAACAGGAGGCTGTAAACGGGTAGCGCTACCTTAATTTTTTACTGTAAAAAAATAAATTGAGTAAAATATAATATTTTCGTAGCTTTTTAGTGTATGACATAAAAAAGACAAGAAAAGAAAATTACTTAAGGGACATTTTTTTTCTTGGTAAGTTTTGGTGCATTAGGAGAATAACATTTTTTTTTATTCATCAAAATAAACGAATGGCAATGCGTAGACAGTTTCAATGGTAGACGTTAAACTGTATTTAAAGAACATATGTAATGCCATTTTAAACAAAGTGACTTATTAAACTTTTAAACACTTTGCCGAAATGCCTTCAGCACTTCACGAATTCTATTTTCGTCGTACACATGTCGCGTGGTCTGTGCGTTGCCAGTTTTAAAAAAAGAAAAAGAAACAAAAAAGTTTGTGTTTTGGCGCGGCCTCCTTGCGGTCGTACTGTAGCTCAAGGCTGGGTACAATGATAGGCAATTGGGATAGACATCGGAAAGTTGTATTTACGACTAAAATTGACAAGGTGTAAAGCGCACGCGTTCTTCTTTAATTGGACGGTTTATGCAAGAAAGTTTTACTGCGCAATTTTTGGGTACGTTTTATTATTCTGTAAACATAAAAAGATAGTTAATATAAATGAAGTAAAAATTGCTAATCCTAGGGCTGGCGATTTAAATTGCTTTTATCTCCTACCGTCAAAGAGTCTATACTAAAAATTAACAAAACAATGAAATATAACCTACGTTTAAAGGCCGTAAAATATGTAAGACGAAATGTAACCAAGACAACTACAGTGTTTGTTATATTAATTGCATACAGTCGTCCAGTAAAAGTATTGGATCCCGTTAGTGCGTACAGGTGCAGCGCACGCGTCGAAATATCGCTCTTTCGTACGCGACAGATTATATACCAATAAGAATTAAAAAGTTCATTATATAATTTAGTAATGCGGACTGTGGCTGAAAAACGTGTAAGTAATCAGCAAGCTATTTTGCATTTAAAAAAGAAGAAATTTTGAATTTGGAACCCTTTTTGTCAAAATTAATAACGCGTAATAAAATTTTCCTGATTCGTAAATTGAGAATTAAAAGTTAAGTCCTACTTTTTTATGATAAGATACATAAATGTAAAACTTTAATGTTTCCTAATTCCATGATATCCCAAAATCATATACATATATAGATAGGGTATTGCGAACCCAGATTGCGGCTCTAAAACGTGTAATCGACAAGCTACTATTTTGCATTCGATTTAAAATAACGTCAATTCAAATTCAGAACCCCATTTGTCAAAGTAAACCTAAGACGTCTCTACATCTCACGTACACAATAAGAAATATCATCCATTGCTTCTCAATTGTGTTATAACAAAGACACGCACAATACAATATATGACAAACAATCTTTTTAAAAACGGCAAGAAACCAGTAGCAAAGGCTAAATCATTGAGCATCTGCATAGACCATACAGCTGCGTTTCCTTAACCCTTTCTTAGTAAAAAATAGATTTTCTGAATTCAAAAAAACAAGGATTCTTTATTTGAAATTTTCTGCTGCGTAAGCTGCCAGCTGTAGGTAATCCTGTCTTAAATTCGCTGGTGCTTGAATTTTTTAAATGGTAACATTGTTATTTTTATAACGAACTTTATAGAAATAACGGATATAGTTTTATGTTGTAGAAATAAGAAGATTGAAACTTCAATACGAAGTGTTTAAGACAAATTCACTTCGGTCACCTGTCTTGTTTGTTATTTTAGTGTTTTCTTAGCGTCTGTTTGTGGTTGTATATCTTTATTTACGAGTAAAACATGAATCATGTTATGTTTTTCTGACATGATCAAAAGTATAAAACTCACATTATCAGCTACTTAAGAAAATAATTCAGTAAAAACTTTGACAAGTAGTAATTACTTACGATATTCATCAATATGTATTTTTATTTATACTATACTAGCTTTTGCTCGTTGGTTTCTTCTTGACTAATCGTTCACCATAATCATACGAAAAAAGGTCACAAACTGACAAACTCTCTTCATTCGCTTATTTTAATAGTCTTAAGTACTGTATCTACAAATAAGAACCTATTATTAAATTACAATACGTAGCCACTTAGCATTTAACATTGTATAGTGCATATCTTACAGTTTTTAAAAATGGAATACACTTTACATTTTTAATTTCGGAGTAGTCGACCAACTCCAAAATTTCAGATAAAATGCCTCTTAAAAGTTCATTAATACTTTAAAAAAAACACCTGCCTTTCGCATTGCTTGTATTTTTTGTTGATGGCAAGGTGTTCTACGTTGTAATTTTAATTCAAAGCATTAGATTGGATAATTTAATGTCACTTAAAAATACTTTAAATTATTTTCTTACTTTTTAATGTGACTTTATGTGATAAGTTGATTTTTAATGTTATTGCTTGAGCAGCAGATAAATAATGATAACTCCTAAATGTTATTATTATATAAGTCCTTATAATATTCAGCACATACTGCTTTTTAATAGAGTAAATCAGTGGAAAATTACTATCTGTATTCAGGTACAATGAACTTTAATAATAAGTGTTCAATTCAATTAGAGATTTCAATTGAAAGTGCAAGTTCAGTAATTGACTAATAGAATATAAAATTCTCAATTAGTTTTAAAATTACGCTAATCAATTGGAACTTTCGCGCCTTTTGTCAATTTGACAGGTCGATAGTTTTATTAATGGCCAGTTACAAGATGTAGAGCAAAGAGTTTTATGTTCAACTTTCATCCTCTTTTGATGGTTGATATTGTTAATAGTTTATTATTTACGTCTGACGTTACTTTCTCGAAATTATTAAGCGTATGTTTGTGATAATTGTAGGTGTAAATGTGACAAGATTTTCAATTAGTTATTGGTAAAAAACTGTGTTTGTGCGCATACTTGTCCGCGCAAGGCAATATGGCGACGCGCAGGCAGGTGATCCGCGCCGCAGCTGCGCGCGCATCCAAGGCTGACTCCCCCCGCCCCTCGTGTTTACCCGCGCACCCCTCTCAGTTAAACTTGGCTGGCTGTGACACAAATTGATGTAAATGTCCACGCAAGAGGTTCATTTAGGTGTAAAAGTCACTTTATGGCGCGTTCTTTACAAACGGAATTTGGAACAGTTATTTTTAACAGGCAGAGATGTTTCCAGGCTTTTTATTTAGGCTGTATGCGAAGGAAACTATACCTGTTATTAAAAATTTTAAGTACTTAGGGTACAAAATAAGTACATTTGTTAAAAAATGAAAACAATGATCAACAAGGTAAGCTAGACACGATAAACTTTTTTGTAGCCCAGTTAAAATGACACCATCCATTCATTTGGAATTCTCGTTAATTAAATTTTATTGATAGTTTTCTTGAATATACTATTTTTATTGTTGGGGCGTTGGTAATTTTTAAAGATCAGTTAACAAACGAGAAATTGAGACATGCCTTTATAATAATTCAATTATGATCGGGCATTTAATCGAATTCGTTAAATTATCCGCATCCTTCTTTAACAAGTCGTGAATTTATCAAATTATTGATTATATGGAAGAGCTTTCAGGAAAAAGCTGGACTTATAAGCATTTTTTTTTTTTTTTTCATAGCCATAAGGAAAAAACGCTGTGTAATTTTTGTTTTTGTTTTACGTTTACGTCAGTCATTGAACGGTCACCACGTGGCCTGCGCACGCGCCACCACGCGTTAACAATAACGATCCCCTATTTTGATTGCTGTTCAATAACAATAATCACGTATTAATAAGATTTATTACAGTTCACAATGAACACAAAGGTTACCCTAATCAATAGAACTATTTAAAAAAAGCGATAGTATTTTTTTGTTTTAACACCCTAAAGTTTAGGGCCTAAACTATAAAAAAGCACATATTTTAAATTTGAAAATTAAATAACTGGCAACTAACAATTAATAAATGTTTTTGAATATGGAACGCGAGTTTTTTAAAAAGCACGTGGTCAAGTAAGTATGGCTGCACGTGTCCCTCATTTTGGCGCGCGACAGAGGCTATCACCCTTCATATTGCGTTCCTAAACCTATTTGTATAGAATAACCTTGAATAATAATATGTTGGTGCTTGTTTACGATGCCTGTACTTGCATTCTGTTTTATTATGGGTAACTGTATTAGGTTACTACAGGGGAATATATGAATATTAGGTTGGATCTTCCATTATATTCATATCTTGCAAAAAGCGAGATAAAAACTTTATCCATCTGCAGGTTTTAATAGGTTATTTTATGGAATATATCGATTTGAACATAGAATTTGTTTTAAAACTTCGGTGTAAGATCTCGCTGGCCGCTGATAAAACTTTTTTTTAAAATTTAAAAAGTTTGAACTTGGTAAAGTAATGTTTTTATACAGCCTAAGAATAAGGTGCGGGAACGCTGCAACCGTTCTGATACGAAACTCCTTGGACCGTGGTGCAGTTAAACCAAGGAATAGAACGGTCTTATTTTAACTAGGTTTTTTTATTGTAGTTATGTTCTACCATTGGTAGGTAAAATCCCATACTACCGACAACTACCTAGTTAGAATCAAATGGAAAATTAATATTTAATACGTGTATAGGTAATAGTTTTCTTTTTAAAAGTTCTTTACCTACTTCCTTAAACTGACAAGTGCTGGATAGTAAAAGTTAAGTTAAATTATTGATAGTTTAGTAAGTAGAACCTATTTTTTGAATTACTTTTTTAAAAACAACCAAGTTCACTGCCACTGCACGCGCACCAACACTCCATAATTATACATTACCTTCTGTAACCCTAGTAATAATAGCAGTCTAATGTCCGCTCCGCTCCATAGCACAAGACACCTCAAGCACCATCTACCAACGACCGCCGTTTCCTCGTTCTAGCCGGTGCGTTCTCTAACAGCGTGCATTATGGGAACCCCTCGCAACGCATATTGTCTTCGGGAATTACGTAAGTATTACAATGTACGTGTGTTTACTTCGAAACGTTGGAAAATACGGTTAAAATCGTAAAGCCTAATCGTACATAATAGCCTAAGAACGGTTTGCAGTCGATTTTTTTCGATTTTCAAAAACGTTCTTAATAGCGAGGCAAAAGGTTTTTTGTAGTTCGAAATTTGATTTTGTTTGAAATAAGTTTGGCTCATTTGTAAAAATTACTGGCAGGTAATTAAAAAGTTAAGGTGAAATAAAAAACAAAATAACATAATTTTAAGCCTGTCATCGCACCAACTGGCGCTCTATTAAGCCTATTTCATTTTAACACCTTTATTATCAAATCAATAGGAATAAAAAGATGGTACAATTCCGATAGCACTCAGTACTTTTGTACGTCCACGTTTATCGCGCCAACAAACTTTTTTTCTAATATTTTGACAGGCAGCTGTTGTAATTTGACAGCTCTGTTTAGAATCTAAAACCTGGTGGTTGTCGATGATAATCTTTATGATGTAGATGATAATTTTGATAGCTTTTTGGCCGGTGATGACTTCATAAGGGCAAGGCAAAGGTGGGTTAAACACACGCAAAATTCCAAAGCAGATGTTCATCATTAAAGTACCCGCAAAATTATTGCAGAACTCTAGATTTAAAACAATCCATGCGTAATACCAAAATAGGAATGTATTGAAATGTCTGTTTATTTATTTAGAACAAGTGCTCGTAAACTTCTCCGTGCGCACGCGCCGGTGACGTCACGATGACGTCACACGCACTACAAGCGACGCCATGTTTGCAAAACAAAAGCAGAACAATCAATGTAAACAAACACGACGAAATATGTTAACTGTGACGTATGGTTTGAGTATAGGTAAGTGGAAATTAGAGGAATTAGTGAAAACTATACAATTTAAATATATGCTTATAACAATTTATGAACAACTAAAAAATCTTGATTTATATGTGGAAATAATCTTTTTGATTTTTAAGCACAGCTTACTTCAACTCTTATCAAATAGTTAGGTATGACAATGAAAATGCACGTTTACAGAACTTTAACTTTTTTTGATAATATAATAAGAGCGTCTGACCCTCGACAAAACTAAATACATTAACCCCAGTAAAATTAAAAAAAAAAAATCTTTTAAGTCTGATTTCCCGCCAAATACCTTCCTTTTCAATAGATATCCCCACAAATAATAGAATTTCGAACCACAATCGACAATGCAATTTACCTCAAAATGTTCTTAATCGTATTGTGTAACGTCTAAAGATTTACATTCATCTATAAATCTGATTTTGTTTATGAAACCCGATGCTTGAACTTTGCTCCTTTAAAAGTTCAATTTTGACAGATCTTGGTGATACGTCATTTATCTGATTATGTCAAATGAAAGACGGGGAAGATTCATTGGGGATTTTAGAACATTTAGAAAGAAAAAAAAACAGAAAATGTAAAGAAATAGACGTGTGAAGTAGAAAAAGTGCAAAGTTGAGTAAAAATGCAAAAAAATATTTTTACCTTTTAAAAAAAAAACTTTATAACAATATACCTACTTATTTTGGTTGATGACTCATTTAATCTTAAGAAATAAAATAACCTTTTTTTTAAATAATCGATTTTTATTAATTTAAATAACAAATAAATAAAGACACCTTTATTTTGTATTGCCGTAATTTTCCCGCCTATAAATTCAAAATGGCTGCCGCGGCTCGAAAGATGAATCTTTACTTAGAATCATGCATCAGATAGCAACGGTGTTAATACTAGCATACATAACATACCGCATAATATGTATTAGTTTATAAGTATAAATAAATAAATATCCGGGTGCATTATAAAACTGAAAACGGAAAATATGTATAATCTTTGTTAGTTATGGAATCTGTCAAACCAAGAGCAAATCCTACTAGGTAATATTATAAACGTGAAAGTTTGTGAGTATGGATGTATGGATGTTTGTTAATCTTTCACGTAAAAACTACTGGATGGATTTTGATGAAACTTTACAATAATATAGGTTATACATCAGAATAACATATAGGGTACTTTTTACCGCGGGAAAACTTCTCATTCCCACGGGAAACCGACTTCCACGCGAACGGAGTCGCGGGCGGCCACTAGTTTATATTATAGTTACCACAAAATAAGAAAGGGAAAACCTATATACATCCAGACGCGACGCTTACTAAGAGTCGTTTACTTCTGTACAGTATCACATCAAAACAAATATATTTTTTGCAACCATATTTACAAATCTTAGATAAGAATCTAAAAGATGCATCATACCCCGATTTGTATTCATCATAACCCGATTTGTATTAATATAAGCAATTAATTACTGCATTCCTATATTGGCAAGATATGAATTTATAACTTAGTCTTAGAACTTACTTAGCAATTAAAGTATTTTTTAGTATCAGACTTAATTAAGACGATAGGTTTATGAATTCAAGGCAAAGTTTTTTACGTTTTCTTAGCAATTCGTTTAGAAATCCAATTACTTTACTATATTATGGATTTACAACATTATTTTGTTGGTTGTATTTATTTTTTATTGATGTGTTTTTGATGTTCACAAGTTTGAATTTAGAATGTTTAGTAGCTTAAAATTGGTCAGGTACTAACTTAACTATTATGTAACTTAAATATTTTGTACCATCAAATTGACATAACTAATCTAAATTAAATAACTATTAAAAACTCTTAAAAAAATTTCATACAGTATGTAGTATAGTTAACAATAGCCACCATCTGAAACAAAAATCACATTTAAACGTGGCCAAATAATCATAACTCACCGGGATCCGACCGGCAGACGTTTACATACTTTTTGCCGCTATCAATCTGTCACTGCGCATAATAACATGGTGCGCCCGCGCAGAAAACCGCGCCAAGGACTATGTAGGTCATGAAGAGATCTTGTGACTGTTTGTATGATGTAAAGTTTAATATTAGATAACACTAGCGTTTTGTTTATGGGTGCAGACGAGTGTAAATTAAATAAACATGAAATAAAAGGAGCCTAAGGGTTTCTATGTTTTGTAGTTTCAGAGAATATCCCCAACATTGAAATTAACCAATTTACAAGTTAACACAATAGTAAGTTATTTGAGGTGTGATATAAATCGAAGCAAGTAAAAAAATATTGATGTGGTAAAAAGACAAGTAATAAAGAAAGATACTAAATTTGCAAAACGTAGACTATTCGAAATGAAGATTTAGATATCCTACCTATTTTTTGTATGCCGGATCTTTCAGCATAAAGTTTTAAATTCGAAACCCGGTTCTGATTTATTTTATTATTGAAGTTAAATTCTTTTTGTACGTGGTACGGTTCAATATCTAGTGCCTATAATACAAATTACACATAGTTTCGAGCCATAAGTACCGTAAGGTACCTACAATTCAGTTAGTGTGTTACCTAGTCTGCAGACTATTGTTTGTTATAAAAAGATGAGTATAATAACATTGTAGTTTTACCATTCAGTTAAATCAGCAAACCTGTACTAAATTCAAAAGTTAACAAATACAATAAAATCGGACCACATCTGTTTTACGTCCGGTAAGGTTGTTACATTCTGAACTTAGATTATAACCCATTGCATATTCGTTTAAAAGTAATTAGAAAAATCTTGGTGAAAGGTAACTTTCTGATTTTAGATGGAGCTTGGTCAGGAAGAGTGACAGAGATAAGTGGTAAAATAATTGTCAATTCCAAAAAATGATTGTTACCACAAAACCACGTTTATACTCCTTTCGAAGTCACATTTTCTTTACAACTTAAAACCCGATAGATATGCATCTCCGCATGTTAACTCGCTCTTTCTCAAAAAATTAAAAAGAAAATAGTAAAAAAAATCTTTAAATTATCACACCAATTCTGTGACCCTAAACTTGTACCTACAACTGACATATCACAATGGACCTAAGGACAATCTAGTTACACCCAAAATCGAACCAATTTAGAATATCATTTCTTCAATACCTACCTATCATTTCATTACACATAACACAGTGCTACAAAAACTCTTGGTCTACCCATATTTCTAAATTATCTGTCCCAAGTCGTCTGTCCACTACCCTCTAGTATCTTGTCAATGTTTCACAGACTCAACACCCCGTCCTGCACCAGACACCCCCGTGCACACCGGTCGCGCACCCCACACATTCGCACCCCTTCTGACCGGCACCTGTCGTGGGTTGTTTTGATTTTATTTCAGTGTGGCGGATACTTTGTTGATGTGCTTTGCTTTTTTACTGGGGGTATAGATGGGTATTGTAAATTGAAGGTAATTTTTTTAAGCTTTTCTTTACAATAAGTGAGTGAGCCGTAATCCACCAGAATGTCGTTGACTTAGTGCCAGTTAGTTATTTCAACCTTAGAAGGTTTCAAATAAAATTTTCAAATTATATAAATATTTAAGCGAAATAAATTATTAAAAACGTAGAAAAGATTTTTTGGAGTCTTGTGAACTTTTCAATTTCGTCAAAGTTTTCTTCTGCTTACTCAATAGTGTCAAAGTTTTTAAAAAAATGACCTATGACGTGGGTCCCGTCTCCCGGACGTTCCTTTCATTAGTAATTTTTTCTTCATATTCAATTACTAGTGGCCGCTCGCGACTCCGTTCGCGTAGAAGTAGGTATCCCGTGGGAATGCGAAGTTTTCCCGCGGTAAAAAGTTCCCTTAATTCTTTCATACATAAATTTTTGGTTTCTAGAACCGTTTTGGCAGCGCACGCAACGGAAGCTCTCAAGGATGAATAATTTTCCCCGTTTTTTTCCCATTTTCCATTATTTCTTCGCTCCTAATAGTTGCAGCGTGTTGTTATATAGCCTAAAGCCTGCCTCGATAAATGGTCTATCCAACACAAAAAGAATTTTTAAATTCGAACCAGTAGTTCCTGAGATTAGCGCGTTCAAACAAACAAACAAACAAACAAACTCTTCAGCTTTATAATATTAGTATAGATTAAAATCTGGGCACTGCTCTTCAAAAACCGTAGTAAAAACCTAGCCATGACGTCACTCCCAGAGCCCGCCAAAACCACTGTCAAAGTCATTACT